>JAEIGR010000001.1:225000-2625000 GCA_018904305.1 Scaptomyza montana
CAATTTAGCTGTGCTCTTAACATATCTTAGTTAAAAGAACACTGCCCAGTATAGAACACTTAAGCTTGCCATAAATTGCATAGTGCATTGGGGTTATTCACTTGCACCATTGTGAAACATTCCAGCAAATATAAATAATTAGCACTTGACAATCCAACAATTGTCAATAATTAACATAATGGAACCATAAATTGCACAAGTCCACCCCAGCAGAAGAAAGTCCAATGCAAAAGGAAAGCAGAAAAAAAATTAAACAAAAAATAAAATAAATATTATCATTGCGTCGCATAATAAATTCTAGAGAAAGCGCAAAATGTAACGCCCCATAAATTAATATGAAATGTGCATATGGTGTCCCTTGATGCTTATCTCTAACAATTGCAATGAGCAGCTAGCAGCTTCCAGTGAAAGTTAACAGTTCACATGGTAGTGAAAGAATGGACACAGCCATAATTACTGCCCCATCCCATAGCTGTAGAAAGCAAATGTCCATTTGGCTGCCGCCTACTATAGCTGAGCAGGCTTTCGAGTTGCTTCTTTGGTTAATTACCAAGATGTATGCGTGTCGCGCACACAGCCCAATTAACCCCCATTATGGGCGACTGAGTTTGTGGGTGACGACTTAACCAACAACAGCAACAACAGCAACCCAACTTTCAAACACTCGTCCTGGGCGTGTGAGTTCAGGCGCTGCACGAGGTCAAGCGTTCGCTTGGGCAAGTAATTAAGATTTCTGCTTGGTTCCCCATTTAACTCAACATCAACAACAACACCATCAACCATGAGCAACAAGCATCCGCCACACCAGTCACATATCCATAAAAGCAGCTCTATGCGACGCAAACAACTCAACGTTGTAAGGCTCCCTCCCCCCTTATACTAGCGCTCCTCACCCGGCACATCAAATTGCTTTATGATGTTGCAGATTATGATAATGAATGCCATCTGGACTGCACTGGACACTGAGCAGGCCAGTCAAGGGCGCAACGTCGGCAGCAAACAACGTTGACACTTTAAGTGATTTAATGTTATTGTTTTCGAACAGATCTTCAGCTATACGACTATGCATATAAGTATTATACATACACTGCTTTCAACACATTCACCACAAGTCGAAATTATTTAATGAATATTAATGCGTGATGTTTAATTAAAATGTTTTGCACTCAACACATAAGTTTTGCAAGTTTCTTAAGCTTATAATTTTTACAGATTTTTTTCATCTATTTGAACTTAACAAAAAAAAAATATTTAATAAAAAATTTAGATTTCTGTGACAATGCCAATCAATCGACCCTAATTTAGTGGGAGTTTTTTTAATTCTAACATCAAAAATATTATCTATAAAAATTAAATTTTAAATGAATTGAGATATTTATAAAAGTTTTTGCAGCTTTTTTGTGAACATAAATTTTTTAAAAATTCTTCTATAACTTTTATGCATTTCGTGTGTAAATATTAAATGCATCGCATATTTGCATTTATTTGGCTAATGCATCAAATTTAATATTTTGTGCAGCTTTATTGACATAAACCAAAATCAATCCGATGCTGCTAGCAAAACTCCAATGAACCGCTCCGTTACTGATTTTCCATCACTCTCTACCACCCTATCTATTTTCCTACTTCACTCCTGCTCAATGCGGACGGCTATTGAAATGTTTTTGATTGGAAAAAATTTAATTTCCTATACGCTTCATTCAGAGTGTGCTTATCGCTGCAGCATTGTGTCAAAAATTGTAAATTTTTTTTCTAACGTTTTTTTTTTTTTTTTTTAAATTTAAATCAAGTGGGGCGCAAAAATAGCTGTGAATGAAAAGCATTTAACGGATATCAAAAACTTTTTTGCGATATGTTCTAATTGTAAACATACGCAGAGAGCCTCAAACCACAATTAATTAAGCCCAGGCTCTCGACAACAATGCACAAAAACCAAATGCAAAAATTCATAGACAGTTTCCAAATAAGCTCTTTTTTTTTGCCTGCTGTTCTATTTCTGATTCTTTAGCGAGTAGCTTCAATTACAATTTCGAGTTTCGATTTGTTGTGCGACGCAGCCAATGGGAAAAGAAAGAAGACCAAAAAAAACAGCTTCATTAAACGCTTTTCGTAGCTGCCAACCAATTTTCGCATTCATAGAAAATTCGTTGCCCACACAAAAGGCGGCTTGGCAAACCGCAAAAGCGTGGAGTAAAATTCATTTTTTCCATTAAATCGAACCGTTGATTGTGCATGAAGCGCACAGGCACAAATGTCAACGGTCGGTTAGATGGTAGCAGCCTGATAGGTTGCCCAGTCGCCCCCCCCTTCCACCCTGCCACACCACTTTTTAAAGCACATCCATGTGGGGAGTCACTGAGTGCCAAAACGCGTCGACTCTGTCACATGCGAGTGGCAAAAGCCACCCAGGGGAGTATTTTTCACCCAGCTTGACAATTCCGACTGCTTAAACACCCTATAAGCCCAACATCCCATAATTCTACGGAGCTCAAACCGAGTTTGACCAGAGCAAAACTTCCTCATATCCTAGATATTGGATAAAATTTTATTTTTTGTCTTACTTTTTTACCAACTTGAAATTCGATACGAACCGAAATGGCTTTTTGACAAACAATGACACGTAGAGTGCGCATTTGTTGCTTTTTTTCTTATATTTTATTTTTCTTTTGCTCCCATTGAGAATCGCATTTGCAAATGAATTGCTTATTGACAGTTTGATAGAATGTTGGCTCGTTGACAGTCGCTGTTGTTCTTTTTATTGTTGTTGTTGTTGTTGTTATCTCGATACGGGTTTGCCTTTTGTTATTCTTTAATTATACGTTGCGGCATAAAGAAAGCAATAACAGGTATCACGAGAAAGACAAAAAAAAATCTGCAATGTCTAGAGAAAGGGTTAAGGAATGAACTTCTTTCGAATTAAGAATTTTATGATATGAAGTTTTATAACGTTATTTTTGTGATATAAATGTGTGTTTTCAACTTATCAATTGTTCCCACACAATTGAAATAGTATTTGTAATCCTCCCAACTTACCATTAACTTTATAATATTTCAATGAGAAATTAACATAGGCGCTGACTTCCACCCGGCTGCACTTTGTAGAGTCCGCTCTTCAAATTTGTCGCATTTCCCTTATCATTACATGATATGAATATGGAAAATAATAAATTCGCATTGCAATTAACAACTTGGCTTCTCGTTCAATTTTAATGCATGCAAAATCCATTAAATCACTTAAAACGCACAAATCGCAAACGGCAACTGCATTAAAAAGTTCTAAAAAGCGAGCAAGAACACATTTTGAGAATTTGAGAGCACTTCAGAGCGATGACATATAATACGACTACAAACAGTTGTCGTCGGCGATGATGTGTTGAAAATTTCTGTGAATTAATGTCCTGGAGGACAGGAGGACAGAAGTACGTGAGACTGTGACCGCTCCGACCGCACCCGGTCGCTGCTTGATGTCAATGATAATGTAACACACAACACTCAACATCCTTCACTGGGAAAATAGATGAGAGCAAAGGGTGCGGGTAGACATAACTGACACTGCTCGGTGCGTGGAAGTATACTACACCTAAAGGGTTGGACATGCGTGCAAAATCCGTCAACAAGGGTAAAATGAATTGTCACAGTTCTCAAATTTAATTACGAACCAAAGAGGCGCATGCAAATGAAGACATGGATTTGGTTTCATCTGATTAATCAGAATGTTAATATTTTAGACGTCGTTTTTGAAAACTAAAAAGTGATTTCTTAACAACATTGGAATCAGTTGAAACCTTACGAAAGCGTGTTTTAAATCAAAAATGTGAATAGAAGTTAAAAGAAGAGAAACACTTTTTTAAAGGACTTTTCATCGAATACAGAAAAATAAAACTGCAATCGTTGATCGTTATGTCAAATTCAGAAAATCTTTTAATATCTAACAAGGTTTAATTTTCAATGTTTAAACTAAGGGGATAAACTTATATTTTCCATATAAGTCTACTTACTTTTGTACCTGAAAGCTTGCTTATTAAAGCACATTTGTATGACATTACAATCTAGATAGAATAATCATTAAATATACTTGCCAGCCCCACTTTGAGCACATGTTCATCAACAAACTGTCAAAATTGAAATTTAAAAATGTCAAAAAAGTTGACACGTACCCACGTTTACAATCAAGATGCGATTCATATACATATGTGAATGATGTCATGCATGAACAACTGATAACAAAATATATTGACAAAGAGTTCACTGAAAATGCAAATAAACTCAGGGACTGGAAGGTAACAAAAAAGAGATAAACCCTTCAATATATGTACATATAATACGCAAGGAAAAAACCAAAAACATTTTACAAATTTAATAACATAAAAGGACTTTTATTTAACCATGAAAAAAATGTTGTCTAGTTAAATATGCATAGTTTAAAATAAAAATTAAAAAAGTAGCTTCACATCATAAGCCAACATTCCTTAGAACAACCTAAGCTCTTTGATAATTAATGCCAGTTATTAGCAATTGAGCATTCTTTTGAGTGGTTGCTGTACAACATTGGCTTACTGGTAGTACTAATGGACCATTTACGAAATTGGCGAAAATTGTTGGCCAGCTGTGGTCGGCACATGGTAAAAAGGTGGGCGGGTTTTTTTCAATTAGCCTAAAACCAGGCAAAAATTGTTGAAAGCTGGTCACCAAAATATTTAATACCTTTTATCCAGCCTCATAATTCGCATAATAACAAAAAGTCTCATTTGGTAATAAACGCCACTTCCCCCTTCTCCTTCCGACCACATCTCACTGACCATCCGGATGCACTTCAACTTTCCACCCTGTTGCGTACAATGAGCGAACGGAATATGGAACGGGCGGCAAGGGGACACCCGCTGGCACACGACAGCCGTCGTCGAATTGTTGCAAAAGTGCGAAACCGCAAATATTAAGCGCAACACAGAAGTCAATGCCACCACCACCCATAACAAACCCACCGGCAACCGCAAATGCTCTACTTCGCTGTCGACCCACTCGATGCCGTCGACAAAGCTCTTCAATTTGCTTGCCATCTATTATGGCAGCTCATTGTGGGATTACCGTACCCACAACACCACTGTGCAACCACTAACCATGCTTGTGGCGTTAACATTGACGTTGACGTTGACTGCGGCAGTTGGCATCGTGGCAGGGGCAAGGGCAGGGGCGTTGAGCAATTGCTAATAAAAAGGGTGGAAAATCCACTTTGCTATGGCATTTGATTTTGATTTTTTTCTCTGTTTGTCCATTGACTCTTGGGATTTCAACGTGGTTTGTCGTACGGGCTCGAGGGAGGAAGGGGAGATATGTGGGAGATACATTTCTTTAGCTGACTTTTGTCATCAGGTAAGCTGAGGTACTTGCGTATTTCCACCAGGTAATTCTGAATATTGAAATAATATACAAGTAAATAATAAAGTAAATTTTGTAAAACAACCAGTAAAACCTTAGAGCAATTTTAGACAATTTTCGTATACTTTGTGCCAAAACTAAAACTTCGCTCAACCCAATAAAAACTAGAGTAGCTAATTCATCTACACAGAGTTGAGATGACGAACAATGAATTAATGGCGTCCAGCTGAGTGAGTCCTTGTGCAGGTCTTTACAGGATTACACTCGATTACAGGATACATTACAAGTACAACGGGTGGGCAACAGTTAAGCAATAGACCTTTGCAGTCATTCATAGGTAGCAACTCCCGCTGGGAATGATCAATCAATTCGAATCAAATTTGATTTCATGCAACTGACTGAAGAAAATCCGTGTATGGGGTGGAATCATTCTATTATTATGATTATTATTGCATGTGCGATTGATGTGGACCTGGAAGCCATGTTAATTATGAAATTGCTTGGATTTGGCTTGGGTTACAGCAGCAACCAGTCTGTAATTAACCACTACAAACTGGACGAACCAAAAGCGATTGTCCGGCAAACAAATCATTTTGTGGCCATATTCTGTGATATGCACAAAAAACAAACAAACCCACACACACACAACTTAAATAAATACATACATACGTACATACATACAAACATGGCGTAGACATTTTGATTTGGTATTTTTGTCTGGAGTTAATGAAAAACGGAAATGCCACTTGTTTTATTTTCTCATCCAAACATGCTCATCAACCTCGCCCCCAAAAGTTTTTTTTTTCGTCTTAAATATTACAACTGTCCATGGATGGGTTGGAAGAGGGGGGCTATGGGTAAAGGGGGTTTGCTGTTTGCCTTTGTACTTTGTTTTTAGCGATTAATTAATGCAATTAATCTGCAGCAGGATTCATGGCTTTGAGCCTCGGGCTTCGTCTGCTGCCAGTTCAGTTTTGATGAAATTGTTTGTGCGCATTTCTGTTTCTCTTCTTCCGTCTTGCTTGCTCGTATTTCCCCTGACGAGCAATGAGTGCAAATAAATGGTATAGATTAAGTTGAGATTATCACTAATAAAGAAATTAATTAAGGCTATTGTATATACATACATGTATACATTTGTTTGTATCTCATTCCATATATCAAGGAACCAAATAGCTAATTAAAGTATAGTCAGAATGACACAATAAGTATTTTCACTTGCTAATTTCCTATTTTAATATTATTATTATAATAATAATGAACAAATAGTCTTAAAAGATGTGAAATAAGGCTTAGATAAAGCAAAACTCCTCTTAAGTAAACTAAAACTCTCCTTCGTTTACGATCGTCAATCTCAACTTAAATAATTTTAAATATCTAATTGAAATTTGAGGTTTTAAATGCTTTATTATTAACTTTTTCGCTCTGTATTTACATTTCCGTCCATGCCTATAAATATATTCATATCCTCTTATCTATTAACCGTTACTTACTACTTTCGAATCATACTCATTTACGATCAACCAAATAACAATATTTAGCACGCCGAGTTCAACGAAATTCGAATTGGCCAGTCATTATGTTTGGTAGTATCTATTAGCACTTAAACAAATTACCATATTAATTGCTACTAATTAAAAATTCATTAAAACACAAAACTCACGCTGAACCACATTGGCAGGAATTGTGAGTCTGCAGTTGTGGCGTCTGGTAATTTATTATGCTTTGTCATCTCTGTGTCGCCAGGACCAAATGTGCAAAATGATAATAGTAAACATTTTCATTTTCATAATGCCTCGATATCAATGAGTTCATAACAGTCCACAGCCACTGTGTACTTTCAATTAAAAGCCAACTTTCAGCCATAATTCAAAAACTAAAATATGCAAAACGAGTTTGCGGTGAAAGTTTCAATCGCATCGATTTCCATACACCCAAAATGAGGGTGTAAAATGTTACGAACAGCATATTAGTATTCTTGTATCTTTGTATCTCTATGCTGACTGTAATTATGACAAAAACTTTACCACAACCTACCCGGGTGCACCTGTGACATCTGCGTACCACCACAGTTCGCTATTCATGCCATAAATTCCGGCTGTGTGGCACATTAATTAATTTGCTTCTGCTGCATTTCAAAAGGATTATTTACCGCTTATATGATACGCGTGTGCGTGTGTGTGTGTGTGTGTATGTGTGTGTCAAAGTCAATAGGCTAAAGTCAGCAGAATTTATTAGTGTGTCTTTGTGCATGCAACTTTACTTGCACAAAGTATTTAACGCTTTTTAGATATCAAAAAACTAACTGAAATTTAAATACTTTTATTTGAAAATACCATGTGATAAGAGGGACAAGTCTCGACGATATTAAAAAAAGATATATATTTTCAAAAATTTATCAATGTCTATCTTAAAATACCTTAAGATATTTCTAATTCTAAGGCCGTGCATATAGATTCTAGAGATTTCACATTGTATTCACAATTTTTGCTTATACTTTCGCAGATTCTTCTCTAAAATTTCGGTCTACCAATTTAAATCAATCCAAGATACCGTTACGCCTTATGCTCTCAAATACTTTTCTTGCTTACAAATAAAATCCCCATTCCACCATATTTTCAATCCCCAAGACAACAAGCACTCAGTCTCAGCTGCGTGTCGACAAACTTTTGTGACATTATAAAATCTAATGAACCAAAATTAATTTACAATAATAACTCAACTAACACGAAACGATGCTACAAGCTGCAATCCAACTCCCTTCCCCCAAACCATCCAATAATCCCAGCTCCATTTTCAGCCATTGAAAGAGTTACGCCGTGTGCCAAACCGAAGAAGAGTTTTGTTGGTGGTAGGTGTAAGTATCTGTCGCGTCGCGATTTCAAAGTGTTTCCGTTTTCAATTTGCATAAAATTCGTTAAAATGTCTAACGGCATTAATGAGCAACCCAAATGTGGCTGGGTTGGGGCAAGGATTTTACCTGTTGCCAGTGAAAGAGTGTCATCGGCTGTGCCCAGTGGAGTTTATGTGTAAATGGATCGCCTTGTGCTATCCGTTAATTGTGTGTAATTAAATCCAGCCCGCAGCAGCTCTCAAATATATTCCAAAAACCAATGACAAATGACAAACACTTTGAGCCTGTCTGTAGTTACACTGTGGGTTAGATTGTGGTTGCCTTCCGGTGGTAAAACGATGCCAAAGCTCAAACCTAATACACCACTAGACGCTCTACCCTCAACCCTTTGGCTTTGACTTTGACTTTGTTGTTGCCTTTGTCGCATTTTGCTTTAATTATGTGGCGTGAATAATTTTTGCTCTTTGTAGTATCATCTATTTGTGAGTCATTGATATTCCTTGGCATTTTCCGTTGCATTAATTAGTGAAAACTCTTGCGTAATTAAATACATCTGCAATTGAATTGCCACAGAATAAAGCAGAAAGTATGAGAGGAAGGTATTTAAATTGTTTATCAATACTTTAAATATTTTTAAAAGCTTTTGATCAAGTGTCAAATTTTACATTTGGTTTCTAAAAATAGTTGTTTTGAATCGAGCTTAAACGACACTTTAGTAATGATTACGCAATTCATTAATTAAGTAACTAATGACCTCAATTTCAGTAAAATTACATTTAGAACAACTCACGAAACTCCCACACAGAAGTGTTTGTTCATTAACACCTCTTTTGGTCTATGTAGCCGTTGGCCAAGCAGGCCGAATAGTAAAGTTAAAATAAATGTAAATTTGTGTGTCGTTTGCGCACTAACTAAAAACATTAATTGTAAGCCAATCAGTCGCACAGTACCCACGCAGTGAAAAGAAAAACATAGAACTGCCAAACAACTGCAACAGTTTTCATGTTGACTTCAATCAGCCAACCATCCACAAAGATGAGGAGATTCGGGACAGAGACTCTGTCAATGATCTCAGTTCTGTATCTCTTTCTCTTTCTCTCCCCCTTTTTCATTTTGTTGCAAATTGCTAGTACCACAAATTGTAGCAAGCAAAACAAGCAGCAGACTGACTTACAGATACAAACGGCAGTCAGACAATCTGGCTGATAACGCAATGCAAATAAAAGTGTTAAAAGTGCGGCTTATGCCAAAAGCTTGCAGAACAAACTTTGGCAACATGTCACAAATAAAAAAATAAAAAACCAAACTATTTTGTTATTGTGGTTTTGTGGCTTTTGGTAATTGCAGTTTTAAAAATAAATTGCTGCTGTGTTGCACTTTGACAGAACTTGAAAGATGAAGCTTATATGCAAATAAGTCTTAACTCAATCACAGAAGTAATAGACTTTGTCAGGTTTTCAGCATTCTTATAAGACAAACGATAAAAAAACTAAAATTAATTATTTCTCTACTCCCAAATTAGTTATTAAATTAAAATCACTTAAAATAAGAGTTTTCGCAATGCCAGTATTAAAAGGAGCTGTTTTATTTTGTTTTTTATAACCACCGCACGTTTCTAATTGCCGATGTGGTGCCCATCAAAAGTATTCCACCAAACAAAAAAACCGATTACCTTATCTCAAGTTTATAGGACGACCATTCATAGAGAAAACGACCTGACCGAATGTTGTAATTAACCTCGGAGCTTGTTGAGGGGCAAACAAGTTGCGACTAATCCTGAATTATTATTTGCCATAGTCAAGCAAAAGACAAGCAAATGGTTTATTTTCAATTTATGGCCCTAGAAGGGTTACACAACGTTTGGGAAACCCCTTGCGGTAAAGCTTAAGCAATGTTTCCAAATCATTTGCATATGAATTTTTGGGCAACATTTCATGCCACTCGCACTTTTTGCCTAACATTGAGCATTCAAATTACTGTTATTATTATTTTCTCTCATATGCCACTCGTCTGCCGAGAGGAAGGGCAGGAAGTTGGTTCGCCATTAAAATCTGTTACGACCTTTGCGCTACACTCGCTGTGGAGCACTTCCGTTTTCCAAAGGGGGGGGGTTTTAATTCTATTAGACGAGGCCAGAGGCTCGCCGCTTATCGCTGCCGGCACACATGTCGCCTGGCTGCTAATATCCCATCCCCTGCCCTTTGGCCATGCCCCCCGGGCTGGAGCAACACAGTTCGAGGCGCGTAAAAGGTTAAAATTATAATTTGCGGCTTCTGTGGCGCACTTTATTACTGCCTTTCATTCAGGCAACTTTTGGCATTTGCAGTCAACAAGCGTCGACACGCTTAATTTCTTGGCCGCCTTTCAAAACATTTGTTCAACATCATGTATTGTCTAGAGAGGAATGGGGCGTGGCTTTGTTTACCCGCCGTGTTCTCAAAAACAAAAGGGATTTTTAATGGCCCTGCGTGGTCGCTTATCAGAGTCGGATATCCTTAACGCAGTTTTGCCACAAAACAAATAAAGGTTAGTTATGAGATTTTTGCTGCATTGGCTTCGGGTTTCTAGGTTTTCACCAGTTTGTTTGTCTTCACTTTCACCTAAGCGGAAAGTACAGAAAAGTGCGCAAACTTTCGCACTTTCCATTCTACGGCTAAACGAGCGATAAGCTGCGTTTGAATTATTTCGTTAGCTGCCAAAGTTGTTTATCCTACAGCAAGGTAAATGCATATGCAACAAAAAGTATGGTTGTGCACAACTTTAGCATGTGGGAACAATCTTAATGGTTATTTTAAAAATATTTGAGCACAAAAGGTTTTGGTTATCTTTTTGCTAGTAAAGATATATAGTCTAAATTTCATTTCACAACTTATTTCTTTACAGAGACATGCATATATAAAATAATAACCGCAACATAAAGTAATGTTAAGAAAAGAAAATATTTTTAAAAAACTCTCATAAATTCATAAGATTTCATATAATAAAATATAATGATTATACATTACTTGTACTTGTACAGTACAACAAAAGTTTGGATTTCAATATTTTGAAACTTGATTCAAAAGCTTTAAACGATTATTTGTGAAAATTTCATCGAAATCGGTGTAACACTGGAGATATCGGAGATTGAAGTTTAGTCAAGCATTCAGAAGCGCAGTATTGTATGAACTTTTTTTAAACGCGAGCACACACTCATATACATACAGTCGTGTCTGGATATAGTGAACACCCTAAATAGTGAACACCTCGAAATAGTGAACACCCAAAAATTCTAAAATTGCGCTGTCTACGTGAAAAAGCTGTTCAAAAATTAATTTCTGGACGCAAAAAGCAAACATTAATTCGCGATTTTTTTCAATAACGATACATATTTACTTTAATTTGTTCACAAATTTATTTCATTGATTTTAAGTCTAGCATTTCCATACACAAATGTGTATTTTGAGCAAAAAATGTGAGTCTCAAAATAGTGAACAACCTCGGAATAGTGAACAGGCCTTGCAAAAATTAGTTCACTATATCCAGACACGACTGTATATACAAACAATGAGTGAATGCGTAGTTTCTAGGGCTTAGGATAACTCATAGTCGAGCTTTATCGACTAGAGCCTTCTTACTTGTTTATTTTTACCTTATCCTCTCTCGACATGCCCATTTAAGCAATTCCTGATAGAAACCACATGAATATCTTAAGCAAATGCCTTGGTAATACTAATAAGTATATAATGTACATATCTAGTATCAACATGAGAATAAGAATTTAAATGATTTTATGCTTTCTCTCTTTTAGTTCCACCAAAGACCGTTGAATATCAAGATGTTGCAATTGTTAAGAAAAGGGTTTACAGTTATTTCGTCTCAGCTTTCCGCTCTCAGAAATAATCTGTGCAATGAGTGTGAGGGAGCGCGATAGCGTTTTTGTTTCAATTGCCTTTGCACTCAGCGGCCCGTCAAGTGTACGACAAGCGGCAGGCCAGCGGCAACCAAGAACGCTAAAAATTTGTCACTGTATGTGTGCGTGTGTTTCAATTCTTCCTGGGCCTGCTTGTCTAGAATTTTGCTATTTTTCATATTTTGGTTTTTTCTGTGTCGGCAAATATGTATGTATATACTTGTCTTTTGAAAGTGTATCGAAAAGTTAAAAAAATAACAATTTTTATACATACATTGCAGCAATTAAAATTATTTCTATAACTGTACCCAATCTAATTGTACTAACAGCGTGATCATTCACCACAACGGGCCAATACATGGCCTATGTGTGTGGGGGGCTATCTAAGCCTTCCACGACCGCTCTAACCTAACAGGGTGATCAATATAATATAGAATATGCAGAATGCACTCACCGGTAGCAGCAACAACACAGATACAGTTCAATGCAAGAGCTCTCTCTCTCTTTCTCTCTTTTTTTCACTTAGCAGTGCTAAGTTAGCACTTACACAAAAACAAAAACATCACACCCACACACAACAATAATTAAATGAGATGCATCTCATCTTTCTTTTTTATATACATATATATATGCACATTATTTTATTTTATTTTCACTGCATTTCACACACAAGAAAAAAATATCAAAAATAAAGTAATGTTATTAATTACTAATACCATCTTCAATGCTTCGCTTAATGTGGACATTTTCAGCGCGCTAAACGCAACAACAACACACTCGTATAGGCGCGGCGCAGTTATCCTCTCTCCTCTCTTTATTTTTTTCGCGACCCGGCAAAGCAGCAACAAATTGGCGCGCGTTTCTCAATTTTCATTTGCTTAAAAACACTTTAAAAAGCAAATACACGGCGATTCTATAATGTTATAAACACTTTGCGTACGTTCAGTGCTTAATATAAACACAATTTGACTATTAATATAGGTCGTATCAATTTAATAAATAAACGCACGATAAGCTCCCAGCGATGTAAAGACGCGCAAAGTTCCAGGCTTACTGCTTTGTGAAAAAAGTGGAACAAGTGAAATTTGTATACTTCTGGAATGTTACGATCGCTCTCTGTAGTTAGAGCAGTGCAGTCCTTTTTATATCTCTGTTAACGGAGTTGACGACATTCGTGTGCAGCAACAACTACATAAATAGACAAGCATTTTTGTTTTTGCATGTATGTATTTTACTATTGCCGTTGTTCTTGCTTTAAATATAATTATTTCATCATGGGTTAGCCTAAAGACAATCACTGCGCCAGCCGTACTAGAGGGTCTAGACAAGCAGGCCCAGCAAGAAGTGAAACATACGCACACATACAGTGACCGTTCTTGGTTGCCGCTGGCCTGCCGCTTGTCGTACACTTGACGTGCCGCTGAGTACAAGGGCAACTGAAACAAAAACGGCTGCACATGCTATCTGCTATCGCGCTCCTTCACACTTATGGCTTACTGCTTTTGTTATTCTGTATACCATTTGAAATATTTCTGCAGCGAACCCCTGAGACAAAGCTTTTCTTACCAATTGCATTATCTTGTTATTAAAGGGTCTTTGGTAATACTGATACGTATGTTATGTATGTAGTATAAACTTGAGAACAAGAATTGAAATGGTTTTATGCTTTCTCTCTTTAAGTTACACCCACTACCTTTCGGGGTAATGGGATGCAAACAAGCTCAAGCCTTGGCCACACCCATTGCTTAAAATAACAAATTGTCAACACATAAGATGGCATTTAATCTTCAACAAATTGTGAGCCACTTGTACAGACAGCTTAAATAAATATAGTCAGGCAGCAGCAACACCACCACTTACACCACCACCTTTTTATAATCTAACGCCCCATGACAGTTCTACAAGTATTTCGCCTGGCAATCTATCAAGCGAAGCAACTGTGAGTACGCATCATGTTATGCGGAAATTTGTGAAAATCTGTTTGGGGTTTTCTTCTCGTTTTGCTAGTCATGTGAAATTTGCATTTTAAGTCAATAAATTCACTTTGCATACGCAACACACGTTGACTAGAAGCCAAAACATGCGCCGTGTTGCTCTATAAATCTGTTCTGAGCCTTACTTCGACTACTTACAGACCTAACAGAAGGAGGCGTGACACACAAGGTGGGAGAGGAGGGTAGAGTTGGCTTAGCGACTTAGCCTTCAGCCCGCGGCCAACTTAAGTCTGGCTACTGACTTGTTACAGCTACCCCACCTGCACTTCTCCCCTCCCGCTCTGTTATTGTAAGATTACTGCAAGTGTGAGTGGGCAAATAACTGAGAGCTGAGAATTGCGAATGCCGTCGCCTTTTGTCGCTTTTGCAGTGCTTAAGGCGATATTTGCGTTATTCACGATTATTTACAATTTAAAATATACATGTGGCAAGTAGCGCCAAAACCGCCCTCCCGACCGCCGGCTTCCTCACCAAGCCCCACCCCTTCCATCGCTTCAGTTGTCGTGATGTTGTACATCCTTCTGCTTGTATCTTGATATGTTGATTTTTATTTATATCACAATTACTTGGCTGTAACTACGGATTTGTTGTGCTTAACTCTGTGGGTAAGCCATTTGATTTTGAGTTTGGGAATTTTAACGATGTAATAGGAAATTTCTTACATCATTTTGGATTTTAAACATTTAAGATATAACATTAAAAAACTTTCTATAACTCTATAATCTAAGAAATTAGTTTTGTATAAAAGTATTTTACAAGCAACAGAATTGATAATTTTTTACATGCTTTTATTTAACTTGACTTGTCTGTCTGTCTGTATGTTTGTACCGGAATCTTGTAATCAAATTTTCACCAAGCTCCCGACTACCTAGAGCTCTGAAATTTTCACCAAAGATGTGTTTCAGATGACAATACATGTTTTTAAAGTTTTTGGCGCGATAAAATATGTAATATCATGTAAAAGCCACGAAAAACAGTTTTCCCTTTTGCTTAACTTACTAATTAGACTATCAAGTATGACAAGCTTTGGTGGCATGAAGAGAAGCCTGCCGCTTCACAGGTCGAAGATCGTTGGTTCGAGCTCCGACCGAGACATACTTTTTTTTGTATTATTTAAACTTTTTTATTTTTTTTTTAAATAGCAAAAACATGTTTAATATTTATGTATTGCATGGATGATGATAAAAAATCTCGATTACAAATGTATGCAAGAAAGCGTATAAAAGCATGTCTTCAACATTTTTTTTGATTTACTTGTTAAAATATTGATTTATGAGTAAAATGTATACTTTTAACATTTAAAATTGTATGATAATAGTATTCAAATGTTAAATTTGTTTATGTACATATTCATCGAGCAAGATTTTCTAATGCTTAAAAACATGCATAAGGTAAGTCTTTCAACATATATTTTTATAGCTTGTAAATGTATTTACCGACGGCCTATCCATTTCAAATTGTTGTATTTTTGCTTAAAATTGAAAACCATCCAAAACATATAACCCAAAACCAGTTGTGAGCAATTGAAAAATGCTCGCCCTGCAAATTTATGCAGTGGTGCGATATTTGGCCGGCGGCATTTCGATAATCGAAGCTGGCGTTGCTGCATTGTAACAAACTTCTGTGCAACGACTGCAACAACAGCAGCAGCAACCTTTGAAGAGGAAACCCATTCGCAGAGTATAAACCAAAAACAGTTTGGCCGCCCGTTGGCATGCCGCACAACCAGCTAAAGTTAACCACAACAACAGCATCACAGTTTGGCATCTTTTTAGAAGGCAACTAATTGAATTATTAGCGACTGCAGCAAGAGTGGTTCTGGTTCTTGTTCTGGTTCTCATCTGCCTGGTTGTGGGCACATTGAAATTATTGTTGGTGGTTGACAAGGATCAGCGCCGACGCCTTATTTGTGTTCCAGCTCATTGCAGCCTCAGCATGACCCATCCCTTCTGCCAGCCTGCCTGCCTGCTTGCCAACTGCTGCTACTGCCCTAGGGCGATGGGTGAACGAAGCTCTAACAAGCGGGTGTTGGCCACGTTACAGCCCAGTTGGCTTTTTATGTTGGTTTTATTTTTTTGGGCAGTGATTCGGGTTGCTGTTGCCGCCGGCTGGCAACATGTGCACACGTATTGTTCTTGTAAATCATTGATTAATTCTTACTCTTCTTGCATATGATTAGAGAAAGTTAGGGACTGAGATTCAAATGGGTTGGATTGTGATTTAGCATTGCACAATTTAATTACGGCCACAACCCTTGAATGAACTATAATTTCTAAAAAGAGTGAAGAGTGAGTGCACATATGTAAAGAATTTTAAATACACTGCTACGATTTTTAATAAATTTGTTCTTTCCCACTCAACATTTCCCTTGAAACGTAACACTTTTCCTTACAAATTTTAAATACTCTTCATAAGTATATATGTATACAAACTGTCCCATGACATGCCATGGACAACCCTTTGTTATCAAAAATGAAACTTCGAATGTGGGATATGAAGACACACTTCTCTGACACTCTGACATTATTCTGCTGAGCATCTCTGGCAAATGTCACGCATGTCACGATGCCCGAACAATGACCAGATATAATCTGGATGTCTTGGACAAGTAGAGAGACCCTGACACTTTGCTAGTTTCTAATAAGAAATATGGAAAACTCAAACTTAAACAAATGAAAAACTTTCATATCTTTTGAGTTTGCTGGCAAAGTTTACTGGCATTGTGTAAACTTTTGGACACAAATCAACTTTGAACTCAAGACTTTTCATCGAGCATTTGACACTACTTGGACTAAGAAGAAGACTTACAATAGCATATTTACGTAGTACCATATATGATTGTGTATGTGGGTGTACTGTAAGTAGGAAGAAGATTTCTCTCATAACTGGAGCACTGTGTGGAAATTTCAGACAAGCAACTGCTCGTCGCATCCGCACAATTAGTTTGTTCCAATTGTAAGCCGTTGGGTGTCTAAAGAAATTTTAAGAAAAAACATACAAGACAGCTTTAATGCTCGACTGTAGAATACTTAATATTCGTATTAAAACTCTAATATTTTATTCTGATCCTTCTTAGACAAATAAATTTATATTTTACTTACATTAAATGTTTTATCTTTAAATAAACGCGAGTACAACTTTTAGAAAAATGTTTAGATAAACCAATTTTTCATTAAGACCAGTTTAAGATATATATTATTAATTTCTTAGAAAACATAAATAAAAACTTAGTTTAAAATCAAGAATATTTAACCTAAAAACCATGGGTTGAAACAGGCAGTCTTTTACATTTTTAAATGGGAATAGGGTATAAAAAAAGAACACACATTTTTAAGCTGGCAATTTGGAAGGTGTTAGACTCAAAAGAAGGCAGGGTAAAAGCAAGGTAAAGGCAGGGGAGCTAACTCAACAGACAAAAACAAATCACTTAGCCTTAATGGCTTATGAAGGCAGCGCATTTAACCAAAAACCTCAAGCAGTTAAACGGAGCAACTGTGGGCGACGCCAACATCAACCCAAGATGAAGAAGAAGGAGAAGCAGATGAATCTACAGCAGGCGAAGCTGTCAAATGGTTGTCTTTGCCCGAAGCTCACACATAAAACTAGAACATTGCACGCTGCTGACGCTGAAGGCGTTTGAACTGAGATGAAGACTGAGAACTGAGACCGGGTTTCCATTTCCATTTCGCATAATGGGCGACCCAATTAGGCAAAGTGAGTGTTGGTGAAATGCATATGAACCATAAAACAATTGAACAATGTGCTGCCAACAATTAACCAACATGCACAATGACAATCAAAAGGACAAAGACCTGAGACACTAAGAACGAGAAGTGTGAGATTAAGGAAAGAAATGTTGGGAACAAGTGGGAAATTATATATGTGAAAAAAATAAGATAAGTTAAAAATGTTTTTTTCTTTTCTTTTTAAATTCACCTAGGGAAAGGTTAACAGCCATGACCACTTTCCACACCATTATGTTTGTTTTACTCACGTACAATCAAATTAAATTAAATCTTCGTAGTTCGATTAACTAAAAGCCTTAGTTAATATACTTTCTAGCTAATATATGCACTTATGACACCACCGATAAATTACCCACAGCTGTCAGTCATTTGTTTATTAGATTTGTCTATGCAACAGTTTTTTATGTCAAGTGGCGTCCATTTAGACAACCGCCAGCTAGCCATAAAAATCATCGGAATTGCAAATAGATTAACCAAAAAGCTTTTGCCCGGAACAAATCGTGTTGTTCTTGTTGCTGTTGTTGTTGGTGTCATATGCAGGCAATGCGTATAAATTAGATAGAAAGAGAGGTTCACCGAGTGGTCACCGAGTGTCCATTGTTTGGCATCTTAAATGTCAAAAGTGACACCCCTCGCCCTGCACCTTCCAACCTCCACCCTCAACTAACACCCTCGCCCTTGGGCAGTGCACCTGAAGCGTTCCAACTTTGACTCAAACCGCTGGCAAAACAATAAATTTCCCTTTGGAAGCCATTGACTAAGGACAATAAGGAGGTAAAGCGACAAACCTGACCAAAGCCCTTACATGTCACACAGACGCAGCTTCACTTGTGAGTGTGAGTACACTGTGAGAAATTTGAGATAATGATTAGGTCTGTTTTAAACCCTGAACCCATGAAATATGAAAAAAGTAGAAGGATGCATCTCTGACCTTATAAAGAATATATGTTCTAACAGCCGAGCCAATTTCACGATTTACGTCTGCCTGCCTACCAATAACTCTTCCGAATTCCAATACACACATGATATCGATAACACTAATCCCTTGAATATAGCATTCACGGTATCTCATTGTCAAGATTTCTCGACTAGAGCCTTCTTTCTTGTTGATATAACCTAAATTCTAAAATAGTTTGAATGATATTAAAAAACTGATAAGTTTATTTCTAATTTAGGTAGCTGAAATCGAAATTCTTTTTATTAATTAGACTTTTAATAATATGCCATGTAAATTTAATATATTCTAAGTATGCTAAAAATAAGCCTAACGTTTTTAAAGTGTAGTTTATGTCACTTGTGGGCTGGGCAAGAAAAATGATGACCACAACGCCCAACTGGCAACTATACGCACGGCTGAGCATGAGGGCATAAAAAAGAATGAGAGAGCACCGTTATGTTAAGGAACAACTTGCTGGCTAGTAAAAAATCAAAAAGGCAAAAAAAAACCTATCCAACAACAAGAACCTGTACGAAATGCATTTGGCCATTAAGTCCTAGTTGGAGGGTGTTTAAGCGGAAAAGGTAAGTGGCACTGTCGGCTCGGAAGTTGGGTTGGAGAGGGACTTTTAGTCAATATCTCAGAGTATGCGGCAATTTTTCTTCATTTTTTTGTCACCCAGCATGGTAGTACTCAGGCGGAAGTTAAGCTGTTGTTTATGTGTCATCATAAATCATGTTCAATGTACACGAAACAATTCCACATAAGTGGATAATGGAAACTCTCATCTGCTAGTTGTGAAGTAGTACAATGGCAAGTTTTATGTGCTAGATTTGATAGTTATGGTGACAATAAAATTTAAGTAGAGTATTGATTTCTTTACATAACAGAAAAACGCTTCTTATATTACTAATATCTGTGAATAATTATATTAAAAGTGTGCCAATTGAATTTAATGCTTTTAATTTGTTTTGCATAAAATTGCTATTTAAGAAGCTAACAAAATAATTAAATACAGCAAAAATAAGTTAGGAGTAAACCATGACTTATCGTCGTTTCTTTACAATTTTAACTGCCCTACTTATGATCGTAAGGACAAATTCGACGGATATTCCCAACAACGGTAAACAAAAAATGCAATTCAGTAAAGTTTAATTAAATAAATTGCATTATAATAACTTTAGTAGATAGCTTAAATGTGACTTCTAGCACTTCGGCACCAAATCACCCCAGTATTGACACTACTAGCACAACAGAAACTTCCATCAACACCGAGGCTAAGATTCCTAACGAAATTATCCACAACAGCACTCAAACTCCACCCTTTACTTCAAACTTGACTTCAATCTCAACCTCAACACTTCCTACCCCAAAGATAAAATCTATACCATACCCATTTGTTGTCTCCATACAGATATATGAGAATGGAGTTTACAAACACCTCTGTGGCGGCGCAATTCTGGACAAAGAATTTGTTTTAACTGCGGCCCACTGTACTCTTAAGCCGCGACAACTCAATGCTAGGGATCTAATTGTTGCTGCTGGATCTAATATGCTGTTGGATAAGAAGGCAAAACGCGTTCGAGTGCGTAATATGATAAAGCATCCAAACTTTAAGCCGCTCTACGGAAATGATGTTTTGCTCCTTCATTTAGCAAACCCGTTGCCTATTGATAACATTCGATTTGCAACAATTAATTTTAGAAAGGCAAATAGAAAAGGCGGCAGTTTAAACTCCGTTTTACTTGGCTGGGGTCGTACTCAACCTAATAGACCCAAGAATATAGAAGCTGTGCATTTTCAAACTATAGCCGATGATAAATGCTTGCACAAACACGGATTTAGATACTTGACGCATTCAGAAATCTGTGCGGTAAACTCAAAAGGACCTCGAGGAGCTTGTGATGTGCGTACTGATTTAAAAAACAAATAACTTTTAAAAAAAATCTTGTTCCTTACAGGGTGACTCAGGTGGACCACTTGTAGATTTGAATCAAAAATCTTTATATGGCCTACTCTCATATGGCAGAAAGCCTTGTGAAAAGGGCAAACTATTTGCTTTTACTAGGATCAGTGTCTATGTTAAATGGATCGAAGAACAAATGAGAAATATGCAAAGATTAAAGAAACGAGCAGGTAGATAGCCAATTCTTTCTCTTGCTGTATATGCTTAATAAATTCAGCATTATTCCCACTTGTCGCTTTTTGAAACGTTTCAAAATGCAAATAAATGAAGTCACTTAAAAAATTATGCTGCCCACTTTTGGAGTGCCACGGGATACCGTTGCCGGTAGTAGAAAAAAAAGAAGAAAATGTGTTAATGGGGGGAGGGTTGCAAACGCTTTTAGAATTCATGTCACTTTTATAAGGTAACAGATTCACTCAAAGAGGCCCCCAGAGAATCGTAGCGAATGGGGCACAGGAAACATAAATGACAGCTACGTGTGCTAGTTCCGGCTTTCTTTGACTGCTATTGTTTTCATTACCAATAACACATGCCGGGTATATTGGTTATTAAATGCCTGTAAGCAAATGCAAACGAAAAAACTTTTACGTTAACATCTTTTTCTACAATCATATTTCAATTGATTTGATCAAACAACAAAATAATATTCCTTTCTAAATGCAAAGCTGAATAATTTATAGAGGGTATCTTTAGTTTCCTTGTTACAATTATATTGTATTCAATTAGTTACCGATACTCAAAATGAGAAATTTTCTTTTTTAAAATTTTAATATTTACACAAGTTCAGACAGCTGCATTTTTAAATTGTGTTTACTTTATTGTTTATCAAGTTCAAGGCCCTTTTTATTTTTATACTGACAAATTTATTAAACCGACTTCAGTTAAATTTTAACAATTGTGAAATGTACACGCGTTTTCTCTGTGGCTTCTTGATAATGTGCTTGGTCTGCACTCAGTGCCTGGCACTGTCATCCAGACTATTGGACGCCCGTTATAAGAGCTGTCAAGCAGAGAAACAAAATCCACAATATATAATACATAACAATAATCAACAGAATGGAGGACAAGAAAAGGATACTTTTGCAATGCCCGAGAAGCGAAACAAATTCGTACAGTTGATAATGCGCGTTATCAATATAAAAAGCATCACCGCATACTATAAAACCCAAGCCTGAATCCCCAAATGAACATTTCAATTAAATAACAACTCTAGAAAGACCTCAACGAAAGATCATTTTCGTATTGAACCGAAACACTGTCTGTATTTATATAATATATATGAGGACATCTCTCATTGTTATTTATTCATGAGCGTTTATTTAACTAATTTTAAGATCTAATAGCATAATTAAGCAAACTTTGTACAACATATGTGACCACAAGATGGCAATAAATTACAACTTTTTGTTACTCCAAACGATTTTAAACACAAAAAGGACTTCAAGCTAAAACGCTTTGAAGACTTTTACCAATAAATAATAAACTCACATATGCGCTACACGGGCTTGACAGAAAAAGCTTTTGCGTCACTTGATTACGGTTACAAACCACCCCAACTACACACAACACAATCACAACCCAACCACTGCATAAAGGCAAGCGCATAAAAAATTATGTTATATGCATGACCCTAAATTAATCTAGCGAAACCTTTTCCTTAACATTTCTCCCCCAACCGTTCCGTGTTAGCTTTAGAACGGGGACATCAAAGCCACTGAAGTATGACAGAAACGAAGCAATTTGAATATCCACGTAAATGTCATATGCGAACAAATTAAATTTGGCTTATGACCGGCTCAACGAGTGAAACGAGACAGAGTAAAAGTAAGCACTAAACAAAAAAAAAAAGATTGATGCAATTTTTTTATGTCGATAAGTATCATAAAAGTGTAGTCCTTGGACTTCAAGAGATTTTATATTACAAAAAATTTTACTGTCTATAAAATGGCTCTTAAGGATGTTAAAATATAAAATATTTTTTAAATAGAAGCGCTATTATTTTTTAAGATAATCAAATAAATAACAAGTATTTAAACAAGTTTGTCTTTACAAGGAACATTTATGCTCTACTAAGAAACATCTATCATATTTCAGTCTTAGCTAAAAGTAAAGTATTAACACATTTATATTAATTCATAATACTTAAGAAATATATATAAAAGTTTCAGCTTTAAGCAGAGTATGCATTAAAATATCATTTAATAATTTTTGGTTCCTCACACCTTTCACTCGTTTTATTCAAAATATTCACACTGCAATTGATACGCGGAAAATTTAGCAAGTAACTTGTGAAAGAAAAAACGAAAGGAAAAAACTAGCTGTGCAATATGTCGCTGCAGCGAATTGAAATTATGCAAAACAAAAGTAAGGAATAGAATTTCATTTGAAATTCAAAATTATTTTCTTTCTTTCTATCTATTGCGACGAAAAGACGTTGCCAAACTGCTGCCAGATAGACTCATTCGCATGCAGTTGGCATACCGCAAAGTGGATATTGATATTTTGTTCTTAAATTTTGTTATTTATGTGGACACGCTTTTCCCAGCTATAAGCCAAAACAGAAGTTTACAATTTGCACAAGCTAGCGACATTTTTGCCAACTTGTGCAAATTTAACGCGACATTGTGAATGAGTCCATCCCCTATTACAAATTTTGCTCTCTTTTTTATTGTGGGGTTTGCCATGCCCATTGAAATGCAAGTCATGTGCCGGTGCAGAGGCCGCCGCTTAACTTTGACAGACCAAACCAAATAACCCGCCCATCGGCCCAACACACACTTTTTTTCTCCCCTCTTGGCAAGTTCATGTTTTGCCATAAATTTTGCAACGTTTTCGACACATTGGAAAAGTTTGTTTTTTTTTTTGTACATATGTACGTGTATATATTTTGCTGTATGGCAACCACTTGAATTTTTCAATTGTCACAAATTTATTTTAATACAGCGTGAAATTTATGAGTGACAAATTGAATTTGTAAATTGAGTGATATTTTTACAGAACAAAATAGCTTAAATATAGGTTAAATGAAAAAGGGTGTTAAAGTTGTCACATTTTTAGGAATTTGGTTAAGTCTTAAAAAATTGTTATCCTTAAAGAATAAATAAAACTTTTACCTAAATAATACATTTTTATTAAATTTTATGACGCATAACTTAAAGACACTGTTTATAATATTTATATTTGGCCTCAATGAAATTGATTGATGGTTCATATACGATGACCAACTCCGCCCTAATAAAAAACAAAGCATAACGAACGTAAGTCAGAGAGGATTCGATATGGATTGGTTTGGATACTGGGAATATTTATGTAAGTAATGCCAGGCACAGCCCCTCATATCAGGCTGCTTAAGGATGTGCGCGTGTTTAATATTGTTTCAAATGGGCCAAATACTAAACACTCCATAAATAAAACCATTAGAACTGCCATTAACTCGGCAAAAAAAATATATACATATAAATATTATAGTAAAGCATTTTTTGTTATGTTTTGTTTATCATTTTTATGTGTGCCTTGAGTGTGTGGGCGTGTGTAGACTGCGTGTATGTGTTCGACACACACAATCATATAAATCTTAATCTTTATAAATCACGTCGTATTGCAATTCCCAAGGGCCACTTTTTCCAAACATGGCAGATCAAGCTAAACTAAAAGCATTCATTTTATTTCTATACAATATTAATATGTATTTAACTGATAAAACTTATATCATTTCTAAGATATTTATTTAGCTAAACAACTTTAAAGTTCACAATCGCTTGGTAAAAATCACTTTGAAGTAATCGCAAACATTTACTCAACATTAAAGTTGAACATTTTTTTCAACAAGACACTTTTGCAATTCTTTATCAAAATACACTTTTTTTTGGTATTTTTTGTTGTTGTATGTTTGTCATTTTTAATATGCAAATAATTTGCTAGCCAAATGGCAACCAACTGTGACCCAGCAGCGGCAGAAGATGACAATGGCCAACGCCCTCTGTGAAAAGAAAGAAACATGGCAAAATCTATTCAAGAGTCAAGTTGACAACAATGCTTGACTAGGCCTACTTGGCACTTGCACGATGCTCGAAACAGGAACAGGATGTGACCATGGCACATGGTCCACCCAACCACATTTGAATATGACACACAGATGACAGCTGCTCCAGAGCTACAATTCTGATTTCGTCTTTGGGCCTGAGCTGTGGCTCCTGGGGGAGGTTGGCTATGATGATGATGGTGATGCGTGCCCATTGTGCACATTTGACGTTTGGTTTATTAATCAGTTTGGCCTGCGGCCAGGGGCAGGGCCAGGGCCAAGCATTTTCTACAAATGAATAATTTTTGTGGCAAGCAAAAAAAGGGCAAAGTCAAAAAGCAGCAGTTACAGTAAAAGGACTCGCCATAGGACTCGACTCGTGAGTTTATATTTTTGTGGTGCAGCTCGCATTTTAATTTTTCACAAAAGCGAAAAAAAAGTCAAACAAATGTCAGTCGCGTGTTAATCAAGTGTAAATAAATGGCGCAAAGATTAGAGGAAACCGCAAAAAAATAAAAATCAAAGCTGAAAACAAAAGTCGCGAATTGACGCTGATCGACTTAAAAATACTTTATCTATTTTATATAATTTATTATATGGTTAAAAGTCATGTTTTAAATATGATTCCTGGTTTTCATGGCTTTCTTATATCAAAACGAATTTAAATAAAAAATTTGAAACATGTTTCAAGACATTTAATTTAAAATAAATAAATCATTGTATATTTATGGAAAAATAATTTAATAAAAATATTTGTAGTATATATTTTTAGTTTTGCAAGACTATATTCTTATACTTGAAACCATCTTTTGACAACTTTTTTTATACTAACCTTTTTTTTTTAAGCCCACAGGGTACAAAAGCGAAAAAAATATAGAAGCCTCTCAAAAACGAACGCAAGAGATATAAAAAATGGGGTGTGATTCAAACGAAAAAAATAAACAAATAAAGAGAGAAAGAAAACATTTAATGGTTTTTTAAATGTTATTTAAATGTGCATGGAAAATCTGTGATTTTTGCCCCCGAAACAGTCAACTTTAAAAGCTTTAAGCAACCGCATCATTTCCTGGGTTTCTCGGGCTATCCATGCAAATTAGCTAAAGCTTGAGTAGAAATTGTTATCATGAATCCAAGGCGCCTTGTTATTGCCTTGACACCCACTAAATCTGAAGCCCAACTCGAACTTGAATACCCAATACAGAGTGGCCAAAGCTGAAGCCCCCATAGCAACGCCTACTATAAATAAATGCTCTGACATTGTCCTTTTCAAGGCGTTGCCCCAGTGGCAGGGTGTCAAGGGGTGTGGTACTGGTGTTGATGATACTATTATCTTATATCGCGAAAGGACCGCAAGCTACCAGTGGACGCTCCAGCGGCCGCCTCAATAGTCCTTTTTTCCCAGCATTAACAATTCAAAGATATACTCGCAGATAGATAGTCGACAGTCGTTGCTTTGGAAAAAATCGTTTTATTGGCTTTCGAGGTCCTTTTTGTCGCCTCAGCCGCCCACCAACAACAACAACAAAAGGAAACTGTAGCAACAAGAACATAAACCGCAAATAAGTTTAACATTGTACAACATTTACGTTCCGGCGAGTGCCAGAGGGTTCTCTTTTGTTATTATATTTGCTGTGATTTGTGTGGTTTTGTGACGGGGCAGCGTTTGAATTTTAAAATGCCACACACAGTGGGAAAAGATCTAGAGCAAAGGCAATAAAAACAAAATAAGTTAATCAAGGTTGGTATCAATCTAATTATAACCTTTTGCAAGCGTCTAACTGCCTCTAATTCTATAAAATATCATTCCATATTCAATGATAATTGTAGTATTTTAGCTGTTAACATTATGAAAGTAATCCTGAAATTGGAATAATATGCATATAAAAAATTCTTGAATGTGTGCAACTATATTGTTATACGTACTTCAATATTGTTATTCAACAGCTTGTCCCACTGTAGATGTAATGTAAAAGGGGTGCAAATGATGCAATTTGTAAAATTGCTTGTTTTTCCTTGAACCCCAAGACCAAAAGTGCGGACATGGCTCGAAGACGACACAATGCTATCTAATCTTATTTGATATTATTTTTACGTTAAACTTGCATTTCAGCACTCTCCAACTCTCAGTCAGCAATCAAAGTTAAGGCTATTGTTCAACTACCCCGTTAAAAAAAAGCAACAGGAAATCTAACAAATTGTCTTTAACAACAAGTCGTTGCTTTAAAGCGAAACAAGCGTTTTAAATGATATTTACAGGAAATGGCAGAAAACGCATCAATCATTTGTCAGCCATAAAAATTCGTCACACATGAGCATTATATTATCACAAAAAAGGCCTCTAAAAAATGAGGAAAAATTCTTAATGGTTCTTTGTAAAAATGACCTTGTAAGTTATGAAGCACAGTTGAGCGCCCTTTTAGACAAAATGCCAAGAGCGGAGGTTCAACAACGGTCACTCCA
Organism: Scaptomyza montana; assembly: GCA_018904305.1. Lineage (NCBI taxonomy): Eukaryota > Metazoa > Arthropoda > Insecta > Diptera > Drosophilidae > Scaptomyza > Scaptomyza montana. Next base: position 252,247 of record JAEIGR010000001.1, read on the forward strand.
CACACAGGATTCGGGATCCTTTCCACTTGTGGCTGGTGGGTGGCGCACGGGTTCAATTGCTGCGCTTCTCTTGTATGTGGTGTAGTCAAGTGCGTGCGCGCTCATATGTGAACATTTATTGGAAAACATTATTATTTATGACTTTTTGAATGACATCGCTTGAACTTTTTAAGCAATAAAGTCCAGGCACAATAACAACGGATGTGACGGCGGAACTTTTTTATTTTTCGTTTATTTAAAATTGCATATCCTATGGAGATGTTGCGAGTTTTTGATTTATGATGATTTTCATTAGGCATTAGGGATATGTTACATGCGAAAATTAAGGTTTTCAAAAATATATTTACAGGAAGTCCTTATCGAATTATAATTTTATGCATTAATAACAACTGCCAATCGTGTTCAAGGAAAACTTTAAGACTAGATTGTAAGAATGAGAACTTCTTATCATTTGTATGCCACATAAAAAGTTTTGGTCAACTTGGAATAAACTAAGCTCAATCATTGAAAACATATGAAATACCTTTAAAAAGTACTTTTAAAAATTACCGAAAATCTTGTTTTTCCACATTCAAAAAAGTTAACCAGCTTCCAAGAAAACAAATGGGCATCTTAAGCCATGCATAAGCTTGAAACCAATCTAAAATGAAAATCTTGCAAGTCTGCCATAAACAAGCTCATACATTTTCCTAGCATTGAAATCAACACCGAAAAGGGTTATACCCTCAAACCCAATTCCAGTGAAGGACGTTCCATAAACATAGACAGAATGTGTGTATGCAGATGCTTTAAGATCTTATCAAATAACCACAAGAACAAGAATGATTATTTTAAGTAATTGCCAGCTATTGTTAGCAAAGAATATAAAGTAAGAACCTTTTTCGAAGAGCCAAGTATTCATCGCCTTAATTTAAACTAAAACTGTGACTTTTTGCTTTTGTTTACACACTGCGCTTATTTACTGCTATCATATACACAAATAGTATGTATGTGTAAGCTGTAGCATAAAGAAAGCTATATGTAAATGTATGTGTAAGATATGTACATGCTTCAGGCGCATGACCCATTCCTGAACTCGCACAAAGCTCCGGCAGCGTAGAATATACACGAAGGATACACGAACTCTCGCACTCCGACTAAACTAATGCCATCCTCGTCTAACCTCTTTGTGTATATGTGTGTGTGTGTGTGTAAAGTGCGGGTGAGTCAAAGTGTAGATAGCTGCCTGCCATAGGACGACAGACAACGAAGTGAACGATGTCGACTTCGCATACATATAGAATGTCTAAGGTGGAGCAGAAGCCATGACTGCGGCCATGACAGCGATAATGTATACAAGCCACAACGTTACAGGAGTATTGAGGTGGGGGCGTCTGTTGTAGGGTTGCCTGCCTGGTTGCTACGGCTCCACCCACACAACCAGACCCAACCAACTGCCTTCTGTCATCTGCAGCTTTCCCTCTCACACTGAACACCCGCACTCATTCTCTGCAACACTTTAGCCAGCTTTTGCTTTGTGGGTATTAAGTTGGGTCTTAATGCTAAAGATAATCGTCTACGGTGAGTAGTTAAATGCATAATATGCATTGCATATCTTTGGAAGTTACGTTTTTTTAAAATACATAGTATCATATTTGATTGCCAGCATATTCGGTTATATTTTTCCGGTTAAATTTTATATTCAACTTTTATCAGTCGCAAAGAATCTCTGAAAATAACTTAAAAACCAATATACTTATTACACAAGTAACTTAAATTTTATTTTACTATATCCTATACTATATACTAGACCGACTAAATATAAAACAGTATCTTAAATTATTCATTTTCATTTTTAAATTCGTTTTATAAAAATAAACTTTCTAAAGAGTTTTTTGACATATCAAATGGAAATCTCTTGAATCTAAACATAATGTACGCAGTTGCTAGCGTTTTTCTAACAACAGAAAATTGAAAAAACAAAAAACAGGAAAGTATTTAAGATCTTTTCTAATTTTAAGCTTATCTCACATAGTGGTTTATTCATAAATAAGAGCCGAAAGCAATAAATAATTATATTCAATTGAATGTACTAAGAATTTAAAGTAATGATGAAAAAACCAATGCTTAGGCAGACCAACAAGTATTGTCTACATTTATCTTAAATACCGGCATAAAACTAACTGCTCGTACTCACCGTGATTTCTTCTAATCTTGAGGCACAAACCAATTCGCTGGGGACACTTTTTTTTTATGACGCACTTTTTTAAACGATGTGGTCACTTGAGTCTATGTTGTATGCCTGTGCCAGGGGTAGCTGGGAAATGCCGGCGCCACAGTTAAACAAGCTGAGTCTTTTTTTTTTTTTTTTGTATTTAACCAACCCCAACGCAGTCAAATGCCCTTCTTATTGAGTAAGCAACTTAAGGGGACGGATGGCTGTTAAGTTTCTGGTTTGTTTTTTAGCTCCTTGTTGACTGGACATGTGAGACACTTTTGTTTTTTGTTTTATCGAGAACGATACATCAGCCATCAAGTTGATTAACTCACATGGAATGTGCCAAAGTGCCGAAAATCAAATTAAATGGCCTTGATGTGAGTGTTTGTGACATATCGAAATGGTTATGAGGGGTTTGTCACTGCTGTTTGGACTGCTTGATTTATGCATTGCAAATCGATAGTTTGTGTGGCTCCTTAGAGAAAAGGGATAAGTGTCAGATGCTATAAGAAAATGGGATATATTCACAGCAAGTTTTTACTGCTTGGCTTTGACATGCTGTTTGTACTTTATCTCAATGAACTTAAAGACGGACTCTATAGCTGCATAGGATGTCCATTCATGCTCTGCATGTCCAGCCGAAACGCAGGTAATATTCTTGTTCTTGTCGCCATGTGTTAGATCTGTATCAAGTGGCTCGTCACTTGACACCCAATTGCAGGTAACATCAAGAAAGTATTTCTTACAGCTGGGTGGCGGTTGACCCACAGTTCCATCAGTTAAAGCTATGGCAAATACTTTTTCCTTAAAGAAATCCGTGAACTTTTCCGTCTGAAATTAACTTTTGCTATTATTGTCGTATCCATACATTTTTCTTTTTTACTTACCAAAGCTCTAGACACTGAACCGCCAAAACTATGCGCCACTATGGCCACACTTTCTGGATTTGAGGGCATTATAACATTTTCCCATACGTATGCTGCATGATTCACCGAATTGTCTAAGCTCTTAATGGGCGTACGCTTGCCATTTATAAGACGACTAGTGTCGTTTGTGTTTGTCACGAGTATATCATAGCCCAATTTTTGAGCGCGCTCTATATAAGGCAGCTGTGTGCCATGTTCCAAGGAATTGTTTATAATTAACCTAAAAGAAGTGAAAATAATCAAATTTCAGCCTTGCAATGCAGCTAGTAATAATGTTTGTTGTTCATTTACATATGTTTTTGAGTTGATTAATTCGGATATATTCATACCTTCTGGCCCATTGACCTGCAAGCACATAGCCACTGCCGTGTATAAGAACGAGTAACTTTTTCGACTCTGAAAGCGGCTTTGGCTGCGTAAAGATAAATGTGGAGCGCTCAATGGGAGCATCGAGTGGTAAATAGGTTTTTTTTAAACCATGCTTTTCTAACAACTCGTAGATGATTTCTGGTATCTGATTAGCCAGCTGCTCGTAGTGCTCCTGATTTTCTGCGTGATTTTCGCTTATTTTGAAAATATATGGCTGCTCACCAGGCTTGCCAGTGTCTGCATCTATTTTGCGCAGTTCGCCAGCTAAACAAAATTAACACACATTATCAAAATATTATAGCTGTGGGAATTTGCAAAACCCACCGTCATTGAATGCATATCCAAAGTTTCGCAGGCGTGCAACAGCTTCATCGCTGCTGCTGGCACAAGATTCGGCCATTATAATATTTTTACCTGATTGTACAAAACGAAGAAAATATTTAAGGCGAGCCCACATGGCGTGATTTTCATTTGCACAACGTCACTTACGAAATTAAAGAAAATCCAGTGGAAACTTGTAGCTCAATGCCGGCTGATTAGAGCACAAGCAGCAGCATCGATACTTTGCGAAAATGCATTAAATGCACTATCGATATTACATTCAGCAGATGTGTAAAAGTGGCGGTCGCCCAATAAGTACTATTAAGCCGCCAAGCTTAAAATGTTTTTCTATTGTAAATTTACATTTATTACTTCTTATTGAAGTCTGCGCTCAAGTTTTAGTAATGGTGTTGTTGTTAATTTAACTGTTACATTTTCTACATATTGAAGATCCTTAAATTTGAAACTTGTGCTGAATTTATAGGTACGCAGGAGTTTGGCCAGAGTCACTTTTATAGATAAAAGTCCATAGCGCCATCCTGAAATTTTAAATAATTGATAACTTAAATCCATTTATGCTGATAAAATCTATATTCCTCATACCTATACAGTTTCTTATGCCCTTTGTAAACGGTATAAAAGCATATGGATGCTTATCCTGCAAATTGTGTGGCAAAAAGTGTTCAGGATTGAAAGAGTCCGCCTCATGTCCCCATATTTCTTTGCTGCGATGCATGTGAAATATGTCAATGACAATTTGCATACCTTTTGGTATACAAACTCCATTTGAGAGCTCAATACTTTCAGATGATTCTCGTGCTACAATGGGAATTGGTGCAATTAAACGCATGCATTCATTTAGAACAAGATCTAAATAAATCATTTCATGTATATCTTCATACGCAACTGACAATTCACCACTTTTGGGATATATTGCTTTGATTTCCTCAAATGCTTTTTCCTGATACTCTGGAAATATTGCGAGCAGCATAAGTGTATAGGCCACCGTTTTGGAGGATGTCTCAAAAGCGGCAAAAACAATGATATTGGATTCAACTTCAACATCGTTGTGGTTAAGTTTACCACGTTTAATATGCTCGGCGGCAAGATTAAGAAATGAATTATTGCTGCCAGCTGTATCATCTGGAAAATCTTCTTTGACTTTTCTTTTTACTAGCTATAGAAAATATATAAAAATTATTAAATTGGTTTTCTTTAAGTTTGTTTTAGTTTTTTTTTTCTTTTAACCTTTTTGATAAATTCTCGAACTTGCAATTTGGCATTGGCATAATGCTTTTCCTTTCCAAACAGCTGGCGAATTGTTTTAATATTTAGCCATGGAGATAAACTAAAGTCCGCTACAGATTCCTGCAACCTTAATATGATTTTTAATTAAGATAATGAATTTCTTTGAACTAATTAAATTTTTACCACTGATAATGCATCATCAAAGATTTATCTTTAAAATTTGGCTCCTCTTTTACACAGCTGCCCATCGTGGTTTCTGTAAACGTTTTTCTTTAAAGGATTACAGTATTCAGATGATATTTTTTACTCACGCGTAGCTATGCTTAGTGAAAAATGCTGTAGTATTGGCATTAAATCATGTTCTTCATCATCAATCAATTTATCAAGCATATTTTGTAATATTTCCGTCTCCTTATTGAAAATTGGCATAAAACTGAGCAAAACCTTGTGACCGAAGGCGGGATTCAGCAGTCTTCTATGCTCACTCCAAAGAGGATCTTGATCGGAATCGCGAAATATATTTTTTTTTTTTTCAAAGTATCTTTTTAAGTTTCATACCATCCAAACTGAATAAACCTGTTCCCACAGCATCATTGATGATCTTATAGAAAAAACTCTTATTCACACAATGTGGCGAGGTTAAAATATCCTGCGTCACTTGAGGATCACTAACAACCAAAACGGGTAATGGTCCTAGCCAAGTAAGCAGAGTCGTGCCATAGTCTGTTAAATATGAACCTAACAAGTTAAGCAAACCTGCAAATAAAATATTTTTTTGTTATTTATTGCATTTAGAGGATCCTTTTGGTTGTAAGGACCTTCCTTGCGCAGCAATTTGTGTGCGATTCCAATGAAAGGATATCCGAGAGGCCCAGGAATTTTGATAATTAACTTGTAAAACTCACGGCGTGACCATAAAAAAGATATCCAAAATAGAATAAGTAATATTATACACAACAATAGTTGAATTGAAATCATGATAAATTCCTTTGCACAGAACCGAATCGCTTAAGCTTTAAGAGTACTTTGAGCATTTTTGCTTTTGCCGAATCTTTTTATATGATCAAAAGCCACACTGACAGATTTATATGGTACTGTACTATATAAGTAATGCATATTAAATACATAAACAAACGTGAACTCTGGGTTAAGTTAAAAAAAAAAAAATGTGTCAGAGGGCAATGACAGTAATAAAAAGCGCTTGACTGTTGTTGCTACACATTAAGCTTCAATCAAAATTCATATGTTTACACACAAACTTACAAAATATAATTTTGAGAATAATGAGAAACTAGTTTTTAAATAAATGCCACCCAGTAAGAGGACTCAAAATCGATTATAAAAAGGATTTAGTTTTAAGTTCATAAACCTTTGTGAACTTGCAATCGAACTAGTACCAAACTGTTATCATCAGGCAGTCAGCTGTTTTGCCGTGCAGCAGTTATCGATATGTCATCGGTGGAGGTAGCTAAACAATATAGTCAAAAACCGACACATCACATCAAATAACAGGCCAGTTACCAGCATTGATCCACTGCCACGCCGCCAAAAATTTAAAGTGATAAATGCAAAGCACAAAGTACACATTCCGGGATTTGGAAAACTCGCCGCGCAGCATGCATATGCGTGACTGGCGAACAGCTCTTCGAACACCAACCTATCGGATTGGCAATCGTACAGTTCGCTTTAATTACCATTTCGCACTGCTGGTGTTTTGTGCTGTGATTCTGGTGCTACTTTTTCTCTACGCACGCCAAGGCAGCCGCAGCTCCTCTGATGGCTACTGGCTGCGCAGCAACAGCATCAACGTAAACGCTGTGATAGCAGCATCAGCTGCCGACTACAATGCAACATATCCATTAACGCCTCCACTAAGTGTGCAGGGTGGCGTTATCAGCTATCGAATTGCAATGATAGCAGATCTAGATACCAGCTCCAAGGTTGTCAAAGGCGATGGCAGCGAAACGTGGCGCAGTTATCTAAAGAAAGGCTATCTAACATTTTTACCAAAAAAACATGAAATACAAATTAACTGGGATGCTGGTGCGCCTATAACGCTTGAATCCTCATTTGCACTAAAAGGACGTGGCATGGAACTGTCCGAGTTGGTTACTTTTAATGGCAAACTTCTTACTTTCGATGATCGCACCGGGCTCATCTATGAAATAGCAAACGACAAGGCGTTACCCTGGGTAATACTTCTTGACGGCGATGGACACAGTGCCAAAGGCTTTAAATCCGAATGGGCAACAGTCAAGGATCACACCCTGTATGTAGGCTCCATGGGCAAGGAGTGGACAACGAGCATGGGTGACTACCAGAACAACAATCCAATGTTTGTGAAAGCAATCAGTACAACTGGTGAGGTGCGATCCCTCAGCTGGTCAGAGAACTTTAAAAAGCTGCGTCAGCACTCGATGCAAATCACTTGGCCTGGCTACATGATACACGAAAGCGGCATCTGGTCACAGTTGCATCAACGTTGGTTCTTTCTGCCACGTCGCTGCTCCAAAGAGAAGTGAGTTTCTATAAAACATCTATCATTCCAATGCAGCGTTTAAATATGTTTTTGCTCTACAGATACAACGAAACATTGGATGAGCATATGGGCTGCAATATACTCATCTCAGCTGATGAGAGTTTTAATGTTATAGATACAGTTAAATTGGATGCTGGCAATACGACGCCAACGCATGGCTTCTCCAGCTTTAAGTTTCTGCCCGGCACAGAGGATACGATAATTATAGCAATTAAATCGGAAGAGCTTAATGGAAAGACCTCAACATTTCTGACCGCTTTCAATGTGGATGGAAAAACATTGTTGCCGGAAACTAGGATTGAGACAGACTACAAATACGAGGGCTTCGAATTTATTTAGCGAAGCGACAAAACTGCAATAATTAATGTACATAGTGTATTATCTAAAATGTCGATTTTAATTTTAAGTCAGCTTTAACTTAAAAGTTAATTAAGTTATTTTAATGATGTCGATAGTCCAATGCCACTAATATTTCGCGCTGTTTGTTTCTTTTGTTTATAAGAGACATAAAGAATTTCGAATCCTGTGTGTTATAGTATAATATTACGTAGCAAAATGCCAATTTATAATTTATTGTAACTATTAAATACGTACAAAACCAGTTTGAAATCTCAAATTTAACGACTTGCTAGGATTTAGTTGAGTCTGTTTGATTGATCACCGATTCCAGACCGGCCACAACTAAATCTATATTGTCTATACGCCCCTCGCTGGCACGCACCTCCAAACGATCGGCATTGTGATTAACATTCCACAGTTTAGGTAGGAATCTAGGACGCATAACATGGAGGAAATGCTCACGCCACAGACGCTCCAATTCGATAAGGCCACCAAATTGATCGCAATACATTTGCACCACCTTCCTGCCATGCTGGCAATAATCCTCGTTCTCCACTCGATAATCCAAGTTGGCAGCCTTCTTGATCAACTCCTCTGTGATCTCCGTATCATCTGAATAATAGTCCAAAAGGGTTTGCTCCATTTGTGCCACCTTTTCGGCGGGAATTCGTTCGCGTTGCAGCAGTAAGGCTTTGCCAGCGGATTTAACGCTCCTTAATGAACAGAAAATCAAGATAAAACACATAAAAACACTCTGATTTTAATCATCAACTTACTTAAGCTGATGATCATCATGATACTTGGCCATGCCGTCGCCAATACCCAAGGGTGCTTCGCAGGTAGCTGCCAATTGGTTCCTTATTTTGTTATCTGATATATTGCTTGTCTGATGGCAGCTGGGGCATAGCAAGAGGATGTCGTGAGATGTATGTGACTTCATCACAATGGGAAAGTGCTTGCGATACTCTCGCGGCACTACATTCTTGCGCAAGTAGGCATCCCGGCGACCACACACCACACATTGATTTTCCTTTGGTGTTTGATAATAGCGACCCACATCGCCGACAGCTCGTCCAGCGGGCTCAAAGTTAAGGCGCACTGTGAAGGGTTGTTCGCTTATTTGGGTGCCCAAGTTTTGGGTTAAATACCAGGAGGCCTTGCGACGGTCAATGGTGCAAAGTAGTTCGCCATCAGGCGCCTCCAGCAAACAGTTGTCATAGAAAGCCTTGGACTGGGTACCCATATAGCGACATTGCTGTTGGTTTTTGGGTTTCCTTTGCTTTGACTTTGCTGTGAGCGGATGCACGCCAGCGCTTTGGATAGCACGATTCTGTAAAAATCCTACTGAGTAGCCAACATCCAGAAATGGCTCTATTTTTTGACGAAGCTCGTCAAACTTCAGTGAGCGGAAATCCAAAAGGTGTCGTGGCTGCAAATCAAATGATAGCTTTTTGAAAATTGCCACAGCGGCTTGTGCATCATTTGCAGCATAGTTCAATTGGGAGTCAGTCAGTTGGGGAGCTTCCCAGTTGGAGCAGGCTAGACGCCAGCTCTTGTCAAGCTCGAAGTTGAGATGCTTCTTAGAGAGTTTGCCCAAGCCTTCGGCCGGATAACCGGCCATGGCAGCCATGTAGCGCAAATCAAAGGTGCTGGCAACGCCAACGCCAAAGTCATGTGAAAGTTTCTTAGCATCATCTTGAGGCGCCACGCCCACTTTGATGAAATTATCATCTTCGAGGAGCTCACGCAGATCCTTCGGTATTTGTTTCATGCAGCACAAACGGAATAGAGCACATAGCCCTTGCTGCGAGCTCAGTTGGAGCATAGCCACAGGACGCCGGTTGCCGCCTACCGTTATCCATTCGCAATCGAAGCCCAAGACTTTGAAGTCTCTGCTGTGCCTAGTAAGGAATAGTTACATAACTAATATTTTCATTAAAGTAGTTTGCACTTACTGTTTTAGCTCATTTATGATTGACTGTGTCTCATGAATAGAGGTGATAACTTCGATGCGTGTGTGCTCCATCGAACAGCGACGATGGGGAAAGCGACGCAAGGTTCTCCATAATGAGCGCCTGTGCCGCACTAGAACATAAACCAGGCCTATACCAGCGGCTACTATTGCCCATTTCTTTGAGTTCACGGTGGTTGTTGGATTACTCATGGCTCAGCCGAAAAGTGTTGATAAAATTTCATAATATATCGAACTTACATATTTGCGATCCGATAGTACAATGAGAAATGATATGCTACCCTGATGTGTTTGCCGCCAAACTAATTTTTTTAAAATTTTGAAAAATTGATTATGAAATACTTAAAATGCTTTAAGTTTAACTTTATAATAACGTAAGTATTAGTATTAATTAATTTAAATAAATGATAGATTGCAGCTAATATTTTATATACCTATCGATAGCTTTGCATATTTCAAATGAGTTAACAGCTTATATCAATACATCGTTGTCTGATATTTGTCACAGGTTGGCAGTTCCAGACATCTGTGCTGTAAGCAACGGTTATACAGCTGTTAACTAGTTTAGCTAATTTAAGCACGATTTTTAAATGTTTCTGTGAGAAAATTTTAAATAAATAAAGTATTGTGAATTGAAAGACAATATCTAAAGCAATTATGTTAAGTTAAGACATGTCGCGCCTCAGCAGCTTCAGCTGCATGCTATTTGTATATGCAAGTCCAAAAAGGCCGCAACAAAGTTAAAGAATCGATTTTTCAAACGCTATCATAAAATTACAGGTAACATCAATTACAAACACAAAACTCTTAACAATACATTTATTTAATCTCATTTAAATACTTGTAGAATGTGCCATATAGCAAAATAAAACAATCAAAAGACTAAAAAGAAACATAAAGTCCACAATGCCAGAAAACTTGGAATTGCATCAGTTCGTGGATGGGACGCGGACAAGAGATGTGTCATATCAATGGCTGGAACGTCTCAAGACTCGCGTTAACTGTCCGTATTTGGGCATTATACTGGCCACCCTATCTTCGCTCTTCTTCTCGCTATGCTCGGTGATTGTAAAAGGTCTGGTCGATGTTAATCCTATGGAGCTGGCATCGTTTCGCTTTGTGGGCGTACTCCTGCCCACCATACCAATATTGATTTACACAAGACAGCCCGTGTTTCCGGAGGGCAAACGCGTAATACTGCTGCTACGCTGCTTCATGGGCACCACAGGACTGATGCTCAGCTTTTATGCCTTCCGCCATATGCCGCTGGCCGATGCCAGTGTCATCATCTTCTCCACACCAGTGTTCGTTGCGATCTTTGCACGTGTATTCCTCAAGGAGCCGTGCACGCTCTTCAATGTAATAACAATCAATATGACGCTCCTGGGCGTCGTGCTAATTACCAGGCCACCCTGGGTCTTTGGTGATCCAGATTCGGAGCTGGAAACCGAAAAGTATTCAGATAAAACCTACGATATTTGGGGACCAGTTGCTGCCATATCATCCACGCTCTTCGGCGCCAATGTTTACATCTTGCTGCGTGCGTTAAAAAATCTTCACTTCTCCGTAATCATGACAAACTTTGGTGCTATTGCCCTTGTTTACACTTTGATTGTGTGTGGCTCCATTGGCGTTGTCTGCTGGCCCAGCTGCGGACGTGATCGCTGGCTGGTCGTTGTGCTGGGCATCTTTAGTTTCTTGGGCCAAATACTCTTAACGGTCTCGCTGCAGGTGGAGCAGGCCGGACCAGTGGCCATAGCCCGATGTGCCGATATCGTCTTCGCCTTCATCTGGCAAATGATGTTCTTTGGTGAGGCACCCAATGCGTATTCATTATGTGGCGCTCTCATGGTCGTCAGCTCGGTTATTTTGACTGCCATGAAGAAATGGGCAATGACTCTGCCACGCGAGTCCTCGTTGCGGAAACGTTTGCGAGTCATCCTTCTGGAGTAGGATGCAATCAAGTCTCTTAGTAGTTGTAGTATTAGTTAATCGAATGTTTTAGATACGTAAGTGGTTTCTCTCAACTACTACATCGGTGGACAAATTTAAAATCAAATTTGTTGGGCATCTGGGAACAATGCTCAATAATCAATACAGTGGTCGCTCTTAAGTTAAAAGATAACAGTTAAAAAACAAATATATTAAATCATTTCTGATAAAATGATTAATTTTTAAGTTATGCCTATGATTTGAATTTCACAAAGACTCGGATTTCTGAACGTTTTAATTTTTGAGCGGCAAACCGTATTTAAACTAATTCATACACTTTAGTCTTGGCATATTGAAAAGCTCAGCTTAATAATTACATAATAAGCACATTATATAAACACCACACATATTTTACATACTAGGCATAAAGTTTTAAAGTTTCGAGCGTGATACTCTCATACCATCAAAGAAATATATGATATACATACATAACTGCATACATCCATACATATATATACATATGTTTTAGGTTAGCCAAATTCATTCAGTTGTTGTTTTGTACATTGTTATACATGCTTACACTAAAGTATATCGATAAAAATCATATAAAAACTAAATGAATAAAACAATTTATGTAAAAGTAACAACTTTCGCCTCTTTTATATCTAAATAAAACACTTTGTCAACTTTTGAATTTAAAAAAAAATAGCGCACCTACAACAGCTGATTGAATATCGATACTTGCGCTATTTATACTCATTAGGCTAAATACTCATGTTATGATAACATTAAATTAACATTACATTTTAATGTTAACTACACATTTAGCAGCGCGTCGGCGCCACCGGTTGCCATAACAAAACACACAAAATAAATCAACTCACAACAGTAAAGTCTCAAAACAAAAACACATTTACCGGTCGGAAAAACAAGCCAAACAAAACCAATTTTCAATGTGATCATAAATACATATGTACATAGTGTGCCTTGGACTTACATATGCCGATAATATAATTATAATATTTAAATACATTGAAAAAAAGGAACACTACGCAAACAGAAAACAAGCACGTTGTACATTTGATCCATTGTGAGTAGAAGAAGAAGAAGTAGCAGCTGTTGTGTGTGTTTTAGAAACCCAATTCAGCAATAACAGCGTCCAGTTCATCCTGCAGATTGGTGGCTCTGGAGCGCACCTGTGAAATTTGATCCTGCAAATTATCCACATTGGCCTGCAGCAGCACATTGCATTTCTTCAAAGCGGCAAAGCGACTTTCGTGCTTCTTCACGCGCGGATCCAAATTGCTCTTCTTGGCGGAATTGGCGGCATCCTAAAAAAAAAAACCAAAAACAAGTCGGTAAGTCATTGTACATTTAAGCATTATTGTATTACTTCTGCTTCGGATTCACTGCCAGGCTCCTCTTCGCTTTCTTCAGATTCAGATTCTTCGGATTCCTCTTCGGATTCTTCCTCTTGTTCTTGCTCTTCTTCGGCTTCCTCTTCGTCATCTTTTTCCTCAGCATCGACTTCGTCTTCGTCCAACTTCATTGAAGCGGCCATCTTTTGCACCTCCTTTTCCAGTTTCTTAAACTTTTTCTTTTCCTCCCTGCAAACATTCAAAAAATGCTCATTTTACTTTTATAATGATTGTTTCTCTTATAAAGAAACATACTTAAGAAGAACATGATTCTTCTTCATGGCCTGCTTGAGCACATCCTTCTCCTTTTTGGCCGCCTCCTCCTTGACCTTCAGCTTGGTCAGCTTGCTGCGCAGCACTTTCACCTCCTTACCCATTCGTTTCTCGCGTCGCTCCGTCTTCTTTTCCTCCGGCTCGTCCGGATCGCTTTCGCTTGCCTCAAGGTCCAGCTCAGGTGAACTGTCGCGTCCAAAGTGCGCTTCGCTTGGTCTTCGTGTGCCATCGAATGTTCCACCCTACGTTTGCAATACACAAGAGAATGAATTATACATTGTGCCTAGAAGGCTGCCCTTGAGTGAATGCAACTTTCTTTATTTGGGCATTACCTTATGCAGGCCGTGATTACCGTGCTGATGATTACCGTTCACCTGGTCGTTGTAATCATCGTCGTCGTCATCGTCGTAAGCAAAGCGAAAACTAATATGCGATCGGTTAGTGCTTGGAGTCGTATTGCCCTTATATAAATAGCGATAGCATTTGTTAATCGGTTAATGTATTAGTAAGCATGGAAAAAAAGCGTGTTTTCATAATTTGCGTCCAAAAGCTGATTTCTAAGTTAATCAAGTTTCTGTTCATAAATACCAATCCAGAACTATTTAAAGAAAAGTTCTTGAGACGTTAGCGTAAGGTAATTTTAAGAAACTCAAGTTCTCAGTTAAGTTGCGAGATTTGTAAAGACGTAGTAGGACTAATATTTTAAAAACATATTGATTTTTATACTCGATACCGAAGGTAAAGAGTATATTGGTTTTGTGCAATGTCCGTCATGGTGTCTGTCCGTCTGTCCGTCTGTCCGTCCGTATGTGTGCAAGTTTTTTCCACACCCTTCAAGCTAGAGACTTGAAACTTTCCAATTCTCTTTATCTATGAGATAGTAAATTAAAGTGTCAAGATGGGTGTTCTACGATAACTGGGAGGCTGGCAAATCGATAAATTCGATAACTCAAAACCGATAAATCCCCATATTTCGCACATCCTTACTACCAAATTTGGTAAGAAGATAGCTACTAGCAACCCCCAAACAACTGCATCAAAAATTTTGGAGCCACGCCCCCATTCCGCCCCCAGCCCCCCGCATTTTAAAGTCAAAAATGCCTATATCTCCCACAGTTTTTGAGCTATAGCCTCCAAATTTGGTGGGAAGATAGCTAGTAACGACCCCCAAAAATCTGCATCAAAATTTTGGATCCACGCCCACCCATTACGCCCCCAGCCCCCGCATTTTGAAATTAGAAATGGCTATATCTCCCACAGTTTTTGAGCTAGAGCCACCAAATTTGGTGCCACGATAAGTGACGATGACCCCCTAAAACTGCATCAAAAGTTTGGATGCCACGCCCACCAATACTGCCCTAGCCGCCCCCATCCACCCCAACACTTCGTCAAAAACGGGATTTTTCCAGATTTGTGGAGCTAGAGCCTCCAAATTTGGTGGGAAGATAGCTGGTAACGACCCCCAAAAATCTGCATCAAAGTTTTGGAGCCACGCCCTCCATTACGCCCCCCTTTTCCCACTTTTTACAATTTTCGAGCTAGAGTCACCAAATTTGGTATGAAGATAGCAATTGACATTACACAAAGATCTGCAGCAAAAATTTGGATGCCACGCCCACCCATACCGCCCCCAGCCCCCTTTCCCCACTTATTACAAATTTCGAGCTAGAGTCACCAAATTTGGTATGAAGATAGCGATTGGCATTCCACAAAGATCTGCAGCAAAAATTTGGATGCCACGCCCACCCATACCACCCCCAGCCCCCCCTTTCCCCACATTTTACAAACTTCGAGCTAGAGTCACCAAATTTGGTATGAAGATAGCAATTGACATTTCACAAAGATCTGCATCAAAAATTTTGATGCCACATTTACCCATACCGCCCCAGCCCCTCCCCCTTTCCCTAGCTTTTACAAACTTTGAGCTTGTCACCAAATTTGGGTGGAATATAGCTGGTGGCATCCCCATCTGCAGCGGAGAATCTTTAAGACAGCGTAAACCCCTGCAGCATCCGTACCCCTTTGCAATCAGGCCTCTTTTTACCGGTTTTAATACTGGTATCGAGTATGCCGCAGTCGGTTGCGTCCGACTGCAACGTTTCCACTTGTTTTTTCCTTTTAAACTTGGTAGGTGTCTTTCTTTATACTATTGACTATTTCTATACGAACTTGAAAAACTCGCTAACTCTTTAAACTAATATATTTTTGCGAGTAAGAACATTTAAAGTAGAAAGCAAAAATAGATAAGAAAACACAAAACTCCTAAGAAATTCAATATTTTATTAAGAAATTCGAATCTAACTTTCGCTTCTCAATTTGTATAATGAGATGTGTTATACGTTTTTTTTTTTTGTTTTTCGAAAGCGCAAGCAATTTAAATGTACGCAATAATTGCTACGTGCGGTTATCAGCATCTCAACCGTCTTGCAACCCCCCTAATGTCTATTGTAATGTGTCGTGTTGTCAGCTGAGATGTGTAATTATTTGTCGTAGGATACTACAACAACTACAATAAGAAAAACAAAAACGAACAATAATACACTACAATCAATGCGAAGCGACTAATTGCGGTTGCTTTTTTTAGTGTTGGCTGGATTTTTTTTCTATTTAGGTTGAGCTGTCGCACTGATGGCGGCGGCGCTGAAAATGTGCGAAAACAGGTTGGAAAAACGTCTACGTGGATGGGTCATATATTCCCCACAGTTACAACAACAAGCAAAATTAATTAGAGCTAAAACTACAATATTCTTACTTTTACTTAAGCTTGTAAGTTCAACTGACAACAACAACAACAACAATACCAATTACAAAGCACAACACGTTGTGCCCCGCCCATAAATTGTGGCAACGCCTGCATGTCTATGCATGTCTGTCTCTATTCCCTCTCTCCCTTTTTTCCTCTCTTTTAGTTTCTTACCTGGAACGCAGCTGCCAATTTGCGCTCGAGCAATTGTATTTGTCGCTTTTGTTCCTCGATTTCCAACTTTGCCTCCACAAGGAGCGTGCTAGTATCGTGATAGTTCTTTTCCACCTCCTTGGACACTTTACGTGCGTCGTCGACTTCACGTTTCAATGAATTAACATAGGCCTGCTCCGTCGTGGGCGTGGGATCCATGGTGGCCACAATCACATTCGAGCCATATTCCAGATTCTTCTCACGTGATTTCTCACGCTCCAGCTCCGTTTCTAGTGTGCGTATCTTGGCCAACAGTTTCTTGTTCTCACGATCCTGTGCCTCCCGATTGCGCAGCTCTAGTGCCAACATTTGCTTGGTACTCTGCAAATCATCGCGTATCTTATCAATGTCATCCAGCTCATCGGGACTCTCCTCATCGATAGACATTCCCGAGGCAATGCTTGGCCTGGAGCTGCCCGCACCCATTGATGCAGAGCTGTTTGGACCCAATGCATGGCTGCTCGGCGCCTCGCTTAGCATATTGATCTTTGACTGTGACTTGTGCAGCTGCTCCTCAATGGTCATCTGGCGACGGAACTTGCGCAATCCACCCAATATTGGTTTACTGCGATCGTTGGTTTGTGTGGGTTTCAGACGAATGCCGCCCTGAATCTGCTTGAGCAGCTTATTGTGCGAATTGTCCTTCTCAGTCTCATAGATGAATTTGTCATCCACTTTGGTCATTGATTTGCATGTCAATATCGGCTGAGATCTGCAATTTTTAATGTGTTTCTTAAATTCATTTCTTTTTGAAGTAATCAAATTAATGAAAATACATTTTTAAAGCAAATTTTAAAGCTATTTTTGTTTATATGACTTTTGTTAAAGTTTTTCATCTGAAAAATTCTGTGCCACAATGTCGAAAAGTTTAATGTTTGTGTATTGGTGTTTCTGGAAAAGCTTGTTTAAACTTTTTCTATGGAAGTTACATTAACAGTCATTGAATTCCCCTCACGAACGAGTTATATTGCTATTGAAACTGGATTTCAAACAGATTCTAGGAAGATGTAAATTTTTTTTTATTGTGAGTAATCTGTTAGTAATTTTCCAGAACATCTTGCGAATATAAATCAAAAATGAAGTTTGCTATTTTTTCTGATAAATACTTAGAAATAATTTGATTTTCAAATCAAATGCATTTGTTTAAAGTAACTCTTTGGTAGAGTTTTCCTTGTTGTAAAATGTCAGTAATTTATGGCTTTGGCTTGCACTTTGAATCAACCATTTGTAATCGATTGTTAATGCCAGACATTTGCTACTAAATGGCCAACTGTGAGTAGCAAGGGATGCTCACCTATCGTTACATGCCACATGGCGCAACTTCTTACCGCTCTCCACCTCCTTCATCATCTCAGACCAGTCAGGACGTCGGCGTGGTCGCGTTCTATAAGTTAGTGAATGAAATAAATGATGGTTTAGTTTAAGTATGTCTTAAGTTCTAAGAACTGTCTGGGTATCTCGGCAACATACTTGAGCTTCTCGATCCTTTGCTTTTGCGTGTCGCTAAGAACGCGTTTCTCGCCGGGCATCAATGGTGGCGGTGGCGGTGGTGGCGCCTTTGGCACCAACGTTGGCAGCGGTGGCGGCGCTGGAACTGCAATTTATATACATATAAAGAAAGGGGAGCAAACGGTTAACTGAGAACTTTTGCTGCTGGCAGTTGTGTTTGAGATGAATAGACTAGCTTTTATATATACTATATATATACATAGTATATATATTTTTGTGTTATTTTTTGTGGCGTATAAATCGCTTAGCGCTGCGTGCACTCGCGGTTATTAAATATAATTTTAATTTAATGAGTTTGCAATTTGTGTCAGTTTGTTGTTTTGCAAAAAAAAACTTTTTTGTGCTTTCCTTTTTTTCCCTTCTCCGCCCCCTGTCTCTTGTTGGCCAGCGGCTATACATATCAATTGAGTTGTGGTTGGGTTAGATGAAGATTTCTCAGGGCTTTACATTCCAATTCATAGTAAGTCTAAAGTCTAAAGTTGGCTCTGCACATTGGCAGAGATTGAAAAGTTACGACTGTATAGCGCCATACTTTCCAACTCCTCCCTTCCCCTCCCCACCCCATCCCGCCATTCTCTGTCAATTTGTTTTATTGCTTTAACACTTCCTACTCTCCCGTTCGAAGCCAAATTGCATCACAGGGCAAAACTTTGATTGCAATTTTTGTGTGTAGCTTTTCGTGTAGTTTTTTGCGTCTTACGTTCGTTTTCGTTGCGCTTGGCTTGTCTTTGGTTTTGGATTTTAAAGTCTTGTGATGCGCTTCTGCCGGCTTTTGTTAGCTGGGCCAATTAGTTGCGTAACATTGGTGCTGCCATCTGTTTTCTCGTCTCCAATAAATTTCCGCTTAAATTGTTGGCCTAACAAGTTCCCCGAATCTTGCCAACTTTCAGGGACAACAGAGACTCTTCTACTCTTTACTACACATCCTCTTCATTCACTTGCTCTTGTAATTAGCAATTGAGAAAGTTCTTTTTATTCTGTCCTTTTTTAATAAACCCTCAGCTACATAGCCCTGTGACTTGTACAATACTTTGTCTACAATACTTTGCATTCTTTGCAGATACTTTTTGTCGGGTTATATTTCAGGTTGCTGAGTTGGCTTCTTTGTTGTTGTTTGTTTGTCTGTTTGGGGCTTGAAAATGAAAATAAGAAGAAAGTGCAAAAGTCAAACAACTGGTTAAGACAATGTTGAGCCCCAAAGTGATGAAAAGCTGACAAATCTGTTAATTAGCTTTGTATGAATGAACCCACGAGCAACCCAAAGACATCCACCCACACCAAATCAAAAGCTACGAGTCCTAGAAACACATCATTATCCTTTTGTTTGGCAGCTTCTCTTGCTATGCTTTTGGTTCTCTCTCTCTCTCTCTCTCTCTCTGGTTTAAGCAGTTGCGCCTGACTGAATCTACACTTAATCTTTAAGTGGTTGGCTGCCTCTTTTGCGGTGCTGCATTAGACGCTGCTCCCTATAGCATTACATATATATATGTATATAGAAGTCCTTGCACCTGCTCAAAAACTAATCCCGAACTCGTGTTACTTAGTTCGAATGGAATCAGCGCCAAACTTGATTACTGTCTGGCAGTTACCCGGCTGCATGTTAATATCCTTTCGTCCCTAGTGCTCTCTCCCATACTCCTGTGTGCTGTCTTTTTGGCCATTTGTAGTCACTGATTAAAATACGTGGTCAACTTTTTGGGAAGCCAATTGAGCGGTCGTTTAGTAAGTTTCGCTTAATTCGTTTTAGTAATTTATGGCAAAGCTCTGGCAAAAGCGGCATCCTAAATCAGTGCACACACACACAGACACATACACACACCCTCCCAACCAAAAGACACAAACATTTGGAAAATGAAAACAGTAAACCAAGTAAAGAATACAAAAACTTACCCCAATACTTAGTGATATTGCGCTTGGGTTGGGTTTAGTTGTTTTTTCTTGAGGTCCCCGAGCAGATAAAACTCTACATTCACTCATTCATGTCGACAAAATTATTTCTTATTTAAATAAAATGCTGAGCAGCATTCCCACAGACCGTCTCCGAGTTGATGCTACCCACTTAATATACCACAAAGCCCGCACTTACAACCACGCCAAAATGAATAGCGGGGTATGTAAACATAAATTTTGCGAGCTCACTCACAGCGATACCCCCCCTATTCTGCATCCTCATCCCCAACACCCTACTCCCACTGCATATAGTCTGTTCCTTTCTTTTTTATTTGCTGTTGTTAGACTAACTGGTAGCGCCCCGTCCCCACTTTCCCGCTTCCTTGCTGCTGTTTCTGTTGCTCATTGTGTTATCATCAGCCGAGAGAATATTCTATGCATGCACAAATGTTGCCGTTGTCATTGAATCACGCTGTTGGGTCGGGACGCGTGGCGAGGTGGCGGGGAAATTTGCATGAACTTCATTTTGATGACTGACTTTGTTCGCCCATTGTCTGAGCTTTTGGCATGATGAATTCCTCACTCACTCTATACATCTCTCTTTCTCTTTTTCTCTCTCTTTGTATGCTGAGTTCAGCTTCATATTTTACAAACGCCAAGCATTTCACACACACATACACACAAACACACACACACACACACACTGACAGCCTTAATCCCAAGCGGATTTATTGACGCTTGATTAACATTTTGTCATCTTGTTAATAACTAAGTATATATTGCTAGATCGTTTGTCTGACAATAAAATAAAAAATATTACGCAGCACTGATAACTGTTTTGGAATTTGATTTGAGAGACTTGAGAAAGTTCATCTTCAAGGATATCTCTATATAAGTACTAAACTATATATATAATTCTTTATTTCCATAAATATAGACTTATTGAATTTTTAGCTTTAGAAGTCAATTGTTTTTAAAACAATATAAGAACTGCTCGAGCATCAAAACTAACCTCCTTTGATCAAAATATATTGTTCCTATCAAAAATTTTTATAAATTTCTTCAAATGCTTCATATTCAAGCACTTTACTACTCAACTTTAAAATTTCTTAATGAAATGTTCTGATATTTCCTTATCTATTGTCAGAAGCCCCATTATGAACTGTAGGCAATTTTCACTTCATAAAACTTCATTTGAGCGCCCAATCAATGTGATATTTAACAGAGTCGCAGTGAAAGTCTTTAAAAACAATTTTCTTACATGCGCGCTGCAAATATTTATTTCTTCTGACCGTTTTATTGTTGACCAATGTAATTATTGGCATCACAAATACGCTGCCTTTACGTCATGTCCAAATTCGAAATGGCCTAATTATTTTTTATGCCTTTATCAGCCCTTCCTCGCACTCGATACCACCTTAAGTTGCCTTCCTTTGGCTACACCTATTGAAAGTCGGACATTTCTAATGGCAGCCAAACGAAGCGAAAAAATAAGAAAATGTAGCACAGCCGTTACATATCCTTGAACATACAAACACAGAGACACAAATCTATATGTATATACATATATAATATATGGAACAGGCTCATTTAAATAAAAGAAAATATAAATTTTTATACAGCCGCTTGTCCTTTTGGCCGCTTTTGAAGACATTTGCTGTTTGGACTTTGCGGCTGTCTCCGTTTTTTTTTGTTATTTTTATTTCTCTGTTCGTTTTCTCATTTTTTAGTGCGTAAATTTGAATATAAATGGCGCAGTTAGTTTGGCTATATCAAGCACATGGCCATATATCTTGGCCAGCTTTTGTCCTTTACAGAACTCAAGAAACAAACTCTCTCTCTCTCTCTCTGTCGCTCACTCTATTTTTGTATCTATGTTGGAAGTCTATTGATAGTTGGCAGCTTTAAGCAACCTCAAGAAACAAAAGACGGAAAAGAAAAAACACCCAAAGGGCCTCTACCACTCGTCTATCCTCATCTGGTTTTAAACATTCCACTTTATGTTGTACTTTTGACACAATGAGCAATAATCATGAATTTTACTTAGATCATAAAAAGAGAGAGCGCAAAAAATAGCCCTGAAAGGCGGCCCAAGTCGTCGTCCGAACACATTAAATAAATGTTTTTCTTTTCTGTCTGCATTGTTGACTTTTTTTTTTGTTGCTGCTGCTGCTGCTGCGGCTGTTGCCTTTTTTTATGCGACAGCTTTAAAGGACAAACGTTGGGCATAGCAGCAGCGGTTACCATTTTGTTGAGTGACCTGCCATACGATTCGTTTATCCCTTTTCTTTCCTCCCAGTTTCCCTTTCACCCAAAAAACACAGTCGATGTCTTGCCTTTTGTTTGACTGGCAAAGATTAGGACGCATTTGCGGTCACGTTATTGCCCACTGATTAGGAAATGCTCGGAAATGCTTGGTAACTGCGTCCCTTTCCACCCACACACCTTAAAAGGTTTAGCCTTTTGCCTTACTGCCACTTAACGTGCTTTTCACGTCATGCTTGTCAATTTTCTTACCCCCTAAGGGGTGGAACAATTCAATTTGTTAACTTATACAACTCACTGTTATAATTCTTCAATAAATATATTGAGCATTACAAATTGACTTCGCTCGCGGCTACAAAATGCATTTGGAATATTGCGAACGTTTTGTCACAGCTAATATTGGAAAATTGTCTCTTGGTTTTAGTGTTTGTTTGTTTTTTTTTTTAACTGTGATTTTATTTTTTAATAACTTTGTGCTTTTATTTGTTTTGCGATAGGTGGGTGGCAAAAAATCAGTTTGCGCCTCTATCGAATCAATGCACAGCACTCACTAAAAATTTAATAAATAAAATATGTTATTTATATTGCTTTTTAGCCCTCGTCTTCTTCTTTTTCCTTTTCTCCTCTGTTTGTGTCCTGTGTGCGTGTGTGTGCATTTATATGTTTTTCCTTATGCGCTTTGTCGTTTTTGTTTGAGGCGTACAAAATTTTGATGAAATGTTTTCATTTCATACTTAAATTCATATATGTTTGTTTGTGTACTCGTTCAGATAGATATTCATATAAACGAGATGCGTTTTACAGTCGCCGAGCAGTTGAACCTGAATGGACCGACATATACATATGTATATATGCGCAAGTGCATGTGTGTGTGTAGTCTAGAGATGGTCACATGACTCAAAATATTCCGTCATGCATAATAAAAGTGCACTTTGAATTGCATTTGTGTCGCATGCAGCCAGGTATTTTATAATATTTTCTCGTTTTTTATTATACATATTTGGAAATATGAAGCTGCATTTATGTAGAAAATCCAACTTGAGTTGAAAATAGCTTCTGAATTCTGAGTGGGAATTAGATATCAGATACTAGCTGACGAGAGTAGTTAAAATTGTACAAATATTTAATCAAATCTAAGTATTAACTTGAAGTTCAGTAGTTAGGCCGACTCTGATAGCTTAATATGAAATGGCATGAAATAAATGAGAAAGAATTTTAGTGCGTAAAATTATTTGCTAATTTGGTACTCAAAGTTATTTGCTTTTTAGCCTTTGAAGCCTTTGATTTTGAAGAAATTTTATATTCAAATTGATAAATCTTTCTGGAAAAAATGTATATTTTTTTTTTCTTTTTTTTTTTTTTTTTTTTTTAAACTATATAATGCAAATATATTTTCTACACTTTATTATATGCTCGAACATTAGCAAGTGCTAAAAATTTTCTCTTTTCAATAATCAGCCACTCATAGCAAACATTTAATGCCACTTAAAACCACTTTTGTTGTGCTACAAATTATACTTCCCAAAATGATCTATTAATATCTTTTTTTCTTCTAATTTTGCTATAAATTATATGTACATAATTCTTAAGTCTATTTCTATATTTATTTTAAAACTGTTCTGCTGTTGAAAAAAAAAAGATGCTGCTCTGCTGAAATTTTATAGAATACTGAACCAAGCAGTATTTTAAAACTTATTCGCGTTCTTTTGTGTGTTTTGCAAAATATTTGAAGTGCATCAATTACTGCGCTTATGCTCGATTCAATTGGCAAACCTTTTCAAGAGCTCCACTCAATCAATTGATGAGCAGCTTTATTAAATAAATAAATTCAATTGAGCTTAGAATGGTTGCCAACAATTTCAAAATGCAATTTAAGTAAATACCTAATAATTTATTAATTGAATTATTTTGATAGCATCTCAATTACCGAATTTATAAACTCACGCACCCATCCCCAAATCGCAACAGACTCACCGACCGATACCTGCGCACATATAGTACATATCACTCATACGATACGTTTGCCGCGTCATTCTCTTATATGTTTTGATTCATTTTGCGATGACGTCTGTCGGCCTTGCCTTACGCCAACATGTTTTTTATGATTGAGACAGAAAGACACATAACAGACAGTCCAATGCAAAACCAAAATGTCCACGGCCAGTTGATATTATTTGAATATCAACAGCCATTATTAAAAATATATAAATGTATATAAAGTTATTATAAACATAAAAATAAATGTGCCCGTATTAGAAGTTTTTAAAAATCATTAGAGAAGCGTCAAGTAAATATTTACAGCATTTTTGCCATATTTTTGGCGATCCATTAGAGTTGTTAATCGGGGTAGTTTGGCATCCAGAGTCGATTCTTTAATCTCGCACGATCCAAACTTACCATTTTTAATTGAGGGCGCTTTCCTCAGGGTTTTGGTCTTGAACTCAGGCTTGGGTTCTTCTTTGGGTTCTTTGAGTATTTCGTCGACTTTGGGTACCTTTTTCAGTACTGGCCGTAACTTGGCCAGATCATCGGTGCTCTTGCTAGGCAACGGTTTCTCCTCGCGCTTCACATGCCTCAACTTTGGTTTCTCTAGCTTGAAACGCAAACGACGCTCACGCTCCTCCTCCGTTTCACCCTCGACAGCCTCATCATCATCCTCGGGCGCTATCTTCTTCATTGACTTGTCTCGCTTGACCACAACGCTGCGCAATTTGGGTTTCTCTAGTGTGAAACGTTGTGTCAACTCACTTTCCTGCTGCTCCGGTTTCTTGTTGATCTGCGTCGGACGCAGTTGGGCGGCCTTCTTCACATGCTCTGGCACCTTGGCATCCAATGTCTTGTCATCATCGTCGTCGTCGTCGTCATCTTCGTCTTCTTCTTCGGATTCTTCCTCTTCGCTTTCTTCTTCCTCAGACTCGGTTTCCTCCTCGGTTTCTTCCTCCTCCTCTTCTTCGCTCTCCTCTTCCTCAGAGGAGGATTCTGGCGGTGGTGTCGGTTCCTTCTTTTTAGCAGCTGGCTTGCCCTTTGTTGCCAAACTTGTTGCCACTTTCTTGACTGGCTCTGGTGCTGATTTTTTCACTGGCTCTGGTAGTGACTTTTTCACTGGTTCTGCATTTTTCTTTGCCGCCGCTGCTGCTGTTGTTGTTGTTGTTGCTTTTTTAACGGGCTCCACAGCTGTTTTTTTGGCCGGCTCAGCTGGCTTCTTAGTATCAGTTGTTGGCGTTGCCTTTGCTTTGCTGTTGGTTGTTGCTGTTGCTGTTGCCGTTGCTGATTTTTCACCATTCTCTTTGGTTGCAGCTGCCTTTTTGGCCCAAGGCTTTGAGGCAGCAGCAGCAGCATTGCTAGATGCTGTGCCAGCATCATCCTTAACCCACGGCGGACGAAATGTAGCTCGTCCGCTGCTTCCTGCGCCAGTGCCGCTGCTAGTGCCTGTTGTTGTTGTGCTACGGGGCGTAACGAAGGGCATTTTTGGGGCAAAACTCTCCTCTCTCTCTCGCTCTCACTCACTCACTCACTCTCTGAAAACGACAACTGTTTTCCGTTCTGTTAATTCTCCAGGGGTTTTTGTTGTTATTTAGGTTGTTGCTGCTGCACTTTTCGTCGTCGGCGTCGTCGTCTATTTGCACACACTTTTTAAATAATTTTCTATGATTTTTCTCCACGTTGTTGCTTTTGTTGTTGTCGTTGTTGATGAAAACATAAAACTTTGCACATTAGCACCAGAGCCAACGGTTGACGGCGCGAGGGGTGCCGTAAAGACCTTCACTTGGCTCACTCTTCACTTGTCCAAAAGTTATTTCAAATTGCCGTTTATTATTTTTGCTTTTTTCGAAATTCTTTTTATGTGGTAAATTTTTTGTTGTTTTATTTTTGTTCGTTTGTTGTTAGTGGTGCTGTGCTATTTATTGAAAAGTCTGTGTGCTGTGTTGGACGATGAGCAACAGCTGTTTAAAATATTTTCAATTCTCAATTCCGTATATATTTGGGTATGTTTCAGTTCGTGATTTTATTTTTAAATGCATGCGCTCATTAGCTGTCAGCCTCTCGTTTGTTGTTGTTGTTGTTCTTGTTGTTGCAAGTAGTGTATCATGCTGAAATGTAGGCCTTTGTGTCATAGTAACAATCGGCGCACCATTCGCTGTCTAAACTTGTTGTTGAAATTGGCCAAATTCCCAGTCAAACAAGTGATACTCGTTTAATCCTATGTTTTTTTCCAGCTTACTGCCACTGCACAACAACAACAACAACAACAAAAACAACAGCAAACAGCCAGAATAACAACGAACAGAATAGCAACAGCAACAAATGACAGCAAAACAATTTGCTCTGCCACTGCCTCCGATATGTAAAAGGCGAAAATATTTAATTTTAGGTTCTTTGTGGTCCCAGAGAGCCAAAGCGTCGGGAGAATCCGACATCAACACACAAAAAAATCTGTGAAAAAAATCAGCTTTGGCTCTGACGCTTTCGTCTTTTGCCGCTTTCGCTTCGTTTCACAAAGTATACAATGGAAATCACACACACTCTAACACATAAAAGAGAAAACCTAAAACGAAAAAAAAAAAACAACCTGGACGAGGCGAGAGAATGAAATGTGAATTTGTTTCATTCCATTGCCAGCTTCCATGGCTTTTTTTTCTCCTGTATTCCATTTCTCCAACGGGCTTTTGCAATTTTTTAAAAAATTTCTTTTTTCACCTAATGATATAAAAAAGCAAAAATAACAATTTATATCCCAAGGAAAATGTTGTTTCTGTTGAAGGCGTTAATTAAACATGACATGCAAATATATGTTTTACTTATAAATATGCCGTCATTAGACGAAACATTAAAGACGACGGCGCTATGAAAATCATATTAAATGAAGGCCAATAATTTGAGAAAAATTTACTGCAATTCGACATTTTTCAGTCTACTTTACAAATAGCAATAGTAGCATTTTCCTGGCATTTTCTAATCATATCTATGGCATTGGCTAAGCAAATTTGTTTTGTTATGCTGCGCATATTTTGCTCGATTTATTTTCGTGTAGTATATTTGAATAATTTTTTGTTTAAATTATTTTTCAATATACATATATTTCATTATATGCAGTAGCATTGTACGTTGCGCTTGTATAAAAACGAAATTTTGTTTCTATATATTGCTTAGATCGTCCACACCCACACGATTTGAACACACACACACACAGACACAAACACTTTGGCACAATGAGGCGAATAAACGCAGTTAACACGAGACGCGGATATTTTTGTCGGCACGCAGCGCCTATGACAGCGTTTCAAAAACTGAATTCATGTATTTTTAACACCACGCTAACTGCTTGAAAATTTCGAAAAACAAAAACAAAACTTGCTCTCATCCGCTCTCATCATATGTAAATATACATATGCAAGAACTCTCTTTGTGAATATATAGAAAAATTAAATTGAAAATTATTTTGGCCGACACAAAATATTTTTAGCATACTCTCGGACGGTTTGGCGCTCGGCGCATTCGATTGACCTTATGGCAGGTGCAGCATAGTTCAATGAAACTGGAATTATGAATATACATAGTATATAAATAACCATATTTATACGCATGAAGTGCTTGTCTTAGTAGCCGGCAAATCTGCAAACCACTTACATTTATACATACAAGAAACCAAAAAATTAGCTCAAATCTCTTATCAATTGGCCATTGAGCACATAATATAATGGGTCTCAATTACGCAAGTTTCTTTTGGCCTGCTGTTGTGGGTGGTAGGTGGGGTATTTTGAGGGCGTATACACGTCTTACCCTGTGATAAAAACCACTCGTCTAGAAAATCCAAACCCATTAGTGCCTCTGTTCTTTTGTATTCCTGTTAAATATTTTTTGTGCTGGGTGCGTTAGGTTTCTTTTTTGCAATATTTACATTGTCGCCGTTGCCCAAGTTGCGAGAGTTAACGCTTCTTTATTCTTGTTTGTTCTCGCTCTCTGTTCAATCTGTTGAATGCGATTGACATTTGCCGTCGACTGATTGCGGATTTGCAATTGTTAAGTGCGTTATCTTATTTATAGAGAACCAAATGATTGCGTATCGATTAAAGGAACGTGAACCATTTCAAAGTGTTCAGTAAATTAAAAACCCTAGATCTTTTATAAAGTAGATAAAGTGAAACCGAACCAAGAGTCGTAAAAAAATTAATTGCATTAAGCATTTAGTACTTTATTTAAACAGAGCTGAGATAAATATTATGGTTAAGCCTTTAAAATAAATTATGATGTCCAACAATAGCATGATGGTGAAAACAAAAGCATTAATAAACAATAATGCAGCAATTATAAGTGCTCAAAATAAAAAATTTGTCTGAAAAGGTGCCTCACATTAACATTCGAAATAAAAAGAAATGGAAGAAAAAAAAACAGACTGAAGCGTTATTAAGCAAGCAAATAATAAAAAGGAAGCATGTCAGCGAGAATCGTAATCCGATTGAAAGGATGAAATAAAGAGTAAATTTCCGAAAAGAAAGGAAATAAATGAAAAAATGCGGTGACGTAAAATGGTAAAAAAAAAAGCTGCGATAGCACAGAGAATAACTTATAAGAAGGGATGCAAACAAATTGGAAAAAACAAAATGAGTATGGAGGTTTTGTTGCCCGTTGCATGACTTTTAAAACCGAGTGAAAGAAAGTAGAGAAAACAGAAGAGAATGAATAACAAGTGCCATCAAGAAAAACACACCTTTATATTCAACTATTATGTGAAATTTAATTCTCGCACATTTTCAGTAAATGTCAGCATGTTGCACGCATCAGCGGCAAATTACTTAAATTGCTAAAATTTAATAAATTCCCAGAGGTAATAAATATTTATGAATTTATTTCTAGTTGCATTTTGTGGTGAATGCTAACAAATTCAATAAATGGAAATATGCTGCGTATATTATCAGAAATGTTTCGTTTTGGCCAACAAAATATATTCTCAAATATTTCATGCACCGAAGCAAAAACCAATTTAAAATTAGCAAAACGATTGCTTTAACAACACACCAAAACAAAACAACAACAGCAACAACAACAAAAAAAAAAAAAAACTATATTAAACTAAAACACTGTTCAACACTGCCATTTGCATACATTGAAATTTTACGAGGCGTATGAGTAATAATTGAACTGTCAAAGAGCATGGGGCATTGGAGGGTGTTGAAAGATAGTTGAATGTTTTTGAAACTGGCGCACGTGAAGCAAACAATTTCATAGTTTTTGTTTGTTCGCCATTCTATTTGAGATTTCCCACGATGAACATAAATTCATATACCATGTACTACGTATGTAAATATGTATGTTTGTTTTGGGAGTAGTTGTAAATGAATGCCTGCATAGTTTTGGGGGTAAATACAGCAAATAAATTTTTCGCAACATACTTTTTGGCTTTTCCAAAAATCAGCGACCACATTATCTGTAGTTTTGTAGTGTAGATTCAATCGGGTTTATTGAATAATTTGTTGATTTCTTTAATGACTGAAATACTCTTATGGAATCACTCGAACATATGCGTATTTACATAAAGTTCATACAAAATCCGAGTTGTTTTAAATCTCCATATTCATGACTTACTTGCGATGCTATTTTGCCTAATACAGGGTATGGCAGAGTCAAGCACTTATAGCTAAAGCATATGCATTAATTAAAGCTGTTATTGTTTAAGTGGGTTTCTATGTATATTTATATAACATTGATATCTGATGCTCTCCTGTTTAATATGGCTCACATTGCAGTTGATAACTTTTAATATAGTATAATGGGTCAAATTTTAAAATCCTTGTTCAAAAATATGTTACTCTTAACTCTTAATATGAATTTATTACTTCAATAACTTCATACAGAGTATTTAAAAGTCATTCACGCTTAATTAAATTATTTTTGTATGACTTTTGTTGTTGTTAGTTGAAAATCAAAGCACAAATCAATGAAGTTAAAACGCACTTTGGTACTGAGTACTGGTACTATTTATAATAGATATTTTTAATTTTATTTTTTGTGGTTTGTTTGTTTTTTGTTACGTTTAAATGTGACGACAAGTTTAAAACTTGCCATGGACGTAAATCAATTTGATGAGCGTAGACAACTTTGCAGCGGTTTGCAATCAAAAAGACATAAAAAAGAAAACTCTAAAAAACTAAAAAAAAAAAAATGTTGCACTAATTGAAAACATTTGCACAAGCAGAAATTCAGGGCAATCAAATTGCAAACCGTACACAAATAAATAAATTTTTAATTAAATGAGGCAGCTTTTAAAATTGTAATGCTAATAGTTTGTTTTATTTATATTTGCTTTCTCTTATAAAATACTGTATATGGGCGCCTGTCTCGTTGAGAGAAACTCAGATGATTTTTTTTAATAAGTAGCTTCTGTGTGTGGTGTGTGTGTGTGTGTGTGTGTGATTTTGGCTTAAATCTTTTTGGCCACAGGCTGTGCCAGTCCGTTGGGGGTTGTGGTGGTGTTGAGCTGCGTGAAATGCGGCCACGTTGAAATCTCCTCAAAAAGTCTGCCGCCAGGACAAACCGTATCGCGCACCTGCCGATGCCCCAGTAGCTTGTATGCTGGATCTATGTAGCCTTTAGCAACACCAAATGCTATTAAATCCTGTGCTGCCTGCAGCATGCGAGCTGGCGGCAGCTCAGCTATAGAAAGGATAGAAACGATAAAGGATTACGTTAGTAAAGTGGTAAAAAAGTTTATGTCGAACTAAAACGACTTAGTTAAAAGGACATATAGAAAGAGCTTAGTAAAGCATAATGATTTTACAGCCTCAAGCAACATTGTTGGAATATTTTTGACTTGACGAACTTAAACATCCATACATATATAATAACTCATGTGTTTAAATTGTGAGATTACAAAGTGTTTACAAATTGAATTGTTGTAAGAATTACATTAGAAAAGTGGTAAAACCGACTAACAATAAGAATATAAAGATAGAGCTTTGTGAAGCATAATGATTCTACAACCTTAAGCAATATTGAAGGAATATTTTTGGCTTGACCAGCTTGAAAATCCTTTATATTAACTAAATTATCAAATGCTTATAACACACTCACTTTGCCAGTCGCCAATAAGAACAATTCCCACACTCTTGTCATTGTACTTGGGCGCATGCGCACCAACGACATTAAAGCCACGTCCTGTGTATATCATTCCATCGCCGCCAATGCCAAAGCTATAGCCAATATCATTCCATCCGCGATCCACTTGATGAAAGTCCTGCATATCTCGCATACTACGCATACAATCTGGCGTTGTTGTACACGCAGCCGGTATGTACGAATGATGTATGATGACGTATGGTGCTGGACCCGTGAAGTAATCCACCTGTTTAGCCATACGTGCACCCCAATCTGCTCGAGACAGCAGCTGTGCGCCACCTTCGCCCCGCGTTCCTATCTGTTGCATGTGTTGACTGTAACCTGTTTAAAGTGAAAACAAAAGCAAAAAATAGATTGAGTACCAGTATGTTGACTTGGTTTAGATTTGGGTTTGAGTTTCAGTTGTTGCTGTTTTTGCTTGTTTGTCGTGGCAAAAGTTTGCTGGCATTAATTGTGTCAGTTTAGTGTTTAACTTTAACTTTATCCGAGTCTCGATTGCAACTTTGGTATTTGTCGTATTCTCATTGATAAATTATTTCAAACCCGTTCGCCCAGCTTGTGGCTGCTGATGGCTTTATAATGTGTGTTTTTGCGGGTTTGTTTTTTATTTGTTGTGTGGCCTCAACGAGGTGAGAAATCGCAATGATACTTCCAAGCCAAACGACAGCCTGGAACGCTTCATAAAAATTCCCCGAATACCGCTTAACGAGACAACAACAATAAATTCAACAAAAGAGAGACTCAGAGCGAGCAAGAGAGAAGTAGAGAATCGACGAGCATTAACTGCTTAAAGTTCAAGCAAACGAGTCGTTGCCCCAAGTTGATCGATTTTGTCATATATCGTTTTCAGATAGTATGTAGACTTAACTTGTCTCTCCCTCTCTCTCTCTCTTTTTCTCTGTGGCTCTCTATCGGCGTATCAAACGTGTCAATTAATGAATCGGCATCAAACCATATAAAATATGCATAAAGTTTGCTAAGCGATTTGTTTTGTTTACTGAAGCGTTTAATACGCTGTGAAATGCAATGTGTTTTGCTCTTTTTTGCAGCAGTTTGCATTTCTAATTAAAACTACTTCCTGAATATTGAATCTTAGCAAAGACTTGAAAAATGTTCAATGAAAATAGAAAAAGTAGCACATTTTTAATAAAACATTGCATGATACCAAATGTGACTAAACTAATCGATTATTATTCTAATAAACAAGAATAATTTAATAATTTTTTATATTCGTTATTTGTTTCGATTTTGAACAATACTGTAAAATATTTTGATATTTTCAACATTTCAGCATTATTAACAACTTTTTAAGCTGTCTTCGCCTATTTAAATAAAAAATAAAAATGAATGCAAACCTTAATTATTAACAGTATTATACAAATTTACTTAGCTGGAATTCCAATATGTTTATTGAGTTGACTAACATCTTCCAAAAATATTTTATAAAAAAAAAACCAAGCATTAAATGCGTTTAAAATTCGAATACTTTTTAAAAACGCTTAAAATTTGTTTAATAAAATATATTTAAATTATGATTTTAGTGAGTTTTGCAATACAAACTTGATATCATAAAATCTGCGTTCAAATCTATTCAAAGGAAACTATTTATGTTAAAGTATTTTACTTGTCGGATCGACCAAATATCGCATTGCCTTCAGAAACCACAAATAACGGTGACTCAGCTTTAAAGACTACAAATGAATTTAGATAATCATCGAATGCAAAACCAACAGGTTGTATCATCTATCAGTTTTTGGCCCGTTTCACAGTTACCCGTTGACGCAGACAGCTGTAGGCCAAAAAGGCGGCCTTCGCAGTCAACTTTCGGGTTGTCGTCGCCCCTCAAGTCATAAATGCAAATGCTTCAACAATAATCAAACAAAACAAAAAAAAACTACTTTCATTAATTTAATCTAGTTGTACGAGTGTTTGCTCTCTATGTGTGTGTTTGTAGAAAGAGAGTGAAGCTTTAGCAGAATCCATTTGGATTGTTTGCCAGGGCTTTAACAGCGTCCCTGTCACCCTTACAACGCCCAGTTACGCCCACTTCCTGACGCATTTATATGCATACGCAAAAAGTTTAGAGCGGAAAACGCGCAAATGCTGGGCTGGAGCTGGAGCGAAAGCTGGAGGACATGAAGCCGCACTTGACTAAGTTAATAGCTGCAGTTTCTAATTAAAATTTTGTAAGAGCAAAACATTTTTGTTAGCACCTGCATGCAATGTGGGATACTTCTCATACCACATATGTATGTACATTGAGTAGAACAAGATTACAGGAGCGCACGCAACTGAAACTGAAACTGAAACAGAATCTGAATCTGAATGGGGATCTGAAGGCGTATCTATTGGCAGTATGTGCTTGAATAATAAATAGAGCGTGCTTTTGTAAGAGGTGCGTTGGCTTGTTTGAGCGCGGGGTGGTTTGGTTGGCTGTCAAATCATTTGCAGTTTAATTTATGCCTTTTTGCATTTTACTAGCAGTGTTACATGTTAATTACGTTCCTATATATTCTCGCTTGTATGCATGCATGTGTATATTCACCGTTAACACTAAAGCTCAAACACAAAATACGAACATTAAACTTAAAATGCCACCTACGCCCCTTCCACCTATTCGACACGCCCCCTTCACACACGCTTCTCTAATCGTTGGCCCTAATTACGCGCGGCCTAATAAAGTAAATATTAAACTCGTTTTGCTAATCAATTTTGCAAACTACTAAAACACAAATATTCACACACACACACACGAGCCCACTCTCACCTACCTATACACTCTCATAAATAAGTTTACTCTCGGATGTTTAATAATGTTGTTTAGTGTTGTGGGGTTTGGGGTTGTTGTTTCATTTGCTTGCACGCTCATATTTCATTAGGAAATTGCTTCTTAAAAATTTAATTTCGAATATCTGGCTAAAATTGACTTGCCTTGAGGCCACTCACTAGAGTAAGATATAGGTATTTTGTCAGTGTTTTCTCTGATAGTATGATAAGGCCTAGTTCTTGAGTATTTTGCTCAATTTTGTCACATAATTGAAGTATTCAATTTACTTAATTTGCCACAAAACAACAACATATAGTATTTGCCCCCTCCTTCTGCCTTCCTTCGACCCTTTCGCGCACTAATTGTTTGTTTTTAATCAAGCAAAGCACATAAAATATGCGATTTATTCACTTGCTGATGCGTGCAAACTTATTAAGTGTATGCGTATACCATGAGCAAATAATTTGTTTTGAAACAGTAACAGTTTGTTTATGAAATGTCATAATAAAGTATGGAATACGGAGTATTTAATGGAAACCAAAAATGACAAAAAGTACCGTTCAAAAATAGCAAACAAAATTAAAAAGAAAATAAACAATGCAACTGTTACTGAACCCAAATACTCTTCTATAAAAATAACGAATTACATTGATTATAATAAAATTCTGCTTAAATCTTCCCAATTTCAATGTCTAAAAGGTTACATTCTACATCTTATTGATGAATAAAAGGGTTCAAATTTGATATAAGTTTTGCAAATAATTTCAATTTCCACTATCTTGATTCACTATTATAATCATTAAAAATTAAACATATACAAATATGTATAAATACTTTGCTTTATCTTCCAAAAGTATCAGTTTGCAAACCATTTCAAAAGGCTACTTAAAGCTTATCAAAAGGGTATCAATAAAACAATAATTCATAATGTGCACTTTATGAAAATTGTGCCCGTCCGATTGTCAATTGGATTGTGCTGCTGTATTGTCGTTTAAATGACATTTTTATTAACCGCAAGCTAATTACATTTTGAGCGCTCAATTTGAAACATAAATTCGCAATACTATATGCTTCAGATTAATATCTCTCTCGCCCTCTCAATCGAGTGCGTTTTCTCTTTTTGATTCAGTTTACAGGGTGAGCTGGAAACCACTTCCAGTGGCAGGTAACAGGCACACAGCATTTGTCGCCGATAAGAAACAATTGCTGCGCGGTATTTGTGCGTTATTACGTGTGTGTTTGTGTGTTTGTTGTAGACGCGTGTATTTCAGGGGCAAGTTAGCGATAAGACCAAATGTGTGCTAGTTGGGCCTCATGACACTTACCCATCATTGATAGCAGAAATAATCCAAGTGCTGTCATGCTTGAAAGTGCTGCGAGTGGTTATTTTTTAGTGCGTTTTTAAGGAACTTCCTTTGTTTTGCACAATTGTGACTTTATCCTCTTTTTAAATTATTAAGGAACTTTGTTTAAATTTGAAGCTATATTTTTATTTTGGGTTTGGCAAGAGTTGTGCACAGTTTTATGCGAGGTCAAATTTTCACATGCTGCTAACGTCCTCAGTTTTTAAAATTTTCTTTTTATTCTGCGATTTGCTTCGCATTGACGCGATTCCGTAGAGCGAATGGTTGGCCAGCATAGAGGAGCACCAATGTTTATAGACGCGTAGCCAAAAAACAAAACAAAAAAAAACAACTCACAAAAATTTGTTTTCGTTTTGTTTTCGCACCAGCGCTGTCGACGTCAGCGTCGCTGTTGTTGCCTGCGCGCAATGCCAAACAATTTATAAATCGCATGAAATTTATTACCAAGCACCAAACTACGCGACGTTTGCGTCGCTGCTAACGTCGCTGCGCAGCACATCGGATTGTTCAATTCGCTCTTTGACGCTCCGCTGCGCTCGCTGTCGCTCCGTGCAGCTCAGTGGTTTCGATCGGCTCTCAATTGAACACTGATAATGTTGTTATCAACTGTGATATGGGGATTTGTCTGTTTGCCTAATTAACAAGTTAGATTCGTACCGTAAGGGTCTTAAAAGGTTTAGTTTCCATGTGTGAAGTACACGCCGACAATTCTATAAATTTATATTTGCAATTTTAACATATAAACCTGAAACTTACATTTTCGTTGGACGAGACGGTACTTTTTATTTGCACCCGTGTTACTCGGGTACTTTTTTCCTTTTCGGATCGCATACTTTATGACTTGGCATAAATAACATATGAACCTGAACTTTGTGGCGCTTTCCATTAGCCACTTTTGTTGCAAATGATAAGTTACTCACAGGCAAGTGGTGCCACTTCTTCGTTTTATAGCAGATATCGGTCAGTCGACTGTGTGAGATTAGATAGAAATAAAGATAGGAATATCCAATCATTTCATTCATTGCCAGTTCATTGTTTTGTAGGTCACTTGCGATTTGTGCATATAGGCAGATATCGGTCAGTCGACTTTGTGAGATAAGCTCAAATCTTTTTTCAAAAACAATCTATACACCTAAACATATTCTTCTTCTTTTTCCTAAAGAGAATGCCAGCATTAAAAGTAAGCCCAAAAGTTATAAAAAGAAACAAGGTCTTTCTATCTAATATGCGTAGATCCACACAAAATAAATCAAAATCTTTGTTAAATACATGCGCATATTTTGACTAACTCAACTTGCGACCTTCATAATATAACATATAACAGATAACTATTAAGCTGTTTAATTATTTAATATCCAATAAATCTTGACTAACTTAATAATTGCGAAGAAATCATTGTATTGTTGACCGTTGCTAAGAGAATTTCCCCTCATTATTTACTCAAGATCTTATCAATTGCTTGAAACTAAATGACCAATTGGTGCCTTGCACAAACTTAATGCACTTATCCCTTCTCGCTCTCTCTTGTGATACGCTTAGCATGTCTTTTGTTGCTGTTGTTTTTATTTTTTTGTTTTGTTATTTTTAAGCCATCCGGCGTTTTGAGGGGAAGCCCCTGGTTAGATTTGAGGGGAATCCCGCGGCGAATGTATCTGTTAAATTGCTTTAGTCAGCACGCCGAGATATGATAGACAAATTATCAGCGTTTTTGTTCTCGTATTTGGCTGTTAAATCATAAATAATTTGTTGGTTAGGGTATTTAATAATACTAATTGGCCTTCTTACATGTTCTAGACTTTTAAATTCATCTCTTTTTATCTAGCAACATGGCTTTTGCTTATCAGAAATTAAGCATATTTAAAGTTGACTTTGCCATAAAAAGTGGCACTAAAAGATTTTTTAGCATGATTGTGAAATTAATAAAATATTATGTCGCCCTATTGTTAAAAACTTGTTATACTGGCTGCTCCAGGCAAATGAAATCATAAACTAAGCCAACATTTTGTTAGCGCATTAATTTATGGCGATTGTTCTTAGTGTATTAAAGCTTCGTTGTTTAAGTTTTTAAATTGCTATCATATTCTTATTATTCATTGGCTTAATCTATCACACTCACATACATACATACATATACATATATTTTCTAGACGTATCAGGGGGATTACCGCAGCCTCCAGATGCCCAACATCAAAAGGAAATTCAAGTCGTTGGATAGCCAATATTTTGGTTGTGTTTATGTGGCAAGGTAAACACGCAAGCTCTAGACCATGAACCCAAAATCACCTTCCCTTCCATGCCCTTGTCTGCCCCCAAAAGAAAGGGGAAATTTTTACGTATTGTGCTTACACACACAAACAAAGCAGACACATGGAATAGTTCAAATAGTTGAATTGCTGGCACGGCACTTACCACAAATTATTGCCAGTTGTTGTTGTTCGTGTTGTTTTTGTTGCTGCTGTTGCCGTTGCCATGTGGCTGAGTCTACGTCAGCTACTTTTGGCATTGCTGCTATTGCTAAAGTCCTAGTGCTGGAGTCAGATAGAAAACTAGACCCCGAAACACATCCAGACCGCTTGTCGCCCATTGAGTATAGTGCCAATGTCGTTAACAACCAAAGCAACTATGAAAACCGCTAACAACAATGTGAAGCGTGTCCGGGAAACCGATGAAAAAACTCAAAGTCTCGATGCCAATGCCTTAGCCGTTTAGTGCCTCCGATTAATTCTTGTGCGTTTTGCCATACACTGCAATTGACATAGGGTAAGCGTATGTGATTAATTAGTTGGTTTCGTTTTTGGGCACACCAACAGCTTGAATTCGCATTTGATTAAGATAAATTGAGTAATAAGTATTATTTGAATTTCCTAGCAGCTAATAAACTATACAAATTAACAGTTAAAGAATTATTTGGTATAGGTTTTATACTTAATATGAGACATAAAGTTATTAAACCTAAAAAAATACCTAAAAGATTTATTGTTCAACTTTTGACTTGATCAAATATTGTTGTTATGAAAGCACCATATATATATAATATATTAAAGATCAAAAGATTTTGTCAATTTTATTCAGAAAAATGCACTGTAATTTTAAAAGTAGAAATTTACTGCTTACATAGCTCAAGTT
Source organism: Scaptomyza montana (assembly GCA_018904305.1). Taxonomy (NCBI): domain Eukaryota; kingdom Metazoa; phylum Arthropoda; class Insecta; order Diptera; family Drosophilidae; genus Scaptomyza; species Scaptomyza montana. The sequence goes on from JAEIGR010000001.1 coordinate 290,772, forward strand.
GTTAAAGTAGTGTATATTAAGCAACGTCAACTCCCACCTTCACATACGCTTCTTGTCTTTTTGTTTATTTAATTTATGACTCGACTATCCGCTAATCGTATATCTTATCGGAGTATTAAGTGCCGATGTTAGCTAACTGCTCTTTGGCACGCTCTCTGCTTGCTTTTTTGCTTAATTTACTTTTTTTTTTATATATTTTTGTTTGTTAGGGTTTCGCACAGCTATAGAAATCACATTGTTTTTGGGGTATTCACCGCAAGGTGAAACATTATCTGTGCAGCTGTTAGATAATAACAAGCTTCTAGTACAATTAGCAAAAGTAATTGCGAATTATTGGTTCAAGCAGGCGCTGAACACATTCTATCTTCATTCCCCACCACCCAACTACTCACCACGAATCAAACAATAACATAATCAAGCAACAGAAGTTGTTTAATTTATGTACAATAGGCACAGGCTGTTGTTTCTGTTATCTTTTTTGTAATATTTTAATTTATACATTGGGGATTCGATAATGATAGTACTTTGATTATAGAGCTTATCCAAATTTAATAAATCAAACATCTTCGTTTCGACTTCTCAATTACAACAATTTAAGAATAAATGCTTTGTTTATTAAAAATAAAATCTGAGATCTACCACCAAAACCAAATGTTAATGAAACTCTTGACGATGTTATATTTCGAACTGTTTATAAATTCAAACACAAACATATGTGCATAAGTATAATTAATTCTATATTAGACAAAGTTTTGGCAGTCGGCAACTCATCAGTTGGCGCTTTGCTATCGTGTAAATCATTGCCTCTGTACGGATTAGGTACGCCTGCTGGTTGCCTTTTGGGTTAGATATAATTTAGACAGCAGGAAGATTCAAGAGGTAGGGGGACTGGGTTTTAGATCTCTTAACTGATGCTAGTACGGATGCCTGGCTTCACACACGACACGCACATGCCATATATTAAGGGGCATTCTACATAAAATGACAAACGATTTGCGGTGCGCGTAAATTGAAAAGCGCTGAGCCTGTGAGATTGCTGCAGCCAGAAGACAGGAGTGGCACAACCAAAACAACCTCTCTAACAAACAGAGAGGTGGTGTTGTGAAGGGTGAGGAGGGGGGAGGGGTGGTGTAGCAAAATTTGGCTGCCTGACTTGGTTTGTTGGCAGTATGCTGGCGACAGCAGCGACTTTTGCTTGTTTGTTTGGCTGTATTTTGTTATTGCCTGCCGCTTGAATATGTGTGTGTCTCTCTTTGTTTTTCCCACTCTACATCCCTTTTGCTTGTTGGCACCGGGCTGAATGCCAAAACTTTGGCAAAGTATTCAAATTAAAATTTCAATTAAGGAAGTGAATTTGGTGTGCCGAAAGTGTATTAAGTCTATTAGGGCGTCATCTTGGCATTTGAGCTCCAGTTCCTTGGCTCAATATCGCACCGTCACGATCAAAATTCGGGCGACACCCACACGTGTGGCATGCCCCACAACAACAACAAAAAAAAAAACCAACAGCACCGAATACAAATACCACCCACTCCGGCAGTCTTGTTCGCACCGTTGCTTGATTTATGGCCAAAGTTGTCTCAGTCACAAAACTTAAGAAGTACATTGTGTAAAATATATTGTGATTTTTTTTTTTATCAGCCAAACAGAACACATTGTTGTGGTTGTAGTGGTTTGAATGGAGCATAATGCTGCGCTGCCTGCCTACTTGCTGTGGGCATTATTTATAATTAAATCAATTTGTAAACAATTTGGCATACATCAATGCGCTTCGTGCTGCCCATAAATCTCGCACAAAATTAGCAAAAGCCGCTGTTCACGCAACGCCAACGCCAATTTGCATCCTAGTTCCGGGTCACATACCAAAAAAGAGAGAGAAAGAGAGAGAGCGAGAGAGTAAGCCCAGGGAGCACATTTTGTGAACACGAAGTTACGCACAACGTCAACGTTGCTGACATATTGCAACGGGGCCATGTTGATGGATGGACGTTTGGGATGGACATTTGCCTGTAGCTGTATCTCTGGGTAGCTTACAGTCGAGTAGGTAGGGCGCGGTGGTTGCCACATTTTCTGCCCGCCGACAGCTTTGAGGGGGTTTCAGTTTCAGTTTTGGTTGCTTGGTTGTTCTGTTTGGTTCCGTTGCCGTAGCCGTTGGCTTTTGCCTGGTTTGTCTGCCTGGGCTGGCTTGCTTGGCAGTTAGTGACAGCTGCTGCCAGGCAAAAACCAGCAATCAAGCAACAAGGCAACAAAAAAAAAAAAGGCAATAACAAGCAGGCAAAAACCAGCGTAAAGAGCGAAATATCAAATCTCGAACAAGCCAGCAATTTCCAATATACTCTAGTTGACCGAGATTGAGACGTCCATTTACTGTAATATACTGTCAGTCAGTTGGTCGGTTAGTTACCCAACCCTACCCTACATTGCTAGCTCTGGCAGAAACTAACAATCACCTGACACTTATGTACTTAATTTGAAAACTCTTTTTAGTACTCAACTCACACGCAATGGGCAAATAAATCTACTGAAATGTATATTCTTTTGTATTTCAATGAATGTTAGCTTGTAGCCAATTTGCATGATAAACGATTGATGGGAAACATATTTACAAATTGATAAACCAACAATGCATCGAAACTGAAATTATAAAAAACTACTGAAGAGTTGGTCAAAGTGATGGTCAAAGGAATTTTAACAAAGTTTGTCTAAGCAAAGAAGAATAAAAAAAACAAGTTCAATACTTATTTACCTTATATAAACTTAGACTTGTTGAACAATTTGGAACTCACTTCAAATCAATTGGAATCTATATTCCAAACTAACAAGTCACATTCATGTATAATTTTCTTCTCGACTAGGCTGCGTTTATTCCCTCAATATCTTAAACAAAAACAAAAAACAAACATAAATAAGTAAATATCAAGAAAAGAGAAAAAAAATATATGTAAGTGCTTATCAAAACCAACAAACATATTGTGTTGTATTTTATTCGGCAAAATTCTTATGCAGCAGCGCTCTTAAACGGCAAATCGAAGTTTGGAAGTCTGCTTCTATTGTTTGCAAGCACGACTGAGCACGATTTCTGTGTATGTCTTCACTCTCAGCACTTTAAACTTTTTAAAAGTTCGAGAACTTGTCAACGAAAGTGGCTCAAAATTTTTTAAAACATTCTCCCATCCTCCATTTTCAGGCAACGATGTCTGGACGCCTGAACCATCAACATGCGGTGTACGCTTGGCGCCGAGAGCAGGAGAATAATCGAGTGCAGGCAACACAGCAGGTGAATCGTTACTATGATCATTGGGGTCAGGTGACCTCACGCTTTGAGAACTGGACCAATCAGGCGTACTACGACAAGGCGGACCAGAAGTTGCAACAGCGCAAGAGTCAACAGCAAAAGGAACAGGAGATGGCTGAGCGACGCAAAAAACTGCGTGAACTCTTCGATAATGATAAAAATAATTTTGATCTTGAGTTGGGACGCAAGCGCAGGCCGCGAGAATCGCCAGGCGATCTAAAGACCCTGGAACGCATTAATCAGTCGCTCAAGGAGCAGGAGCAACTCAAACGTAAACTGGAAATGGAGGCAAAACTCTACGGACGCTGGCGTCATGGTGTCGAAGATGAGAAGCTGCTGTACAAATCGAAGACAGACAACGAAGTGCTGGCCAAACTCAACTGGCTGGACAAGCAGATTGCGCAGCAGCAACAGCGTGAGGAACGTGAGGCGCTGGCCGCTGAACGGCAACTGCTGCTCCAGCAGGAGATCAATCGCACCGAGCAAGCTCAGATGGAGCGTCAACTCATACGTGAACAGGAGATCAAGGATATTCGCGCCGTGCAGGAGTCAAATGTACAAGAGTTGAAGCAACGTCAAGAGCAGGCAGATAAATTAAAAGAGGAAGAGCAACATTTCCGTTTGTTTCTTACCGAACTGGAAAAGGAGAAACAGCTACTGGAAGAGAGCACAGCTCTGATGCTGCAACAACACGATATGAATCAAGCATTCAATTTAAATCGTATCAAAATCGTTATACGCAATCGCAGTGAGGCATATCGCAAACAAATCTCTTTATGCATTAGTCTGCTCGAGCGCATTATAAAGTATGCGGTGAAGACGGAGCAAGTGCAGCAGTTGCTGGACAAATGCAAGCAGCAGCTGGAAACTGAACAGCTTGCGGTCAGTCAATTCGATGCCATGTACGAATCGGAAGCCAAATACAGTCTACAACGTTGTGAAGACACTTGGCGCGAGCAGCATGTGCAGCGCTATGGCGCCATCAACAAGCTCATCGAGCAGGAGCAGCAATCGCTTAGCTCCATGTTGCGAGAGAATCTCACCGAGCAGCAATCGCTTGTTGAGCTGCGTGCTACACATGTTGCTTGCATTGAGCAGACCACCAAACAGCTGGAGCAACTCAACAAGGAGCAGATGCTAACTTCTCCTCGAGCGCCAGAAGCCGCTTCTGTCATGTCAGAAACTTGTGATACCACTGATCAGCACAGCTCAGCTCGTTCTAGTCAGCTGGATCCTGACGAGCACTCTGATCTAATGCCCAAGGTCAGCGATTCATTTACTAATCTTAATCTGGATGTCTTTAAGGATATGCGGCCAGTGCGTGGTGGCACCGATTCGAAACGTCTCAACGATTCGCGCTCTATGAATGTGGTCAATTCGGAGAATGCTGTGCCGCCCAGATTTGCACGTAAACGCGTCGTTTGGACATAAAAAAAAGTATCTTATGCAATACACTTACTAAGACCAGTGAAATTTCAAATGTATTATTAGGTTAGTTCAATGTTTTAGCTTTATTTCAAATTATTAACATTAAGTATGTGCGTGTATGTAAGTGTTTGTGTGTGCTTACTGTAAACTTTGTCTAATTTGCACTCACTTTAAGTACATTTACTATTGACTAATAACACTAAAAGATAAGTCAACTCTACATATTTAATAATAACTTTAACGTGTGTGTGCGCCAACAGAAAATGTGTTTATCAGTTTGAAGAAGGAATGTGTTGTCTTAAGCTCAAAGTTTAAAGGAATAAGAGATTTATTTATGCTTATCAAATATATGTATGCATGTATAATGCAAAATCCTTAAAGAATTTTGAATTTAAATTACTTATACAAGAGGCACTCTGGAAGTTCTTAGCGTAAAATCGTCCATGAAGTTGCCAAGAGCATGATGAAGCGATTCGTAAAATTAGTTCTTGCAGTTTGATAAATTATGGCCTTGCAATCTAAACTTACTAAGTCCTTCTACTAATCTGCAAAGATTTTTTTGTTCAAATGTTATCTTTTGCTTGATTCTGAGAGCATATTTTAAAAATGATGATGCTTCCACCAGGTTTAATTGATAATGATAACGAGCTTTTTGTTTGTCAGCTTGAAAGTTTAGAAAAATGGAAATTCGACTAAATTTAAAACTCGATAATACCCGATTTAACTAATACAATTGATTTATATCAGGTGTCTCTGTATCATATTCCGAGTATAAAAAAACAAATTAAATTATGTATTTGTATCTTTGATTTGGGCTGTAATTTATGTACTCATAATTGTTATTCGGTTTTATTTTATCTCATTTCTTCCTCTTAGAACACGAAAGCATGCGAAGGGGAAAAACGTAATTATATGCATTCAAAAAGTGAAATAAGACCTGGGGTCATTTATATGAATGCACTGCACGTTGCTTAATAGAAAACAAAATATCTGCAAATTACTGCCAAGTGTTTGCCCTTCAAATCGTTACAGTCGATTTAAAAATAATAATATCATCATCAAAAGCTAAATAGGAAGTAATATTGTTACAAAAATATGCCAAATATGGCGGAGAGCATGCAGCGCCTTTTGATTAAATTTCTTTGAGTGTTTGGGGCACAAAATCCAATTCCATTTGCACTAATGGTAGCCGCCTGCTGCTGTCTTGGCTGCTCCCAGCTGCAATTGCCGCTGCTGCTACTGCTGCTGCTGTTGCTGTTGCTGCTGTGCAACTTCCGGTTCACTTCGCTGGCAGCAACAATGCAAAATACACAGCGCAGCGGAGCCAACGGCGTCGGCGGAAAAAAAACAGAGAGAGAAAATTGTATGAGGAAAAACGCGATTGTTAAATTGAATTAAAACCAACACGAAGAAAAAACTGCAACGCCATACAAACATCGTTCCACTGCATTGTGGAGCAAGTGCAACCAAGTGCCGGCCAAGCGGAAGGTATGTATATCATCGCAAGCACCACTCACTTTATGTCCCCTCTCTCTCGCTCGCTTCTATAACCACTCTTTCTCTTTTGGACCATCAATTTTGGACATCGTGTTAGTTTAACCATTACCCTCGCCCACTTGTTTTGAGCTTAACGAGGTCGGTTTTTAGCAACTAGCTGAGGATTTAGTTACATTAATGGGCAATGTATATTTGTTCAAGTTTTTGATAACAATGAAGTGCAGGCACTCGAAGTATGTATTTGTAATATTGCATTTTTTATTTAATATATAAGCTTTGAAAACAGGTTCCACAAAAACTTAGCTTAAACAACTCCAACAATTCATTGAAAGCTAAGCCTGTAAGTTTGCATACATCATAAAAATGTGGTGCTACCCTGTCACAGTTAGTAGTACATACTTATTTTTGTGACAAAAATCATATTTTTCGTGTTGCCGTTTGCTGTCGCTTTCTGGTTGCGTCGGAAATTGTGTGAATGCAACTGATGGTCTTCCGTGCCCGTTAATTTAATAAAGCGCAAAAAGAATCAGTAGCCATTCATGTACTGGGCATGAAATTTTAATGAATACTGTTTTTATTGAATATGAAAAACTATATTTTAAAAAATTACATTAAAGATCAGCTATCAGAGGCATGACGATAATGGCATACTCTTTCAAACCGGATTCCGATGTCAATTTAATTAATATATTTAAAAGTTTTTTAATTAATTTAATGAAATACTCCGGATCGGATGACATAGACTCATAGTGTTGTATTGGATTTTATTCCATGCGTCGTACAAAATATTTAAAAATGTAATACATTGAGGCCTATAAACTTTTATTTTAATTATAAACTTGTATCTGCTGTTAACATCTTGATTGAAATTCATTATGCCGTGTGAAAAAAAACGACAGGTCATACATAAAATTCTTGTTGAATTTGTTAAAATTATTCTTTTAATATGGTTTGACTATTATTGCAATTACGTTGACCATGCTCTTCATCGTTTAATAGCCTTACATCTTAATTTTTTTAAACTTTTGTATAAACATCTTTTTTTTTATTTATTTGCAATACGTATTAAATTTGTCGCTTGATTGAGTTTTGCTACATTTCGCTACGTGGGCTTTCTGTGACGCAGTAAACAGGTGCGTAATGATTTTATGCAAAATCTCTCTTCCTCTTTACGCTCCCTCCCTTAAATTAGATTACGATGCCGGCGGATACGTTGACGACAACAAGAAAAAAAAAAGCCAAAAGTGACATTTACGTCAACAATTCAACAAACAATTGGCAAATGTGGCCATTAAGCCCATGACAGTTCCCGCCGCCGCTTTTGTTGTTGTTGTTGTTGTTGTTGTAGGTAATGCTATTGTGTGTGTTGTTGTTATTCTGTCCGTTGATGTTGTTATTGTTATTGCTGTTTCTGGTGCTGCTGCTGCCTGTCGCCTGTCTTTTTGCCTACCACTCAGCGTCTGTTACTGTCTACAGTCTCTGTGTGTCTGTCTGTCTGTCTGTCTATCTGTCTATCTGGCTGGCTGTGTGCTTGTTGCCATTTTCTGTTGCTTACCAATGCACAAAGCGGAAACGGATGCGGATCCGGAAATACATGTATGCGTGCTGTTGCAACTGGCTTTTATGGTTGCTATTGCTGTTGCTGCCATCGCTGTTGCTGTCATTGCCCCTGTTGCTGTTTTGCTGTTGCTGTTGCTCACATACAGACATCAGACGGACTGAGGGGCGCCAACGTCAACGTCAGTGGCAGCGTCATCGGCTTAGCCATAAGCCAACATGTCGCCAAACAAACTAAGCCCCAGTGAGAGGCCGCACACATTTTGCCGGCTAAGCCTTCAGTCAATTGCATTCAAATAAACGATTCACACGACTTCTGACTCACCCACCACACTAACAACTACAATAAGTGGGAGTGCTTTAAGCCGAGTGTGTCCGATTAGAAAATATCCTTTCAAACAATATTTTATTTGCAAGTACTTCGACAAACAATATGGAATTGATTTAAGTTAGTCGTTTTTGATAATAAAAGCGCATAAATATTTGCTGTTAAATATTTTTTCATCGTTAGGTTAATGATTGACGTTGACATAGCTATAGCGAACTCCCTTTTGAAGCTGCTCAAGAATTTATAAAGTACTTTATGGCTTCTGAAATGAATACTTCTGCTTGTGATATACATTTGCACAGCTTTAAGTTACCCTCTCCACAAAATTGGTTTTTGTTCACAGGGTATAAAAAGAGACTTGCAAATGACTAGTAAAGGGTTTCAGGAAAAAAAGGGATAGTCAGCTTAGTAGCAAGCTTAGATACATGTGAAAGAGATACATAGAATGAGAAAGAGAGAGAGAGAGACCAATAGAACGATTTTACTGGTGAGAGCAGTGAAAAGAGCGCTTTTGGCCCATTTGCATAGAAATGCCAGTAGTGTAAAGTCTAAAGCGGCATGGAATGTTCAATTATTGCTCAGGACGAAAAAAAAAAGAGAAAGAGTGCGAAATGCAAAGCGTTGTCCTAGACGGTTGCAAACGATTTCATGTAACACTTTATGGTTGAACTGGGAGCAAAACTGCGTTTAAACTTTAAACAACGTTTACATTATCTGACACGCGATGGTTGCCACAGCGCGTCCCACTTCAACTTCGCCATACCACCACACTCTAAAGTTCAATCTCAGCAGCAAAGTTTTTTTTTTAAATATTTTGTTTGTGTTTGGAGCCATTGCATCGTATAAAAAGCTGCGTAAATATGCCAGACAACAATATCAAACAACAACGAGTAGAGTCGCTTTGCTGGCGCCGCTTTAAACACTTCAATGTTGTTATTTTTGTGTATTACATATGTATATGTATTTAATGTGTGTGTGTGTTCGAGTGTAAGTGTAATACAGTTTCAGTTTCATAACTAAAAAAACATAAAACAAAATTGTGTACGCGGACACACAAAAATACATAAATACGTACAGACCAGTCAGCACAATGCTACACCACATCGGGCTCCTTTAGCCAACAGGCAACAATTTAATGCTACATAGTAACGGATATGAGAATAATAAGCATGCTGCAGCATATCAAGTGTATGTGTGTGTGCTTTAATCCGTGTTTTACACTACAGTAAAGATTAGCCTAATGGAAATCTGCCAAAGAGTAACGCTGAAAATGCATAAGTTAAAGCAAGCACACATTTTGCTTGCATCACAATTTCCACAGTAAATTTAATGCTTAGGTGTTTACTATGGAATAGAATTTTATAATAAAACCGGGAGTTGTATATTTTAAATCTCATATACTCATCTGGGGCATGCCCAAGGGTTCAAAAGAAAAGAAAAGAATAAGAACTAACGAATGTCTAGCGTAACAATATATGTAAAGCAGAAAAATTACTTTTATTTTAACTTAACTTTGTAAATTACTCTTGCAGAAAAATGCACTTCAAACTTCACTTAGCACTGTGTGCATTAAAAATATCAGGAGGTCACGAGCTTGTTTTATAAGCTATTATTTTTAAAGTTATGTTAACCCCTGTTACAGCCCCTGTTGATAAAACAATTTGCAGATGGCTGAGTAGAGGAGATTTGTGGTGGGGTTTTGTTGGAAGAGGTAGAGCAAAATGCGGTTACGAGCTAATTGGATTTCAAAGTAATTAAAACTACTTAATTTTAGCCAATGAGAAAGAAAGGTAAATTGCCAAATGCCAAAAACAACTAAAACCTAACGAAAAATATAAAACAATTGTCAATTTTAAATTTGCCCAATATTTGACTGTTATTGTTGTTGTCTTTTTAGTTCACCACAATGTTGGCTTTGGTTTATGGTTTCGTTAATTGAAATGTCAGTTACTCGTTTCTGAAACCTGGCCAAGAACTAGTTGAACTTAAAGATATTCAAAGTTAAGTGGATTTTTCAGTTGGTTTAAGGGCGTTTATAAATTTTGATTGGATATCATTTGCAAGTGCCTGGCAATATTAATATAACAAGTTATTCTTTAATTATTAAAATAAATTAATAAACATTTCTTAAATTTGGATTATTGACTTTGGGTTTGCTTAAGTTTTCAAATAAATACTCTTAAAATTAAATTAAACTTATTAGGGCATTGAAATTATACTCTCAAATTGTTGCAGTCGCATTTACATATTCGTTATTTGATTTCAAATTTATGTATACGCAAAGGACCTCCTGCTCGACAGCCGTGTTACAAAGGCTCAGCCTGCGGGGCCTTTCAGGTACTTTGGTGTCGGATGAGTTTCACACCACGTTGGATTTGCCGCTTTGTTCCCCTATCCACATATATCTCTCTCTCTCTTTTGTCCTTTCTGCGTGTTGCAAACGTCGCATGTCGCTGCTGAATTGTCGAGGTGTGACCACAATCCAATTGACGGTGCATAATTGTTGAGGTGTTGGTCGGAGGTGTTTTGGGGGTGCGTGCGTTTGCCAGACGACTGCCTGCGGGTTTTCAGTTTTCAGCAATTAAGGTTTATAATATGCGTACATATATTTTACAGCAAAACAATTGAAGCTGCTATAATTCCTTTGTTCTATGGTAATCACAGTTGTTGCCATTAACTTGGCTTAAGCTCACACAAAAGTTTGTCCATATGCCGAGCGCTTAAATGTACATAAGTTTGCTTATTGTTTCCATTTGGGTTCCATCAAGGCTATTCGCAACTGTTTATACGGTTTATACGGTTTATGGCCAAAAAGTTTGCGCAAAAAATTAGAATTCATTTGCACTCGAAAACTACTACGAGTACTACTCATACAACAACTTATACACGTACTCGTGAGTGCCACTGTGAGTACATGAAACTGCCCAACAAACAGTACAAACTAAACCACACAGTAAAACAAAACGAATACAAATTAAAACCCTTTCGAAATGGGCAGCTTACGAATAAGCGATACTCTATGGTGGTGTTTTAAAACCTAAGGATTCAGTCTGAAAAAGAGTAAAAATTTAAGTGAAATAAGTGAAGGAAAACTACGTTTAATGTTTTGTTTGTTACAAATTTTAAGATCTGCTAGATTTCAACAACCTTATTTTTAGTCATATTTACCATAAATTTATTCTTGGTTGTTTTCTGTGCATTGTAAGACGCAAAAGTATATTTTAAATTTTATATGTTTACAATTTTTAATACTAAAAAATAAAGTTTTCACTTTGTTGTGTGCCATAACCCATTTTTAATTTAACATATGTGTCAAATAAATTGTTACATACAAATTGTACAGAACACAAACCGACAGCAACAATGCGCAACTGTAGCAATTGGTATGGCAAACACATAAACCTCTCATTCGGTTATTTTGCATTCATAAAATGGCACTAATTATACAGTTATAGAACAGCTTATGGTATGTGTGTTTGTATATGTCTGTAAACAGAGTGGGGTCGTTTGGCATGTACAAAAATTTTGGTCACAGTTCCTGCCAGCTATTATTATCAGCAATAGAATTGCCCTCATTCACTCTTTCTCTCTTTGTCTGTTTGCAGCTCTTTTGCTTTCTCGCTCTCATTTCGTTGAGAGCCGTAACGGTAATTAACGAGCTCGAACGGAACTGGCGAATTCGAAGCAGCGTTTCTGAAGCGGCGGCAGCAACGGCGACTGTAGCGTCAGCCGGCATCCAAAGAGACTCAGCTGCAACACCTGCAGGACGTATACGTAACTTTTGTAATTAAAAGCAGCGCATTGCTGCAGAAGCAGCAGCAGCGCCAGCAGAGGTGAAGATAGAGGTAGCAAAGGCAATAGCAACAACGACAAACAAAAGCAGCCATGCAAAAAAGCTGCAGCTGCAGCAGTTAGGCGTTCGAGTCGGACAAAGGGGGCGTGGCATTAGAACAAAAGCACTGCAAAGCGCACAATAGTTTTGGGTCTTTCAGGTGCGGGGCTAAATGGGAATGGAAGGTGTAGGGTTAAATGCGGTTTGCGGTTTTGACTGACACGGCGGACTTAGTTGCGTCTTAACGTTGTTTGTCTATGCAGCAGAGGCAACAGCAGAAGCAAAACACTGAGAAAATAACATTTACGAAACTTTTAATTTTACACCTATTGTTGCAGTGTTAAACCCTCAAGTTCTTAACGAGCGCTACAAATTGTAATTGAAATTTTGTTATTTATCAGGTTATCTTCTATTTTGTTTCGTTTGGGTCAATTGTTTATTGTATACGGGAAAATAATCATTGTAATGAATGTATTAAATTTCAATTGAAAATAATCAAAAAGTAATCTATGATTATTTTTCATAGTTTTTGATTATTTGTTTCAATTCTAAAATAATCATGAGAAAGTTTGGATATTTTGTAATAGTGAAAATTCAGAAAATTTTCAAAGCATATTTATTCGTTATCAATATTAAAAAGCTTTCGTTTGGATCTAAATGATATTTAAGATTTAATTGCTAAAGTCTTACTTTCAAAGTCAAAGGGACAACATTTACTTGCTGATAGGTATTACTTTAAAGTTTAAACCAAACTAATTTCCCCGTTTCCGTTAAGCAGCAACTAAACTTCTAACGTGAAAGGCAAAAGTCAATTTAATTGCTTGGAAACCCTTAGCGCAATTGATGCACACAATTTTGTTTAATTAACTTCACATTCTCGTTTTAAATTTAGATGAAACATGCTTCAAACCAGAAAGTTTGTCGTTCCAAGAAAGTTACATAATTTTGCAAATTGATGAAAGTTACTCAAATTGTTGGCTTCATAAGTGCAAAAGCTTTTTATTAAAACGTGCATTAAGCCAGAAAGTTTTTAAAAAAAAAATGTACTTCAACTCGTTTCATAGAGTATAAAATTACGTGGTTACAAATTGTTGTGCTACATTGTGTTTTAGAAGCGTTTGTAATTTAGTTCGTTGTTCTCTCAGTGCATTTGCAGCTGCTGAATACAGCACTTGGAACTGGGACACGCTTCTCCCTGCCACAATTTGTTAAAGTGGTACCAAAAGTCTCGAAGCAATGGTCCAAGCACCTTTTGCCCAGTGCAAATAGTGCATTGCCACCTAAGCTGCTTTCTGTTGTTCTTGACTTAAGACTCTAAGTTAGCATTAGAGCCAAAGCTGTTGGAATTAGAATATTAAAATGAGTGACTGCAAAAGATAATTGGAAATCAATTCCGACAATTGTGCTGTTTGCTGCACAGGTAAACAAAAGTGAACAGCATGCAAATTGGCAGACAACCTGCTCTATACCAATAAAGATCTCTAAGTACATTCAACAGCACCTCGTTAATCCGCTTTTGGGCCATTCAATGTGCCGAATGGAATTACACACGCACATACATGCACACACTAAGCAGATAACTGAACAATGGGCAATTCTAAGTAGCTTGTGTTGTGTGTTCTCTGTAATTTCATTCAACTCTGTGTGCCTTGTTAGCACTCGAAATTAAACCAATTTCCATGTACATTATGAGTTAAGGTTTAGATTTTTAGTCCAGCTTGTGCTGGCATTGACAACTGTTGAACATTTTCCTGTACATTTAAGGTAGAATTTCGTATTAATTGATTGAGATTGCCGAAAGTGTTTCAAAGAACTTTTTTGGTGATAATCTGTTGAAATATATGCCAAAAGTTGGAATTATGGTTGCTTTTCATTAACTTTATGCGCTGAAAGCATTGTCATTAAACTTAATTTAACTAATTGAACTTGATTGATTGATGTAGTAATAAACAGCTTGATGTTTCTTACAAACTTTATATTATGGATATTTTAGATGGTATTAAGACCAACTTGTTTTTATGCTAAGAAAAATGCAAATTATAGATACAGTCGAACTTCCATAAAACAAACTTCCCTATTACGAAGTTTTCTATATGGTTAAAAAACTTTATGGTTTTACAAATTGGTAAGCAGTTAGTGTTGAGCAACAGGGTGTTGGTCACGTGCAAGTCTCTCACAAACAAGCCAGTCACCAACCACACAAAATATCAGTGGCTTTTTTGCATTGCCTACAAATAGCCCGCAGGCCATGAGCCTGTCGTCCAAGGACCTTGCGTGCTAGACTCTACAGTGTCAGCAGATTGCTGCTATAGTTAAAACATGCTGCGGGCAGCTGCGTGGGCTCGCTTAACATAACAAAATAAAAAGAGTCCAAGTTTAATTGATAAAGTTTCTGATGATGCTATGACGCCGCATTAAGCACACAGCCCAGTCGCAGGACCAGGGACAAGGGACCAAACACTTGTCATCCAACGCCTCCCCCTAACTTCCACCTCTACCCGAGCTCCGTTTTTTTTATCCATATAAAAAGGACAAAAAAATAGCAGTTTGTTCAGCTTAAAGTTAAAGCAACTACGTGTGTTCTGTGCCCCATCTGTATGTGTGTGCGTGAGTATGTGTGCCCTTAGCGCATGCTGTGCTCTGCACTGATTCCCACAGCGCTCGTTAAATCAATCGTATTCAAACAGCAACTATCCTTACGTACTTCGCAACCCAACCCATTTCCAAACCGGACGAAGCAATCAATGCAAAACAAAGACAAAAAAAAACAGAAAAACAATATAAAAAAAAGGAGGAAGGAAAAAAACAACAATAATGTGATTCCGTCACTTCATTGAGGACATCAAAATGTATGAGCCTCTCTGCATGTATTTGAAATAGTGTGTGTGTGTGTTTGTTGTCCTATGGAATGCCCATTTGGCACACACGTGGTCCGTCCCATCGCCATCAGGTCGATCCAAACTGACTGCTGTTGCTTTTGCTGTCGGTCACGTTATGCTCCGCTCAGCTTTGCTTTTATTAAAAACGCTATGCAGAGCACATTACAAGTTAATAATTCCCGTGCCGAGTTGCGCGTTTTGCCACACACATGCATATGGTTGCTGGCACGAAGCTGGGGGGCATGGTCACGGTCACGACTGGTGCCATATGCTGCACATTCATCGCTGTTGAAATATATATGTATTTTTGTGCCCTCTATTCAACCGCACCGCAGTCGTTTCTGTCCCAGGACGCAACATGAAACGAATAATTTTTATGATGCTCAGCTACCATTGCACGAACCGAATGAATGGCATTTGTGTTCGAAAATACATTTATTTGAGGGCGTCCTCGCTCTATGGACATTTAGTAGATACGAGTGTGGAAACAGAGTGTGGCAGCATCACTAACCAAAACAAAAGTCACAAAACACAGAGAGAGTGAAAGCGAGAGAGAGAGAGGGAATGATCTGTTGCCCTTATGCTCTGCGGCGGTGGCAGTTGACACAAATTGTCAGTTCATCAACGCCTACCGGGCGTATGTGTGATGTGCCTCTGTGCTTGAAGATGTGAGCTGTTGATGGTGCTTTCCGAAATCGCCAGCTTCGTTAAGCAACACTTCCACACACACACACACACAATGTGTGAAAGAGTGTGTAACAAGCTCATATAAATCGTGCACGTTGGCCCATAACCATATTGGAAAGTCTTTTGGGCTCCTTGTTGCTGCTTTTGTTGCTATTGCTGCCGCTTGTTGTTGTCAGTTTGTTGCTGGCCATAATGTCATTGTTATTAACTTTATATGGCTTATTACATAAGCAGCGCAAATCCGGACAATGCTTACGTGACAAACGTCGCATCGTAGTCCAACAAAAAGAGAACAAAAAAAAATTTGTTCACTAATTAAATAGAATGCCTGTTAAAGCCTAAATTTATCCATTCGTCCCAAATAGCAACCCCAAAGGAAAGCAGATAAAGTTTCCAAAAAAGATTTGGCAAGGGATTTGCGTGTGACATAGCATTTGGGTAACGGTTAATTCCCTTTAGGGAAAAGTTCAAATTTAAGTTGTCAATTTCAAATGTTAAAGAAGCAGTGACACAATTAAAACACATGCATATGCATGAGAAACAGCAATTGGAAGTTAAATTGTATCGTTTTAATTGCAACTTTTAATAATTCATAATAATTTCTTTCTAGACGATGTTATTTTCCATTAAGCGAAATCATTTCTATTGCAATTTAAGGATTTAAATTCATTTTATATTTATTGCCTTACATTTGTTTGCTTATGCGTGGCAAATAAAGAAGATGTTTGAAGCAGACACACATTGGGTGTAAATGGAACGCTTTGAACTGAAATCAATTTCCGGCCCATATACAGCAAGAGACCTATATTTTTCACCAGAGCTCGACCTCGAGTTTAATCAATTGACAAAAGTTATTAAAAGTTTAAGCGAATCGAATAAGAGTTTTCTGTTGTGTGCCAGAAATCACAGCAAAGCTGTGCCACAGCCCCTGTCCGCGCAGTCCCTGAACGCTGCCCCTTTTAGCAAATGGCAAACCAATGCAAATCAATAAAGGGCGTTAGAGTGGGCGTTGCGACTTTGAGACAAGTTTATAGCGTAAATTGTGCGCAACGAAAATGAGATACGTAGACCGCATACCAAAGGATTTCTAAGTATAACATTTTCTGATTAGCCCCAGCCACGTTGTCTGCTGACTGTTTCTGACTGCTGCTCTGCTTCAAGTGCTGCTATCCAAGTCAAAGCGTAGGAACTAAAAGAGACCAAGATATGAGGAGTAGGGACAAAAGCGAAAGAAAAGCTGGCTACTTGGTGCTACAATGTAGAAAGCAGAACCAGACTATTTGATGTTTTGTGCTGACATCGCTTTTGGTATGAGAAATGCGCAAGAATAATAAAATCAAGATAGAGACACAACCCATGGCATGGGACAGCAACTAGACAAAGCATGAAACTATCGAAACAAGCAAAATCGAGTTCGATTGAGCATTACCTACAACTCGTGGTCTCTGTTTTGAGAACTTGTGTTTATAATATTATCAATCTCGTAACGAAAATTCAACATTTTTACGATTTTCCATGTGTAAGCGTGAATTTTGACAGCTGTACCCGAGCTTTTACGACATTACACAACGCAACGCGATGATTAAAAACTTAACTTTCCTTAACTTAATTACAATTAAGTTCTTTATGATATCTCATAACTAACTTACACTGCCTCACACTAATGGGCAGAACTTAAGAAAAAAAAATTATTAAATCGTTTCAAATCTTTCTTATGTGATATTGGTAAAAACTCCCATCTCTATTTACGATTAACAAGATGGGAGATCAAGGGGGTACGTAGCACAGTTCTGACTAAGAACATGGAGTGCCTGTAATTGAACTTGTGTGGGGAAACGTATTAGAGACGATGTGTGAATGTTTGTTTGTTTGTTTGTTGACTGGCTGGCTGGCTGGTGGCTAGCCCGGTTGGTTGGTTATTCTTGCTCAACAGATTCGACAGTTAGTCGTTCAGTGCTTAGGGCTTTGGTTGAATAAAAATATTGTGTTAACTTTGGTTAGTAAACTCTGAATGAAAGTCTCAGTGCCTGCAGGCAACTCGTAGCTTAAGTGCGAGCGAGTCCAAATCAAATCAGCTCGCCATCTCAGTCTCTAAGTGTATTTGTTTCATTGCTCTGAATGCTAATGATGGGAAAATTTGCGAATTTGTGCCAGTGCGTTCAAAGAGGGGCAGACGGCAAGCGAAGGCAAAACTCTGAGCTAAGCTGAACTGAGCTGAGCTGAAATGCTAATGATGTAAAAAGCTTCGACGCTGAAACAAACGACAACATTTTCAGAAGCAGATGGGAGAAGAGATGAGCACGCAACGTGGTCCTCGAAATGAGGCAACTGACTTAACTTAATTGAAGTTGCTTTTGGCTGCTGTCTGTGCTTTGCCAATTGGCTGATGGACTGACTCCCTATTTCGCTCACTCTGTGATACTTTAACTACCCTTATGCGATGTCTTCTGCATTTAAAAGCTATGAGTACATCAGCATCCCGCTTTTGTAGCTATTTTAGATGATGTGATCGGATGCTTTCGCTCGTTGTGATTTCGTAATTAATGAATGCCCTGGCATGGGCGTAAATGACGCTTAGCGGTTTACTTGATGCGAACGCAAGTCTACCCTACCATCCGCCCTATCAAGCCCTCGGCTTTCAACGAGCTGGCCAAAACGTTTAGTTAGCCCTTGCGAACCTGTCAAGACAACTCACTACTTAATGAGTACTTGGCACTTCAAAGTGTCGGCGCCCAGTTGGGATATTCCTCACTCAACTTTTCCATTTAATGTCCGTTCAGTGTCATTACAATCCCACACAAAAGCTGTGCTTTACATTATTGCGATTAATTGAATAAACTCGAGGCTATAGAAGGCACTTTTAAGTGGATCATATAATTAAATGTACACTGGGAATGTAATTCTCTTTATAGCATTATAAATCTTGTAAGTTTACTTAAATATTTTTCTGACAAATAAAGGAAAATAAAATCACTTACTTTTTTAAAGCTGTCTGTACATGAATGTTAAGCTTCAGCTTATCTAGATGCATAAATTATTCCGTTGTTGATTTATGAACTTGTATCTTTTCATCAATATACAAAAATTATTATGAAATAATAATGCAGCAATATACTCACAACTCATGATAAAGCTACAGTTATTTGTTTAATCACAAATGTAGCTTATCTTAGAATTACTCTAGCTATAAAAAATATTTTTTTGAATGCATCAAACGTTAAACAAAGTGCTCAACCAACAAGTTATAGAAATGTTTTTCTCTTTTATTCTACGTCAGTTCTAAGTATTATAAGCCATAAAGTCTTTAAGTACTCTTAAGTTTTGCTCTCAAAAGTTAAATTTGTTTCAGTTTTTTTTTCTTCCTTCTTTTATTTTGTTGCGTTTCTGTGGCTTTTTCTTTTACAGACGACCGCACCAGGATGTAAAGTTCGCACTTTACTGCTCTGGCATATTCTATGCCAGCTCTCTTCTCTGATGACTCAACACATATTATGATAAGCCATTGTTTGAGAACTAAGAGTGTTTTGCTACATATCAAAAACGGAGAAATTTTCTCCCCATAAAGTTAAATATATTATAGTAGTCAAACTGCAAGAATTTTTAAATTATTGTTAACATTTCTAAACTAAAAATATTGTAAGGGCAGCGCTGATTTTTGGCATCTTACTGGCTGGCTAATGAAATTAAATTTAATATTCTACACACACATTTGCCAAGATGCCATTGCTAGCTTAACGAAGCTGTTATTGTAGTTAGAGTTAAGACTGTGTTTTTCCTTCTTTGGGCTAGACGAGTCTTGTGCTCGTCGCCTTGCTCCAACCACAAAAGCACTTGGATTGCAATTTGTAATTATGATGTTGGCCAATTGGCCTGTTAGCTTGTATTTAGTACTTCCTAGATGTAGTTGTACTAGTCCAAGGCAGAGTCAAAGAGAAGTGTGTGCAGGTTTGGGGCATTCTAAGTAATATTCTCGCTTCAGTTGACTTTTGTTCTTTGCACGCTTTAACCACCTCAACTTTAATAGCTTTTATCAACATGGTGCCCTGGGTGTACACTGTACAGAATGCAGGCTGCAAAATGCAGAATCTGGACCCAAAAATGTGCAGCACTTCCGGCTCATTAACTTTGATGATAGGCAGAGAAATGGAGAGAGGAAGGCATCAGCACAAGCGGATGAGGATGCGGATGAGGATGCGGATGCGGGTCTGGTTGGTATTCGCACTTGGCCAAGAGGGTAAGCATTTGTGGCAGCCACTGACAATGCTCCATTAGCATGCAACATATTTTAATTAGCCAAATAAATTTTAAATGCCGGTTGCCCAAGTGATTTTCCATGTTTCTCTTTGGTTGGCGCCTGTATGTAACTGTGTTTGTTTATATGTATATCAAAGCTGCTTTCAGTGTTGCGAGAAAAACTCTCGACTAAGTATTCCGAATTGTTGCCATAAGCCCGTCTAAGCTAGTTAAAGTTTAAGTGCCTTTTTTGCCAAGATTTATTGTGGCAAATAATGAAATAAAGAGAATGGGATACGAAATGTTAAATGTATGGAAGTTTCAGTCCCAGGCGCCTGTTTAATTTCACTTAACATTTAACCTGATGTCATTAATTGAGCGCAATTAACGCGCCTTTAATGACGCCCTCCGGTCATGTCCAACATAAGCAATACATACAAGATGTATACCACACCCTACATACAAACAACTATACTCATGTATAGCGCTTTACCTATATATGTATATTTAATTAGTCGGCTCCGTAAAGTCAACACTTATGGGTCGAGCGAGGGGCTAGGAGACGCCAAAGCGCCGCTTGATAAATAGCCAATAATTCTTGCAGTGCTTTGGAGGCGCCTCGCTGGCTGCCTTCATTTATATTTGGTACGTGAACCCAAGACCCAGGAACCTCCACCGCCCTCCTGTTGCGCCCGTTGAAAAAGAAATGAAATAAATGGTCTGGCATATAACCTTGAGCGTGTGTTGTGGCTATTATCATTTGTAATTTGCAGCAATTAGTTGGGGCTCAAAAATTGTAAAGCAAACTTTGTCGACAACAGCAGCAGCTTCTACAGAAGAAGAAGGACCAGAACTTTGCCAGGGGCCACATTGCTGGGCATAACAACAACAAAACAAACAAAAACAAAATATGTAAGCTTTAGCTTTAAAGTTTTTGACTAGGTAATACCTAAAAGACCTCAGATCAAACATGAAACCGATTTGCATTTCAAACTTATACTTGGTAATTTAAAAAAAAAGGTTATTTTAATAAATTTATATATAGATTTTTGACCTTAAAAAAGTTCGTTGACAATTTGCATCCATCTAACTTTTAGAGCTCTTGAGTTCCTTGAGGCTAGATCGATTCTGAAATAAAAGATTTTAAGACGTTTATCTGTTGTAATATATTTTTAAAGATTCATGCTTCTAGTTCCTACATATCCTAAATTAAACGACGCTTACATGTTATTTAGACTGATACGCTCATTCATTTTTTATGAAACCTCCCATCTGGCATTATTTTATTGTTTACAGGGTACAATAAAGAAAAAAATTTATTGGACTTGGGCCAGCTTACATATTTATAAGGCACATTAAATTAATTTACGCATGTTTTGCCATGTATACAATGTACTTTGTTTGGCATTACCTAAAACACAAGCAAAACGTTCGGGGTCAAAACAAAACTGAAACTTTTCGCTCCAGCTGTCTACACACGAAATACGAAATACACCCGGGAGTACTTAAATATCCTGTACAAATACGTGTACAGAGAGCGAAACGACAATAAAGCATAATTAGTCCTATTGATTGCCAAATTGTTGAATAACATGTGACTCGGCAATCACTTTTAATGTTATTTAAGCTACAGCTGCGCACAATTATCGTCGCAGGAGGTGAAGTGTCTGGGTAGAAGGTGTTTATGGCAAGATTTAAGTCTAAGTTAAATATTATTCAGTTTTGCTTATTCTTCAGCTTAGTTGGTCTCGTGGGTGTCTTCAAAGTTTTCCACTTGAATTTTTATTATTATGGCTATTATAACGTTACATAAATTTTTTATTTGTGCTGCATTTAAAAAGTTATTTATTTACTTTGCTGTCCTGCTGACCAATCACCTTGACTTGACTACAAGTAAAACATACTTTTTATGAGTTTCGCACTGACCATTCTTTTAATATCGACTATGTTGTTTTCAACTTTTATCAAGTTTGCTCAAGGATACTTTAGAGTCATTAATTGCGGCTTCAGCGCTGCCACAGAAGCTTTCATATTGCGGTAAAATAACTGAAATGCTCGAAACTTATCATCAAAATCAATGATGCTTCATAATGCTCTCACATTCTTTCATTTCGGTCCCCTGTTGCTGATGTTTTCACTCTTGTGCATCATTTCTTTCAATATTTTATACTCAAAGCTTTTTCGCTTGGGTCATTCGCTTAAATTTATGATTGGTCGATTTTGGTTGGAGTGCAGCTTAGCTTTAAGGATACTAAAGCTTTACAATTATGGCGATTTCTCAGCCCCCTAGTCTTATATATATGTATATCACTTTAAAGCCCCTAAATTTGTTTTTCTAGCTCTAAATTAAGCATACTAAGCAAAGCATTTTTCTTTAAGCTTCTTGTGCTGTAGAGGCCAGCATTCTTTTAGCTTATTTCATTTATTTATTTCAGCAATCAACGTCAATTTATTAAGGTACTTAAAGGTAGAATCTTTTTTGTTTATCTCAATTATTCACAATCTGCAATATTGCTTACAAGCTTTTCTTATACTTTTTCTTACTTTCTTTTAAACGCAACTGTTTACTCATAGTTGCCGACAACATAATTGGGCAAAGACAAAGCTTTTGTTTGCCCGTCTCCCTCCGGAATTATAACTTAGCGCCAGCTTAACGCTTACTAAAGCATTAAACCAGCAATCAGTTAAACCCCTTGCCTGAGTTTTCTTTGAAGCCATCGAACTATTATACCATAAATCGTTTCCTATGTTTGCAACCCTTTGGGGGATAATAGTCTAATCCAACAATTTACACACAAAATGTCTTACTCGGCATTGACACCACCCACTAGAGGATGCAATAGAAAGAGAAAGAGAGAGAGAGAAGGAGAGAGGGAGAGAAACGCATATGTTACATGCACAAAAATAAGAGCAACAATTAGTTCTATTGATATATGTTGTGTGTGGGTTTTGGTCATAAAACATATGACCCCGACGTATGAATAATAGATTCAAAGCCGCGTTGCACAGATGCAAAGTATTCGTATTCGTATATGTATTTCTCGATGTCCCACTTACACAATGCCTTACACTTCTTCTTCTTCCTTCGTCTGCGTCTGTTGCAGCTGAAGTCGCAACTCAAAGCGTTGAAAATGGTGTGCAAACTTATGCTTATCCATATGCGAAGTTCTTCTTTTCCCTTCCCTGCTTATGCCCTGGTGCTAGATAAATTGCTGCTTAAACCTGCTTGGATGCATGTGTCGGATCCTTGGGATACTTGGAATCCCAAACATCCTGCCATCCTGAATTGCCTTGCAACATTTTTGGGCGCACTCAGCAACGGGTTGCAGGAAATGCAAAAATCTTTGCCAAACCTTGCATGTGAATGAAATTTAGTTGCTGCTGCTGCTGCTGCATCTTATTTGACTGTCTGCCAAGTAAGGGAGGGTCCTTGAGAAGGGTTTGAAAATTCGAATAGACTTGTATTTTAAGCGGCTCAATATATTCTTAATATACTTCAGCCAGTTGGCGGCAAGACGGTAAAAGTTAATACGATTTAACTGGCGCACAATTTGCAGACATCCAACAACAGCAACAAAATCAATGGCATAAACGGGGAGCTGACAAGGCGGACAGAAGAACGCCCACGCAAATATGCAAAACATGCCAAGAAAAAACAAAAAACTAGAAGGAGTAAAAGAGAAATTGTGTTTACGAGCTGGGGTTAAAGCGACTTTGGCTTGCCAAAAATATGTATTAGGCCACTTGACTGCGTCTTCGTTGCCCGGAACTTGCTACCGCAGCGGGTGTACGACCCCGAGAAACAGGGGTGCCATCAGCATGGCTTTGGAGGGTGGAAGGAAGGGGTTAGGGCAGATTTGTTGTGCCCATTCGCTTCATGAATAATTTGCGCCACGATGTCGCAGCCTTTTGCTCTTTCGGTCGCTCTTAACAATAAACAAATGGCCAAAAACATATGCAAAGTCTAACAGTAGCAGAATCTTAAAGAGACGCCTTCACGCACACACACACACTCGTGCAAACACAAAGTGCTCCGCTCCATGTGCTCCAGAAAAGCAAACTCTAACACAAAAACACACAGACACAATTGAGTTGACAGCTCAAACACACACAGGCACAGTAGAGTTGACAGCTCCAAGGCAAACATGCCGCGTGCGTTTCATATCAATGGCGTCACACTGGTTCGACTACTAACGCAGTGGGTTGAGGATTGGGGAAGGAGAAGGGTTTGGAGTGCCGCGTCATCTAGTCATCAGGAGCGTCATCAGGCGCATCAGCAGCAGCAGCAGCATCTAAACAAATGACTTTGGTTTAAGTATACTCTTGGCGGGAGTACTTAAATTTTGTCATCAAATGAAGGAAAGATAGTGTCAAGACATAAAATATACAAATATGTGTTGCCTGCAATTCATATCCTTATCTAAACCAACATATTTTATGTGATTTGTGTTTCGATTTTGGTAGACTAAGAAATAATCGATATTTACAGCTTTTAATATGAGCAAAATGTATTATAATAAATTATTCATAGGGTTTTCATGTTCAATTTTCATAATCGACATCCGACGTTAAATATATCACAAATTGTTTTGATTACACTAAGTTCTTAGTTCATAATAAAAAAAGCAATTGGTGAATATTTGGACAATCAAGCAACTAGCAAACTGATTTATTTTCGAAGCTTTAAAGCTGGTTGCATGTCAACTAAATTGCTGCCCTTAGTACAACCTTAAGCTGATTGGCTGTCTAAAATAATGTTTTCTTTTTTATCTTAAACTCAACAGCATTTTGATTTATTTACTATAGCGAAAATAAATTTGATAAGAATTCAGCAACTTTATTAAAATACTTCTTAAATACCAAATCATCTTCTTGAACATATTTTATTCAAGCACTTATTTAGTATGTAAATCAGATTGCGTTAATTCAAAGCTTAAAAATCATTGAATAATTAACTCAACATAATAAATCTTTCATAACAATGCTTAAAACGAATTCCAAAGATATACCTTAATCTGCAAGAGCATTAAATCTTCGACAAACTTCGGATCGTTTTTTTGTTTGTTTGATGTTTTATTAGCTTTCTTTCGCAAGAGATAAAAACGTGTGAAAAGCCATTTGGCAGGCACAGGACACAGGAAACAGGCTAAAGTGGCCAGGGAGGGAGGGATTCAGGTGTGCAGGACATACAAGAAAGGTGGGCAGGTCATCTGCCCTTAACTCCGGACGTCTTCACTTCTACAGCTTTAGCAAATGATATTTTTTATCGCGTCGGCAAGTGTTTTTTAGCCGATGAGTTATGGTTACTGCTTCAAAAAGGCTTTGCAACAGCAATGACAGCAATAGCAACTAGC
Organism: Scaptomyza montana; assembly: GCA_018904305.1. Lineage (NCBI taxonomy): Eukaryota > Metazoa > Arthropoda > Insecta > Diptera > Drosophilidae > Scaptomyza > Scaptomyza montana. The sequence goes on from JAEIGR010000001.1 coordinate 315,862, forward strand.
ATCAACTTCATCCTCGTTTGGACAAAGGGGTGTGAAACAAAGTGTGTGTGTGTGTGTTTGTCATGGCCCACATGGCCAGCATCAAAACCATCAGTCTCAGCCTCTATATGTTATATATATATAGTATATATATATCGCCTTGAACGTGCACACAATTCATCACATGCTGTCACTGCGTCTTGGCAGCAGCTTTTCACAAGAGCAACACAGCAACAGTAACTCCAACTTCCACCGCAACAGAAACAGCAACAGCAACAGTCTGTGGCTTGAAGCTGCCTTTGGCATGCGAGATAATGTTTATTGAGCTGCTAGTTGGTTAATTTTAATACAGCACACACACACACACACACACACACACACACACACACATGAACAAGCTGATTTATTGCTGCTCTCGGACAATTGAAGCATCCTGTCAATACAATAAACTGCACTTGCTGTCAGTTGGTTGAACGTTTCTTTTTGCAGCCATTTCTGTTTGCAGCTTGGTTTTTTACTCCAGCATAAGCAGCAGCACTTGTTTTTTATGTGCAAAATGTCTCATTAAGTAACCGACGAATGAGTATCATGCCACGCCCTTTCTTTTGCATCCTCCCCCCGGCAGCTGGCAACATAAAAAGCTCGTTTACCTGCATTAAGTGAAACACTCAACAGACGGTTCAAGCGTAAACGAAATGTGACAGGACCCAAAGGCGAGTAGGAAGAGGGGGAGAGGAGTGGAAGGCATTACAAACGGATGCCACAAGTGCCACACTCTGCTATAGCCATAAGGCAAAACCTGCTAACTGTAAGCTGAGAGCCAAGTCAAGCTGCTACAGCACAAAGAACAAGAGCAGCAGCAACTACATCTACTATATACATGGCTGAGATCCTTTCGTAGCTCCTTGTGCGGCTGTTGCTGCTTCAGTTGTTGCCACCACCTGCAGCGCAGCCCCAAAATGCAAATCAGCTGTAAAGCGCGAACCACGCGACTTCCTGTGACTAACGCTTTCATCTGCTCCCTCCAAACTCTGGCCAACCTTGTTGGCCTTCAAGTGTGTTTTGGACTCCCGGGTCGTTGTCGGCTGCCACGTGGCTTGAATGTAATTGCGCACACTTGGCGGTTAATGGGCGCGACACAGGCAATCTCAAAAAGAAATGTATGAAATTTGTATGAAATTTCGACTGCGAAAAGTGCAATGCACACACAAAAAGGTTTCCCCCAAACAAGAGAGAACGAAAGAGCGAGCAACAAGCGCAGCTGAAGCAAGAGCAATGCAGACAACAGAAATGCACAAATGAAAACCACTTGAAACCACTCGAATTTCCACACGAGTGTAAGGCATTGCACTATGCGAAGTCTCTAAGTAAAAAATGCTTATATTTATGAAACTCCAGCGATGTAATCTGAGGATCCATTCATTTTGTGCAAACTTCAGATTAATCATTTGGTATTTTTGTTTTAATGTTAAGTATGTTGTATCTGTGCCAAAAGCGCAGCTGAGCCTACTTAATTGGTCTATTATATTTATAGTAATTACTTTCAATAACATTTTATGCTTTTAAATGTTAAAAAGTTAAATACATTTCTTTGTGAAAACTTATTTTATACTTTAATATACTTATAATGACAATGCTTATTATAAGTATTAAATTATATTCAATCTCTATCAGGAAACTTAAATTCTAATCTGACCCAGTTATGCACTCATATAAATAACTCAACAGCGGGGAACGACAAATATATTAAAATATGACAGAAATGTTTGCATCGATTTCATTGGAATGTTTTGCTGGAGTTTTTTTTTTTATACTTCCACAGAATTTTTGTGGGATTTTTATTTGCAAATTCACTTTTGTAGAGGTATTTCCACTTTTGCCATTTGCAATGAATTTTTTTTTATTGTTTATATCGATATGAGATTCGTTACTTTTAGGTGCTGCACAAGCTATAAACCACTAACAACTAGTTAAGCTAGTAAACGTAAGAGGTTTAAATAATAATCTATTTTGTTGGGCTAACTAGTGGGCATTTTAAAAATATATTTAAATAAATTTAAACATAAAAAAGCATTATACAAGAAAAATAAATAAGCGAACCAATGCAAATTGCCTAATCGAAAAATATATTTATATCAACTCCCAAAACAATTAAATTTATTTGGCCGCTTGAACATATAAAACAGCCTAAAAAATTGTTTCCGACTCGAAATAATTGAAAAGTAACTTGAAACAAATATAAATAATCAAAATGCTTTGTTAAAAATGCATGAATGCTCTAACTGTGTATGGAAAATGTAATTTTCATATTTTTCAATAAATATTTCATAAATTTATTTAGGCGGCAACACGAATTTAATAGAGTTACAGACTCTAAAATAGGCATGTTGCTGTTATTCTTTATTTATTCATTGTCGTTGTTCTGCTGCCTGGCGTTTCAGAAAATCAAAGCGCTGTGCTTTTCGCTCCGCTGGATACTGTTTGTGTTAGGAGCACAGCAGGAGTTGTAACCCGGTGATTATATGGCTCGTTCAGTGTCTCGTCGTATGTGTCATGTGCCTGCTGCGTGGGACTATTGTGCCTTTTATTTCGGATGTGCGTAGTTTTAATGTGCTTAGAATTATGCGGCAAATGCTCCAGTTTGATGCTCTTCTCAGCCACTTGAATTGCAGCCAGCAGCAGTATCAGCACTAAAGCTTAACCCTTTACATTGGTGTTTTGCAGTCCCTCACCTCTGCCCCGAAGGTATACAACCGGCCGCCGCTCAGATATTGTTATTGTGCGCGTGCAACGCTGCGTATGCGTGATTTACATGAGTTTTGTTTACATTTGACTCAACGCTGCAGTTGCAGTTGCAGTTGTTATTGTTGTTGCTGCTGTTGCTAACGTTGCTGCTGGCAGTTGTTGTGCTGGCCCTGTTAACGTGTTATTGTTATTGCTTGCGCTTGGCCAAAGCCAAAACATGTGAACTGTAACAAAAATTAGGCAAACAGACAAACATTTAGTCAGTGCCCGAACCTGAACCACTGACCTGGGCCAATTACAAAACTTGTTTGTCACCAGCTTTTGAATACGATTGCAATGGGTATTCGAGTTTTGAAAACAAATATGAAATGCATTTAAAACGTGATAAAACACTCCTTGAAGCTTGTGTGTATATATGTATGTACACATGTAAGTGTAGTTAATTGCTTAAAGTCAGTACCTGTGCTAAAAACAAAAGGATTGAGACATTTGATCAAAGATATCTCTAGAGAGCAGACAAGCAATTATTCACATTTGACAGCAAAATATTCACATCTAACAAATCCATCACATAGCTTCAGCAACAACAAGCAAGCATGCTCCAGTGGATATAGCTCGACAACGTGATTCTCTGACATGCAAGCACTTCAAATTGTGCTCTTAATTAAATTTAAACTACTTTAACTTGTGACTTGACTTTATTAAACGGCTTTATTGGCTATCATTAACATGGGTAGGTTTTCGATAACTGATAATAAGCTTGATTTGACTACGCATTTAGAAAACCTATGTTTTAAAACTAGAGTCTATAGTAACTGAGATTTCGAGATTATACAAGCATGGTTTGTATTTGCCTGTAAATCTTTCTGCTTCTGTCAAGGAATTAAAAGCGGAACAAAAGAAAAATACTTTAGCGAGCTCTCATCGCACCCTATTCATCTCGCAAAAGGTCTTACGGCGTCGTAAAGATATCTCTGTGTGTAGTTTGTCATTGCGTGACAAGTTTGCTCGTCAAGGCAACGCGTCGCATTTGACAGCCTTACTTGCGTCTTTTGTTGGCATAAACAGAGAGTGGTTCACTTGCCAAATTGAAAGCAGTTTACGTTCGCCACCTACTGCTAATTAACCACCTTTAATTTCAATGCTTACAAACTTTTAATGAGCTACAACGCTGTCGAGGCTTTAACGCACAATCTACACGCCATTTGGGTGACCCACTGACTCGATGACAGAGTTCCTAATGTTAACCCATAAGCAGCGAGGCACACACACACGCACACAGGACTAGGCTAAAAGTTGCCAGACAGAGAGACAGCCCAAAGAGAGTGAAATATAGAGTAAAAAGCAAGAGAGAGTGGCATTGAAAAGAGAGAGAGAGAGAGAGAAAGCATTTGAGTTGCCTGAGAGCGTTGGCAGCATGTTGTTGGCAAAACAGTTGGCAACATGTTGCGTGCCATATTCAATTACTCATTGCGATAGAAAATTAAAATAATGAACAGGTAAATGAAAATATATATCTATAAATACATACATTTAAATGCCAACACACAAACAGTTCAATATGGATTTGTATATCTACAATATCTATGTTGCATATACATATATAAAAGTACTTTTATGCAAATGAATAGAATTGAATGTAGTTCGAAATGAATATGACTGAGCCTGTCTAATGAAACATTTATAGACCAGAAACTCTTGTTGGCCTGGCCTTGGTCACAACCGCATTCACAGTTACTTGCTGTGTGCTATTTCCATTTATTTTTACTTTTGAATTTATTTTTTTCTTGCTATTCTCACAGCTCATCGAGCAAAACATTTTCCATTTTGATGGTATGCCGTCTGTCACAAACACAAATACGCACACACACCATCATACCCAAAATAAACATAATCTGAGCGGAGAGTGTGTGTGCATGAAAATTTTCATAGTGGAGGCCTTAAATGCTAAAAGCGTCTGCCAACATCACCAGCAACAACACTAACAACATGGCACATTATTTAATCAAGCGAAGAAATTGAATAGGCCCTTAAAAAACTTTGCCTAAGGCACTTAACCCCGCTGTGAGAATAGAAATTGACGACATCGTCAAAGGACGAACAACACGTAAACTTTGACTGAACTGTCCTCACCCCAACCCACCTGCATACCATATTGAGCTTTGGGTTTTTTGGCGGCTTCTGTCTAAAGAAAAATGAGCTGATAAGAGAATTTCATGCAAAATTCGTAAGCCAACAACCTGATTACTTAATTGGCCTTTAAGAGATCTAGAGCAGGGAAATGTGTGTGTGTGTGTTTGTGTGTGAGTTTATCTGAATTCTCTCGTATAATATATTAACAGCTCGTTTAGTTGGCCGCAAAAGCGTCAGCTGCCAATAGGGTTGAAAGTGTTGTTAGGGTTACGCCCAAAAGAGTTTCACAATTATCCATGTTGATTTTGGACCATCTTTTTTTTTTGGTTTTTTGTTGTTGGAAAATTTGTATGTCAACAATTTGATATGTATACTAAAATAACAGGCATAGCAAGAACTTAAAAGGTATGTAAAGCATCACAAAAACACAAAGATAAAATCAATTTGTAAAATGTTGAGAAAAGAAAAAATAAATAAAAAGCAAAGATGTATTCAGGCATGAGTGATTAAACAGGCATACGCTTTTAAGAAGACATGTAATAAAAAAACCACATGTTTTATTATTAGATATATAGGTCACTTAATTAATTAGTTTTTTGTGATTCTTTAAAATATTTTTTAAGCATTTAGTTTTTTTATGTCAATTGTACATTTATTTGAAAATATAAACAAAAAGTTTAGAACAGAAAAAGAGCGGTATCAAAACTAAGAATCTTAGTTTCTTTTCACTGAAAAAGTAATCAATTTTATGAAATGGACTTGTCTGGCATATCTTACATAAAACATGTTCACAGTGAAACGCAAATTTAAAAACTAAATAAGATGGCAACTTCTGTCAACTTAAGATTTAATATTAAATCCACATAACATTAAAATATCGACAAGACGGAACAAAAAAATTCTAGAGGCAATTAGAAACAAAACAATGATTTGTTTTCATATCCCCGTCTTAAAATTGTTAAACGTAAAATATTTATGTATTGCATTTTGATAAAGCTATCATATATTAGTATCGTAAGGCTCTTAATAATAATGCAATATATTTATCAAGAACGTATTATCGCAGGTAAAACCTATTTTTCAGTGAAATGTTTTGTTCTGTTTAATTTTTTTTAAATTATCAAAAATATCATGACAAAAAACTTAAAGCTTTGCAATACAGAAAAAAAGTAAAGCCAATTTTGTATTATTTAAATAAATTTTTTGATAATTCAAAGTTGTTGTTATGGCAAATGTAATTAAAGGCAATTATTAAGAGCTTTTTCATATGCAATAATAGAAAATGAAATTCATAAAATGAAATAAAGTAAACAACAAATTAAATTAAAAGCTATTACCACAATTACAAACAAGTAAGAGTAAATGTTAGAATTTTGCTTTATTGTTAATTGTGAGTACAACAGATTTAACTCATTCCAATTTAACGGTATTATTTAATTGCTATGCTTAGTGACGTACTACTACGTCATTGAATCAATGGATTGACTTTCATTAATTTTTAAAGAATATTTTAAGCGCTTTAAATTCAACAAGAAATTTAAAAATAAACTTGTTATATTCTCTGTTTCTCTCTACTGCTGGCCTTAAAGAGAGCGAAACGGGTGTTCAAGCTTTGAAATTAACTCAGCATGAATGCATTTAATTCATGGCATACTTTTAGTATAATAAGCCAGAAGCGAAAAGCAAAATAAGAAATTAAATCCCCTGCATGTTCTTAGCCATGCCAATTAGAGAATGAAAAGTCAGTTAAAAATCATTGCTTAATATTAAGCTGCCAACAAAAAGCCAGTCATCAATTTTTGCAAAAATGCCAAAACTCATGCTATAACATTTATATACTACTAATTACTTTATTATAAATGAATATACAATTTTACGGTTCCATCGATATAACATTCGACAATTTTTCTTGGAATTTTCATTTGATATTCTGAAAAAAGCTCGCTGAGTTCATGGAATTTCTAAGATATGTAGAGAAATATGTTAGTATACTTGATGAAAGCTAAAAAGGCAGTGGAAATAAACATTTTATTTGATTATTGTTTATTAATGTAATAAATTTTCAGTACTTGGGCATATTTTAGAAATTTCAATAACTAGAGCAGCTAACAATGAAAAGATAAAAAAAAAACTAAGTTTAAATATATAGCTGACATTTAAATTTCTTTAGGAATAGCTTAACTCCGACTTAAATAACTGACTTATTTCCTTCTCTTTCAAATAGCATTAAGTTTGTGTTGTTGGGGTGCGTGTGAAAAGGTTGAACCCCAAAAAGCTGCAAACTTATTTTTAATTCTCACGCTTATACATATATTATTATTTTTTATTTATTTGTTGTATTTTTGCAGCTGCCATTTACTTGGGGCCCATGTCAAAACGCTCAACAGTGGCAGGCGGAAAGGCTGCCCCCGCTTTGGCAGGCCAGGTCAGGTCACACTCAGCGAGCTGCTCCGATGGTGGCGACGGCGTCGACGGCAACAACGACGCTGACCATTTCCCTGGCATCCGGTTTGCCTGTCTGAGTGGGGTAACGTACAAACCTATATAAAACTACGAGTACTATTTGATTTCAACATTGATTTATGAGCACATCCGCCACACGTACAAGTGCCACAGCCCCATTTCGATTGGCAGGGCTTGTGCACGACTGTGCCTGCCTTTGGCAGGATTTGCTTTGCACTTAACTGGCCAACTGGGTTGGTTTGGTTGTTTGGTAGCTACTACCTACTACCAACTACCGACTACCGACCACCGACTGCCGACTGCCAAATACCTACTGCCACTGCTGACGGCAACTGGCAGCTGATTGCCCAAAAGTCAGTAAATTAAAGTTCATAGAGCAAAGAGACACACAAAGAGAGAGGGAGAGGGAGATTGCAAGAGGGGAAATGGCTGGGAAAATGATGTGCGTGTGTATCTAGGCATGAATTTGTAATTTATACGCTAGCAGAAACCGCAAAAGCAAAATAGATATTTATTAACATATAAATTATGCATGTGATTGGGACATGAGCCACAAGGAACGACCAGGAACCAAACGCCTGAAACAGCCATCAACAGAATGATTAATTGACAGTTCCCCGAGCAGTGTTTAATCCTTTATAGTGTCTGTCTTCTCAACTAATTTGCGATACAGTGGTCGCATGCAAATAAGAACGGTTTCAGATCAAAACTAATTAGAAATAAGAAAATCAAGAATAATTAGTATTTCTGTTCATGGTAATGCTATGTGGCACAGATAAGTTTTATACCACTTCATTGGTTTTAGGTAATTACTCGTTCTCACATTTTCGCCATGTCTGCAGACAACTTTTTCAAGAACTACAAAAAATTTAAGTCTGTTAGCTTCGGATGTATCGTCAACTTAAGGATTTGATGTGTGGTTTTTAATTTTTGAACTCTTTTAATGTTGAATCAAGGAATTAAATAAAATTAAAAAGATTCTCAGCTGTTTGACTGCTGCGACTTAGCTTTGTGCCTTGTGGAAAGTTCGAGCCATACCTCAAGGACGTGTTATCGCAACTCTCGTAGACTTAAGAGTTTCGTAACAATGCTAAACCGATTCATTTTTGCAACTGGCAGCAAAAGCCAATTGAGACAACCGAAAAAGCTCATACTGTTCAATCAAAATAAACATGTTTTTATAAAAAATAAAAATAAATTATAAGAGTTAAAAGCAATAAGGCGAATATAATTCTCATTATTGAACTTAAATTCGCTGCTCTTATTCCCAGGCCTCGCTTTCAGCGATTGCACCCCTTATATAAAGTGTAAGCGTCAGGACAGTTTTCGCCTGTCACATAAATCGGATCAATAAATGATGATATTATTCTACCGCAGGGACACATAAAACTGCCACACACACATGCACATACTTTCGCAAGTAGCTAGAAATAAAGGCGACGAGCGACAGTGCGCCGAGTTTTAGGTGGTAACACATTAAGATAAAGTGACAACGCCTCCTTCTTTCTCCAGCAATGTCACCCTAAATGCCAAAAAGGGGTAGCGCTCGCTCTTGGGCTCCGGTTGAAGGACAAACAGAAATCAGGCAGCTAGCATCTAAAGGGGCGACGGACACATAAATGAATTGTCTGCATGTATGTTATCCTGCTTGTTGGTGTGTGCGTGCCAGGAGGTAGGAGGAGGCATGGCATTCATTTTCGCATGGAATTTTATGCGCATCACGAATACGCACTGTTACACACACACGCACGCATCGTCACAGAGACTCACATACGCACGCATAGATGCGCGCAGATAGATGTGTACACAGGCGACATGCATAAAAGCAAATTCGCTTCCCACTTTGCATCAAAGACCCACTAAAGTGGGAGAGAAAACATAGTGTGGGAATGGGTGGTTTAGGCATAGGCGTTGCGAGAACCAGGGTTAGTTAAAGTGTGTATCCCTGGCTATAATGACATTTAGCTTTGAAGCAATGTAAACAGCGACCAAGCAGCAGCGAAGCAGTGTCGAAGCTCAAAGTTCGCATGCTTTAGGCAGCCAAAAGTTTGTGCTAAGTATGTATGCACATTCCTCACACACACACAGACGGTCACACAAAGCCTTGCGCCTTGCTGTATGCTAAGTAATATTGTATGAACTGTAAATGCTTCGCTCTCATCGCAGCTATAGAGAAGTTGTTACCACAAATAGTGACACAGTCCCCCCTAACTCTCTCTCTGCCTCACAGAGGCAAACCAGCAGGTTAACTGTGAAAGCAACTTGGAAGCCATAAATTCATAGAGTAAAGGTGCCCAACGTGAGCTAAAGAACCAGTTAAGTTTATCCAGCGAGTGAAGGCGACGGGAAGCCGACATTAATAGCGACTGATATGAAGACAACTGAGACCCACACACAAACATGCAGACATACAAACACAATGCTGCAGACACACATACATATTTCAGTTAAAGCAGTCTGCGCTCAAGCCCCTTGGCGTTTTATAAATGACTGAGCTACAAAGAATTTTGTGATTTAAATCAATGTATGAAACAAGATGAGCCTTCATTGCCATATAACAAGTAGATTTACTTTTTTAAGAGCCTTACGATAAATTAATCAAATTAAATGTTTTTACTTCACATGTGTGCACTAATGGCACCAATTAATGCATGAATTTATTATGAGAAAGCTTAAGCAACATGAAAAAAAAAATATATTAATACAAATAACTTTATACTGTTAAGCAAACGCTTTCACATCATATTTTTTTTTTTTAATAACAAATGAATGTTTAATTGACAAACAAGTGGAAACCTGTCAAATATTGCCATGGTGGTGTTTTCGCTGCTCTTTAAAGTATGCAATGCTATTTTGCAACTTTCATTTAAATTTGATTTCTTGCTGTTAAGCTGTTGCTATGCTGCATATTATCACATTAATGGTTTTTTATCTGTTTTATTTAATAAGGCATGGAATGCCATTATTTTCCGGCACAACAGCGAACAATAATACTGATTTATTAAAGTATCAATAGACAAATATGGAAATAGTTTAAAAGCTAATATTTCCAACACGAGTAATAACATTAATTGAAGAGCTACATTCATTGACGATGCAATTGACGAGTTGATGGTTTAGTATTGGGTGCCATTGTGTGTTTTTCGCAAGAGTATGGGCGTATATAAATTACAAAGGAGACTCGTATGCCATAAAACATTGTGATAACATTTACAAGCTCGCCTGTAAATATTGCAATTTATTTTATGCTGTATTTATATGTCCTTTATGTGCAATTCTCAATCTCTTTTTTTGCGATCTGCACTCAGTGGCGCCAAGAGTAGAGCCTTAAAAAAAGCGCCCATAATCATATGCTAATATAAAGGCGGCTAGCATGCCGCACGCTTATTGGGCGTGGTCCAGGCGCGTGGTAATGTGGTTGAATGTGTGTATGAATGGGCATGCTTTGAGGTGTCCTGTATTTGGGCTCGCATTTGGGACACGCTATTATTATGCGGTACATCACATACGCATGTGGCCCTGTGGCAGCTTGATATGGTCAGCTGCCTGCCTGGGATGTGAATGTGAATGCGAATGTGAATGTGAATGTGGTTGTTTGTTATGTGACCACCTATGGCGTGGATGCTGTATATTACATTCAATTCATGGCTTGAACAAATGATGTGGAAATGTAAAATAGATGTTGGGCTTACGAGCGAGAGACGTCCACACTACAGCCACGACAAACACAACACACACGACAGAGACAAAAGATACAGCATGCATATGTATGCATGCCGACATGGCACTGAATTTCAGGCTGTAACTGGAGAATGAATGAAGTTCAGAGGCAGCCAAGAGCTGCTTGGTGCTGGGTTCCTGACTATAGGGGGTGACAAATTGAAGCGTCATAATGTGGGAATAATGGGGCAACATATGCACACTTCAAATTAGAGTGAGCACACACACACATTCCTGTCTTGCTCCTGTCATTCCTCTGGCTTCAATTCGATTGAAAGAGTGGCCCCAAAGAGTGTCTGTCACGTCGTTGCCATTTACTTGGATTGGGTTTGGGCTGTGGCTTTGAGTTTCATTAGCTGCAACGGGCAGCGTTTAATTTTTATGTTCATGTGCCTAAATGCAATCAGCCCAAAGGCAATAGACTTGGGCGAATACCAATGCCAGTGCCAAAACCAGAAACAGAACTTTTATGGCATCGGAACCATAACGAGCTTTAATTGAACAGCAAAAAGCAGCAGCAGAAGTACTTTCCCAGTCCAGTAACAGCAACAACGGATACAGAGTCATGGACAAAAGGCAATACCGTTTTCTAATTGGCTAACTGTTATTGTTAAATGGATAATGGCCATCAAAGCATTGGCATAGCACAAAGGCAGCAGGCATGAAACAGAGACATGACAATAGCTTTTTTTTAACTTCCTTGTTCATATTGCTATCATTTTATGTTTCATGTTTCTTTATATATCTTTTTCAACAATTATTGGGACTAACTTGACACTCAGCTCTAATGACAAAAGTCATTTTCAATGAACGCTACAAAAAACCAACCAGCAATCTAAGGGAGATAAAATTACATACAATATTATATTTATGTATGTATATATATATATATATATTTGTGATCTCTTTTGAAATTGAATCGCAACTAGTAGTAGCTGGGGAATTTTGTGTTTTTGTTGTTGTTTTTTTTTTAATACATTTTTGATGACTTGCAAAACAACTTTGCTCGCAAAATGACAACAACAAAAAGTGAAGTACACTACAATTGATTATTTCCATGTGCAAAATTTATGTGAGCTTTATTGATTTCTATCAAGCGTACTTGGCAAATCTAAAGTTCTGCCTAAGGAATTTTGTGTGTAAAGTCAATTAACTGCAATTGCCACAAAGTTCAATCGGGCCTAAATAGTTTATTGCATATTTGTCTGCATTTTATGGCTGTGGACAATTATTTTTGAAATGTAAATTTATTTGTTGCCTGACTATCAATTTATGCATGCTGCTTTTGTGGGCTGGAAATTATCATGTCTATTAAGAGAAAGACTTTTGGAAAAACTATGTAAATCTACTTCAGATTCAGTCCTTATTTCTTCGATATCAATAAGTAAATAACATGTCCATATGTTAAAAAAAAATATATATATATAAAAACAGAATATTGAGTGTGTTGTATATGTTTTGTTCTTAAAAAATGAATTGATTAATAATAAAATTTAATTGTTAATCTTGCCGTTGTTTGTCTACCATTTATTAAATTGCAAAAAAGCAAATCAAATAAGCAGTTAGAACCAAATTTAATTGTGAAATTAATATATAAGTAAAATTTCCATTTTCGGGCTGTCATTTTGTTTTATTTACATTAAATAACCATTCAAAAGGGGTCCACTGACAGGTACAAACTCTATTAAAACGCTGTGCTATTATTGCCGTCAATTGACTAAATACTCATTTCTGTCTGCCAATGTTGAGCATCGCACACATTGCGAGAGCGTCATATTGTTTGCTGTTTAATCAAGCATTGTTCAAATATGTTGTTGTAATTGATTTTGAGGTTGAAAATGTTGAAAACTGCTGTTATTAGTGTACTCAATATGTAGTGCTTGTTAATGCGCACAAACACGAACACTCACACACATATGTACACAGCCACAATTAAAAGAGTTCCCAGCTGCGTTACATTCAATGCTGTCAATGCCAGCCAATAAACATATTACGCATACGCAGTGCGTGACAGTCGCTTGAAGGTTTGATCATTAGGTGCCATGACTGGTTGGTTGCTTGGATGCTGCTGCTCCTTCGGCTGTTGTCTCATGCCTTTAATGAGTGATAGCAAATGGCAACATACACGTGCAACATAATCTTATTATTTATGTATCAATATTAGCAAATGTTATACTGCCGCATCGTTATGAGGCGCTGCGTTCCTATCTTTATTTTCTTACATTACTTTTTTGGCTGCTGGGGTTCAGGGCTATTAATTGTGCTTAGTTTAGTGGTGAGTACTTAGTTGCTGGTGGTTCGTTAATCGCATGATGTACAAGGAACGCACACAGGCTTCCATAAGGACAATAATGAAGACAGCTGCCTGTGCTGTCTGATAAGAACACGTTGCCAGTGTTCCAATATAAAAATCCATGCATAAAGTATGTGTGCTTGTTGTCTTCATATTTTAACATGAATTGTCTGGGTCTTGTATTTACATATATGTACATATGTATGTGAAATTTTGGGGCAGGTTGCTTTTGGCTCGGTTGGCCGCATTTAACTGACCTCTAAACTTATTTTCAATTAAAACTGCAGACCCTTCTGCACTATTGCCCATGTAGGTGTAGAGTTTGTGTCTGGGTGAACCTTTCTAGCATTTACTTGGCATTTCGTTTTATACTTGTACATATATGCATGTACTATACATAAAACTATAAAACATGAAAGCAAGTTTCATAAATCACAGCTAAGAGCCGAGCAAAAGTGAAAAATCGTAGAGCCCCCATTTTAATTAAAAGCGTGCAAAACACGATACTTTCCCAACACATATATTCTTACATAAACACTCACACACACACATATACATATATATAATATATATATAGTTACAATCTGGGCAAGACGCATACAATGTTTTTGGGCAAAGCCATAGAAAAGCCTTTGCCTGAATAATGATTGAAAAACAAGCAATGAACGGAGCCTGCTTGTTCCTTGGGCTTTTGTGCGTGAGCCCGGGTCTCAGTTCCACAGTTCCTTCGTTTTCCACACCATTTTCTAGCTCCAAGCCCCCTACTGTTTTGCAGGCGCTGTCACTTATGCGTGCCAAGCAACCGGCAACGAGTTATACAAACTCAAGAATGAAGTTTGCTTAAAATAATTTGCAGGCTGTCCAGGCTCATGCCTCCAGACAGTCACTCCCCCCTTTCTGTAACACAGGGTTGGCTTTGTTTGCTTATTTGCAAAAGCCCATTTGTTTCTGGGTACGTGCATTCTCCAAGAGCGTGTAGGCGACAAAAGTCTTTAATTTTGCCTAATAACAGCAGCGCTGACAAACTTTTCGAAAGCCACCAAAACGAGGGCGTTAACAAGCGCCAGAGACACACTCACAAACACATATACAGACACACTAGCACAACTAACTGTTTATTTCGCAAACTACAAAAGTGAGTTACACACATAATACCCTGTAATCCTTTATAGTAATGTTGCAGTTATATAATCAAATGCCAAGCTTAAGTAGGATACATTTTTGACTTAGTTAAGCAAGATCTAAGGTTTTTGGGCTTTGAGGTGATTCTTATTGGCAAATATACAAGCTAAGGGATAATGAATTCACATATGAACAAATGACAAGAGATCTTAACATCATCTAAAAGCGATTTACTTGTTGAAGGTGTTAAACCAAGCAATATGGAAAATATTTGGCGATTTATTAATTGTCAAACTAGCTTAAAATTTGGCAGCTGCTTTTTTAATTAGAAATAATTAATTTAAACAAATAAATCAACAATACAAATTAATATAAGTCCTTGGTTAGCAAATAAAAAATACTTCTTGAACGCCTCTTAAATTTTATTATTTGAAAGTTAAGTACAAACCAAATTTATTAAAATTCTATCTAATAAATTAAATAATTTTATAAAATAGCTCAAATGGAACTTAACTCTTAAAACTCTCCTCAAAGTCCTCATAGAAATGTTTTTAAGCTCTTTAGATTGCTATTTAATCGTTAACATTTTGTCTACATACATATATAATCATTTGAGTTGAAAATTCAACTCTCCAGAGTATTTAAGTAGTCAAAGTAGAACCAGCTAGTTATTGTGTGCACTCCAAGTACATAAGCGTAAGTAGGTATAGAATTATGGAGGCATAGTCTTAGAGACCAACTAAAACTAGGAATGAGAGAGAGAGAGAGAAAGAGAGACAGAGGTATAGAGGTAGAGCCGTCATAGTCATGCCATAATAGCGTTTTGATACCCGCACATAAACAACAATGACAACAACAACAATAATAGCAGCAGCAACGTTTCGACAATAAAATGCAAAGAGGCAAACCAACGGTAGATACTAGCTACCCCCTTCCCCCCTTCCCCCCTTCCCCACCCCCCCAGTGGCATATACCCCTTGACAAGCTGAGCTCAACCTGATGCTGTCTGCTTTGTAGTCGCCGCTGCTGTTGCTGCTACAGCTGCTGTTGAGCTGCGGCTTTTGGCTGTGTGTGTGTGTGCGGTTTTGGGGCGGGTTAATCGCAAATGGGAAGCCGTGTAGGCAATGGATTACGTAAACCTTAAGCAGCTAACGTACTTATTATGCTGGCAAGCACAAGGAGCTGCGATTTATTGTTTGACGTTTGCCGCTGAAACAGCCACTGCCACAGCCACAGCCACTGCCACTGCTACTGCTTGCTAATGCTGCTTCTTTTGAGGTCACGGCTGGGATGGCAAGACGGCGGCGGTAAACACAAATGTTGATCTAATCCGCTGGCAAGTCATGGCCAGCATAGACGCCATGACATAGCTAAATGGGTAAAAATAGCAAAACAAACTCTGCCTCTTTTTCTCTCTCGCTCTCCCTCTTTCTCTCGTTCGCTGCAGACTTGATGAATGTATTTGGATTTGAGAAAATTGCAGGACGCCAATGAGCTGCATGACGCTGCAGCCAGTAAGTCAATCAGTCAACCAGCCAACCAGTCAGGCCAGCCAGCAAAACGAGGGTCAAACCAGTCAGTCAGTCAGTCCCATTCGTCCAGTATTTGGAGTGTTAAATTACCCTGTTAAATGGCCAACACTTGAATCACTCTCATTTCCGGCCAAACATCTGACTCTGAGCGTTATACACTAGCAGTGAGCTTATATCATTATAATGTGATGTGTTTCACACATTTGGAATTTATGTATAAGCTGGGCTTTTTTTTTAACTATGTAAGCACTAAATGAAGTCAAACGCTTTAAGCGATTCATTAAACTTGATCATCTCATAATAACATACATCAATCAAGAGTTAAGAATGAATTTATTTTGTCAATTTAATAAATCAGAAAATTCGGCACACTTGAACATGTCTTGTAAGGGTATTTAACGTACATCAAAAATATAGTTCTAAGTTGAATATGTTTCTATTTGCTTCTGTACACATCATGTAGACTAGGACTGTATTTCAAACGGGAAGGTGAAGAGTTGACAGGAAGTCAGTGCATGCAAGGGCGCCCTGCAGGCTGGAAAATGTTGGTAATTGTTGAGATAATGGCCTTTTATCTGGTCATTGCAATCAATTTATAGGCTTAAAAACTGAGCAACAACTCAAACCACTTAATGTCACAATAAAAATGTAACTAACCATGAAAATGACATGTTTCCCAGCAATTTGCCGTTTTGACATTGCCCATGACAGAACCAAACCAATATCAACTCAGCTAAAAACCCAAACGCTCCAAACTGAACCATTTCCCAGATGCTACCCACTTGTCATCGGACTTGTCCTTGTCCAGTGTCCCATGGAACACAATGTCCCTGCAATCTCTTACGTGCTAGATATTTGTATGTTTGTGCATTATATATATATATATATATATATATATATTACTTATATGTGTTTGGACCGTCTATATATAGAGGTTCATGTGGGTGAACTAATATTTATCAACAAGCGTGCTCGTGTTGGGCGCCTCACAAAACTTCTTAAAATCCTTTCGAATTATCGAAAAAAAAAAAACTCAAATAAAATCGCATTAAAGAAAACGTTGCAAAATGGCTTAAAAAAAAAAATTCTCAATAAAATCGACTTTTGTTGGCTGCCAAAATGAACACACACACGCACGAGATGTCCACACACATACATATATACATCTACATTTGTATATAAGCACATATACATATACATGCAATGCACACTTACTATAGCAAATAAATGCGAATGGTACATTCCTGGGCATTGGTCTCTGTTCTCTGCATTTTGGTTCTTTTCCTCGCTTCTGGTTCTGTTCTCCGCTCTCCGCTCTTCGCTCTGCTCTACTCTTCTTATTTCGCTTCCTTCCAATTTTTTTTTTACGTTACGTTTTTCACTTCAGCTTTTGCATCGCAGCTCGAGTGGAAAATTGACATATGTTTACTTTGTTGTTACTTTTGTTGTTGTGATTGCTGGTGCTGCCGGTACTTCTGTTTTGTCTCTTTGTGTGTGTGAGTTTGTATTTCTCTTGCTTCTGTTGTCCAGCAGCTTCTGAAAGTCGAGCATCATTAAACCGGCGCAAGCTACCCGAGCTGAAGGCATATGAAACATGGAATGTCCACTTGGTTTGCTTAATGAATGACATAATTGTCGAATGAATATACCATTACAATTACCGTCTTTGCCTCACCTTATTGAAAAACAAATGTAAGTATTAAAGTTGAACAAAAAATTATTGTACAACTTATAAATTTCCACTCTCTTTAAATATACTTAATAAAGATTTAAACTAATTACAAGTTTTTGGAAAAGTTATAAAAGTTTAACATTGCTTAAGCTATCACAAAGAAACACTTTTAAAATATGTTTTCTAGCAAAAAAAAAAAAGGCTTCTTCTTTAAATCGACTGATTTATTTAAGCTTATAAAAGTTGTGAAATCTTGCATTCAATTTTATTTAATAAATTCTTTTTCTTAGAAAAGCCACATTTTTCTTTCAATTAAAAATAATAGCTTAAAACAATTTATAAACTCATACGAGAAAATCTGCATTTAATAAATATAGTTTGAAAAAAAAAAAAAAACTTTTAAAAAAATATCAAACTTAAAATTAAAATAAATTGTTAAAATAAGCTTAAAACAATAATTATCGAAAAATGCTAGTATTATTGTGATTTCAGTATACTTTAGAACTGTGTTTTTTTAGAATTTTTACTATATTTATTATAACTTTCTAGTTCGATATTCGGAGAGTTACAAACAAACAGGTGAAGCTAATAAAACCGCCAGTTATAGCAGTCTCTATGACTGCCGTGAACACTTTGCTACCTTATCACCTTATCATGTATTGTACCTTCACGCGACTTGATTTATTTGGAGTTAATTAATTGCAGTTTGGGTTTTATTTGTTGTGAGCTCAATACAAGTTTGGTCTTGTCTATAATAATAATTAGCTGAACAATTTTGAGAGGCCGAATGGAATTAAAGCCAGGCTTACCATCCTATCAAAGCTAGAGCCGTTTGGGAAATATAAGTGAAGGGTTGACTAAATGTAACTCCTTTCTGAGAGTTACTTACAAATATGCAAAGGAAACTAATATAAGATAGATATGTTCTCAAATTGCAGCAACCATATAAAACACTTTTCTGCGCAGCAACAACAAATATCCTGACCGAACTACAAAAAATAACTTTTGTTTGACAAAGCTTAAAATTTTGTTGATTTCCGCTGGAGCTTGACTGAAGTGCATTTCGAATACTCGAATTCCCCAAGCAATGTTTTGGATTATTTTTTGTTTTCTGTTTGTTTATCGCTGACATAAAATATTGAATTTAATTAAATTATTGAAGCATTTTATTACCACTTAGATTTGAGTTGTGTGTTTGACGTTGTCAATGAAATGTTTGTGCTTTTATCGCTGCAAGTATAAGCTCTAAAAACATATATATATTTATTAAGCTAAAAGGATATTGCAAAAACTTATCCAGATAGTTGCCAGGGACACAATGACTGGACACAACAGAACAGAAACCCTGCCCCTTAAAAACCGCTGTCCAACGATCCCCGGCAGAGAAAACTCAATCGCATGGTTCGGTTAAATTGCCCATTGAAAATGCCGCCCGGGGCAAACAATTGTTGCCATAGTTGCTGCTGCAAGGCCACACAACTTGCAACAGTAACAGCAAGAATAATAACAAAATGGTAGAAGAGCAACTGCAATTTTAGCTACCGATTGCCATTATGTTAAGGTTCTGGGCGCGTCCTCGCTGGCTGGCTGGCTGGCTGGCGGCAGGCTGGCCTATAAAAGTGCATTGTGTGGCAGAAAAGTTGCGGCCAAGTTGTTGAAATATTGAAAAACTGCTAAAGTGAAAAACTGACGCGCCCCATAAATGATAAATGATTAATGTGCCAAGTTGCGTACCGGTCTTTTCTATGATTCTGATTTTGGTGATGATGATGATAACCCCTGTGCCCCCAGCACCAAAACACTTTGCGTAATTTTAATACTTACAAAATTAGTCACACACACACACACACAAACACACTCTAACATTAACTGAAATGCACATTAATGACCAGTTGGTTGCGAACATTTCTGGCAAACGCTGGAAACTGCCACTGCAAATGAAGTGTAAACTAGATAGTAGAAATTGCCGAAAACTGCAGTGATAGATGGGTGGAGGTAGAGGTGGAGGTGGAGTGTGGTGGATTATGTGGGAAGCATTCGTAAATGCAAACGCAATGAAAATGTTCTTAAAAGTCCCAACAACAAAAACAAACACCAGCCAATTTACATAACCCAGAACAACAAATAGTTACAAATTGAAAACTTTTCTCTGCCAAGATTGTAAGCGATTGTCTTTCTCAGTCGGTGTGAGGTGTGTGTGTGTGTGTGTGGGTGTGTGCGTGTCAGCTTCCTCCTCCTACGACCCACCCTCACTATTCACATTACTCCAAAGTGCGCCCATTCGCTCCACTCAGTTCGCTTTTGCTTTATTCTGTTACAGTTGTGCCAAGCTCTCTATCGCAGTTTCAGCTTGCCATTGTTATAATCAAAGTAGCACAAATAACAAGCAACAAAATCCCGAGCAACTGAAATTGACAGCACAAGCAATATGAAAATACCCAACAGCAGCAACATCAGAAGATAGTACATACTATAACCCATACATTCCTCAGATATAGCGATAGAGATACAGATACAGATACATTTGCAGATACGAATGTACACAGAGAGTGAGATACTTCATCGCTGCTGCTGCTACTCCTGCTGTGTGTGTGTGTGGAAAAAAAATATCGACAAGTTTGACGCTTTATGGCATTGTTTAGTGCCGCACATTTCGCCAAAAACGTTTTTCAACTTTCACACAATTGTGCCATTTGCCGCGTCTTATGATGCCAGGCGATTGCATGCGGTGGCAAGAAGGTCTATGGTTGTGTGTGCTTGCTTGTTTGTTGGGGTGGGGTGGGGTGGAGTGAGCAGTGTACGACACAAATCTGCTGACGGAAGCTTTGGATACGTTTGGAGCAAAGCATTTTTTATACGTAAAACGTGCGGAAAGTTTGAGTGCCAGCTTAGAGAGAAAAACAAGCAAAGAGCCCAGTCCGAGTAAGGACAAAAAAAGTTATAAAACAGTAGATAATAAAATAATAAAATATATGTATTTGAATTGCTCATGACGTAGCAGACACAAACACACACAAAAACTAAAAGTTTTTTTTTCGCTGCAGCTATAAAATTACATGTCAAATTGAATGTAACCTGTTATTTGTGCGCATTATGCTGGCCATAATTAAACGTTTTTGTCCACAGCCCACAATCCCATTTCCAATTGCCATTTCCCCCTCAGTTCTTCTTGTTGTTGAATGGCTTTTATGCTGTCAGAGAGCTAAAGGCCGCATTGATGTCTGGTCAATCATTGGTCGATTTTATGACCAAACAGACGTTTAAACTTTATTCGCATTTATGGCCGAAGTGTGAATGTGAATGTTGGCATTCGACAAATGAGCTCTGTTCGACTTTTGGTCGCTCATTAAACTGGCGCCTTTTCGATGACCTCAGCATATCCGTAATTGCTCCAAAGACAAACTTCAATACTAAAAGAACACTTCAATAAGCCACAAAAATCAGTGGACCTTTTCAGGCAGACGCAATTAAACGAGAATTTTCAATTAGTCAAATAAATCCTCTCTGATTTTGTCTCAAAGAGATTTTCAAGCAGTTTATGGTTCCTTTTTGCTTTCATCAATTAAATTTATTTCATTTGCATTGACTATTGAAAATTAATTCCAGTTTAACCCAAATGACAACCAAATGCTTGTTGCGTATTCAAACAAGCAATCCAACAATACCACAAAATTCATTGAATTGCTTTATGCACACTCAATAAAGCTTTGTTAAAGCCATGTTAAATTAGAATATAATAAACTGTTTGATACAAATTTTATATTAAACAATTAATATCCACATTCCTCAATTTCGTTTTTATTGAATTTATCAATTTGATATGCTTTTTTTACAACTGAATTTAAGTTTTTGAAAATTTAACAATTCAATTGAGCATTGAAAAAGTTCAATATACATTGTGTTTGCTTATCATTGCTGATCTCCTGATTACGGCTTCGAGGTTTATAGAATAAAAAAAATTATTAAAGCAGTAATTAATTCAATCATAAAATGCTTTCGCCGACAAGCCTTTGAAATATTTTGTCAGAAATTCAATAATATTTTTTCACCCCGATCTCATGTAATGCAAAAAAGAGTATAATTATTTTGTGCAAATTTATGTAACATTAAGTAAATATATTCTTGATCAGCATTAACAGCCGAGTCGGCTAGAAGATGTCCGTCGGTCCATCTGTATGAACGCGTCGTTACCAAAGTCAATGAAAGTTAGACTTCAAAATATTGATAACTCTTTCCATTTCCGATACACACATGCTATCGATAACAAGAAAATCTAGAATTTACAAATTGTAGGATGTGTTATAGAAATAATAGTTAAAAATAATGAAACGCTGTGAAATTTTTAGTTTTGAACTTGCGAAGTGTTTAGGGTTCAGGGTATTTCCGGGTCGAGCTGTCCCGCTTAGAACTTTCTTAATTCTTAGTTATTTGTATATAGGGAATTTAAAGTTTACAGTTCCTCGTCAGCCAATTGTTCACATTCGTCACACAATTAAGAGCTTAACGCACTTAAATAAAAAATGCCTGTTAAATGAATTAAATAAAATAAAAAATTAAATCTTAAGTCATCTGCACTAAGATGCTGATTTTTACTTTGACTGACATCAATAAAATACAACATAATCAAATTAAAATCAATTATAGGACATTATTACAAAATAGGTTCAATAAAAGTCACTTTAATTTGTAAAACGAACATTCTAATACTTCATAAATTCATTCTGACTGCCTCTCTGTACCTTCTTCTGTCTAAATTATGTTATGCACATGTGAAAATTTAAATTGTTTACTATATGATTTATGTGATTGATTATTTGCCTCCGAGTTATTTGAAGATTGAGCGTCATAAAGTAAAGGAATGGTTAAAGAACTATTGAGGAAGATAATATGTTTTTGTGCCCTTTTCTTGTTTTGTGCGTGCTCAAGCGAACGAAGTCAATGTGATATCTATGTTAATACAAATCAATCGGTTTAATCGAATCAAACAATTTTTGACAACTGAGCAGCTCAAATGGCTCGTAGCCGGGAATTTGTCGTCTTTGCTGTCTTTTGTCTCGTCTTGTAAAACTAACTTACAAATCTACACTAACAACAAGTGCACACTATGCATAAAACTTTATATGGCACTTAAATCGCAAGCTGGCTTAGAAAGAGGGGGGCGTGACTAGTTGTAAGCAGACAGCCGAAAAATAACAATAAGAAAGAAAACAATCGATGGTTAACTCAAGCGTCACAAACGCCGGAAATCGAATACAATTTGTAATTCTGATGAACAGTTGAGTAAAGCTTAAAGCGCACTCCTGTGACTCCTGTTGTGTTGTGGCTATCAAGGACCAACGACCAACAGCTCCTGGATTTCCTGCTCTACTTCCACTACGATACTGCTTGGCACAATGTAGCTTTGGACTTGCGTTTAGTCTGGTTGTTGGTTTTTGCTATTTTGTGTTGCTTTCATTGTTGCTGTTTGTTTTTTGTTTGTTTTTAAGCGCTTTGCTTTCGTTAGCTGTTGCTGTTATTTGGGATTCATTTCGTTATCGACTCAATGTCGACAACAATGGACCTGAATGTAATGCCAAATTGGGCGACATCGTTTTATGTGCTGTCGGCATTGTTGTTGTTACTGCATTCTTTGTCTAAAGGTAACGCCAGAACGTGTGCGTTACAGCTCGTCCACTCTTCATCAGCTGCTCTGTTGAATTTCGCACACGTAGCAGCATAAAAATTGACACCGATAATTCGCATGTGAGTTTGCGTTTGCTATACTCTATATATAAGTGTATGTGTTCGTCTGTGCGTGTGGGCTAAGTGTGTGCCATGGAATATGTGCAGCCAAAGGTACGTATGCGCGATAAACACGCACACGTAACGCACATATACATCATGTCAAGTGAAAATTTGTCGGTTCGGGCATTGAGGTCGACGCACGGAGGGTTGAAGGATAACTGGCTGGCTGTCGAGGTTGAGTGGAACGAGGCAAAGAGGTTCAATGTCGCGACGCTGTTTACACAAACAAAGTTATCAATTTTAAACACGCCCCGCATTCAATTTCCCGGTGGATGGGCATCCCGTAGGGATAACAACATGTTCACATATCGTTCTCATCCTTTACTCCTCAATCCTATCTCTCTCCTTCACTCTCTATCTCACACTCCGTGTGTTTGAAGCACGGCGTGCCGTCATTTTCATCAATTCGGTATGCAATCAATGTCTAAATCGAAGACGCAACGCAACGAAGCCTCTCAGCAACAATAACAAATGAAGTACCAGAATTCGACGCCGCCAAGGGTTGTCCAACACATTTCTATAAAAATTTGTAGTCAAAAGCTTTCAAGTTTCTGATTTAGTTTAAGCAAGTTTGCTTTACACTAACGGATTAACCTTTTTATAGTTGTGGCTTAAGTTAAGTCAAAATAATAGTAATAATATTGTTATAATAAATTAAATTTGCTTGGCAATATTAAACGTTTGCTAAGATTTCATTAACTAAATATATTGTTCTATAACATGGCCAACATTTAACTAAATTTTAAGATGGACTGCTCTAAAACGCTAAGAATATTTATGGAAGTAATCAATTTAAAAGCCCCCTCAACTTTAAATTGTTTATCTGTTTTGTCTCGCGTTCGTGTCCTTCGATTTAAAAATCTAACAAAATTTATAGATGCCATGCTAATAAATTATTTTGGTTTTTTTTTATCTGCATACCCAACATAAAATATTTTTTTCAACCAAAGCTATTGGCCATAGCAGAAGCTTTTCATTTAATTTGCCACATTTAAATAGGGCCTATATCATTCCAGACTGCTTAGTTGTGGAAAGCAAGCTTAGAGCAAAAATTAAAAATTGTTCACTGTATGTTTGAATCCAGTTTATGGCTAATTTGCTTGCATGCTAATGAGCAATGAACAATTACGTAACAATAAATACTATATGAAATGTAAACAATTTTTAATTGTTCAACTTTAGAAATAATTAAAGGTATTAAACGATTTTATTTGATGCTATTTAATGAGGCTATAATAACTACAACATTATTTATGCAACAATTAAATTAAATAATGAAATGGAATAATTGAAAACATGTTTTAAATGAAGCTATGAAATGCACAACATAAGCAGATTTAAATATTTCATAACATTAATGAAATTCTAAAAATGTCCTCTACAAAAAAGTAGCCATAAACAAGTAAAGCTACCCACTTGTGCATAAAAATTCACTTAGTGCGCTGAGCGCTGGATTACATGCGAGGGGAGGAAAAGTTTTTATGAGAGGGAGAGACATGATAAAATGTCGCCGCTTAGTTGAGGAATGTTTTGTGTTTTGTAAGTGTAAAATAATAGATGCCGAGTGTATACTATAAAGGATTAATATGTATATCAATGTTTTGATATTGGTTACCCTGGTTGTCGTGTGGCAGCATAAGTATCCTTAAGAGTCTAACCTTGACAACAGTTTTGATGATTTGTTTTGCAACGATTTCTCATACATCGAAGACAACGGCAAAAAATATTATTGCCTCATAAGAGGAAATAAATGCGCGTAGGTAAGAAAACAAAAATTGTTTATAAATTCCATTGAAATTGCATTTGTCGAAGAAATATTTATAATAATTTTGGAAATTCAATTTCTAAAGAAAATATTAAACCAATTTGCATTGAGAGAGGCCAACACATGCGTGTGTGTTTGTGTGCTTGTGTGTTTTCTGTTTTTAGGTATTGGTGTCGATGGTTATGCGTTGTCGTTGTCTGTATGCTAGAAAATTAAAATCGGCCATATGTTGCCTCATCGATTTTGATAAGTCGGTGCTAGCTGAAAGCACAAAACTGCCACCCACTTTCACACCATACACACACACACACACACACACACACACACACAGACAGCTGCGACAACCGGAGCAGCAACGGCAGCAACAACGCTGCCAGGCTTCATATCCGCTTCCGCTCTAACATAATGGTTTACCGTGTGTCTGTAAGTGTACGTGTGTGTGTGTGTGTGTGCGTGAGTGTTTTGGGTGTTTCAATTTCCCACTTTCAATTGAGAGACGCACTGACACAAAACTTGTAAAAGCGCGTCTTGTCATGCATGAGTTTTTTTTATGTTGCTTCTTTTTTTTTATTATTATTAATGTTTTTCCTGTTTCTGGTTCAATTGTTGCTACTGTTCTTGTTGTTATTGTTGCGTGACACAAATCAAACGACATTTTGTAAGTGTCTCTAGCATCACATTGAATACCATGTTTAATATTTCATAAGCACTTCCAAAGCAATACGCATGAAATTTCTGCAGACATGGCACTTCATACGAAACAATATACGAGTAGACCAAACCCAACTCAACCCAGTCGAATGCAACAACGCCCACCTAATAGTAAATGTTACAATTAAATTACGCTTTCAATAAATGTTGCGGCAACATGTTGCTAACCAGCAGAGAATTGGGCGCCTGCGCCTGCGCCATAACCATGACATTTGCATATAACACTCTTTTTTGTTCGTCCATCGGCCCAATGGCAACACTGAGGATAGGTTAGTTTTCTGCACGTTCTGTGTGTTTCAGTTGTTTAGCGCGCCTCAAGCCAGACACAACGCTGTTGTGCGCAATACACATTACGTATACGTAATACCGTCGGTGACTCACTGTGACTTTGAATCACGTAGCAACACGAGCAGCATTCACGACCCACGCATCGTGTTCGTTTTAACCGTTATACAAACCGGATGTGCTTCAAAATTTGCCTAAACGTAACGTACGCCTCGCGTTAAGGCTGTGACGTAAAACAAAAAAGAAGAGCAAAATAAAGCAACAACAAAAATCATTACGTGAAACGTGCAACGTGTAACGTAAAACGTCCCGAATGCGTAACGTGGCGCATGAAATGGCGGCACGCAATTCGCGCTACATTGAATCCAAACGCATCGCCCACAAATTGCTCTAGTCCGCAAAAGGTAGCCGCAAAATTTCGAAAAACAAAAAAAATACCACACCGAGACACCGTTAACGCAAATGAGTTTCGGATGAACAATATATATGTATGAGTCTGTGTACAATTAAGTGTATAGGTAAAACGTGACCAGACCGATATTATAGCCACTGGCCAATAAGTAAACGGTACACCCAATTTGCTCCCTCACCACGCCTCCACCATCCTGATATACAATACCACCAATTTCTCACCATCTTAGTGCGTAATGAAGAAATTGTTCAAGTTTGCCTGTCTCCCTTGTCCTCTTCCATTTTCCTGTTCCCTCATTTCAACTCCGCATGTCCTGCGGCCGTCAGGGTGATTGAAAACTCAACCGCATTGCGGACTTGTCATCATTTCAAATGAGTCTCCGTCTCTTTCTCTGTCTTCGATAAGACTTAAGACTTAGGACTCAAAATCTAATCCCTTCCGCTGGTTACGCGACGCGCTCACACCCTCGTTCCTCCCTTGAATCCTGTGTGTGTTTGTGTGTCCTGTGGCAGTGGCTGTGTCTCATAATACTTATGAATCGAGCAAGGCGGTTGGCAAAACAATATGGCGCTGACTTATTTAAGTCGTTGTTGGCAGTGTCTTTGTCTCGAGTCTTGCGATTGCCATCATTTATTTTAATTACTTTTTGCTTTTGTCGTCTTTGGTTGCAGTTATAATTTAATAGCGTCACAAATTGCGCATGAAATGTTGTTGGAATACTTTATGGCGATGCTTGTGATCATGGGATTAACCACAACATTCGATAAGCAAACAAGCAGCATCAAAAGCCACATGCAACACTTTGGTAAGTACTCTCCTCTTCTTTCTCTCTCTCTCTCCCTCTTTCTCTTTATCTTTCTTTCTCCCTCTCATCGAAAACAAACATTAATCACTACAGTTTCATCAACAGAATCAATAACTTTTTAAAGTTTGATTAAGAAAATTGAGGTTTTCAATTGAAGAAGAAAAAATAAAATGAAATAATTTAAATTTATCAAAGGCTTATTGGATTTCCAGAAAAAAAAATCACAAGAAGATAAATGGATTAAGCAAAGCGAAAATGTAATTATGAAATAACATAATTACCCTTTCTCTCAACCAATTTACAAGCTAATTTATGTTAAGACAAATTGCGAAAATTAATTTAAGGTCTGGATTTAAAAAGCAAACTGCCTTTTAATTTTGTATAAACTGGTTAACCGGCTGCGGTTTTGCAAATTCGTGTATTGTACTACAATATGTATCTGTTATGTAGCAGGTCAACCAGATAGTTGTGGCTGTAAGTTTTTGTTTTAATAAAATGCACCTATGTATGCAGCTCATAAGACTTTTTGAAAAAAGAAAACATTTTTAGTTTTAAAGAAAAGTTCAAAAATTTTTATCGATCCCAAAATATTTTTGCCTAAACAATTTTTTATATAAAAAAAAGTGGTTTTTCAATAATGTTGTATTTTATTTTTGAGTAAAGGAAATATTTTCTATGCTTGATATTAAACTACCAATTTTGCTTCCGTTTTAATATTCTGTTCATCGACATCTTTCCAATAAGGTTTTCATGGTAATTATGGTATTCATTATCAACTTAATCAATGAATCAGTCATCCATATGACTTTGAGTTGCACGTAATAGGAAAAGTAAGGTACTTAACGTAAAGAACTAACATAGTTCAATAGCGTCATCCGGCGTTGAGCTAGCTTAAGAGGATCCTTCAATTGAAGCCAATTAAAAATATTTAATTTCCGCAACGAACTCAGCTTACGCTTACTGATTCCTGTAAGCTGCCAGATCATTCCGTATTCTCTCACAACCTTCATACAAGTTGGATACTTACCAACAGAATGTCGGACAATAAACATGAAATAATTTCAGAATAAATAGTTATGACTTTCAACCCAACTATTGTGAATACAGATGTATAAAAAGAAAAGAGCGATGCTCATGTGTATTACTTCTGGTTAGGCAACTGCAATTTCTCATTTATTATTTATGGCACCTGGCCTCAGTTTTAGTGTTCATATGGGGCATGGGGCATCCGGCATGGAGCGTAAGGCATGGCAGTGTGTGTGTGTGTGTGTGTGTGTGTGTTTGTTGTGAGCTTGTTGCTGCGGTGGAACTCAACAATTTGAAATCCGACAAAAAAACGGCTTTGGCTACGTTTTTACAGGTGTTGCTCGCTTTGTATGTAAATACCAAAGTTTTATTAAAATTTTTTGTTATAGTATATATTATGCGTGTGCTGTTGTGTTGTGTGAAAATTTGTATGTTTTTTACACGTGCAGAACAAAAAGCAATTTCCTTCGTAAAATGTTTGCAGGACAATCGTGCTGCGGGCGGTTCGTATAAGTGTAGTAGCAACAGTTTCAATTAAGTGTTTAGCGACATTTTATTGCTCGACATTTGATAGCCACCACATGGGCTAATGGCTTGCCCTATAAATCAATATACAAACCATAAGCATATATTAGATTACATTTCTTTTGGTAGCCTCTGTTGTTTGTTTGTGATTGTGTATTTGTATTTGTTTAGGCACTCGTAGATTATTAGCGCATTAGTTGGCTTATACACAATGATGAAAAAGCGGCAACAGGACTTGCACATAAATCACTTGGCTCGAGTGCGAGCCCAAGGCCCAATGATGGATCATAATACGCTTGGGTGTTAGCTCTAGCTCCATACATGTATGCAAGCGTTTGTATGTGAAGTGTGTCTGCCAATAAGATGGCAAACTTTGGCATAAATTAAGCACAAATACTCGTTAATCAAATGAATGTTGATTCACAGCTGTGGTTTTATATGTGTTTCTTGCCTAGCCACTTAGCTCCAGTTACTCATACGTTGTTGTCCATTCATATCCATTTGCCAAGTGCCCGTCTTTTGCAACATGAGGTCAAGTGTTTCCATCCTTTCCATCTGATTTCGATGGAAACGCAGTCTGTCGACGTCAATGTTGATGTTGAATATAAATTCACCATGAATACATTTAGATTGACATTGAGATAGAGTTATTTAATACCCATTTTCAAGTGTTTGCTCTTCGTTTGTGTGTATGCGTGTGTGCGTGTTTGAGTGCATATTATTGCGCGTGACAAGCATCTGTGTATGTGTGGGTGTGTGTTTGTAACCAAAACTTTGTAGCTACCACTTGACAATCGGTTATTGACTGTAACCCTGTTCAACAATATTCCATTGCTCTTCTCCTTATTTGCAGCGCTGGCCACGGAACTATCCAACCTCATACCCGAGGACAACGATCCACAGTTTGATAACAGCACCGAGCGTGATATAATCGCCGCTCTGGGGACCACAGCCCGCATGCACTGCCGCGTCCGGAATCTGGGAGATCGTGCGGTTTCCTGGATTAGGCAGCGTGACTTGCACATACTCACAATTGGCATCATGACCTACACCAATGATCAGCGCTTTCTGGCCCGCCACATTGACAACTCCGATGAGTGGGTGCTGAAGGTCGTTTCGGTTCAGCCACGCGATGCCGGCGTCTATGAGTGCCAGGTCTCGACGGAACCCAAAATAAGCCTTGCCTACAAACTGATGGTTGTGAGTAAGTATGGCCAGCGAAAATTGATTTAACAAAATAGAGAAAAATAAACGTTTTGTGGACTAAGAAAATATGTGCATTAGTTGCAGTTTCGATATTAGAATGTTTTGAATATATAATCCTGTAAATTTAAGAAATTTATTTATTTATTGATTCACGATTTATTTATTTTAGTTGTCAAAAGAGATTTAGATCTTCTGCATTGTGTAAACAGAAAGACAACTTTTATTTTTTAAAAATGTCGTAGGCTTCAACTTATTATTGTATGGAAAATGGTTAAAAGTTATATTAATATTCGTTTCATTCACAATTTAATCATTTGACATAGTAAATTATGTTTTGTCATATATGAAGCTTAAAGCTTTCATTTAAATTTTCGCATATCGGAATATTTTTTTCAGCCACTGTAAAGTAATAACCTCATTACTTTTAAAATCAACATATGCAAATGCCGTTATTTTATAACACACAAATATTTGTTATCATCATATTTGTTACTTATCATATTTCTTTATGTAGACACTAAATTTTTTGCTTCAGTGTTGTTTTTTTGATTGCTTTTTTCATAGAAACAATTTTATTTTGTGTTGTATTTCGCTTAAAAAACAATGCAATTTTATTTAAATATGATTGATATGCTGTAAAAAATATTGTTTTTTATAAAATTAATCAAAGATTTGCTACGAAATAGTTTTACAATCGTTTTATACCACAGATATAAAATAATTGGTTGACGTTCAGAAAAAAAAAAGCAAGCCATAAGCACAATTCGCTTGATAAAACGGCAAAGAAGGAAAACGAATGAACGAATAAAATCATGTTAATCAGGAACAGTGATAATGAGATGTACTTGAAAAAAAGAAACTTGATTGTAAACTTTAGCTAAAGAAAACAGATTTGTGCTGAAAAAAATTATAAAAAATTTGTGATGTTTTTGTTAGCACACCGACAATTGGAAGAAGTACAAAAAAATTCTACAAGCATATCAAGAGAGAGGAGAGAAGTGGCAAAAATAAAGAAATTCATGTAGCAAAACTGGGTCAAAATGCAGAGACGTCACTGTAACATAATAACATAAAGCAGCAAAAAAAAAATGGATTGTAATTCGTTTATAACTTTGTAATACTTTAGTTATTATTAACACAACTAAGGTTTTGATGAAAGTTGGAGCTTAGTTGGAATTCAGTTGCGATTTTTAAAATCTCATCAACTTGAAACTTTTTTAGCAACATAAACTAGTATTTAATACTTCGGGGGAAAAAACAAAAACTTTTACATTTAAATTGGGATTTTGTGCAACAATTTTCAAACAGCAAGATTATTTAAGAGTGTTTTTTGGGTGGTTTGGGTGGCGTTGGTTATAAGTGGAAAAGAACAACGAAAAATTACAAAATAAAGAAGGAACAAATGCTAATGAGTTTTGTCGAAACGAAACGAAACATAACAAACATTTAACTAAATGACATGTTGCTCGCAGCGTTATTAGTAACTGACAGAAAAACGCTTTACGATCTTTTGACAGCATCCAAGGCGCAAATCCTGGCCAATCGTGAACTGTACATCCAGAGCGGTAGTGACATCAATTTGACATGCATCGCTCCCCAGGCGCCGGGGCCCTACACGCACATGCTCTGGTACAAGGACACTGAGGTGGTGAGCGATTCGACACGGGGTGGCATACGCGTCATCTCCGAGCAACAAATGAAGACCAGCAATCTGGTAATATCGCGTGTCCTTCACACGGATTCGGGGAATTACACATGCTCCGCGGATAACTCAAGTGAGTGCAAGACCGGTCTCTAACAACTGAATGAATTACACACAGCCAGACACGCCCACACTTACACTCACACACTCCTATGTTTTCACACTATCTCTCTATCTCTATTCTCTACAACATTTGCAGACTCCGACAGCGTCTTTGTGCATATCATTAAGAGCGAACAGCACGCCGCCATGCAGCATGAGCTGGGCGTTAGATTGGAGCTGCCCAGCCTGTGGCTGCTTCTCGGCCTTTTCACGTTGCTGCGTATGGCATACCACCATCAACACCACCATCACCCCCTGCTTCAAGCACTGGCCTAAGCTTAGCCGTAACTTATGTTTGATGTCTGCTTTGCGCTCTCTATTTCTCTCTCTGTGTCTTTGTGCGAGGGTAAGTTCTTGTTGTTATTGTCTCACCTCATGAGGGACCTTGCAATTGATTTCGTTGCCTACTTTACAGCACTACTTGACAGAACTTGATACCTGCCACGCCCACATCCGCATAGAAGAGGCAACTGACGCGCACTTGTATATATGTAAATCGAATTGAGTTTTGTGTTTTTTAGGGCAGCTTTAAGTATTTTTATACGTAATAAATAAATGTGTATAAGCCGAGTCATTTCAAAAGCAAATAGCATAATAAAGAGTGTAGTCGATAGACCGTACAATCGATTACTCGATCAATCGCATAGCAATAAGCAAAAGTGAAACGAAAATGCAACCATAAAATCGAAACAAAATATTGTACATAAATGTTTAAACTTAATTAACATGAACATTACACAAATTTTAATGTTGAAGCATGTAAGCTCGCCAAATACCCAAAATTGAGGTGAATACATGTAATAGGTAATAGCTACTGTCTGTCATCTAGATTAATTATGATAAATGGCGCCAGCGTGTGCAAAATTGAAATTGAAAAAAAAAAATTAATAAAAACTGAAATCATTAACGACAATATGAATTTATGTGAATCAAAATCCGATTCCCAGACAGCCAAAATCCCAAACACAATTTCAAGCAATTTAACAACATTTACTACTCTGATTATCCGCCCTCCCTCCCACACACACAGACAGACAACACACACGTTATAACTGAGATTATGCGACTTAATTGCAGTTTGTGCCGCAACGGGGTGCGCTGTTGCGGTAATTGAAAAACGATAAAGCCAAGTCCTTGCACCTGATTGTGAGCAAATTTTAATGGTCGTTGTGGAACAGCCTCGGGCGCAGATTTGTCAACAATATTCAACGGCTTGCTAATTGCTTTTATTCATACAATAAATTTTAAATTTATTTAAGTTAAAAAATATATATTTGCATGTTTTTTATATTTCAGAGTCTTTCAGAATTTTCAAGCCTGGGATTTATATAAATAAATCGATCAATTTAATCTTTAATTAAATATATGTTCAAGGCTTTTACATTTTTAAAGTTTTATACCAAAGATAAAATCGATAACAGACAAAAGATAAATAAATAAACCTAACATAATTAGTTTCCAGACATCAACTACAGTCACTAACAAATCTTGCCCCAACGATAGCTCTTAGAGTCCCTCACCAACTCTTGAAATCAGATACGCCTAAAGCTTGTAAAGTTTTTGAGCTTGATCCACCAAATTAAGCTTCAAGATAGGTGCTGAAGTCCCCCAAAAAAATAAAAAACATTTTCTGTGCCACGCCCACCACTTCCGCCCTCGGTAGCACCCAAACCACTAAATTGAAATTGCCGGGGGAAAAAAAAAATTACTTTCCCCGCGTATGAAAAGAAAACTAAATATCCGCAGGCTAAGTTCCTTTTTTTTCCACTTCCTTTGTCATTTTTAATTTAATTGCATTCCGCGAGCTCTTAGATTCATTCAAGACAGTAAGTAAAGAGAGGATATTTGCAAAACACTTTTTATAAACTAAATACAGATATTTTCATCCAAGCTGGTAAACAATTTCAAAACTCTTAAAACATTTGCACAACTTTATCATTCGCTTTCAACCCAGCTCCTACCAAACACGTTGTAAAACAGCAAGACAAAAATGCATTACACGTGTTTCAAAACAATTTTATTTTCACGACTATGTGTGTGTGTGTGTGTATGTGTGTACAACTAAAGAACTAGGAAAATGCGTAAGTAAGTAATCAAACTAAATTTCAAAAGAATTCATCACCGCCAGCAGCAAAAACATAAAAAGCAGCTAAGCTTCTGTGCTTACTTTTCTTCTACTTTTTGTGCTCTTTTCTATAAAAACAACAAAACAATTTGTTTTTCCATTTTACACCAGCAGACGCTTGCTGTTTTGTCATTTTGCATTGTTTGCTAAGGCAATAATAACAAATACATAAAATAAGTGAAAAACATGTTCAATGCTTTCTTTATCAATTGATGCTTATATTTTTTTCACACTCCATTTGAGCGCTGTAACAAAAACAATAAAGCCATTCGCTTATGTACTCTTAATTTAGTGAAGTTAAAGCTGCGTTTCTCAAGGGAACTAACAAAATTTATGTACTGTCTCTAATGGAAAAATTAATCATTAATGCAGATATATTTCATTATTTGTTATTTAAAACATAACAATACTTTTTAAATTCATTGTTTGGTCTGTTGGTAATGAAAAATATGTTTAATTACTGCATTTAGTTGAGCAAAGTTAAAGTTTATTTTAAATTGTTTCTGGGCACACCGTGAAAAAACTTGCAGTTATGTAACTGCTTTAAATTCTTTTGCAACACACCTTAAACAAACATTTTATATTATCGCACGCTTCTTATGCATCAACTAATTTCAATGTGATGAATTCTAACATCACCACAAGGCGGGCTGCAATATTCGTAATTTGGAAAGAAAATATTCACAATCACAGCAATTTTTTCATTTGTGGTCATTGCCTGCGCATAAACACATAAAATTAACAAATTAAAATTGTTTTAACTCACTTAACTTACTAAATGGTTGAAGAGCTACCTCAAATGATACAGTGTGACCGTATTACGATTCAATCACACTTTTGAAAGAAATATTATATCATTTTAACAGGCTTTAAAATAAGTTAATTTAAGTTTAATCTTAACTTTATTTTAATAGTCTAAATGAATATTTATATCTTCAGTTTTAAGGGTAAGTAGAATTAACAGAAATTAACTTAACAAAGCAGGTCTTTAAATTAAATTTTAATCTGACTTCAAATACGCAGCACTTTGCAGCTCTAAGTAGTTCTAAAACGCATTTGTGGCTTGTGCTGTAATTTGAAAAACCAAAGTCAAGAAGTTCTGCCTCGTTGTAAGCGCAGTTGCAAAAGACGCAGCCAAGTCAAACCCAACACAATAGCAAAGGCAGTGTTCTACAATGTGGGTGGGTGTAGTTTGATGCAGAGGGTGTTAATACTGTGTTGAGAGGATGAAGAGTGCTTCCTAAAGTTGCAACGCTTTAGAGTAGGCAACACTTACGAAGCGTTTAGATGGGATTAGGCTGCCATTTCGCATACGCCCCTAATACTAATTGAATTGAAAACCGTCAAGAGCCGTTAGAGCTAATGGTACAATAAGCCAAATACCGTTTATAATGCTGAGAGCAACCGCATCTATCATTATAGTCTATAGTCATCAAATCGCACGTTCGAGATATGCCCAACAGTTGTTGTTGTTGTAGTTGTTGGCCCTGGGCCCAGGGCACTTGAAATCTTTGGGGAATATTTTGCGTATCTTCAGGCACGAGCTCGCTGACAGGCCCCAAGTAACACACATATTTTATATACAGAAATGTATATAAATATAACCCATTGGGCGATGGCTCAGCTCAATGAATTGCAAGTGCCAGCGGTATGAGCTACAGCTACTGGCGGTTCTTGTTCTTGCTGTTGTTGTTTTTGTTTTTGTTGTTGCTGTTGTTGTTGTAGCTGCTTCACCTTCACTCATAAATTGTACAGCGTAATATAAATCAAACTCAGCCTCTACGTTGCCCGCAGCGCTCCAAAACGCTAGTGCTGTCTCTGTTACACTGGGAGAAACAACGTTTCCGACAAAAGAGTTCAACAAAATTAAGCAAAAGGTTAAAGTTCTTGCCTCTCTACTAATCAAAGGGTTCCAGTTTGGATCCCAGCTCTATTAGCCAATAACGTAAAATAGTTAAGAAGCAAGCTATAAAACTTGATCTAACATTGTTTTAGAAGATTAACATCAACTTCTGTTATTTTTTTTATGATGATTGTATCATTTTTTTCAGTGTACTTTGGGTGCTGCTGCTGCTGGGGCTGCTTCTGCTTCTGCCTGAGACGCTGTCAGTAACAAATCATGCTCAGGGCTACAGCTATAACAGCCTGGCCCAGGCGCAGAGCTCAGTTGGAGCCGGAGCTGGAGCCGAAGAGCAGCGGAGCCATCGACTTGTTTACGGTCTTAATACGCACAACCCCAAAAAATTGCGTATACGCTGTGTGTGTCAGCGTCAGCAGCAGCAGCAGCAGCAGAAGCAAGAGTGGCTGCCAGAACGGAAGTTCTGACTGTGCGAACATGACGACAGCAGCACCACCAACAACAACAACAACAATAAGAACAGCACGAACAACGTTAGCGACAACAACAACAACAAGATGCAGAACACCAAGGGCTAAGAAACTGCGGGGCGTTGTTGCAACGGAAAGTATTTAATTACTAATGAGTTTTTCGTGCTGCAGCAAAATCAACGTTTTAAATACATGGCAAAAACACACACACACCCAAACACTCCATAAAAAAAACTGCCAACAAATAAAAATGAAAACAAACAAGCTTGATGCTATAAAAAACAACCTGGTAACATTTTTAATTTGCTAATTAGCAAGCGGTAATGTTGCAACCAATTTGATTGATAGTCTTAGCCGCAGTTGGAGTATAGTATAAGTATAAAAGACGAGAATAACAACAATTCATTATTCAGCTGTTTGTTGCTGTTAGTCAATTGATAATCGCCTGACAAATTTCTAGCCAGAGCCTGACTCGCCAAGCATTGCCAAGGCAACCCAATTGGTTTCAATCCGATGAATATTTGCTGCCTCACTGCTCACAAGGAGAGAGAGAGATAGTGATGAAGAGAAGGGACAGGGGATGGGTATAGAGTGGTATACCTGTGTCATCCTCTAGCTGTAATAAATTGTGTGCACATGGATGTGTCATGATATATGGTAGACAAAAACACATTCACGCACACATCAACACACACGTATATATATGTATATGAATAAATTATGATTGGTATGCACGCAACTTTGGCAAAAACAATGACAACTCTTAACATTTAAAAAGGCCTTAGTCATCGTTGTCGTTAACCTAGCCTAGATAAACAACAACAATAATGATAACAGTGAGATGTTTGGAAGGGGTAATAAAAAGGCGTCGTGTAAGAAGCTGAAAAACTTTATCTTTCGATATTATTGGAGCATAACTTTGCGGGTCATAAATCAAACTAGATGCGCGCTGACACTTAGTAACGCATAAGAAATTCAAACGATTTTATTAAATATAAACAATGCAAACCGCACACAAAGTCTACGAAAAACTTAAAAAACAACATCAACAACATTATCAACAAACAACAACTTCAACAGATAACATTTACGGACATAATACCCTACAATTTAGTTTATTTACTTTCGGTTTCGGTTTGCGCACACATATGGAGCAAGCTAAACAAGTTTTTATATGAATAAAGACTCTTAAATACTCTGATGAAATTTTTGACAAACTTAAATAAATTCTCTACATTTGTTATTTCTTATTAAGTTGTTTCATCAAGAGTTTGTTTTTAGTATGTATGAATATATATTCTAAGAATTCGGGCTTAAAAACTAATTTCGTTTATCAACACTACTAAAATTATTCATCATTCATTCAACATATTCCAGCTCTGAAAATATAAATTATTCATTCTAGTAATGAGGCAAAATAAATATTTAGATCAAAACAAAATATTTACAATAAACTGTAATCATAATTAAATTTCAGTTTTCAAAGTCCCACAAGCAAAATGATAAGAAAGTTTTGTGAAGTTTTTGGCTTTT
This sequence comes from Scaptomyza montana, assembly GCA_018904305.1. Lineage (NCBI taxonomy): Eukaryota > Metazoa > Arthropoda > Insecta > Diptera > Drosophilidae > Scaptomyza > Scaptomyza montana. The sequence continues at coordinate 353,830 of JAEIGR010000001.1, forward strand.
AATAAATACGTAGCAACGCTGCTCTAAGCACTTCAGTCAACTCAATACAGATGTGAATTTTCCATAATCTTATTGCTAGGCAAACTCCCATAAACATCTGTTACCAACCACATTAAGAAACGCAAACACCTCAAACAAATCAATTAAACTAAGCGTCAAACGTTAGAAAACATTTATCATGCGATTTGCTGAGGCTGTGAAAGCTTTAAGAGTTGGCCACGACTTTTGCACAAGAGAGATTTAAGTGATTTGCTGACTGGCTTTAAAATCCAAGTCAGTTCAGGGTAATAAATGGCCTTTCGTTTCTATTTGAATAGTCTCAACCGAAAAATGTTTATATTCAGTTTGGTTTGGTTCTGGCTTTGGTTTGGCTTGAGTTTTTTGCTTTATAGTTTTTGGTTTTAATTTAAGTTTTGTTTTAACAGCGCACCAAAGTGCAAAGTGCTTGCATTTTGCAGCAATTTCAGTTGGTTTGCAATGTTTTTTATTAATTTTTTTTTTCGTTGCTGTTACATTTGTTCGCTTGTTGCTGTCATTTTGTTGCATGCGACACGCGATGGTCGTCGCTCTTAGTAGTTTTGTAGGCCGTTTTAGAAAAAAAATAAACGAAAAAAAAACACCCATATGTATGTGGCATGTGGCATGTGGCATATGGCATTGGTCGCACTACTATTAGCTTCAGCTCCAGCTGCGAACATTTTCCGCTTGTAGTTAAATCTTCAAACAAAATCGTTTGATCCATATCGCCTAAGCTGGCCAACAGCACAGGGTGGTAAAGTGACAGCTGACTGCACGCTACAATTTCACCCGCTGGCAAGAGGTTAATTTCCCCCAGGAAGCTTACAACTCAATAACCTTAAAGCCAAAATAGCTAGCGCGTTAAGTTAACCTCAACATTAACAAGCCAAATAAAGATGAAAAAGGGCATTACTTTTTTTGGATAACAAAAGGCAGGGGACGGAGGAGCGCAAGAAGTGCCATACCTGGTTGGCTACCCGACCGGCACAAAATGAAATTACCGCACTGAAAAATGAACACCCGCTGAGATTTTATAGCAGTCAACTTTGAATTATTAAATATGTATTTTGCAGGCAAACGCCAAAGACAGAAACAGAAATAACGACCAAGAAGACGAAAATAAAATACTCTCAACGTTGCGGCAAATGCTCAAGATAGTATTTCGGTTATTTCTTTTGTGGGTGTAACGCTCAGGAAGGGTAATTTATATTCAAAAATATTACCCAACCATAAAACTTGCTATAAATGTGCGTAAAGCTTTAGAAAGCTTTAAAGCTTGGGAGTAACTTTCCCAACTGTAGGAGCTTTTAGCTTTGATTTGTTTGCTAAAAGTTTTGTTAAAGCTTTGCTTTCAATATGTTGCTTTGTTAAAGCTTTTTTAAACCGTTACGGCATAATGAGCCTCAACTCTAATGTATAACAACTTCTTAACAGGACGAACGCCTCGGCAGTCAGTACAAATGACAGCCCATTAGCCAGTTATTGCGACAGCCTGACGGCCTAAAGCACTAAGCACATTAGCAGCTTCCGTTGAATACAGAGCCTGTTCATAAATATGCACCTAAGTAATTTTCATCCGTGTTAGCTTTCGCTACAGCTTCAGCTTCATGGACATTCATCACTCGCACACATAGACACACATAGAAACACACACAGGCACGCATGTATTTATAGCGGGGCGTCTGCTTAAAATAGCTTCATCGTTGATATATTCTCATTTCTGTTGCATTTCCTCGATCGTCGCGTCGTTTGTTTTGTTTTTCTAGTATCATTTCGTGTATTTTGCTGTCTGTGTGTGTGTGCATGAGTGCACAGTGCAAAAATACTGCATAGTTATGTTTAATCAGAAAAAATATAAATTTATTTAACAACTACTTGAAGATTTCTATGGACAGTATTAAAAAGTCATTTTTGGTGGCTTACACTTGATTATTGCAGCGAATTGCTTTTTATATTTCCGCTCGAACAATGTTTTTTTTTACAAATTAACCGATTGCAGTGGCTATGCCCTTGCTGAGGGTATAACAATTTTATTATCGAGCATGCAACTGCTGAGCATATAAAGCACATTATTTATTTTAATGTATTTATTTATGTATTTATCGATACAAGTGCATCGAAATGCTTAAAGGCACAAATGCATGAGTTCTTTCACAAACAGACCATAACAGTTGACTGAATATTGAATTCAATTAATTTCACCAATTTCAACTTACATTGTGCTTAACACAGCAAATGATGGCATTTGATTGAACCCTTTGACTATTTTACAAGTTCATCGAACTGTCGCATTCAATTTTATTGTTTCTAAGCTGTATCTGCTTGGCAGAAAGTTATAAAGCACTTCAATTGCTTGCCAAACACATGCATTGAGCTTAGAAGAAGAGCCTTGACACGTATGCACTGCACTTATATGTATTCATTTTATGTACATGTTCACCTACATGTGTATGTATGTGCTATAAATGGAACAGTTTACTGCTAAACAGCTTTTGTTTATATTTATTTATAGATTTTGCTATTTATATACGTAAGACTTTGATTTGCCAGAGTATTTGAGCTTCGTCACAGTCCATTTAGCTTACACCCCTTTTCTGTTGATGTTGCTGTTGTTGTTGTGGTTGATGTTGATGTTGTTGCATTTCTTGCAGTGCATGCAGACTAAAGCTTGCAAGTGTCTGTTGCCATTACGCTAGTCGTTGTTCTTCTTTTTTGCTATCGTCTTTTTTTTTTTTTCATTTACAGCTTCGAAGCTGCCATAATTTTTTTCATTTCTTTCGTTTCGTTGCTGTATGGCGTTCTTTTTTTTAAGTTTGCACAGTTCGCACGCATCGGTCCGTAAATTTATGCATTTGGCTATGCGAGCGTAATAAACAAGACCTTCAACCAACGTCGTCGTCGTCGTCGACGTTCCTCTCTCTTACACTCTCTTAATCTCTCTCTCTCTCCCTCTGTCGCACACACTTTGGTCAGCCTTTTGCTGTCGCCGCTGTCGCTGTCGCTGCTGCCGCTACGTTTGGTCACTTCCATTGCCGGTGCTGCCAGAGTTTTATTTTTATGCGTAGATATTAAATGTGTTTCCTGGCACTTTATTCTTTAGCTGTTGCTGTCGCTATTGTTTTTGTTGTCGCCTACTGTTGTTGGCGTATTGTGCCATTTTACACCAACATGACGTCGACAGAGACGTCAGCGTTGGCACATTGGCGCAAATGTGCGGATATCATTTTGAAAAAGTGGCAAGCAAAAAAATAGAATAAAAATCCGCAAATAAAAATACAACATGGCAAAATAACGCTAAGCTTTAAACGCATAAATAGGCAACGACTTTGAGCCAAGAGGGCTGCAGAAATGACTAAAATGGGTAAAATGGCTGCGGCTGTGGCTCTTGGCCTCTTGGCTATGATTTGAGCACCAAGTCATGGCCACACTCATTTCTATGTAAAAAAAACTACAAACGCGCGCATAAAACTTTGCCAATTTCAATAACAACATTTCATTTTCAGTTCGCTCAGCTAACAGCTAGCAGTTTTACCCTCCGTCAAAAACGCACGCTGGGGAGCCAGCCCAAAGCCCGAAGCCCCAGACCAGAATTTAGCTGGAGCTCGAGCTCGACTTTCAAAGCTGTTGCCTGTTTTGAGGGTTACGCCTTGGCGCCAGTGTGCGTTTGGCTAACGCTGCATTGCAATGCTGACTGTCATGCCCATCTCTCTCTCGTTCTTCCCATCCTCACATTACCCCTTTCCCCACCTATCCCCTTTTCCGCAACTCGTTGCTGACACCACAATGCGCGCCGTTGAAAGGAAATTCATAAAAATGTTAATTTTTCCGCCGGAAATATAATTTATGTAAAGCGCAGCGGGTGACCCAAGGTATGGCTGGCATGCGGCTCGATGCGCCAGCAGCTCCGATTGCAACTGGCAACACTACAACAACAAAAGCAAATAATATTCCTGAAAAATATATCCGGTGCGAATTACAAATACATCCCGAAATGCCGAACTCAAAACTGAATCGCTTCACAATAAAATTGCAGTTTAATTTGCATATAATTTAAGCATTTTTTCCGCACAAATATGCATGAAATACGACCGCGCCCACAATCATCTAATTAATGCAAAAAGCCTACAGCAACAATTTAACAGTACACACACACACACACACATATGTATGTATGTGTATCATTTGGTGTGATTGTGTGTCAGTGTGTGTGTGTGGCTTATTGTTAGCATTGCGGCAACATTTTCAAGTTGTTGGCATGACCATTAATCTTTGCAAGAAGGTAATTGCTTAGCAATTACCCTTTTGCAACTTACCAGCGCCCTCCAACAGACCCGGGCAACCCCTCTACCGAAAAACCTTCAACGCAATACACTCCCCGACTGTCTGATTTTGGCTTAAACCCACACCGTTTGCCATGCCACAAGCCCATGGCCTGGCTAGCATTGCAAATTCGTCTGCTCAGGCTGATGGAGATCCGCGCGGGACCCCTCCGCTTTTCATACAGTAGTCGCTCGCAAACTCAAACACTCCACACCAAAGTTGATTTTAACTCGGAAAATGTTAAATCTTTATTTGACTATGCAAAATAAAACCAAGCTACAAAGTTGCAGTGAGATGTAATCGACTGCTTAATGCTCTGTTTAAAGTATAAAGTTAACGGAATAATTTTTTAAGCTCTATTAACTTTTAACATTTTAAGTTCTCATGTCAATAATATAGTTTTGACGATGAGATTTTTTTCTTGTATCAAGAATATGCACTTTAAGTTCTACTTTTATTGCCGATCTTTAGCCAAGTAGATTTTTAATTGTTTCAAAATAATTTGAATTTTATTCTCATATTATTTGTTAATGGACTTTAAAAATCGCAAATTTTATCTCAATTGCACTTAATTTTAGACCGACTTTTTTGCCTTTGGCTTTATTGCTTGTGTGCTAAAGCACACACAAATTTTGCAATTGCAGATTTAAAAAAAAAACTTTTTTCTTTTGATATTTTTAAAAAAGTTTAGAAATTAATTTACATTTATCAGTCATCTGTTTGGCATTTAGCATAACATCCATGAGTTTTTTATTTAAGCGTTTTTTGCAAGGCTGCTCCGAAAATTGATTATCATAGCTGTATAAATATTCCGCTCTGTATTTGCTAAAAACATATGAGTGTATATCTATTTGCGATTCCCAAATGAATGATTGAAACAGAAATAATTTGCATTGCATGTTAAAATGTGTTTACAAATAGAGAAATAATATCAAATAAATATTTAGAACTTAAAATGAATGTTTTTGTTTCACAGCTCATGCATGAAACATAGCCACTTAAGGCTTAAAGGCTTATAATTAATTTATGCTATTCTTCTCCTTTTTATTAAGTGTCGGAGTGACCACTGTATTCCCCACCATGCCTCTCTGTCGTCCGTTCACCCTCCTATCTCCCAAAGCGTATCTCTTTTTGCCGCTTTGTCGTTGCCTCTGCTGTGGTTACATTTCAGCGGAAGTCCCACGCAATGCCCGCCGGCAACAGCTGCAGGCACTCTCCCTTCCCTATATGCCCCGCACCATGTACGACAATGTCGGTACATAACACGACCCGCGAAGGCAAAAGCAATGGCTCCGACTACGACTACAGCTCTGGAGCCGGAGTTGTCTCTCTCTCACACAAACACACACACGCCTATGTCCTGTGCCCTCGTCATGCTGCGCCTGTATTGTGTTAATGCTTTTTGTTAAGCTACAAGCAGCAACGAGGCGATGCAAGTTGAGGCAAGGCGAGATGGCTTGGGTTGGGACAGGACGCGACACGATGTGAAGCCACGAGAATGAGGAGCAATGAGGAGCTTTGTAGTGCTCCATTGTGCAGTTTTGCAGCGTGTGTCGCTTTTTGCAAATGTTTGCAACACACACACACAAAAGCACTGCAAAAACGGCAACGTCAACAAAAACAACAACAAGCAGAATCTCAACTAGAACGCAGGCAACATTTGAAGATACTACTTTAATATTCGTAGCTATGTACATAAAATGCAGCTGCCTAAAACATTAAGGAATTTAAATCTGCTGCTGCATTTGCATGATACAAAATCCTTTAAGTGAACCAGTTCATTCGTATTCACTAACCGCCTTGCCAAACGAACGAGCGATTGAAATAAATAAATGAACGAAAAACTTTTTGGCTCTCTCTCTCTCTCTCTCTCTCTATATTTAACATGATTTTATTGTAATCATACAACTTGCTGATTACTTTGTGCTCACTTGAAAATTTTGCTAAATTATTCACTCACAAAGTTCGACAAATTAAGTAAAGCACTTCAATACATGGTGAATTTTGCCAAAGCTTATAAGTGCAATAGTTTGTGTCTCTAAATATAATAAAATAACACTTAAACAAAACAATTTTGTTAACTTTAACCATACGTATCAAATGATTGAAACAAGTGCATACTGCTTTAAATACATACAAATATGTAATAGTTATGCTGGAGTTTTCGCAAACAATTTATATATTAAATCTCTCGAATTCAGTAAAATATACTCTAAACCTCAAGTGAACATAAGATGACATGTTTTGGCACCTTTTAATTGAATAAATTGAGCGGTTCATAAATATTGGGATGCTGCCCTTAATTGTATGCTATACAAATACAGCAAATAAATACTGATTGTGATTGTTATGTGAGAACTTCAACACCTGAGTACTGAACTGAACAATTATATGTTGGTTATGCCCGTGAATGATGGTTTAGCAAATTGAGCAACACAACTTAATAAATAAATAAATATAGCTTGTAATTGAATAAATAATTAAAATTACATACAGCGAAGCTGGTTTTTCTTGTATTATAAAATGAAAAAGTTGCAAGCAACACCTTTGATTCACAAAATTTGTGCGCAAAATATTACGAAGGTAAGTTCAAATATGTAACAAATTTAATCAAATATTAACAAGGCAATTCCTAAAGCTTCTTTTCTTTCTTTTCTCTTTGCGACAAACCGTAAGCTATTTATAGTATATTTTGAAATGTCAGCTTGAAATGCTTTGTGGTAAGAACTATATATAGACTGAAGCACTTAGTATTTAGAAGTACTTTTCCGGGTACTGGAACAAAGCTTCCAAAATGATTTTTGTTTTTGTTGCTAACATTCTCTAAGGTAATATTCCAAGTAAAACTGATTGGCTACCCTTAGCAGCTAAAACTGCAAAATAGCTGTGTGCAATGAAAATAGTCTGCTTAATAACATAAGTACACAATATTTAATTTGTAAGCACAGCTTTTGTGGCATTTAAAACGCTTTCTGAAACAGCACTAATAGTAGCGGAATGTATGTAAATTGGCTCACTGCCTTATTAATAATTCAAAAAGCGGATTGCTGTTTTTATTGCTTAAATACAACATTCATACGCTTGCAGTTGAATCGAACTTCAATGAACCAATGCCCAGCGGATGTTCTTTCTCGTTCACATTGTTAATTAGATTTTTTATATGTATGCACAAACACGTACGCAAAGCGCACAGCTAAAGTTACATCAAATTAAAAGCGTTCCCATAGTCCAGCATAATTGCTGGTTAATTCAAGACTTAATCTTTTGTAATGGTGTGCTTTGCTATGAAATAAATATAAATGAAATTCAAAGTTAAGTTGACTCTTATGCAAGTCAGTTGAATATACATACATACATATATAGATATAGTTGTTCCAGTTGGCAGAATGAAACCTTTTTCTATGACTCTCATTAATTTTTGTTTGGGTACGCATTGCAAATTAAAAGTGCGCAGAAAAAGGCAAAAAAAAAAAGATGACTAGTACAAACGCTTAAAAGTATATTGCTTGCCAGACAAATATTCTGTACAAAAGAAAAATATATATCAAAATATCCTTGTTTCTAATAAGATTGCAAACATTGAAATAGTTAAAACAAATGTAACAATATTTGTTAAATCTTTAATTAAAATACATTGCCACTAAATAAATACAGCCTTATTTCGAAAGAAAAACGTTAAAGGCCGATTAAGTAACGATTATTTAAGGCAAAAAGATTAAGTTTTAAATTAAAAGTAAATTAAATGGGAAGTTATTTGCCTCTTGTCTTTGATGTCATAAAGATTAAATTAGAATTTTGCTTGTGAGACTTGCAATATCCTAGTTAATCATATCCATATACAGGGTATAAGAATAAAGCAAATTAAAACAATCATGGAACTTGAACAGAGGCAAAAGCAAGATAACGTTAACAAATTACAATTGAAGTCATGAAAATAAAAGTAAAGTGTCATTGGCAAGCACTTAAAGATAAGCTCAACTTTGTTCTTTCAGTTCAAAAATAGCTGACCTTTTGTTTTTCTTTTAATTAGCTTTCAGAAAAAAAAACCATTGGAATATGTAAAAAGTCAGCCACTCAAGTAAAAATTGTATAAAAGACTTTAATTCAATTAAAATTGCAACACATTGTGGTGTTTTGTTCAAAACTTGCTCCACAGCCAGTTAGTCTAGTTATATAACTCAAATAGGAAATCTGTTAGGTAAATACCACTGTGAAAACTAAACTCCAGCTGTCAAAAAGTTTGGACCAGCGCCACCTAGTGTGCATATCTTTAGCTATTTTTGTTGTTGTTACTGCTTCTGTTGTGCAGCCCCCAAGCACACTCAAACACACGCTTACACAGAACAAACACACGCACACAAAACTTGCAATTTTCCAATAAGAAAAGGCGAAGGTAACGCCGAAAAATTGTTCAAGCACAAACAACGCACGTTATAATATTATAAAACGGCAGCGGGAGGCCAACTTACTGAAGCGATAAAGTCAGCTAGTGGGACAAAAGGACTAAGGGTTTGCGGGGCGACAGTGGAAAGTGAGGGCTAAGTTAGCAGACAGCCCCATCAAGAACTAAAACAGCTGCTCTATGGACAATAACTGGAGCCAGCGACATTACGAAAAGTGTGAGTCGCAAAAGAGTCCGGAGCCTGATGCTGATGCCGATGCTGATGCTCTGTTTTTGTTGCCGTGGCTAAAGCTGGTTTTGGACTCTCTTCTTCTGGTTTTGTCCTCCTGGTTCTGGCACTCATCCTGCCTGACTGGCTGCCTTGTGCCTGCAACGGCTTCAGCACTGGCAACAAATCGTTGAAATAAATGAAGCGCACTGGGCGAAATCAGCAAAAGTTTTCTACAATTTTTCTTCACTTTGCAGCAGGCATTTCCGCCTCCTAACCATCCACCCGCACACTTACTCACCTCCTTCAACTCAAACTCATCTTGAAGCACTGCCACGAGTTGGTTTTACTTTTGGCTCTGCGACATTTTCGGATTTCGACTAACCCTTGCGAACACACCCTTGCCCCGATCATCCCCGGCGTACCCTTAAATACCACTCCCGGCCATTGTTGACTTACAAATTTAGGTTGCTCGACGCAAAAGTTTGTTTTGAATTGTAAGTAATTTTTGATACCTTACATACTGACATTTCGAATAGGTAGAAACTGTTTCTGTTTCGCCTGTATATTTGTGTATGTTTCTGAGTGAAGAAGAGACGAAGTCGGGCGGGTAGGTTGGCAAAGTCGGAAAGAATTTGTTTGGTGCTTGGCAGTCAGTCAATCAATTAAATTTTAGGCCCACGCCTGAACTTCTGAGCAAAAGTTGAAGCATCTCTCTCCTACTCCCTAAGTGCTGCTGCATGTTCCAGTTCCTCCATTAAGTCTCATAAATTTATACATAACTGTCAAACGCAAATGCCCTTAGCTTTTGCAGCAGTTTAAACTTCGATGATATATGTATTTGTACATAGTACACCTACAAATACATAAGTATATATATAAATCTTAACAGACCTACAACCAGTAGATTGCATTACGTGTGTGCGAGGTTTGTTCGCAACATTTGTAGATCATTATATACTCAAAACTATCTGGAATTACATAGCAAATAATCGAAAGTTATATGAAAAATATATCGATAGTAATTATTTAACAGATGAATACAATATAGAGTAGATGTTTTTCGTAAAATGTATCATCACATCACATATTTTAGCTCATCTTATTGAACGTTGAAGTATGTATCACAGCTTATTATTTTTGTTTGACTATATTAAGTAGTTATATAGCGTAGACAGTTTTCTTATTCAAAAAATGTATTATCAAATCAAATATTACAAGGAATTTATCAAAGCTTTTTCTTAGAATGGAGCAGCTTTTTATTGGTACACAAAATCCGTATGGTATTACGCTCATGAAGCTTGCCTTATCGTCACACACAATCTTTAACGAGCTGTGCACTAAGTTTCCTTAGCCCCCCTCTCCCTCCACGTCTTGGTTTCATTATAATGTTAAACGTTTTAAGCGGCCCTCGAGTGTAATGCAAATCGGCATTTTGTGAGCTGACAATAGCAGATATCGTGATATTATTGTTGTGGCTTTCGTTGTTGCTATTGTTGTTGTAGCTGCTGCTGTTGTCTGGCGTATTCGTTGGCTCTATTGTCTGGTCTCCAACAAGGCAGGCCTGTCGAGTGTATTGGTGTTGGTGTTGGTTTCTGTGAGAGTGTGTGTGTGCGTGTGTGACACTCAACATGCCAGTCAATTTATACTAATTGTAAGTGTCAGATACATTTGTCAAAATTTAAGTTATGTTTGCGGCTCGGTCTGCTGTTTTGCGGTTTCCCCCATCAGATCGTTGTCCCTGCCTCGTGTTCTGTTCTCTGTGTATATGCGTGTGCGAAAGTGTGCCATGAAAAATTGTTTATTGTTTAATATGCACTGTTAAGATGCTTGACAAAAGAGATATATATACTATATATAGATGTATGTACAACATATATTTATACACACCAAAACACGACCCACGCAACCGACAAAACAGAAGACTGAAGGCGGCTGCCAGGCAATGTCCACACTTCTGTTGACAACTTTCGAGTGTATTCTTAAATGGTTTTGCAGCTGTTTCTCAAGTAGAATTTTCGGTTCATTCGCTTGCGAAAATCACCAAAAACAACAACAACAGCAACAGTATTAACAAGAAGAAAAAAAAAAAAAACACAAGTTTCGTAAGCTGCTTAGCTGCAAGTTGTGATTAGCACATAGAATTCCACAGCAGCTTGTGGCTGCAACGCGATGCGGCTTCCATTAGCACACACAAAAATCAAAAAAAAAAGGAAGTAAAATAAAAGAAAAACTCATCACTCCAGCAGCCCACAACAGCCAACACACAAACAAAAAACAACACAAAATAAAATCTCCACACAAAAAAAATATGTGAACCACTCACTTCCAATAAAAAAACTTATGAAAAATTAGGTTGCATTTGTCGCGTAGAAGTGCTTATACTCTTTTTTGAAGCACTTTTGGAAAAGCCTTTTTTGCTGGAAGATTTATTTAATGCTTAGAACGTTGAGCTCAAAAGTAAGTGAAATGCATTTTAAACAAACATAAATTTCGAAAACAGTACTAAAGTTCTTCTAAATGAATTTTTAAAATACCAAAAACTTTCTTTTTATATTCCAATCAAGCAAATGGAAATGTTTAACTACATAAATTGATCAATTTTTATCAGTAAATTCAACAGACGGTCAAAAAAACTTTGGTAGATTGTCTAACACAGAAATGACCTTGAATCGTGCAAACATTTTAATTTAATCTACTTAGATTTGTTTAAATAAAAATAAACCTTTTTACAAATAAAATGAGGCTCCTTCAATTCCAATTAAGACTTGATTCACCCAAGCTGTTGTTAGTTGATGGCTTAACCGCTTATGAAAACAAATAGGTTTATTATATTTTTAAATTGAAAGCACTTAGCAATTTTCGTAAAAAAAAATCACCCTTAAAAATACCAGCTTTTCACAAAAGTGAATACCATCTTTTTAATACCGCTTATAATATTTAGATTTAACTACAACAAAGCCAAACACAAATCGACATAATCTTATTAAACCATTTATAAGGCTTATTAATGCTACCTTCCCCCCTCTCAATCTCCATGTCTCAATCTCATTAATTTCCAACATGGCCAGCATAGTTATAATGCCTGATTATGCTCTGGTATTAGAATGTGGCAAGCAATTCTTTTTTTATTAAGAGTTTTTTTGTACTTTAGTTTTTTGTTTTTCGGCTGGTTAGCAGGCGGGTTTTCCACTCTCCACCCTACGGCAGGCCAGCCAAATTTAAATGTTTTTAGTTAAAGCGGATTAAAAGTTCGCTGCACGCCGCACATACATAACCCATGCTCGGGTGCGGAGTCACCAGCCCCAACACCAGCCAGTCGCCATTTTCACGCGGCCTCCTTCTGCTTCAGCTACTCAGTCCGGCTAACAACATACAACCAACATCTCCCCACTCCCAACTCGTAGTTGGTATAGCCATGTGGCCTAGTTTGGCCACGGCTGCTGCTCAGCTAACCCCGTGCATAATTAACGTGGCCCATCGTTTTGGCCTGGCTGCTGGGGCCTTTAGTTACCAGCTAACTGTTACGCATTGCTCGCTCTTAGCCAAGTGAAATTGATGGCCGAAAGAATGAGCCAATTGGACGGCTTGGACGGATGGAACAAAACGTCTTTTATTGGCAAAGCATAAATTATGTGAAGCTCAACCCAATAACTTGTAAGCCGTTGGCCAAAATTTTGATTGTATTTTAAGAACTATGCAAGAAGCTTACAATAAAAGCATAAAGATAAGTATAAACTGTGTCGCGGTGTGGTGAAGGGATCGGTTTGGTGTTATTGCGGTTATCTTGTAACTGCCATAAATTGCTAGGCTTACAATTGAAAATTAAATAGTGTCATGGATTATGGGACAATTGACAGGTTGGACAGGCGCTGATTTAATGGTGAAAAATAAACTTGCATTTTACAATTGATTTAAAAATCCTTAACAAAAGCCGTTGTCCTCGATGCTGACGTCGCTGTCGACAGTCGCTGTTGGCGTCGCTGCTGCTACTACTTCTGCTGCAGCACACTGTCAGGATGTCATTTGAAACCGCCCAACCAAAAACACCGCACACTTTGCCTAAAAAAAGCCCCCCAACCCTGCCTCTCTTCCGTCACAATGCAGCGATAACCGACACACTGCCAAAGTGTGAACGTTGTTATTGTTGTTGTTGCTGCTGTTATTGTTTTTGTTGTCATCCTTGTTGTTGTTATTGCTGTCATTGTTGTTGTGGAGCAAACAAAAATTGCAGTTCTGTGTGCTGCAACTGAACTGGGGAGGTTTGGGTGTTGTTAGGCGATCGTGTAGGGGTAAGGGGTTAACAGGTGCAGGCACTGCAGTGGGGTCTTAGCCAAATGGTTGAACTGTTTGCTGCTAACGGTAACAGTTTTCAATAAATACTTTTGCCTATCTGTGTGTGTGCCTGCGTGTGTGTGTGTGTCGATGTATGTGGCCAAAAAGTTTTTCACTGCTCGTTTGACGGTTCCTCAGTTTTACCCTTGTTTTGAGGTAAACACATTTCGCTTTAGCACGATATTTGTACAACAGTCAACGACTAAGAAAATTACTTCAGCTCTAAGTCACAATATTCATACTATACTAAATTACCAAATCGATATGTTTAACTACTTTTTATGGTCGAGCATTAATCACAAGAGCTTGTTCAGCTATTGATAAACATTTCTATGGTCATTTGTATTCTCATTCTATTATTTTTCGTTTCTTGTGCCGTTAAAACTTTGTGTAGCTCGTAATTATGATAGAATTATGATTGATTTGAGAATTTTGTTACAACTTTGTCTAACACAATTGAGTATCCTCCAGGGAGTTAAGCAAATTAGTTAAGTATATAAACATGCATACATATATTGTACAAATTAAAGGTTAGCTTAACTTAAGGATAATTAAAAGGATATTCGTTTCACTTTGTTAAGTTAAGAAACAAAAAAATTAAAGAAGAATCTATAAATCTATCTTAGATTATTGCATGAAAAATTGTTTAAATTGTAATTTACTGTTAGCATATTCTACCTGTAATTGGCTTGTCTACCAAGTCATCCATGTCCAAAGTATGCATCATTGGAACATTAACATAACATCAGCTGTTCAAGAAAGTGAAAAAAATAATAATAATATAATCCAGTGCATTACCGTTAAAGAGCTTTTATAATGTGAGAATGATATATGAACGGGCCTATGAATATATTGATTTCGCATGATTGATTGTAATAAATACCTTAAGGTTGTGAAATGCTCTACTAGCGTTCGGATATCCATATATAAATATGTATTTTATTTTGTGTGGTAAAATTTTAACGTTTGCCAACCTGAATATATTTCCAATTATTAGTTATCTATGTCTTTAAATATATTAACTCTGAGTAGAAAAACTACTAAAAGTACATATAGAAAAGTAGGATTTTCATGCATATAAAGAGATGCTAGTTCATGAACACATTCACATCAATTTTCAAATGTATCTCGACATGTTTAAACCTAATAATGCTCGACGTTTCTGTTTATTTTTCAGAGCATTTTCGATTCGTTTGACTGCAAAACTAATTTTCGTTCTTTCCTGCATACTGTTTTATTTCATTCTTTTTCACTCTCTGAATGTGCGCTTTTTTTTTTGTATTTTGTGTCGACTGCTCATTTCCATGACGCGCAGTTGGCATTGTGCAAGGCGTGCCCATAAGGGGCTGGAGGCGTGGCGTGTGCTGGAAAACTTTACGCTTTGTAATTGTGTAATTATGGGAAATTAAAACTGTTGGCAAAACTTTCTGCACACGTGGGTCCGTGGGCGCAACGAATGCCGGATCTGTGCGGCTGCCGAGAAGCAGCTCAATGTGTGCGTGTGTGTGTGTGGATATGAGGGAATAAAAAGGAGGGGTAGGCGTTAGGTAAGAGGCGCCGGTTACTGATGAACGCAAAGTTAGTACAGTGCGCTTCGCATGTGCGAAAATCTGCATAGATAATTTTTCGGGTAGAAATCGATAAATGTTGTTGCAAATGCAACACCAGCCAGCAGCAGCAGAAATTGCTGGGCTGCCTCTTTCTAGCTAGTTTTGTACTATATATTATTTCTTTGTACATATATTTGTAGAACTGTGTTTGTATGGGACCCATACTATGGGTGTGGCTGGATACACAGGGTCGCTAGCGTTTCCATGTTCCCCAAATTCCCCCTCGTTACCAAAGCGAATTCTGTGTTCGTTTTTATGCAACTGTTTTCAATGAATGAGCGATTTATGTTAAGTACACATGCTCTCATTGGATTCCATTGCACATACGGCTCACACACACTCAGACACTCGCACACATTCAAAGATACTTGGAGACACACACACACACACACACACGAAAGACATCTGCAGAAAATGAGTGTCGCAAACACGCAAACAGATACAAGGACAACAAGAAGAACGTGTGTGCCCCATAACAATAAAAATTTATTTTCAACTTTTTATCTTAGCCACCTCACCACCATAGCACCCCCTCCCGTTCGTCCTTCCTTTCTTCACTTCCGCAGTGCCCCGCACGTAAGAAGCCCTCGTCCAGTTGTTGGTCCGTCGCATACATATACAATACGCTTACATATTATTATAAAGCATTCGCCTAGGTGTACCAGAGACATTGTGAACCGAAATACGCAACCCCAAACACAACAGAAAAGCTACCCTATTTCTACCATTCTCCATCTCTTTATCGCCCGCCCTGCCCTATGAGTTGTGCTTAACTCTTTTCTGCTTGCAAGCGAACATGTGTGTATAAATATCGTGACGCCTGCAGCAGAGGCAGGCAGTGAGGCAGCAGCAATGCCATCAAATTGTATTTGTAGCCAATACAAATGAGCATACGCCAGCCCATTTGCCAAGTCATTTGGGCCAGTCAGTCAGACATTAAGGCAGTCATTGCGACACCCACCTCCCACTCCGTCAACCCCAACCACGAACGCAACCACTTCCCAGCCCCGTCCCACAACTGACAGCATCTCTGCAATCCATGTACCTCACTCGGCCGGCCTCCAGCCGTGGGGCATGAGACTAAATAGAGCGATTCCGACTGGCAGTTAACCCACTAACCATGGAAATATTTTCTGAATATACGAAAAAGACATCTGCAGCAAAAGCAACAACAGCAACAGCAACAGTAACAGTAACAGCATCAGCGGCATCAGCATATCACAATATATTGACAGGACAGTGGCACAAAAGAAAATTAAATTAGGTTAAGTAACGCCTACACAGAGAAAGCATTGCGGTTGATATCATATTGATAAAAGCAAGATAGGAAAAATAAAAACTATGTAAATAAATTGGGAATACAAAAAAAATAAACTCTCCATGCATAATAAAACTTATAAAATTGTGAAATTCTTAAAAATACAGGTAACAAAAGAAAAAAAGTGAATAGAGACCGAATCTAATAAATAATAATGCATAAGCTGATTGTATTTCATCAAATAAATCAGACGTTTAGTTGTTTTGTGGAAAATTATAAATGTAAAATGGATATGTCTAAGAGGGATCGGAATTAATGACGAGATAGGAACAAGTGAAAACAGCGGTATACCCTGATACCAGTGTAAAAACGTTTGGTATGAAGGCTGCCAGTAGAGAACGGATGCGGCAATTGTGGGCGCTAAACTGCTAAGCTACCCTCTAATTCAACGACTCTAGCTCAAAAATTGTGGAAGATTTGGGGATTTCCGATCTTAAAAGTCAGGTGGAATGGATTGGCGTGGCATCAACCTTTTTAGTATAGATCATTTGCCAGATATATTTCTTTCAAAACAAGGTGACTCTAGCGTACAAACTGATTTCGATTTCGATTTTACACGAAAGTAGGGTGGCTGGGCGAAAAAGGAAGTGGGCGTGTCAGCAACAAGTTGCAAAGATATGGGGAATTGGTGGAGCTATAGATTTCGAGCAATCGATTTTTTCGATTATTCCAGTCGCCCATAGGCGTAGCAACTAAATTTTGTCACTTCTCTCCCGCTCATTGAAAATATATTTACAAAGTTTCTAGCTTTAAAGGTGTCAGCCGGAAAAACACTTTGACGGTAATAGCACAAAACCCATATCAGAGTATGCAAATAAGATCGCATTTATATTCAACAGTAAGTTTTTGAAAATATATACAGACGCATACAGCTGCAAACAAAAGTATATGCGAAGCTACTATTACTATCTGTCAAAAAACCAAACATCTAGTTTTCGATTATTTCCAGTGAGTATACTTTGTATATTGCTTAGAATTTCCCCTGTAGACACATATACAACACAATTTGACGATAATGTGTGAATGGTAGATTGACTGACAAATGCAACTATCAAAATTAACTATCCCACAGAAATCGATTCAAACTGCAACGAGTACTTAGCTTATTCCCTTACGTGAAGTTTCCTATCTCTACAAACACAATCTTGGTGTGTCACTCTTTTAATTATATTTTCTATAAGTATTATAGTCGGACATGTGTCAAGCACAGTATTGAACTGAAAAGCTTTAAATCTGTTAAGCATTCCGCCATATCTCTTGATTTGCAAACATTTAAATCTATCAATCAGAGTAAATAAATAAAGCTTGCAATTACTTTCATACAATTGTTTATCAACACGGACAGTTGTACTAAACCAAGCTGATTTTTCGAAAATTAAGCCGATTTATAATCCTTGTTGGTCACTGAATTTCTCTTCCCCCCCAACCCCCCTACCTTTTACTCATTCAATCAGACTTTGTCTATAAATTAAATGAAATTCAATTAAATAAAACAAATGTATGACGAAGATTATTATTTTGTTTGGAACGTGTTAATTACAAAATCCAGAAAATGTTAATGACAACGGCAGCCATAATTGCCATGTCACGTATTTTCAATTAAAAATTCACAAACGGATTATAAATACATATAAGTATATAAAGATATATACATATATGTGCTCTGTATCCACATGGATATGTTTATGAATTGCATGAACAAGTAGTTTGACATACAAAATATGATTGGGTTAAGCTGCTTGATAATTCAATTTCTCAACGATATCCGAGATTTCCAAGATGTCAAGGCTCCTTTCGGTGTCAACCCAGCCAGCCACCCACTCTAAGTTCTAGATTGAGTACGCAGACTTTTCAAGCAATTGGAGCAATTGCCGTTGACTGCAATTTTCAACTCTACCTTTGAGATTTTCCATCCCCACGTTTCTTGCTGCTGCCGTTCGTCATCGCAATGGTAGCGAAAATTTATTGCAATGTTGCATGTCAGCTTAGGTTTAGTGACTTTTTCTGCGTCTAATATTGCAACATGGTATTATAGCATAGACAACTTTTCTGGTCTCTAAACGCTAATTGGCAGCTTTTCAAGTGCAGCAATAGAGAAAATCTGTCATTTTATAGCTCAAAGTAAAATGAAGTAGAAGATGATTTTGTTTTGGCTTTGAGGTTTTGGCTCATCAATTTTAATGCGGCTTTCAGTATTTACCCGTTAGCCATCCTTAGCTGGACATTGACGTTGCCGTGGCTTTATATGCTGTCCACTCCACTGGGCACACACATACACAGATAATAAGAGACAGAGAGAGAGGAACAGAGAGTGAGAGAGCTAGAGAGTGAGAAAGGAAGAGCGCGTGTGGCTTGTATAGACGCATTTACGCACACCGCAATAATCCCCGGCTTAAACATTGGCAAATCCGTTTGCGTTTTGTTCAAACATGGTTAAAGCGTATTGGCAACAAAATGCCAAAGCAGCCTAGTCCAAAGTTAGGTGCGTTACAGTGAAAAAGGGGCAATGACAGGGTAGGCAGCAGCTAAATGGAGTTTTTTTGTCCAAAAAGCTGCACAATGAGCCGCGTCGACAGAAAACTCTGACGATTATTTTGGCACGTGGGCGCGTTTGTTAGCATTAAGTCATAAAACCGTGTCGTCCCATGGACACAAACTCACACACACACGCACGCACACACAAACAGTTCCTAACACACATGAACAAATGAGGCATATGGCCAAGTCGTTGCCCATTTTCTATGCAGTCTACAAAATGGCCAAAAGCAAAGCACAGACCAAAACAAACCAAGGGCTGCTGGATACACGCCTTCTTCCTGTCCCGCTCTCGAACTCTAACAACAACTGTTGCCAGGTGTATTGGCACTTTGGCTCCTTATCGCTGCGCACAAGTCGCAAAGTCTTTATCTCCCAACCACCCAAAAGCTGTCCCGTACACCGTTTCCGCTCAATTCTACGGCTGCTGCGGTTTGCTAAGCAGCCGAAACTACGCAGCTCAAAAAGGTTTTGCTCTAGTCTAGGGCGATGGACGATAGCTGTAGTTGCCGCTGTTTCTCCTGCTGTGTTTTTCGTAGAAGTTGCCATTGTTTGGTTATACTCTGTTGACATTCAATGGGACAATTGCTGTGGTAGACAACAGTGATACATTTTGTGTTCTGGAATAGCATTGATTGTGTGAAAAACAAAGAATAATTTTTGTTGTGGCTTTCTGAAAAGAAATATATGCCAATTTTTAAACGTTAACATTTATTGATAAATACAACAGTAACTATTTTTTTGTAATAATACTTTTAATTATCGCAAATACTTTATTCGAAGTCACTCGAATCTTTTTGAATCTTCATAAGCTTTCTTTCGCTGCGCATTAAGCTCCTTTTTGAAAAACAGAGTATTTGTTAATCGTGTTATCCTAAATATTTGTTTACCTGCTTTGTTTGCTTGCACTTTAGTTTGTTTTATCTTTTCTGTTCTTATCTCATTATTACGGTTATTGTTCTTCAATCACCATCAGTTTGGAATGCAATAAACTTGTAATTGGCATTACTTATGCACTTTAAAGCTTGAAGCACTCAGTAACTTGATTGCACCCCAAATTCGAATTTGATCGAAAATCTAAACTCTGCGCTAATTATAATGAGAGCCTTTCCTTTGAATTGAAATTCGATGCTGGTTTTTATCCCTAAGTGAAAGCGATATATTTCGTTTGAAGTTCAGATCATTTGATAAGTTAATTAAAATTGAGTGTCATGGTTTCATATAAAACAGTTTATATATCAAATGGTAAGAAGGTCAAACGCACAATACTTGAAATTTGCGAAAAATAATCTTTATAGCAAAGTTAAAGTCAAAAAAATAAGTAAGAAGGCTCTAGTTGGGAGAGCCCGACTAGAATATACCCTGAACCCAGTTACAATAAATAAATTAAATTTATATAAGACTTGGGAATACTGACTTAACTTCAATCAATTAAATTCGATATCTCCGGTGTTTCTTAACCGATTTGGACGAAATTTTCAGAAAAGTTCTATCGTTATCCATTATTTCAACTCTCATTTTTACATTTTCCAAATTCGATATTTTTTTGGTTATCGATTCCATGTGTATATCGGAAACCAGAATAGTTATCGATAATTTGAAGCAAAATTGTTCTGCTCATGGTATAGAAGAACTTATACACAAAATCTGAAGTCTCTAGCACTTGTAGTCTCTGAGATCCACGCGTTCATATAGACGGACAGACGGACAGACGGACGGACAGACGGACATGGCTATATCGTCTCGGCTGTTGATGCTGATCAAGAATATATATACTTTATGGGGTCGGAGATGCCTGTTACATACTTTTGCACAAAACCATTATACCCTTTTTTACCCATTTTATGGGTTAAGGGTATGAAAAAATCAGAACAGTCTTTACTCTGTCTTTGAGTATGTATCAATAATAGATATCTCAACGAAAATCCGTCTGTTTCGAAATGGCTGGAATTGCAAGTATTTGCCAAACGTAGAGCGATTAATTTGATTGTCGCAAGCTGCTTACATACAAACACACAAACAAACACACTCATGTGCTCACACTGTTTCTCTATGTGTCTTAAGAACATGTTTCGCATGGCAAAACTTAAGTAATCTGATATCTGGCTTATTCAACTTTAGCTCGTCTGTTGCCTTGTGCTTTCTAGCTTGTGTGCCTTGTCTTTAAGCCTTGTTAACTGTCGCAATGGCTTTTGGCACATCCGCTACTCACTTTCTATGCAATTGGCTTAAGCAATTTTCTTTTGGTTGTGGTCCTGACTAACCATTTCTCTATGTCCCTCTCCCCAAAACTCTTCCCACTCATTGCATTTTCACTTCTTCTTATTTCAAATTGTGCGTCTCTATTGGCGTCACCTCGTTCCAGAGCATTTCTTGCACATCCGATTAGCAATTTCCATGCACTTGAACAATTTCAATTTTTCTGTTGTCTTTCTTTCATGTTGCTCCCGCTGTTGTTGTTGTTGTTGCTGTTGTCCTTGGTTTGGATGGTGTCTTAGCTAAAGCTCATCCATATCCTACCTTTTTATGGTCATGCTCTGAGCTGCAACTCTTTTACCAAACGCCACTGCCGTCACCCCCGTAAGTAGCTCAAAAACATTATGCACACATCCCACAAGCACTTTCCATGCGTTTAAACAATTTACATTTTATTTCATTTTCAGAATGAATATTCCCTGTGGGCATTAGAGTAAGTTGGGTATATAAAAAAATATAGAAGAAAAAATTTAAGGGTACAGTTTTTATTTTCATAACATAATTGCTTGTTAGATTTTTTTTTGTTACATTTCTTATATGATTCAATACCCAAACATTTCCTATTATCTTTCAAGACTGGCTTACAGAAAACATCACTGTGAAAACGAAGTGAAAGGAAGCTTAGGTAGCTTAACTTACATTCCACCTAAGCCCCTATTATTCCGAGGGTATATACACAGTTATGATATTTGCTGCTTAGCCAATATTGTGGTTAGTTCTCTATAGCAGCCCTGCGGGTGTAACCCTGTTAGCTTGCCATTGCCAGTGCCACTGCTGCGGCTGCTGCTTCGAAAAGAAAGCCAAATATGTGAGTATTTGTGGAACTCAATGCATTGGGCGACCCCCTTCAGTTGAAGCGTTTGTTGCATTCTTTGCTTGGCTTTTGAAAAATGATGATAAAAATTTCATAAATATGCCGAATGCGTTACCTTCTCTTATTCCTTTCTAAGCCATTAACTTTGCCCAAGCCTTGGGCGCTCTCACTCTCTGTTACTCTCTCGGTCTCTCTCTCCCTCTCTCTTCTCTCTCTCTCTCTCCCTCTGTCTCTTTTGCAATGTCTTAGCAAATAAATTTATATGATGTCGTAAAATATTTAATAGCTTTAAGTGTTTGCCAGCGCTAAGGGGCATGTTCAATGCTGCGTATACTCCATATATATATATGATTCTATATTTATACGTATACCTTGGCCATTATGCAGTCCTGGCAACACACTGGCCACCATTTGTCTCCGTCCGTCTCTCATGCTTTGGCAGCAATTTTTTATTAAATTTTATAAAATAGCAGAACATAAAGCAAAAATATCGATGCATGAATATTCTGACCTATCCCTCAATAAATTTCAAATGAAACACATTGAATGAGACGTGATTTTCAGCTCACGCACACTCTCGCCCACTCACGCACACACACATACGCATAAGCCACACCTAAACAGGTCGCATTGTGAGGGGTGGGTTTTGGTAAGGTCCATCGCAATGGGTCGTCCCCAGTTCTGTTTACTA
Source organism: Scaptomyza montana (assembly GCA_018904305.1). Classification (NCBI taxonomy): domain Eukaryota; kingdom Metazoa; phylum Arthropoda; class Insecta; order Diptera; family Drosophilidae; genus Scaptomyza; species Scaptomyza montana. The sequence goes on from JAEIGR010000001.1 coordinate 376,337, forward strand.
CTGCATGGCACGTATTCTGGATTTCTGCTACATTTGAACTTAATATTTTAGACCCTGTCTGTGTGTCTGTGAATCTGTGTTTTTGCGAAAAATTTGTTCTCGCTCTCTTATTGAGTCAGCTTTAAGCAGGGGGAGGCAGGGTAGCATCTCGAATTTGTAGCCATGGGGAATTTCCTCTAGCGTGTTAATGCCTTTTGGCTATCAATTGGCCATTATTCGCTGAATTCTTGCAAACCCAGATCGCCAGTTCCGGCCGCCTCATCCGCTACATAACCATTACCAGTCTGTAATTCCGTTGTGATTTGGGATTAGGTCTGGGACCTCGGCGCATGAACACGCTCAAAGAATATCTTTGACCAAGGCAATTGAATAAATTGTGACCTTTACATTGATTCCGTCTGCAATTCTCATTTTTTACCCACCGCCCTTTTCATTCTCACACTTTTTGTCCCACTCTCCCCCGTGTAAATAAGACTTGAAAAACCATTTATTTCTTTTTGACTTTTGTACCCTTTTATATTATTGCTCTATTTATTTGTTGTGCTTGTTTGTGTTGTTCTCTTAGTGGCCCAGCTCGGACATTCCCCGCGGCACCGGCACGTAAGCTGCAAGAGACTTTCATAAGTCCATTTGTGTGTTTGCTACAATTTTTAAATCGAAATATAAATAAATGGTTGCGGCCATGAATGGTTGTTTTCGCTTTCGTTGTTATTGTTATAGTAGCTGTTGACCCAAACACACACACACACACACACTGAGTCAGTAACTCATACTATATGTACGCGCCCACATGCTGACCACAAGTTGGTCTATTAATATGCGCAAATAAGCCGCTTAATTAGTCTTCCATTTTGGGTACACTGCAACACCGCAAAAACTGTCGGTTTTAAGGGAATAACATAGAGCCATATGTGTCGTATACACAATGGCGTGGAAGAAAATCGAACCAAACAACTCATTTGGCACGTTAATTAAATATTGGCATAATAGGATAAACGATAAGCGTTCACTTTTTTGCTCGTTAGCTTGAAATCATTAGCCCTGCAAACCGTTAAAAGCCGAGTATAAGCGCATCATACTTTTCTTTTGACATTGTTTTGCTGTTGAGCTTTCGGCTCATTTGGAGATATCATTTAAGTGTCACAGTTGCCAGCACGCCAGAGAGTACACATAAGCCAAGTGCCATTGTTGCCAACTTGACACTAAATCAAAAGCAATACATATCACAAATCACATTGTTGCCAACTTACCCAAAAGCATACCATGCATCGATGCCAGAATGAATGTCATAAACAAAATGTAGCCAGAGTTGCCAGATAACCGAAGCCTAAGTCTTCATTAGGGCAATGTGATTTCTTTTTATTTATCGTTATTACTGAAAACGAAAATAACAAGCGTCTCCAATTCCCAATCAATTTAAAAGCCACTCAGTTTTTATATTTTAACCATAACCATACTTTTATTATGGAGAAACATTTTTCATTTTAGGTTTTGTTTTGTTTTTTTTTTAACAGAAAACATTATTTATTACTTGTATCTTGTTTGTCAATATTTTTTTTCGTTTTTTTGGTTTTTTGTGATTTGAAAGTTGTCAACTTGGGGGCGTTTATACTTATCGCTTAAAAGTCTTATCAAGACCGCTTAAAATCGAGCGCTAAATTTACAGTTAGTAATTGTATGTATCAATTATTAATAATTTACACAATGATGGACTACTTACTATAGAACTTTGATGGCAGACAACCAGATAAGAACTTATAAAATATACACAGAATGTTTTTGTTAAAGTTTATAAATTTGGTTGTTTTCGTTTTTACTTTGTGTAATGTTGTATATAAAAATGGGCGAAAAAAGTTATTGTTTGCGTGTTTGTATGTTTATTAAAATGTATTTGTTTTGTTTAAATAATGAATGATGCAAGCCGAATCACAACAAATATTTATACTTTATACACAGGAGCTGGCCGCTCATTTCATTATGCTTGTTATTTCATTATTAATTTTGGTTGTTTTGCCTAAATCCGTAACGAAAATTAAAAATTGAATAGCGTGTAATTTGGCTGGACTTTGCTGTGAGTATTATAGAATTATTTATATATATATGCGTTTATATATATTTAATCTCTCTTTTTACTTTTTACTATGTCAAAGAATAACAAATTGGTTTTGTGTGCAAAGTAGAACAAAAGGCGGCGCTGCGAGTTAAAAGCGCTTTCAACCCAAATTCGCAAACTTTTTTATTGCATACTTTTTGGCGCGTGCGAGCAAGGTTTTCCTTGTCGTTGTTCTTTCTTTGAGTTTAAATGAATTTCTCTGATAAATAAACTTGCACATCGACATTTTTTTCATATAATTTTGAATTTTTAAGCAAGCTGTGCCTTGACGTCAAAAAGCATGCAAGCCACAAAATTAGGCGAAAACGGCGAAGAAAGAGTTTTTCATTTGAAAAAATTAATGAAAGATGAATGAAAAAAAAGTTTCCAAGTTTTCGCTTTTGAAATTCATAATTAAGTCTAACAATCTTATACATTACGGTTGATTTTATGACTGTGTACTTTTATTTTTATTTTTTAAAAGTTCCATCTTAATACTTTTTTATGAAGTCAGCAAGGCTGCCATATCGAATTGTTTTATTTCTCTTATAGATAATACTCGTTAAAGGACTTTTGCAATATGTACATCACCACCTCAGTTGATGAGCCGCATCGAGCCGTCGTCAATTGCAAACACGCACACATACATATACACACACATTAAATGCATCATCATTAACACTAAACAGAAGATAAGTGCAACTGCCCCAACTAGGCCGGGGCCGTCTTTCAGCATCTTGCCGCATTTGTAACAGCTGCAACATCATCAGCTCAAACTGCTTAAGCTCCAACTCCAGTTCCAGGTCGAGCTGCAGCGGCGCCACAAGTTGGCAAACGCCGCTGGCAGCAGCGCATTAATGGCAGCAACAAAGCAACCACTGCTCCAGTTCCAGTTCCAAGTGACAGCCACCGCAGCTGTCGTCGTTGTGATGACAAGTAAAGGCACTGAGCTCCACGATGAGCGCAAGGAGCTGGCGCTGCTGTTGCCATGTTGCATGGCGGCCGGATGTTCGCCGTTTATGACATGCACCACCACCGACGCGGAGTCTTTTGTTGATGTTGTTGTTGAAGCATAAGATAAAGAAAAAGTGGAAAGACACAATGATGCAGTGAGAGAGAAGAAGAGAGATGGGAGTTAAAAAGATGAGAAAGAAAACAGCTAGAGTTGGGAGCGTGTATTTTACTTGTCACGCTGAGAAATTGAGTAGTTACATCCGTACAAATCATTAAAACATAAATAGAAAATCAAAAAAAAAAGATTTCTTTAGAACTAAAAATGTCATATAATAAAAGTCATACGTGTACGACACGTAAGCTTACTATGACTTTACCAAATATGCTTCGATATAAAAAAGGGTTTGTTTTGGACCAAGTGTTATGATAGCAAGGACATTTAAAATGTCGAATAATGAAACGCAATTGAAAATTACATATCAATTAGTTCGACTAACTCAAACGTTAAATATTTATTGCTATTATAATACTTTGACGTTTAATGTTTTTGCTTATTTTTCTTGGATTAAAGTCACGTTTTATTTAATAGAGCTGCGAGTGATAAAGTCTTGTAAAAAATATATGACGCCCATCTCTAGATGAAGTAGAGGAAGTATGAGTTTGATAAGGTGAAAAGGTAAGTTTGTGCTAGAAAAGCCGTTGGCGTAGAACGTCACATTAATTGCCAGCGGGCATAGGACGAGACTTGAAACTGACACACACACTCAGACAGGCGGATAAGGACGTTGCCATTAAAATTAGATGAAGATGAAGATGATAGTGGAAGTTGAAGTGAAATTGGAGAAGGGAGAAAGTGAAACCGCAGTGGCAGCAGCAGCAGTAGGCAACAAAAACAAAAACCAACAAAAAAAAACCAACTCACCTGAGCTACTTGGCGAGCACGTGTAGTTGCCGGAATCCGCCGACGTGGCCTTGGCTATCAGCAGCTTGCTGGTGCGCGTCGAGCGCTCGGTGATGACATTAATGCCGCCACGCTGCGAATAATTCATGACCCGCTTGCCTTTGTACCAGTAGATAAACGATGGTGGCACTGGCGACTGCATTGCCAGGCAGGTGAGATTAATGTCGCTGCCGCTCTTGATGAACAGCTCTGCATTGCCAAGAATTTTAGCACGCGACACTGCAAAAACCCACACAATACAATTAATTTCTTTCATACTTAAAAATACGACCCACACTCACGCACACACTCTCGCACACGCCAACTTTTTCACATGCTATTATACTATACTTACCAACTACATTGAGGCGAAAGCCTTGACTGATTTTTGGCTCCGTAGACACCTGACACTCATATGTGCCCGAATCTCGAGGCTGTGGTGAAGATATGCGCAACGTCCACTCATCGGAGCCTTCAGAGTGCAATGATTGAAAGCGCTGATCATTCGTATAAGTCAATATGCCAACAGTTAGTATGTGCAGGTCGCGCTTACGTATCCACGATACCTATAACAATGGCCAAAGCAGCCACAAAAGAAATAGCGAAAAGACGTCAATTAAAATACATTCGCACAAAGCGTTTCATTTGAAAGCCAAGTTAATTGAGTTCCAGTTGTGTTAAGCCAAATAACAATTTAGCTTTAACATCAACTTTATGCAAGCAAGTACAATTTATAGAGCTTCAACTATGTTTTTTAGTAAGTGCTACGAATAAACTTCAACTTTGCTCATTTCATTAATTTTAATGCGCTGCAATCAGTTAATGTTTCGCACGAATCGCAAGGCGTCGATAGCAAAGTTTGCTGCTGCTTATACAGCCGGAAAGCTTTTAAAAAAGCTATCCTGCTTTTTGTGCATTATTTTTGCTTATTTATTGCTTATTAATAAGTAAATAACAAACTAATGACCTCAAGCCAGCCAGCTTAAAAACTTATGCACATATTTTAGCTTCAAACTAAATTTTTCCACAGTTTCAAACTTAGACTTATACTAAAGAAGTTTACGAAAGTGCTTTAAATTATACTTAATCGGAGTATTGGGGCATATAAATATATTTTCAATACAAGCAAATAACTTATAGAAAAACAAAAATAGAAAGGAAGTAAATATACTTCTGATATGTTTTTCAAATAGGCTGGTCTCATAATGTATGATACATATACTAATAAGTATAGCGATCGGGGATGGTTCTTGCTGACTGTTAAAAACATTCAATGGGTCTACAAAGAAAGAGGCCACAATCACATACAACAATTACAATGAATTACAGTAAAATACACATAATAATATTATTATTTAATTTATTTCCTTCAAATAAAAAAATAAATATCTAAAATACATTTGTAAATGGATTCCCTAACTAATAAAATACAAATAAATTGTGTATTTGTCTTAGCAATGTACAATGTACAATAAAATAACAAAACAAAATTGAGAAAACAAACCATTTTTGTAAGAGTGTGAAACATGTCTTAGACAGATTTATTATTTCCTGAAATAATCAAACAAAGTTCTAATAATAAATAACAACCACAGTCTTACAATCAATAAATTTTCTGCAAATGATTCAACCTCAATAACTTCAACAGCAACTGTCAAATAATAAAACTCAATCAAAGTGTTAAAATAAATCAACTTATTATATTAGGATAGAAATGAGTATCGCCTAAATCTGCGTCATTCAAGGAAACCAAACTTATTTCTGTTTCATACTTGTGACGTTAACTATATTATGATTATTGGGCGTTTTGCTATTTATAAGTAAGGTTAATTATACCTAAATCGACTGCTGTTGATGAGCTGTCAAAAAATGTATCATTAAAGAGTGATTACGTAACATATGTCAGTACTATTAGGCCAAATTAGGGTTAATATTAATAGTGTCACTAACATTACCAAACAAAAATTATTTAATTTGGAACAACAAAATATGTATTTTATTTGCTTTTCACTTCACATTTTACCCCAAATATTGCATAAGGTAAATATGTTAAACGAAACCAATTGGAGACTTAAAACAAAACCTAGCTCAGGTGCACAAAAATTGTTGAAAATTATATGAAATAGCATATTTTGTGACCCGCATTTGTTTTCATTGAAACTAAACTAATTGACTTTAAGTCGTAGTTTAAAGTTTTTAAAGAGATTACTCAGTTGGACAACAACTTTACCAATTGCAGGCAAAAAGTCAAAACTTTGTACATTGGTTTTTCCTCTCTTACCCATTTAGATGTGCAATTGTGTTAAACTTGAAGCTAAAACAAATATGAAGGCAAACGCAAATTTGACTTGGAAAAAAACCTATTTGCAAACGCTTTCAGAATAAAGTGCGAGAAATGCTGAATAAATGAGAATAAATGCGAATCGCATGAAAGCTGTCTAGCTACTATTGAAATGAAATTCGAGCTTAATAAAAATATAAAATTAGTTTGTAGACAAAACTTAATAGCAATTACAGAGAAATCAAATCAAATAAACTTGATAAATACTGAGTCAGTATTACTGACCAATGCAATTTAATGGCAATTTTGGGCTAATAGAAAATTGATTATGCACACACAAAAACAAAAATATATTTAGCCATAGCTATATTTAGAGCATAAAGTTGAACACTTTTGCTCTGTACAATCTTTGATTCAAACTTTGATTGACACGCAATTGTGTGACATCGCTCCAATTAGTTGCATATAAGAAATGACAATGCGTTTCGACTTGTCAGGTGTCCCAGGTGGGGAGAAGAGGGATTGAAGGATTAGTTGCACGTTGGCAACAACGTGGTTGTATGTGACTGACTGACTGACTGACTGACTGACTGTTTGACTGACGGCTTTAGCTGATTGCCTGACTTGGTTTGTCTTTCAGTTCGGGGCGTTAATTACTCAATTCAACTGCCTGGGGCCAGAAAGTTCTGATGGTAGAGTGTCGCCAGGCAACACACAACGCTGTTGTCACTAACATCGTTGTCAGCCCCCAAAAAAGGAAGGAGGAATGGGCCGGCGGGCAAAGACACGGACAGCTAGAAATTTATTACACCGCATAATTGCACAGCCAGAGCGCTTTTGAGGTAGAAACCAATGTGGGCTAGCAGAAAGAGGGGTGTTGTGGGGTAAGGAGTGGGAAAGGAAGCAACTGTTGTTGCATTTGCTAACAAATCGCTGGTAGCGGAAACGAAGCCGTGTTACAAATGCGCGAACCAGAACATGCAGAAGCGGAAACGAACGAACCAAAGAGAGAACGAGAGGAAGAATGGGGAAGATGTAGATTGGTGGCAGAACTGTAGGCTATGGCGGTTAGACCACCAACTTTATGGCGTAATCTTTTAAAAGTAATCTACAAATCTGCCAGGCGCTCGCCGCAGGTCGTTTGTTTGTTCCCTCCTCCCATCTGGAATAACCTCCATATGCCTTATGCGGCATGCATATATACATACATATATAATGTTTTGGCTTTGACTCGAAGCGCAATTTTAATTGCGTGCCCCCTCTGGGCGGATAGCCCTCAAACTCAACAAACACATATATAAAAAATATTAAAATAAAAATAAAAACAACATCATTCAACTTACCGCCCGGTCGCCCAGATTCCGCACGCGGCAATGCAGTAATGCTGCCTGGCCCACGGTTGCCGTGACCTCGCGTCGTGAGGAGTTATCAAAGTATGGCTGCGAGTAGGGGGTTTCCCAGTAATGTGGAGGCACTTCGCTGATGACCATGCCGCTCTCTACGTACATAAAGAAAAAATAGTAACAATAGCAACACAACATCATTTAAGTTCATGCCCCACGTTTATATATGTGTTTTAAATGCCATGTCATTGGCATCTTGATCCTGAACTTACCAAATAGCAACAGCAAGAGCCACAGTTGTGTTAGCCAAAGCACTTTTAGGGGCGACGCGCCCCAGCTGTACTGTATGTCCATCGACATAATACTACGTTGATCGATGAACTGACAACTGATTTCGTCTTTTATTTCCTTGCTTTCGCTTTATTATTTTTCTTTCTGTAGTTCTTCTCACTGTCCTTGCATGCGCCACAGCAGCAGCCACAACATAGATGACAGTCTTGAAGGACTTTGAGAGACGTTAACACTATAAAATAGAAAAGTTTAAAATATATGTATATAATGGTCTAGTTGAAAATCGAACTTGAATGTGTTGAGTATAAGTAAACATATGTACATTATTTAACAAAAAGCTTTTACTTGCATTGTAAAGGTCATGGTGAATAAATTCTAAAGGTTTCATTCGATATTTATTTTTTTTAAATCAATTTTACTAATTGCATAATGGTACGCTAATTATTTATTTAAACAAGATATATTGTTATACATTTACTATAGATATTTAGTAGGGGTTTGTCTAATATTTGACCTCATTAAAAAACATCGAATATCTAATTAACTTGTATTTCAAGTGCCAACTTGTTTAAATATTTTATTATTATAATAATGCTTAACTGACGCAAAGTGTTCATAATTCTTTACTCGAACATATTATTGATTTTCACACACAGAGAACACATCAAATTCCCAATGCACTTGTTATCCTAGCATTATAAATAATTACCATGCACGTTCCTAAATTACAAACTGTTCACAATTATCAACTGCCTAAATTGTGTAATAGTCATTTAGGTTTATTGACTATGCACATGAAAACAAATTAAAAAATTGCATTTGCCTCGAATATATATTTTGTCATTATTTTGCTATTTAAATAATAGATATATAATTGGCAAGCCTTGCCTCAACTTGTGGGCCTATTTGTTACGTTTATTGATTTTCGGCAATCAAATATTGGCTAATGAGCATGCCATTCTATTTTAATCGTATAACACGAAACGGAGAATGTTTCTACTTGTTTTAATGGACATTTTATCGTCCAATCGAAAAAATACGCCATTAATAATATCCGACACCAGCCATTGAAACCCAATATATAATTAGCTTTGTTTAAAAAGCATTAATGCTTTTAAATGCATTAGCCATTATTAATATCTATAGTAGATCTGTACGGACAGTAAAAAATACTGGGTAAGTCTGCATTAAAAATTAGCTTCAAGATAATCTGGGCAATTAAAATTTTAATAATATTTAAGTGCTTTCGAAGTCATTAAAACGGATTATATCTTGGAGCACACATTTTAACCAAAGTAACCGGGAGCCACAACAGTATGCTATATAAATAATAAGCTGGCGAACTCTGCTCTTTGACGTGGATTTGCTTCGGAAAAGGTTTTAAATTTTGTTGCAATGGCTTTAAAAATGAATAACACCAACTTTCACTTTCACTTAAATATTTTAAGACCAAATAGTTTTTAACTATTTTCGAGCTATAATTAAGCACACTTAAGCGCTAAAAAAAATACTGACAAACTTTTCTAAAAGTCAAAAAAGCAAATGCAATTTCTCCAAATATAGTTAAAACTTTTCCATGCTATGGATTTGATTAACAAAAAAAAATAGCTCTGCTACAACGTTGAGGAATCTTGATTCAAAAAAATTGTGAGCTCATCTGAATGTGAATCTGGAAACATTTTCGAAATATTATTTTTTGTCAGCAATTGCTTGTGCCGAAATGAGTGTATTCTAAGTGGCTTGGCAGTAGACGATGTGCTTAATTGAATAATTTATTGTAATTACTATTTATTCCGAGGAGTTTTTCGTAGCACTTCGGTCTCAGCTTGCAGAGTAACGAGGCAGCTTTATCACCAAATAAGTGCTTATTTATACGCTTAAATACCCGTTTCACCAGCTGGCGAGTACTCGTTATATTCAGTGCATTTGTTATAAATTACAGCTACAATTTATGACGACCACTTGCAACCGTAGCTTTTTCGTTCTATCATAGACCAAAATGAAAGAAATAACACCCATAATTTCTCCAGCTGCGTTTGGGTCAACCGAGTGGGGGTTAAAAAAGAATTCCATGGAAATTCATTTAGCACGGGAAAAATATTCATAATCCTGGGCCATTACTCACAATTGTGTATGTGATAATTTATATATATACATATACATTCGTTGTCAGTCCAATTAGCTGCGTGACTCGGGTCAAGGGGTTCGTGTGGCCCGCTATTTGTTTTGGTCAGTGCCCCCCTCTGTACTTTATTCATATATGTTTGTGTGTGTGTGTGTGTTTTTCTTTGTATGGGGCGTATTTGTTTGTTTGTGCCGCTGAACACTGTCCTTTTTTCCATGAGCATTTTGCCCTGCTATTATACACAATTATCGCCCGGGGCCCCAAAACGTCACTTTTCCATGGAAATCAAACAAACCAAATGTCAAGCTCTTAGCCAGCGCTTAGTACAATTTTTAACCAGCATTTTTTTTTTTATGGCCACATATTAGTCAAAGGCACACAAATGATGCACAAAGTGATGACAAACCTTTGGCCTAGAGGTCTAAAATGCAATACTTTTATTTTGTTTACTATTCATGTCCATTTATGAAACTGACTTTTAAAAGTTCGAATGTTCTAGGAAGCCCCATATTGCGTTATCCATGTTTCTATCTGTTTTGAACTGACTTTTGAGAGATCTTATTTCCAAGCAAATATGTGAATATAAATGCGTTCCAAAATGAATTTAATTATTAGATTGAAGTAGATGCAATCGTAATTGATCACGCTTTTCATAGACCAATTTGTAGAATTTGGATGAGGTTTTTCTAGTGATGCACTCCCAAGACAAATATTGTCCCAGACTATAATTTCATGTACGAACAGTTTAAGTTGAAATAATTCTAAAACAGAAGGTCACTGATGAGAATGCTTGGCAGCATTTGATAAAGCGCCATCTGGCCAGCCTAAACTGTTTATTCAGAATTTTTAATGGTTTCGAATCAACCCTGTGATTCAATAACGTCCAATGACGAGACTGTGTTACTCATTTCTAGAAATTTATAATTAGTAAACTTTCTGTTTGTGAGCATTCACTGTACTTACTTCCAATCGACTAGCATGTTGTTCGTTTAAACACAATTATGAAAGCTATTTTCTATTAAAATATTCCGCCCCTAAGAAGTCTTTTTCTTGGGGCCAATTTGCGTTTGTTAGTTTGACTCTGTTGTATGTGTTTAAAAACCCATTAGCTGTTGCGTTCTGTTAAGTTCTATATAATTTGTAATTTAACGTATATACTCCCATATCTCTTCTGGTTAAGTTCAACTTCTATATGAATAGAACTTTTAATCTTTTTCTATTCAATAGTACATTTATCATAGATAATGAATGCCTTTCAGTTCCTTAAACCTTTAAATTAAATCCTTGTTATACGAGATTCGTTTTCTTACCAATGAGCACCTGTTTTATGTGTATTCCATGCAACACTTGTGTTCCGTCGCCATTTTCAGCCCAATTTAGTGATAATTTTCGTTTATTTTTTTACAAAGTTGATTTATTTGACAATCAATTGCGCAATGCGGAATAATTAGTGGAAACTCTACATTTATGTGTGTGCACACATTTCTTGCTTCAATGGCCGCTCATTTTGGCTGCCATTGTTGCTTTCTCCGGCTGAACAGTTTTTTTTTTTTAAATATTTTTTCTGGCAATAACCTGGACTACCAAATATTTCCGTTTAGCACTCGAGCAACGACAATGAACACCGACACGGGACACGGATAAAGGGGGAGACGGGGAGAAAAACACGACACGAGAGGACAACGTCGTTGCCTTTGTATTATTTTATTTGTACGTATGTATGTGTATGTGTATATGTGCTTCGGCACATTAGGTACAGCTGTATAGGTATGCCATATAAGCACTTTACTATACTCATACACAAATACAATCACTCACTCACTCGTACGCTCACTCACACACACGCACATGCACAAACAAAGTCACAAGCGCGAGCGTCGCATTTTTGTGTATCCGTCTCGTACGTGAGCAATGTTCTTCTTCTTCTTCTTGGCTTGACTGGGTATACAGTTATTAAATAGCCGTTGTTTTTTTTTTTTTTTTTTTAGATTTTTTTTTTTATTTTTGGTGTCTGTTTAAGCTGTTTTTATTTTTTTTTTTTGAATGTGGCACAATGTAAGTAATCAACTGAAAGTGGCCAAGCGGACACGTGCATCCTTGCCGCAGGATTCGCGTACTAGAACTGATTCATCAGCAGGCAGCGCGTGTCGATGTCTACCACTGCGAGAGCAAACACAGCCGAACATCAAGCCGAAGCTTGTCACTCACAACTTCGCTCTGCGAGTGTGCACTCTCTCTCTCTCGCTCTCTCAAAGCGTCGACTCGGTGAGTGTGCGACAACATAAAACATTAATTTGCGTTATTCTTTGCATTTTTAATAAGTAGCAAAGTGGGCAAAATTTTTTTGATATTCTCTTTTTATTTTATGAGTGGGGCGGGTTGGGGTGGTTGGGAGGTCAGCTTTTGGCATTGAAGCTTTCGTACAAAGGGTTTGACTTTTTGTCGCAGGTAATAGTGTATGCCTGCCGCATAGCCGAACCGCGTTGAGTCGAAGAGTCGAGTGAGAGCGAGTGTGAGTGCGAATACGAAAACGACTGCGATTGCGAGCGTTTGCGAAATGAAATAGAGAGTGCGATGCTCTCATGTTAACTAGGTTATTAGCACAACCTGCCTCAACTCAACTCAACTAAAATCGTCGCATCGCATCGCGTCGCGTCTCGAGTCGCATCGCATCGCACATTGCTTCAAACATCGCAGCCAAGCACAATCTGCTCAATATCCACGTACAAATGAATATTTGCCCATGCACGCCTTCGTTTTGCTGCCATATTAATATAGTCTACATTTCGGAGCGGGGCGCTTTGCAACGCACATGAATGATTTAAGTAGCGCCCTAACAGAAAATATGATTTTACCGCAATATGTATATTAGTATAGCCACCGCCCCCCCCCTCCCCACCTTCCTCTCTCTCTCACTCTTTATCTCTCTGCTGTCTGCATGCGACAAAAAAGAAAAAACAATTGAACAGACAGTTATAGGCCAATTTCAGTTTATGTACACGCGTCGCAGTAGTGAAAGATTTGTGAGGCCACTTCACAAGGGAGCCCAACCAATGAACACCTGTGCACCCCTCTACACCATCCATCGTATAGTAGTATGTATGTAGCATGTTCATTGTGGTTGCTGATTTTCCTGTTCCATGGCCGACCGTGTCAAATGTTGCGTGTTATGGGCCGCAAATGTTGCCGTCGAAAGCGTATCCATAGCCCCATACACTTCAGCAATTGGCCACCCACTCAACAAAATAGCCGGACAGCACACTGACGCAATAAGTCAGACACTGTGTGTATGTGTGTGTGTTAGGATCCGAGGTCGGGACTTGATGTCGGCTGTTTGGGGGCGGAAAGGGCATTTCAACGCGCGCGGCTTACAAGCTAATAAATAAAGTGCCAAAAAATTTTGTTCGGAAGAGTCGAGAGTGCTTGACTAGAAAAACGCTCAGCACGCTGAGGCTGCTGCTGTTGAATGTAAATTTTGTGGCCAACAATGCATAATTGGCATAGTAGTGACACCTAGCGGACAATATGGGAGGCACTCAAGCGTTTCAAGTTCACCATTCTACTGTCAAATTCCCTAGACTAAAAATATACTATAGAAAATACTTTTAAGCACAATAAAAAGAAACTATTTTAAGCATTTTTCGATTGTTGTGGCTGCTGTGAGAATATACAAAAGTATTTAGTGCAAAGTACACTTTTTATTTACAAATTGAGAGCCTTATGAGTGGACAATGTTTAATGTGTCTACAAACTTTTTTTCGGCCTTTTCTCTTGAATATTAAATACAAAGTTTTCTTTGGATTTATGCTGTCTTGACATCGTCTTTTTGGATTATATTGTGTATATTTTTGTCATCGTCAAAGTTTATCAAAGCCAATCATATGCTAAGACGCCTCTAAGATTTTCTAAGCCCCTGAGATTTGTTCACAATATCAACTATTTTTGGCTTTGTGAACTTTTGTGTTAGGAAACTTTTTTCGTGCGTATAACATAAAATGCATTCAAGGCAAAGATAATAACTTATGTTTATGGTTTGTTTTTTTGAAATATATGTATAATAGCTTAACTTGCATTTATCTGGGGCTTGGAAATTTCTTCTCTGTACAGACTTTAAGAATTCTTTTTAAATTACCTGAGCTCCTGAGACTCAAGCATACAAGGAAAATTTGTTTTTGTATTTTGGCTGCTTAGTAAGAGCGCAACACGGTTTAAGATTTTATTTATTTTTAATAAAATTCAATCCACAAGAGAAAAGAGACTTCACCTGCGTGTTTTGGCCGGCGAAACTTGTTAGAGGTAGTAAAACCCCAACTTTCGAAAAAAGAACAGCGAACATTGAATTGTTTCATAATATTGAACTAAACACAGTAAGCCTAAAAAGCGTGTCGTTGTCATAAAATTTTAAAAGTACAGTTCTAAAATGTTGAACTTACTGAAATTATTTTTAAAGTCCAGAAATTTTTATTAATTTGTTCGAAATTATCAGCTTTTTTTTTTTAAACTAGTTTTAATTTTAAAATACATTTTATTTAGTAACAAAAACAAGTCTTAAAAAACTAGTATTCAATATAATATCGTTTTTACAAAACTTTCTATTGCATAGACTCAGGAAAATTGACAGAAACCTGCTTTAGGAAAAAAGTGAAAATGAAAAATAGTAATTAAAACATTTTATTATTCCATGGTTGCAACATTTTCTATTTCGTAAAAATTGTAATTATACAATAGCCGTAAATAGTTAAAATTAATATAAGTTTGCTTTATCTTAAGTCTTAACAAGAAATTTACAAGAAATGAGCAATTTAGTGCTCATTTGTATTGAAATAAATTCGATTTGTTTTACTTAAAATAAAATTTTTTATCTAAATATTCAATATTTAACTTATTTCTTTTATACCCTTCTGATGCCAACTGCTGAGTATTCTAAAATATATTAGCTTTGTAGCGGTGCTTAAATGTCTTTCATTGAGAGAATCAAATTAGTGAAACAATCTATAGCGTGCCCTGCAACCCAACCACCCAACCTCCTAAACACCACAATACAAATCCAGTATCGTATTCTTATGCCGTAGTACAACTATGTGAGATGCTATCAGCGCACATTTTACCAAGTGAATTTATTGTTGCCAATTAATTTGTTAAAATTAGTAGAACAGACGAGCAGCCGAGCTGACTAGCTGCCTAGCTGCCTAGCCTTGTGGTGTATAGTTTCAATTGTGGAGCCTGCCGACACGGCGTCAACTGCTTATCGATAAGGCAATGGCAAAAGGAGCAAAGGACGCGCCGCTGCTCTGGGAGCAAATTGTTTGGGCTCGTCTTTTGTATTGTGTCTACGTGTGTATGTGTGTGTGTGTGTGTGTGAGTAAATGTATGCCACGTACATGTATTTATCCATTGCTTAGCTAGGCGCCGTATATTGCTCCAGATACGGGCACGCCACCCGCTCAGCACCTATCGACACCCCAACCCTACCCCGCATCGGTTAGCCGTTTCTGTTGTTGCTGCTGATTTTGCGTCTCTTGCGGCCGGCGCGTCGTGTGCCTTGCATGAATGCTAAATTAATTTCAAATGAATACAAATGGCTTTTCGCTTTTAAGACCAGGCCAGAGAAGCACACAGCACAGCAAATTTACTCAAACACACACACACACACACATACAAACAGAGACAAACATACGAGAGTCCTTGCAGCTCGTTGTCTGTTTTACATTTCGCTGTGTTTTTCGCACAGTTTTCAACATTTGAAATAACTCTTCGGTGCTCCGGACGGCTGCTGACTTCACACTGGCTCAGCCTTTTTATGGGCTCAGCCTGTACATGTCGGCACGGCCACGTTTATCAGATGCACCGTTGTAAAATTTACAGCCCAGCGCCGGACCCGTTAATTCAATTCAGCGCAAACGCTGAAAATTCGCTTGTGCCTATACGTCTAGAGTACAACCCATCTGCCCAACCTCCATTCGTCTTTCTCTCTCTCTCTCTCTCTTTCTCTCGGTTGGCCAGGTGCACCAAAAAACGACTGGCTATTACCCAATAACTAGAAAACGCGGCTAATCGCGTGAATAGTTTTGGGGGCGGCGTAATTGATGTTTACAGCTAAGCAGGTGAACGGGGGCAGAAGCAGCGGCGCACAGCATGAAATGCGAAACGCGAAACGAGAAGCGTTGCGTTGTTCACATTTTGCAAATTAACATTTCGTTGCCTACTTTTTGGGGCACCTGCCCAATTGCAATTGCTGCTAGTTGCTGCCGCTGTCAGTTGCTATTGTTGTTCTATTATAAGAGACGGGTGATCAGCAAGGAGAGGTTGTGCAACCAGAAGTTGCTTTCAACGATACTTTGATTTAATGCATTTCATTGAGCAGCGATAGCAAATGGGGCGTTGGCCGCGTAGTAGTGGCCACTCACTCACTTTGCATTCATTATTCAATTTGAGGTTGGATTTAGATGTGCAAATGATTGGGGCATTTAGCACGTATCCGTAAAGTCTATGATTATTGATGTGTTAGTCTTCAACTAAGTAGTAAATAGAATATTCAAAATTTAAATAATTGATTTCGAATTGATTAAAATGATAAAAATATGAACTAAACATTTGACTCAATCAAAAGGTTTCCATTTAACCAAGTTTAACTTTCTTTAAGTATATTGCAATATGCTTCAATTGATTAAAGTTTTGACATAGAAGCGCTTTAATTGAAGTTATTCATTATTTCTTTATTTTTATATATTATTCCTTAAAGTGCAAAACCACTAAGAAAGGTGTTTATAGAGTTGTAGCTATCAAAGAGCATCGCTAACTTGTACTCCCTTAACCTTTGCCATACAAATCAAGAATTCCCTTTTATTGCTGTCTTCAAATGTCTTTCCCTGTATATGTATGTATGTATGTATGCATGTGTGTGTACGTATGTTCGTGCATGTGTGTGTGGTTGTCACTATGTGTCACATTGTATTGCTTTAGTTTGCCATCCACTCACCTTCAGTTAGTCTTGATGTTGCCCAAGGTTGCAAGAAAATACTCTCAGGCCTTTATTTGGTTGGTCTGAGTGTTTTTTCCGTAATCGATTTGTGTGTGTCTGATTTTGATAGGACTCTAATTTCAGCATTTCATTTGGGAGAGTATTTCCTTTTTCGAGTCCCAACTAGAATCTTTACACAAGGCAAGAGCCTCTGGTAACGACCAGTCAATGCAAATATTTCCAATCGCAGTTGCAAAGAGCGACCGGCAACAGCAAAGGCAAAGTATTAAAAAACACTTGGATTTTATTGCAGCCAGAGTAAGTATTGAGTATTTGATTGGGCATTGTTCCATCATTTCAATTGTTTTTCTTTCTGTATAGAGCGCCGTAGTCGTAAGTATTGTGAGAAAACAAAGTACTGCAAAATTAAATGAGGTTAAATGCGGTGGTCTAAGCCTGTCGTGTGGGTTACGGGCTAGATTTATGAACCTGATTTAGTCTCTCTAACAATTCAATTTTCATATTTTATTATTGACATTACCAGACCACTAACAGACTGCCTCATACTGTTCCCGAGAAGATTGAATGGCTAACACATGCATGTTTAGGTGCTCACTCTATTCCAGCTGTGTGCGGCCACATGGCAGATAATATGCTGTTCACATATGCCACAATGTAAGTTTGTGAAAAACAATCAACACATATGTAAGTATTCCAGACAAGAAGCTCTCACTTGCTCTCTGCCCTCTCTCTATCTCTCTCTCGCTGTTGTTGTAAGCTCTGCCTTATGTCGCATCCTTAACGTTACACAGGTTGTTCAAATTTTATAAATAATTTCTTTAAGTTTTTGTAGGCACATAAAAGTTTTTGTGTATATGTAGAATCGTGTAATTAGGCAGGCTTGCTCCATCAGTCAAGGTCGAGACCTGCAACATTAAAAAAAGTCAGTTAAAAAAATTAGCCAGACTACCAAGGCCTTTTTAGATAACTTCCCAAGGAATCAAGTTCGCCCCCATTTAAAATTCCAGGGCAGTCGCACAAAAGAAAAACATTTAATGCTTTTCGTCTAGTTCGTGTTTTCGGTATCATGTTCCCATAAAAGGCGCGTTGGCTAAATACTTAGCTAACTTTTTCGAAGAACAGTACAAAAAAGGACATGATAATTTATTATAAAAATTGAAACTGGAAGCTTCAAATATTATATATCCCTTTAAAATATACTTTTATGTTAAATCATTTGTTGCCCTTCTTGTGTGTTTTTCTTGCCGCACAATTACTTATTATGATAATTGTATTTATGTTTAGTCCATTAGGCGTCTGATTTATAGAGAATTATTTTTTTGTTCCTTTTGTTTGCAACTTCCTTTTGAGTTTAACGATTATTTGATTTGTTTATGGGCCTGACTACAAACTACTTAAATGTCACATGGTCAGTTAAACTTGAGCATTGCTTTTCCGCTTTATAATGATTTATGTAATGGCCAAACAAAGAAATCTGCATATAATACTCATATAAATAAGTACATATCTTTACATGCATGCACACCCAAGTATAATAATTAATAAATATACATATATGTGTACGTATGTGTGTAGCATGTGTGTTATTTGATTTTCAGACATACTATATTTCCCTTTGAATCGTAGCATTCGCATTCCTCGCATCCTTTTTCCACTTGAGCTTAACTGTCCAGAATTGAATTGAATTCCCTGCTCAACAAACTGCCCCGCATGAGCATTTACATAGACCACACACACACACACACACACACATACAATTTTTTTCCCATTGCATGCATGAAGGACGAAGGACTTTTGTATGCTTTCGTTTTAGACTTGGACATTGAGCATCTGATATGCATCAAATATAACTCAATTGCCGGACTGCTTGGCTCTTAGGAGCTGAATAACCAGGAAATACTTTAACTTAGGCCAAACTTGGCCATCGGACGCTTTTGGCACCCTTTTTGCCTTCAGCATCAGTCGTTGGTAGCTTCTATAGTTCTTGCTCTCCTATCAAACCATTCGCATCTATATTTATATGTATATACATATATATGGATATATGTATGTGTGTGTATGTGCGCTTTTGCCACTCTATGCTCACTCTACAACATTTTCCATTCATTTTCGCAAGTGGCTACGGATTTGCTTTTTATACCCTACTGTCGTATAAATAAGTTTGAGGGGAGTTTTTGTCATTTCCGAAGGTGTTTTTCAAGTCAAAGTAACAAACTTTAAGTTAGCAATGGAACAGATGGAAAACTTTTCAATTTTTTATGATTAAAGCTTTTAGATTTATTACTTATTTATTATACAGAACTAACAATATCTCCAGCAAACAAAAACT
The DNA here is from genome assembly GCA_018904305.1 of Scaptomyza montana. Lineage (NCBI taxonomy): Eukaryota > Metazoa > Arthropoda > Insecta > Diptera > Drosophilidae > Scaptomyza > Scaptomyza montana. The sequence goes on from JAEIGR010000001.1 coordinate 395,674, forward strand.
GCATGAAATAAATATAATTATTAATTCGAATTTAAATACAAACTTATTTTGACAGTTATAAGTAGTAAGTTTTTAAATTCTGGACGTTGTAAAACAACACAAATCATAAAACAGAAAGCTTATTTTCAGTTAGTTTCTTCTGTATTTTTACTAGTTGTAATGTCATCCTTTATGCAGGATACATTCTCGTTGTCATTACTCAATATATATATTTACTTATTCCATTGAAATTCCGGTGTCGCCGAGCCAAACTCAGCTCGACAGAGCACAAACAATTGCTGCGTTTTGTTTATTTACTTAAGCATATACCCAGCCAGACATACATATATGTATACTTAAGTACATATGTATACATTTAGATATATGTATGTTTATATTAATACTACCAACATATACGTATACGACTGACTGTCTGTCTCTTGAAGATATTTGGCTAAAGGCTTTTAGGGCCAGCTTGCTGTTAGTTGGCGCTTCAAGCGAACATAAAAATGCCCTTAAAAGCCGGCACAGGCACACTAAACAAGAAAGTCAACACAAAACCAGAACACAGAAAATAATGCGAAAAAAAAATATCAAAAAAGGAAAACGAAACGAATATAAAACTTATACCAAAAAGGGATTGACGGATATAAATGGTGATATGACCTTAGGTCATTTGTATAAAATTAAGTTGAGCATCATAAAAACGTTTTCCCTCGCCCCGCTCCGCAAGCAAACACAAACGACAGTAACAGAACGCAAAACGAGAAGAAAAGATTGTTGAAAATAAAAACTAAATAGCTAGCAACTACGCCCCAAGTTGTTGTTTAATCAGAAACTTCAAATCGATTTACAATAAAAAGCAAAACCACAACATGAAGAACAACTGAACGAACGATATAGAAGCAGATAGCAGACGAGTTCATATCTAAAGAGAGCTAACTAAAAACGTTAAAAACGTCGCTCCCACACCGCAGCGGCGCCCACGTCTCGTTGTAAAAAGCCTTTGCGCGCTTTCATTTAGCCCGCGTTCATCTTTAATAAATTTTTATGCCGTATGCTAATAAAGATTTTCTGTCGTGCCCCAAGCCATTTGCCATGGCACTGGCTGTGGCACTTCTCTTGCCTTGTTTTCTTTCCTCTCGTTGGGCTGCTGCTGCTGCTGCTGCTGCCTGGGCTCCGTTTTAATATCCAGCCACGTATGTCATGGCTCAAAACCATTAAGCACAAAAAAAAGCAAAGTAAAGCTAGAGCTGAATGCAAAAGCGAAACAAAACCAAAAGCGAAAAAAATTAATAATATAGAAACAGCAAAAGGAGAAGGAAGGGAGCGAATGGAGCGGGTGGAGCAAACAGGAAAAAAAAATTATGCCCCAGACGCCGCTGAATTTTAAATGAGCCTTTATGGGCTTCATTTCAGCGTGTAAATTATCTCATTTGTCAGCAATTGCGCTGTGCGTGTGTTAGTTGTATAAGTGTAAGTTGTATGTATCTGTGTGTGTGTGTGTGTGTGTTGGCAAAGACTGAAGTGCTCGCCTAGACGTAAAGTTACGTCCAATGTTACGCCCCCCCTCTCGCAGTTGTGAATCGGCTTTTGGCCCGCTTTGCATTCATATATGCGACATGTACTTAGCCATTTGTAAAATGATTCAATGGCGTCTCCTTACATTTAATGAGATAAGCGCACGCTTTGTGCGATTAGATTATGTTTTGCCCGGGCAAAGATCAGCCGATGCGTATCAACCAAACCAACATGCCATTGCCAGTTATATATACATATATATATATATTATATGCACATACATTTATCATTTGTCCTTGCTCAATTCACTGAGAAAGAGACGAGAAATAGGAGACAGTGAGTGTGAGAGCGTAACGTATTTTGGAATGCGCTTACGCTATGGAATTCACTTGCCACACACACTTCGGATTTCTGCCATGAATGAAATGCAAACAAATCTGTGACATAGCAAATAAGCCTGGCTAAATGTCGTTCCCCAAAACGTTAACATAACCCCAAAGTACAGAGCAGCAAACAAAAGAACCGCAGTTGCTAGCGCTAAAGGATAGATATATCAATATATAGCCATAAGCCAGTCACAAAGAGTTTCTGTTTGTGGGACTGGCTGGGTTTCGCAACGATGTCTGGTCAGCGCGACATGTGTCCATTATTTACTCAACAAGCGGTTAGCTTTAGACCCTTTCGAACCGAAAAGCAATAAAAACAAAACACTCTGCTTGCTTTGTCAGAATGAAAACATACCAATAATTTACTTTAAAAAGTTAACAGAGATGTTCCTTTTCGAAAAGTTTTTGGTTTTGTTATTACATAGTTTAGGGTGTAAGTTAACTATGAAAGCTAACATTTTAAAGCAGCGGTTGAAATTTGTTTTAGGAGAGAAACTGAATCTAAAAGACAAAATGTCGATCTAAATTGTTTGATAAGCCAATAAGGACCCAATTTATGAAAAAGGACTTGTTAGAAAAAACAATACAACGCAGGCAAGTGACTCTAGCACAAATTGCCGTTGCTTAGTTGGCTCATCTAACGAGAACTACTGAAGCATATGTATGACTTTACATTCAGTACAGAAACCAGGTTAACGAAGAGAAATATTCCTAATGACTGTAACATATATTTGCACGTGTTGTTGTTTTTTTTTTTTGTTATATTCACATAAATTCAACCTTTTTCTTTATTACGCTGGGCAATAACAAAGTGGATGGGAACTAACGTGATAACTCTAACTAGCAACCATTTGAGCTTGGAGCGTTTTGGGATTTCGCACCCTCAAATTCCTAACTATAATAACTAACTGTGTACTAACACAATAAAATACAATGAAAATAAATTTCCAAACTTTCTGTTATATTCGAAAGCAAAGCTTTTGTTAACTCTTTCTGCTGGAGAGCAATCAAAGTGCTGTGAAATAACTCTTTAGAAAATTTTGCAAGGATTTTCTTTAGAAAACTTTTGGATGAGTGCCTCATAAATATGGCAACAGTTTTGTAGCTCAAACTTCCAATTAGTGCTTGAAAATTGATGTATTTACAAATGTTATTTCATTCTCGTTTTTATTTTCGCTCTCTCCCTTCCACTATGTTTCATTTTATTTTAACAAACTTGTTCACATACCAACATATGTACATATATACTGGAGTTTGTTTTGGACCTGTTTGTTATATGTATATGTATTTTTTGGAGCGCAACAAAAGCAAACGATGTTCTGGACAAGCGGGCGCCGAACCCACCTTTTGACAAGGGCATAATTAAAGCATAACAGGAGTAACAGCAACGCCCAGTAAACGTACCCAAAACAAGCTCCACCCAACAAGAAGAACAACAGCAACAGCAGCAACGAAAAATGAAAGAAACCCGTTACAGCTCCCAGAAGCGTCGACGTCGACGGTAAAGAAAGAGCCGAAGGCGCAGGAAGCGGCAATGTCGATGAGAAAAGGGACGAAGGCGAGGCAAGGCGCACATTAAAGCGAAACCCACTACATGGGGTGAAAACAGGTTGTTACTTCCTTGCAAACAAGGTTCCGTTACCGTTATGCCGTTATGCCGTTGTTTGTATGTAACATGCATATTCCGTATGTATATGTGTGTGTGTGTTTGTTTGTATGTTTGGCTGTAGCTGGCGTATAAAAGAAAAGCACGTTATTGCCAATTTAACTTACATTGTGCATGTGTCTTTAAACAAAGATTTATGTACCCACTTGCATGCATACTCATAGCTACCCAAGTAATATAAATGTGTATATGTAAATGTGTGTGTGTGTGTGTGTGTGTGCGTGTGTATGTGTTTACAGTGGTTAGTAAGCTTGCTTAGCCAGCAAAGTTTTTTTTTGTTATAATAACTTTATTTTTTACTTGAAGCTCAACATCCTTTTCAAAGCTCTTCAAAAAACAAAAACACATATTTAATACTTAATCTTTGAACTTGTTTATTGCAATCTGTTTAAATAATCTGCAATAAATAGTATGTACTTAATGAAATCATTGTATAACAAACTAATAAAAACTCATAAATTCAGAAAATAAGAGCTCGAAATAAAAAAATTTCTATTAGTTTTTATTCAAAAATTTAACTCATACAAATTTCTTGAGACTTATTTAAAAGTTTTTTCTTTTGCAAATCTTTTCTTACATAGATTTTTGTTTGTTTAATTAGTTGCTTGAGAAATGATAATTTATTTATAAGCATTTTCGCCAAGTCTTAATGCGAATCTACATTTAAGCCCAAATAGGTTGAAAACGGCAAACAACAAAAGAAAAGCGAAACATTGAAGATTATAGCGCAACATTAAAAATTAAGTAGCTAATTTTATCTAAGACATTTCTTAATTCCTGACAACCACTGTATGTGGGTGTGGGTGTGTGTGGGGTTGTTGGGTCAGGTGTGCGCGTAATAACTTGCCATAGATGTTGTTGTTGTGTTTGTTGGGTTATACTACGTGCCGAGCTGCCACTTAAATCAGCATAATGATATGCACTTATTGTTGTGGCAAATTTGTTAGCGGAAATGCTGCGAGAAACCGCAGCAGCAGCAGCAGCAGCAGCAACAGAAAAGCAGCGCATTAAGCCGCACTAAACCGCACCAAAGCGCCCACACCTCCCCCTATCCCCAGCTGCCTATACGCTTCCGCTTGTCGATGTCGATTTCTTCATTTGCCTAATACGAGTCGACGCCATCATTAATCTAAAATATGGCAAAGACACACGCATGCACGCCCACTAAAGCACACGCACACACACACACACAGATACCCAACTCACAGACGAATAACGATGTGCATGTAATTATGCTCAGCCACACGCACTCACTCACACACAGATATAGTACACTAACACACCCACTCCCCACACACGCATTTGCGTAAGCCTTGTTAATCGTGACAAAAGCTTATTGCGGGTTATTTGGGCTACTTGTTTTACATCCGGCGTCAATGTCGTTGCCGGCAAAAATCAACACTGTCTGTGTGTGTGTGTGTGTGTGTTTGTGTGCTGGTATGTAATACAGTTATATAGGCAAACATATATATGTATGGTCGTGTATGGTCGTGTCTGGTCTCACTAGCGTACGCTGTCAGCCCAAGCAGAAGTGTGCGTCACACACACACACACACACACACACACACATAATAAACATTTTAAACATTATATTCGTGTTTGGCAAGAGCAGCAAAAGCAGAAACAGAAGCAGCTTCTTGCTTTGTTGCTTAGACTACTGTTGCTGTTTCTTGTTGTCCTAAATGCTTGTACCTCTTGCTTGATGGGTATGTTAGTTTTGCTGTGAAGTGAAGATTGCCGTATCCGTCTGTTTGTTTGTATGTCATCTAGTTAGAAGCTATCTTGATTTAGATTGTAACAAAATATGGTGTCTGGCTAAAATGAGCTCACAGTTCTTAGTCAACAGCTAATATTTCTAACATTTTTTAAACATAACTCCCAGAGGAAACTGCAGTAAATATTTTTAAATAATATGAAGACAGCTACGATAAGATACTAGTATGAGTTATTTAGATAAAAACTAAAGAATTAAATTAATTCAAAGCAACTTTATGTGCAATATTATCTTGATACTTTTCTGTGTTTCTGTGTTGCAAGACCTTAATAGCAGCTAATTAACATAATAGAATTGCTCGTCTTTCGTTTAGCATCATTTATTATGGAAGCTTGTGTTATTCTAAGCATAGCTCAGAGGTCAAGCAATTTGGAACTTTTGAATGATTTATTATAGTAATTATTTTCATAAAGTTTCATGAAAAATTTGGTTTGGAATTTCATCATTCAATTTAAATCTAATTTACTAGAGTACATGATCTTCGTCATGAATAAGATAACTACTTTATCTTGTTGTTGTTGTTGTTAGAGTCAGTATGTGTGTGTGTGTGTGTTTGGGTTTCGTTCGTTTTTGTCAAAATTTACGGGTTTTAACGAATAATGGCGCTTGTGGGAAATGAACGTTTTGTGTTCGCTTTTGCTTGTCATCGCTGTGCGTTAAACATACATTCGCAACGCAATCCACACACAAACACACACACACACACATGCATACACATAAGGTTCAACACTTTATTTTACTTTCAGTCGTTATCGCCACACACACACACAAACGCACACTAACAGAATTCACCCACTCTAAGTACATTAGCGCTCTCTCACACACACACACACACACACACACACACACACACATACGCATGAACAAGCACGCTTCTTTGAGTTTTGCGACTCTCCAAGGAAATTAGAAAACAACTAAAACAAATTAACAATGTAATGACAAAGTCGTAAGGGTATTAATAAGAAAATATCTACAATATATAAAAAAAAATCTGACAGATAAAAAACCTGATTATTATACAGTCAAACTTCCATATAACGAATCTCAAGGTGACAAGTAAAAACTTCGTTATAGAGAAAATTCATTATATAGAATGGGTTTTTGACTGAACCAAATTGCAGGGTTTTGGTATCTGACTTCGTTGTATAGAAAATCTCGTTATACGGAAGTTCGTTATGTGGAAGTTTGACTGTAGTATTATTAATTTTCATGAAATTTGATTGTTTTATGTTAGTTTAAGAAATAGGATTAAAAAAAATCAAAAACAAATGTTTGTATTTTAAAATATTTTTGAAACTAGGCAACGTTTCAAGTGAACAATTTTTGCTTGACTTTTAGGTTTTGTATAAAAAGAATAGGATTTTCTTTAAATTTAAACAATATAAATGTTTCCCATCGAAAGAATCTTTAATGTTCGTATCCAAATGATTAATTGATAATTGGAAATGTTTACAAAAATAATAAATATATTTATGTTTGTATAAATACAAAATGCCAATATAATATTACAATCATCATTTTTAACATTTTTGTTAAATAAAAAGCAGCACTTTCACATATTAAAAAGTCTTTACGAATTGTAATCAATTCGGTAATGGAAACGTTTTTATTTTGCGAACAGCCACTGTATCAACATTCACAAATACGGACATACATACATGTATATGCATGCGCATAAATACACAGGCATACATACAAACATACACATATAAATATCTGTATGTATAATGCCTGCTGTTGCGGCTTCTTGTAAACATTCACGCAACTGGCATCAGGCTAATAACGAATCAAGAATTTACCACAAACAACAACAATTGAATTGCCTCCAATGCCCGCCCAATGCTTATGGGACAGACGCCCCTTTCCCCTCCTCTTCTACCAAGCCATTAACGCACACGCAACGACTATGTTAAGTATACGCCATGGAATCGCGCAATTCGCACTTGCATTTGGCAAACGCTTTTAATGATGATCGATTTGGGTAAACAAGGAAATTCTCGCATTCAAATTTTATTGCCAGCAATCAGAGACTATTTCCTTAGCTCAGCAGCATACACCTTATAGTATATAGACATTATCTACTTAAATTGCATTAATCTATCACAAGTGCCGCCCCTTTGCTGTTTGCTTTCTAACATTCAATTGAAAACAAATGTTTGTTATTGCTTTTCTATATATATGTACATATGAGTACCGTTAAGGTGCAGCTAGCAATATTTAAAGTAATTTCAAAATTAACTTGAATCACCCTCTAAGCCGCCAAATAGCGTCAACAGCTGTTTGCATTAAATACCAATTTAGTATTTTTTTTATTTGCCGCATTTTCGGTATTTCTTGTACTGTTGGGATACGGTAACACCTGCTGGAGTTTGTAAACAAATGTGAAGTGTTGCCAGACCATCAATCGCTCATCAATAATACAAATCAACATCGCAAATATTAAAGAAAACAATAAAACAAAGAACTTACTGTGAATCTGCCTGATTAAAGTGCAAGTAATTAGCAACGAGCTACTCCTTGTTTTTGCTGCTAGACTAACAGCCAAATCGGCAGCAATAACAAGCATTCCAATGCACTTTCTCCTGCTAGTGCAAAACCAGTCTTGCGGCTTTTCTTGTTTTTGTGGCTGTTGTTGTTGTTGTTTTTGACATCTATTCGATATCAATAGAAAAAATACAGGCCAAAATCGTACTGTACGTGTTGTCGTGTTGTCGTTAGCAGACTACTAAGCACCTGTGTGAGCAACAACAACGTTAACAACAAAGTTGATTGCCGTCTTTTGCCCCGTTTTATTGGCCTGACCGACGCGACAATGGAACAGCAACAGTCACATCTTGCCCATTCTTGAGTACGTTTCGATTCGAATGCTCTCTTGCGCAACAAAAATTCTTAATTGACTTTTTGGTTTGATTATTATTTTTTGTGGAATTTGCATAACTCATCGCTGAGCATGTTTGTTCAATTGACTAAACGCATCGGAATTTTGTGCTAAACGTAAGTTAGTAAAAAAATTGAAGTCAAACAAAAATTTATATTCTAATACCAGTTTTACATTAGGACACAGTAAAGCAATTACAACTATATAAAGTAAAATACTAAATATACTTATATATAAAAAGACGATGTCAAGCATTGAGGAGAAAGTACGCTGTATACTAAATGGCAAAGATCTAGGCGACATAACGCAAGAATTGTGCGATTTCTCGTTGAAAGAGCAAAATGCAACGGCCGAGGCGCAGGGTGTGCAACCATCAACTGCCTCCGATTTTGTGCCCAAAGTCGGTCAGACGATCAACTATATTGTCGCATGTGTGATGTTTAATGAGCACGACGAGCTGCTCATGATCGAGGAGGCCAAGCCCACTTGTGCAGGTGAGTAAGAAGCACATGTTTCCCATTTTAGTTTAGCTTAAACATATTTCTCTTCAGGCAAATGGTATTTGCCTGCAGGTCGCATGGAAAAAGGTGAATCCATCACAGAGGCAGCTTCACGTGAGCTTTTCGAGGAGACCGGGCTCAATGCGGAGATGACCACGCTGCTGGCGGTGGAATCAGCCGGTGGCTCCTGGTTTCGTTTTGTGCTAACAGGTCGCATAACGGGTGGAAAGTTAAAAACGCCCGCCGATGCCGATTCCGAGTCCATACAAGCACTCTGGCTGCGTGATCCCAAAGAAGTGCCGCTACGTGCCAATGATATACTTAACATTATTGATATTGGACGTGCCCATCATCAAAGCCAGAAGAAGACAGAAACAGGCAAGCATTCACAGTGGCATGGCAATATCCTGCCCACACGTTATCCACACAAGCACAACTATTTGCGTGTTCTGGCTGTGGCTCGGAAGCGTGCCACCAACTCAATGAACATACTCATCAGCGAGAAGAATGCACATCATTTTCCCACAGTAGAAATGCATCCAAATCGCAGTTTGCACTCCACGCTGCGTAAATTTATGATTGAAATATTTGGCGCTGAGCTGCCGCAACATCGGCCACATGGTTTACTCAGTGTGGAACACGCAACGACGGGCAATGAGAATAGCGATGGATTATGTCTGAATCTGTTAGTTGCATTTAGGCCACCGCTGGAGGAGATAGCGATAATTGGCAAGTGCATTTGGCAGGAGCTTAGCACGCCGCTGGACGAGACGCTAGCTAGGATACTGAGCAGCAAAAATGCTTCCATACCACTAAACGTGATACGCTAGTTGTTCTAGCTAACTATTTTATAGTCTCAAATATCTTACAATGGTGCAAGCTTATACATATACATATATATACTTTATAATTAGATATCAATTTGCCAGTTAATTATAAAATTGTTGCATGTATGTTATATATTAATGATACGTTGGATTTTCCATTAAATGTGTGTGCAACATTATAAAATAAGCTTTCTTTTCTTTAAAGAATACCCATATGGAAATATGTAATAGAATTCTCTTTTGTTTTACCATTCTCAATTTATTAGCTATTTACAATTCGTTGCAAAATGCTCTTTCTACACACAAAATCTATATATACGCAATAGACGTACTTTTAAATAATTAACATTGTCGTTGCATGTGAGTTGTATGTCAAATATTATAAGAGTTGACTAGGTCAATTTAGGTCAAAGTAAACATGCACGACGATAACTAAAACTTAACCATCAAATTATTCCACCCAAAGGATGTTAAATAGGTCCATAAATGAATCGTAGATCATGAATGTAATCGCCACATCCAAACACACACGTCCCAGACGCGGCACTGTGCCCTTGTAGAATGCCGGCAATCCCTCGTTCTTTAATATTTGCATTGCACAATCAGCTGTATTCTTGTAACGGGAAGCCTCCAGGCCCTGCATACGCGTCTTTACTACATCCAATGGTGTATTACCAAACACTGAGGCAGCACCAGCAATGGCACCAAACACACCCACCACAATCTTGGGCACATGCTTGTTTCGATCACCACCCTGAAAATGGAAATTAGGTAATACAATTAATTCTGATATTGTTCCATATAGATTGTCTTCGTTACCTTGTACAGATCCTTAAGTGTTTCGATGACAAAAAAGCGAATAGCCTGGTTTGAGCCCTGCTTCATGATGGTTGGTGTGAGACCCTTATAAATGCCACTGATGCCCTCCGCCTTGACAATCTCTTTGACACCATGAGCAAAACCCTTGAACTTGGGATTCGCACTGCGCTGATCGTTGATGAACTTAACCTTGATTGTCTCCATGGGTGTGACAGCGACGATCGCCTCACAAACACCAGCACCTAGACCACAGAGCAGCTTTCCAGCATTGCTTAGCTGGCCCGAAGAGTCAACGGCCTTGGAGCGCAGGAATTCAAAGGCACCAAATCTACAAGCAATATCAATATCAAAAATCCAAAATAACAGCGCATAACTAACCTGGCTGCTGATTTGGGTATGCTGCCGTAGAGGAGAACGCTAAGACCACGATAGAGACCAAAGAAACCACGTTCTTTTATCGTCTTTTTGACACAATCGGCAATACCATTGTATTGTTTCTTAGCACCCTTTTCGTCAAGCTGCAGTTGCGTCTTTACGTATTCGGTGGGATATGTTATGCATATCTCAATGCCGCCCGTTATGCCACCGGCAACGATACCTTTGAGACCCTTGTTGCCATCTGCTGCGGCAGCAGCACCATTTTTGATCATCCAGGGGCGTGCCTGGAAGGGGCTGATAAACGTGCGAAGGCACGAGCGATCCATTTCGGGCTGTGGTAATGGACAATCGGATGCATCTTTTAGTATGGCATTTGAATTCAATCCACAACAAAAATTATTAAAAATTTTGGATTTTGCACTAACAATAATTTTATAAGTTAACATGATTTTTTTTTATTTATTTATTTTTTTTAACTAATTTTAGAATTTTCAATATGAATCGAAGTTTCTTGTCAAAATAGACAAGTTGTGATTGTGCATGTGTGTGTGTGTGTGTGATTTAAAACAAAAATAGATTGAATTGAAAATGCTTTAGGAGGTAGCATTATCATTCGTGGGTGTATACATACATACATGCATACTACATACATAAATGAATGCATAAGAAAGTCAGAGCTAACAATCAAATTATGTATTTTTACTTCCCAAAAACATTGTTGTTTTTTTATGGATCGTAAAATTTCCAGACATTTTCAGGGCATTATTCCTAAATCCGATGTGTACACGAAATCTATTCTTTGTTCCCTGCTATTTTTCATTTGTTTTATTTCTTGGATATTAGAATTTTACCTGACTCAAAGTAACTTCTGGAACCTAACCGTTCTCAATTATCAAGAGTTCGAACTTTGTTTGGTTAAGTTTACTGCTAATCTACAACGTCTGCTTGTTTTGTCACAATTCATGATTTTATCGCTCTGTTCTCACCTTGAAACCAAAGTTCAAACAAAACTAAATATGTTGTGTAAATCGGCGGTGAAACACAGAAAAGTGTATGTTTCGTTTTTGTCATTCGCCTTTGAAACATCTTCAACTGATTGTGATTACTGAAGATCGATTGATAACTGAAACTCTGAATGGATTCTCTCTTACGCTCTCTTTGTGCTTGACATTTTTTGTTATGTTACATAAGTTTTGCAGTAATAGTAAAGTAAAAATTAAGCATATGTGTTTTGAAGTTGTATGTATTTAATTTTGCACAGCTTTTTAGCTAACTCAAACAAACACGATGAAGATAAACAAAGTTTTATGATAACTTTTCGTTGGAAATGAGCGCACTCACACATAAACACACTCGCACTTCTGTTTTAAATTAAAGAACTTGAACCGCTCTTCGATCGGTCTATCTGATTGGAAAATAATGCACGAATGCAACTTAATTATGAGCCATTCTGATCAGAACTTAACTCACTTAATTAAAAAACACAATAATTAAAGCACTTTATATGTGGCTCTCTTTGCCTGTTAGCTGTGCTAATTGGAATGCGAGTGCGACGCGTTCGCAGCTAGAGCAGCGACTCAACTGCGAACGCTATGAAAAAAATTCCATTTTCCAATCGCAGAGAAAGCAAAAAAAGTTCAAATAAGCAGCACATTTGTAGTCAAGCATACAGAAACTAACCAAATACATTCTTGTTGTTCTCACTCAAGATCAACCGACAGGGCGACCGGGAGAGCGTTGGCAAGCAAATGCCGACAACGAAGAGCCAAAGTAACGGCGATGGCGTGATACTGGATTTTTTTTATGACGACGCGGCAGAACCAGTTTGCCATAGCAAAACTTGCTCAGAGCTTTTTTGCAGCTGGAAAAGCTCGCCTTGAAGTCAATCGCTGCGCCAAACAAGAGAGAAAAAATTAAATTTAAAAACATTTCAAATGTGCGCGAAGATAACAGCCTCAAAATAGACTACAGTATTTCTTAGTTTTCTTAGCAGCGATTACACAACATTAACACTTCCAACACACACAAAAACGTATTGCGCTGAATATGTATGTGGCTTATATTGAAAACTTAATTAATCAAAGTGCATGTATAGCTAATAAACTTTAGACTTTTACTCGACATAATGCTTTATTATACATATTTTATTTCACATAATATATTTCATATTTTTCACTCACCATTTTGCTTATTTTACCAGCAGCCATGTAGATAACAACGAATCTCTAAACTATATGGAACCGGCAAGCCCGAACTGTTAAATTAAGCATATGAATGCCGTCAGCTTACTCACTGTCGCCCACATTTACATAACTGTACAGCGCATGCTCCAAGTGCAGCCCACCCACACAAGCTCCACATAAGCTGTTAATGTTATGTTAAAGTAATGCACAAGAGTCAGACAGGAAATTCATACTAGTCGGCTTCTAAATGTACAATGCGAACCAATTGTTGCGAATGTCAGCAAATTGTCCATTATGAGTTCAGTTTTTCTAAAGTAAACTGATATGATATCAAACAAAGCCGACAACTTTTGTCTTTGAAAAACAACAACCTTCAATTTATCATAAAATAATAACAATTTTTATATACATTACATTGGAGAAGTCAATCAATAAAGTCCATTAAAAAATTATCAAAATAGAGGAGACATTTTTTTTATTAGATTTATTCAAATGCATTTTGAAAGTACTTCAGATGTCATTTACATGCATGACGTAGATGCATGGGTTTATAAATAAACATATGAATTAATGTGCAGTTCTTTTTCGTTTATATGTTATTCAATAACAATATAAGTATTATTACTAAACTGGGAATTGGTTTGTAGCAAAATTAGTAGTTTAGACACATGATAGATTATTTCAGTCATTTTGTGCAGTCGTAAACACTTCTTAGATTGCCTTGTAGACGCGAACGCTCTTCACGTTGCCAATGGACAGGGTCTGAAAATGTAGAAAAAATTATAAATAGTTGAGAGAAATTTGGTAAACTAAAAGTAAAAAGTGAAGGTCAAGGTCTGGGGATGTCTGTACTCACAGTTATCAGCTCGCTGTCGGTGAATTCGCGAACAATGGTCGAGGGTTTGTCACCCTTCTGCTCCTGAACCAGCTTGTTGCCATCGAGGGTAACGACGCTCTTGACCTTGCGTCCATCGAGAGTCTCCTCATCGAATTCCTCGCCCAGTTTGAAGTTGATGGCAGTGGTCTTGAAGGTTGATGTTGTGGTCATGGTATAGGTATCACCATCAACGGTCACCTCCACAGTGGGGCTAATGGTGTTGCCCATTTTGCGCAGAACCATGCCAACGCCTAAAACAAAATAATGGTATGAAAACCAATTAAATATTTTTAAGCTTACCAACACCTTATATTCAAATACGTTGTTGTTTACTTATGAAAAACATGTTGTTTTGTTTATTTTCCTATTAAATACTTTGACAAATATATAAGTTTTAAAAACCATATGTATTACAATCAATTCTTTTGGGTTATTTCAATGTTCAAGTGTTTTATTGTAAATCACCTCATACAGCAAAGATATTAAGTTCATAAAAGGAGCACATACATACACACTTAATATACATATATGCATCTGCATTGAAAAATGTTGAAGATTTGGACAGTTCCTAATTGAATTAGCCAGTCAAAGTTGAGGATCCACACACAATGCAAATCATATTGTATTTAATTGAAATAATAAAGATGAATTATGAAGTTTGCCGGCAAGTAAACCAGACCCAGACCACAACGTCCGTACCGATATCAAGAGTCGTGCTCAAGGTTAACAATGCGGGCAGGGCGGAGAATGAGAGGTATACGTAAATGAACATATACGTACAGCCTCCGGTACTTATCAATTGGTCAACCTAAATATAGCAATCGTTTAAGCAAGCAAATAAATGCAAGCAACCTTATCGCAATGCACATAACAACACAATTTATATATTCATATAGTATATAGCACATGTATGATATTTAAATGTATATTTGTATTGTTGCCCTCTTGTTGACCAATCCATCAAATACAGACAAATCAATTATGTTCAATTATGTACTTACGATAGTTTTTAAGCAAACAACCTTTTGGTCTCAAGTGTTTTACGGTTCGATATATTTCCACTGCCAATCTATAATCATAAATTTTGGTGAACTTTTATAGCTATCTGCATATACAATGAAAACGTTATCTTTCATGGAATAGATTAGCGCACAGCAGCAAGTCAAAAAAAATATCTAAAATTGAAATAGCTTTTTTTTTATCATTTTTTGCTTTCATTCAAAAGGTGCAAGATGCAAAGTGCAAAATACAATTTTTAATTAATTATAATTTCTATATATGTACATACACAGGTACGCAGTACTGTTTATGGTGTTTTTTTATCTTGTGTTCTATGCATATACATTACATCCTTTAAATTATTTTCATTTAGGATTGGTAATCCACACCTCTTCAAAACATCGTTACAGCAATTCAAGTCACCAACTGAATATTTATAACTGAAAGGTGAGACCGCGTTTCTGGGCAAGAATAGTAGTTTGGGATTTGATTTTTATAACCGCATATATATGGACCGCAAATAATAACAAAATAACAGAGCCACAAAATGCGACGCCGAATCAAATTTCTTAGTTTCCCAAACAATCTGGCTAGACTTATTCTAAACAGTTTGTATACATAAATGTAAGTTGCATTTTTTTGCATTTAAAACCAAAAATGAATTGCTTTTATGAGCAATCCTAAAAATCAAGTTTTCCTCAATTTGGCGAACAACCGTTGGACTCCATGATTTGTCGCACTTTCCAATTAAGAATCACATTACATCAGTCATCTATCTCCATGCATTTATATGTACATATGTATATGTACATATGGGTGATAATAACTTAATAGGCACAATAAAACTTTACAGTCAGTCTTTGACCAAAGTACACACTTAGTTTTAATTAGTTTTTAAGTTTATTATACCATTACCGCGCCCCGATAAGGAGGGCTTTACGACTGTGCTTTTGTACTTGATTTGGATATACACTTTTCATATGTACATACATAAATATGTATGTATGTACAAATGCACATACATAAGTATGTACATTGGGGGGGACCTCGGGCGAAAAGTGGAGCAGCAACTACAGTTCCAAAAAAGTTTTGTAGCAACCACGTTTTTCGTTCATATTTATTCACATCATCTTTCTCTTGCACGTCAATGCCAAAAAAGAAAATCTGCCGGCCGGCTAGCGGCATATTCTTTTTGGTTGCGCGTTTTCAGCATCTTTCTCACGCTCTTTCTTTCACTTAACTCCACTACATATTTCGGCAGCACGTGTGCATACGTAACTTAATTTTCTGTTTAACGGTATTTACTGTGTCCTAGAATCTAAGCTGGTCACTTACCCAACTCCTTCATGTACTCATCGAAGTTCTCGGACTTGTCCAGCTTGTACTTCTTGCCAATGAAAGATGCCATTTTAAATAAATTTGGTTTACTTGGTTTGGTTACGTTCTACGAAAATCAGCCCAGCACTGCAAAAAGCTCGACCCAGTGTACGGCTTTTATACACATGCACAGCGCTGCCAGATGAAACGAATTGCGCAAAAAGCTCTGTTTGAGTGTTCTGAGAGCGTGAGAGCATGGTAAAAGAAGTATAAGGTGCCTCCGTTGTGAAAGAAGCGCTCTCTCGCTTGGTTCTTTATTGTCAGTGTTTTACTGCTTGCGGACATGGTGGCATAAATAATGATGCAATTGATAGAGTGTAAAACAAAATGTAAATTTCTGTGCTCTTTTGTCACTTAGTTTTGGAGTGCGAATGCGATGGAAAAATTTTTTGCGTCTCTGCTGTTGTGCTCAAATTGATTGTGGTACCAAAAAGTGATCGAGCTGTCAAAAACGAGGGTACCTTAACAATTCGGCTATGTGCGTGAGAGCATAAGCTGTCTCACCAGTGTTGCCAAGTCGGCTTTTTTCCCGTCAGATCTGGAATTTTTAGAGTCAAATTGCGGGATGGAAGGTTATGTGTTATCGATTGCATATGTATTTTGGTAACTGGAAAAGCTATCGACAATTTGGAGAGGTTACTTTTCAATTCCCTGCAATTTTGTTATGTCAAACACCATTCTATATTACGTGGTATTATCTTCGACTGCACTAATTGTTCACAACAAATTATATTAACGAGACTGAAAATTTAAGCTTTTTTCAGATTTTGTCAAAAAACTTTAGCTTTATTCGACACCAAAATATATAAAAAATTTTTATCAATAAAAGTTGGCTGCACTGTTGCTAACAGATTTATAAAATCGTTATCGGTATTGGTAATTTTATGACAAATTAAGGCGGAACATATGTTATTTTTAAAGTAAGCAGATAAAATAAAACTAACAAAATGATGTGTAATATAATTTTGAAATTATATATACGGATGTGAGTATGCTATAAAACCATCCAGCACCTCGTTTCTTGACAGCATCAATTGCTTGAACTTTAATTGATTCAAACATGCCGTCCACATAACTGTCATAAATAGTATTGTAGTATATAACAAAACACAAATGATGTGCTGTGAGAATTGCAAGTTCAAGTGCCGGCAAACCATTATTGTGCCCATATTTTATTACATATGAATGTATAAATACATATTAGGGGTCATCGGGGAACACCCACATTTGGCTTAAGACCTTACGTGTTTCTACAATACAATGCAACATACTATGTCCACTAATATACATATGTCTCTGTTAATTTTACACGATTTTATTCCATTTAGCACCTATTAAAGTATTTTTTCTGCTTAAACTTTATTTGTCAAATTTAATTTTTGCGAAATATGTTCATATCAGAAATTTAGAGGAATTCCTTTTATGTGGATACAAGCAAGTCGAGCAATCGTAAATTGTTCAAAATTAATCCAGCGATGATAGTGATTTTATACGCATTCGAAGGAAGCGAATGCGAGTAACTGATGATGACAGCAATTGAATTTATGTTCCTGTATTTATGATTATCATTTCAATTTTTTCTTACCTTCTTACCTTTTTGTTAACAACATAAATGTTTATAATCATAAGTTATTCATTGGCAATAAAGGTAAGTTCTAATACTAAGCTGGGCAAGTAACTCGTAGCAAAACGAAGTTTCTTCAATTTGTGCAGTCGAAAACACTTCTTAGACTGCCTTGTAGATGCGAACGCTTTTTACTTTACCAATAGACAGGGTCTGCAAAGAAAAAGAAATTTAAGCTGAGAAAAATTTAGCAAAGTATAAATTACGTCCAAAATCTGGAATTGTACTCACAGAAATCAGCTCTTTATCGGTGAATTCTCGAAGAATAGTTACGGGCTTGTCACCCTTCTGCTCCTGAACCAATTTGTTGCCATCTAAGGTATAGACGCTCTTGACCTTGCGTCCATCGAGAGTGTCCTCATCGATTTCCTCGCCCAGTTTGAAGCTGATGGCATTGGTCCTGAAGGCCGTTGCTGTGGTCATGGTATAGTTTTCACCCTCAACGGTAAACTCCACAGTGGGGCTAACGCTGTTAACCATTTTGCGCAGAAACATGCCAACGCCTAAAAAACAAAATTGATTTAAAACCAATGAAAATAGTAAACAATATTTTAAAATACTTTATAACTAAACAGCTCAAATCTAAAATTCGGATAAACTTTCGTTTCGCTCCAATCTGCGGCATGGGATCCATAATTTTTTTCGAAAACGCATGCGACGTCTGAAATGATTTGTATTTATTTTATCTCTATGCGGCTTATCGATATAATGATGATATTTTCGCTAGCATACTCTATCGAATTTTGATACTTAGCGAGACATTGCCTAGGAATGGGCACGCCAAAATTGTATGAGGATGAGGCCTATACTGCCAATGATATCAACGCTAAAAGAGGGGCAACGATCGTGGTGAATTCCAGCCTTGTTCACTTCCTGTAGCTGTCGGCATTGTGCAACTTGTGACACGGCCATCCAAGAATCGCCGGGCGCCATCAACTTCGGAGCGACATGCTGTCCCCAGAGGTTTGCTTGGATTACTGACGAGTTCCTTTGCATTTTGGAGCATCAACGTCTGAAATAATTTGTTGCGGTTGACTGGAACGCGTCCTACTTGCTCTAGGGTGTGGGTAGGTGTTACCGTAGTGGTTGTGCGTAAACAAGATGAACTCGTTAGCAACGGGGGGCCCTAAGCGGTACCCGTACGGCAGTAGAGACTCTCCAAGCTTCATCGATATTGTCCTGGCAGGATGCATGCTGAGCATCCATGCTGATATACACTTTGTCATTGAGCTAAACGCCCACCATCTACCTTTAATAAGCACGATAGATGCAGCTTTGTTAACATGCCCAAAGACGTAGCGGCAACTTGAATGTGCTTCAAAAGCAACTTGGGATTTACTCTGAAAATAACATAGAGGATACTATTGACCTATTTATCGACAACACAAGAAAGGCAGTTAAAATGGCTGCGAGTGGTACATCCGGAACATTGAGACCTAAAACTGGCCACAGTCTTTAATGAGATAGATAAGCATTCTAGCCGGTACAACGATAGGCTAGACTGAAGTTGGAATAGTCTGGCAAAGGGCCTGGCTAGAGCACGTTCACCAAGACGATTGTACAGGCGCCAACCCAGTGACCCGTTGCTCCGATCTCCCAGGGCGAGAACTAACAAAAGCTAATGCCAATTATTGTCATTGTATTTTTTGTAACTGAACTATTTTGTAATTGTTGTTCACTGTTACGTTATTTACTGTCATTATTTAATTCACACCGATAAGATAAGCCGACGCGCCCAACCGGGCTGAATGAACACACGACAAGTTCACAAAGCTGTGTTTGGAGTACTGCGTATGCCTTTATAAATAAATAATAAATAACAAACTTATTTTAATTGGTTTTTAAGTTTATTACCCCATTACCACGATAAGAAGGGCTTAACGAAAGTGCTTTGCACCTGATTCGGATATACACTTTTCATGTCACACAATTCAACTACATATTTCGGCAAGACGTGTGCATACGAAACTAAATTTTCTGTTTAACGGTATTTACTGTGTCCTATAATCTTAGCTGGTCACTTACCCAACTCCTTCATGTACTCATCGAAGTTCTCGGACTTGTCCAGCTTGTACTTCTTGCCAATGAAAGATTCCATTTTTAATAAAACTAGTTTACTTGGTTGCGTTCTAAGAAAACCGGACTACCACTGCTAAAAGCTCTTGCAAGTGTTCTGCTTTTATGCAACCGTACAGCGTTCCCAGATAAAAAGAATTGCTCAAAAATTCGGAGTGAGTATTCTGAGAGCGTGAGAGCATGAGCTTGCTCACTGATTTTATAAGGCCTTATCGAAACAGTTAATTTTATGACTAATATAGACAATAACTAATTACCTAAAAATTTAGCAGATAAAAGTAAAACTCAATAAATGATGGGGTATGTTATTGTGACATTTTTTTGAAGGCTGTTATCAAAATAGCGATTGAAAGTTATAGAAAGTTTTGTTTATTTTTTAATTTGACTTGATACCGAAGGTAAAGGGTATATTGGTTTTGTGCAATGTCCGTAATGGTGTCTGTCCGTCTGTATGAACGCAACTATTTTCGACACCCTTAAAGCTAGAGACTTGAAGCTTTGCAAAAACTTTATCTATGGCCGGGACAAATAAAGTGTCATTTTTGGATAGAGGGCTGGGAAACCTATAAGTTGGATAACTAACAATCGAATCCACATATTTCACACATCCTTACAGCTAGAGCTACCAAATTTGGTAAGGAAATAGCATCCTCCAAAAAACTGTTTTAAAAATTTTGCAGCCACGCCCATCCATTCCCAAGGTATCGATACATTGACAAACAAATACATATGACCTGCGCGCAGTGAACATGAACTTAAATCTCAAATCTCATGTCTCTAGCTCTTATAGTCTCCGAGATCGATGCGCTCATACAGACAGACAGACAAACGGATATTTGCAAAAAACTATTATACCCTTTTTGTTGGTTCTGGGTACACTATTAGTATATATTATTTATTAAATATGTACATTCTTCAAAATATATTTGTTGACGAACAAAGATTCTTTCTTAAAAAAAGAACCCAATTTTGAATGTGAGTATGTTCTAGGCCATCCCAGCACCTCGATTTTTGACAGAATCAATTGCTTGCACTTTAATTGATTCAAATATGCCGTCCACATAACTGTCATAAATAGTATTGTAGCATATAACAAAACACAAAACTGTGAGAACTGAAAGTTCAAGTGCCAGCAAAACATAATTGTGCACTTATTTACATACATATGAATGTAAAAATGCATATGCGGGGTCATCGGGGATCACCCACATGTGGCTTAAGACCTTGCGTGTTCCTAAAATACAATGCAGCATATGTCTACTGATAAACATAAGTATATCTCTGTAGTAAGCGTATTCGTATCGAGGATTGTATGTCTTATAAAAGGCGATGCCAAATGCATATGTATCATAGACGAATTATATATATATATATATATATATATATGTTAACTGGTCGCTGGTAAAATCAGCGACTATTTACATTATACCAACAAGAATTCACTAGTATGTGTAGTGAATTCTTGTTGATTATACGTCTATGCAACAAGAATGTAAACATGTTTGAAACAAGTGCACTGCTTGGATTTAGCTAAGACCCCTACCACAGCGGGTCACAAAGCAGTTCAGTTAGATACGCAGTTTAATATAAACATAAGGATATTTTCATAGACGAATAATGTAAATTGTCGTTGGATACAATGACCATTTAACATACATATTTGTCTATGGTTGGATATTTTAACTATGTACATATATAATTATTTGATAACAAGTAAATCAAAAAATTAATTATTATTAATAATTATGAACAACAAGGGCTAACGACTAATTAACAGGCTATCTAAGCTTATTGTTTAGCTGATTTGTCAAGTCCCAAAATCAACAGTGTAGTATAAATACTGTATAATCAACATAATTAGCCTTAAGGCTAACATTAATAAAAAGTCTAAGAGAGTGATAAGCGAAGAGCGGAAGAGTAAACGATGCTATTTGTCTCAATCTCCACACA
Source organism: Scaptomyza montana (assembly GCA_018904305.1). Classification (NCBI taxonomy): domain Eukaryota; kingdom Metazoa; phylum Arthropoda; class Insecta; order Diptera; family Drosophilidae; genus Scaptomyza; species Scaptomyza montana. The sequence goes on from JAEIGR010000001.1 coordinate 417,488, forward strand.
CACAACAAGGGCGGTGAGCAAAAGCTCAAAATCAGAGCGTAAAGTGGAGAGCAAACATTTGTTATAATGTCTTTGTGCTCTATCAATTGTGTTTTGAAACAAAGGCAGCTGGTGAGTTGCGCGTTAGAACGAGATTATCGATCAGAGCATGAACAGCCTTCAGTGGAGGAGGTGCTTTCAATAGCCGATAAGTGAAAACGTGGGCCGCTAAATGAAACAAAAAAACTTTAATTTATTATCTTTATATTCGTACATGTGCGCACATATGTATGCTCAAGTGTATTAAAATATAACAGTAATGAAATTGTGTTGCCGGACTTGCGCAAATGTGAAAAGATAGATAAAAGATAGTTTCATTGTATGTAAAAGATACATGTAAGTGCTATTCAAAAACACGACATAGCTATCAGAATGCCTTGTGGAACCTTTTCATAATAGTGAAACATATTGCAAGTAAAGTTAAAAAGTGAGTGGAAAAAAACAGAGTCGAATATCTATGTTTCAACACTTAGAATACATAAAATGATATTCATTCCAAATAATTATATTAACGGCAAGCGCGTGTCTTCAATCCTACTTGGGTGCTAATTAAATTTAATCAAACAAAAAAATTAAAAGTCACCAAATCTGAACAAATTAACAAATCAAATAAAAATATTAAACCTATACAAAACTATATGTTAATTTAAAAAGTAATTAAACAACAATTGAATAAAACGCCATGCAGTCACTTAAGGCCGTTGATCTGAAGGAGAATCCCGTCGAGCGAGCCAACTGCTTGTCGGAAATGATGTTCTGGTAAGTCAAACGATCGTACTATTTAATTCGGGCCGTTAGATATAGGGCTAGGGTTTTATTGGTTTGACAGTGTGACAGTGCGACAACAATCTCGAGTTCATTATTGTTATTGTATTCAATGGGCCGTTCAATTTACATAGTTAAGTCGTCCGAGCTTCAGAACTGGACATTCAAAGACGAACACATGTCCGTGTACATATATATATGTTTGAGTAAAGTATTTCAAGTAATTCAATTGGTCGTCATGTAAGGCAACTTTAATTTCATCCGTCGGCCAAATGTAGCTGTAAGCTAATGAATACCGATCGCCAAATGAATATGTATGTGATTCATTTTGGTATATATATCTTAAACATTAAACCGATATGACATTGTCTAATGGCTGTGATAAAAATATGCATCCGACTATTACGCCTACATGGCTGTTCATTCGAATTTCATAAAATGTCTTTCAAGGTGCCTTTAATATCGTAGCTATTGCGGCTTGAGCTAAGCTTATTCTTTTCCATACCTTTGAGAGCGACGCTCTCTTGCGCGACTGAGCTACGCTCTCTTGTGTGATCTCTGATAGCTTTGAGTCATGTAGTGGAGTGGCAGTAGCCCCATCTGCCCCTGGGGCTGGCAAGGTAGCACATTTATCTACAAAATTATTTTAGTTCCTTGATAAAGTTTGTTTTTTTTCGCAATATAATTTACCACAATGTATATTAACCCACTTAGTCAAGTCTTAGCATCTGATAAATATGGCTTTGCTTACGTTTGTTTTTTTTTTAATTATCTATGTTATCTTATGTTTTATCATGATATCTGTAAATGAACTTTTATAATATCTCTTGACTCTTCCATATAGCTTTGCAATGCCCGTCTTGTTTAAGGGTAGACAAAAGACTTTGGAACAAACGGATCTCTATAAGCCACTCAAATCGCACAAGTCTGGTTAGTGATGAAACGTCATTCGTATTATCTTTATCTGTGCTAATATTAGAAATATCTTTTAGACACGCTTGGCGACCGCCTATGCTCCGCCTGGGATTCTGAAGTTGCAAGCCGAGCTGCACAAAATCTACAGCCTCGATTGCTTCGTGTTGTGTTACGTGTTTTTGGCTGGCATCTTTTTATTACTGGCATACTGCTGGCTGCCCAGGAGTTCCTTACTAAGTGAGTACCCAAGTAAAGTCTCTAATTTCTCGATTTAAAGATGTGTTTTAACTTTAGGGTTACTCAACCCATTTGCCTGTTTGGAATTATGGCCTATTTCGCCGGCGACGATACTGATCTTACCAAAGCACAGCTTTATGCGGCTGGTCTCATGGCGGGATCAGTGTTTACTGTTGCATTTGGTCATCCCTATATGCTGAGTGTACTTCATCTGGGCATGAAGATGCGCATTGCATTATGTAGTTTGGTTTATCGAAAAGCTTTAAGGTTAAGTCGTACAGCTTTGGGAGATACAACCATTGGGCAGGTGGTGAATCTCCTTTCCAATGATGTGGGACGCTTCGATGTGGTGCTGATTAATTTACATTACTTGTGGCTGGCACCTCTAGAGCTGATTGTCGTTACATATATCATGTATGAACAAGTGGGTAGTAGAGATATTAATTATTCAGAGAATATGCTTTATCACCTTATTTTTATTACAGATTGGAATCTCTGCACTCTTTGGCGTCGCTGTGATGCTACTCTTTCTGCCCCTACAGGCGTTTTTGGGCAAAATGACATCGGTGCTGCGTCTTCGAACTGCTATTCAAACTGACGACCGTGTTCGCATGATGAACGAGATAATATCGGGCATTCAAGTGATCAAGATGTACGCATGGGAGAAGCCCTTTGGCAAACTTGTGGAGCTCACACGCCGAAAGGAAATGATCTGCATTAAGCAGGTCAATTATATCCGTGGCATTCTTCTTTCTTTTGCCATGTTCTTGTCCCGTATCTTCACTTTCGCCAGTCTGGTGGGCTATGTGCTGCTGGGAAATATCTTAAACGCAGAAAAAGCCTTCTATATCACTGCTTGCTATAACATACTGCGTCGCACAGTCACCATGTTCTTCCCACAGGGAATCGGACAGTTTGCGGAACTTTTGGTGTCCATAAGACGTCTGCAGACCTTTATGCATCGCGAGGAGACGCTTGTTAAAGACAAATCAATTGACGGCTCAGTCAATGCATCTGCTGAAGATAAGGAGAATTTTGCGCTAATAAAAAACGTCAACGGCGATGAAGCAAAGGTCAATGGCAATCATGAGACTCTCATTGAATTCAACGACTTTCATGCCAAGTGGGATGCCAAAGCCACTGAAAACAATCTTGAGAATATCAATCTTAAACTGGCTCGTCGTCAATTGGTGGCTGTCATTGGACCTGTCGGCTCAGGCAAGTCCAGTTTGATTCAATCCATTCTTGGTGAACTGCCTGCTGGGAAAGGAAACATAAAAGTCAATGGCAAATTCTCCTATGCCGCTCAAGAGCCTTGGCTTTTTACTGGAACTGTTCGGGAAAATATCTTATTTGGATTAACATTGGACAAGCATCGCTATCGCACAATTATCAAAAAGTGTGCTCTTGAACGTGATTTTGAGCTACTTCCTCAAGGTGACAAGACGATTGTTGGCGAGCGGGGAGCATCTCTTTCTGGTGGACAGAAGGCACGCATCAACCTGGCAAGAGCTGTATATCGTCGGGCGGAGATTTACCTCCTAGACGATCCACTCAGTGCTGTGGACACCCATGTGGGTCGACACTTGTTCGATCAGTGTATGAAAGGGTATCTAAAGAGTGAGCTAGTCATTTTAGTCACCCATCAACTGCAGTTTCTTGAGCAAGCTGATCTCATTGTAATAATGGACAAGGGTAAAATCAGTGCAATGGGCACTTATACAACAATGCAGCGCAGTGGACTCGACTTTGCACAGTTATTGACCGATCCCAACAAAGCTGATGAATCGTCAATCGATCATGCGAGCGAAGCTGGTGATATTTGGGACCGCGTGAGTCTCGCCTCACGTAGCAGGCGTGGCAGTAAAGCGAGTCGAGGGCCTTTACGCAATGAGAGCTTTAGCTCTTTAAGTTCCCTAGGCGAATCGATTGCTCAGGAAGTATCAATGGTTCCGCAAGAGACACGTGGCAAGGGCAAGATCAGCTTAGGTCTTTATAAGGAATACTTCAATGCTGGCAGTGGTTGGCTCATGATATGTTTTATGGTCTTTCTTTGTTTGGGAACACAAATCGTGTGTTCAACAGCTGATATCTTTCTCGCCTACTGGTAAGTGAAACATTTTCATGATTACCGATCAACCGAATAACTTTTTTTTTACTCTAGGGTTGACAAAAATAAAAACGTTGCAGACAGAGACTCAGATCCGACCGATATCTACTATTTTACTGCACTTAATATTGCGGTCATCGTGTTTACATTTGTAAGGACTATGCTCTTCTATAAACTAGCTATGCGTAGTTCTACAAAGCTTCACAATGCCATGTTTCGTGGTATCACCAGAGCGGCAATGTACTTCTTTAATATGAACCCTTCGGGCCGAATACTGAATAGATTCTCGAAGGATCTCGGTCAGATAGACGAACTTTTACCCAGCGTTATGCTGGACGTAGTGCAAATTTTTTTAACATTGACTGGTATCATTGTTGTCATCTGCATTACTAATCCCTATTATTTGATCCTCACTTTGGCTCTGGTAATAATATTTTATTATATAAGGGAGTTTTATCTCAAGACCTCAAGGGATATAAAAAGGCTGGAAGCAGTTGCCAGGTCTCCGATATACTCACATCTCAGTGCTTCACTTAATGGACTTCCCACTATAAGAGCTCTGGGCGCGCAACATGCGCTTATTGCTGAATTTGACAACCTGCAGGATCTACATAGCTCTGGCTACTACTCATTCCTGTCTACTAATCGTGCTTTTGGCTATTATTTGGACTGCTTCTGCACTTTGTACATTGTGATAATTATACTCAACTACTTTATCAATCCACCCGAAAGCTCGGGCGAGGTAGGATTAGCCATAACCCAAACTATGGGAATGACTGGCATGGTTCAGTGGGGCATGCGACAATCGGCGGAGCTGGAAAACACCATGACAGCAGTTGAACGTGTTGTGGAGTACGATGAGATTGAGCCAGAGGGCGAATACGAGTCCAAACCGGACAAGAAACCACCCATCACTTGGCCAGAAGAGGGCAAAATTGTGGCTGATGATCTCAGTCTACGTTATTTTCCCGATCCGCAGGCCAAGTTTGTACTTAAATCACTAAACTTCGAAATCAAGCCCATGGAAAAGGTGGGAATCGTGGGTCGCACTGGAGCTGGCAAGTCTTCGCTTATTAACGCCCTTTTCCGACTATCCTATAATGATGGATCAATTCTGATCGACAGCCGTGATACTAATGAAATAGGTCTACACGATCTGCGCAGCAAGATCTCTATTATACCTCAGGAACCGGTGCTTTTCTCGGGCAGCATGCGTTTTAATCTTGATCCCTTTAATGAATATAGCGATGCCAAGCTGTGGGATGCTCTAGAGGAGGTCAAGCTAAAGCCTGTCATTAGTGAGCTTCCGAGTGGACTTCAGAGTATGATATCCGAAGGTGGCACCAACTTCAGTGTTGGTCAGAGGCAACTGGTATGTTTGGCACGTGCCATTCTTCGGGAGAATCGTATTCTCGTGATGGACGAGGCCACAGCTAATGTAGATCATCAGACAGATGCCCTTATACAGACAACGATAAGAAATAAGTTCAGGGAGTGCACAGTGCTTACAATAGCTCATCGTCTGAACACAATTATGGACTCGGATAAGGTGATAGTTATGGATGCGGGTCAGATGGTGGAGTGTGGATCACCCTACGAACTCCTTACCCAATGCGAATCAAAGATCTTCCATAGTATGGTTATGGAGACTGGTCAAAATAGCTTCGATAGTCTGCTAGAGGTAGCAGAGAAGGTGGGTCTCACATATGCTATCCATTGTAGAGGTATTAATCGCTGTTATTTTTTTCAGGCCCATTTGATATCACGGAAGTCGAAAACTGCCTAGACCCAGTGAATAATGTGCAATCAATATAAATTCCTTAATATGTAGTAAGGTTTAAGAATAAGTCCCGTCGAAATTATACCACTGTAATCGTTTTTACTTTACAAAAACGAGTCTTGTTTGAGTCACATTGTTGATTGTTTGTTTTACAAAAAAATAAGAAAAATTAAATAAAATTAAATTTTAAATTATTATTTAGTTTATTTTTTTTCGTTTACCGCAATAATACCTTATAGCAGCTTATAAAGAGTTTGAGTTTATCTTGGATTGTTATAAAAATAAAACCGTATGTACATTTTATAAATAATAATAAATAAATAAAGTTTAAACAAAGTTTTGGAAATCAGACTTAACATGTATTTAATATTTAATTGATTATTTAGTTTCAATTAATTTTAAAAAAAATAAAAATATCTAAAGGAATTAATAAGTTAATAAGAAATCAAAGACAAAATGACTTTAGTAAAAGCTGATGAGCTGCCGGAAAATCCATGCGAACGTCCAATCCAATTTCGCCACTTATGTTCTGTAACGTGCCCGAGATAATACAGCGTATTTGCTAAATGTGTTACTCTTAGCTTATCTATAATTCGAAAATAGTTTAATTAAATATAATAATAATAATAATGATTTTATGAGATATAAGGTCAGGTAAGCTGTTCAACCGATATACGGGATTGATAATGCCATCATAAACACTGTGTGAGATTCTTTCTATTTTATCAGTGTTTTAGTTGGTTTGAATAGGTGAATGACTAGCCTCAATTAATGAGTGTGACGTTACAGACGTAAATGCTTTACTGATAAGGCTTCAATTTGAAATTCGTTCATGTGTTTCCTTGTTTAACATCTATAAAACCCATATTTTATCTTTATTCCGTTCATAAAATCATTAGGCTGTGTCATAGCCGTGTTATTTAAGGGTCGTAAAAAGACATTAGAACAACCAGATTTATACAGGCCCCTGAAGGAGCATAAATCAGGTTAATTATTCAAATAAACAACTCTTATAATTTATGTAATGGTAATTAAATGAACTGAAATTATGGATGCAAATTTGTATGAGATTTAGCTCCTATCTTAAAGTTTTTAAAAACTGCTAATTCATCGTCGGCTTATCTTGCTTGTTTGGCGTGTCTCTTAAAATCAGCGCAATGAGAACATATACCACGATGCAGAGCAGTGGTATCGACTTTGCACAGCTGCTGACAAAAACTAACAAGGGCGAAAAGGAGTTGAATAATCATATTAACGATGACAGTGACACCTTTGATAATGGGAACTTACTAAAAATTATCCGCCAGACGTCACAAACAGAAAGCATATGTTCAGTAAGCTCTCTAACTCTGACGTTTTCCTCGCGTACTGGTAAGGTGATATTCTTTAAATGTAGGAAACAAATCGTTATATTAGAACAGTAACGATTTTTCCTTTGCGCTGGGCGTACAGAAGCCTTTGATTGCCGAATATGACAATCTACCATCTACTTACATAGCTCCAGTTTCTACGCCTTTCCGTCGACTCATCGCGCTTTCGGCTATTACCTGGACTCTTTTTGTACACTGTACATTGCGAAGCAAGATCTCCATTATACCTTAAAAACCGGTGCTCTTCACAGTGATAGTTATGGATGCAAGTCAGATGGTGGAGTGTGGATCACCCTACGAACTACTTACCCATAAAAGTCAAAGATCTTGCATTGTATGGTTATGGAGAAGGATCAAAATAGCTTCGTCAGTCTGCTAGAGGTAGCAGAGAAGGTTGGTTTTATATTCGGTAACCATAGTAAAGGCAATAATCGCTGCTATTTTTTACAGGCCCATTTGGAATCACAGAAGCTAAAAGCTGCCTAGATACTAACAATATGTAAAATTGTACATTATTCAAAAAATTTTTAAAGCACAGATTGAAGTAAAGTTTAGGCGGGACTCGTCGTAATATTCTGCCCTTAGGGAGTATAAAAAGATTTATAAAGCACCCTAATCCATCCAGGGTTAAAAATTCAAAAGCGATCAATTGATTGAAGTTAACTAATAAGTGAATAATAAAAAAAAGACGGAAAGAACCAGTTATAATAAAAGCGACGAATTGGTCCCGTATTGAATCAACGCAATGGTTTTAACAGCCAAGAATTATGGATTGACAACTATTTCAATCCATTATTCAATTCTTAAGATAATTAATTATAACGTAATATAAGGACAATGAATTTGTTTCAGCAGTGCACAAATGGTGCAAAATAATATGAAAATAATAATAATAAACTAAGATAATTTTGGCTTGCGCTGCGCCTAAGCAGTAATAAAGCAACGTTAAGAGCAGTTTTCAAGTAGTACACTGCTTTCTTTTTATTTTAAAGAAAAAAGCGGAAAAGTTTTATTAGTTAAAATTTCTTTATTACGATTTGTATTTCACAGATTTTTAATGTCCCCTTTATTTATCTTTTATATACTTATATTTTCAATGTAAGTAAGGTGGAAACCTCAAGGTGCATATTAATATGCCAGAAAAAAAAAATTTAAATGCTATTTTCTATTATAGTATATAACTAAATATACAAGCTTAAAAAAATAATTATATTAGCTATTTTACTACATATTATATATACAAACTATCATTTACATAAGTATGCTTAGCAATGTCTTCATGTATTCAAATATTTCGTACTTTTCTCACAAAGCTTTTTTAAAGTAGTCGGATTTAAATGAAAAAACAAGCAGTTTAATTTTGAACACTCACAAGAAACTAAATACGCTTATAGTATGTATGTATGTATGTGAAAAATAAATATCATTATTATTGATACCAAATTCTATATTTGCATTTTGACTATGTCTTAAATTTGTTTACTTGATTATCTTATCTACTAGATTAGTTAATGCCTTGAAAAAACGTGTTAACTGATAACATTGTCTATTTGTCTAGGAAAACGTCGGTCATGCAATAATAATATGATATAAAGCTCTTCATAAAGCACAATACAGTCACGTTTTATTTGAGAGAGCGAAAGCTTCGTTAAGAGCGAACGCAACAATTGTTTCCCAGTCAGTTCGCATAAAAGGCGTCAGTCTGTCAGCTGTGTTTTAGAACACGTTTCGCGACCGGTGGGTGAACAGCTGTGATTTACGTGTGGAGGCCAGACTGATTCGATAAATATAGCATTTTACAACTATTAAAAATGTTCTTATCTAAACATTTCACTGTGTGCTGAAATAAATTGACATGAGAATATCAAATTGTGAAGTTTTTTTTCTAAGACCTTATACAAACGGATAAGATAAATCTGCTATACGATATAGCGACAGCATCTCTAGCACAAAATCTGGCACAGTGGACAGTGGATTAGTTTTGTAAAATTATAAAGAAAATTTTACAGAACTGTAGTGTAGTATCATATGTGCTAAGAATATCAACCACAAATACGAAAATACATATGCATTAAGAATCTCTTAGAGTGAATAATCGAAAGCTTGCTATATTGAAATTCAAGACTTTAATGTTTGTAAATGTGTAAAGTGCTATTGCTGTGAAAACCTACATATATTTTCATTCATACATACATATATATAAGAAAAAACAAAATGCAATCAATAAAAGCCGACGAGCTACCAGAAAATCCCCGCGAACGAAGCAATCCATTTTCAGAACTTATGCTTTGGTGAGTCTTTGGTTTTTCGTATCATTATTGTTAAGTTAACTGCACCAGATATATTGCTGACAAAAGTGACAAGGCAAGTTTTTTGAATATACAAACTTAACTTATCTCTCAGAGTGTTAAATTATACAAATATTTATATTTAACATGTTGAAGTATCTAGAATCCATTAAAAAAAAAAATCAACTGAACGTAAGTGTAAATTCCAAATTGAGGCCCCAGACTTCAGACACATATGTACATATGCTCATTTAACAATCTTACATGGATGTATGTCGTACATATCGAAAATATATCCACTTGCAAACATAATTCTTTACATCATGTGTTTAATTTGCGACATATACATATATTTGTGTTTGGCGAATTTGATCTTAATATATAAAAAGAATAAATTTTACTTGTTTGCGTAATTCAAATTATGTTTAAATATATAAAACGTGCTTTTTGATCAGGCGTAGTTTAGCATAAATCTATTTTTGTTTTATTGTTAACACTGTAAATCTTAAATCTATTTTTTATTTGACATGATGTCCGGGTCGTAAAGTTTTGTCTTTCCCGTATTGTTCAAGGGCCGCAAAAAGACGTTGGAGCAACCAGATCTTTACCGCCCCTCTGAAAGAGCACAAATCTGGTGAGTAATGCTCAGAAATATAACTCTTATCTTTGACCATCCATGGCATGCAACTAATCTTATTATAATTTAAATTGTGGTTGTTTATTATTTATAGATGACTGGGACAAAATTGTTTAAATTTGAGAACTAAAACAGATTTCTATTGCACTGATCCTCATTATTTAGAACATTTCCGATTGCAAGTCAACTACTTTGCATTATTGAAAAATACGATAACATTAAGGATATTTCAAATCAGTAACAATGATTGCCCTGTTATTTTTACAGGGTGACTAGCGCTCTTAAGCTTAACTCATGTTATATAAATGTTCATATGTATATGTTGTAGTGTAATAATGCCAAACCGAATATCAAATACCGCTGGTCCTTTTAACAGATACACTTGGAGATCGCTTGTGCGCAGCCTGGGATGAAGAAGTTGTTCAGAGATCAGCCCAAAACAAGTCGCCTCGCTTAGGGCGCGTTGTGCTACGCGTTTTTGGATGGCATCTTTTTATCACTGGAGTGCTGCTGGGAGCCAGAGAGTTTGCAGTAAAGTAAGTTGTACTTGGTACGCTCTATTGTATTGTATTAAAAAAACGCTTGCTATTTTTATAGAGTTACTCAGCCCATGTGTCTTTATGGCATTATGTTATACTTCTCGGGCGAGGACCCTGATCCACTGAAGGCACAGCTTTATGCAGCAGGCCTTATGGCTGCTTTGGTGGCCTCTGTCATAACTGGACATCCATTTATTCTGGGTCTTTTGCATCTTGGCATGAAAATGAGGGTTGCGTTATGCAGTATGGTTTATCGGAAATCATTGCGATTGAGTCATACAGCTCTGGGAGATACATCAATTGGTCAGGTTGTGAATTTGCTGTCAAACGATGTGGGTCGCTTTGATATGATCCTCATTAATGTTCACTTCTTATGGCTGGCCCCACTGGAATTGACCGCTGTAACCATTCTAATGTATCAAAAGGTAAAATTTATCATCTATGAATCTGTTTAAAATAATCCCTCAATGTTGCTTACAGATCGGACTCGCCGCATTTTTTGGCGTCGCAGTGATGTTGCTTTTCCTACCCATGCAAGCCTACTTAGCAAAGAAGACATCTGTAATTCGGCTGCAAACAGCTATGCGCACAGACGAACGTGTGCGAATGATGAACGAACTTATCTCTGGCATCCAAGTTATCAAGATGTATGCTTGGGAGAAGCCCATCGGCAAGCTTGTAGAGCTCATGCGTGGCAAAGAGATGATCTGCATTAAGAAAGTCAATTATATTCGTGGCACTCTCATTGCATTTGGCATGTGTCTATCTCGCACATTAACCTTTGTTAGTCTGGTGGGTTTTGTGCTGCTGGGAAACGTATTGACAGCCGGAGAGGCATTTTTTATCACTGCCTATTACAACTTGCTGCAGCGAGCCGTCACCAATTTTTTTCCACTAAGCATTTCACAATTGGCAGAGATTTCAGTGTCCATCAAGCGTTTGCAGACGTTTATGGTTCGGGAGGAGACTCAAGTGCGAGATACATCGAATGCAATTAATGCACCTGCTTTTTCCAACGAAAAGAATGATAAGGAAAATGGTGCTTTGATCAACAATGGCAATGGAGATGTGTCTAAAAACAATGGCAATGAGGAAACACTAGTTGAATTCAAAGACTTTTATGCTAAGTGGGACCCAGAAGCAACAGACAACACTTTAGAAAATATCAATCTTAAACTGGGTCGTCAACAACTGGTGGCTGTTATTGGACCCGTCGGCGCAAGCAAGTCCAGTTTGATTCAATCCATTCTCGGCGAACTGCCTACCCAGAAAGGCAGCCTTAAAGTCAGTGGAAATTTATCTTATGCTTCCCAGGAGCCTTGGCTTTTTACTGGCACAGTGCGTGAAAACATATTATTTGGATTAACACTAGACAAGCATCGCTATCGCACGGTAATCAAAAAGTGTGCACTTGAACGTGATTTTGAGCTACTTCCTCAAGGTGACAAAACTATTGTTGGCGAGCGGGGAGCGTCTCTTTCTGGTGGACAGAAAGCACGCATCAGCCTGGCAAGAGCTGTATATCGTCGTGCAGACATTTACCTTTTAGACGATCCACTCAGCGCTGTGGACACTCATGTGGGACGACACTTGTTCGATCAGTGTATGAAAGGGTATCTAAGGAGTGAGCTAGTCATTTTAGTCACCCATCAACTGCAATTTCTGGAGCACGCCGATCTCATTATCATAATGGACAAGGGTAAAATCAGTGCAATGGGCACGTATGCTTCAATGCAACAGAGTGGTCTGGACTTTGCACAGCTTTTAACCGATTCAAATCATACAAATAAGGAGGAGATAGAGGACCTAAAGAGCAATGGTGGAGATCATCAGAGTTTGTCGTCAAAGGTGAGTCGCCAAGCTTCGCTCACTGGGAGTATCGACTCTATGGGCTCGCTTGCCGATTCAGTTGTACAGGAGTCTGGCATGGCTCCGCAGGAAACACGCGTTGAGGGCAAGATCAGTTTGGGTCTTTACAAGGAATACTTTTCGGCAGGCAGCGGTTGGTTTTTGCTAACATTTATGGTACTCCTATGCGTGGGCACACAAGTTGTAATCTCTGCAGCAGATGTATTTCTCTCCTACTGGTATGTGATGACTTTTCAATAATGCAATGCAATGCAATAACAATTATTGTCTTTACTTCAGGGTTGACAAGAATAAGAATAACAAACAGAACTACGATCCCGTCGACATGTACTACTTCACTGCACTTAATGTGGCTGCCATTATTCTTAGTGTAATGCGTCCATTAGTTTTCTATACGATGGCCAGACGCAGTTCCATAGAGCTTCATAATTCCATGTTCCGTGGCATAACCAGAGCAGCAATGTACTTTTTCAATACGAACCCCTCGGGTCGGATTTTGAATCGTTTCTCAAAAGATCTCGGTCAACTGGATGAAGTTCTGCCAACGATAATGCTGGACGTTATGCAAATTTTTCTAACATTGGCAGGTGTCATTGTTGTCATTTGTATTACAAATCCCTATTATATAATTCTAACCACTGCACTAGGAATCATCTTTTACTATCTTCGAGAGTTTTATTTAAAGACCTCGAGAGATGTAAAACGCCTGGAGGCAGTTGCCAGATCTCCAATATATTCCCATCTTGGCACATCACTTAATGGACTAACTACAATCAGAGCACTGTCAGCACAGAAAGCGCTGATTGCCGAATTTGATAATCTGCAGGACATTCATAGCTCTGGCTATTATACTTTTTTATCTACGAGTCGAGCCTTTGGCTACTATGTTGATTTCTTCACCATGTTGTACACGGTTATCATTGTGATAAACTACTTTATATATCCGCCCACGCAGCCCGGTGAGGTTGGCCTGGCCATTACCCAGGCCATGAGCCTGGCAGGCATGGTGCAGTACGGCATGACTCAATCAGCTGAACTTGACACAACAATGACTGCAGTTGAGCGAATCCTGGAATATGATGAGATTGAGCGAGAGGGTGATTATGAATCGAAAGCAGACAAAAAGCCACCAATCACGTGGCCAGAGGAAGGCAAAATTGTGGCCGATGATCTCAGTCTACGTTATTTTCCCGATCCACAGTCCAAATATGTCCTCAAGTCTCTTAATTTTGAAATCAAGCCCATGGAAAAGGTTGGCATTGTTGGCCGCACTGGAGCTGGCAAATCTTCTCTTATTAACGCCCTCTTCCGACTGTCCTACAACGATGGCTCTATCGTTATCGACAGCCGTGATACCAACGATCTAGGACTACACGATCTGCGCAGCAAGATCTCTATTATACCTCAGGAACCAGTGCTTTTTACGGGAAGCATGCGTTACAATCTTGATCCATTTGAGGAGTATAGCGATGCCAAGCTGTGGGATGCTCTAGAGGAGGTCAAGCTAAAGCCCGTCATCAGTGAGCTTCCAAGTGGACTACAGAGTAAAATATCCGAAGGAGGCGCCAACTTCAGCGTCGGTCAGAGGCAACTGGTATGTTTAGCTCGCGCTATTCTTCGGGAGAATCGTATTCTCGTGATGGACGAGGCCACAGCTAATGTAGATCATCAGACAGATGCCCTTATACAGACAACGATAAGAAATAAGTTCAGGGAGTGCACAGTGCTTACAATAGCTCATCGTCTGAACACAATTATGGACTCGGATAAGGTGATAGTTATGGATGCGGGTCAAATGGTGGAGTTTGGATCACCCTACGAACTTCTTACCCAATGCGAATCAAAGATCTTCCATAGTATGGTTATGGAGACTGGTCAAAATAGCTTCGATAGTCTGCTAAAGGTCGCAGAGAAGGTACTTACCAATCAAAAATTGATCACAGATTTTAAAGTAATATCTATAATTTGTTTACAGGCCCATTTGGAATCACAGAAGCAAAAAACTGCCTAGCACCAACATTTGGATTGCAATATAATTAAAATAATGTACTTAAAGAATTGTGAATTCATTATCTATACGACAATAACAACAAATCTCTCATGTAATTCTAATTTGAAATCCAAATCATTTTTAATTATTACTTCATTTTAATTTTAACATAAAATTGAGAGAAAACAAAATTATTCAAGCCATACTTTGTCCCGTACGAGGAAGATGGACGGCACTCTCCCAGCGTAGCATGGGCAGCATGGTCAATGGAAAAGCGCTAAGGAATTGTTTTGGCAGCCACGAGAAAACCGCCACTAGCATGGGCAGTCCATGCACGATAAGTTGCTGTGAAAGAGAATCGCGTACGTTTCGCCAGGAGCCGCTGTTCTGCACAAAAAAGAAGAAGTAGAGGCACATAACATCAGAGATCAGGAACATGCAGGTTAAGATGCCGCACACATTCTGACGGGCATGGGCACAAAATGCGCACATGCCAGACGCAATGATCGTTATGGGTATTATAAGCTTCAGTACAACTATTGCACCAACTAAAAGCGAGGAACATGCGCTCACAAAGACCCGCGCAGTGCTAAGATCAAGTGTGTTGATATTGGGCAGTTGATCCGTACCAATCATGGATAAGTAGATGTAGACCAGTATAAGCAAGGCATAGCGATAGCTGCTGTGTATGTGTTCCACGGGTGTGAAAGACTTTACCGGCTTGTCCTCGTCATCCTCGATGTCTGACTCTGACAGCTGCTTAAAATCCTCATGCACCTGCACGCCCAGCAAATACTCCGAGCACAGCAATTGTATAAAGATAGACTCATATGAGAGACACATCATAGTGTACACGGTGCTCAAATTGAAAAGAATCAACTGCACACGATGTTTTGGTGTCTGTGTATTACTATAGGGTATGGAAATAAAGGTATAGCCCACATAACTCCAGGCCGCGGCATGCAGCAGTTGGCTGACATCCTTATTGATTAAACGCTGATACACACAGAAGGCGGTCAGCATCAATGCGCCTCCATTGATAAGCCAGACGTGCCAGGCGTAACGCTCGCTGAGCACAAGTGGACGCAGCATTGTTATCAGCATGCTCACGTACAGTGCGTACAAGCTATTGTGACCAAAATCAAGACGCCTTACAGCAAATCCAGTAACGAGTGCAACCAATGCTAGCCATATCCAAAATTTCACTTTGGGCGGTTTAGTGAAGGCCCTCCCATTATTTGCACAGACGACAATAAGATATTCAAGCGCAATTAGCTGCTTAAAGTAGAAGATTGAGATTAGCAGCACAAAGCTGCCAACAATCCACGCCAAATGTATAAGTGGCGCTCGCACGGCGCAGCTGTGCAAGCCACGTTCTTGCAGCGCAACAATCCAGAGGGGCAACGGCACCAAGAGATATAAATTGATGTAGCAGGGCACCCGATGCAAATAGCAGACTATGGCCACAATCACTTCAAGCACCAACAATACAATTGTCTCCGCTGAGATCCAATTCTGTTTGGGTGCATTTAAGGGTCGCGATTGCTTGGCCATCAAATAATAAAACCAGCCAAGATAGCTAGCAATGCAGGCAATCATCAATGGTATGCGATAGTATACCTGATGATATTTTAAGCAATCCTGAGCCAACTGAATCATACTCTGACTGCTTTCAATCGCCTGTTGGACGCAACCCAATTCCATTTGCCGAAAGATCTGATGATGATAGTTTCGTATGCTCTGTGCATCCAATCGTTCATATTTGGGCAACCAATCTCTAATTTTGCTACGCTGTTGCTGCTCCAGTACGCGTTCAGCCTGCGCTAGCAATTGCATTGCATTAACATGCATAGATTTTGCCTCGTAAATGACGTCCACATTCATGATACCCACTGGCATCATGGCTAGATTGTTCATGGGTGGCGGTAGTCCAATAATGGCAGACATTAGCGGCGCCAGTTGTGTTTGCTCCAGCTGATGCATTATCAGCACGGTGCCATTGTTGATCGGAGTATTTTTCTCCACACGTCCCACACCAGCACCCCAAAAGAAGAAGGGCATCTCGATCTCAAATTGACTACTACCACCGTAAGTACCTGCAACGTAAGGATATATTAAAACCAGGCTGCACTGTATACAACCATATCATATTGCATTCAAGTTGCAATGTTACACTAATATTGAAAAACTCGTTACGATGTCGAAGATGAATAAAAATAATCCTTTACCACAAAATATTCTAAATTGAGATATAGAACTATATAATGTTCCTACCTTTATCGGTCATGCCATGATCGGATGTTAGTAAATATGCTGTGCGCTTATCTTTGAAGGTTCGCTCGAATAACTGATATAACTCGACAATAACTTTCTCTGTGTTGTTCAGTGCTTTTAGAAACTCTTCACTGTTGGGTTTGAGCACATGTTCAGGTCTCTCCATATCTTCAAAGTTCACAACGAACAGAGATGGGGTTTTTTCTCTAGCTGCAGTTAAAGACTCCGGTGTATTTAGAAAATTACGCACGGTGTCATTGATCCATTGATGCTGTTGGTTTTTTGCTGTAAAATCCCATTGCTTATACATATTCAAATGTAAAGGTGCACCATCAGTTGGTAAACATTTGAATGGCCCCAACGCAGATTTGGCACCCCAGGCCCAGGTGCCGCCTCTTGTGCGATTGAGGACGGTATCAAAAAGCGTTGGATTCCACTTAAAGTTGGTCAATGCAGCTGAAGCATCTTCATTGAAGCCACCAAAGATGGCAATGTGTCCAGGACGTCGTTGGGTTGGTGCTCTGCCACGCGATACTCCAACGACACCTTGTTCCTTTAACATCTTTTGAAGGCATGGCACGGTACCGCATTTCCTTTCGAAAAATGTCTCGGCGCGTAATCCATCGATAAGAAACACAATTAAACGATCTGCGGGCGGCGTTAAACCCAACTCCCGATGCTCTGCTTGTGGTCTCAGGTCATTGATAATCGTCTTTTGGAAATAGATTACCGATATAAAACCGAGCAGCAGTATATGAACCAGCACGGCGAAAATTTTCCACATTGTTAAAATGATAAATATAAAAAGAAATTCAGCTGTTACATTTGTTATTTTATAATTGTCGAAAAGGAGTGTATATTACTAGCTTGTTTCTTGGCGTTTGAAAAGCTTGCTTTAATTTTAAAAAGTTAAATGCATAATTTAGACTCAGTTTTAAACTACAAAGTCCTATAACCAGGGAAGATGCAATGCAATTGTAAAAATTATAAAATATTGATAAGTTTTAATTTATATTAATTTACTCACAAAATTAATGATTGATTTTAAGTTATTCTTTTCAACTCAACAAATTATCATTATTCTTAATCAAAAAAAAAAACCCCATGAAATAATGATGGTACTATATGATTTAGGGATGAAAATCCTCTCTGCAGATTAATTGCAAATTTTACTTTTTGCAAAATTGGAAATGAAATGAGTAATAATTAAAATAAAACATATTTGGTTTTTTTTTAAGGTTTTTCATCAAATTCAAAAAAATTATTATGGTTTGTCTAGGCTTTATGACTGTAAATAGATATAGTAGATTTGCTCTTGTGCCTTAAAAAAAAAATATATATATGATTCTGCAAAGTGGTTATCCCATACAAACTACCCTTTTATTTTAAGTTTGAAATCGTATCATTTGACAATTGAGTAAAAAATAAATCGAGTTAAAAATGTGGACTTTTGGCTATGACTATGCATTGATTGTGCAGCTCCTGCTTCTGTACTCTGTGTACATCATTTACTTTCAATCCACGATTATGACCGGTCTGAAGCCGCAACAGACATTGCTGAAGCATCCACCCGCCGATCGTCTTGTCGTATTTCTCACTAACGGCCTGAGCGCAAAGACATTTTTTGAACAACGATGCCGGAATGTGCCGCAACTACAAAAGATCTTCCAGAATCAAGGACAGGTGGGCATTATCCGTGCCCCTACAGCCATCAAAGGCAATTCTGCGCAAGTGACTCTTTTTTCCGGTTACTATGAGGACGCCTTTGCTGCTGTGCATGACGTTGCCTTTGACACAATCTTTAATCGAAGCACCTGCAACTATGTCTGGGGCTCCGATGAGCTGTTGAATCAATTTCCGGCCATTTATAAAGGCATAGCGCTTCCCTACCATATTCTGGACTTGAATAAAGATTCCTGCCTGGATAAGTGGACATTTAAGGCTGTCCATGAATTTCTTAAAATCAGAGCTTCATATCTGCAAGACCTTAATAGTTTGCTGTTTGTTGTACAGCTGCCGGGTCTGCAAGAGTCAACTGATACTAAAATGTTTTATAAGAATCTTAATTGCACTCAGCATGGCATTTGGACAACGTACAAACGTTTCGAGCATGCATTTTTAGATCAACGCACTGCTTATTTGCTTATCTCTGATCATGGTATGCCAGAGTGGGGTAAGTTGAGTAGCAAGAAGTTATTGCATCAAATTGATCTTTAACTATTTCTAGGCCAACCCGCTGGCAACAGCAAACAAGAGCTCGAAACACCTTGGTTGCTTTGGGGTACCGGCGTCTCGAATAAAGTTAACATCTCTGGACGCACGTTTGTGGCTGATGACAAGAAGCAACGCCTGCCACTGCATGTTTTGAAACCAATACAGTTGACAACGTTGATGAGCAGCTTGTTGGGTCTACCGCCGCCTGTTAACAACCGTGGAGAGCTTCCGCCGGGTCTGCTTAACAGCAGCAGTTACGAGGCACATGCCATGTACATGAACGGGCTACAGTTGCTCGAGCAAGCCGCGCTGGCACAGCAGCATCATCGACGCGGGCTTTTAAGCAACTTGATGCCTAGCTTTTGGATGAACATAAAGCAGTTGGATGAGTTTGTACACACTGGAAATTTATTATGGCATCAGCGACGCTTTATCACGCTCACCGAATACTGTATAGATTTCATGCAGATTCTGCTGCAGTGCATCGAGTACTATGAAAACTATTATCGCCGTATCCTTTTGTTGGCTAGTGCTTGTTCCTACCTAGGCTGGCTGCACCAGTTGCGCTGCTTGTCTGGACAGGCTGGTGTGTCGTGTAGCCAGAAATTGCCGTTGGCCAATGCACTGATGCATATCCTTATCCTGCTCATGCTTGCTTTTGTGTTGCTGCAACGTGTATCCTGGTTAAATAGTGGACTATTGCTGCTACCTGGACTCATTTGGACGCTGGCGCTTAAAACGCACGGGAAATGTGATAAAATCAAGACTTACCGCCAGCTGTTGTGGCCAATTGTGTTGTCATTCTGCTGCATGTCTGGTTTCTATCAACGCCGCTATATATCGTGCTGCTACTTTGGATTCAGTTGCTATAACAATCGTTGCGCGTTGATTCAGCGGCGATCGCTTGAGGCTTACATCTGGCTGTTCCTCGTCTGCTGCTTGACATCGATCTGCTGGCTGCCACCATCCATGGGCTATTGGAAGCGTAATCTGCTCCTGGCCAGCCTGGTCCTTACTTTTGTGAGTCGCATTGCATGCCACCGGAAGCATTTTAGCTGCGCGCTGCACCGACAGAATTTGTTTTGCAATGGCATTGTCCTGTTGGCTGCCAGCCTGCATGTCCTGAACAGTCCTAAGCCTTGGATGAATCAACTGATTGCCCGTGGGTTCATGTGTTATGTGTTTTATCCGCGTTCACGACAGCAAGGACGGGATCTTATTATTTACAATATGTGCACACTGTACGCGTTGCTCGGCACATCATACGAGTCTTTGGTAATACAGCTGCTAGTCCTGGAACTCAAACTAGCACTA
The DNA here is from genome assembly GCA_018904305.1 of Scaptomyza montana. Lineage (NCBI taxonomy): Eukaryota > Metazoa > Arthropoda > Insecta > Diptera > Drosophilidae > Scaptomyza > Scaptomyza montana. The sequence continues at coordinate 437,829 of JAEIGR010000001.1, forward strand.
CGGTTAAGGCACAATACCAAAGTGCAACTTAATCAAAAGCAAATGATGGCCATGTATATTGTCATGTACAGCTTCTACTCCTTTTTTGTGATTGGTGACATAGCGGCTGTGGACAGATTTCGTTTCCTTATGAGATTTAATGGCTTTGGATATTATTCGATGTTTATCAACGCGTTACTTATTGCTTTGAAGCTACTATTGCCGCTTCTTCTTCTGATGTGCATAATTTGTGGCAACTGGGAGAGTGCTTGGACCCATCGACGTGAGATTTTTCACAGCCTGCTCATTATGTGCAATATAATGGCACTGCTGTTTCTGTTTCGAGTGCGAGTAGATATTTCATGGTGGGATGTTAAAGTTCGCGTAATACAATTTATAATCGTGCAAATATTACCATATATATTGATGCTGCTGTGTCGTCTTGCTGATTTTATGATGATCGACAAAACAAACCAGCTAGTCGATCAGCCCAAATGGAACGTGCACATTTTTTAAATACACATTAAGGTTATAATATTGTTTCTAATATTTTATTAAATTAAATACATTGCGCGCTAAAATGAATGGCAGGGCACTTTACATGATCGCCCTGTTAAATCTATCGAAGCCATAGACGAATTATTAGTTGGTCTATGGATCGAAACATTGATAACATTGCATGCACAATCGATACTTAAGCAATAACTGCTCAGCTATTATAAAATAAGCTAAAAGAAAAAAAACATTGTGTTTTATTTACTAAAAATTATTCTCTATTTACGTATTATATTCGCAATTTAACCCTTTGAAAAATTAGCTATTCTAGCAGTTTTAAATTGTTTTTAGCTATTACTAGCAATTATTTTTATCAATTTAGCTATTTCTGCCCATAAAATTCAGGCAGCACTGCTGCTCAACCACTAGTTACAACGATATGTCACCGCTAAGAGCTCGGCCACTCACATCGCGCAAGCAATCGAGCCCCAAAATAATTATTATTTGTCAAAATTTTGCTTATTATATACAAAAGATTAAACAAATTGTGTGTGCCACATAAAACACTAAAATACACCCGATGAATTCGATTTCGTATACTAGTACATGTACCATACAGCCATAATAACCATACGCGCACTTTGCTGCTACAGCACCTATTCTAGCCAGCTGATAGAGCACATCTCTAATACACAATTCGGTAGTTTTGCGGTATTTTTCAGCAGTGCAGTTCAACAAGTGGTTTTCGGTCCACACTTTGTAAGTGTGTGCGTGCACGTGCGTGTGGTTTATTTATCCTATTGGAGAAAGAAGAAGAAGGTGGCGGGCCAGCTGAAAGCAAGAAGTGTCTGATTGTTGTTGGTTGGTTTCATTGTTGCTGGGACCTGATTGCTAATAAAATCGAAGTTCTGCAGGCAAAAGTGTTGCGCTAAAAAAATATGTTCGAATACAATTCTTCTTTCTGAAATAAGCAAGTGAGCAAAAGTGAACAATAAGTTCAGAACATTGCTCACTCGTTCGTTTTGGTGAACAACTTGTTTTTGCTCACTCACTCACGAACAACCCAACACCCTCACATCGCGCAAGCCCCAAAATAATTATTATTTGTCTAAATAGTGCTTATTATATGCCAAAAATTAAACAAATTGTATGTGCCAAAGAAAATTGTGCTATTAATGTTTTGCAACTGCTTGTCGCGCACGGTAATTTTACACCTGTGGAACAAAAGCAAGTCTCTTTTCGATGGCTACCTCTCCACTTGCAACTTGTGTAGAAAATAAACAAAAATCCTATTGGAATATTGTGTTTCCACAAAAACAATAAATGCGACAGCTTTGTGCGGGCACAAAGTGTGCAAAATCACACGAAAAACGTAAGAAAGCTTAGAAAGTTAAGTAAAAAAGTTTGTATTGCGCATTCAACAACTGTGGCTTAAAAGCAAAAACAACAGCATCAACAACTACATACATACATACAATCAGCAAGAACAAGCAGTTTAAAGGTAAGCAAAAGTGTATAAGAATGTGATGAGGGCGCAGGCGGGGGCGTTTTGCTGTTAATCATAACAATAACTAGGTATTGTACACAGTCGCACACACAGACAGCAAACGTACATATTGGCAATCACTGCCGCCATAGTGGCATACAATGACACTTGTTTTTGGTGCGCGTAGGCAAAATGGCAGCCAAGAGCAACACTAGTGTTTTTAGTGGGTGGGCCGCCGCCTTTTTGACGTATAAATGTATGTGTTTGTGTATTTATTACTCAATGAAACCTTCGCAATTCCAGTCAGCACTTGGGCTAACTACACATTTTCTTATGAAATATGTATGTGTGTGTTGATCTGAAAAGTCTTTTAACTAGTTGATGGCCTGACCTCATCGCCCACAATTCCCATCAGAATTGTGCCGCACTCACGAATTGCAAGTGACTTTCTTTTTGCCCTGCAGCTGTTTGCTGTTGCTGCATTTGCAGTTTTGTTTTGCCGTTTTCTGCTTACTTTTTGTTTTGCAATCATGTATTCAGCGAGCTATGAAAACAGCAGCTTAATTAACTTAAATAGTTAGTTTTCTGCCATTAAGTACTCACACTTATGCTGAAGCTACATATAAACAAAAATTGAGCATCCGGCTTCCAATTGGAAGACCGCAATTGAGACTGAGCCTGTCTCTTGACATTTCCTTGCTTATGTACGGAAGCTTAAAGCACTCGAGCCTAAACTGGGTACGATTAAGAAATTATGAAAGCAGCTTGAATTTTTGTTTATGCGATGACAAAATGCAAGATGTGATATTCACAATTATTAACAGTTTAGTTGCGTTGCTTTCACTTAAAGTAAACTAGATATTTTGGCAAAGTAAACATCCAAAATATATATTTTAATTGGTGAAATTAAACATCTTTGTACTACAAATATCAACGAGTACATAACATTTGCTGACTAATTTTTAAGCATCAGCAATGTCGAATTTTACAATTTATTTTCTCACAACACGTGTCTGCTTATATAATATTTATTTATTTATAGTGCACATAACAAATAAATAAATAAAAAACAGTTGTGCAGCCTGTTATTGGTCTGTCTGGGTATTTCCATTCTTTTGTGTAAACAAATTTCAAATTAGTTGCTATGGCTTAATACTATTTCGCTTCCATGAAAATAAAACAAGCGCCGTATTTAAGAAATAGCAAATTCATCAATGGGCATGTTAAAATGTTTTGTATCAATGCACAATACTATCTATACCACCTACCAATAAGGTAACTTTATAAATAAACAATAACAAGCATATCTTAGTTGAAGTAACTTAAAGATATATATATACGTATATTGTATGCTTGTTTATGTATGAGTAATAGCTCCAAAATTGTGCTAAACTTTGCTTATTGAGAGAATGATGATTGAGAATCTGTCAAACTAACGTTGATCGCATTTAAATGCGCAGTTTTTCATAGTGCACACACAAACAAAATCAAGTAAATTATTAATGCAAATTTTCATGTGCTCTAGCACAATTGGGTGCTACTCTCTCTCTCCTGCTCTTTGTATGTATTGCCTTAAAATATCTCTGTCTCTCGCTAAAATACCTACATTTTTAAGTGCATTTAAGCCATACTGTTTTAACACCCTACACGAATGGCGAATGTTTGTGCCAAGTGTCCGATAAAGTTGTGTAAACTATCTGTGATAGGCAAACTATGAAGTTAAAAGATAAGAATTGAGACAAGCAAATCTCAATAAATTGAAACCGTTTACTCATATTTAACGGTGTTATACTTACGTATGCGTACAGGGTATCAGCTCGTTGTGTGCATTCTAATGTTCTACATTATGTGGGCGTACTTAAGTTTGTAATAATTATTTATGTATTTAGTTTGGCACAGACAACACAACAACTACGACGATACAGATGGCAACGTCAGGAGGACGGGCTTTGGACACGATTTCGCTGTGCTCCACCGTTTCCAGTTGCCCGGATCGCAATGGTTTTTATGGTGGTTTCCAACGAACTGACAAACCTAAGGAGCCTCTCTCCAAGGCACAGATCATAGCGCGGGAAAAGAAATGGCTTTACATGACCGATAATTGGTCCATCTACATGTCCAAGAACTACAAAAAGGTATTTAAATTAAATAAATACAAGTCATTATTGGAAAAGTATTAACTAATTGTTAAAATTGCAGATTCGTGACAGATGCCGTAAGGGCATACCCAAGTCGGTGCGTCCCAAAGCTTGGTTCTATTTATCTGGCGCTTATTTGCTTAAGAAAAAGAATCCCAATGTTTATGAAGAACTGCTTAAGAAACCCGGCAATCCGTCAACCATTGAGGAGATCAAAAAGGACAAGCATCGTCAGTTTCCATTTCACGAAATGTTTCTCGATGAGCAAAAAGTGGGCCAAATAGAGCTCTTCAACGTGCTCAAGGCCTATTCGATATACAATCCCAAAGTGGGCTTTTTTCAAGCGCAAGCACCAATAGCTGCATTTCTATTAATGCATTTGCCGGCAGAGGACGCCTTCTGGGTATTTGTCAGCGTTTGTGATGTGTAAGTTGGTTACTTGTGCTTTGGTTGCTTAAGACTTTTAATATCAATTTAATGTAAAGAAAAATCCGTAACTCTAATACCAGAGCAACCATCGTATAACTTCTATTTAATCTTACATCAAATTCTCACTGTCGTATTTGTTTGCAGCTATTTGCAGGATTATTATATACCTGGTCTCGAGGTGATACAAAACGATGCAGGCATCTTGGAGGGCCTACTAAAAAAAACCTGCCCACCCGTCTATCGTCATCTGCAGAAGCATAAAGTGGAGCCATTGCTTTATATGACCGATTGGTTTTTGTGCGCCATGACGCGCACTTTGCCCTGGGAAACGCTGTTGCGCGTCTGGGATTGCTTTCTGGCCGAGGGCGTACGAGTTATTTTCAAGGTGGCACTAGTCATCATTGGCGCGTCGCTTAGTAGACACAAGGTGCGCAAAACTTGCACAGGCTTATGTGAAACATTGGCTGTGCTGCGCTCACCGCCCGAGCATATTTTGGAGGAGGAGTTTATAATTAACAACATGATGCGGCTCAATTTGCGTGTGGAGGATTTCCAAATTGAGCATACGCGCCAAAAGGTTCGACGTGCCAAGCAAAAGGCTCAGCAGGATGGATTAGCTGGTGGTCCAGATTCCACTACCAGCAATGGCAGACGGAATATGCCCACGCTCTGAGGTTGCACATTCAATAACAACACAACAATTTGCAATAACTACAACAACTACTACTAAAAGAAGCAGCAACAAATTGTTACTAAACACACAAGCACACACACAAAAAACGCATAAGTTTTATATATTAATTTATATACACAAACAAAATAATGCAATGTCGAATTGTGCACAAAGGAGAACGGAACTGACACATGTAAACTTCGAAACGATAAAAGAAAGAAATACTGTTTTAAAATAACAGTCAATTAGCTAACTTTCATTCCATGCGTATACAAAATGTATTTGGCAATACCGGTTTGTTTAATATTTTATAAGTGAAAACATTGTTCTAATTTGTATTTTATTTTATTATTATTGATGTAGTTGCAATTATTATGTGCGTGCAATTTGTTTATGCTTTTCAAAAGTATTTATTATTATTTATTACATTACATATAACATTTAAAACAAATCTATTTTAGTTTAAGAGCTCTACAAACCGAATACATATCGTATTATTATCATAATGAATTGATTTCAACAACAGCTGCAATGTTTATAGCTCAAAACTGAATTCTTGGTCTATATTATACATATATACTATATATTGAGTTATTATATATATATATATTACTGTTCTATTAATTTTTAATTTCTATTCGTTCTTACTAAACCACGTAAAACAATCAAATGCAATACAAATACTATATCGTTGATATACACAACAAATACTTACAAAATTTAAAACACTTTTGTTCAACAAAATACTTTGTGGGGGCGTTAATTGGGGGTCTTTAGTCGAAATGAATAATAAAATATTCCATTCTTAGATTTTAAAAATGACCATTAAATATTTGCTATTTATGTTGACTACAATATCCTTGATTGCTGATCGTATAACTGAATGTGTCGACATATTCATATTCTGTTCAACTACGCCCACAAAAAATCAGTTATCTAGACGTTGCAAACGCATAACCACTTTTCAGAACTTAAAGCAACCCAAGAAAAACGTATTCTTTATTAATTTTCTGAAATCTTTTAAATTGTATTTAACGAAAAACAAAAGATAAAAGCAAAAATAAGGAATTTGATCAATGAATATTATAATTTTAATGATGCTAAATAATAAATAGTAGCAGCATTTTTTATATATCTACTTAGGTATTTAGATGAGAATACTTAATGAAATTACAAACCTTGTATGCAATTAAAATGAGTGGCATAAACTATTTATAAATACATGCTTAGGATCATTTATATAATTATAAATACGAATGGACAGTGCTATATAAAAAAAACAAGGGTTCAGGGTATCTACTAGTTACTTGTTTTGTTCTTTTGTGTCGGCTGATATACGGCGCCGTATAGTTACAAGGTGTAATACCCAAACTATTTGAAATTCCACCTATTTTCTAGTTTTTTATAACTTGATTTTTAGATACATAGGTTCTTAAAGTAATTTTGTTTTTTCTTGCAAGCTGTAATTTTCTGGTGACCACCGTTTTAATATGTTTGTTTATTGTGTGAGTATTATCTCCTATTGGGGGACTTGCAGATTCTGTTGATTACTGGATGCAAAAACAGTTTGCTTACATTTAGCCCAGTAGATATTGGTCCTCGAACTCTGTTTCATCAACGTTGTCGTCCATCAAATGTGGTGGCAGTGGCATATACCGCCCATTGCCGGAAGAGTCATTGCAAGCTGCCGCCATTTCCTTATCTCCTTCCCCGTCAAGGAGCATTTCTACCGGCATTGGTATATACGGTTCACTGTCGGACGGCTCGTTGTTATTTGCAACCGCAGAGAGATGACTATCATCATTTACATCTGCATCTACAAGCACTTGCATTAGCTGATCGCTTTTTGCATACGCTGGATGCTTTTCGCGCATATGTTGCTGCAGCTCAAGCATGCTGTGCACTCCGCCAGCAACGGGCCCATGACCGAGATCGTCTGGATGTTGCTGTTCGCACAGCTTGCAGCGTATATAGGCAGCGTAGGGCAAATGACGGAAGCGATGCTCCTGCAAAGCACGCAATTGTTTCGTTGGCAGCTGCTCGTCGCAATCCGTGCAGCGATACAGCTCTTCGCTTATCTTGTGGATGTGCAGCGCCTCACGCTTGCCCAGACCGTGTTGAATGTTAATATGCCGACTCCACAGGGATTTGGTGCTGGTGCTAAAATTCTCGCCGCACTGCGGACACAGCAGGCGATATGAAGCGGCATCAATTGATTCGTTAACCGACGCTGCTCCCTCCGACTGCTCTGCAAAGCGATGGTCATCGTTGAAATCCTCTTCACTCAAAGGTTTGTTATCGCAGCGATTGGTGTCGCGGTTCAGATGCTTGAAAAACATTTGCTTGCGCACAAATTCACCGTTGCAGGTCAAGCATTTGAAAGAGCGAAAAGGAAGATGCCGAAACTTGTGCGACTGCAGCTGACCAATGGCACCTTTAGTGTGGGTCACAGTCACCCGTTTGTAGCACTCCAAACACAAATAGTGATGATTGTCAATCTGGCGAAAGTTCAAGCCCTGCCGACTGTTCAAGTTGTGCTGCTCGACAATGTGTTTGCGCCAGAACGCGTGTGAATCAAAGTTCTTGTTGCATTTGGGGCAAAAATACGTAATAAAGTCCAGATCAACCGCATTGTGATAGGAGATGCTATCCTCCAGTGTATTTAGGCCAGCCGGACGCAATCCAACCGGCTGTTTTAGTGAGCGACCACTGTTGATGCTGCTGCTGCTGGCAGGCGTGGGTGAATCGGACTTATCCGGATTGTCTGTTATATCCCTATCTTTGTACTTAGTGGTTTCAGAGCCATTCTGCGGCTTGGGCTGCATATCACGCCAGGGCTTACCACGCTCACAGATGTTGTGACGCGTGCGTAGATGGGCAGCAATGTTTGGCTTGTGATTATAGCAGGTACCGCACACTAGGCACTTTAAGTACAGCCTATAAGGCAGATGTCGAAAGTGATGATCCTGCAGTCCTTTTAATTTTGAATTGCTTACAATATCCTTGCATTGTGTGCACTGATAGCGATATTTGTCTAGCTGACGCATATTCAAAGATTGGCGCTTATCAAAGTTGTGCACCTCGTTGATGTGGCGACGCCACTCGAATTGTGTTTTATAGGGCTTGCCACATGACGGGCACAGAAATATATAGTTCTGTTCGATTGTCGAACCGCCAGAAAAGATTTTCGGTGGTGAGGTGACGGTCTCAGTTGTTGTTGCTAGCGCTGTTTCATCTGTACATTTTTTGTCACTATATTGTGTGTCCATAAAATCGTGTTCCTCGCTTATGTGTATTTTTAGCGCTGCTAGTGAGGCAAACAAGGAGCCGCAATCAACGCATTTATAACGATTCGCATTCGGATTGGATGCAGAGGTACTAGCGTCAGCTGGTGGCAACTGGCGTGTGCTGCTGCAGCCAATTGCATAATCATCATCATCCGCCTGCATTTGCTCGCCAAAATCGTTTTCTTCATTAATATTGTTATTACTTGGCGGCGATTGCTCCTCATCCAAATAGGTAATCTCGTACGTTTCATTGGCAACAGTCACAATTTGCTTGCGCGGCGTTTGTGGCTTAATCTGGCTTTGACCCGCACTGGCAGTCATTCCTCCAGCACCGGGTTTGCGCGGCTCATAGCCGATGCGATGGTATGTGGCTAAATGCTTGACCAGCCCCTTGCGATCAGTATAGGATTTGTGGCATTTGCGACAGCGCGCATAAGCCTTGTAGGGTAGATGGGTAATCCTGTGCTGCTGAGCATTCTGTATACCATAGGCATTCGTTATGATCTTGTCACATTCAGTGCACTTAAGCTGACGATCGTTGACGACCTCAAAGTTCAGTTTGGCGAGATCATTCATGCCATGCATATGGACGACATGGGTGCGCCAGTGCTTCTTTTCAATGAACTCCATGCCGCACTGCGGGCACAAATAATCAATCTGTGTCTCATACATATCATCGCCGCTAATGCGGCTGCCACGACGGGGCCCATCTTCAAATTGCAAAAGGGATTCGTCATCGCAACCATTATCATAGCCGCAGTTGTCTTCAGCGTCATCACCGACAGTGGCATTAGGCCGCACCTCCTGCTCCTTTTCGGTCATCAAGGTGTTTAAATGATGCTTAGTTAGCAAATGCGCGACCAGCTCATAATGCTCTGTAAATCCCTGATAGCACAGTTTACAGCGCATCCAATCTGGCTGCGGCAAATGGCTAAACTTGTGCGCACGCAGTGTCTTAATAGAATTCGGGGCGACAAACTGTGAAGAAAGGTTTTTACGAGATTATACATTGTTTCTTTCCCATGTTTTAAGTACGTCTCTTACCTCCTTGCATTCGATGCACTGCATCTGCATGTCAACGCTACGGAAGTTCAATCCCCGTCGACTGACATAGTCGTGGACGAATTCAATGTGCTGGCTCCACTGTGCATGCGTGTCGCATTCGGTGCCGCAATCGGGGCACATATAATGTATATAATCCTCGCAGATATCAGACGCGCCACTGCCAAGTCCGTTATCGGGTTTGCTAACGCCTGTAAGTGTATTACCACGCTTTTGCTGTACCTGATTTGAGCTGCAATTTAAACTGTCATTAACGTCACGACCTGCATCGGCAGTAATTGCTTCCGCATCCATCAGCTCGTTTTTGACCTCTATACAATCATCATCGTCGGGAACCGGCCCATTGGCGATCGAATAGAACCGGCCCGTACTTTGAATGCGCTGCTCCACACGCGGTAAGCGGACTCGAGTTTTGCGTCCAGCACTGACATCACTATTACGCATCATGGCAACAATCTCGTCACAGTGTACCATGCGCAGGTGCACCATTAGGTCCTGCCTGTACTTGTACTCCCGCTTGCAGATGTAGCACTTGGTGCAACGATATGGCAAATGGGTGAACTTGTGCTTGAGCAGATTCTCGCGACTGTGCATCGCAATGCGCTTGTTGCACTCCATGCATCGATGATACAGCTTATCGATGGCCACAAAGTTGAGGCCACGGCGTGTGTTGTACTGATGAATCTGGTTCATGTGACGTTTCCACATATCCTGCTGTCGGTATTCGGTACCGCAGGCGGGGCATATATAAATGACGCCTAGTTCATAATTAATGGGCACTCCGTTCTCGTCAATAGCATTAATTTGTGATGTCGTTGGTCGTGTGGATGGGGCGGCGGCTTCACCGCGACCTCCCCCCGTCAGTGAAGAAGAGGAGCCATACGTTGGTTGATGATGATGCGGGGCTCGCACAGGCGAAGCAACCGGCATTGGCGGCGCCATTCTTGTAGACAGTCTAGGTGGTGATTCTTGATCGGGCTCCACAAGGCTAACAGATGGTGTTAGTTCAAAATCAAATAAAGCATCGTCATCTGGGTCGGGTCCTTTTTCGACTTCATCATTATTACACGCCTCTTGCTCATTCGCATCTTCGTCTTCGCCCGTAAACTCGTCACCAAAATTATGACTGTTTGGCTCGAAATCACCCTCTTCATATTCGGCCGAAAACATAGATGTCCACAGATCCATACCTTCCATTTTTGGCAGCTTGTCCGCAGAACGTGCGTGTGTGCGTGCAGTTTTATAAGAACTAGTTTTCGTATTTAAAACCCAATCACACACTTTGGCAACATTTTACTTTTCGTAACATAAGATGCATATTCAACGCAAAAGTTAAGAGCTTTGCACATGCAATTTGTATTTGAGTTGTTTCATGCCACTAAAGGTTCTTATATATTTTAATTGCGAAAATTCAAACTAATTTTTTTTTTGTCTGCAAAAATCAGAGCCATTTTGTTTGCGGCGTCGCAGAGTTGCAAGCCGTTTATAATCGGACTGTGTGACGGCGTTGGTTTGCCATCGCATTGGCTGTTTAGGTTGATTGAGTTTTCAAGTTCTATACAAAAAATGACGAATCGTGCCGAGCATAATATTTCAAGTTTAATGATTATCGTGCGATTTAAAGGCACGCGTTGCCGTAAGATGGCAGCAGGGGCGGCTATTAAAAATGCCCTTTTAAAATTATTGCGTGGCGCGGGTACGAGATTAGCGCTGCCAGATAACAGTTGCATTTTTAGACAGGCTGGCAACTTAATAGTGCACCCACGCAACTTGTGCACAAAAACAACAATTGGCTTTAGACAACAAATGGATCACACAGTACCACCCAAAGAGTACAAATGGACACCAGGCAATCTCATCAATGAATCCTTTAGACTGGGACCCAACGGGCATGTTTGCATTGTGCTTAACCGACAAATTCAAGTTCCCGCTCACGTGGTCAAACTGTTATGGAAGAACGGTGAGTGCATAACGAAAATATAAAAAACCATTTCAGAAATGTAAATTTTTTTTGTTCGCAGCGACATTAAGGTGTGCTGTAGATGGCGGCTCTAATCACTGGCGCGACTTTATATTAACCCACTCATCGACCAAACCAACTAAAAGCAGCACAAATGACAGCGATGTGGGACTTATAGAACCACCAGATCTGATAACGGGCGATTTTGATTCCATATCAGATGAGACGGTTGAGTTTTTCAAAACAATACCGAAAATAAACACGCCAGATCAGGATGCCACGGATTTCACAAAAGCATTTACAGTGCTGCAGCCGGTAATGGTTCAGCGAAAGGTCAATGATGTTGTGGTGTTCCACGACTCCTCCGGCCGATTAGATCAGGTGATGGCAAATCTGAATACATTGTACAAAATGCAAAAAGACAACTGTAATGTGTATCTGCTGAGCGGTGATTCCATTACTTGGCTGCTACGACCGGGCAAGCATACTATAAAGGTCCCGCTCGATTTGGTGACCAGTCAACGATGGTGCTCCCTCATGCCCTTGGGCAGCGCAGCACACAATGTCACCACACAGGGACTCAAGTGGAATCTATGTGGGTTTCTTAATTACACAATATGTTTAACTTAATATAAGACATTTCTTTAATTTCAGATCATGCCCACATGGAGTTTGGCGGCATGGTGAGCACCTCGAATACCTATGCTACAGAGTTCGTTCAGGTGGAAACAGACAGCAATTTGATCTGGTCGATGGGCGCCTATGACTTTGAGGAGAAATTGCGGCCAACCATTAGCTAAATTGACAGCAAATATATTTATTTTTTGGAAATAAGCCGTTCATAGACTTAAACTGTACTTAGTATAGCTTGTTGTTGTTGGTTAAAAAAGTGAGAGAAAAAAAATGTTTATTGTATTCAAAATCATGAATTAACGTGAACCAGGCAGCGGCATCATCTGAAATCCGCTGCTGGTGCCAGTTTTTTTGCCTAGCCAACCGGTAGCGCCAGCAGCAGCACCCCTAGCAGCACCTCTAGAAGAGCCTCGTTTCGCCGCAGTACTACTTCCACGACTGCTTTTGGCAGGCGTGGCTTTTTTACGCGCCGCCGCGGGAGATGCACCCTTGTAGCGTTTGGTAGCGCCACTGGCAGCTCGTCCATGCCAGGCTCGCTTGCGTTTGCCACCACGTGCTCCACCACCAGAAGACCCACTAGCGCCTTGAGAAGCCGCCGCGCGACCCCAGTCATCTTCTTCGCCAGCTTGTGCTGCCCAAGATGAGCGTGCGCTGCTGGAAGCTTGTGGCGTCACTGGCGCCGGAGCTGTGGCCTCAGCGGCCTCCATGTCGTGCATTACCTGTAGGCATTCTTTTTCGGTGGCATAGCCACTGGTTATCTCCAGCAGCTTGGCACCATACTTATCGAAATTGGCCTTGGTTACATGGGGAATGGCGCACATGTCCTTCTCGGTGGTCGGCAGCTCTTCGGCCATAGCTTTGAGCGCCTGCATATTCATAATACTAGCCATGGTTACATTTCGTGCGGCGGCAATCGTGCGACACAAATCCAGCAGATCTGCATAGCAGCGATCATGCAAATGATTTAAATCGCCGGATCCCGCTGCAGCAGGTTCTGAGACGCTGGCCACTGTCTTGCTTCCGCCGCTCTCCTTACGTGAGAGCGCAAACTCAATTTTTGGTGTGCCATTCATTAGCGCAGTAATATTGTTGCCCAGATAGAGATAAGCTTGTGGTATATCCTTGGTAAAGATAAGATCCTCCTTAAGGTAATCCTTAAGCACCATGTGCCGCAGTAAACGTTGCACATCCGCTTTGTCCCAGTCCTTGAGCGCTCCATGATGTGCCGTTTTATTGTGACCGAACTCGACAATCTTTTTAATGTTCGCACCCTTAAGCACATCGGCCAAATGGAGCAGTGTGAATCGTGAACGACCACTGCACAAATCTCTTACAGCACACGCCGCCTTTCTGCATTGCTCCAGCACATCGATCTGCTGATAGTTGCGCTTCTTCAGGCAATTGTCACAGGCTGTGCGACGATTCTCCAGGCACTGCTCACTAGTAAAGTGCTCGCCAAAATAGTCCAGTTGCTGGGCGCGACGACAGTCGGTGATATTCTCACAGTAACCCACAATTCGATGCAAATTATCAATGTGAATCTTTTTTACGTGGTACTGAAGAGCACGATCAGCTTCAAATTGGAGAAAAGAGAGATGTAGACTTAAAACAAAATATTCCAAGTACTTGCTGTTTACCATCCATCATCTTCTTTAGGCGCAACATGTCACCATAGTTGTAGTAGAGTATACAATCAGCTATTTCACCATCACGTCCAGCGCGACCCGCCTCTTGGTAGTAGCCCTCAATGGATTTGGGCAGGGAGTAATGGAGCACGAAGCGCACATCGGGCTTGTCAATGCCCATGCCAAAGGCAATTGTGGCGCATATGACGCGCACCTTGTTCGTTATCCAATCCTTTTGGCGGGACTCACGTGCCGTATCTGTAAGCCCAGCATGATAGGCCACCGCACGTATGCCCGCCGCACACATTTTGTGGGCTATCTCGTCGCACTCTTTGCGCGACAAGCAATAGATGATGCCACTAGCGCTAGCGGGTCGCGTTTGCATAAAGCTGCGCATGTCATCCAGCGTGGACGCGCCTTTTTTGGGAAGCACTTGATACCGCAAATTGCTGCGATTAAAGCTGGATAGGAACCACTTGCAGTGTGTCAGATTCAGTTGCTGTAGAATGTCCTGACGTACGCGTGGCGTCGCCGTCGCTGTTAGTGCCATAGTGGGCACATTGGGAAAGCGTTTCCTCAGTATGCCCAACTTCTTGTAGTCAGGCCTGAAGTCATGGCCCCACTGAGAGACGCAGTGCGCCTCATCAATGACAAATCGACTTATCAAATTGTTCGCGTTCAAATGGTCGAGAGTGTCCTGAAAGCGTGCCGAGCTTGAAATCTTCTCTGGCGTCACATAAAGCAGCTTGACAAGCGGTGAATGTCCCTCTAGATCTCTGTATATGGCCATTGCATCTTCCATACTCTGTTCGCCGGACATGCTTTTGGCGCAAATCTGTGTGGGTTTTAAAGTTACATTTTTTAAACATGCCACATAGTATAAGGCAAAAAATACAACACAACTTACATCCAGCGAGGCCAGTTTGCTGACCTGATCAAAGATCAGTGATTTGAGAGGACTGATGACAATGGTTACGCCCTCGGTAAGAATGGCAGGCAGCTGATAGCATAGAGATTTGCCACCTCCTGTGGGCATCAGAACAAAGCAGTCGTTGCCTAGAAGCGCCGCATTGATAACCTGCAGCTGATTGGGTCGAAAACTCTTCAGACCAAAGTTAAAGCTGAGCGCCTGCATCAGTCGTGTGGAATGCTCAAACTTTTGACCATCGAACTCACCGGTGATGCCATCGTTATGCACATTGGAATGAAAATTTCCGGTAATTTTTTGTGCTGCGGGTGGGATGCATGTGCGGCTCGTGCTAGGCCTGGACTCGACGGCGGTTAAGTCGACAGTCTCTGTTACGGTCGCCTGCTCATATGCCTGTTCAAACAGTGCCGGATCGTAGTCTGGAAAGCCATCGTCATCGAGCACAATGGTTTTCTTGCTGTCTGCGGCAAAGTTGATACGCTGGGCAGGCTCTGATGGCTTTGTGGGCTCCTTCACAGCCTCAAAATCGGCGTAAGCATAATTATTATACTGTGATTTTCGTCCTCTAAGAGCATCGTGCTCGTCTCTTATTTGCTTTAAGGTGTCTTCAAAGTCATCATCGCAATCCACGAAAGATTTGGCTGGTTTCTTCTCAACTGGCACAGTTGCAACAGACTTGGAGGGATTCAGAGGGCAGAGCTCTTCCTCATCCACCAGAAGCATACTCTGAGCCAAGTAATCATCTTCGTCCGACTCATGAGTAGGACTGGCCATGGCCACCAGATCATCCAGATCATCTGGCGGACCATTTGTATAATTGCTTTTTGTGGCTGCTGCGGCTGGTTTTGTTGTTGCGCTGTTCTTTGTCATAAGCACCGGATTGTCTGGTTTTTCTTCATTTTGTTCCTCTGTAGCATATGTTGCATAGCTGCTGGGTGTTTGCTGCATCTGTTCTGCCTGCATTTCACGCTCCTCACGCTCCATAGCATCAAAGTCCGGCTCTTTCGGCTCCTCTTTACGCTCTTGTCGTTTACGCTCTAATTGCTTTTCCAGTAGCTGTGTGCGCGCTTTAAACTTTTGCCGCATTACTTTCAGCTTAAGAAATGTGTTCGCCTCGAAGCCATCAATTTCATTGAAATGCACAGCGGGAATTTGATCAATCACTCCACAGTACTTTTCCATAAGTTCAATATACCTTGTTTTGTACAAGCCCATTGTGCTCCTAAGCATTGTGTCGTTCTGCTGGCTAAAATCAGTCTTACTGATGCCAATATCATATTGGCCCAAATCACGCAAATAATCGGCCAAAGAATTATCAAAAACAATTCTCAGTTTGGACTTCTCTGTAACTGCTGTCAGTGCTGCCGTTGCTATTGTTGCTGATACTTTTGGTGCTGCTGTAGTTGCTGATACTTTTGGTGTTGCTGGTGGCTTTTCCTTCGAACTCAACGCCGATGAACCGCTTACGCAAGTTAGCTCCTCATTGATTGGTGACATGAATAGCTGTGTCGGCAGGCAATCAGATAATGGCTCATCCTTGCATGTTTTCTTTACCATCGCATCGAAGCTGTCGTCTAGGCTGCTTCTGGCACTTGAGCAACTCAATTTGGGTGTATCAATGGATTTTACCGGAGATTGAGACATTGAGATTGGTTTGCGTGGTGATACGGAGAGCTTGTTGATGTGACCATTCAGCTTGGACAATGTAGCCTGATAAGTTGCATCTTGTTTAAGAACCTCATCCAGGTTATCGAAGTTTAGTTGAACGCCCGAGGCGGCGACTGGCTTTGTAGGCGTCATTTGCTTGGCCACATCATTGGTTTGCAACGGTGCTAGTGGCGATTGATTGACATTATCGAAGCTATATCTCTTGATAAGGGCATTGCCGTTGGCATCCTTATCCGGCGCTTTGTTTTTTGGCTGTTGGTTTTGACTCGGTGCATCATCTTCATCGGATGAAGATGAATCAAGGTAAATGGGGTTGTAGAACTTTGCCTTTGCTGTCCTTGCCTCCAAAACGTCTATAAATACAAGAATATAAAATCAATGCAGTTATTTTGACTAAATACAGCTGATATATAAGAGATCACAACTTTTCCAAGCCGCTTTTGTTGATTGCGTCGATTGGCTCTGGCTGTTCTTGTCTAGGCCAAGGAATGCTGACATTGACAGCTGTTTATTTTGACTGACTGGTTTTCGGGACATTGTGTAGTCGGGCACAAAACACAAAATAAGTATTATAATGAAAGCAAAAACTTAATGAAATGAATATTCAATGTAAACAAATAAGATAAAAAACGCGGGCACCAAACGCTCATCTTTTAGCGTTTATCGCTAAGAGTTGCCAAATGTTCTCAATTATGTGATACAATTGTAGGTAAATTATCGAAGACTATAATTTATACGCCGTTTTAGAGCAGAATTATATAAAAAAAAAAAAAAAAACACTTAAATTATATCGTATATATGAAATATAGTTATTATATGCTTAGCCCCCTAATAACTTAGGCTTATTTTAATATTGTTACTAACAATTTGTTAGTGATAAGAGTCTGTCTTAATGCATTGCGATCACACTTATCGAAATTTGCGCGCTTATGCAAAAATCGTTTTTGCAAATCAAAGGTGAAGCATAATTATGTAGATGTATGTGCATGTGTGTGTGTGTATGTAAATGGCGCAAAATAGTAAGACAATAACATCTGCGGGAGATTTATTTTTACCCGGTTTGGTGCAACAGGTTCTAAACAAATACCACAGAGCTAAAGGCATCAACATCACACTTGCAGAACGAGCACAATTGTTTACAGAGTTAAGCGCATTGTTGAGCGAGGAACTTCTGGAGCGAACTCTACGTTTGCTTGATGAGTGGTGCATTATTATCTACTACACACCGGACCGATTACGCCGCATTGTTGAGTTCGCCAGCAAGCGGAACTTTGCGCACGTTTTGCGAGTAATTCCTGGTGTTAACTATTGTAAGTGTCGCTATTTCCAGCGCTGCGTCCTGCGATTGTCTAAAACTGAAAACGACGAAGAACTGGAGCTCGACGGCAGTTGCAATCAAGTATCGTTTACCTGTGAGCACATGTTAGCTCAGCATTTGCATCAGCTGCTTAATTCAGAGCCGCGGGAACAGATCTTAACGCTGTCACAGTTTAAATATTTAAACGAAGATATCTATGCGGATTGATGCAGCATTCGAAGCTGCTGTTCGAGAAGGGTATTATTAAAAATCGTAAAATGCTAACGCAATCCCAGTATGAAGATTACAAAATGGTGTGCCGTTTGGAACACATAAAGATCTTTTACTCGTCCATCAAAGCAATATGCTTCAGTGATGTAAGCTAATATATTAACAATCTTAACTATTGTATTGTTTTAAAGCGCATATCAATATTATTGTAGTTTGGAACTCTACAAGCTAGTGAAGATGGGCTACTTATAACTGTGGAGCAGGGCAAGTCCATACAGGCAACGTTATTTATAGCGCCCGCATTCTTTGCTGAATTCAAAGTCGATGGCGCTCAAAACTTTAGTATAAAGATTAATGTCCTCGCTGAGTGTCTGAGCCTCTTTGGTCTCTCGGATTGTAGCGTCAAAATGTTGTACAAGGGCGAGGGCGCACCGTTGTTACTGCTACTAGAGCCACACGACGACGAGCAGGTGAGCACAGAGTGCTCTATTAAAACCACAAATGTGGAGGAGCCCATGGAGTATGAACTAGACCCTAACAGTTCCAGTTTGAATAAAATATTTATGCGTGGTCCCGACATGTCACACATTTTCCACGAACTTGATAAGGCGGCAGATGAGTACGAAATCACCATTTCACCGTTAAAGCCACACTTCAAGATCACAACGTTAGGCGTCATGCAGGCTGAATCGAGTGTGGAAGTTGCTAAGTCTAGTGATATGATTATATTGTTCAATTGTCGAGCGACAACTGTGGCCCGTTACAAAAGCCAGCAAATTCGACTCACTAATAAGGCATTGCAAGTTGCTACAAAAGTAGCGATCAAAACGGATGCCAGTGGTCTGCTAGAACTGCATTTTATGATGCAGTCCGAAGATGAGGAAGAGATGTATGTGCGATTTTTTATCACACCATTGCTAGATTGTATTTAAATCGAGGTATTAACTTAAAATACACAATGAAGATTCTGAACAAATTGTAACGAAAATAATGGCAGAAGAAATATGCAACATGAATCAAACAAGTGGTCAAAAAAATGTGTAAAAAACGTAAAATATTTTGATCTGAATATCTGGCAACGCGTTAATTTTTTGCTAGAAATCGATATCAAATAAATAAAATGTTCTGCAAGTCTGGTAAACTTTTCTAGTTCTTGTATTTTGGGTTCTCGTGTACCCTGTATGCTAAATTGGTACTATGGGTGGTAAAATAGTAGGACGCAGTTTCTTTCAATGCAAATAATGGTGCACTTTTAATGGTAATAATAAATGCAAGAAATTTAATAAGATTATTATTTAAAATAACAGCGTCCGTTATATTTAAACAAGCTTTTAGTTCATATACTCAAGTGTATTTCTTAGTACAGGGTGTTTCATCACATATTCTCTTATTTGTTCTTTCATTGACATTGTTGTCATGCCATCAGCTGTTTGCCAGGCATGTGTTTGTTGTGTGTCATGCTTCCTCTTCTCTTGAATTTGGGTTGATCTGGCGGAAAAAGCGTGTTCTGTCTAATAAAGCAAGAAAATCCAATTATAAGACCATTCCTACTATGCATACGTAAGTAAATTACGAAGTGTCCAATTGAGACGTACGTATTAGCTTCTTTGTATTTAGGCATGAGCATTTCAAAACGCCAGCGGATGAGGATGAGCTCGATGACATTGATGACGATATGGTAGTAGGAGTAATAGCTGAAATCGAACAGGAGGTGCTTAACGAGTCGGAGAGCGACGACGACGAATACGATTTGGTTGAAATGGGTGCACCAGTGCCGCAAGATATCGATGGGCACACCAGTTCAGATGATAGCATTAGCAGTGACGGCAGCTTTGACCCAAATGCTGAGGACACGGACTCTGATGATTCAATGGTAGATGAGGCTGCGTCCGCTGGGGCAAGTAGTGCCAAGCGGCGTAAGGAGCAGTCTGCAAACGAAGGTGCAGGGCCCAGCGGGTCGGGCCCAAGTGGAGCATCTGATTATTCACATTTGGATGAAGATGACGAAACGGATGAGACAGTGCGTGCTATCATAGCAGCCATCAAGAAGACACGTACGGCACCGCCAGAAATAAAGCTAGAGGATTTCATTACAGACATTTGCTTTCATCCAGAGCGGGATATCATTGCCTTGGCGACTATTATTGGAGATGTGCATTTATACGAGTACGGCAACGAGGAGAATAAACTGTTGCGTACAATTGAGGTGCATGCCAAATCATGTCGGGATGTAGAATTCACCGAGGATGGCCGCAGTTTGATCACCTGTTCCAAGGACAAGTGTGTAATGGTAACCGACATGGAGACGGAGAAGTTAAAAAAGCTTTACGAGACGGCGCACGATGATGCCATAAATAAGCTGCACGTTCTCGACGAGCGTCTTTTTGCCACTGGAGATGATGCGGGTACCGTTAAGCTTTGGGATTTTCGTACAAAGGATGCTATTTTTGAGCTGAAAGAGGTGGAAGATCAAATCACTCAATTGCTAACCAACGAACAGAACAAGCTGCTTTTGGCTACCAGTGCCGATGGATATTTAACAACCTATAATATCGGTGCTCGCAAGTTGTATGTGCAATCAGAACCGTATGAAGAGGAACTCAATTGCATGGGCATTTATCGTGGCAGTTCTAAGCTGGTGGCAGGCACCTCAAAGGGTCGCCTTTATACATATAACTGGGGCTACTTTGGTTACCATTGCGACATGTACCCGGGCATTAAAAGCCCCATTAGTCTTATGGTACCCATAACGGATCGGATTGCTTGCGTAGCTGGTGAGGATGGCAATATAAGTGCCTGCCACATTGCACCATATCGCAATTTAGGCGTTGTTGGACAGCACAACATGCCCATCGAGTCGCTGGATATTAATTGCAGTGGCGAACTGCTGGCATCCTCATCGCACAGCAACGATGTGCGCTTCTGGAATGTGAAATATTTTGAAGATTTTGGCGATATTAAATACAATGAGAAACACAATGCCTACAAGGAAAAGCGACACAATTTGCCGTCATCCAAGTGCACAAATACCTCTGACTTCTTTGCAGACATGACCAAGGAGCATGATGATGACGATGAAGGCGGACACGATAACGACTCGCCATCAGGACCCAGTAATATAGCCTAAATATAGGTACCTATCTCAAGTCATACAAGAAGTAAGGTTTGGCATTAAACAAACATTTGTATATCATTGTTAAACATTTCTTAACAATTTTTAGCTGTAGTTTTTAAGTCTTGTGCTGTAAAAGCTTAATAAAGTTAGCATATATCTTAATAAATATCAAGTCGTTAATAAATTGTTAGACCTCAAGAAGTATTCAGTGATATATCTAAAATTAGTTATCAATTTTGATATTTGGTAAGTATTATTATTTATAGGATAGCTTTATATCCAATGCGAAGCACTATCCCAAGAAGTCGTACATCAAAATGGACAGTCGCAGCAAACTATTAAATGTAATATTGAATATTTTTATTTTATTTGCAATTCATGTTTATCAATATAATATTTTAATTATATAAATTTAGTATCCAGTGTCCAACTTTAAATTGGTTTTTGGATATACTCAAAATAGAGAAACTTAATCGTAATTAAAAAATATGTATGTATATATATATTTTTTAGTGGCTTCTTGCGCCACGCCAACGAATCAGATCAGATCAACCAAATCAATTACAAATATGGCAACAAATTGAATTCAATAGGTTAAATAGATAATTGGTAATTAGAATTAAAATGCAATTGAGTTGAATGTTGTTGTTTGTCATTTTTCCTGGTACCACACTTTATAATTTTGTGACAAATTGTAAAATATGAAGTATTACAATAACAATTACAGATGGTACATTGGTTAGTTATTTATATTGGGGAGGAGGCATTCACAATTTAACAATACGTAGTACATACATGAGCAATCACAAGAATTTCGTTTCACAAAAACCATGGACATAATTTATAATATAGGAAATGTTTATGATGATTATCCCGAAAACACCTATCAATTAACATTAGTTGTAATAATAAATGTATTCTTGAATGTAACGCAGCAAATTTTGTACACCTGTTATCGCCTGTTTTTGGTGGGTTTACGGTTCCAACTGGCTAACGTTAAACGACTTAATTTTGATGTCTTGCTAATTTTTACGTTTCAATTTAAAAAAGTTAAAAGGAATTTGCATTATCAGTGCTTGCCCCTTTGGCCTATGCATGATAAATGTGATCAACTTAGGGAGGTGCAAGGGGCTTAGCTGTCAGCTAGATAAAAGCTGAAGATGCACCAGTGCATCCTTAGCGCATCATTTTGCAAATCCAATTTTTTTTTTTTTTTGTTAGTTTACTTTTAAATGTGTTTTTTTTTTCAAGCTGATTGGCCCTTACACGAAAGATTAAAACATGACGAACTCGGTCTGAAGAGTTGTGTCTCGGTGATTGCAGTAAAGTTTTTCGGAGCCGTTTTTACATGAAGATGCCATGTACACAATGTCATAAGGCAGCGTTGCCAGCTGCAGTCGCGGCTGCAGCAGCTCCAACGCCACTAGAACTTGCCACCAGCGCGTCCTTTGCCATATGAGTTTCGATATCAACGCGACATATTGGGCAGTGTTTGTTGGTGACCAGCCATTGATCCACGCAATCGGTATGGAAGAGATGCATACAGGGTAAACGGCTGAAATGTGATTCCACGTTAGCATTTAACTGAGCGCATATTAAACTTTGAGACATATACTTACCGCACATCGTTTTCAATTTCGAAGAGAGACAAGCATATGGCACACTTTTCAGCATCTTCGTCTGTTTCGCTAGGACGACGAACTCGCCGATATTTGTGCGGCAATGTGTTGCGCTCAATAATCTCCTACAGGTTCGACGAAAAAAAATTGTTATATGAAATAAATTTGAGAATATCAATTGCAATTGTTTGCCCTAACATACCAAAGTGGCTCCACGATTGGGACGCGGTGGTCCAATTAAAATTCGCGATGTGCCCATTGTAAGGGGTGTGGCCAGCCCAATTTCCAAATGTAATGGTGAATAATGATGGAACATATGGTGATGCACAGCGGCGCGACGTCGTTGCACTTGATGTAGTTGTTGTTGCTGATGCTGTTGATGCTGTTGTTGCTGCTGCTGTTGCTGCTGATATAGTCCCAATTGGGTGGGTTGGGCCGGATGAGGCTGATGGGCATCAATGGGTGCAGCGGCAGCAGAGCTTTGGTGTTGCTGGTGTACAGCTGCATCATAGGCCGGATAGTAGGCGGGATCGAGGCTGGAGACAGGTCCGTTGCGGGCATGAACACAATTGCAGATGCTGTGCAGGCTGCTGCTCGTCAGGTTCAGCGGATTTGAGGAGAGATCAATAGGTGTGGGCGTCATATGGCGACGATGCAGCTCCTGCATAGACTGCTGTCGATACCACAAATTCTGATGCACCGGATATGGTGGCGCCGGTGTCAACGATGTCGCTACAATTGCGCTAGCACGATGCGGCGGATGAATATGCGCATGCATTTGATTCTGTGGCGCCTGATGTCCCTGATGCGGTTGCGGCTGATAATGCTGACGATGATTATGATATGCATCCGAGCGTCGCAAACTAAACGGCGGCGAACCGCAATACTGCATTGTAGTTCGTCCCGAGTACATCTCTAGCGGCGGTGGCGGCGACACAGCAGCTGCCACTGTCACAATAGATGACATTACTGGTGGCGGACCCGATGCTGCTGCAGCTGCTGCTGTAGTGGTGGCAACAGCAGTTGCCACCGGTGTATTGTTACGCCTAAGCATACTTGCCAGCGACATAAGCTCGTGATAGGGTTGAGCCTGAGCCGCTGCCACAGTGGCAGCCACAGCTGCTGCGCTCATGGCACCGCTCAACGAGCTGCGACTACTCCCGTTGGCATTACTTAAGCCGCCCTGATAGTGCGGATTCGTTGGTCCCGGTGAGTAGTCTCCATTACTGCGACTTGCTGGCATTGTTGTAATTGTGAAATGCGG
The DNA here is from genome assembly GCA_018904305.1 of Scaptomyza montana. Taxonomy (NCBI): domain Eukaryota; kingdom Metazoa; phylum Arthropoda; class Insecta; order Diptera; family Drosophilidae; genus Scaptomyza; species Scaptomyza montana. Next base: position 461,718 of record JAEIGR010000001.1, read on the forward strand.
CATATAAAACGGTTGGTAGGGATGATAATAGGCAGTGGGGCTGCTGCTGCGCCTGTTGCTGGTAATTGTTTCTGGTGTTTCAACGGAACCACCAGCAACATTTGCAACACGTTGCAGCCGCACATAATTGCCCGGATTGCCAACGCTGGCAGGCGGCATTGTTGGTGCTACATCAATGGGCATCATTGGCACATAGTTGCCAGAATTACCAACGCTTGAAGCTGGCGGTACTTGTGACACGACAACTGGACCAGCATTTGTCACAATATGTTGCAGCATTGGCACATAGTTGGCGGAATTACTAACGCTCGAAGCTGGCGGTGCTTGAGATATGATAACGGGCCCAGCATTTGTCACAATGCGTTGTAGCTGCACATAATTGCCGGAATTACCAATGCTTGAAGCTGAGGGCGGCGGTGGTGCCGCTGGTTGTGGTGCTTGTCCCTCTGGCAGCGTACCAAAATGCCACATGGGCGGTGGCGTTATGGGCTGAAAATAACGTTGCGAATGCGCTGCTGCAGCTGCCGCCTCGGTCTCCATGCCGGGACAACGTGCAGCTGGCATTAAATTGCGTATGTTGTAAATTGGGCCCATGGAAGACGCATGATCGTATGTGCTGTAGTTGTGATCGTTTATGGGCACGCGATCTGCCAGGGCTCCGCTATAAAAGGCGAATGAGGTGCCTGCCGCTGGACGCTGCCGCCTTCGGTCCTCGTATTCGCTGTCTGAATTCGGGCGTGGCAGCAGCGTTGCAGCAACTTGTGCTGTGCTGCCAGTTCGTAACTCTGCGCCGACTGCTGTTTGGGGGCATGCGGCTAGAGACTCCTCATGCAGCTGCTGGTCTTCCAGCATTTGCCGTTGGCGCAACCGCTCGATTTGTTGAAGCATATTTTGATGCTGAAGTCTCTGCAGGCGCTGCTGTTGTTGCTGTCTATAACGAAATCGGACGTGTTGCATCTGTTGTTGCACCGAGGCATCGTTGCTGCCACCAAAGCCATCGTCATCCGAGTTCGGATGTTGCTGTGCTTGTTGTTGATCTTGGTGCTCTTGATGCGGCTCGGGGCGCTCTTCTCCATAGCGACGTTGAATTTGTTGCAACGATTGCTGCAGCGCTGCATCGTTGCTGCCACTAAAGCCATCATCATCTGAGGTTAGATCTATGGAAAGTATGGGCTCGCGCGTCGAGTGAACAAACACAACGTCATCATCATCGTCATTGGAGTCCGAGGACCAATCCAGCAGCTGCAGGTCAGGCGCAGTTAGCACCGCATTATCTCCTGTTGCATTTGCATTCACATTCGCATGTGACGAACTTGAATTGTGACGCCGGCCCGATGTAGTGGCGGGCAAATTATTGGTCTGCTCCGTTCGCCTGCCATCTGCTGCTTCACGCGGCCTGCCCACATAGGCTATAACACAGGAACCAGCACTTGATGGCTGCTGCTGTTGCTGCAGTGTTTGAGACAGCGCCGTCGACTGCTGTGTCTCCTAAAAACGAGCGAGATTCGGAAATAGTTCATTACAAACAATATGCTTAGCAAATTACCATACCTGTCGCTCTGTGTTTCTCGCCACTTCTGCATAGGTGTGATGCCGATGACGACCCGGTTGAAATGCATAGAAGTTCGTTGGCGACATGGTCGACATTTCAACATCGCTGCGTGACTCAAAACGCGCCTGCTTTTTGGGTGGCTGACACAGCCGAAGGCTGAGATTGCTACTACTACTGCTGCTGCTGCTGCTTGTGCTGCTGCTGCTGGCGCCTCTACTAACGGTGGGTATTCGTTCATCCAAGGAGCGGAATCGTGAGCGGGTTCGCACAATGCCTCTGCCTAGATTTGAGCCGTGGTATGGCCTTATTACCGCTGCTGGTCTGATCTGTTGATTTGGTTGCTGTTGCTCCTGCTCCTGATTTGATGGGAGCGTGTCATCGTCACCTATATCGTTTGCCAAACGATGCCCGCTGCAGATATCATGACCACCATAGCAAGTGGTGTGGGTGGCCGTTGTGCAGGAAGTATTTGACAGCAGCGTGGATGTTGGTGGTGGTATTAAACGATATCTGCCACCTCTATTATAATACGTGTGATCTGCATGATCCGTGCTATTGCTGCTTTGCGATCGGGTTGCTGTTGCTGCCGTTGGCGGTTGTGGTGGTGGTGCTGCTGCTACATTGTGCATACGTAAGTCCCAGCCATCATCACTGCTGTTGTCTCCTGTGTGGTCCAAGTCGTTGAAAAAGTGATGACGCGGACGATAAATATTGCGACGTTGCTGTTGCTGCTGCGCCTGAGCGCTAGTACTGGGCGTTGCATCCAGTTCAATAACCGTTGAAGACGAGGTGGCGGATGCAGTTGCAGTTGCTTCACCGTCAACAGCAGTAGTATCACGATTACGATTTAGTTGATGCTTTTTCTTTTGTACCGCCGATGTGGTTGTAGTTGTGTTGGTGGTACGCGTATTGGCAAACTGCACATGCTCTGTATCCGATGCACTGGACGTGACATCATCATAAGCTGTAGCCTGGCTCATCATCATTACATGATTATTATTGTTATTATTATTACTATTATTATTATTATTAAAGCTGCTGCTCGCCTCAAAAGAGCTGTTTGTACTGCTGCTGTTGTGTGAGGAGCTAAGTAGTGAACTGGAGGGCAGCTCGTAGGTAGCGTTTTCTGATTGCAGCATCAGCTGTTCATCTACAGCATGATCATCCATTGCAGCGGACCAATTGCCATCCATATCTGAGTCATTGTTGTTATTGTTATCGTGCTCGTGTTCGTGATCTTCTTGCTGGTGAGGCTGCTGCTGCTCACGCTTCGTTTCAGTCTTACGTTGTGTGTTGTGATTTGGAATGAACTGAGAGACAGCAGCAGAGCTGTCAACTCGACTACCACTACCGCTAGCAGCAGCTGCATCGGATAGTGTGGACGTGGCAGCAGTAGAAGTTGAGCTGAGCTCAAAGAATTGTGTAGGTTCAACACCGCCAACACCAACACCATTGGATTGAGTGGAATGCACATGATCCATGGGTGCCACATAGTTGTTACCCTGTTCCGTCAGCCGATTACAGTGGCAGACATCGCGAACAACATTGCATTTCCAGCACTTGTTCCCAGACAAGCTGCCTGTTGAGCTTGCCGGCTCTGCATATGATTCCCTATTTAAAGATCTGGCTGACGGCTGTTGTTGCGGCACATAGCTACCAATGATAGCATCAGTAGCTTCAGGCTGCGGCTGTGCTGTTTGCACTCCTGTGGAAGCCAGTAAATCAGAGGGTACCATCCAATAGTTATCCCATTGCGAATGGTAGTCTGGCGGAAAAACGGGTAAATAACGATCTGGAACCGCTACAATGCCCCTGGAGTAGCCAAGAGCTGGGCCATGACGCTGAAGACGGTACTGATTCTGCATATGTCGGTGTCTGAGTTCATCCTGTTCATTTTCCATGCTTACGATATTTTTTTTTTTTTTTTTTTTCTTTAAAGGAGAAACACAATTTAGATTATTAATATGTCTGTCTGATCACATAAGTATTATGAGAAGAATTTGGAATACCAAAATTTATAAAAAACGACTTCGTTTTGACGCCTACTTTGACAATATGCGAAATAATGACAACTACAAATTTAAATCGATAAATGCATTTTTGTCAAAACGTGACAGGAGTATTTAACGTATTTCTGACAGTTATAAACTGATGCAACCTTAGTGGAAAAAGATAGACAACAAAAATGTTAAAGGTTCCAAAGAAATATCATACAATAGGAGCAGATGGAAATTTTTGGAAACCAAAAGGTCTTCTTAATATTTTTTTTAGTATTTTGATTCTCAGATAACACCTTAGACTTGGCTTTAATATTTAATATCGAACGCTTACTGTGATTTCACATTACACACGAGTTCAAACCAAGAATATACAAAATAACATCAGTGTGTTCGTGTTGTCACCTGATGTTAACACGACTCTTTGTAATGCATTCGGCTACACATTGAGAGTTTGCTCGAAAGCCGTGTAAATTCACTAAAATGTTTATTCGACTTGCATTTTTGATAAGAGGTTTGAGAACTGGCCCAAAACAGCTGTGTGCAGAAGAAAGCAGAGCGAGCTAAATATTTGGGAAGTGAGAGGAAGAGCGTACATGGAAATAGCATGCGAGACGAACAGAGGGAGAGCGAGTAGAGCTTACCTGCTGTCCGAAGCCCGACAAGACACCTTAATGGCAAAGTGGGGGAACTGCTAATTTGCAAATAGCGCAGTATTTTGTTACACGTCTTTTCATATCAAGCAAACGCACTTATTACCGGGGCACCGTTTTAATTATATAAAACTGCAATAAATAGTCCCAAAACGTTGCTAAAATCGCACAAAAAGCACAAAAATATTAACGTCGTAGGGAAAAAATCACACACATACACTGACTACCAAAAAATATCGATGAACCGATACAAGAACTTTTGCGATGCGTTGAAATCGATTACACACATCCCAAAACAGTCGAAGAAGTAATGTCATATTACATTACCTTTAAAATTGAGCTTTTACGATGCAGCTGTATGTATAACGATGTCTTGAAATTCATAATGTTTTTAAAGGCAAACATTTTGATATTTTATGATTGCGCCATATTAGCTAGTGCTGTGTAATTCGATGGGCAAAAAGTTGACCGTTAAGCAGCACTGTAACAGCATATCGACTCTTAAAACCAAAAATATCGATAGCATATCAACAACCCTACATTCCGCAATCATGAAAAATCTAAAAGTTTTAGTAATTTGTTTATAATTAAAGAATCAGTCACCATACTTGAAATACTGAGTGCAGTCTTACGGTATATATGTGATTTTCATAACATTAAGCTTATGACGAAACGGCACGTTTGTTAAGTAGCCTTATATAGTGGCGGGGTGTGGTTGTGGCTTTACATTTGTGAACTTTAAAAATGAGTGGTTTTTTTTCCTATAATAAAAGACATTTTCTGGCACAAGAACAAAGCGTCCAGACGCCGTTGCCTGCGCTAATTACTTATGCCAAACACAAAACACCGCGCTATATTAATTGAAAGCTCAATTTTTATGCAAATGCGTTTGTGGCAGGCGGCCAAAGCGGCTACGATTTTAAGTGCTGTGATATGTGTATATGAAAGCAAAAAATGAAACAACAACGTGTACAAAAACAACAACAATATTGTTTGAATCCATTTGCGCTTTTACTTCGTAGATTTGGCATACGAAGAAATCTGAAACAACAGCAGCCCTAATAACAAAAATAAGAAAAAACAGCAGCAGTCCCCAAGAACCTCAGTTAGCCTGCAATGTGCAGCTGAGGCGTAAGCGTTTGAGATGTCCCGGCTCGCTGATTACTTTGTAATTGTTGGCTACGATAACGACAAAGAAAGTGAGTACCAATGATTGATAATATGTGCATATTTATGTATAAATTATATGAGCACATAAAACATACCATATGTACATTCATGTACAAATACAGATGTCACTCGTAATCAGAAACACTTGAATTTAGTTAAAGCATTATAATAAAAAAACATTTAATAACTGTAATTAAAATATATTCAAAATTGTAACGTTTTATTTTATTATTATTATTGTTTTATAGAAACTGCCGGGAATGTCTACGGCCAGCCAATATGCGGCAAAATTGTGCAACGATTTCCTGAAAAAGATTGGCCCGACACGCCCTTCATCGAGGGCATCGAATGGGTGAGTTGTTATTTCTTAATTTAGGCCACCTCACGCATACACACAAAATTGTTTTAGTCATTGTTATTGTGTAATTTATAATTGTAGTTTTGCCAGCCACTGGGCTGGAATTTATCGTACGAGAAACAAGAACCGAAATTCTTTATATCCGTGTTGACCGACATCGATGCAAATAAGCATTATTGTGCGTGCCTGAGCTTCCATGAAACACTGGCCATAACACAAACGCGCAGCGTCGATGATGAAGATGAGACCATTGGAAACAACTGCAACAATGGCGGCAGCAGCAGTCGCGCACTTCTGGGTGCTGCGCCCGTTGAGCCCATTACGCATCATAGCATTATGTATGCGCCAAAGTGCTTGGTGCTTATATCCCGATTAGATTGTGCGGAAACTTTTAAGGTAAGATCAATTTTATAAAGGTTATTGTTTTTTTTACAAGATATTTACATTTTATTTTACAGAATTGTCTGGGCACCATCTATACAGTGTATATTGAAAACTTGCCCTATGCTATGGAGAATCTTATTGGCAATATACTCGGCTGCATACAGGTGCCGCCTGCAGGTGGGCCACAGGTGCGCTTCTCGATTGGCGCCGGTGATAAGCAATCGTTGCAACCACCGCAGAGCTCCTCGCTGCCAATTACGGGCAGTGGTGTTTCCTTTTTGTTTAAACAGCTGGGCATTAAGAATGTGCTGATATTGCTGTGCGCAGTGATGACCGAAAACAAAATACTCTTTCACTCCAAATGCTACTGGCATTTGACGGACAGTTGCAGGGCATTGGTTGCGCTTATGTATCCATTTCGTTATACACATGTCTATATACCCATTCTTCCGGCCCCACTCACCGAGGTGCTGTCCACGCCAACGCCATTTATAATGGGTATACATAGTTCGCTGCAGACTGAAATAACAGATTTGCTTGATGTGATTGTGGTTGATTTGGATGGTGGCCTGGTAACCATACCGGATGCACTTACGCCACCAGTGCCAATATTTCCCTCGCCGCTGTGGGAGCAAACACAGGATCTGCTCGGCATGATACTGTTTCCCTATTTGGCACAAGCTGATCTTGCATTCCCCAATAACGAGCGTCCATCATCTGCACTGACCAAAACGGAGGCGCAAACTGACAAGGAGCTGCGTGCCGTTTTTATGCGATTGTTTGCACAACTGTTCCAAGGATATCGATCCTGCCTGACCATCATACGCATTCATCCGAAGACCGTTATAACATTTCACAAGGCTGGCTTCCTTGGCGCTCGTGATCTGATCGAAAGCGAGTTTCTGTATCGCGTGCTCGACAGCATGTTTTTTACAACGTTTGTCAATGAGCGTGGACCGCCCTGGCGCGCTGCTGATGCTTGGGATGAGCTGTACAGCTCCATGAACGAACTGCTCAAAACAGAGGCACAAAACCGAAATCTCGTGAGTTTTGAACAAGAATTGTTTGTCCTGTTGTCAAATTTAATTGTTTGGTATCTATTTTTTATCACAGATACTAACACATATCCAGGAGCTGGGACGAGCATTGTACGAAAACGAGTCATCCATTGCGCCATCAACCTTTGCCCAGAAAGTGTTGCGTCCGCCAGAAGGCGCATTCCAACGCATCCATCAGCCAGCATTTCCAAGTATCAACACTGATAAGGTGGAGCTTATTATACAGGATGGCATACGCAAGAATGGACAGTCGCAACGTTTTCATGTCACACGCAATCAACATAGAATTATACCCATGGGTCCTAGGCTCCCAGAGGCCCTCGACGTGCGTCCCACAACGGTGCACAATTCGGCGCGACGTCTGGAAGTTCTTCGAACCTGTGTGTCGCACATCTTTGAGAATCGCATTGCAGATGCGCGCAAATTATTGCCAGCTGTTATGCGAACGCTTAAACATCGGGACGCTCGGTTTATTCTCTGCCGCGAGCTGTTTGGCTATGTACATGGTAATAAGGCAGTGCTCGATCATCAGCAATTCGATCTAGTAGTGCGTTTCATGAACAAAGCGCTGCAAAACTCATCAGGTGTAGATGAATATACGGTAGCAGCAGCACTGTTGCCCATGTCTACCATATTCTGCCGTAAGCTCTCGATGGGCGTGATGCAATTTGCCTATACGGAGATTCAAGATCATGTCATATGGAAAAATCTTCAGTTTTGGGAGTCGACATTCTTTCAGGATGTCCAGGCGCAAATTAAGGCGCTCTATTTGCTGCAGCGTCGCCAAAGCGGACACAAGAAAGAGGCCAATTGTGTGTTGGACGAGGTGCCGTTAGAGGAGCCAACTGCATTGGAAATCACTGCTGAGCAATTGCGTAAAAGTCCCACCATTGAGGAGGAGAAAAAAGCAGAGCTGGCCAAATCAGAGGAGTCCACGCTCTATAGCCAGGCCATACATTTTGCCAATCGCATGGTCTCCCTGCTAATACCACTCGATGTAAATGCGGATGCGGCAAGCAAGCCCAAGCAGACCTTTCGACTCGAGGAGAACCAAAGCGTTTCCAATAGGTAAGATAACATGACGGGCACTGTGTTTAAGATCCAATAATAATACTATTTACTTTCAGTATTATGGGCTCTCACAGCCTAAGCGAACATTCCGATGAGGGTTTTGAGGAGAACGATGCTTTGGAGATTGGCGTTACCGTCGGCAAGACAATATCCCGTTTCATTGATTGCGTTTGCACCGAGGGGGGTGTGACGTCGGAGCACATACGCAATTTGCACGATATGGTGCCAGGCGTAGTGCATATGCATATTGAATCTCTGGAGCCCGTGTATTCGGAGGCCAAGCGGCATCCGCATGTGCAGAAGCCTAAGATTCAATCACCTTGCCTGCTGCCCGGCGAGGAGCGTGCCACCGATTTTTTACGCTGCTTCCTAATGCCCGATGGCAGGGAAGATGACACTCAATGTCTGATACCCGCAGAGGGTGCATTATTTTTAACCAATTATCGAATTGTGTTCAAGGGTTCGCCATGTGATCCACTTTTCTGCGAGCAGACAATTGTGCGTGCCTTTCCCATTGCCTCGTTACTAAAGGAGAAGAAAATATCAATGTTATACCTATCACATTTGGATCAAACGCTACCAGATGGTCTGCAGTTGCGTTCCAGCAGCTTTCAACTTCTCAAGCTTGCCTTTGACACGGAGGTGACGCTGGAACAAATCGAAACGTTTCGCAAGACGCTGAACAAGGCTCGACATCCATTTGATGAGTTTGAGTATTTCGCATTTCAATCCTATGGCACCATGTTGCAGGGCGTTATGCCTCTCAAGACCAAGGAAAAATACTCAACGCTCAAGGGATTTGCGAAGAAGACGTTGCTCCGCACAGCCAGAAAGGCAGGCTTCAAGCAGAAGGCACAAACTAAACGAAAATTGGTAACGGAATATGAATTGAGCAGCGGCGGCGGAAGCGCTGATGCACTGGAAACCCGCTCCATTGACGACGAGCTCGAGGATGCAGACGAGTTCGAGACACAGCAAAACGAGGCGCTGCCACGCCTACTAACCACCAAGGACATTGAGCGCATGCGCGAACGTAGCTATGTTCGAGATTGGAAGCGCTTAGGTTTCGATGCGGACGCACAGCTTGGCTTTCGGATTAGCAATGCGAATTCAAACTATGCCACCTGCCGCACTTTGCCCGCTATCATTGTGGCGCCGGTGCAGTGCAGCGATGCGGCCATGACTCATTTGGGACGTTGCTTTAAAGGTCAGCGTATACCGCTGCCCACCTGGCGGCATAGCAACGGTTCCCTGCTTATACGGGGTGCACAACCCAATAGCAAATCCGTAATTGGCATGATTAAGAATACAACGGGCGCCAATACGATGACGCACAATGATGTCACACATTATCCTGAACAAGACAAGTATTTAATGGCGCTGATCAATACGATGCCGAAACTGACACCGCTGAACGCGCTCAATCAGTACACAGGAATGAATCTCTCAATGAGCTCGCTGCTCGGCCACGGCGTTGGCGAGGATCATCAATCCTTAACGCCAGAACTTATGCGTAAGCAAAGATCCAACTTGACGGTCACCGATGGCAACAAATCCAATGCGTCGGGCAACAAGGGCGGCACCATGAAAGGCAATGAAAGAAACTTGACAGCAAATGCATTTCGCAAAATGCGACTTTACGCTTTGGGTAAGTCAAGTAGTAAATGTACACAAATAAATAATTTAATCAAATATAAATTTTCATCCCGTTAGGTGAAAAATCGCAGGCCAAGTCCAATTTGAATGGTGACTTTTGTGCGGATTTCATACCCGTCGACTATCCGGACATCCGGCAATCTCGCTCGGCTTTTAAGAAACTAATACGTGCCTGTATGCCATCGCACAATGCAAACGATGCGGATGGTCAGAGCTTTGCCAAGATGGTCGAGCAGTCCGATTGGTTGCAGCAAATCTCAACGTTGCTGCAGCTATCGGGCGCTGTGGTGGATCTAATTGATTTACAGGAGAGCAGCGTGATGTTGTCGCTGGAGGATGGTTCCGATGTGACCGCTCAGCTTTCGGCCATAGCTCAGCTTTGCCTTGATCCCTTTTATCGTAGCCTCGACGGCTTTCGTGTGCTTATCGAGAAGGAGTGGCTGGCTTTTGGTCATCGGTTTGCGCATCGCAGCAATCTGAAACCTTCGCATGCAAGCACGAATATAGCTTTTGCGCCCACCTTTCTGCAGTTTCTGGATGTTGTTTATCAGCTGCAGCGACAGTTTCCGATGGCCTTCGAGTTTAATGATTTCTATTTGCGGTTCTTGGCCTATCATGTGGTCTCGTGTCGCTTTCGCACTTTTCTTTTTGACTGCGAGCTGGAGCGCTATGATTCCGGCATTGCTTCTATGGAGGACAAACGTGGCTCGATAAGCACCAAACATATGTTTGGTGGCAGCGCCACCAATGGTTCGGATGATGAGTGCAATGTTTATCCGCTGGACATACGTAGTCCGCGCACGCCCACCCAATTGAATCGTATTGGTCACTCAATTTTTGACTATATCGAGCGTCAGCATAATAAGTCGCCGATTTTTTACAATTTCCTTTATTCGTCCAACAAGGATGTGGTGCTGCGTCCGCAAAATAGCGTTGCGGCTTTGGACTTGTGGGGCTATTACACCAATGAGGAGCTGGCACAGGGACCGCCTTATGATCTGGAGGTGACCAATGTGGACGACGAAATTGACCTTTCCGAAATCAAGGGCAAGCGCATGGTAATCAGCGCCGGCTATGACAACATTGAGAAATGCAATCCCAATGCTTATGTGTGTCTGCTCAGCGAGGTTAAGCAGGCGGAAACTGAACGCGGCCATCTGCCACAAAAATGGCAACAAGTGTGGAATAATCTTGTGGTGCCTCAACTGGAACCAATGTCACGCAAAACCTCGCTTAGCAGCATGTTGGTGCAAACACATCAGCATAAACGCTCAACGCTCGAAATAATTATGAAAGGTCGCTTAGCTGGATATCAGGATAAATATTTTCATCCACATCGCTTTGAGAAGCATCCATACACGACGCCCACCAATTGCAATCACTGTACAAAACTGCTTTGGGGACCCGTAGGTTATCGTTGCATGGACTGCGGGAATTCATATCATGAAAAGTGCACAGAACTCTCGATGAAAAACTGCACCAAGTACAAGGCCATAGATGGTGCCGTCGGTCCGCCAAATGTTAATATGTCACAAGGAGACACCGCAAGCATTGCATCCAGTGCAGCAACTACTGCTCGCACCTCCAGCCATCATTTTTATAATCAGTTTAGCAGCAATGTTGCCGAGAATCGCACGCACGAGGGGTAAGTTTAATATATTCCACCAATTTTTTTATTAATTAATACATTTTATAACCATATTTTACAGACATCTTTATAAACGTGGCGCTTTGCTAAAGGGCTGGAAACAACGCTGGTTTGTCTTGGACTCCATTAAGCATCAGTTGCGCTACTATGACACATCTGATGATACAGCACCCAAGGGCATAATAGGTACAGTCATTTAATATAAAAGTGAGAGGTATAATTTCAAATTCAATGTTCCTTTTTGCAGAGCTCGCTGAGGTGCAGTCAGTGACTGCCGCACAACCCGCACAAATTGGCACAAAGCGCGTAGACGAAAAGGGATTCTTTGATGTAAGTGAAAATTTGTTCAAAAGTGAAACGCTTAAAAATCATTTTATTTCTGGCAGCTGAAAACATCAAAGCGTACATACAATTTTTATGCGATGAATGCTAATCTGGCTCAGGAGTGGACTGAAAAGTTACAGGCTTGTTTGCAGTAGGACGAAAAAAGCATGCCCGGCTGCAGCAGCAAAGAAAAAATAAGATACCGTTTGTTATTAAATCCTGGCACTATCTTAAGTTATACTCCCTCTCGTGGCTTCTGTATAGGCAATGCTATCTTTGTGTTCTGCCTTCTTACCTTCATATATATATATATATATATATATATATATATATATATATATATAGTCTATACATAACATATAAAAATTCGATATGCTGAATGTTATGTTTTGTTGTAGGACAATTCAATTGACGTTATTATAATAATTAATGTATTTTTTATGAGTGGGAGAGTTTTTATTTGTCAGCGCGTGTTTTACTCTGGATCTGTAGTAACTCTGTGTGTATTATTTAGAATTGAAATATTTTTACATATATAAGTTGAACTAGTGTCAAAAGTTGTTTATTAACGAACTCGCAAAATGCATAAACATATTTAGCAAAAATTAACGTAGGCGACAAAAGCTAAACAAAATATAAAGTAAATCAATGAAGGACAAGAAACGTACTGTTAATGTGCATATATAATAATGGAAATTGTATCATGGATTAACCGATAATGCTGACAAGCAAGAAATTAAAAAGAAGGAAATGAAAAATGGAAGCCACGATAGCGACTTTTTATATAAGCTTTTTTATATTTATATTTACATATATATGCTATATGTCTATCTTTAAATACGTACATACTTATATAGTAAAAATACCAAAGATAATTCCACCTTTGTTGCGCAATTAAAATGCATTTTGAATTTTTTCCTTTGAATTAAATGTAATTAATAAACGCATTTCTTTATTTATACAATACAATAATATACTTAATATTATAATGTATACTTTACTGCAATTCTCCTTTGTGGCTTACAAACTATATACATTTTTAAACAAATGCGCTTTGTATTTATAATTTTATATTTAACGGCCACAAAATTTAACACATCAGTTCATAGGAACGTCGTCCAGTAAACAATGTTAAGAATGAAGAACGAGAACGGAAAGAAGAAGCGCGAGAATTTATCAATAAAGATGGCGGTCGCATGGCCGTGGCAGAATGTATCATATTGTGGTTCAATTATCGACTCCCGATGATGATGCTGCAAGAAACGCTGTAAAGTTTTAGATTCATCCATGCTTTAGAACTCAATTACTTTCATAAACTCACCACCAGATCTGTGATATTCTCATCGGAATAACCCTTCATGGCCTTGGTAGCTACCGGTCCCATAAAATTGTTAACCACAGCAAATTCCATCAGCGATAGAAAAACGAAAACCGAACAGGACGACATCCAAACATCAATGGCCTTTACATAGGAAACCGGTGGCAGCGATTGTTGTGATTGTGTATTCTGTGTGGCCAGCGTAAGCAGCGATGTAACGCCTAGAGTAACGCGTGCTGGTATCGCCTCTGGCTTAATCCAAAACGATATCCAAGACATGACCACAATCAGCGCCGAAGGTATATAGGTGTGAAAAAGATGATAGCCCAAGCGGCGACGCAAATTAAAAACAATAGCCAGGCACGTGAAGTTGCCTTAATGGGTAGAATGGAAAATATGTGTTTTAGTACAGTAAACACTCTAATCAACAAAATAAATAACTACAAGCAAAATTTTAATTAATTTAATTCATAATAAGTATTATAAAAGATTAGTTCAAACTACTGCTCAGAACATAATCAAGATTAAATGAGAACACATGAGAAAGAAGCACCAGCTTTCATTAGAAAATGTATCAACAAATTGCTGAGGTAACAATAAAACTTATTTAAAAGAAAAGCATCAAAAGTCTAGTAAAATTAAGATCCTACCCGTTGAGTACTCTATGGTACAGTCTGTAGTATAATTATTTGATATATCCAATTGTGGCAGCTCAATCTCAGCATTGACTACCAACGGATCTGTCATGTTCCATATAAATACCAAATCCTCCACAGTGTGAGACACTAGAAATAACAATAAACTAAACGTTCAAACTATTATGCACTCTTGCACTTACAGCTTTCGATCATCATAGAACAGATTTGTGTGTCATGTGGATAGGATTCGAATTTCATGGCGCATGATAGCACCAGCGTCAGCTTGGACATGTAGAGTAGTGTCTTGTCATGGTAGAGCCAGAGATAATGATTGGGTATGCTCATCTCATGGAAGGTCACCTTTTTGGCATTCTTGAAAAAGCAATCGGGACGCCAAATGCTGTGCAGCCAATCCACATCTAGGATGCGATACTGTTCGCTCATGTTCTCTGGCAAGCGTAAACGGGGATCGCGCCAACTTTGTGCCAAAAATACATCCGTCACATAGGTCTAAAAAAAATAAACAAAATGAGATAAGATTTGGAAATACTCATGGTAGTTACCATAGATTCCTCATTAATGGAATCCAGTGAGAGCACAGTGACATGAAAATAAACAACTGTTGGCTGGCCTAGCAGCTTGGGTGCACGATTCTTGTCATAGGTTTTCGATGGTATTGGTAATATATCTGGCAGCGATAAACTGGATTCGTAATGAGATACCAACTCGGCACTCTCTGTATTGTTTCTACAAATTACACAAAAAAAATATTGGTCACTTGTATTTGAGGTTATGTTGCAGCCTTGTCTGATGCAATGCATTTTTGTCAGCTTGGCTTGCTGAGCAGTTGATACTTTTATTAATTACCTAAAACCGTGAACACAATTACATGGTTGAATTGATTTTTCTAGTATATGCAAATAAATGGCAACTGCAATCAAGAAATTATGTTTTGACAATTGTCCAAATATGTTTGGCAATTGCATTTTGAACACACAGCGCGTTAAGTTTTTTAAATTTTCAATATCTAAGATAAAAGTAACGGATATTTACTACATTTATTATAATGTATTGCCTAGTTTTGCGCGTTTTCACGTACTGTTTGGTTTTTTGCGTTTATATTTCAGTTTCATAATTTTACGGCACATTTTTCTCATGTTAATGACATTTTTCAAATTCACTGATACATTTCTAGCTCGATTGTCGCTTTTGAATGCAATTTATTGGATTATTAGTAAATGCAAGACGTTTGGTTTTTTTTCCTTGTAAAATTCTATCCGTTTATACTGCAAGCCGAAAAGAAAACAATAATAGAGTTATACAGACGTTGTTCTGTGCGCTGCTCAAGGTATGTGATAAATTAATTTCTATGGTTTCATTCGTTTTCATTGGCATTCGTCTCTTTGCTATTGTACTTTTCCAAATGACATGCCCAAGGTATGTGCAAACAACAAAAGTGCAGATTGAGCCAGAACTGGAAATCAACTAAGCAAACAAGCATTAGAAATAAGCATGATTCTTGCTTATGCGCAAATCGTGTCCACATAGTCATCAGACCCTATACATAATAGTCAAGTAGAATATGCGTAATACCTGACAGATAATTGACAAATCTGCGATTGCGTATTCCTAACCACATTCCCATTATACAATAAGACTAAACCACAAATTTATGTATTGCGTACGTTCTGCTCTAGAATTTAAATTTTATTCAAATGTAACTTACGCCCTTAGCTGCGCGCCAATGTACATATTTCACCTGTTGTTAACAGTTTGGTGCTGCCAGATGTTCATTAAATGCCGCACAGCTGAGCAAACGAGCTGCCCATAAGTTCAATGCTCAGACTTAGTGGCAATTCCGCCTCTTATGATAAATATTGATTTGTTTTACTTGTATGTACTTGTTTTCTTTTAAGATGTAACTTTAAATCAGTCAAACCACAAATTAAGTGCAACACTAAAGTTTTAAAATAAATTAACAGTGCTGGGCACAAGTTTAACATGGAATTTCCTCAACAAATCGAAGGTAAGCTTTAGAAACTTGCCGTTAAAGTTTTTCGGTGCATGGCGTAAAGTTCTGGGGCTGTTGATGGCAGGGTTGAGAAAGGTGAAGTGTCGGACGTTGAGGTGGGGTCGTCCGTATACTCCTTTGTTGCATAGTGACGTGATGCCGCTGCGGCGCAGTGTGCAATTTGTATTGATATTGATTACTTGCCAGAAAACCGAGATACACAAATCACAGAAAAACGAAAAATACGAAAATAAAAAAAAGATGTCAATGAGCTGACGAAGATAAAATGTACTCTTAAAAAACATGATATTGTAAGTTTAAATATTCAAATTCTTTTTGAAAATTGGATATTCAAATGGAAATGGTTAGCAGAAAGAATGTATCCAAAAAAATAGAAATACAACTCGTACATGCAAGATCAAATTCTTGCATTCTTAAATTGCCTATTTATTTTTACCTCTATATTTACATACATCTTTATTAATATAAGTAAACTGAGATTGACTGAATGGTTAGAGTAGATTAACTAATCATGAATGTAAATATTTTACAAGTTTAGTATGACTTCTTTTTAAAGCTTCTGCACGGTTAAAAAAAAAATTAAATGAAATAATGAACTGATATTTTTAACATTATTGTTTTGTCTATCATTAAAGCACAACTTTAATTGGCGTATAAGATATATATACTTATTAATCACATACCCTATACAAGTATTAAAGAGTGCCGCACACACATTTTACTCACCAGAGTTTCTGGTCTTGTCAAAACAAGCAACATATGCGTACGATGTCGTAATGGAGTCTCCGGTATACCCCAAGGTCAACAACAATTTGAATGCGCCCAGTGGTGTTGGTGGTGACAATATGATCTCCAGCATAAATAGCAGCAGTTTGGAGGACACAACACCCAGTGATTCAGGCATACAATTGCTGGATTCGGAGAATAGTGACGTCATGATAGAGTCCATCAGTTCGCAGGCGGGCTTGGACTATGAGGAGCCTGTCAAGGTATGCCGGAAGCAGGCAATGGACACCAATTCAAATGTGGCGGTGGAGGAGACGATGACCACCAGCGCCTGTTCGACCTTTGACAACACGGATAAGATCGTATATAGACGCAAGGTGCACAAAGCTTCGTCGACGCCCAAAGCGCCCAAGAAGCGTGTTTCCTTTCACGAGGACATCCTTAAGAATACACGCACCGACAACATACACATTGAGCATGGCTTTATAACCTACAAAAATGGAAGAAAACTCGCCGTAGTCGGCAGTAATTCAGCCGGTGTGGCTGGTGCTGCCGGTCGCTATTCTTGGTGCGCAGAACGGGAGCGTGTCCAAGCGCCCAATGAGCTCAGTGCTGCCGGTCGAGATGCTGATGAGGCGGCTGGCGATGGTGTTGGTGGACGTAGTCGACGCTTGGTATATCGCAATGCTTGTTCAGATGTTTTGGACTATGGAAATACAGATATCTACGATACCAATGAACCAGTGGGTCTTAAATATGACAACTCGGGCGTTTTTGAGTATGCGGCTCCGGCTGAAGACAAACAACAAAGGGATGAGCGATTGCTTTATCGCTGCGCCTGCAGCAGTTCCAATTCTAGTCTAGATTCAGATGAGCAGGACAAGAACTCCAATCGCAAACAATATGAGCAGGCCAAGAGCAGCTCATGCGATTGCATTGGCATGAGCAATGCAAACAATAATATAATTGGTAAGTTAATGCTAGTCAATCAATCTTTTCAATTAACTCAAATAAATTGAAACTCTTAACCCAGGCGATAATTGCTATTATTCGGAGCCTAATATTGAAGAAGCCGGCAGCCCCAAGCCAAAATCCGTTTGGAACAAGGAAAAGATGCCCAAGTCAAGCTGTTTGAAGAAAACCAAACGTCACACAAATATCATACACGAGCAGGATCTCAATGAACGTGTGAAGAAGTTCAACGTGCACGATATCAAGCATCAGCTGTTGGACAACAGCAGCAAAATGATTTTCGGATCGTTAAAGAGCATTTTTACCATGCCGCTGCCGGAGCGAGGTGTGCCTGAGGGATCAGAGGACTTGCAGGCGGTGGTGGAATGTGTGCCAGAGCTGGAACAGACCCCAGAGCATAAGCCCAAACAAATTACATCACCCGAATCGCCACCGCTCAAAGCCAAACCCTTTCTCAGCAAAAGTCTTGATGGCAGCAAGCAGGCACAGTCTGTCAAGAAATTCGTACACAATGTTGACGAACAGTTGCGTCGAAAAAACGATGACAGCTCCGCTGAGGCCTCACCTATGGACAATCAGCAGTCGCCACACGTGTTGCGACGTCAAGATGAATTTGATAAGGAAACAGGCGTTGCGGCACCAATTGTCACCAGCACACAGAGCGAATTCCGTAGCAAGTTTATTATCAATTGTGAGAGCACTGTTTTTGAACACACAGGCGTCTCCTACGAGACCAGTGAGCCGCAGCAATCCGAGCTCTATTGCATGTCGACACCACAGCACAGCAGTGTCGCCAGCTTGTTGGAGCGCAACACACCCATTGCTCAGCCAGCAACTCAGAGTCGCAGCTCGTTTATGGGCGCTCCCATAGCCAAGACGTTTAGTAACTTCTTTCGCAGTCTCAAAGAAAGTTCTATTAACACAACAGTTGAAAAAGAGCAGGAACAAAAGCAACAGCAACAACAAAAAGCAGCAACTGATAGCTATTTTGGTAAGAGATCCTCAACTATGTTTGTTTCTTGATGACAGCATTTTATTTTATAACTTATCAGCTTCCAAAATAGCCAAGACGACACAACTGCAACAAGTACAGCAACAACAGCAGCAGATTCAGCAACACCAACAGTTGCTACATATGAAACTGCCCACCACACACTCTTCATCCACCATATCTGAGCTTAGCTCCATTAGCAACAACACAAACAGCACTTCCAATTCCTGCCCCAAGCCACAGCAGCAGCAAAACACAGTCCAGGCTTTGGTGCTGGGCAGCGTTGATCGTCAGTCACGTCATCTTCCATCACCGCTTAAGAAGCGCTGCGGGCAGCCGCCACGCTATGGCGAACAGCAGCAGCAGTATCAGCATAGTCGCAGCCTGCACAGTCCCAGTAGCTATTTGGGAGCACGCGGCGGTAATGGACGTGACTCAAAAGCCACCATTGTTAGCGAGGAGTTTGACGATATATTGACCATAACAACGACAACAGATACGGCAAACGATCGGCCATCCACGGAAAACGATATGGTTATTGTGGACTATAGTGATGTGGATTATGGACAGCTATTGAAGCCACCGGCGCCGGCGGCCAAAACATCACTAATCAATCGCTTCCTGCGCAATGTTACTCAAAAGAAAATACTCGAATCCTCGATACGCAAAAATGATTTCTTTGCGGATAAGCTGCGAAGTGAGCAAAAGTCCATTGGATCGCATCTCTATGTGCGGGGCGTGCGGCCCAAGAACTACGAGTTGATAGATGATTTGAATGCTGAGATTGCCATGGAGATTGAGATGTCAGGTGCCAATTCTCCAAGACGCGAACTGGCTGTGGGCATGGACACGGATTTGCCAGGTAATGTGTCACGTTTCGAGCTGGGTATCGGAGAGATATCCATTGATCTCTTTTCTGGCAAGCATATAACCATACTGCGAGATCCGAACGAGCAGCTGCTTAAGGTAGAAAATATAAGATTTAACTCAAGTCTTTTATAAGAAATGAATTTTTAAACTCGTTTTCAACTTGCAGGTTTTTAAGTTATACACTGGTTATAGCAATGAGGGCTTTATGACACCTGTGCTGGTGCTGCTTACAGACAAGACTCTCTATGTAACTGATCTGGTGCGAAATTGTCTGTGTGCAAAGTTTGTGCTGGCCTACAAGGATCTGGATGTGATTCTGGTAATTTATTCAGAAAAGTCTAAAGAGTATTAAACCTAATAAAAAAGGTTCGTCCTCCATTAGATGGGACCTTTCGGGAACACGGTGCTTTTGAGTAACAGCATTCGGGATATGCAGCAGGTGCTACTTGCCGGCGGACCATACCCAGCAGATGCATTGGTTGCCAATCTAGAGCTTTGTGCACGACGCAGTGGGTCAACGTTGCCAGCAGTGGGACAACTTACCTTGGAGCACTTGGCACCGCTGCAGGCGTTTGTGCGTGCAAATAGTTGTGTGGCCAAGGACGAACATTGGATGTTTTATGCAGTGGTCAATATGCCAGCTGGCGGTGCATTGGGCATGGGTTTAGATGGTGAACAAGAGCCTCTAGGTCCACACATCAAAGGGTTTCTCATGCATCGACGCGTGCGAGATACTGCAACTGTAGCTGCAGCATCCAAAATTCACTGGCAACCGGGCTACTTCTTACTCAAGTAGGTGGCAATATACATTTTGATAAAGCGTTAACTAACGGCTCTTAAACTTTTAGAGCTGGCGTTCTGTACATGTTCAATGATTCTACGCAAAAGCTGCCCAGCTGGGCCATGGCATTGGCGGAGTGCCAGGGCGCGCGGCGTGCTGTAAAATCTGCGCGTCCGCATTGCTTTGAAATAATGCTAAAGGGCGAGCTGCTGCAAATGGCGGCACCCGATGAAAATGTGGCCTCCGAGTGGCTACAAGCGCTACTCCAATCGGCCAGTGGTGTAAGTTGATAAGAAATTTTTTAACATCATTTAGATCATTATGTTTAGTTGTGCAAACACAAATATTCGTTCCCTAATTTTATATATACATTGTCAACCGGGAGGAGCCACGTTTGTCGTTCATGTTATACTTATGTATATATATTTGTTTCAACTTTCAGCTGTTTGAGTTGCAGGAGCGGCACAAAGCACTTGGTTGCACTTTAATAGTAACACAAAATCATTTGATTACACTGCGTGAAGACTTCTCGGCACCGCTGAGGCAGCTTAATCAGCAGGTGGAGACACCGCCAGCTACTGATGACCACAAACAGCTAGTGCGCGATGAGGAAATGATGTGCATCTTTGAAACAAGCAGCTTGGTAAGTTAACAGCTTTCAATAAGAAAACATCTTTAACATTTTGCAATAATTTTGTAGTTAAGCGATACAATGAGCACACCAACGCGTGGTACACAACGCTCCTGTTCCTCACATAACTCAACGCCCACCAAGCACTCGCAGGATATGCCAAGAACAATACAAAAGATCACTTCTGCAGCAACAGGACAAGCACAGAGTATGAGTAGCGTTTATGGTAAAAACTCTGGCCTGGAGATACTCACCTGTGCGGACATCAAAGCAATGACTGGCATTAAAATACCCTCGCACAGTGATACCTGGTGGTGCATTCTGGAGTTCTCCTGTCAAGAAGCGCCATTGGAGTGTTTGGATGACTTGGTTATATTCTTTGCGAGCAGCATGGAAATGCAGCGTTTTCTACGGCTGCTCGAGCAGCTATGGCAGGCCAAAAATGTGCGTTACAGTTGAATAATAACAAAATTGGTTTCTTTACTTTAAAATTCCTTCCACTCCCTGCAGAATGATCTCTTTCCTATAACCATACTGGACGATGATGATACGCTCGCTGAACAGTGCACAATGCTCTATTTAGATATAAATCGGGCCTGGGAAACTTTACTATCGGCTGCGCTAGGATACCCGCTCTAAACGCGCAACTGCACTAATATACATACTTCAAACATATTTAATTATTTTGCTTAATCTGAGCAAAATCGTATATGAAACTAAATGCTTAATAATGTAATACTCGAGCAAAAATGCTGACAAATCACAAAACTTGTCTCTGCATATATACATCATCTTTTTATATATACACGATATTGATACACTTTGTATTATGATTTGTAATGTGTACATTCGCTTTATTGATTCATTCATTTGCGCTGTTTTATAAAAACTATTTTGTGTGATATTAACTTTTAAGTTGCCAATTGACAATTGTTTCTTTTGGGTTAACGAAGTTCTCTTGATGAAATCTTAGTTTTTGTTATTACTTATGTTTTTGTTTAATACAAAAACCGTGTAGAAATTTGCACAAAAAAAAAAAAAAACCCAAGGCTTTACTACATGTACTTTATATTTTGATATCTATAGATATATACATATGAAATATTAATAATTTGTAAGCATTCGTTACGAGCAACCAACAAACCAAATCGTTAGCAAATCATTGATAATTTCAATATAAAAATAATTAATATATAATCTAGCTTCAAGACAATGTACGTAAATTAATCTACATATATACACATATATTTATATGGCATATGTAAGTGTGGGTGGTATTTTTGTGGTGCATGTTTGAAAGAAGTGACATAAAATGACATTGAAAGTATTTACTTATATATATTTATAAAATGTAATCTCTCAATATACCATATATGTATACTCTATAAGCATATATGTATGCAATATAATGCTGATGTTTTCGTACAGACCAAACGCAAATGCCTTAACTTTAAGTTATCTAAACCGTAGATTAACTTACCAAATAGAATTTTTACCTATGTATAATTTGCCAAACATGAAATGAAATCAGACAATATATGATTCTAAGCGTGCAGCTACTTACTGAAAGGCTTATGAAGGGGTTTCGATAGAGCCTTACATCCCATTACAATATTCATTTCCGTTTGTGTTATTTTCAATTAGCAAGGCTTAAGAGCCACACCTAAACTGTATGAAAACATCAGATAAAAGCTCATAATAATTAATAAAATTGAATAAACGCAAAAGTGAGGAATTTTTTGTTTATAAAGTAAACCACTAAGCTCAGTGATTGATAACCCCTGACATTTCAAACGTTCAAGGAGTAGGAGCAAACATTGTTTGCGGTTTGATAAAAGTAATTCAGGGGGTATAGCTAAGATAATCATATTAGCAGGACTTAAGAATGCAGAAAACTATTGTGGAAGTGGTATGTTTATATGTACATATGTACTACAAATAATTGTATTATGGTGCATTTACATAAGTATATGCTTTTACGTATGTACATACGTTATATACATATGTACATTGGTAATCGATGATGGCATGGTGTGCATTTGTAATTAACGGATGGGGGTCTCTGCAGCTGCAGCATAGAAAAATGGACACAACATACATACATATATATATACTAATTTATCATTGTACACATATGTATGTTCATATGTATGAGCAACCACATATGAGTGTGCATGTACACACACACACAAATACATATATGTACATACTTGCCTGCATCGAACGAATTAAAATAATGATGCACCTTATAATTAATCAATCTAATAAAAACAGAGGACATCCCAGCATTCTTACATGCATACACAGTGTGTATTAAACACATGTACATATGTATATGTATGTACAAATATGTATGTATGTATGTGCGTACATAAATGTATTTGTGCATTTTGCCGGAGAGTAAATGCATAATTGGAAAATATGCATAGAAATTAAAGATAAACACATCTAACAATAAGTGCTCTGAGATCCCAGCTAAACAAAGCATTGCATTGAAAAAGACACCAACAGCTATGCGGAGAGAAGCGCAAAAGAATGAGAGAATGCGAGGTAAAAAGAACGCATGGAAAGTCAAAAACTCCAACCCTCATAATAAGTCAACGAATGGAAGACTATAGCAGAAAAAAAAATTACAACAAAGAAAACGCTTTGACGACGTTGAGCCTATGCGACTTTTGCACGCGCTGCAAACCAGTTTTAGAGATGTACAAGATAACATATGTAAGTGTATACATTATCATAACCATTTGTCTTATTATTTAATTCAGGCTCAGGCTATTTTTATTTTTAGTCTTCTTTCTACCGTTCACACGGTGCATCTTTAGCAAGCTGTAGGGCATCGCTAAAACAATAAAACACTTGCAGGGCCTGGCATAGGCACAAAATCAAATTCATGTGAGTGCTGCTGGCTGACGTTCAGGCTGAGAGACTACTGCTGATGATGCTGCTGCTGCGGCTACTGCTCTCTTATTAGAGCGTCCCGTCCTCACACTCACGCATACAAACAAGTGTTTATGCTAAGGCTGCACTCACTTTCATTAACACAAGCACAGCAGAGTTTAATGCAGCGACGCTCCCGAGAATGCTGAGCGCTGCTAGACATCCCAGATACATATGTACATACATACTAACATACGTATATACATACATATGTAGCTACGTTAATGATAATACATACAAACGCGTGTATAAACAAACATAGAATACCACATCTGTATAAATGCACTGGTCGTTCACAGCGACGGCGATGGCCTGGCCACACAACCCCAAAGTTGGAAAACCAAATAAAAATACGAATACGAGGCACGCTGTTTGTCAATTATCAATTTAGTGATAGTCGACTTGTTGATGTTCTATAAATGTCAATAAGTACATACATACATATATTAATGTGGAATTGTAAAAATGTTTCATAAAGCTTACTGCAGCAGTTTAAAATAATTAATATTTAGCGTAGGCACTCAGTAAAAGAAAACTTTAATGTAACTATTCTTTGCTTTTTATTATATTTAAATATATTAATGTTTATTTTTGTAACAAAGTGTTTTTTATACAAATTATAAGTTTTTATTATTTTTAACGTTAATTAACTATTTAAATCCGGTAAATGTATATATGCATACATATACATATGTATGTATGTATATATTTGTATAGCTATTCAGTTGTATCGATTCACTTAGCGTCATATATCCAGCCAGAAACGTACATGCATATGTATGTATTGTAAAGAATGTACAAATAAACGCACATTTTCCAGAGAAGTAGAAAAACTTCCACCCTCAAAGCAGCGCGGTACAAACACTACACACACATAGAAGCACATGCACACGAACATTTACATGTATATACATACATATTAGCGAACTAATACAAAAAAGAGAGCGCTGCGCTCTGTCACTGTCATTTGTCCATTGCGTCGCTGTTGCCGCTGGCATCGCAGCGCAGTCGCTGCCTGCGCCTTATTGCCGTTGCCTGCCCCAGTGTTTCCGCTTTCTTTCGTTGTAATGTTACTTTTAGTTTGATGTCGGAGCCTCGACGAGCCGGTTGTAAGCGTGACTTTCGTTTAATTCTACTTTATTATTGTTGTTGTTCGCCGTCGACGTTGACGTCGTCGCGGTCGCGCTCAACGTTGCCTCGTGTGTGTGTGTGTGTGAGCGTATGTGTGTTTGGCCCTGTGTGTGTTTAGTTTAAGCGAAATTGAAAGTTGTACATTTTGCTACCCCCAAAAAGCAAAGCGCTGCATACAATCGCGCGCTTATACATACAAGCGTGTGTGTACGCGAGTGTGAGTGCGCCACGCCACACCAACCAAAAACCAACCCCCACCAACAAGAGTAGCAACAACAACACCAACAACAACTGCTACAACATCATACCCAGCCAAGTTAGCACCACCCACTGTTGTAAACCGCCGGATAGTCATCGACATCGTCATCGCCATCGCCTGTTTCTGCTCTATCTCTGCCAATTCGATCGTATTTCAGTTTATTAGGCTCAACGCATAAGTTAGTGTTAGTGTTGGTTAGTGCAATTTCAAAACAAAAATAAACCAAAAATCGAAAGTGTTACACAAGCCCCAAAGTAAAGGGCAGTGGGAAGAGTCGAGGCTTTTCCAAAAAACCAATCGGCATAACCGCACAAACAGCCCAACGGCCCAGTGGCTCCTGTCTGTGTGTGTGCGTGTATATGTGCGCGATTGAATCTGTGAATGCGTGAAGCCTGTTAATAACATAAACTGTCATGATGAATTTCTCCGCGTTCGGCGGCCCCTTCTCTGGCATTCATCAATTTGCCGCTAAATTTGATGCACAAACACCGGGCGCATTTGGAACGCCGCCGGTGAATGCTGCGGCCGCTGCAGCGGGCACCGATAATCATGTGCAGCGCTATCAAACCAATGGCAATCATTTCAATCAGAATGTGCCCAACGGTAAGTGCACAGCACATATGTTCATATGTACATATGCTATGTAAACATTCATGCATAACAAGCATGTATGTATGTGTTGTATGTACAACATAATCACTAAAAATTTATTTTATTTTTATCGATTTATTTTTGACTGCTGCTGCCGCCGACGCTGCCACTGCGTCGCGACGTCAGCGCTGGCGTCAGCAACAGCACACAGTCGACGTTTTGCTTTTCCCTATGTTAATAATGCACTACGACGCAGCGTTTGGGGTCTTTTGAACATGTGTAACTAGCATAACTTTAATGTTTTGATTGGTTTTGTATTTGTCTTCACAAAAGTGAGGAGGATCACTTTGAAGAATATCACAAAAAAAAAAACAGCGCGTGAATAAGAGCATTAATTGTTTGCATTGGCTTTGCTTTTGCTTGCAGCATTCGAAATGCCATTTGTTAGAGCGAGCTAACATAACGAGCTAATCAGCCGCTTAGTGATTCGTTTTGAGTTCACAGAACTGGTTCAAACATAAAGAAAATGCATTCAAACAATCTTCCGTTTACTTGGGCGTTGCCACCTAGAAGAAAGTTGAGTTTTTGTTCAACTAAGTAAATGAATTTATTATCATAATCTTAATCAACAAACTTTAAACTGTAGGCGTATTTTTATTCATGTATTTCTTATTATGTAAAAATAAATAAGAGTTTTTACTTCCTACATAATATTTATAAAAAGGTAATATTTTCTCGGTAGCCATTAACTTAAATCATATCAAATTAACTTAAATCATATTAAATCAATCAATATTGCTAATAATTGTATTTATAAATGACATACACATCGAGTTATCTTCTTAAAATCAATTAAAAAAAATTTAACCTAAAAGAACTGTTAACTTTATTTGAAATTTGGTAATCAAATTTAAGCAAATAATCAAACATAAAACTGTATCTATTGTGCAAGCACCTTTATAAATGTTCCACCCCATCCCTTTACTTTTGTTAAAGTATCAAAAACCCTTCTCAACACATACGTGAATACTCCAATTTGTTTGCCACACTAATATTCCATTTCAATATATATAAATATATATGGATATCGAAGAGGGCGCACGTCTGTCATGCTGACCGAATCCAACGATTTATGTTGTTGTTATTTTGCGTTTTTTTTTTACTGCGCTATGTTTTGAGTCATTACCACCCACCCCTGTTTGGCACTGTGTGTGTGTGTTGCCTGCTGCTGCTGCCAGTTTTTCTTGGACTTGTACTCGTTGTTGTTGTTGTTGTTGCTTAGCTTCGCTTGAAAATGCAATGAACTCAAATAACTTTTGAATTTGCTGCATTTTACTTTGTATAGCACCCGGGGGTGAGTTTTTTCTGCTGTCGTTAGCTACTCAACACACGCACACAGCCACACACACAAATACAATTTAACGGGGGTGTGTGTATGTGTGTGCGTGCGCAGTTTTCAACCCCAACCCCCGTTGAAGGGAAAAAGGAAACGTCGCTGCTTTTTTAATTGCACCGACTTCCTTACAGCCCAGTTGCAACTCTTTGTGGCAGGGTGGCTGGCTACCCGTTACCCCAACCCAACCCCTAAACGCAAAGTACATAAGCTGGAACCCATACCACACCCCTCAACCTCCCCAGCACATTAAAACAACCTACCATCTCAATGCACTCACATCTTTTATCAATTGTAATTAGTTGCATTCACTTGCATAATTAGATTCCCAGTCCTCAAAACGCATCTTGAATTTATTTTTTTTTTACCGCCGCTTAGCGTTTCCAGGTAGTTTTACAGGTAAATGGCAGACTCTAAATGAAGGTTTTTCTTAAACCATGATTGATGCA
Source organism: Scaptomyza montana (assembly GCA_018904305.1). Classification (NCBI taxonomy): domain Eukaryota; kingdom Metazoa; phylum Arthropoda; class Insecta; order Diptera; family Drosophilidae; genus Scaptomyza; species Scaptomyza montana. Next base: position 489,311 of record JAEIGR010000001.1, read on the forward strand.
TAATTTTAATGTTTACATAAAGTATATATTGTTCATCCCATAAATTATATTTGTATTAATATTACGTTTGATATGAATTTGCTAGTGTAGTAGGAGGAGGTCATATAAGCCATTTCCTTATAGTATTCAATTTTATTTTTATATCATTATTTTTTACTGTTGTGTTACATACAAATACAAAAAAAAACCTTTGCATTAAAATTTTTCCTAAAATCAAAGTCTTAAAATAGATAAATTTACTGGAAATCTCGGCAGCCCTGCCCCCTGGCTGCGCTATAGAATTTATTATTTACTATAAGAATTGGGAAAACTCAAATTCAATTTCCATTTCAATGCCAAACCCAAACTCGATACCTACGGTCATTTGCCACTGGTTTTGTATAGTTCATTGATCCCAGCATTTCAGCTCTACGCATTACATTTCCAGTTTAGCGTTTTATTTTATTTCATTTCTGTATGTTATTTTTTTTTTACCTGCAACAACAGGAAAATGTGTCTATACGTGTGTGTGCGTATGTCGATAGCTGTCTGCGTGTGGGTTGCTCTTTTATCTATGTGGTTAAAGCGCTAGCCAATGCAGGTAGACTGCCAGTAGATACTCGCCGCTGTAACTGCTGCACCTTTCCCTCTGCACCTATACTCATGCCAGCTACCACATTTTCTTGTCGCTTATTAGCTGGCTTATCATGCGAACGGCAGCAAATAAAAGAAAAATCAAAATTGAGTTTTTTTTTTTGGCTGTTAGATAGCCCAGACGATAGCGTATTTCAATGCTGTCGTATCGTAAATCATATAGTAAGTCAAACACCCCGATATAAACTCATAACAAACACTATGGCCAGCCAATTAGTATTAATACAGTCGAACTTCCATATAACGAACTTCCTCCGTATAACGAGATTTTCTATACAACGAAGTCAGAAACCAGAACCCTGCAATTTGACAAATTTTCTCTATTACGAAGTTTTTTCTTGTCCCCTTGAGATTCGTTATATGGTAGTTTGACTGTACTGGGTGGCAATTTGACAACAACAAATTTTCTGTAGATAGATGCTTAATTTTTATTGATTTGATAATGATATGGAAGTTTCTTTCTTTAAATTTTGTTAAATCAAATGTTGATTTTATTGTTGTGTACAGATTTATACTTACGATTGTTATCACAAAATTAAGCGTATTTGGAAAGAATTAAATGTTTATTGTATTTAAATACTAATTTTTCTTAAAACTAAATGTTTTAATATGAGCGCAATATGTTGCTTGATTCACTTTGATATTTGTTATTTTCTAGACTGGGCTTCTTTTTTACACCAAGTCCTTTAATAAATCACATAACAAATTCTTTCAAACTTTCGTTTCGTAAATCTAAAGAATTGATTATTTCGTACTTACTTTAAGTTCCCACATTTGAATATCCGTTAAAAACCAATCACTTGTTTTTTTTAACATCCGCTTGACTTACCCATTTTATAAACTCGTATTGAAAACATTAAAGCTTAACTTATTTCAAGTAAGTTGTATAAATATATGTCTACATGTTTTATTGTCCTGTAATTTACATAATTCGTCGTGTCCTGCGGGAAACCCTCTAAGTAGATATCAATCAAAACAATTTAAAGGCAAATCACACGTAAAGGGAAAGTTTAACAAAAAAGAAGAAAAAAGAAAAAAAACTAAAAAAAAAACGTAAATAAAAGAAAGAACCTTTTTTGGCTCATTGATTTTTTTTCTTCTAAGCGATGACGAAGCGTCGCAGAGGGTAAGGATGAGTAAAAAAAAAACATCGAGAGAGAGAGAGAGTGAGAGTGGGAGAGCGATGCCGTCCGGGGGTTGTATGAAGGAGAAAATGTTCGAAAAATGTATTGATAATTTTAAAATTTCATGCTGATCAGACTAACTACCAACCCGATCAGAATCATGATTAGAATATTCATTGTAAGATGGCAGTGTTAGGGCCAGCCATATGAATGGATGTGATAATATTGTGGTCTGTCAAGAGGGTCGCTTGCCCAACCCCGTCATAAATTATTTGCACTCATGTACATAATTTTCTATGTGTACATAACACAAAGAGAGAGAGAGAGAAAGATAGAGAGAGAGAGTGTATGAGTGTGAGTGTTTTGGCAGGGTTTGCACCCACCCCCAACAGGGTGAGTAGCACGAGGAACAGCGCCTGACGCTATGCAACACTAAAAATGCGCGTGCTTATAAGTCTTTCAGACTTTATGTGTACATATGTGATTAAATATATATATGTATTGTTGATATATGACCCTTTGGGTGTGTATATAATTAAGTTAACCCCCCCTCCCCGCCAACTTGCCACATCCTTAAGCCGACCAAAAGGCAGGCAATCGTAAGACAATAAAGCCAAACCGTTCCTTTTTCTATCATATGGCAGCTTTAAGGCTTAAAGCTGCTTTTCTGACAAACACTGTTGTGGCTTATTGTTGTTGTTGCTCTTGCTGTCGCTGATGATGACTCAAACTCTGGTGACTGGCGCCGCGTCGCTCTACACAAGCCCACACCCATTGTGGCGCAATCCCAACCCAAGTGACGAGCACAGCGGGCGTAAAAACCCCCAACTCTAATAGGGGTTGCAGTTTTTCCTTACCTCACACGCGCTTGTTCTCTCTCTTTCTCTCTGTCTCTTATTTTTTTGTACTTTGTATATAATGGCGTATATATGTTTCTGTTGCGCGCGCGCTCTCTCACTCACCGCTTTCACTGTGTGTGCCGGCACTATAAACACACTTAAAAGTAGGAACACAGACGGCAGTGCCATGGTTTCCAAAACGTTCACCAAACCCAGCGAATTCCTTTCCATTTTGTTCCACTTTGGCGTGCCACTCTCTCAAACCCAACATAAAAAAAAACAAACGCCGCCATATTGTGGGTTGGAGAGAGCAGAGCACAGCAGCGCAGCGCCCAAAACACTCTCACACATATACCAGCAAGCGCTCTCGTACTCTCTCTCACTCTCGCTCCTCTCTCAGACCAACTCTCGCAGCGTTGGGTGCGCTCTCACTCTCGCTTAGCCGTGTTTCAGTTTTCACCGACTTTAACTCGTTGCTAAGCACCAGCAATAGCAACAACAAGCAGGCAGGCAGGCAACATTATGTGCCGTTTCTCGTACTCATCGTTCTTGGTCTCGTCCTGGTGCCGTTTCTGCTGGTTTCTGTTGTTGCTGTTACTATTGCCGCCGTTGGCATTGTCGATGTTGTCGTCGCGTGGCCCATGTGAAAGTGAAGTGAAAAGTGAAATGTTACAACGACAACGCCGGGTACGATGATGATGTTGATGATGATGGAAAATGGAGCGCATGCTTTCAGCTTTGTTGTTGTTCAAAGTTCGATATGGTCGTCGCCATGTATTTTCGTTGCTCGTTCTCTTAGCCACACGGCTTAGCCCAGTATTTCCGTGCGTCTGTGAATTCTGCTTTTGCTCCTGCCTGACTAACTGCCTGCCCGCTGTTCTCGTTCCATGTTCCATGTGTCGTTTCTGTGTTTTGTCAACTTGTCTTGTCCTGTTCCTTTTTTTGTGTTGTTTCTTGTTTGTCATTTTTATGGGCAATTGGATTTTTCTGTCACTTTGCGCTGTCTTCTTTTTGGGGTCTATAGTTGTTGTTGTTTTTGATATTAGTCTGTGCACTCATTGTGTTCAGTTGATTAATTACTGGTACATAAGTCTTGCATTTGTGTAACTGCTTTTATTGTCAATCCATTTTCTAACAGAGGTCATTTAATAGCTCGAATAATACCTACACTTTTCCCGCTGATGGTCTTGCCTTAGAATGAAGGTTTAATGTGTTGAGATTTTTGGTTCCTTTATGTTAATCGACTTTTCGTGACTGAGTTTAAGTTTCCTCCCAAATTGTCTTTTATTGTTGATAAAGAAAAATTTTTCCATGTATTAGTTTTAACTTCGTATAGTCAAAGCCTATTTAATCTAATTGTACTAAAGATTTATTAAAAAAATTGGGATAAATAAATATGCATTTTGTTTAATTTATTTACATATGTTACGCCTTCTTAATACTTTTTGTTCTTAATTTTGGGGAGAAATGAAAATAAAACAAACACATTCCAATATTTTTAGCGAATTTCAAAATACATATAAATATAAAACTATTCAAAACTGAATAAAAATGTAAAAGCTCTATCTATTATCTGTCCTAAAATTATACAATTAATATTTTTTGTCCTTTTATGATACTTTAAGTATGCAGTTAAGCATAATTACTGCGTGTTATTAAATTAAATGTTTCTTTTAAGTAGGCTCCACTTTCTATAAGTACTTTTAGCTCATTTTGCGTTCTAAGGGATGCCTTTTTCTGTCTTTTACGGTTTGTTGGACAATTGTTTCAGCTTAATCCTCCTTGTGGACTACTTTCGTTTATTAGAACCTATAAGCTTGCTTCCTTTATTAACTCACGCAAAGCATCTCAATTTCTTACACACACATAGGCACACACTCACACATATGACCTGCCTAATTGAGGTTTGCACGTTAAATTTGTTAGCTCCCAAAAGTATGCTAGAGCTTATTATGCGACTAAGAGAAACTCTGGCAAATGGCATTAAAACATTAGAATATATGTTTGAAATGTTTTGCAGGGTCACAAGTTAATTTATACAAGGAACTGACAGCCAGATGCGAAACACACTCACACACTAACATACTCACTCAGGCACACACATACAAAAAATACTTTCATTCAACCGCACACACATACATACATGTTTTTAAAATATGTGTACCTCTTCTTCTTTATTTTTATTAAATTTGTAACCTTTTTTGTTGCTGCATATCATTTCACGATGTACAAAAGTCCTTTCATCAGGAAAAAGGAAGCATATGCAAAGAAAATACTGACACAAAAACGAAAAAGTTAAGAAGAAAAACCGGGCCAATTGGCAACAGCCAGAAAATATTTATTAATAAAAACGAGCGCCCGGCAAAACGTTGCCGCAAAAGGCAATACCGAAAATACACGCGCGCACACACACACACACAAATATCTGTTTATATGTAGCATACATTTGAGGCGCTTCGGTAGGGCCGGCATTTTCAATTTTAATTTCCTTTTTCCTATGTATGCGCAACCCACACGTGTGCGTCTCTCTTGCTGTGCGTGTCTGTGTGTGGGTGCAAAATTTGGCCTTGGTAGACGGCAGCGACTTGACGACAGGCCAGAGCGCAGGCGAGCGGGCATGAAAGGCAGGCAGACATGCCCACAGCTGCCAAAAAGTAATAGCAAATACCAACAACAGCAACAAACAACAACAACAACAACATACGCATGTCACTCAGCAGCGACAGCGACAGTGCCAGTGTTGCCAACTACTACCAAAAATGTTGCTGCCTACACACAGACAGGCAGTAACTCACACACACAAATATAAATCGTGCTTTACTGGGACATTGTCGGCGGCGTCGTGCATAAAACGAACAGCCACCAGCTTATTGCCGGCACCCGATCCACATGAATGTGTGTGTGTTTGTGTTTCGTCGACAGCTGTAGCTGCTGCTACGGCTGACGCAGGCTCAAGTCAGTTGTAGTTAGTCGTTGTGCGTTGTCGCTAGCTTGCGGCAAACAGTTTTAAGCACACAAGCTCTATACATAAAATACAATATATACATACATATACAACAAAACTAAAACTAGCTAACATACATATAGTATTTATAAAGTAACTTTCAAAGGCTGTGATTCTAGCGCAATTTCAAGCATGTGTAATTATCAAAACTGCAAAAAACCAAAAAACATAAATTCGTTTTATATTAATGACATAAATTTCTCTTGTGCTTTCTTACAGTTTCTGCTGCCAATAACATGCAATATGGTCAGAATATATCGATACCTTATTCGCAACCGCAGAGTGATCTAAACTTTTTGAATGCGGCCGCTGCAGCGGATCATAAGGGTAAAATCCATCCAAAAATTGAACGTGACCGGGAAGAAGGTGAGTCGGCAGCGTTTGCTGAACGATAATCTTTTTTATTTTTGGTAGGTTTTGGTTCTTTAAATTGGGAGTAGTTGTTAAACACGCACGGTTTTCTTGAGATATTTTTGAAGGTAGGTTTTGCTATCTTTGTGTATATGGCATATTATTTCAAGGACGCAAATTATTCTTCGTGTGCGGTTTTCCTGTTCCCTTGTTTCCTCTGCACTCGGCTTGCTTCGGCTCAAAAAAGTATTTATACATACGTATAAAGGAGAGCAAAAAAAATATTGCGCCGTCTGGATTGAGATTTTTTTAGCATACTTTTTTGAAACTTTTTTATCTGCCAAACAATTTAATAACCCTCTGAACGTGATGTGTGTTTGTTGGTGGATGTATTTCCCATAAACAAGTTTTGAAAATTTGTATTTACTTGTTGTCGAGCTGAAAGTTTTCGCACACACACAATATGCACGTGGGCGTATTAATTTTAAAACGGAGCACAGCCTGAAAACATGTCCCTTAGGCCCCCCGGGAGTGTGCTTAAAATGGGCTAGGGATGCGGCATGTCATGTGTCCTTGACGGCTTTTACTTTAGGGCAGGCAGAGCTAGGAGGAACAAAAGCAGCCTGGGATTTTCAAGAAATAAGAACAGAGCTTGTGAAATACACACACGGGTGGTGTTGTGTGTTGCCAAGCCAAACCTTTTTGTTGTTGGGGTAGGTTTTTCTTTTTTCTTATTTTTATTTTTATTTTTTTGCTTCTCTGCTGCTTTATTTACAGCAAGAAAAAAATATCCAGGAAGCTATTAGATAATGCATGAAATGCTCACGTTGTGTTGGGTGTGAACTTAGTTAGAACAAGTGGTAGGTCATGTAAAGGGTGGGGGATAAGATTTGGTATGGGGGTGGTGTGGAACGGAACTGTCAGTTTTGGATTTGTGCCCTAGGTGTGTCCATCGTCATCATCATCATTATAATCATCATAAAAATCTGAAAACTGAGTTTGCAAGTCGATGATAAAATACTCTGCAAGGCACAAGATGTGGTCTATAAATTCTATATATGTTGGGTCAATTGTCTTCATGCCGTCTGTCAAGTTTGTAATGAAAATCGTTTAAATGGTTTTTATTTCTGGAAATTCTTTTTTTTAAACTACAACAGAAAATAAGTGAAAACATTGCAACCAAATTTGGTTGGGGAACGCCGGTTGTTAAATCCTTAACTAAATTGGTAAATCTAGCTGTAAGGATGTGGATTTATCGATTCTCAGTCATCGAATTTATCGATTTCCCAGCCTCCCAGTAGGCGTAGAAGCCCACTTTATCTGTGCCGCCCATAGGAAAATATATTTGCAAAGTTTCAAGTGGGTCGAACAAAGTTTCGTTCATACAGACGGACGGACGGACATAGCAAAACAACCAATATTCTCTTAACCTTCGGTATCGAGAGTAAAAAGAGTTGCGGTTTTGGTGGAACATATCAAAATATTCGAATATAAGTTAATTAAAAAATATATATTTATAAATTATATACGCTGATCCGGATTTGTCGTCTTATATCGTGCAATATTAGGCCATTTTACTCACATATCTTTCATTATTTTCAACTTTCACAGTGCTCAATCAGCAAATCTTACAGAATGTCAATCAGTCATGGCAAACGCTGGCCAATACAGCCAACACGGTCGATTACTCATCGCATTTGCTATCCGCAACACTGCCAATCTCCATACAGCACTTTCTCAAGTATTCGGAAACCATTAAGAAAGAGTCCACAGGCGATGTGCTTAAGAATGGCACCAATTTGGCCAGCTTGGCACTGGGCGGTGTGGCACTGACGCCCAGCAATAATGGAGCGAATGGTGGCCATCACAATGGTCTGGTGGGCATGGATCATGGTGGTCATATGACCAATATGACAGATGCTAATGGCGCTGCTTTGGCCAATGGTGGCGCCACCAATGGCGTCAATGGCAATGCCAATGGTGCGGTAAGTAATGGTGCCGCTGTCTCCAGCACTGCAGCAGTGGGTACCACAAATGCCACAGGTGGCACCACCACCACCACTGGCAAGAAAACCAAAAAGAAGAAACCGCCAAAGGAGAAGAAGCCGCGTCCCAAGCCCGGTGAAATTCGCGAAACGAAAGCATTAGATGGCTCCACGCTCTACTGTTGCCCAGAATGTCAAATGGCCTATCCGGATCGCAGCCTGATCGAGCAGCATGTCATCTCGCATGCCGTGGAGCGACGCTTCGTCTGCGATATCTGCAATGCGGCGCTCAAACGCAAGGATCATTTGACTAGGCACAAGCTATCCCACATACCGGACAGGCCGCATGTGTGCAATGTGAGTAGAAGCTGATTTAAAATGGTTGCTTAAACTTATGTAATTTTTTTCATCATCTGTTCAGATCTGCATGAAGTCTTTCAAGCGAAAGGAACAGCTCACCTTGCACATTGTCATACACTCGGGTGAGAAGAAGCATGTCTGCATTGAGTGTGGCAAAGGTGAGTATTTGAGAATCGCATAGAACTTTGTAACTAATTCCAGGGCTGAACACCTTGAAATTTACTCGGTTCAGGCTTCAATTAGAAATGCTTTTATGTAATCAAAATTCATTTCAATTTCAATGGCGAAAGAACAAGAAATCTTTTCTAATAAAAAATCATTTAAATTAAAAGCGCTTCGATTATGAAACCATGTTACAGCCCTCGTTGATCCTAAATAAGTTTACTTGTATAGAAGAATTTAAATCTACATTTCCCTGTTACAGGTTTTTATCGCAAGGATCATTTGCGCAAACATACGCGATCGCATATTGCACGTCGTGTCAAATCGGAAGTGTCAGCCCAAAATGTGAATGGCAGCGGTGCCAACAACAACAATGCGCAGAATAATGCGCTACATGGTTCCTGAGGTTCGTACAAGGACTTTTGGTAAATTCTCAAATACATTTCATGCCACAAAGGGCGGCTGAGTTGTTGCCAGCGAATCGCTATCACAATTGCGAAATGTTGGTAAAAGCTGAGCTGCTTTTTGAAATGTATTAAGAGTTTACTGAAGGTTCTGCTGAGCGTCACCCCAAATCCAATAACCCTCAACAACAAACAAACAAACAAAAAACAAAACAAGTTATACTACAATATCCAAGTATTAGTTGAATTTTGTTTTACAACCGTTTTAGTTCTTTAGCTTTGGTTCTTTCAGTTCAAGTTTTCGCACAAAAGCAAGTATAGCAATTTAAATGTACAAAAAAAAAGAAGATAATTAGCATTGTTGGTTTTCATTTATTTATGAAGATCTGTGATCTTTGCTGCATAAACTAAAAAGGAAATTAAAGCTTAACAAAAAAATTAAAAGAGAAACACGAAAGTTTTTAAGTGTAAGTAAATATTTTTAAAGAAATAAATTGATGTGCAATTTTCTTTTTATATACATATGTATATATATAAATATATACATATATATTTCATTTGAGTTTTCTTTTTGTTTTTGTTTTTGCAACAACTTAAATAAATGTACTTAGAATAAGTTTTGAAAATTAAAAAGAAAATTCATTAATTTGATGCGTATATTAATTAAGTCAAATGAGTAATGGTATATATAAATTTCTAGTCTTATACTTTATTTGCAAAAGAGTAATTTACAAAAAACAAAAAAAACAAGCAAAAAATGAATAATAATTTCATATAGTTCTTAAGATTTTAAACTTAATGTTCAAAGCAAAGCAAACACTAAACTGAAGAGTAATGCAATACAAGCTTGCGTCTTTGTATGCCCAAATTCCAGTCGTCGTTTAAATCAAGCTACCTATCTATCCATAAAAAAACAAGCAGAAACTACAATATACCATATAAACAAACAAGTATACTCTATAGCGATAGCCAACTTACCATGCTTACAAAAGAAAACAAAAAACAAACAATATTATAATAACTACTAAATACAATAACACAAAATATATACAAACAATATATATATATATATATATATATATATGTAACCAAACCACAAAACAAAAATTTACCGCTGAGCAGCTCTAAAAACGCAATAAAAAAACAAAAAACAGCTAACCAAAAACAATAACTGCAATACAACTTAATAAACGAAAATATTTTTTATATAAATGCAAAAGAAAAACAAACTTATACCAAAAAAATTAAAAAAGATGAAGAAACGGAAAACAAAATGGATAAAGTATATGAATGAAAGGCATAAAACAATAACCGAGATAAAGTGCAAACACTTCGTGCAAGTGAAAACGTAATTAACTGTTCAAATACATAGCATTTTTTGAGATTAATGTAAAAGGTCGTAACAATACCAATTAACATTTTATGTACCAGCATATTTACATATAGTTATAACGAATGCTTCAAACTAAAATACATACATTAAACTAAAAGAAAACAAAAATTCCAAATAGTTGTAATGGTATTGGATCTTTTTTTCAGTTGTTCAAATTGTCACACAAATGATCTATAAGCACTGAGTTTTTTTTTCATGATACGAAAATGTTTATCATATCCAATCTATAAAACTTAGTGCTTAATGCTTCATTAAATTCTGACTTCAAGTTTCCTTATTGCATTTGTATTTCGGTTTTTGAGCAAACCTAATTGATGTAGTGTCATACTTTATGTAGTTTTCAATGTACTACCTACTTAACAAAAATATGCTAATTTTGTTACAAGCATATGGTACATACAATAAGCTTATTATGATGTGTACCCAATTCAAGTGCAACAGCTTAAGGAACAGTAAATAAATCTGTTTTATGTGGCTTTGTACGTTGCTTTGAATACAGAAAGTAATTGAAATACTTGCAGAAAAGTACAAATACTAATTATAAATCTAAACACAAACAAACAAGAACAAAATAATCAGTTGCAATTCAACAACAACTCATACGAATGGCAACTAAAGCCAACAAATTAAGTATTAGCCAAAAGTAACATATACAAATACATAGCAAGGAAAAACAACAATCTTAAGTACAGTTACTACATTTTAGATTAGCACATTTTGGCTAAACGTTTGCGTAGTTTATCCCAAAATGTGTCTAGTGTGCCACACATCCTAATTAGAACCAGTCAAAAGCTCAACTCAACAAGTTATCAAGAAATAAGCAACCTTCAAAGCCAATGCAAATTATTTTATTCGCAATTTTTTTCGTTTAGCATAACATGTAAATCACATAAGAAATGTATAAAACAATAACTTTATAAAGAAAAGATTGCAATAAATGACAAACAAAGGAAATTAAATCACTCAGGGATGAAGCCTCCAAACAAACAAAACAAAAAAAACTAAAAAACCAAAAAAGAACATAAAGTAAAAATGCAATATTTTAAATGAAACTAAACGAAAAAAAAAACAAACTAAATTTATAAATTAAAGAAAAAATGGTACATTTTAAAGTTAAATATTTTAGTGTAATGCAAATAAAAAACAAAAAAAATATGTAAAAGCTAAAACAAAAAAAAAAAAAACAAAGGTTCATTAGAAATTTGCACAAATTTTTGGCATTTTATAAAGAAAACAAAAAAGAGCATGAAACAGCAACCAAAAAAAAGACGTCAACCAAACAAATTAGTAAAAAATAAATAAAAATATTTTTCCATATATTACACAAACACAATTGGTTTAGCGAAGGTATAACTGGCAGTTTAACAAATGATTCAAACTATTAAAAACAAATCATTCACACACACACACAGTCCGTGCAACTCTTAGTGAATTTAAATAAAATGTATTACAATTTACATATTTACAAAACTAACGGAAATCGAGAAAAAAAGGGAAAGTCTGCGGCCAAAGATGAAGTCAGAATTGTAGTTAGCAGTACAGCAAACAGTGTTAAGAAACGACGAAGGAATATTTCGAAGCAGGCAGCAAGCAAACAGTGAGGCGACGAATGCAAAGTTTATATACATAAGTATGTAAACATTTTTATAACATTTAAAACAAATTAAAGCTAAATAAAAATACTGTATGTATGTATTGTACTGTATTTATGTTTAGTGCCAGTAACAACAAAACCATAACACATGAAAAAAAAAAAAACAGACTCACAAAAATGAAAACAAAAAGAACAAAAAAGAGAATGAAAATAAAATTGAAAAGCTTAATACATTTTAAGGTTAGATTTTTTTGCGAAAGGACTGAAGTTAAGGCAACGTAGCGTTTAAAAACAAAATTGCGAGTGTTATGGACAAGGATGTGGACGAAAAAAAAAAAAATAAAATAAAATAAAGCGAACGGTTGGAGACAACATTGGTTTAAGGTTAGGCATACTTATGTATTTTTGAACTAAATGAAATGTAACAATGAGAAGTTAATGGATAGAAAAACAGCAGCTACAATATTTTTATAATTATGATACTAAAACTTTGTTTTAAATATGTTTAATTTAAATACAATTTCGACTCGTTTAAGACATTTACTGTTTTGTGATCCAAATTCAATGAAGTATCTAAAATACTTTACATTATAATAAAACTAAGTTGAAAATTCTGCTGTTGTACGGCAAACGGAAAGCAAGAACACAGTAAATTGTACTTACATACCTAATATAGCAAGAAGAAGAGAAAAAACACAGACACACAAACACACACTTTGAATTATATTTACTTGAATTAAATAAAAATAATGAGTATATATAACTTTGTACTTGAATAATATTTTATTTATATATATGTATATGTATATATATATATATACATATATATTTATGCATATATATATATATATATATACCTTAAGTCGATAAAAATTTTAATAAATTATAATCACCTATAAAAATAATGTGTTGAATTATACTGTTTTTTTGATTTATCAGTCTTTATCCTCACATCTACTCCTCCCTTTGGGAAGCCAACCTGGCTTAACTTGTTGCTGTGCTCTTAAAGTTGAATAAAACAGTATTCGATTGACATATACGGTAGCTTGAAAAGTCAGAACATATTGAATTTCTGCAAGTGCTGCTGTTGTACCTTAATTGTCACTACATATTTACGTTTAAATATTGATTTTCAAATTCAATCTGCATTGCTAAATAATTGATGCAAACTATCGTTAAAATCCATTTTGCTCACAGCTATTGTGAACTAAAATTTAAATTGACCAGCTGGACTAACACAACATCGCACTGAATTATGTGAAGTTAACAGACCCTTTGATTTTAGCAGTGCCTTTTGAGCAAACACCTACTGTTTTCGTTGCCATTCAACACTCATTTATTAATATATGTTGATTGCTTGCGGCGTTCGGAAGTGTTTTTTAAGCTTAGCTCAAGTCGCACGTGGGCATTAAAGTAATTGTTTACTTAAGTTGAGGTTAGATATTTACAACAAACAGGATTACATATCAATATGGTGACCAAGAATCCAGATCAAATGAAAGCGCTAGCGCTGAAATTGTTTGAAATCAATGCCTTTAAATTTGGCGAATTCAAAATGAAAGTTGGCATTAATTCTCCGGTTTATTTCGATCTGCGTGTAATTGTCAGCTACCCAGATGTGATGGTAAGTGGCTGTGGATGAGGGAGTTGTTGGGCGAAACGTGTATGACAAGTGTTATTACTTTCTTCTTTTTATAGCAAACTGTTTCCGATCTGCTTGTGGCTCAAATCAAGGAGCTGCAGTTGACCGCCAAACACGTCTGCGGTGTTCCATATACTGCTCTCCCACTGGCCACCATTGTCTCGCTGCAGCAGAACACGCCGATGTTAGTGCGACGCAAGGAGGCCAAAGCCTATGGTACCAAGAAGTTAATCGAAGGCATCTATAATGCCGGTGACAGTTGCTTGATTGTTGAAGATGTTGTCACCTCTGGCTCTAGTATTTTGGATACAGTGCGTGATCTTCAAAGCGAGGGCATTATTGTCACCGATGCTGTTGTGGTTGTGGATCGTGAACAGGGCGGCGCTGCCAACATCGCCAAACATGGTGTTCGCATGCATTCCCTATTTACGCTCTCCTTTCTCTTGAATACGCTGCACGAAGGGGGTCTTATTGAGCGGGAGACTGTGGAGGCAGTCGCCAAGTATATTGCGGCAGTTCAGATAAACAGCGATGGTTCGTTCGTTGGCGGCGATAAGCCCCTTGAGGCGGGTAAGTGTGCGGGTTTGGGAATGGCTACCAGATATGAAACGATAATTAAACCATGACATTTGCGCGTGTCAATTTAGCTAAAGCCCCTCCATATAAACCTGATTAGTTTTGGCTCTCATTGCTAGCATCAAACATAAAAGCCAACCCCAAAAATATAGTTTGTTTCAATTAGGGGCAGGTCTATAAAGATAAATATTTTTCTGCTTTTCAGCTCGTAAATTATATAATTTGGTTTCGTTTGGCACTGCCTTATATAATAATCATATCAGTTATGATATATAATAACCAGCAATTGCAGCTTTCATAGATATTTGTAACTAATATAATTAACATTCAAATGAACTATAATAATTTGACTTATTATTAAACAGATCATTCTAATCTACACTTGCATCACACTTCTAGAACGCAATTTTCCTCATATATTGCGACTAAATTTAACGCTAGGAATAAAATATATTTAGTGTATCGTTTAGCACTCACAGATGAAAGTAATTTGCTTTTAAATAATACTTCAAACCAGTTACACAGAATATTGTTTTATATTTTTGTTGCATAATGGTATTATATATACTGATAATACTTATCTTAACTTTTTAACACAGCTACAGAATTTTCGCGCACTAAACTGACCTACGAAAGTCGCGCCAACTTGGCTAAGAATGCGTTGGCCAAACGTCTTTTCAATCTAATGGCTACGAAAAAAACCAATCTTTGCTTGGCTGCTGATCTGACCAAGGCTGATGACGTTCTGGACATGGCTGACAAGTGCGGACCTTACATTTGTCTGCTCAAGACCCATGTAGACATTTTGGAGGACTTCAGTGAGAGTTTCATAACTAATTTGAAAGCATTGTCCACACGTCACAATTTCCTGTTGATGGAGGATCGCAAGTTTGCGGATATTGGCAACACGGTATCGTTGCAGTATGGCAAAGGCATATACAAAATATCCAACTGGGCGGATCTGGTTACGGCGCATACGCTGCCAGGTCGCAGCATTCTGCAGGGATTGAAGGCGGCTCTTGATGGTGAAAGTGCTGCCAAAGAACGTGGAGTTTTTCTACTTGCCGAAATGTCGGCCAGTGGCAATTTAATCGATGAAAAGTACAAAGAGAGCAGCAACAAAATTGCCACTGAGGGTGGCGATGTGGATTTTGTAACAGGTGTCGTCTGTCAGTCATCCAATTGTTTTGCTTTCCCCGGTCTTATACAGTTAACGCCGGGTGTTAAGATTGATGATAGTGTGGATAAGCTGGGACAGCAGTATCACACACCCGAGCATGTGATTAACGAACGTGGCGCCGATATTGGTGTTGTTGGACGTGGTATTCTCCAGGCAGCAAATGTGGAGAAGGCTGCGCTTAACTATCGCGATCGTCTTTGGGCTGCCTACGAAGAACGTGTGGCCAAGTAAAACTTTGACCTTTAACTTCTACCTCAATCTGACGTTTTTCCAACTTGTAAAAGACAATTTTGTTTTGGTATTTGATCTTAAGTTAAGCACAAAAGTAGACAAACGAATTTCCCATAGTTTTGTAACATAATAAAAGTCAATTACTAATTAATTTTTGAGAAAACAGATTTAATATTGAGTTAAAAGTTTGCTAAACATAAGAAAAGGGAATACAACAATTGATGAAATGTATTTTTGTATGCATATGTTTAATTCATGTACTGCGTTTAGTAAGACGCCAAACATTGCAGCACGTAGCTATAATCGCCGGATATATCATCCTGTAAATGAAACAAAAGAAAAAAATTTTTTGATTTTGATTTAAACAAAAATCCTGCAAACGATTTGCTGCTTTGTTTTTGGCTAACTTTATATTTTTTTAATAGCAAGCACGAACGACTACGAAAGACATAATTTACAAATAAAATGTATACAAAATATATATTTTTAAATGAAATCGTTGTAATTAAATTAATATGAAAAAAGAGTATAAATATCAGATGCATAAACGTCAGACGTTATTACAGTATTGGCTTTTGAAGAATACTTTTGCAAATTGTTTAATGAAAATTACAATCGGGAATTAAGCACATCACAACGTTTATAATTTAATTTGACTTTGAAAATGCAAATATTTTTTTTTGGCATTTCTATTGCACTGTTGTACAATCAACTCTTATACTGGGCATCAAGGTCTGTCTATTTCTCTTCTACCAAGCGACGACAGTCACAAGCAAATATCCAATTTCAGTGTTTGCATCCTCCTGTACGAGTGTTGGAAATTGCATAGAAGGGAAGCGTAAAAAGAGCAGAGCATTAAACGCGTTATTTTGTATACATTTTTGTTGTTTTTGTTATTATTATTTAGTTGCTCAGTGTGGTATACAGTAACCGCTTGCCCGATTTAGGTGTTATGTTAAGCGCTTACAGCGCACTGTTAGTAAAATGGCAAGCACTGCAGAAAGCTACTTTTGTTAAAAGAAGTTGTAAGAAGCAGACACAGCAGTAACACAAAATACAATTCAAATATTTTCAGTACAAAATATCGCCTTATTAAGTTTTCTTGACTTTTATTATTGCGAATTGTATGTTTGTTTAACAATATTGTAACTTAAACCATTGCGAATGAGACTCAAACAATTGTAAAACCAAAACAAAAAATATAAGTTACAGAACTGTGTGCAATGAATGTGCATAATTATGTATAATATTAAACATGTTGTGCGACTGTAGCTTTGACGGCCTTATTAAATGCACTTAGTTTCTTATAAAAAGGATTCACTTGTTCTTTTTATTGCAGTTGTAGATGATTGTAGTGGTGCATAAGAAAGTATATATATCAAATATATGCTCTAACTATTCGATAGTTGATTTTTTGTACATTATGTTTATAAAATAAGGCTTAAGGCATGGAACAGCCAGGACAGTGACAATTTTATTGTTGGTGTTATTTTTTTTAAGGTGATTTATTTTTTTTAGAATCCAACAATAGCCAATAGGGCACGCTTATAATCGCCAGATGTATCGCCCTAAAAATATAGAATATGGCATGTTTTAATGTTTGATGCACACAACTGAAGTAAGAAAATAAGCAAAAAATGAGTGTAAAACTGATAAATTATAGAGAAAATGATTGAAACTGCGTTAGGAATAGAGAGCGAGATAGAATATACTAATTTCGACATGTGTCAACTGTACACAATATGTTATTTTACCAGTTATGTAAATAACAGAGTAGAAGTAAAGCTTAAAAGCTTGTTGGCAATGTTATGTTATATTATAATTGAGCTTGAAATGGTTACTCAATTAAAATATCATGGGAATAGGTACTATGTATATATTTTAACAATAAGTATATGTATTTTTGTTAGATGACTATATATTTCAAGGTGCATATCTAATAGTGCCCAATGCCACAAATGTAGTTTACATGCCAGCGCAATCACATAAATATACGTTATGAAATGGAAAAGTATTTACCTTAATCCACGATTCCAAGCTCTTGCCATACTTGTTCTGGAATGCTTCCTTGATATCACCCAAATCAATCTCTGAGCGGCTGACAATGATGCGAATCAGCGTCTTATCCTTGGTGCCCATGCCAGCCATTGAGTCATGCAGACGCTCGGAGAAGTAGTCGATCTTGGACTTGCAGCACTTGACTAAGCAATAATTAACAATTATGAGTAAATGAATCAATATCATTGTTTAAGAAACACTCACCGATTGCCAGGAAACCCTTCTCCACAGAGCCGCTAAACTCACGCTTGATGGCCTTCTCAATGTCATTGCCGGAGATATTCTCGTATTCAAGGAAAATCTGACGCAGCTGCTGATACGAGCGTGTAATCAGAATTGAGTTGAAGGTGGACTCATCAGTGCCCCACATGCCCTCGCCGGCCTCATGCAACAGTTGTGCGTCGGCAATGGCGGCACCTTCATCAACGCCCTGATTTTCATCTCGGTTGCCTTGCACTAGGGAAACGCACAGGCGCTTAAAATGTCCGCTAGTATCGCCTTTCAGATCGGATTCTAGGGACTTGCCAAAGTTCTGCTCATAGAACTGAGCAATGGTCTTGATTCCATAATTGGACAGAGTGCAGAGAATCTCAATGATGGCCTCCTCATCGGTGCCCAAACCAGAGATGGCATCGTGCAACTCCTTGGCATAGAACAGTGGCAGCGGCGTCATCAGTGCCACAATCACATCCTCAAATTTGCCACCCAGCTCCGATTTAAGTTCCGAAATCAGATCCTTGCCATACGAGGTCTTAAAGGCCTCGGCAATCTCCAGACGCTGCACAATGCCGCGACGGGCGAGAATCTCAATGATGGCCTTCTCATCGGTACCAAACCCTTTCATGGCCTTGCGCAGAATAGCCGCATCTTCGAGGGGATCAAAAGGATCAGCGGGGTAAACGGTAGGTGTGCACTGCAAATGTCAAAAGAATCAAAAATCAATAAAAAATAGATTTAATTAAAAACAAAGAAAGTTGCCTTGCTTTTGATCTAAGTATTACTTTTTTTGCATCTTTTGTTTTTTGCTTTTAAGAGATTCTTGAAAATTTAATTCTCAAAATTATAAATAACATATTTTTTCATAAGAAAAAAATAAAACATCGAACGTTCAAAAATTTATACAAATTGCTCAGAAACCGATGAGTGAGTAACTTTGCATTGTATAAATATTTGGACTTGGTAAATGCAATGAATACGTAATGAATACATGAATAATTGTGAATAATCGATGAATTCACGTACAACACGTACTCTACACTCATTTATACATACATATATACATAACATATAGTATAATGTATGTACTTTGACTCAGCTTTCTGAGTTTGTAATTTAAATATTTCTAAATAGTATTTCTTTTTGTTTCGCTGCCAAAGTCTTATCTAGCTTCCTTAAACTTATCAAGTGTATGACTCGATAAGTATGTACTACTATAAGTACTACAAGTTGATTAAAAGTTTATTATGATTAGTAATCATTACTTAACAGCCCTGATTAAAACCTATTGGCTTAATTAATTTAATAAATGCCTTTTCATATCTAATGATCTTGTAAAAAATCTTTTCAACTTATTCATCAACTTTTTGAGTACTGACCTTGAATGGATAGTACTCGGCGGAGCTCATGATTGCTTCTTCTTGTTAAGCTTGTTTTGGTTGTGGTTTAAATCTGTAAAATCATAATAGAAAAAACAAATATAATTAATAATGATTTAATGATTACAGCGTGTCTTGATGAGTATAAAAGGGATCTGAAAATTGGAATGCGCCAAGGTTAAAATAGGCAAACATTATGCCCGCATTAAATAAAATCTGCCGACCTCATGAGTCATGACATCATCAAATATTGGGAGTGAAACACATTACGCATACGCCTCGTAGCCTTTGTGGCGCCACAGCGCACTACAACAACAGCATTAAAAAAATTTACATGCTTTCCTTTTGCAGTTGTTTTTACTATTTTGTTTTTAGAGACTTCAACGGTCAGTGTTAAAGTGAAAGTTTGAAAAGAAAAATGCGTCTGGGATGGTTTCAGATAAGCTTTAAACGAAATTATGGGTGCAGTCAGCAGTGCGTGTGCGTAAAAAAGTTATTTTCAAGCAGCAAACTTAACTTGTTAACAAACATAACCAAACAAAACTGAACTGGATGAGCTCATTCGTTATTCATTCAGTTAGATATTTACTCTCTTCATTTTTTTACTTTAAAGCTTAGAGCATGTCAAAAAATCAATATGCCACACAAAACTTGATAAAAAAAAAGCATAGAAAGTAAAAAAAAGTGTAGATCATAAAGAAAAATAACACATGACGTGGCTGAGTTCTAAAAGTACTACAACAACGCCTCTGCAGCAAGCAACACATACTATAAACAAATAAACCAAGCTAACAAACCGGTTGAAATGTATTTGGTCTTTTAGACACAAACACACACGAAAACAATAAAGCGTTTGTTGGCGTGGTTTACTTTAATGTCCATAAATTAGCCTGTCTTTATGGAACACGCAACAACAACAACAGCAGTAAGAACAAGAGCTAGAAAAGTTGTTTGGAATGCACCACAAATATCAAAGAGTTCTAGGCAGTTTTTGAAAAAATTTATCAACAACTTCAAAAATCGAATGCGAGTAATGTTCAATGTTTCTATAAATAGTTTGTAGATTCATTAAATCTGGTTCTCATCTAATTGAAACTTATATCATGAATCATCATGTAAGCTGATTTTTTTAAAGCCGCTTTACTGTGACGTCAAAAGTAGGCTGCTGTGGGCGAGTGTGTGACGAATAAAATAAACTGGAATTTCTGGAAAACTTTTGTTTGCTAACCGCAATGGTTAGCGAAGTTATAACACAAGATTGTAATAGTTTTGTTTAGCAACCGACTATAGAAAGCTCGTGACACACTGAAAAATGTGTGAATAAGTTTTCAGTCGTGGCTAAATTAAAACTTGACTGTACCTTGAATTTTCTTATTTTTTAAATCGCATTTATAATGTGCTATATTTTACCAGTTAGTCAACTAACTTCTCTACAGTAAACCTTGATGACGCACCTTATAATTGTAAGCATGCAATTATATTTGTTGTTTCTTTTTTTTTAGTATTTGTAGTGGAATGCGGTCGCTTTGTACATGCACACAGTTTTTACTCTATAACAAACAGATTCGCTAAGAGCAATTGAGTTGATTGGCACTCGAGATAATAAATTAAGTTATTACTTCGAAAAAAGATGGTGGGGAACAATGCACAATTTGCCGCTGTCTGATAGATTCAACTATAATTCGACACTTAAGCAACATAGAAGTATCAATGTATACACAAATGTACGTTTATTTCCAGCTTATTCATTTTAAAAGCCCATTGAAAAACTTTGGCTGGAAAAGTCACACGCGTCTGCGAATGAGAGCACAGAGTGTTGAGAGCGAGAGCGAGTGACGGAGTGCCGTTCAAGTTTTCGTGCAGCTTCATTTAAACATTTGATGATGTCATCTTTTATCCAATTCGGGCAATGTGTAAAACATACAAATTTATACTTGTATGTGTGTGCCTTTTATATTGTTACAAAGAAAAACAATTGCTGAATGTGTGCCACGTATAACTCTTAAGAATTGATTATTGTGCCGCACCCAAAATATTATAATAACGAAAAATTATATTTTTCACTTTGTTTGCACTCTAAATTACTTTTCACTTAATTTTGTTGTTGACTGCGGCCTCAAGAGATACGGTCGCCTGACATTATACTTGCATACATACTTACATGTATTTATTTATATGTACATGTATGCACCACAGCGAAAACAAACAAAATAGCAGCTAGAGAGGAATTCTAAAAATTTACCAATTGATATTCTCACACTATACGTACAAAGTCGGCTGCTAAGCGTTGCGAGCTCTTTGCGAAGTAAAATAAATACTGAAACAGTTTTGCGTTCGGCATGTGTTTTTATATGCGCTGCAAAAGCCGGTGCCAGGTATACTTAACAAGGTAGCCGCACACGCTCTCTCGCGTAACCTTAAATAAGTGTAAAAATAAATAAGTATAAAAAAGAGCGTGCAAGCATATACATATGTATGTATAGTATAAAGGTGTGTAAGAACAATTCGTCCGCAGAGATGCGTCACTCACAGCGTTTGACTCAAGGTATACTTGACTCGAGACTGAAATATAAGGCAACAGTTAAGAGAGCGATGAAGCGAGTAAGGCTACCTTGTTAAGTATATCTTGAGCCGGTGTTTGGGATCCAAGAGCGACAGAGGGAGAGAGAGAGAGAGAGAGAGAGTCAGACTTGGATGGGTTTTGTTGTTAAGGAGGCGTTGGCACTGTGTAGATCTGTTGCTTGATATTTGTTTAGTTATTTTTATATATTTTGCTTTCTTCAACCTTGCATGTTAAAACTTAAAATAAATTATTTTAAATAAAAGCAATTAGTACTTAATCTTAAAATTTATATGGAACCCTGGCCTAGCCGGTGGCAAACAAAATATGTACCTCTCAGAGAGCAAAGGTGTCAATAAATTACGTCCTATACTATGATATTGTAGTTGTTGTGTGTGAAAAGCTCATTCTCTCTCTCAACCTACCTCTCTAAGGTTTTATTTTTGATCTCCGCTTGCACATTTATACATATGTAAATAAGTATTTATGTACATATGAATGTTTATATGTTCATGCGATAAAGAAGCTGCAAATGTATGATTCATGCCTCTGATACATAGCTGACTGATGCTGATTATAAGACCTTACCACAAAAAATATAAAATATATGCGATATCACTTCCAAGTATTCTTGAACATACTACTATTAATAATTTGCAAATTCCAATTATTTAAATTCTGAGAACGCGAGGGCCGTTGCATCGCATTTTTAATTTAAAATTATTCAACACTGAAACCACATAGCGCAATGCAGTTCATTTGAACTACTGCCAATCGATTTCACAAGCTCGATTTTTTGACTGGCTCATTAACAATAGCTCCGGCGTATGTAGCTACATAGCATTTAAATTAATTGTTAATAGCTTAAAAGTTGCAAATTTCAAGTGTTTTAAAATTCGTTAGCTCTTTATTCATTTACTTTTTAATTTTCTAGCTGTTTATCACCTGTGAGTATAAAAACTATGGCTGCAATAGAAATTCGGCAAAAAAACCCCTCCCTTAGTTATCAACATTTCCTGAAGAAAAATGAACCTGTAATTTTTTTTCTTTTGCTGCCAACGTTTAACTCAGATAAAAATTAGCCGTAGTAGTAGTATGTGGAAAGCTAGCGCCGGTCACCAAATACAGGCAACAAGCGCTGCCGAGGACGACGACTGGGAAACGGATCCAGATTTCGTAAACGATGTCAGCGAACAAGAGCAGCGCTGGGGCTCAAAAACAATTGACGGCAGCGGACGCGATGGAGGCGGTGCAATTGAGTGAGTCATTTTTATTGGGTCAGCGTACCGTTATGAATAATCTCTTTAACGCAAACATAAAAAAACAACGACAGCATGGATAAGCTGCGTGAGGAGACTGAACAATCCGATTTCAACAAAAAGAAGCAATTGTTAAAAGATCAAAATGCTGGCTACGGCTATGGTGGTAAATTTGGTGTTGAAAAGGATCGCATGGATAAATCAGCTGTGGGCCATGACTATCAGGGCAAAGTAGACAAGCATGCATCACAGGTTGACTACAGCGAGGGCTTCGGCGGCAAATTTGGAGTGCAAACCAATCGCGTGGACAAATCCGCCGTGGGATGGGATCATATCGAAAAGGTGGAAAAGCACGAGTCCCAAAAAGGTTAGTAAGACTTAATTATTATTATTGGACGAAGAATTTCAATTTCTACAAGACCATTTTAACAAATAATTACAATAAATTCATGCAGACTACTCCAAAGGCTTTGGTGGTAAATTTGGCGTGCAGGAGGATCGCAAGGATAAATCAGCCTTGGGCTGGGATCACATCGAAAAGGTTGAAAAGCATGAGTCCCAGAAGGGTAAGCTAAATCTTTGATAAGCGATATTGAACACAGGTCATCAATCTTTGTCACTTTCAGATTACTCCAAAGGTTTTGGTGGAAAATTTGGAGTGCAGGAAGATCGCAAAGATAAATCGGCCGTTGGCTGGGATCACATTGAGGCGCCTCAAAAGCACGCCAGCCAAGTGGATCACAAAGTCAAGCCCATTATTGAAGGAGCTAAGCCTTCAAATTTACGAGCCAAATTCGAGAATTTGGCCAAGAACTCCGAGGAAGAGTCGCGCAAGCGTGCCGAGGAGCAAAAACGTTTGCGTGAGGCCAAAGATAAACGCGACCGCGAGGAGGCTGCCAAGCAAACAATTGTGGAGAATACACCGCTACCATCTGCCGATGAGGTACGCACGCCCCCTGTCAAAGGAATCCGGACAGCCATACAAACGGGGCGTTCGGGTGGCATTGGCAATGCCATCAGTGCCTTTAATCAGATGCAATCACCGGTGACAGAGACGCCGCCCGCACGCAAGGAGCAGATTGTCATGCCGAAGGAGCCAGTGCCCGTCGAAGCAGCTAAGCCGTCTCTTGCTGAGCAACCTGCTACTCCAGCAACTCCTGTTGTCAAAGAGCCGAAAGTCAGTGCCCCACCACCAGATGTGGTGCCCCAAATAGAGATTGATACTGTTGAAACACCACCGCGAAGCGAGCCTGAATCACCAGTTCATGTGGTGGCAGTACAACCAACTCCTCAATCACAACCACTGCAACAGCAGCCACAAGTGCAATCACAACCAGATTCGGAACCTGAGCCTGTAGCGGAGCCGCTCTATCAAAATCAAGCAGAGCTCAAGTCTGGCGCATCACCAACACCAGCAGCCGATGGTGCTGACGAGGAAGCCATCTATGCCAACTCGGACAATTTGTCGGACTATTTGGAGGACACTGGCACCCATGCAATCGCACTGTATGATTATCAGGCCGCTGATGATGATGAAATATCCTTTGATCCTGATGATGTGGTAACACACATCGAGAAGATCGATGATGGCTGGTGGCGTGGATTGTGCAAGAACCGTTATGGCCTCTTTCCGGCCAACTATGTGCAAGTTGTTAATCAAAGCTCCTAATTTCTGGCAAATGCCAGCAACAACAAAATGCTTCCGTTTGAAATCTACATTTTGAAGAAAATCGAAAGTCTATTGACTATTTACCAGCGAGATCATCGAAATGCTGATTGTTATATTGTAATATTGAGTCATTAATTCATCATTCTATAATTTTGCATTGATTTAACCACTTACAACAAGGAGACGTAGGCATAATTGTAATTTCGTTACGTTTGCAGCGCTCTCTCATGCCACAAGCAATATATACATACATATATTCCATTTTTTATGTTTTTTTTATAAATCATTCATATTCGATTTTAAAAATTGTATTTTACATTCTTTTGTATTTTTGAGTGCGTATTTTTCAAAAAATATGCCAAAACCTATTTATATGCATTTTATACATAGCAACAAAGTTTTTTAAAAATGATTGTGCAAAAATATAAATTAATTGTATGTGTTTTGAAATGTTTTAAGTAAATGTGTCAAAAGTGTGCTCATTTGTATAGTCTATAAATGTTTTCAATGTGAATGTTTAAATCACTGACAACAAAAAGTCTGTTCTTTGATTAAGAAAAACATAATAAAGTTTATTAGTAACAAAATAAAAAATATTTTGATGTGTCATTACAATGATTTTTGTCATTTTTCTAAAGCGTATTTCCAAAAATGAGGATGAATATTCCAAGAGAACTGCAAAAAATTATATTGAACGGACTTTATTTACAAAACCTTTGTTTTTATTGAATAGAGTGAGATTTTTTTTGGAGTACATGGGATTTCAGCAGTTTTTAGACATCAAACCATTTTCAAAGATAAACCTAAATGCAAAGAAATGCTAATGCACTACCCTTTTGTGTGGGCTCATACATGTTGCTAATCAATTGTAAATATGCATGATTCATGGCTTTTAACTGAGTAGTTTCAATTGACAAAGAAACATGTGAGTCCGGTCGTCCAATTCTTATATCTCTTTTACGATATGAACAATCATATATTCATTTAAGTCGCTATGGGTTTTGATTTACAAAATTCACATTGTTGTGATAGTGATCGTATCAACCGGATCGAAAAAATGTCACTTCAAATAATTGGGAGGTGCTGCCGACTAGATGTTCAGGGGGATTTTGATAACGTGTGCGTGAGGCGATAAACGTTTGAGATACCGTTGTATGTCAAAATGATAAATTATGTACATACATATGTATTTAGGCTTGTAGATAAAGTTGTCCTTAAAGAGCGCGTCTTATCACATCCTATATCATCATATGGCATTATCAGGAAACTCCACATTCAAACGTTGCGCTTGCTCTCATAGTTATCAGTGCGAATTGAGAGCGTAGTTACGCTCATTTTCAATATGCTTATGTATGTGTATTTATATATATAGGGGCAAGAAATGCCAGTCTGGCAGTCACTCAACGTTCAACGGCGACGACGCGCAGCGCTTCAATAGCTGTTCACTTGGATAATATTATAAATATCGTCTCATCGATACATCGATATCACAACCCTAATATTGTATATTGTTGTAGGTTTTCGAAGTCCGAACAGCTGTTCGGCGTAAATAGCCTGCCCGTCTGTGAGTGCTAATGAAAAAGTTGGCAGCTGGGTGAACAACATTAATTAATAAAACAAAAAAGAATCTTGGAAACTAAAAACAAAGAATTGAATGCGTCGCGGGTGTTGTTAAATTGCCTGACGCGCGCTTGCGATTGATTGAAGACGACTCGCGAAAATTAAAAACTGCAAAAAGTGTGGAAGAGACGATGCTGAACCTCTGACGCTGTCAAGTCGGCCCCAAAAGTTGAAGCGAATAGCGGTCAACGTCACTGAACCTGTAATTGGTTTCAACAAAGGAATTTCGTAAATTCGGCTATCCAAAAATAAGCAATAAACGCACCTTTTGTTCGGTTTCCCTATTGTTTGTGTAATCAAAAAACATATGTATACATATAACACCTTATAATAGTGATAATTTTGTAATTTTACTGCCGCCCTCCAATCACCGAGCTGTTGCAAGTATGTGTCGTTCAAGTAAATTGCTTTTTAATTGTTATTTTCCAACCCGCGCTACACTTCAATAGTTTGTATGTAATGTAAGGTGTAAAGTTTTGTACTCATCCAACGACTATTGTTGCATTTAATTTTTTACTTATGCCACAACACAATCTACCATGTGTTTGTTTTTGTGGCAGTGTGTGTGTGTGAGTACGCATGCAGGTGAGCCAAAAAAGAACAAAATTCTTCGAAGAGTACAAAACACGCACACACACCGGCTAAGTCGGAGAGGGAAAAAGATAGGGATATATGTAGATAAATAATGATAGAGACAGAGCGAGAATAAGTAGAGCTTCCCTCGGTCGTGGCTGACAGTTTCTATGAATATGGCATTTGGAACTCTGTTTAATAATTTATTGTGTTGATAAGGCTTGTTCTTATCATGAATATAATACCTGAACAAAAGTATAAAATCCGAAATGAATTGAATTAACGTAATTTTATAAACAATAGAATATGCATCAAAATTTTCATTTAAAAACCAAATTAAACTCATTACATTGTTTAAGTTCCCACGTGTAGGAAACTGACAATGCACAATCGCGTATAATTAAATACGTCTAGCAAAAATATGTACACATCACAAGTATATTTTTTGTGTAAATGTACTATAACTAATAACTGCAATCAAATTTTTGTTTATTTTTTATAAGCCAATACATATTTATTTTATATACATTCTTCATTGTTAATTTGCTGTTAAAAAAAGAACAAATTGATGACAAAGCAAACTTTTGCCTGCTAATGTACATATGTACACACATAGTATGTATGTACTTTAATTTATGTCTTTACGTAGTCTGCAACATTTTAGCAACGCAATTCAATTTAGATAAATTATTTTGTTAGGCATAGAAAGCATCTAAAAATATATTCGAATAGTGCGTGTTTTTGTTGAAAGAGCTCTTTTGGAGGTATAGCACAGTTATCATTAATAGTATGTGCCAACTGTCTAAACAAAAATACACAGTTATTAAGCGAGACAGTTATTTCATAGAACTGAACAACGGCTCCAGCACTATAAATAAAAAATCTATACATAAATGAGCGAGACCTTTAAATGGTGCCTAGCATAATTAGACATTTCGTATGACTTGTCCCAAGCTTAGTTATCTCAATGCATCGATGTGAAAAGCAGTGCTGCTTTACGTTAGGTTTGTCAAGGTAAACCAGACGCCGGCTATTTCCAAGCAGCTCCATACAAGCACAGTCACCTAAATACACTTGAACAACATGTACATACATATACATACTTATGATGTGCAGAGCCAGAGGCCTGGCATAAAATGCTTGATGAGACGCGTTCACAATACAGCCACTGGGCATAATAAATCAGCAAAAAACTGAGTTTTATACATACTACATATAAACAAAAATCACAACGTCGGCCGGCAGTAGAGACGCTAAAAAAACCCATGTTAGCTATTTAAGCAGGTTATTAACCTGCATTTTGTGCAACAGGTAACTTAAAGCGTTCGGAAGTACAATGAAATTCTTTAATTATCTTGTTTACTTTTAATAAATTTGTTTTGATCATAAGCATTTGAAATTTTTCACACACAGCTGTATAAATGATCTGTTAATTTTTGTTGTCATGATATAATAACAACAAAATTTGTTAAACTGCGTTTAGAGATTGTGTTCCAAATGTTTCGATGAAATTCTTATCAATTTATTAGGTTTTATTTTGTTGATGTTGACTCACAATTAAATTTAAAATACCCTCTTGTAGATTGATTATAATTATATACAGTGGAGCACCGCTAAAGAGAAAGTAGACTTACAAATTATTAATGTCAAAATATTTAGAATTCTTAAATTTTAAATGATTTGGCAAAAAAGAAACTGTAAAAACCATAAAATTGGACATTAAAATTCTTTATTTTACGACTGCGTTTTGCTGACTCAAAGTGTCACGTGTTAATATATTAACATATTATATATAAAAATATTTGACTGCGTATATTCGTCTAGAATCTGTCTATGTTGACAATAACTAAGCTCATTATGATTTTCAATTGTTATGACATATCATTTGTGTATCAGCAATTTTCCGAAACCTTACAAAGAGGTATAATTTGGTTGATCAAAACGGAATGGGCGATCCAGTTTCTGAAATTTTTTTAACCTTCTCCGTTGTTGACTGCTAAGTGTAATACTTTGAACAGCTTTCAATTTTCTGCTTGATTTATTCCTTATTCGGTTTATTGTCCCACACATGCGCTAAAAAAGTTTAGTTATAATTAATATATTTCTAATATTTTACAGTATGGCTTCAAACGAGGGATATCACAATAAAATAGAGCCCGGTGCTGCTGTCGCTGGCGATGATCAGGCTTCAGGCTCTCGGGGCAGCAATGGGTCCGCTGCTGCCGCCGTACACAGCACGCAGATGCACCAGCAGATGCTCAATGAGAACACATATCTAAAGCCCTCGAAACAGGCATATTTCAGTGATGAAAAGGTGCTGATACCGGACGATGAGCGCTCAAATGTAAGTAACGCATAATTATATTGATTGCGAATTATTGTTAACAAGTCTTTTTTTTTATTTGCACAGGCTGGTTTCAGTTTTCGCAAGTTGTGGGCCTTCACGGGCCCCGGTTTTCTCATGTCTATTGCGTATCTAGATCCCGGCAATATTGAATCCGATTTGCAATCGGGCTCCGCGGCCAAATACAAAATACTCTGGGTGCTGTTATGGGCAACCATATTGGGTCTACTAATGCAACGCTTGGCTGCAAGGTAAGTGAATTACCTTCAATCACTTGATATATCTTAAATAATTATTTTATATTATTAGGTTGGGTGTTGTCACTGGTCTGCATCTTGCGGAGATGTGCTATCGTCAATACAAAAGCTTGCCTCGTTGGATACTTTGGATTATGATTGAAATTGCCATTATTGGTTCCGATATGCAGGAGGTCATTGGCACAGCCATTGCCATATACCTACTATCCAATAAAGCGTATGTCAATATTTACAACTTATATCTTTTTCCAAACATATTAATTAAATAATGTTCTTTTCTTTTATTGCAGTGTGCCTTTGTGGGGTGGCGTTCTTATCACAATTTTTGATACATTTACGTTCCTATTTTTGGATAAGTATGGTTTACGTAAACTGGAGTTCCTATTTGGTTTCCTAATCACTGTCATGGCCATAACATTCGGCTATGAGGTAAGCGGTGTACTTCCACACTTTTAAAAATCCATAATAAATAGTGATTTTCCTGAAAAAAAGTCCCCTTTTTAAAGTAGCAAGCAAACTAATTTCCTGTCAGGCATAAAAATAATTACAAAATTATTTAGTCAGTTGTTCCTAAAGTGTGATTAAGTCATAAAAAAAACAAACGTTTTTCTAATACATACTTTGTTTTCGCTGATATTTTTTTAAGCTATTTAATTGACTTTTTTTTTGTATCTACTGTCGCGAATTGCAATCGTCAATTGTAGGGCGCATCCGTTAGGGGCGTACCGCTTGCTTATATCTCTTAATTGTTTATTTTTCCATTTTGTTTGCCTGAATGATACTAAGGCAGCTGTGTATTTATAATACATTTGTAAACCTGGCGAAAAGCAAACTGTTTACAATACTTGTATGTAAGCGAGTTGTTTGGGTGTCAGAATATTAGATAATTGGCTTAGTAGAGTAGGTTCTTTCTAGAAATGGCAACTATTTAAAGGCACTTGATTATGTGTACTTGAGAATGCCGGAAATGGACCACACTAAATATTTATGATAAGGGGGGGTTAACCTTTCAGCGCTTATCAGAAAGTTGTTTGCTTAAAGTACCAAGATGCTAGCTAGATAAAATTTTTATTTCAGATATTTGCTTAAAAAAAATGAATGCAAACAAATATTCAAATTTATTATTGTGAGATTATATTACTTTGTGTTGTTAAAGTTAACAAGCTTTACTAAAATTAACTTAACTTTTAATCATTCTGAACATATAGATTTTTACTAGATAATTACAAACTAGATATGTTTTTAAACCGGTCTTTCAATCGCGATTGTTTTGTTAATTATTAAAATGCTTTTTGTTATTTTAAATTAACTTTACATATATTTTTTATATTTAAGTACATCGTCTCAGCCCCTGATCAGGGTGCTGTTGTAGAGGGCATGTTTGTGCCTTGGTGCTCCGAATGTAATTCGGATGTACTGCTACAGGCAGTAGGCGTGGTTGGTGCCGTTATTATGCCACACAATCTCTATTTGCATTCTGCTTTGGTTAAGGTAAGCAAATATTAAAAAATAGTTAAGTTAAGCATTTAGTAATTTCTTCCAATTTCTTTACAGTCTCGCGATATAGATCGTCGCCAGCCAAAGAAAGTGAAAGAAGCGAATTTCTACTTTTTTATTGAGGCATCCATAGCGCTTTTTGTTTCCTTTATCATCAACTTATTTGTTGTGGCAGTCTTTGCCCATGGCATGTATGGCAAAACTAATAATGATGTCGTAAGTAGAAAATGGTTAAATCTTCTTTTGAGCAGTTTCTAACTCTCGCCTTTTTCAGTTGGAGGTTTGTGTAAATAAGCCAATGTATGAGGATGCCAAACAATCGTTTAAAGACAATAACAATGGCACAGACATCATCAATGCTGATCTATACAAAGGCGGTCTGTTTCTGGGCTGCACATTTGGTGCTGCAGCCATGTATATTTGGGGCGCAGGCATTTTGGCAGCCGGTCAAAGCTCTACCATGACAGGCACCTATGCTGGCCAGTTCTCTATGGAAGGTTTCCTCAATCTACAATGGCCACGTTGGTGTCGCGTGCTGGTCACGCGCTGCATTGCCATTATACCCACCTTCTGCCTGGCCATGTTCAGCCAAATGGATGATCTAACCAATATGAATGATATACTGAATGCGGTTATGTCGCTACAACTGCCTTTTGCGGCTATCCCAACTATAGCGTTCACATCATGTGCTGCCATAATGGGTGAATTTGTGAATGGAATGTAAGTGCTGTGTGAATCTACAACATATTCTATATTGTTAACTTATTCTTTTTATAATGTATTTTATGTGCATTCATTTTGTAGCGGCAACAAAATCGTTTCCATAATGCTTACCATTGTGGTAATTGCCGTTAACTTGTATTTTGTGGTTGCACAAGTAGAATCCCTGCAAATAAGAGGCGGCATGCTGGCCCTAGTCTGTAAGTACACCAGCCCGTTATCGACAATTGAACTTGAATTGAATTGATAAATGTGACTTTTCTATTGCCAGGCATATTCGCTGTATTATACATATTATTTGTGTTATATCTTGTGATACATATGGCCGCCTGCATGGGTAACAAACGTCTGATGAACAGTCGGGTAAGTTTAATCAAAAACACACGACACTTATCAACAATCGTGACTAGTAGCCAGTTTGTGTATTAACTTTTCAACAAGTCAATCATAAATTTAGCGGTTAGTTATCGCACAGCATTTACTTTGTCTATTTACGTGACTGTGCGCACACATATTATAAGGCTTTTCATGTCACAGTTTGAAGACAAGTTCATTTACAAGTACCTAACGTTTTGATTTTCACTTTTTTGTTCAACAGTGGGTGCAACGCTTCGTGTTACCAAGCCAGAATAGCTTTTCGATAAAGAATGCCAACTCGACATATGCCAGGTATATTTAACCATAATTTTGCACTGACAATCACAAAACATTTACCACACAAACTTTGCACATACATTACTGCACACTTTACACCTGTTATGTTAACTTATGCCTATGTTAATTTATTTCTAGTCTGTCATCTAACTATGTGTACTATCCTTTTTCAATTGGTTTTCTAACTTCCTAGCAATACTTTTGCTGTTTACTGCCTACTTTAAACTACTTATCTTCTGCTCTACCATCCGGTTGCTCTTTATTTTAACACTTAATGACTAACACTTAATCCCAAACATTCCTATGCTATTCTTCTTTTGATTATTCACAGTGATGTTACCTTAGTTGTAGGCGATAAGACTAAAACTACTACTACTGCCAAAGCTCTCTCTATTTCGGAAAAAATTGCATAATGATCTAATATTAGGTCATTAGCTGCTTCATTTTAATTACTAACTTAGTTTGTTCAGGAAGCCCTCCTTATTTGTGATATTAACACTAAATCACGCGCTGATTAACAATAACAATTCATCTATATATTATATCTATAGAGGTATTATTAAGAACTTATAATGCACAATTAAGCTGCATGAATTTAGGCGATATCTGTTGAAGTCTATTAACACAATATTTATAAGTTTCTGGTAAGTCTTAAGTGTTGTTGACATTGTGGTCTTATAATACTCGCACTTTATTATTATCAAGCACGGTATATTATAAATAATTGTAAGCTAGAACGCTTAGTTTGATAAATAAAGTATGAATTAAACAGAAGTATGATATTAAAAAAAGTATCTTTGCTTTTGATTTATTATCTCAATTATAAGCTAGTCAATAAGCGCTGCATTGGACCTAACTTACAATCACGTTGGCTGCTGATGTTTGCTCTGCGAAGCTGGAATAACTTTTATATAATATTTGGACATAGATTCTATTATTTATGGTATTACGGTCATCTATTACATTCATTTATTTGGCGTGGTTAATTTAACAAAATAAAATCTTAACAACAAAATTTATCTTAACAAAAATGTGTTCCTAATCTCTTTTACTGTTTTCTTGTATTATGAATTCTCTTTTATGTGTGTGCGTGACTACTCCCATTTGTTTTCCACTCTGCTCTGTGTGTCTTATACTACTAAACACACATACCCATACACACGATCTACTACTTCTACTACTATTATACTGTACCCCCACTCTACTATTTCTGTGTGACGTTGGCCACTCCTGCAAACAATAAAAATTATAAAAAAAACTGTATTGGATTGATCTATGTATATAATTATTGTCAAAATTCTTGGCTCAAAATTTGATTATTAAAAGCTTGCAAATGGCGAGAAAACAATAGAAATAATTAAAATGAAATACACCAAAAATTGTTCATAATATGCAACAACACAATAAATAAAAGAATTTGTTTGGAAGAATGTGAATAACGTGCCAACAAAATGAACTTGCATTTCGACAGTTAAAATCATACAAAACATTTTTGAACCAAAACTTTGAATTGAAAACATTTCAATTGTTTATTTAAACTTGCAAATGTGTTCCTGCACGTGCCACCAAATTTGCTTATCCATTTAATGGGGCAACAAAAACATCAAAATTGCTGCTCGGCCATCAACCCATCAAACAACCCAAACATACATGGATGCTACCTCAATAGTGAGCTGACGCTCAACGATAATGGAATCTCCATAAACTCCTTAAACAACACGCAAAGAAATGCCGCCTCTTAAGATTTCTTAATTGTTATGTTTATTCCAATATTGATTGTATGAAATAAAATTGTAATTTTCTGTTGAAGTTGATCTAAAAAATAGTTCGTAGTGTTTTTGAAATGTTGAAGACATTAGTTAGTTGTTAGTATGTATATTTAAGTATTTATTAAGAATTTACGTACATATATAAATTGTGTCTTTGTAAGTAGCAAATTATGTTTGAATATTATGTATGTTAGTACGTAAGTATAGGGATAAATAAACAAATCTGAAAACTCTTAATAAACCTTAGCCCTTAACTCAAATAAAGATATATTATTTATTTATATGGTCACTAGTGTTGTATTTGATTCTTTATAGTTTGTCTTTTATTTTCATTTATGTACGTGCTATGTATCTTTAATGCTTATTTATTTCTGAATATATGTATGTATGTAGAGATATGTGTTTGTATTTTACGTATTCTTCTCTTTCTCTTTTTTTCAAATGGATATTAATATCCCTATAACGAACACGTACTAACAAACAATTTTTGTAAGATGAAACAATTTCTTGAATTTGAATAAATTGCGTAGATAGTTGATACATTATATGCTAGAAAAAAACTTTTATTGTTTTAGACGAATCTATGTGGAGCTCATTTTAAGGTATTGTTTTTAGGTTTCTTTCAAGATCCAATTACGCCTCATAATTTACACCTTAACAAATGAACACTCTCATACACCATTCCATTCATCGAACTCATAATGTTTTTCATTTACAGAATTGCCACCAATGGCGACACAGATGCAGATGTCATGGATGGTGAGGATGCGTAGCCATTACTGTTCTGCACTGATTCCGATGACAGTGAGGAGGTTTGTTTTAGCAGCAATAACAATGAGCTGAATTGCCACAGCAGCAACTTGGACACAAACGTGGTCAACAGCTAGCATTCAATTCAGTTCTGCCATAACAAACCGTCCGGCAAAACGCACAGAGTTGTCACGTTTTGTAAAAGTCTTTTCATAGCACTATATTTATCATATCACAAATTAGGCCAAGCGGACGTATGGCAACTTGCTACTCCTAGTTATATGGCTGTATCGAGCGAATATTGCGGAAGTAGTGTATTACCATTTTATAGCATATTTATTTTAACGTGAGACACGGAGTATACCAAAAACGCAAAGAAAGCATTTCAATGCAAACAAAATGGCATACATATATTCAAACTATAAAATACTTACGATTTAAGTGAGCGAATAAGTGTCAGCAAAACAAGAGACATCACATTAGAGTACTGTTGTTAATATATATATTATACTAAACTGTCTATATTATTTATAAGGCTGTGAACAGAAAAAGAACCAGAAAACAACTTATCAAACAATAATCTATAAAACGTGAAAATTTTTTTTTTTTTTCTTTCTAAGCATTTTACGTTTTATGTGTTCTCTAAATTAGAAGAAGCGATTAATGAAAATGTATTTGAAAATGTATGTATTTTTTTTGCAAATTTGATTTAAGCTTTATCACAATTTTCAATGTCTTTGAAATTTCAAATGTCTTGATGCAAAAATAAATTTTTTATTGTTGTGTATTAAAATTGAAAATAAAATATAATAGTATAAATAAGTACAAAATAATTGTGTGTTTTGCTTATCGAAATATTAATTGTATAGGCATTTCAATATATAAATATATTTCAATGTTGTTGTTGTTTCACTGTCTTCTAAACAGATAGGCGAGAAGGCTCTTGGGTTCCAAGCCCACAACAAACGACAACAAGTACTTCTGTAAATAAGTTAATTTATTACATAAATAATTCAACCAGATTTAATCAAAAGAAAACAACTCATAATCATTGAAGTTTAATAATAAATATTATTTATTGATTCGTCTGCCCTTTGACTTATACGTTTAGATAATTATTCACAAATTTCAATTAGTTGCTATTTGCATACTTATCTTGTGACGTATTCTAATACGCAGCATATTCAAATGTGGTGTTAAGACTCGTTTAAGTAAATGGGCTAATATAACGAGTTAATGATATTGAAAATTTTGTGATTACCCGCACAGTTGAGCACTCGCTTATTTGTCTTAAAATAATTTATTATCCGCTAAGTTATCACACTTTGTAACGGCGCAATAAGTAGATGTAATTGATATTTAAATAATTGCAGTGTAAACGAAAGCGAAACTAAAAAACTCGGAAGCTAATGTGGCTTTTGCTACCCAGAGAAATAAATCAAATAAGGTCATAAAATACTATTAATATGTGTAGGTGACAATGTAATCAAGCGATTTGTTAACTTTCAAGTTTACATACCTATTTCTGTAAATGGCGTTAGTAAGTTAGTAAGATTATAAAAACCGTGCACAGTAAACGCAAAAATTTATTTCAAGCGATAGCCTAAATTTCTAAGGGCAACGTGGCTTAAAAGTTAGTAGATGAATGCAGCATACAACATTTTGCTCCAAATGTCTGGGCAAAAGCATTAACGATTTCATAAGACTTTATACAAAGGGAGTATCGGAGAGTGGGTTGCCTCCGATGGGTGCAATCAATGTGGATGACCTTTCAGTCCTGGGACCGCCAAGCAACGCACCCGTTTATCTAAGCTTTGACTTAAAAGACAGTGTGTACAAGGGGTTTGTATTTAAATCTTTTGAAACCCTTACGATAATTTTAAGCTGAACAAGTTGGATAGATCATTTGTATAAGGAAAATATGTATCTAACGATTGCACTTAATCATGAACTGGGTGGAGAAATGGAACTACAGCCTACCATGCTTCCAAGCATCGTTCAAGCATTTAACAATAAAAATGTCTGTTGATCAATTATCTTTGTGCTTATCAAAATAATTAAAGACTTAATTTAAGGTAATTGAAATATTCATATTCATCTTAGTGTTAACTTTTAAATTTTTATTATTATATCAATTATAATATTATATATATCTGTATATTATTGAATTTATATTATGGCTTTTCCTAATTATACTGCTATGATTTTCGTTAGATAACAAAATGGAAACCTAATACACAGAAAAATCTTATTTTTAACAAGAATCAAAATAATAAAACAAAATTTACTTTAACCAAATTTGGTAAAATTTAATAACTTATATTAAAATATTAATAATTATTCAATAACGAACATACTTTATGCCTTAAAAACAAATTGCTTTACGTCATACATTTATCAGAGCAACTTTTTGTGTTGTTACTGTTCTCTAGCTGATCGATCAGCTGTGAAGACTTAAAAGCTTTTTTATTGCAAAGCTGTACAAAGTAGTCAATACAGAATGTATACTACATACTTTATGTTACAGCCCACCATGATAAGTCGTACTAGACCTGTCTCAATTAATTTAATACTATGGTGTATTGTGGAAAACTTGTTATGATAATCGATATTCCGACATATTTTTACAAAATTGCAACGAAAGCTTTTGTTAGATTTTATTTCACTTTCAGCTGTTACAGACTATACAAGTGCTCAAATTATTTGACCTATTATTCTCAAAATGCGGAAACTTTACTTTATTATATTGTCGGTGCAGCTTTATATTGGATCCGAGTGTGCAACATTACGTAAGTGGCTTGAAAAGATTCGAAACAGCACATGGAAAATAACAAAGCCCGATTATCATTACTCATTTACAGCTAAGGATTTAAAAAAGTGCCATTTCGGAGATACTGAGTGCATTAAAAATGCTGCAAACGCATTAATACGTCATTTCCCAAAAGGTATACCATCTGTGGGATTTAAGCCCCTGGATGTTGTTCATGTTAAGGATGTTGTGCTTGTCAATGATCAACAAGTTGGAGTTGCTTGGTACTTTTTTGAGCTTCTCAATCAGATCAATTATGGTTTTGAGAACACTACTATAACGGATATTAAGGGATTCGACGAAGATCCAACATCAACCAAGATCGAAGTAAAGGGCTACGTACCCAGACTTATTTACAAGGGTACTTACAATGCTAAAGGTCGTATGCTTTGGATGGTGGATATCAATTCAACCGGCGTGTCTGAGTCAGAGTTTCAAAACTTTCATTTTGAATTTACTTTAAAGGTCCAAACAGAATACCGGAATAATACGCGTTATCTGAAGATATATCAACTGGATCCAAACGTTTCTGTGAGTCGGTGAGTATTTCAGTTTAAAAATATACTTTTAGATAACTACGTGAGTTTCTCATATTCTTAGATGGACTCAGTGGTTGGATAATTTTTTTCCAGAAAATACCGATCTTACTATAACAATCAATAAACTATTTGATGCTAACTGGGTTGTGTTTTGGAATGAACTTGAAAAGCCAATATTAAAAGTATTTCGAGGTGTCTTTCTGAGCATGATAGAAGATATTTTTCATAATGTGTCATACGATGACTTGTTTCTACCGAGCGAGCCCAGATATATAACGTAATAAAGTTTTTATTAAAACTCAATTTGATTTCTAAGTTATACCAAATATTTTTACTATAAAATAAATAATTTAAATGTCATCTCGATATTCTGCTCAAACGTACTCAAACGTTTGTAAATATACTATCAACAAATTGCATATTCCCCACTAATTTAACCACAAATCTTAACCGTACGGAAACTGAGGAAAGCTCGTTTTGTTTTTAATTAACCGGTTACTAAACTATGCGAATTCCAATTAGATTCGTAGGCCTTATAAATGTTCTTTAGACAGAAGCATACGATTTTATTTGAAGTGCAACTGCCGAGGCTAATACAAGTGAATTAAATTCTAAAATGTGTAAAATATTAGTTTTTATATTTAGCCTGCAATTGCTTATTGCTATAAATTGTCAAACATTGCGTAGGTAGTTTAAAATGAAAACAGTGTAAACAGATCCCTTAAATATTTTTTTGCCATTAGCCGTGGAATTAAAAAAGTGCCACTTCGGGGACAACAAATGCATAATCGGATTCCTGAATGAACTAATAAAAAATTATCCCAAAGGCATACCCAGTATAGGTTTGGAACCGTTGGATGTTGTTGATATTAAGGATTCAGAAATCTGGAATAATGTTGCAGTTGGTGGTGTTTGGTTTAAGTTCAAGGTATTCAATCAAAAAAATTATGGTTTTGAAAACTCAACGATAGAGAGTATCAAAGGATTTGGCAAGGATCCCACAGCCACCGTCATGGAGATAAACGGTCAGATACCTAGTCTTAAACACAAAGGTAATTTCAAAGCCCTAGGAAACGTTTGGCTGCTTAAAGTCAATGCCACTGGAAAAATAACATCGGACTTTCAAAATTTTCGATTTAACTTGAAACTGAAAGTCATAACAGAATATCGGAATAATAAGCGTTACATAAAAGTCTACGAGCTCGTGCCGCGTGTTAGTATGAGTCGGTGAGTTGAAAGTACAATATTTTTTTTTGTTTAGTTAGTGTGCAGTACTAAAATAACGATAAATTGCAGTTGGATTTCGCATATGGATAACCTCTTTCAGGATAACATGGATCTGACAATTCTGTTAAATGAATTGCTGAATAAAAATTGGTTACAGTTCTGGAATGAAATGGAACCATCGTTTTTACGAGTTTTTAGTAGTGTATTTACGAGGATGATTGAAAATATTTTTCAAAAAATACCCTATGATGACATGTTTCTCGAGGATATAGAGACTGAAACATAATTCTACCATAGTATAGAATAGAAAAAAGTATTCAATTCGATTTGTCGTAACAGCAAGGAGTTAATCTAATCTATATGTATGTAAAATGTTGTATGAATCCGGTTTTGAATATAGTTCATGAATTCTAAGAATTGCTGCTAAATCAAACTTAGGCTAATATGTTGATTTTATTTACGGCTTAGCTCTTGCTAAAGCAGGTTCTCAGTTAAATCGCTTCATTTTTTTTTTTGTGCATGTGTCGTGACTTACAATAATTGCAACTGGTTCTAAAAAAAACAATAAATGTACTTGAATGTGTTTACAGTAAAAGTATAACGCACAAAATGAATAATTTGTATTTAATCATTTTGAATTATCTATTTAGGATGGCGTTGGGAGTTCAGTTGCGTGAGTATTCAGAGCCTTTAAATTAAGTTATGTATTTGAGATTAATATATTTTTCAGCTAGTTATGTGGTGAAATGTCATTTCGGTGACTCGAAATGTCTGGTAAGAAGCTTTAATGATTTAATACGGCATTATCCCAAAGGTGTACCTGAGATTGGATTGCCACCATTAGATACAACCAGAGTCGATGACGTTTCGGCTCTGGAAACACAAAATAATGGACCAATTTGGCTTAACTTCTTCTTTAATCAAAATGTGTACAAAGGCTTCAACAACGCCACAATTACTAATGTAGAGGGTTTCAACAAAAATCCAATGAAAAATCCAATTGTAATTGAGGCACGCATACCGAGCTTAGTACATGAGGCAACCTATAATATGCAGGGGCGTTACCTACTATTTGTAGCAAATACAACTGGCAAATTGCAATCGGATTTTCAAAACTTAACACTGACGGTTACGTTGAAGATTATAGAGGAATATCGCAACAATAAGCGCTACATGAAAATTTACGATCTGGTGCCAAAAGTCGAACTTGATCGGTGAGTATATTCAACATTTGCTATGTACCGCTCAAAACCCGTTTATATAATTGACAGATGGATAGTTTGGATGGATAATTTGTATAAAGAAAACATGGATCTCACGGTTGCACTCAATCATGTTATCAACAAACACTGGATAGAGTTTTGGAATGGCGTTGAGCCCACCATTCATAAAAACTTTGCCTTATGCCTTACGACCATGCTGAACAAATTCTTTGAAACCGTGTCCTACGATGACATGTTTCTACCTGAAGAAACTTGAAAGGATCGAATGAATGATTAAGCACTTAACTATGGTAAAACAATGATTATCATTGGTTGCTTTAAAACTGGAATTAGTGTGGAGTATGTGGGAAAACAAGGTATTAACGTTTTTAGTAATATAGCATCTATTGTAGAGCCGTACCATAGCATATTTCCTATTATAAAGGTTATCTTAGTAACAAGTAAAATAATTATCGAGTACATTAACGAATGTGTAATATTCACAACTCATTTTATATTTGTTTTTATTTAATAAGTTTTTTTCAATTGCTCAGTCTTTGGCTTTGCCACGGCTATGGAACTTTCCATCCACTTTCATCTCATCGTAGAAGATGTGATCGTTATAGCTCTCGTCCCGATGATACATATGCTGATATCCCTTTGTGCGGCTGCCACGATTAAATTTATGATGATCGGCAGTAAGTTTAAGCTGCTTTTGGCGTCGATGCGGCTGTCCAAGATACTGCAGTGGCGTTGCTTCATCCTCAGTCAAAGTGTTCAGATTTTGACGCTTGGTGCGTCGCCAGCCCCAACGCATCCGCTTCACCGAAGGCGGCGGCAGCGGTATCAACATTGTGCGAGCTGGAAACTTTTTGGGCTTTTGTTTCGATTGCCATATGTCCTTGTACTGATCGATTACATTGCAAGTAGGCATATCCTTTGGCTTTGGTATGCTGTCATCCATCTGGGGTGGGCACTGTAGTACGTAGTACAGGCCGGATGTGGACGTATTGGACTTGCCTAGCATCCTTAGAGGAACCTTATAATAGGCAAACATGTTGCGTTCCACAACAATTGCAGGTATAAAGCGGAACTGAAGCAGAAGCTGCAGCAGTCCCAACGTCAACTGCCACATTTTTCAAGTGCAAACTAAACAAAACTATTAACTGCAGTTTTATAAATGTACCTAAAGTTTTCAGCTTCAGTGAGTTTTGCATAACCTGCGGTTTGGCAACTTTAATTTGTCTTTAATATACATACATATTTGTTACAACTGGTTTTCCTAGCAACCGTCAAAGTTGAACGAACCTAACAGCTGCTAGCTGGGCCTTGGCCTAGGTCAATCAATATTTGCCAACTGTCGTATAAATAGAAATAGAAATACCTAAACTTTTACAAGCGGAAGTCATGCAAGAAACTGTTGCTTGCTTAGACACAATGCTGTTGCTTGTCTGGCTTGGCAACATTGTTGCATCAGGCGCAACAGTTATTTGTTATTTACTTTTGGCGCCTGCGCTTCCAATTTGCCATAAATTCGTAAGCTAAGCTGGGGAAGTGACTGGGTTGGGATTTATTTTGAGTGTTTCCCAATTGTTGCGCATATGCAACAGTTTTTGGCGTGACTGCTTCACATTTGCATTTGTTTAGCATACGAGCTCTAAGCATTTTGTGGCTTAGACTTTGACAACCTCTGCTGACAATTTAGCATGCAACCAATTTATCAGCTTTGCCAATTATAAGCGGCAAACTGTTTGTAATTATACTTTAAGTGGATTGATTATTAATATATGCAGTGAGAAAAGAGCACGGTACAAATTATAGATGTGTATAAGTATGTGTGAGTAATAAATAAGGCACGAGTTCAATTTTAAAGCCTATTGTGAATGGATCTGTAAGAATGTTAGTAATTAAACTCTGCTTTTTTCTTACCAGAGCAATTGAGTGCTTCTAATTACTTCGGCAATCTAAGTTTTGTTCTTTCTGCGAGATCGGCAACGTATTTTAATTTGCAAATGATTTTAGAGCTGTTGATGTATTTTAACTTTTGAGCAGCATTTTATTCATGATACAAAAACATAGTCTTTGCATCATGCATTTTGTTAGCTGAAGGTTAATTGCTAACAAAGCGCAAGCTATTTGTTGAATTGGCACCTTATTAATCAGAAGAACCCATACCATAGACCAACTTTACTTGCCAACACGCCAAGCCGTCAAAACTTTCGCGTACGAGTTTCCTTATTTGTTGCACGCAATAGTAACATAAAGTGCAACAGTTTGCCAGGAGCATGGCAACGCCGTTGGCAACCGGCATTATGGCACAGGGGAAATAAACAATGGTCAAGCGGCAAAATCAACAACTGCCTAGCAACCGGGTGCTGCCACGATCACTTTTACCGTTACACGGTTTATTTTTTGCCTTACAGCTCCTTTCAGTCAGTTAATAGTAGCGCAGGTGAGCAGTCGCAACGCGGAAAACTTAAATTGAGGAAAAATAATAAAATACAATAAATTTAATTTAAAAAAATCAAATAAAGTATTTA
Source organism: Scaptomyza montana (assembly GCA_018904305.1). Taxonomy (NCBI): domain Eukaryota; kingdom Metazoa; phylum Arthropoda; class Insecta; order Diptera; family Drosophilidae; genus Scaptomyza; species Scaptomyza montana. Next base: position 532,431 of record JAEIGR010000001.1, read on the forward strand.
GAATATGCATACTTATAGTATTGAAAAATGTATGCAAGTTAGTTTATTTGTGTGGTAGCAGTGTTTTTCGTCGTTTCTCGATTTTTGTGCGCAAATAAACATAAAGATTGAAAATTTTCATTTTTTTCAAGTTACATAACAGTCGAAATAGCTGAAAGTGAACATAAATTGCATGATAATTGTTTAATAAGTTATCAATGAATTAAATGCACCATCTGTATATTTTTCGAACAGAATTATGCAATTTTTCAGCAAGATTATTGATTACATATATTGATTTTGTTGTTGTTAGTGGTAACAAGGTCACTAAAACACATACACCTTTACCCTCTCAAACAAATAGCTAAAGGATAAAAAAACAATATCTTTGGTAACAACAGCAAACAATCCCTTGGCCCTTCATGGAGCAGCCCTCCACGAGTGCTGAGGCGGCCGCTGCCGCTGCAGGCAATGGGCCGGATCCACGTTTGGAGCTGATGGGCTCGTTTGTCATAAAGTCACTTAAACTGAAGCCCGAGAAATGGACGCGTGTCATAACGGTGGAGGAGCATAAGGGCATAATTAAAGAGTTTTTGGACCGTACTGTGCCTGTTGTGCTTATTATAATACTTACGCCCGCTGCGCAGCTGGTGCCCTCCACCACGTTCCCACTGTCACAGCTAAAGAGCAAGGGTGTTTATTTTATAAAGAAATATGCCAAGCCCATACCGCGTGAGAATTGTGGCAATTTTATTATTTTTGGTGACCTCGCCACACGTACAATTGACCAGCTGTCTGCGCTTGTGGAAGAGGTGCTTGTGCCTCTGCTCTCCAATGAGGACAACTATAGAAGCTGGCCAATAATGGTCGCGCAAGATGTGCAGAAGCATGTGCACAGTCTGAAAAGCACGGTGCATCAGGTAAAGGGTCAGGTGAGCGGTGAAACCATACTTGCCATGCCCGTGGGCGTTGAGAAAATCGTTAAGGCAGCCAAGGAGCTGACAGAGACACAGCATTGCCAATTTGATTTGTATCTTAAAAGTGCCATTGAGGGCGTTGTCATTAAATGGGCCACTCAGATACACGAGGTCATTAAGGAGAGTCCCACAAATGCCTTTGCCAATGGCCAAAATCCCACACCGCACACGGGTGAGTTAACAGTGAAAAAGCTGGATAAATTGCTCATAGTCGACATGTGTGCATATATTTTTGGTTATTTTTGGCACAGCTTTATTTATTATTTATTGATAAAATTCAGGTATTTTCAGTTGACGTTTGTTTGATATATCCTAGCAACGTGCCACCGGCACCGGCCAAATTTGCATGTTTATAAGCCAACACAACATATGTATGGGCTAAATGTCTTCAAAACTTGCTTTTATTATCTCTTTGTGAATGGGTGACATGCAATATTTTCCATTGTTATAGCTTCAATACCAATGGGCTTCTGAATCTCGTTATGTGTTGACATTTTCCGCATTAAGGCTGTGATATGTGCTATGGTTTTTTTTTTTTTTTATTCCTTTGTGCAAAAAGCAGAAATTGCCTAAAGTTTATGCGAATTTTGTCATATTGGAAGCAAATTAAAGCTTGATTTAAGACAGAAGATAACGTTTTCTAAATGGTATTGGATTGTCAAAGTTAAAAAAAACATGCGAATGAAATAATTGACTTGTGACAAAGATAGAATACTGAATTTATTGTTTAATTAGTACAACCAATAAGAAACTTCTTTTGTATATCATTTATAGCATATATTTGTTAGCATTATTTTTTCAATATGTTAAACCCAAAAATATTTTATGTTTGCCGCATTATGTGGCTTATCCACCCAACCTTATACCGAAAAGATCTCAAGTAATTTTAGGCAAATAATTTTGCCTATTAAAATCTATTTAAACACATTAGCCACTTATTGATTTGACTCTTCAACTCCTCGACAGAATTTACATTTTGGAATAACCGACTAAAGAACCTATCATTTATCTACGACCAATTGCGCAATGAGCGTATACGAGCCATGGCCCTAATATTGGAATACTCGTTGAGTGCCTATCATCCGTGCTTTCAGACGCTCTTCAAAAACGTTGTTACGGGTGAGTGCAGACCACACATTTAATGGCCAAACAACATGCCAACCCATATAATATCGCTATACCGTTTGCTTTTTGCATGCCAACAAACTTTTGAACTTGAATGAACAATCGCAGCACTTGCCGAATCAAAGGATATAACGCTCTATTTAAACCCATTGAAGCGCCCGCTGCACCAGCTAGAAGAAATAGATTTTGCCGAATACAAGCCCCTACTCATACCCTTTATGCATACGGTGTGCACACTTTGGGGCAACTCACGCTACTATTGCCAATCGGCAAAAATCACTGTGCTTTTGCAGGAGATATGCAATTTGATTATACATCAGGTATATCTTTAAACTGTTTTATTTGTATTAGTAAAAAAATAACGTTACTTTCGAATTTCAGGCCAAACGGTATTTGGATCCTTCGTCCATATTTCATAGTGACATTGATGAGGCCATGCAGCGATTAACACTCTCCATACAGATACTAAAGTTCTTTCGTGAACTCTTTGACTATTATAAGGAACGTTTGGCTCCGTTTTTTACGGAACCTGAGGAGCGGCCACCGATTTTGTGGACTTTTCATCCAAATTCAGTGTTCAAGCGCTTTAATGCGTTCCTCGAGCGTCTAACAACAATTCAGTGGTTTGTACTCGCTATCGCATTTATAAAAAAAAATATATTTCATTTCATGATACATACTACAAAGATCAACTATTTGTAGGTTCTTCTTTACTGTGATTGAATTCCTGAAATTAGAGAAAGTCGAAATCGGTGGTCTGCGTGGACGTCAGCTAAGCACAAGAATAACTGATGTCTACGTCGAGTTTAATCAATATTTTACTGCTTTTGCATCAAAAAGCTATGATGTACTCGATCCGGATGATCATGAGTTTGATGAGGACTTTAAAGGCTTTCAAATAAGCATTTTGGAACTGGACATGAAACTGGCTGCAATTTTGTGTCAGGCCTTCGATGATTGTCACAATTTAGAGAGCATATTTAAGGTACCGCATATTATAATTAACCTTAGTTTATTTAACTAACATAGTTCTTAGCTTATAAGCATTGTGGGCAGCGTTCTGGATCGTCCAAAAATCAAGGAAGAGTTCACTCAACGCTATGCGGAAATTGTTCGCATGCTTGATGATGAAATGACAGTCTGTGAAAATATATACGAAAAGCAAATGGAACTGATACGCATAGGTGAAACACTATATCCTGACTATAATTGTCCATCTGTTGCGGCCTTTATACGCTGGTGCTATCAGCTGGAAACGCGCATAACAGCGCCAGTCAAGAACTTTAAGGCGCTGCAGCATGAGTAAGCAATTATATTATCACCTCATTCCTCACGAACAGACAAGCTCAAAAACTCAGACACAACATAGACCTTTGCATTAGATGGTACCAACACTTAAACACAAATCCAACGCACACAACCCTTTACCTCAAAAAATATACAACAAAAAAGTAGCACACGCAACGACCAAAAGACTTAAACTAAGGCACAAATTAATATGAAAATAGCAAGCCGAAGGCTTTAAATGAATCTTCTTACTTTTTTACAGTATTACCAAAAGTGAGAAATCTTTGGAAATAATTGAACGCTATGAGTGTTTAATGGCCAAGTTGTGCGCCTGTAAGACCCAATTCTTTGATGATTGGTCCGTTCAACTGGCAGAACAGATTGAAGAGGACCTTAAAAAGTCGCTCATTGCACGAGATCAGCACAGCCATTCATTGATACTCAATTTTAGTTCCACACTCTTTTCCATATTGCGCGAGGTGCATTACATGCAGCAAATGAAAATTGACGGGATACCAGAGATAGCCATCGAGTTTGCCGAAAAGAGCGATGTGTTCCGCTCGTATACACTAAATTTGGAGAAAACCATTGATTGGTACAACAGCATACAGGAGGGCAGCTCGTCGGTGGAGCTCAAACTGATTGAGCCCGAGATAAAAATGATTGATGATTTGGTTGAAATTGGTGTGGATCATCTTGTGTGGAATTCAGCAGGTGAGTGTAGTCAAGCGTTAATTTTGTAATTCAATCAGCTGTGTTATAATTGCAGATATTATGAACTACCTGGAGAAATTGCGCCAGCCTGTGGCTGCATTGCGAAATCGCGTAAATCACACACAAGAGAATCTGCGACAAATACGCAAAATAATGGAAGTTTGGGCCAAGCAGCCGCTTTTTGAGCGCCGTGACTGCAAGAAGGACTCTGTGCTATCATTAGATGAGCGACCTGATCGAACAACTAAGCGTTATGCTGAGATTCAGGCTGCATCTGTGGAGATACATAAGCTACTCCAAGATAACATGCTTCAGTTCGACATGGAACAGAAGCAAAACGATAACGTTTGGTTAAGTTACATCGACTTCGTCGATAATATTGTCTATCAGAATATATTGCGCACTGTGGGCGTCAGTGTTGGCTATTTGGCGGAGAACATGGATCCGGATAACAACTATGCGCCACTCTTTGAATCACGACTGGAGCTCGTTGAACCTAATTTGGTATTTGTACCATCGCTTGAACCCGAAGATCCCATGGGTTTCAATAATATGCTGATTGAGCTGATGCGTGATATTATGAAGATGGGCTCACTTATAAAGCGGTTAAAACCCAATGAGAAACGCAACTATGTGGAGCTGATTAAAGAAAATCAGGACATTATAGACATGAGACGCGAAATACTCAACGGTGTTGATCTAGTTATGGAGGAAGCATCCAGGTTCTGCCGGCAATTCGAACGATACTCGTATTTGTGGCTAGATGATCGCGAGGAGTGCATGGAATACTTTCTGGAATATGGACGCATGTTGGATCCAGATGAAATTGAACTAATTCAAATGAATGACCCAGCTGCACCACCACCACCAGTACCCTGTCAGCCTACGATCGAGGCATTCAGGGAGCAAATAGACAACTACGAATCACTTTTTAACGAAATTGAGGACATACCAGCTTTTCAAGTATTTAGTTCCTGGTTTCAAGTGGATGTGCGACCGTTTCGACAGGCTCTGCTCAACACCGTCTGTAAGTGGGGCAACATGTTCAAGGAGCATTTGGTGACCACTGTCACAACCAGTCTTATGGATCTTAGCCATTTTATACGCAAGGCCGATGAGGGTCTCTTGCAGACGGTTAAAGAAAAGGATTACGAAGGTTTGGTTAGCATTATGGCCTATCTGATGCAGGTGAAGGAGCGTGCGGCCAACACCGATGAAATGTTTGAGCCAATGCAGGAAACCATACAACTACTTAAATACTACGATATGGACATACCCGAGGAGGTGAACGTGCTGCTGCAGGAGCTGCCCGAACAGTGGGCCAACACCAAGAAGATTGCTACAACGGTTAAGCAGCAAGTTTCCCCACTTCAAGCCACCGAAGTGGTTAGCATCAGGAATAAAATTACTGTATTCGAGGGGCACATACAACTCTTCCGGGAGGTGTTTAAGCAATACGATTTCTTTCGTTTCGATTGCTATAAGCCTTATTTACTAATGGATCGCATCAATGATGATATGTATCTCTGCGAGAGGGAAATGAGCGAGATACAAAAGTCGGGCAGTCTCTTTGAAGTGAATATACCAGAGTTTAAGGTCCTTAAACAGTGTCGTAAGGAGCTGCGCATGCTCAAGGTATCTACTACAATCAAAACTATTAAATGCTGTTTTGAATGTGATTTTTGCATGTTTTTTATAATCAACTTACTAAATTTTTTACAAAACTTATTAATGTACTGCATGCAACATGTGGAATTTTGAGCTTTTACTTTTTACCTAGCTTTTCTTAACATATTTACTAATCCTTAAAAAAAACAAAACCTATTTCGAACCCAACTTTTACTAAATCAATAATATATGTTAATTAATCACAGCAACTCTGGGATTATGTGAACATAGTTCAGACCAGCATTGAAGATTGGAAGACAACGCCCTGGCGCAAAGTCGATGTAGAGAATATGGATATTGAGTGCAAGAAATTTGCCAAAGACATTCGACTTTTGGATAAGGAAATGCGCGCCTGGGATACGTTCATCAATCTCGAGTCGACGGTCAAGAATATGTTGACCTCACTCCGTGCCGTCGGAGAGCTACAGAATCCGGCGATACGCGAGCGACACTGGAATCAGCTGATGAACTCCACAAAGGTCTATTATTTGTGCTTTTGTTTTAATTTTTTTCTAATGCGAACAATTTGGCATATTGTAAATAATACATTGAACAAATCTTATTTAATTCTTCCCAGCACCTGAGCTGCAAGATGCTCAAATGTAAAGCAAAACTATTTAAAACTAAATTATCTCTGTTATAATTCCAAACTTTATTTTTAAAGAGGCCGATGTATGTGTATATATGTTTATATAGTTGTTCCTCGACTGTACAGTTCTTGTAAATACCATTTCATTCCAGAGTCTGGCTGCTTTGCCCAAGGAAGTGACCGTAAGTCCTATGCATGTTGTAAATAAAGTCAAGTAGAAAGTGTAGCAGAACAAAAATTTACCATTAGTTGCATTTATATATTCATAATAATTAATCTAATATTTCAGGTTAAATTCATAATGGATCATGAGACAACGCTCGCTGAACTTTTGGGCTTAAATCTCCACGAGTGCGAGGAAGAAGTGAAAAACATTGTGGATAAAGCCGTTAAGGAAATGTCAATGGAGAAAATATTGCGTGACTTGAATTCCACATGGTCAGCCATGGAGTTTGATAATGAGCTGCACCCGCGCACTGGCTGTAAACTCCTTAAGGCATCGGAAGAACTCATAGAGACGCTTGAAGAGAATCAGGTGTGCCTACAAAATTTAATAACATCCAAGTACATCGCCCATTTCCTCGAGGAAGTTTCAACTTGGCAAAATAAGTTAATGATTGCTGATCAAGTTATAACCGTTTGGTTTGAGGTGCAACGCACTTGGACCCATCTTGAGAGTATCTTCATGAGTTCGGAAGACATACGCAAACAGCTCCCCGTCGATTCGGACCGATTCGATAATATCGATGCCGAATTCCGTATACTCATGGATGAGATGTCCGTCTCATCGAATGTGGTGGCATCAACGAATCGTGCTGGCCTGATCGAACGTCTGGAGCATTTGCAAAAGGAGCTGACGCTGTGCGAGAAGGCACTGGCAGAGTATTTGGAAACAAAACGTTTGGCTTTTCCTCGTTTCTATTTTGTATCATCGGCCGATCTGCTCGATGTTCTCAGCAATGGCATCCAACCCGAAATGGTCACAAAACATTTGACAAAACTGTTCGATTCAATCGCACGCCTAAAATTCAATCGCGATGCGGCCAATGAGATAGAGACAGCTTCCGGCATGTATGCCAAAGATGGCGAATACGTTGAATTCAATGAGCTGGCCAGCATACGCGGCCCGGTTGAAGTGTGGCTTAATCGCATACAAGCGGCGATGCGTGCCTCACTGCGTCACTATTTCACCGAAGCTGTCGTCGCTTATGAGGAAAAGCAACGTGAACAATGGTTATTCGATTATCCTGCACAGGTCTCGCTATGCGGCTCACAAATCTGGTGGTCTACCGAGGTGAACATTGCGTTCAGTCGATTGGAGGAGGGCTACGATAATGCCATCAAGGACTATTACAAAAAACAAATCTCACAACTCAGTTTACTCATTACACTGCTGCTCGGCGAGCTGACCAAGGGGGATCGTCAGAAAATTATGACGATATGCACAATTGATGTGCATTCGAGAGATGTGGTCGCTAAGATGATTCAGGCCAAATTGGATTCAGGTTCGGCTTTTATGTGGCAATCGCAGTTACGGCATCGCTTTGACGATGTCGAAAAAGATTGCTTTGCCAATATTTGCGACGCTGAGTTCCAGTATTGTCACGAATACTTAGGCAATACACCACGCCTGGTCATAACGCCGCTCACAGATCGCTGTTACATAACACTCACACAGAGCTTACACTTGGTGATGGGTGGCGGACCAGCGGGTCCAGCGGGCACTGGTAAAACGGAAACAACGAAAGATCTGGGACGTGCCATCGGTATTATGGTGTACGTATTCAATTGCTCCGAGCAAATGGATTATCAATCATGCGGCAATATTTACAAGGGCTTGGCCCAAACTGGTGCCTGGGGTTGCTTTGATGAATTTAATCGGATTACGGTCGAGGTGCTGTCCGTTGTGGCAGTACAGGTGAAGTCCGTACAGGACGCCATACGTGACAAGAAGGATAAGTTTAACTTTATGGGCGAATTCATTACTTGTGTGCCGACTGTTGGCATATTTATAACCATGAATCCCGGCTATGCAGGACGCACAGAGCTACCGGAGAATCTAAAGGCACTGTTTCGGCCCTGTGCCATGGTTGTGCCGGACTTTGAACTTATCTGCGAAATTATGTTAGTCGCCGAGGGCTTTCAGGATGCCCGCGTCCTGGCGCGAAAATTCATCACGCTCTACACGCTGTGCAAGGAGCTGCTGTCCAAACAGGATCACTACGACTGGGGCTTGCGTGCCATTAAGTCTGTGTTGGTAGTCGCCGGTTCACTTAAGGTAAGTTTTCCTCTGACTATTTAATGTGTTACCACAACATTTAATTCAAATTTTTGCTTGCAGCGCGGCGATCCCGGTCGACCGGAGGAAGAGGTATTGATGCGTGCCTTGCGTGACTTTAATATACCGAAAATTGTCACAGATGATATGCCCGTTTTCATGGGGCTCATCAGCGATCTGTTTCCCGCTTTGGATGTGCCTCGCAAACGTGATCAGGACTTTGAACGCACCGTAAAACAAGCTGCCTCCGATTTGCTACTACAACCGGAAGATAATTTTATACTGAAAGTAGTGCAACTGGAGGAACTTTTGGAGGTACGTCATTCTGTTTTCATTGTTGGCAATGCTGGCACCGGTAAAACCCAAGTGTGGAAGACGCTGCTGCGCACCTATCAGAACATCAAACGGAAGCCCATATTCAATGACTTGAATCCAAAAGCGGTGACCAATGATGAACTTTTCGGCATTATCAACCCGGCGACACGCGAGTGGAAAGATGGCCTGTTCTCAGTGCTTATGCGGGATCAGGCAAACATAACGGCTGATCAACCCAAGTGGATTGTGCTTGATGGCGATATTGATCCCATGTGGATCGAGAGTTTAAATACCGTAATGGATGACAACAAAGTCTTGACTTTGGCCAGCAATGAGCGCATTGCGTTGACACCTTCGATGCGTTTGCTCTTTGAGATCTCCAACCTGAGAACAGCGACGCCGGCAACCGTATCCAGAGCTGGCATACTGTACATAAATCCACAGGACTTGGGTTGGAATCCGTAAGTATCGATTAGTTTTTAAATTGTGATTTGTGATATTGTGATTTTGAAATAACTCAGCCCGGAAAATGGAGGAAATCCTTTAAAATATACTTTATTAGGGCAATTCGGTATTTTCTTGAATTTAAAAAAAATCTTATTTATGTAATTTATCTATTTGCAGCTATGTAACCAGTTGGGTTGAAACGCGAAAAATTCCAGCCGAAAAGTCCAATTTGGTCATGTTATTCGATAAGTACATACCGCCCTCATTGGAGACGATACGCGTGCGTTTTAAAAAGATCACGCCTGTCGCCGAAATGGCCCATATACAAATGCTATGCCATCTGCTTAACTGTTTTTTAATCCCAGCGAATACGCCGGCCGACTGCCCAAAAGAATGGCACGAATTGTACTTTGTTTTTGCTTGTATTTGGGCATTCGGTTCGGCCATGTTCCAGGATCAAGCCATTGACTATCGCGTGGAATTCAGCAAATGGTGGGTAAATGAGTTCAAAACTGTAAAGTTTCCATCGGGTGAGTAGGAAGTTAATGAGATTTAAAAAATAAGACATATTTAAATGAATATCATTTCAATAATAGGTGGAACAGTTTTCGATTATTTTTTGGATAGCGAAACAAAAACTTTTATGCTCTGGATGGAAAAAATACCCAAATTTGAGCTGGATTCAGATCTGCCATTGCAAGCTGTGCTCGTGCACACCTCCGAGTCAATACGACTGCGTTTTTTCCTGGATCTACTGATGGATAAGAAGCACCCGGTGATGCTAGTGGGCAATGCCGGTTGCGGCAAGACCGTCTTAGTCAATGAGAAGCTTCAATCGCTTTCTGAGAATTACGCTGTCACCACAATACCATTCAATTACTACACAACGTCCGAAATGTTGCAAAAGATACTCGAGAAGCCGCTAGAGAAGAAGGCGGGTCGCAACTACGGACCGCCCGGGAACAAGACCTTGATCTACTTTGTTGACGACATCAATATGCCCGAGGTGGACTGCTACGGCACTGTACAACCGCATACCCTAATGCGACAGCATCTGGACTATGGCCATTGGTATGATCGCAACAAGTTGTCACTCAAGGATATACACAACTGTCAGTATGTGGCCTGCATGAATCCAACCTCGGGCAGCTTCACCATCAATCCACGTCTGCAGCGACACTTCTGCGTGCTGGCTGTTAGTTTTCCCGGCACGGACTCGATCACGGGCATGTACTCGGCTATATTGGCACAACATTTTGCCAATGCCGAGCAGAAGTTTCTACCAATTGTGACACGTATGACACCCAACATTGTGGCAGCCACAATTGCGCTGCATAACAAATGTCTTCAAGTGTTTTTACCCACGGCTGTTAAATCGCATTATATCTTCAATTTGCGTGATATCAGCAATGTTTTTCAAGTGAGTATAGTGTTTAATTCGACTTCTTGTTGCTTTTACCAAAATAAATTGTTGTCTTGCAGGGTCTACTTTTTAGTTCGACGGATTGTTTGACGGGCCCAACAGATCTTATACGTTTGTGGCAACATGAGACACAGCGTGTGTACTCCGATAAGCTGATCGATGATAAGGATATTGATAGCTTTATTAAAATGCAGCATGACATTGTCAAGAAGTCGTTCGAAGAAATTGACGAATCCGTGATATTCGACAAGCCGAATATTTACTGTCATTTCGCTGGAGGAATTGGTGATCCTAAGTACATGCCCATCAAGGGATGGCCTGAGCTTCACAAACTCCTTCAGGAAGCAATGTCATCGTATAATGATCTGGTCGCTGCCATTAATCTGGTGTTATTCGAAGATGCGATGATGCATGTTTGCAGGTTAGTTTAATAAATAATATTAAATAAGATAGTTATTTAATATGGTTTACGTGTTGCAGAATCAATCGCATATTAGAATCGCCGCGTGGCAGCGCTTTATTGGTTGGTGTTGGTGGCAGTGGCAAACAATCTCTAGCGCGCTTGGCAGCATTTATATCCAGCTTGGAGGTTGTGCAGATACAGCTCAAAAAGGGTTACGGAGTGAACGATTTAAAGGTCAGTTTATTCCATTCAAATAGGCCAATGCTGAATATTTTTTTTTTACCTGCTAACCCAAAACGCAGAGCGAGTTTTCCGGCTTGTATTTGAAAGCTGGATTGAAGAACGTTAGCATCATGTTTTTAATGACGGATGCGCAAATACCGAGCGAGGATTTTCTTGTCTTAATCAACGATTTGTTAGCCACTGGCGAGATTCCAGATCTATTCCCGGATGACGAAATCGAGAATATAATCGCTGGCGTGCGTAATGAGGTCAAAGGTGCGGGACTGGTTGATACTCGTGAAAACTGCTGGAAATTCTTCATCGATCGTGTGCGCAAACAACTGAAGATAGTTCTGTGTTTTTCACCAGTGGGTTCAACATTGCGTGTTCGGTCGAGAAAATTCCCTGCCATCATCAATGCAACATCCATCAATTGGTTCCACGAATGGCCTCAGGAGGCACTCATATCGGTTGCTATGAATTTCCTCGGACAGAACAAAGTTCTGCCAGAGACTCATCGCGACTCTGTGGCCAAGTTTATGGCATATGTACACACGTCGGTCAACACGACGTCCAAAGTTTATTTACAGAACGAACGTCGCTACAACTACACCACACCCAAAAGCTATCTCGAGCAGATCAACCTTTATTTAAAGCTACTCAATCACAAGTACGACGATTTGCAGAGCAAAATTGAGCGATTAGAGAATGGTTTGGAGAAGCTGCGATCCACTGCTGTCCAGGTGGCTAATCTCAAAGTCAAACTGGCCGTGCAGGAGGTGGAGCTGAAGGAGAAGAACGATGCGGCCGATGCCTTGATTGAAATTGTGGGCATCGAAACGGAGAAAGTTCAAACGGAAAAAGCCGTGGCCGATGAGGAGGAAATGAAGGTCGCCTTGATAGCCGACGAAGTGAGCAAAAAGCAGCGAGATTGCGAGGAGGATCTCCTCAAAGCCGAGCCAGCTTTATCAGCCGCTCAAGAGGCTCTGAACACCCTCAACAAAGCTAACCTAACGGAACTCAAAAGCTTTGGTTCTCCGCCGGGCGTGGTTACAAATGTAACGGCTGCAGTAATGGTGCTTTTGGCACCCGGTGGTAAGCTGCCGAAAGATCGCTCATGGAAGGCAGCCAAAATTTCTATGGCTAAAGTAGATGCCTTTTTGGACGCTCTCATCAACTACGACAAGGAGAACATACACCCCGAAATAATCAAAGCCATACAACCCTATCTTAAGGATCCCGAATTCGAGCCTGAATTCGTGCGCTCAAAATCTGGCGCTGCAGCTGGACTCTGTGCCTGGGTTATTAACATAATCAAGTTCTATGAAGTCTACTGCGATGTAGAGCCAAAGCGAAAGGCTTTAGCTGCAGCCAATGCAGAACTGGCAGCTGCTCAGGATAAACTTTCAGGCATTAAACGAAAAGTGATGGTAGGTGTTTTATTGGGACTTTAAAGGTATTGAGGAGAGAGTTTTCCATCGATTGGCTGTAGAAGTAGAAGAAAGAAAATCTCTTAGTTCAGTTTAATTACACTTGCCGGTAGTAACATTTTTACATTCTTTGTTGTAAACCAGAGCCTTGAGGAAATGCTGGCTAAGCTTACAGCGGACTTTGAAAAAGCCATTGCAGATAAATTGCGTTGTCAACAGGAGGCGGATGCCACACAGGCAACCATCGCACTGGCAAATCGCCTCGTTGGTGGTCTGGCCAGCGAGAACGTGCGCTGGGCTGAGGCGGTCAATAAGTGAGTTGTCACAAACAATAGATTTCAGCTCTATAAATACAATTTGTATCGAAATATAGCTTCGTCAAGCAGGGAATTACCTTACCCGGCGATATACTACTCATCACCGCCTTCATTTCCTATGTCGGCTGTTTTACAAAGGGCTTTCGCATTGATCTATTACAAAAGATGTGGACACCCTTTCTCAAGAGCATTGATCCGCCCATACCCACCACGGAGAATCTTGATCCACTGACGCTGCTTACGGATGACACAACTATAGCTGTTTGGACAAATGAGGGATTGCCCAGTGATCGCATGTCCATTGAAAATGCAACGATTCTATCCAATTCGGATCGTTGGCCGCTTATGATTGATCCACAGTTGCAGGGCGTCAAGTGGATTAAGCAGAAATATGGCGAGGAGCTAAAGGTCATCCGACTGGGTCAGCGCAACTGTTTGGATATTATTGAAAAATCAATAAATACTGGCGTCACAGTACTAATAGAGAATATTGATGAGAATCTAGATCCCGTTCTTGACTCTTTGCTCGGGCGAAATCTTATAAAGAAGGGCAAGTAAGTAGAAATCTTGCATATATGTAGTACATTTATCAGATATTTCAAGAATATTGCTTGCAGAGCCATCAAAATAGGTGACAAGGAGATCGAGTACAATTCCACATTCCGTTTGATATTGCACACTAAGCTAGCTAATCCGCACTATAAGCCAGAAATGCAAGCACAGACCACACTTATTAATTTCACTGTAACACGCGATGGCTTAGAGGATCAACTGCTCGCTGAAGTTGTCAAAGCCGAACGACCTGATTTGGAAGATCTCAAAGCTGAGTTAACTAAACAACAAAATGACTTTAAAATCATGCTCAAAAAACTAGAGGATGATTTACTTTCGCGCCTTTCGTCGGCGGGTGAGAATATTTTAGGTGATACCGCATTGGTGGAAAACCTGGAGACAACAAAGAGCACAGCATCTGATATTGAGGAAAAGGTAGCGGAGGCAAAAATCACATCCAAGGAAATTGACAAAGCCAGGGAATATTATAGACCAGCAGCGGCCCGAGCTAGTCTTCTGTACTTTATACTCAACGAATTGAACACTATTAATCCCATCTATCAGTTTTCACTGAAGGTTAGTTTGTTAATTCTTAATTAAAATTCTTATCCAATTCATACCTCTATTTTTTAGGCGTTTAGTGTAGTGTTCCAAAAGGCCATAGCCAAGGCTGAACCGAGCAAAACTTTGGATTTGCGCGTTTCAAATCTGATTGATTGTATAACGTATTCGGTCTTTCAGTATACTTCGCGTGGTCTTTTCGAATGCGACAAGCTCATATTTGCTTCGCAAATGACTTTTCAGGTAAGCCCCGTGCCAGGTTAATATTTTTGATTTGTTAAAAAATATTTGTTGGGCTTTATTTGCAGATACTGCTGATGAATGAGGAGGTCTCATCTGCGGAACTGGACTTCCTACTCCGCTTCCCGATCAAGCCACACGTAACAAGCCCGGTGGATTTTTTGAGTAATCAATCGTGGGGCGGAATTTGCAGTCTAGCGTCCAAAGATGAGTTTCGGAACTTGGATCGCGACATTGAGACATCATCGAAACGTTGGAAGAAACTTGTCGAGTCAGAGCTGCCGGAAAAGGAAAAATTCCCTCAGGAATGGAAGAATAAAACAGCATTGCAGCGTCTCTGTATGATTAGAGCATTAAGACCAGATCGCATGACCTATGCCTTAGCGTGAGTACCTGGCTTAGATATATAGCACACTTCAGGCTTAAAACTTCCTATTTCAGCGACTTTATTGGGGAGAAACTCGGCTCAAAGTATGTAGAGAACCGTTCCGTGGAATTTGCCAAGTCTTACGAAGAAGCTAGCCCTTCCACGCCAATTTTTTTTATACTTTCGCCGGGCGTGAATCCATTAAAGGATGTTGAGGCTTTGGGCAAACAGTTGGGATTCTCAATGGATCTCGAAAACTTTCACAATGTGTCCTTGGGTCAGGGCCAAGAATCGATTGCAGAGTCAGCTATGGATACAGCGGCCAAAAATGGACACTGGGTCGTTTTGCAAAACATACATTTGGTGCGAAAATGGTTGCCAATGCTGGAAAAGAAATTGGAACACTATGCAGATGGTTCACATCCGGATTATCGTATGTTCCTGAGCGCAGAACCAGCTTCAACGCCATCGGCACATATCATACCACAGGTGAGTAATAAGAAATGTCTTGAATTTCAAATAAAGTTATCTGCTCCTTTATAGGGAATTTTGGAGTCCTCGATTAAGATTACCAATGAACCACCAACAGGCATGTTGGCTAATCTGCACAAGGCTTTGGATAACTTCACACAGGAAACTTTAGAAATGTCTGGCAAGGAAGCAGAATTTAAAGCCATACTTTTCTCCTTGTGCTATTTTCATGCTGTAGTCGCTGAGCGTCGTAAATTTGGACCTCAAGGCTGGAATAAGATTTACCCTTTCAATGTGGGCGACTTGAATATCAGTGTCTCCGTGCTTTATAACTATTTGGAGGCGAATGCCAAAGTGCCTTGGGAGGATTTACGTTATCTTTTTGGTGAAATCATGTATGGTGGTCATATAACCGATGATTGGGACAGACGCTTGTGCATTACGTATTTGGAGGAATATATGCAACCGGATTTGGTTGATGGGGAGTTGTTCTTGGCACCCTCGTTTGCGGCACCACCAAACACAGACTATCTGGGCTACCACACATATGTGGACGAAATGATGCCAGCTGAGTCACCCTATCTTTATGGCTTACATCCCAATGCCGAGGTGGGCTTCCTTACCACACGAGCTGAGAATATTTTTCGCACTGTTTTCGAAATGCAGCCAAGAGATGCGGGCGCTGGAGGTGGTGCTACAGTGACACGTGAGGATAAGGTCAAGCAAATTGTGGACGAGATTATAGAAAAGCTACCGGAGGAGTTTAACATGGTGGAGATAATGAACAAAGTGGAGGAGCGCACCCCGTATGTCATTGTAGCTTTCCAGGAATGCGAACGCATGAATTATCTGACTAGCGAAATGAAGCGCAGCCTAAAGGAGCTCGATTTGGGTTTAAAGGGCGAATTGACAATTACATCGGACATGGAGGTGCTGGAGAATTCATTGTTTTTGGATCAAGTGCCGCCGATATGGACGCAACGTGCGTATCCCTCGCTGCTGGGTCTCAACAATTGGTTCATCGATTTATGCCTGCGACTGCGAGAATTGGAAACGTGGTCCACCGATTTTGTGGTATGCTGTTCAACCAACCAGACCAACCAGTTTGCGCAAACATTAATGATTTGTTTTATTTTTTTATTTTTTATTTTTGTGTGTTTCATTGTTGTAGCTACCCTCCTGCGTCTGGCTGGCAGGCTTCTTTAACCCCCAATCGCTGCTAACGGCCATCATGCAGAGCACGGCGCGTCGCAACGAGCTGCCGCTGGACAAGATGTGCTTACAGTGTGACGTGACCAAGAAACAAAAGGAGGAATTTACGTAAGTGAGCCGACGACACAAGCACACACTATTACAAAACTAAAACGTAATTTAAGTTGACATTTGGCGCAGACCCCAAGACAAACGAACAAATATCTGTAGTCTTGCGACGAATGATTTTTTTTTGTTAACCCATTATTTGCTGTGAAAGCAAATATAAACCTTAGTTAAATTATCATAAATAATGAATAGCTTAAATTCGTCCCAAGTTTATCAAAGCTACATTCAATGCGCTTTGTTTATCGCGTTTTCTGGCTAGAAAATAGCTACACAATTATTTAAGTTTTAGGCGAGTAGGGCTTTAGTTAACAGTTTGGTTTAAAAATATAAGAATTATTACATGTAACTGTTTTCGTGTAGAGAGTTGTATACTAACAACTAATACACGTTTTCTAAACTTATTCAAAACATAAGGCTAAGTTTACTTAGAGTTGTTCTAATACATGACGATTTAAAGCTTTCTTCAATTCAAACAATTTGACATTTAATGGATTTACAAATATTTTTATGTTTATACTCTTTTAATTATTTAAATTATAATGGATGGGTTTATAGCATTCTTACTTGACTTTAACCATAGTCTGAGCCTTTCATTAGTCTTACTAAAAATAGCTTTATAGTGATTATCGTGCTTTCACACGCGCTGACACGCGCGCAGCACTATATTTCATATCAACTAGTAGTTATAGCCCATGTAAATCTACATGACTTGCGTCAATGCTTACACACAGTGAAAGATAGTGTAAACAGCGGCTCATCCGCAGCGGAGAGCGGACAACGGCTTCAAGCTGCGTCTAATAATAGCCGCAATGCTATTTAATGGGAGCTAAATTTAAAACAGCACATAAAGTGCATAAATGGTACATACAAGTTGCTATAAATAGAAATTGTAAATGACATGCAATTAAGAATTGTCTATTTGTCGATTCTTGATGCTTGATTACTGATTGCTTATTAAGTGGCGCCCAGTTTCTCGTGTTGGACGACAAAACGTCGCACGATTCGATTTGGCGTCACTTTAAAGCAAACAATAGACGAGACACAGACGCCTCAATAATAAGGCGGCTTAGAGAAAAATCAAAGATCATTGATATCAATTGCATTTATGTGATTATCATTATCATAATTACAGTACGGCACCGCGGGACGGCTGCTGTGTGCATGGCATCTATATGGAGGGCGCCAGGTGGGATATACAGTCGGGCATTATAATGGAATCACGTCTCAAAGAACTATATCCATCAATGCCAGTGATCAATATTCGAGTAAGTCTTTGGTTTCTTTTTTGGGTTTGTTTTTTTGTAATTTAAATGGCCAAAATGTATTTTAATGAAAATCATTGAATTTGGAACGAATTCGTGGCGTCCAAAGTACGGCGCATGTTTGCATAAATCTACAATCTATTAAGCTTACACGTTTCATCTTCTTTTTCTACAGGCCATTACCCAAGACAAGCAGGACTTGAGAAACATGTACGAATGCCCCGTTTATAAAACCCGCACCCGTGGTCCAACCTACGTTTGGACCTTTAATTTAAAAACCAAAGATAAGCCAGGCAAATGGACGCTGGCAGGAGTTGCATTGCTTTTACAGACCTGAGTTGAAAATTACAAAAATATTTCAAAAAAACTCTTCAATTATGGCAGATTTTTTAGTGAATTAATAATGTTATAGAACAATTTTCTTCTTCCATCTAGTCAAACTTTATAAAATTTATCTTATAAAACAAACGCTTAAGTAGAATTTTTAAATTTTCTTCACTTAGATATAGAAATTAAAGTTTTAAGAAAAAAAATCGTTCTTAATTAAACAAAAGTAAACAATTTTAAATTAAAAGACTCAAAAAGATATTTTTTAAAAAATTCTTATTCAACTATCACTGAAGTTAACATGTTTAAGGTTATATTTTATTAACTTGTTAGATTGAGAATTTAAACACATTTTCCCCAACTCTAAACACAATTTTGATGTAATAAAAATCACCTTCTTGGTAGAGTTGCCTTAGGCGCACTAGCATAAAACCAAAAAAAAAAAAAAAAATAAACAAAGTCTTTTTATTGTGTCTCTTAAGGTTTTGGGTTTTCAGTGCTATATTTTTTAAATTTTTATTTACAGTAAACTACGAAGTGCATCTCTTGAGCATAAAAACAAATATGTTGATTGTTTACACTTTAGCTAAAACGTTTTAATAGAAACACAACGTAAAAAAGAATAAAAATAAAACATGTTTACTTTGTGCGATTAGTCAGAGTATTTTGTAAATACATAAAATAAATAACTTAAACAGACGCACGAAAATGTGAATCTAAATGAAAAATCAGATGCGTCGTGCTGCCATAAATAACGTTCTTCACATACATATGTACATATATCAAAAATTGGCCAAAATATTTGATCATCAAAGGAAATTCATAGACGGCGCTGATGTTGAGCGGAGTGAACTCGTGGTCGTCGCCAATAATAAAAACATTTTTGAATATTTGTTTTCTGACGGAATTTGAAAGAAGCCAAGCAGCAGCCAAAGCCACCAGTATCAAGCGAAACGTGAACGTGAACCAATTAACGAAAAAAGCGGAGCATCAATTTTTAGCAATGAAAAAAAAAAAAAACGACAAGAAAACTTAAAATTTCAAATGTGACGACTGACTGCATAAAATACATAAATAATTCAAATATTTGTTTGAAAAAAAACAAAACTGAAAACATGCGAACCAAGAGGCTGGACAACGTGACGCGTGACCCGCCTACAGAGCTATCGATCAAGCGATCAAACGTGGGATCGACAAACTAAACGACCAGCCGACCGATGTACCAGCCAAGCTAACAGCACACAGTACACACACAAAAGAGATGAAAAAACACACAGATACACGGCAGCAACAACACTAAATATAAAAAAAAGTAAAAAATAAAATAAAATAAAAGCAAAATGTACAAAGCAAACAAAAAGAAAACTGAAGACGACGACACGAGCGTAAATCAATTTTAGCATGGAAAAAAATTCTATAAAACTAACAGACACTGTGTGGTCGCACATCATTCGTGTGCGCTACGACGAGCCAGCCCAAAGCCAAAGCCAAGATAGCCAGCCAGCCAGTCAACCATCCAGCCGGTCCAATCAGTTAGTCAGTCAACCAGTCAGTTAGCCAGTCAGTCAGTTGGGCAGTCCACTGATTTTGATTGATTATTGAACCCCAAACTCGAAACTGAAAATTCAAACGTGCTGTTCTTATTGTTGTGGTGTGCTGTGTGTGTGTTTGTGTTTGTGTTGTACAAATACTTATGTGAGTTATCTGTATCTGTATCTAACAGCGACCGGCAGACTGCAGCAGCAGCAGCATCAGACAACAGCAGAATCCAGCGTCCAGTCAGTCTCATTAGTCAGTCCAAGAGCCGAGAGTCGAGTGTCGGAGTCAGAGTCAGAGCTCACTCTCACCCTGCTGGCTGGAGGATATCTTTGCGCTTGGCGCTTTAGTTTCAGTTCGCATTTGGACGCGTGCTGTTGCGGCCACGCCGAGAGTGTTAACGGAATTCAGTGTGCGAATACTTATAGCAGCGAATGTGTCGCGTATTCAACCAACAATCAATTTAAAAAAACAAACCATATATATACCAAATAAATGTGTATATACACGTGTCTGAAGTTCAGTGACAAGCCATTATCTTAAATAGTTTACCATACACATATGCACAACAATTGTGTATAGTAATCGTGTAAAAATTTGATCAACGAAATAATTACTACTAGTATATATATTGTACACAACACATATATGCACATATAATTTTGACCCGCAAAGTTCACGCGCCGCATTTTCAATACATATAAATAAATAATTGTGCGACAGAGTTTTTAGTTGTTGGTGTGATAGATCACAGCGAACTCATCTTTACAAGCACATCGCAAAATATATAGTATAATCTATATAACAACGAAATGAAGCTGTTTGCAGTATTCTTGGCATGTACGTACTTCATATATGTACACATAATAAGCGTATTCAATATTAAACGGAAATGTTTTTCTATTATAAATTTGCTGGTATAATAATCAGAAATCCATTAAAACAACAAATTTCATTAAAAAAATTCTCAGAATTTGCAATATAGATGTTTTTTAATTCTGTTATTTATGTGCACAAATTGAATGACGTTTAACACTGTGCTACAACAGTTTAAAATATAAAATACATGACGTTTATTTTGACTTGGTATACCACATTTACAGTAGTCGCAAGAATTACTAAACTTATTTTGCAATAATTTATGAGATATGTACTTTAATCTAAGAAATTTATGAATCTAGGTTGGAATTCAGTTAAAAAACATGCTATGTTTAATTAGTTTTCAAGTCAGTCAAAATCCTTCTTCTAGGTTATGCAGTTTAAAACTCTTAGCAAATTTATTTTATGGTTTCTGTCTTATAAATGCCTTGGGCTGTGATTCACATTGTTTACAATAACAATTTTTCGCAATAAATACTATGCAAATGAAAATTAAATTTTAAAAACAACAAACAACAGAACTGACCTATATAATTATTGATACTGAATATTTGCTTATTAAAACATTCGTAAATTTCCAAAAGGTGGTTTTGAATAAATAACAAAACTATATATATATAAATTATGTGGTTTGGTTTGGTTAGTTTTATTTCAAGTAAAAATCACTTGAAAAAAATTGAAAAGTTTTATATAATTTATATTGATAACTGCTTAGCTAAGTCTTAATGGAGTGTTAATAAAAAAAAAAAACTCACAACAACTTGTCCCAGCCCGTGCACAATGCCTGTTTTAGGTTGAAGTATTATCATATAGCTTTAGCTTTCCGGCAAGCCAATAAAATGCCAGACGTTTTGGCGTCTAGAAACGATGGGCGTACGATTGAACGATAGACTGTTCAGAATGAGAGTGTTTTGTTGTAGTGTTTGCTATTGATGATATCATATTGGATTGGATTGATCATAAGTTGCCATTTAGTTAATATGCAGGGCATGTTGTCAGGCAGCGGAATATTTGGCACGCCACCAGCTTAAATAACTAACTTTGTTAATATATTTGATGATATTTTATTTTTTCTGTACATATATTTATAGTGACGCTCTATGCGCTGACACTGGTACAGTGCCTCAGCCTGCCCGATCCTAATGTGAAATGTGCCATGGAGTGTGATACGCAGGAGAACAAATATATATGCGCTGCGGATGACAAAGGCACCACTAAAACCTATCGCAATGTTTGCATAATGAAAACGGAGAATTGCCTGCAAAATGCAAGTGAGTAGTAATAAGCAAATTTGTATTGAATTCTTCAGTATATAATAATGATATCTTTATCTAAATTAGACTTTCAAAAGATTAGCGACAGGGAGTGTCCATAGATGCTAGACCCCCGGTCCAATTTTTCGACAGTGCGCAGATGGAAAACTTTGACTTGCAGAAGATTTGGGCTAAAGATGCCGTTTAAGTTGATGGATTCTTGTCTTGCGTGGTAATTGTGTGTGATATTTTTAAGTTGTGCTTCTGCAGAATACAAAACACGTTTTCCCTTCCCCCCCTCACAAGCCCAACCAAAATACTGTACAACCCCCCCCCACCCCCTCACCCCCTCCCAAAACCCGCCACAAATAAATATGTAATACATAATGATAATCTATATTTTGTAGTTATTAATATTAAATATTTAATAAAGTAATATACATACATATATACAGTAAAAACTAACTAATACAATTTATTCATTTTGTTAGTTACGGAATATCACTGACACTACACACAGTTTATGTGCTTCCAGTCATCTATATAAATATATATGTTCTATGTGGGATTCGCTTACAAAGTCAATTAACTATATAAAATGATGACTTCATCTCGTTTTACCCCAACACAACACCAATTTTGTTCTAATCTCTTCGGTACGCTCAGTGCCAAGTGTTTTGAACTGTAGCACTGAAAATTCAATTAAATCATCTGCCTAGTTTAGCAAATCATTTGCTGATAATCCCCATCAACATAACATACACACACACACACACAAACTTACATTCGAACATTGTGTTGCTACGCATCACGTGTGGAAAAAAACTGAATGAAATCGACGTCAGAGTTTTCTATTGAACTGCAAAGTCGCAAACTCTAAGCGAATAATTCGCCTCGTGGGCTATTTTGTTAGCTGTACCAAGCAGAAGATAGATGGGGCTTGGTAATAAGTCAACTGCTCATGAAAGATGCTAACTAAAAGATTTTTTACCTACTTTGAAAGCGGATTTCAATGCAACGACTTTTTTGCATTGTTTAGTACTTAATTCTTAATTTAAATAAAAATGTACAAAATTCTTTATATATGATAAATAAAAATTCAGTTTTTGATATGCGTTAAAAAAAATAAATCGTCCAAAATTGAAGGGAGCTATGCCCTTGCAATTTATAGTTTTTGAATTTAAAACAGTCAAACAATAACCTGAAATTATCATCCCAATAAATATATTTTAACACTTCACAATTTGCAGAATCGAAAACGTTAAGCAACTGACACAGCACTTTGACTTTTTGCTCACACCCCAAAAGCAAAGCTTTTCGAAATGAGGGCTATCCGAATAACACCCTAAAAGCTCGATGCGTAGTAAAAGCTTCATGAATTGTGCGTCTGTGTATATGTATTTCTGTATATGGTCCATGGGGGGCGAGCGCAAAACTTTTCACATCTTTCACCGACAATGCGAAGTTGTTTGGCAATTTTTTGGTTCATTCATCTGGCAGCCAGCGCTGGGCAATCAGTCCAACAAATACCGTTAGATGGCAAAGACGAAGCTGCAACGGTCGCGCATCGCACATCGATCCTGACAACAATAAAGCAAACAACGACGCGGACGCCGCATTATTTGGCGCCACATTAAAGTGCTTCGACCGGGTTCAAGTTGTTTGTTCCATGTGTTAGTGTGTTAGTTTGGTTGGTGTGTGTGAATGTGCGTATCTATTTGCTTGTGCGACTTCGCGCGCTTTTGTGTCGCCTGGCTTTGGTGTTTATCTTGGCCACTGCCCTAGACCCGGCTCAAACGATTGAACCAAACAAAGGCTGGCAGCAGGACAAAGGAAACCAACCACTCTGATAAAAAGATTTTAGCTGAGTTGAGATTTGCAGACACATTGATCAACTGTTGGCAGTTAAATTCAATTGTTACTTTAATTAAGCATTTAATGACAGCCAGACGACAAAAGCTTATCAAGATTTAAACCAACAACGGCATTGGAGGTAAGTGTAGTAGCCTAAGACCAACTCAAGCTACCAGTGCCATATGGACAAATGGCGTATAAATCAATTATGTAGTCTCTTAAAACCGACAAGGCATTTTCCACAGCCATTAAAGTGCACATTGTTTTTATTTTTACTTGTTCTTTTTGATCTCATTAAAGGTGTTTTTGTTGTACGCTGTTGCCACGCAATATGGTTCAAAGGATTGTATAAAGCTGTTAATAAAACAAGTGAGAAGGCTCCAGTCGGGAGAGCCCGACTAGAATATACCCTGAACCCAGTTGCAATAAATAAATTAAATTTATATAAGACTTTGGTATACTGACTTAACTTCAATCGATTAAATTCGATATCTCCGGTGTTTCTTAACCGATTTGGACGAAATTTTCAGAAAAGATCTATCGTTACCCATTATTTCAACCCTCATTTTTACATTTTCCAAATTCGATATTTTTTGTTATCGATTCCATGTGTATATCGGAAACCAGAATAGTTATCGATAATTTGAAGCAAACTTGTTCTGCTCATGGTATAGGAGAACTTATATACAAAACCTGAAGTCTCTAGCTCTTGTAGTCTCTGAGATCCACGCGTTCATACAGACGGACAGACGGACAGACAGACAGACAGACGGACGGACAGACGGACATGGCTATATCGTCTCGGCTGTTGATGCTGATCAAGAATATATATACTTTATGGGGTCGGAGATGCTTCCTTCTGCCTGTTACATACTTTAGCACAAAACCATTATACCCTTATTTACCCATTTTATGGGTTAAGGGTATAAAAATGAAGGGGAGGTTACTTTCAAAGCTTTATTTAAATAAAACATATTTTTCAGTAAATTTATGTTCATGTGTATTTTAAATGAGTTATTCAACCCAATAATATTTTTTATATGTTTTATATTGTATAAAAATACAATTATTTCTTTATGTTTGTTTCTATGAATATTTTATAAATTCGCGATAAAAGTTATTATACCTTTAATAGACTACATACAAGTCAATCACTTTTACCTAACACACATTTTACATTTTCATTAAAGCCACATCAATCTCACTCCAAATACATTTTATGCCATTTCGTGCATTTTGTGGACCAGGTAAAGGAAACTAAATAGCTTTTGATATGCTTATTTTTAATATTTTCATTTGACGAGATTTTCGCATTTACATGTTTTTAACACATTAGCCACAATCTTTGTTCCTTTGCTCCCCCTAAACAACTTTACATAATCCCTGCGAAACTTTGGGAAAGTTTAAAACATTTAGCATTATTTTTACTACGCACAATTTGCATATTATGAAAAAGTTATTATATTTCAATCTTTCTGCTTTTTATGATTTCCCATAAAAAATAAAAACGTGGAAATCCCAAAACAAATAAAAGATTGGCGTCTCTGAAGGTTTTTGATTTAAGGCAATAATCTAATTGGGATAAGTTTATTGTTTAACTTATGTCTGTTTGGTTTAAATTGACTTTAATATTCGTCTGCTTTATTCCTCAGGTTATGCAGCTTAGATTTAATATGTTGAAACATTTATGCGTGCATTTACTTATGATTTTGATAGCTTCTACAAGCTTATTTAATACCGCGTAAAGTTGTATTCTTCGTATATTTCACACTGCTATGAGTAGAGCTTGCTGCACTTAATACATAAAAATTTCTGACTGTTTTTATGTTTATGGAACGATAGTTAAAAGTTAGCTGGCTTAAATTTTATAGTTAGTTTAGTGCCTTGCACTAGCGTTAACAAGTGAAAATGTTTTTATATGCTCTCACTGCTCACAGCGATTTTACACATGAACAATTAATAAATATCCATGGTCTGTAACCTGACACTTAGCCTAACTGGCAGCTGGAAAAGCTGTGTATGCAGTAGATTATATTTCATAGGGATAAGCTACAAATGTTTCGAGCAAATAGATGTAGGAAAGTGTTCGAAGCGGTGTTTATCAATGCTACTAATGGCCAACTCAATTGGGCTTAGTTTGCAAACCAAGTTGAAAGAAGATAAGCTCTGTGGGCATTTTGACAGCTCACACTAATTATGTTAAATTATTAAGCTTGATAACTGGCAAATGAAGATTTATTACGCTTATGATGCAAATATGTTGGTTACCAAGATAAATCGTTGACTTACTCATTACGCATTCAAAATGCGATTATTAAAGCTATTTATTAGGCATAACCAAGGTGTATCAAATCTGTCAATAAGAATGTGAACAGAACAGCATTATATTTGGCTTGCATAAGTGAATTTAAGTTAAGTATGTTCATTTTTCTAAGCTGTCTACAACTTAAAATGGTTATTATAATACATTTAACTATAAATAACGTATACTTAATATGAATACAGTATGATTAGTCTGCTAACTAATATATATTAATATATTTGTTAAACTTTTAAAAGAAATTGCTAAGAACAAAAGCCATAAGCACACGAATTTATATAACAAATACATACATACATATCTGAAGTATATTTATAAAAGGTGTGTAGGTGCGAATTTCTATGCTTGAAGGGCCATTGCTTTTAACGTTTGCGTGCCTGAATAGACTTACAATAAGGCAATCACAAGAAATCACTGCTGATGGCAAACATGAAGGCGAAACGTGCGTCTCTAAATTGATGCATTGTCTTTGCATGTCGCTGACGGCGGTTGGAGATTTCATGGAAATGCCTTTATCGTAAGCGGATGCCAAGCTCCGGGCCAATCACGCAAATTTCAACGTCAAATGGAAAATTTACGCCATTGAAATTATTTAGACAATGGTCCACTCGTGCGCAAATGCCATAGCCAAGTAAATGGATGTGGATGCGGATTGGCATGAGGATGTATAAACACACTTTACAGCCAATTCAAAGTTGAAATAGTCAAAAACATAGAGGCGAACATTTTCGTGCTGCTTTCTCGTTTTGCTTTATTTCGTACATCACATGGGCGTTTTATGGGATTGTAACTGGATGGAACGACCATTGAAAAATAAAAGCATCTCTCTATCTGTGCCGACTCATACTCATCAACACACTTACGAGTACTTGTGCGTTTGTTTGAGTGTATTCATGCTCGGCTGTGTTCAACACATGTCGACACTTTGCATCGATCACGCACACCTCAACCGCATCCAGGTCGAGCATAACAAAACGAAAAAAAAAAAAGAATTGTTTAATCCAAAAGTCCAAAACAACAAAACCAGCATGCAGTACAAGCAAATTCGAGTTGTGGCCATTCAGCCATGTGTGCGCTGCTGCTTCGGGTTATCTGGCCCCAAGGACCCGTCAGCGTTGTGAAGCAAATTGAACCCACTGATGAGTATCATGCGCGTATATCCCCCAAAGTGTGTGCCCAGCCCTGTCCACTGGCACAACAACTGACATTCGCATGCAAGACACATGACAAAAAAGTTTTCTTAATGTTTCTTAAGAAGATTTTGGACAGCAAATTTTGTATTCTTGCTTCACTCAAAAAAGTCATTTAAATTCGCTAATCGTTTATAAAAATAGCTTAAAGTACTGACAGTGTCAAACTAATTGTTCACAATTAACGAATCTTGTTAGTCACTAGAAGAGCGTAAAAAGTTTTCAAAATAATATTTGCCATTTTCAAATAAGTTTAGACAGGTGCTCGCATTTTTGATATTAAGATTCTTAGACATTGCAACAAGCAAGGAATTTCTTATTTATTTTTATTGATAATCCAAGAATGCTGTCAAGTCCCTTTACATCTTCACCCATATGGCCATTTGGCAGGATAAACTTTTATTAGAATTTCCTGCACTGCCGTCAAATGCACTCATACAAACCAACAAATATGTATGAATATATTTGCATATTTATAAAGATCAAAGTGCAACAAAAAGATTTAGGTTTTGTCCGTTAAATTGAGTTTGTTTAAATACGTGCAAAAATTTACAAATAAGTAAGAAATCTACACTGTAATCAAGTAAGTTTCCCATAACAGAAGCTATTAAAAATAAATAAAGTTTTGATAAATTGTTATTTCGCCAAGTGGTAATAAATTGCTTTAAGATGTGGCAATTAATGTTCATATCAAAAGTTTTCCTCAAGATTTATAAGAAAACATTGAAACTTTTTAACACTTCACTTTTGCAACTAATAAGAGCATTATATTTAAATACTTCACAAAGATAAAAAGAAGTGTTGTTGCAGATTGTGCCGGGCAAAATAACGTTTTAAATTAATTGTTGTTTGGTTAAGTTTCAAACTAACTTTTTAACTTTTGTTCAAAACTTTTATAAGCGCATAGAAAACTCCTAGATATGGATTAGAATGTCAATATTAGGCAATCTCAATAACACAATTAACTAAATATTGAAATGCATGCTGCTGTTGTCATGTGAAAATTTAAATAATGTGGCTATATAACCAATTTGCAATTTGATTTAGCAATTTAAAATTAAAATAATGAGGTAATGTATCTGGTTCGATTGAAACTGATTCTGGCAAATTAAAGAATTGATTTGATTATTTCACAAAACGGGAAAAACATAGTTGGTAATTGTTTGTGCATTTTGAAGAGTTTTCGGTAAACATATTTAAGTAGAAATTTTAGCAGGCAGAGCACGTATACCAGAAAGCAATTGGAATGTGGTTTTATTGCACAAGCAAGCCTGTCACTCATTAAACTTGCAACGCTTGAAGGCCTTTAAACAATACTATTGCCTCAAATAGAGCGCATTAAGTTTACAAATGTAGTGCAGGAAAGTTGGTTGGAATGCAATTCGCAAATGGCTTTCTTAGCTCCAGCACTGGTCACAAAAGGCTTAAGGTTGCGCTGGGGCCGTAAGGTTTGTTCGTTTGTCAAACATGCAAGCATTAAACACGTAAAGCTACTTACACTAATTATGCTAATTGAACGCAATTTATTATTTCTCTCTCTCTCTCTCTCGATCCCTCTCGCTTGCTCTCTCTCTCTCTCTCTGCTGCACCTGAAACCCTTCCCTTCTGGATTGCAGTCTAGCTTGTACTACATAACCTTCTGTGAAACACTCTAAGTGGCAGCAATTTTGTTAACGTTATATAGGTACATGCATATTAATTATATGCATAATTACACAACAAGGTCGTCACCGACAATGTGTGTGTGCAAGAGAGAGTGGCATAATTTAAACGCAGCGTACACTGCGTATACGTAACGTGACTTTTGCAATTTCCTTTTGCTTGCCTGTTGGCGTTTATGCTGTGATTTTATGTGCTTTAATTGAACGCAACCACACACACACTTGTTTGCATATGTGCTTGTAACAGTATTTTAAAGCTCATATGTTTGGTTTTGATTTTCTACTTCACAGCACTAAGCATAAGAACATCAACATAAGCGGATCACTAACGCAACCATTTAGAATTTTTAAACGGTTTGTTGTTGAGTCACAGTCTTTGATTGACCGGAAGTTGCATTAGCAAAACACGCTAAACGGAACAAAGCGATTAAACAACAACACAACAACAAGATGGCTGGCGGCGGCAGAACAGCCGGCAAATACGGTTATTCTGACAACAATTATTACAGCAGTAAGTAGCATCGCACATAAACACTTACACAACCATTAACAGTTACAAGCGAGTGCACAAATGTTTTGGCACCATCATTAGTTTTGTCAAGCGCTCACGGATACATATGCTATGGAAAATGTGTTCACTTTTTGTGGTATTAATATTTATATAACAAGTTTATTGTGTTTTTGTTTGTTTTTGTATGAGAGATCTATTTAATTCACATAATATTATGTTTATATTGATGGTTTGTATTTATTTTATTTGCCGAATTATTTTCAATAAAGCCCTTAATGCTAATATTATACTTTACTGTATTTATTTCTCATTTCTTACTTAAACTAGTTGCTAAAGTCATTTTCTTGTCTTAGCTGTTTATCCTTTGCAATTTATTTCTTTGGTTTTCATGTTGTTTGCCGACAGTTATGTCTTTCATGGTCAAACCATTCCAATTGCCTCAAAAGCATTGAGACTGACGACTGTCCTTATTGAGTCCATCAACAAACACATTTAGCGGCTTTAAGAAGAACTGCCGTCAACGGCGATATCCTGACGTCTTCGTCCTTGTTGTTGATGAACTGCTTTCGCGTCGCTTTCTGCACAGTAATCAGTGCAGACATGCGTGTTTTTATTTATATGTATGTATTTTTTGTTTGGTATTTTCGGCCGATTCCCCAAACGTGTTTATATTACATTTCTGTTTCGCTGCCTTTGGCATTCATGTAAGCAAACTGTGTGCGTATTACGATATGCATACAAATGTATGTGTGGATATGTATTTGTATGCACGAATATAACAAGAAGTCTTCATTTTGTGTTTCTTTGTTTGTTTGTATTTGGGATTTGTGTACGTTATTATGCTTCTTTGTGCACTTGATATCATTTACCTATGGTGGGAAATTAAATTTCACAACTCAAACTAGCCTAGCATAAGTATCAAATGAAACTCCTGGGGCAAATATTGCGTAGGTAAGTTTTCGTGAATGAGCACAAGACTAGACGAGGGGGGGAGCTGTGCGAGCATCAAGAGGCTGCTGGCATGCGACTTTTTGCTGTGTTTGCATTTAGTTCTGTTCTCTTGGATCAAATTGCCCTTAAGCGAGTTTATGCCTTATGAAAGCCTCTGGCAACGGAAATCTCAACGCCCACGGCCCACCAGCTGGCAAACTTCTACTTAGACACTTTTGTTGGCCGTGGCATTGTGCTTTTGTATAACTTAAGCATAGTTTTTGATTGCAACCAATTGTGCGTAAATTATGTATTGTGATCCTAAACACATATAAAATATGTATATGTAATAAATATATATTTTTATTACATTGTCAAACTGCTACGAAAACGCCCCGCAAGACTAACAACCAATCAAGTGCCAAGTAGATTGCTTTCGGCGGCAACGTCCTTGTTAAAATAAGCTCCCTGCTCGCTGTCTCTTGCTCCTTGCCGCGCATTGTTAGTATACAGCATAAATGTGCTCACAAAAAACAAGTTCACAGCTTGCTAGAATGTCTGTGCTAGATTTGTCGATATTAATTGAAAGTAAATATATATTTGATTCAAATGGTTGCGATTATATAAACAAATATAATTTGTTATAATCAATACCATCAAGAACAAGCACACAAATTGAATTGATTCTGAAAGTGCACTACAATTTTGACAATTTATTAACAATTTCCTTTTATCCTCTTACACTATTTGTATTCATCATTTATCCGAGTATTATTTTTGAAACGAAATATGTTTTTTTTGTTACGCTATAGATTTTGATTGGTATACTTTTAAAGCTGAATAATTAAGTTTCCACATCTATTGACAATAACTTATTAGATTCCAAAGCCCAGTCGGGGAAATTTTTGGTTCCCGGAAATATAAACAGGCCCCAAGTCATTGCGTTCAACCAGAGCAATATTAATGCATATATGGTTGGGGCTATACCAGCTATTGCCTTAATAAGTAATCAAGTTTAAAAGAAATAAGAGTGCACAAATGTTTAAAATCGCTAACAAACGTACCAGATACTTTGTCTTGATGCCAGCATAACCACATACAATAGCATTTGGGGGCGTGCTAACCGGCAAATGATAGGCCATGCTCATTGCCAGAGCTGAGGGCATCGTTAGCAGTAATGGATGTATTTTGATAGCAAGAGCCTGTTAATAGGATCAGAATTGATAGCATAAAGTATAGTTTAACACATTTTTTCCATTTACCATCTCACAGAAAGTGGGTATCACTATGTTGCTTGTTGCCACATTGGAACTAAATGCCGTTGCAAATATACTGAGAATTATACAAAGACCCACAACTAAAAACTTTGGACATGACTCAATAAATGACATTGATTTGCCAATCATTTCGGCCATGCCACTGGCAATGCTGCCCTCGGCAAGTGCAAAGCCGCCACCTAAACCGCAAGTACAGTAGCTAATTGATATAAAACTCAACTTAAATTGCAACTTACCTAGCAGGAAGCAAAGACCCCAAGGCACATGCTTGTGTATGTACACCCAAGATAGGCAAGCGTCTAAGGTTCGGCCAGTGAATGGAGCTGAAAGCAGAAACAACTGTTGTTGTTGCCAAAATGTTAGGTACAAGATTTAACTTACGACGACCACAGCAGTATTTAAAAAATATATATTGTGTGGGCAGGGCAAATAATAAGCAACAACACAACATAACAGGCGCTGAGCTGCCAATGGCTCTGTGAGAAACAACAAAAAAAATAAAAAAATATTTATGTTAAACGTCTTTCCAATGTCAAACTCTTTAGGATCGTGCTTACTTGGCATTAAGGACATCTGCCCATCCTTTTATAACGCCAGGTTTGCGAAAAATAAGTGCCAAGATCATAAATATAAATATAATTAAAACCTGAATCTCATGACATGTCATCCGACCCAATTCCTTTTTACGCTCTGAGATGATCCTTTTGACCAACGCCTTATTTTCGGTTCCCTGCTTCACCTCCTGGCCGATTTTGCTGTTCTTTCGAAAAAGCCCCATGTGTGTAATTTGTAAAGTTAGGTAAACTAATATCAAATTAACAAACACCGGCAAGGGCATCGCATAAGCCATGAATATGGGAAAATCGACCCGTTCTACGGAATTGGGAAAGCGGCTGCCCCAAGGTATCAAAAACAAAAGTACAATATTTTTCCTAATACAATTTTAAGATATGCTTACGTATCATAAAGACCCTTAAACGTAAGATTTGTGCCGGTGCCAATGAGTGTGCCACAGCCACCGATTGTGGCGGCATAGGCCACGCCAAAATAGAATGCCATCGATATCTTCGAAGGATGTGGTGGACTAGTAAATAAAAACAAGTAAAACTTTGCGTTAACAAATTTTAAGTGTTACTTACTCTCCCTCGTCAACTGGTTCCTCCTCTTGTGTCATAGTAGTTTTAAATATATTTTCCGCCTCCAACTCCACGAGCACTGCCTTTAACAATGGGGCACATCATGGCTGTAGCCGCTGTATTTGACATCCACATTGATAAAAGTGCAGTCACCAATACTAGACCCAAGTGCAAGCTAAAAGATTGTTTTGCTTAATCAATAATATGGTTTATTAAATACACTTTTACCGTCGTGGACTGCAACCAACAAGCAAAATTGTGCCAAGAGCAATGCGTTTGTGCAGACCGCTGTATTCAATGGCCATGGCCATTACAATACCCCCAATAAACAATACCAAAGTATCTGTGAAGTATAATTGGCAAGCCCTCGCCGAGGTCTAAAGAAAAAATAGTATCAAGATTAAGCCAAATAAAGGTTTATTTCATTAGCTGACTTTCCCGTTACTTACCAGTATGCCAAAGAGTGGCAAAAACACAACCGGAAATAGTGATGTTATATAAAGCGGTATGCACTCAGTTATCCAAAAGATGGCCATATTCAAAACCAGATACATGCATTTAAGCTCCTTAACAAAAGAGAATCTTGAATAAAAACCAACTTAACGAAATTAAAACAGTTGCTTAACTTACTGATGAACCAATGGCATAAGCAAAAATTAAAAGTGGCATTGTGATTAGTGGAATGATGATGCTCGCCTTTCCCCTCCAATGAAATTTGCAGCATGACTTGATGCTTGTGCCAGCTGGCGTTTTCTCTTCGCTGTGCAAACGAAAAGAAACAAAATCTAGGTGCGATATTCAATAATTTAATTGTGTTCTTTACATACTCTCCCATTGCAAATATAAAAATGTAACGTTATATTTGTTAGATTTAGGTTTAAATATTATTATTTTTGATATGTTGTCTTACACTGACAAAGCCAACTATGAAATACAATACTCAGTCCTATGCCAAGTTAAACAATTTCAAATAAAATGCAGACCTGGTTTTAACTTAGTTTTAAGCTAGTACTCTACTCTATAGCAATTTGAAAACATATTAAAATTATTCAAAGATTAAAAAAAAGTTAAAAAGTTTTTTGTAGGAAAACGGACATTTCCAAAGATTTATAAAGAGATCAAAGGTGAACTCAAAGTTTAAGCTCCTGAGCAGACATATTAGAAGTTTCAACATGTGTCTAGGCAGCTATAACAAATTATTTACAATGTGGTAGATCGTTAAAAGTTGCCGAGCGATAAATAAATAATGAACCTATTTTTCTATGTATTCATTTGTAAAGTTTAATTGTTTTAAGACAATTTTCTAGGTGGCATATTGTGGGGAGCTATATAAGCATTTATTTACGAAATAGATATTTATTTTATTTACACAAATATTCGGTTGCTTAATTAGTATATAACGCTATTTAAATTGAATCCTAAGCCCAATCTGGAAATGATTTGGTGCCGGGAAAGACAAGCATGCCTAAAGTCATTGCGTTGATCCAGAGTAGTGAAAGCGCCCAAAAGGTTGGCAGTATACCAGCAATAGCCTAAAAATATAGTATCAATAAGAAGTAGTAGTGCTCATAACAGTAAAGAGACTTACCAGATACTTTGTCTTGATGCCAGCATAACCACATATAATAGCATTTGGGGGCGTGCTAACCGGCAAATGATAGGCCATGCTTATGGCCAGCATAGAGGGCAGCGTTAACAGCAACGGATGCACTTTAATAGCGAGGGCCTGCAAAAAGAATTGCAAACCAAATGATCGGATGTGTCTTTATAGTTAAGAACTTATTTTAGTTACCATCTCACAGAATATAGGAATTAGGATGTTGCAAATGGCGACATTCGAGCTGAAGGCCGTGCAGAATAGGCTTAGAAATATGGTAAGACCGACAGTTACGAATGTTGGCAGCGAGGAAGCAAATGACATTGAATCGCCCAGCATTTTGGCCATGCCGCTGACCTTGCTGCCCTCCGCAAGAGCAAAGCCACCACCTGAAAAAAGTACCGCACATTGATTATATGTGTATCTTAACTTTAATTAAATTATACCAAGCAGAAAACATAGTCCCCAAGGTGTATGTTTGTGTACGAAGACCCAGGAGAGGCAAGCGTCTGTAGTTCGGCCAGTAAAGGGAGCTAGAGTGCAGATTAGTTTAAGATAAGCATTTTACAACGAAATTTATATAACTTACGTTTACCGCAACAATATTTAAAGAAAGAGTAGTGAGTTGGCAGGGCAAACAAGAAGATAACTGTCAGCATGGTTGGCGACGAAATGCCAACGCGCCTAGGGTACAAGCCTGATTTTAAAACATTTAAAAATACAATGCAAAATATATTTAAAGAGCTTACCGCGCATTCAAGACATCACCCCAGCCTTTCGCAAAGCCCGGTTCTCGAGTGAAGAGTAATATTATCATTAAGACAAATATTATTACCACCTGAATTTCGTGGCAGCTCCAGCGACCCAAATCCTTATATCGTTGCTTGACCACTTGCTTGACTACACGTGAATTTTCCGCACCACGCTTTACTTGTTGGGCAATCTCGCTGTTCTTGCGAAACAAGCCCATGTGGGTGATGTTCAATGATATGTAGAGCAGAAAAACATTGGTGACCACATCCAATGGCAACGCATAGGCCATGAATATGGGAAAATCTATGCGTTCTTTGGAATTGGGAAAGCGACTGCGAGAAAAATATCACGATAAGCAGTTCTTCAAACGCAATTTGATTTTCTTACGTTTCGTAGAGACCCTTAAATGTTAGATTTGTGCCAGTGCCAATGAGTGTGCCACAGCCACCGATTGTGGCGGCATATGCCACGCCAAAATATAATGACATTGCTATCTTCGAAGGATGTGGTGAACTTGTGAAAAATAACTAAATTAGATTTTTGTTAATACTTGTACGGAATTCAAATGTTACATACTCTCCCTCCTCATATGGCTCCTTCTCTTGCGACATATAAACATCAAATATGTTTTGCTGTATAAAACGAAGTAAACATAGAAAATGTAGCTGAAAATTTAAATTATATAGTTTACCTCTTCCATTTCAAGCAATATGGCCTTAACAATGGGACACATCAAGGCCGTGGCAGCCGAATTGTTTACCCACAATGAAATGAAGCAGGTGACCATTGTAAGACCAAAAAGCAATCTAAGATATTTAAGTGAATTGATAGCTCGAAGGTAACATTCTCAGAAGCGTGCTTACCGTCGTGGACTACAACCAATTAGAAGAATTGTACCTAGGGCAATGCGTAGATGCAGATTGGAATATTCAACGGCAAGTGCAATAAAAATGCCACCAACAAACATAACCAAAGTATCCGTGAAGTACATTTTGCAAACCTCCCCAGAGCCCTAAAAAATATATTTGCTAATAAATTTATTTTTTTATTTAGCTAAAAATATCTTTTACACTCACCAGAATGCCAAACAGCGGTAAAAACACAACTGGAAATATGGCTGTCATATAGAGCGGTATGCATTCAGTTATCCAAAAGAGAGCCATATTTAGTACCAGATACATGCACTTAAATTCCTAAAATAAACGTATGCTTATGTTTTTATAGATGAATGAATATATTTTATTCGTGTACTTACAGGCAGGTCCAGATATACGCCATATACTAAAATGGGGCTTGTAAATAGCGGTATAATGCAACTCGCTTTTCCCCGCCAATGAAAAGCACAGCAGTTTTTAATACTTTTTCCCGCTGACGATTTCTCTTCTCTGGCAAAATAAAAGATGACAATTTTAGCGTTTTGATTTGCATATTAAAGTGTTTTCTGTGCATACTCGTCCATTGTAAACCATTTGCTTAATTTTGTATTACAAGTATAATGTTCTCATAAAATCCGTGTATTATAATTAGTTTTGATGCTTATCAACTAAAGCAATGTTTACTATGAATTGACTTAGCTTCCATGTAAAGCTGTCTTTTGTTTCACAACTGCTTCACACGTTAACATTTGACCTTCTGTTAAGTGACTTTGATACAAATTTACAAACGTGCCTGACTTTGTCCGCAATGCAGATGCATATCAGATGCTCAATCCGTCTACGCTTTGAAGTTACATAATTGACAATTTCGTTTTCACACTTGGCAACGCCATGGGAAAACGAGAACAACAAGAGGTAACTTTATATTAAAGCTTTGTCCTGGGCTGGTGGAAGATGAGAAAGCACGAGTCAAAAAACATGCGAGCTCGCGAGCCAGTTAACTTCATAACACACATACATACACAAACAATCTACTAAACAATGAACGCAATTTAATACACAAATCGCAACCACGTGCCGTCAAATCTAAATGTTTCAGTATATACTATAAAAAAAAAGTAAAATAATGTCGATTCGGCTCGTTGCTCAATTATTCATACCACATATACAGATACCACTTTTATTTCTCAATAATTTGTTTTTCATGTTGTATTCGCGCTCTGTTGCATATTTAAAGTATCCATATCGCAATTTTCGTTTTGACAGCTAAACTTTTTTGGTTTTTGCGTTTTTGGACATCCAATAAATTATTTCACATCGCATGCAAAGCGTTTTTTTCATTTTTTCATAGAGTTTTCAATTTGCCATAGGTTGGCAAACTTTTTTTAGACTTGTTTCGTTTAAAAATGAACAGTAAAATGTTTTAGAAAAGAATTCATGCCCTCTGAGCAGAAAATAAAATCCAAGAAACAATATTCAAACATCCAAAAGCACAAATATACATATATTGTACTTTTAGCTTTGACCAGTTTAAATTCATTAAGACCGCTGACATCAAATGCATACATTTTCATTTTAAATTCATATTGACTCAAGTTACTCATCTTCTTATTTTTCATAAACATTTGTTGCAATTTGTCTGACTTTAATTGATTTTTATTTTTGGCTATTTAATTTGCGGTTTACTAAGATAGTATTTCCTAAGCTTAATTGGGTTTTATTGAATTTAAATTTGTAAGCTAAAAGTGTTGCCTACCTTTGGGGGCAGTTAATGAAATTGTTCAAAATATTGTTGAGCTAAAACTCCTTGACGTAGAAAGATATAAGCCACACCACTTGATTTCAATTTATTAGGTTTTATAGTCAAGAGACCGTTAAAAGCTGAATCGAGCTCAACTTAGCGACGTAATTTAAGCCATCTAATTAACGAATCCCTTGGCGGTTTCTGGCTAGCAACAAAAGGGGCGACGCACTGACTGCTGTCGCAAAGACGATTTTAATTTGCCCAAGGCTCTGTTCAAAGGCAAAAACGCTGCATCGATTATGTGTTAAATTACGCAGAGAGCAAACATGTGGCCAAATGGCACGCATAAAAAGGCTTTCGATTTGCCAAAGGCAAATGCAAGGATAAGAAATACATACAAGCAGTGTATTTCATACATACGAATGTTTGTTTTGTGTTTATTAAGCTAACAGACGAACAATGGATTGAGCTAATTCCATTAGATAAAGTTGTTCACATAAAAGAGTTATGTAATTGCTAACCATTTTTTATTTAAATTCTGTTGGCAAGCAATGTTTTCAACTTATCGCTATGGTGAAGTTTAATTTAAACAATAAATTTTTATGACTTAATGCGAAAGTAAAGTTTTTCATTCATTTAAAATTCTGCTTACTTTGCCAAAGACATAAAAAGGTAATCTCAAGTATAACAATTCTTGCCGTATGTTTTTGCATTTGTCATTTTGTATTAATAATCCGAATAATACATACGTAAATCGTAATACTACATTGACACATCTGTTACAATGAAAGAGAATTGCAAATTCATATAAACAAATAACATTCCTTATGTGCCTTTTTATGCTTGTTTGGGTTGTGCAATATTTATTTTTGGATTGCTTCGTCAAACGCACAATGTTTGTAAATGTATTTTTGAATGATAACGGGCTGGAGGTCTTCGCTATTATTTATTTAAATAACAATGCATTTTTCAGAATATGTACAGACATATTTTTATGACGCTGTTACAAACGAGCCGCTGGAATATGCATGAGTTCGCTAACAAACCGAAATGTTTATTGACAAACAACTGTAACAAAAAACGCCCCCAAGCAGCTTACTTACCCCAAAAACGTAGCACAACAAAAAAAAAATGGCCGGCAATTTGTCAGTGGCGTTACAAAATCTTAATCATTTTATTTTGTCTCCTTTTTTTGCAGGTCACTCCTACAAAAGCATCAACGATGAAATTATTTTGGTCAGCATTATAATGGGCATAACGATTTTGGTCCTGATTACAATCGCTTTGTGCTACATTGCGTATGAGAAATGCCACAAGAAGCGTGAATATTTTATCAACGCCTAATCGTTGACCTCTAAAAAAAAAAAAAAATAAATAAAATAAATTCACAAAAAGAAATATAAACTGCTACATGGCAAGGTCAAATGTCAAGCGAGCTGTAACTGCAACAATGTCGACGTTAACGATTTAGATGGCCATTGAAGCGGATGGAGGGTGATGAAAATTGGATGATGGGTGTTGGGTCAGGCGGTTTGTTTTCAAGCCGCTTTGACACAAGTATTTGCCTTCAGCTTATACCACACACAAAAACAAACACACACATACACACTTATAATTTAACTTACACATGCATAAAACATATGTATACTGAAAAATACTGTGTGCTCTTAAAACGTTTTTCCATTCTTTTGTCGTGTGCATTGTGAGCTGAAGTTTCCATTGGATTTCTTTCGAGTTTAAGTGCGACGAAAAAATGAAGCACTCTTCCGAAATTGGTTTACATATTTAGCCGGATTAGTATATACTTATAAGTAGTGCACAGTGGTGAAAAGCTATTTAACAAATGTGCAAATATATTTAGTTAACTTTACTAAATATGAATATTCAATATGGAACATTGTATAACATATAATTTTTGAAGTCAGATTATTTATTATGTAATTAATGTTTAATAGATTGAGCACAAAACGTTTGTAATGCAACCAATGTTAATGTAGCTTTATAGCTTTTAGCCCTAATTAACTTCACAGCGTCGAAAGGCAAATGCCAAACCACTTGATATTATTCTAGTAACAAACATAGACCTTCAAGCCAAAAACTTACAATGTACACTGCTGCTGCCTGCTGTCGATACTGCTGATGCAAATGTAGTTGCCAATTTCAACTACTGACAGCGTGGGAGCATTTAACCAAACAAAGGACACACACATACACACACACAAACAAAGAGAAACACACAAACTCACATAGCCATACAAAAATACGATGCTTAAAATGAAAAAACGAACGAAAAAACCAAGTGAGTGAGTTTTCTTCCCTTTTTGTTTTTTTTGGCATTCTTTTGCGTTTTCCGTTTTTCGGTGGCTTGAGGCTATAATAATAAAAACAGTAACGGCAACTGAATGCAATGCACACGAACAAAGCGCAAAGAAACAATAAAAACGAGTCTCATAACAATTGTTTGAAGAGTATAGCGTGAGGTATGCGGCAGATAGGGGCTAGCATGGTCCAATGGTCAGATCAACTTGACATCAAATTAGTGTGGGGGAAATGGTCCACACAAAAGGCTGCTTCTTTGGCCTCAAACCACAAAAAAAAAAAACTAAAATAAAAGCCTTTCGAATATAAATGTACATATATGTATATTCCGCACCGCTGACAGCTCACATACACACACACTTATTCAGATGGGACTAAATGTTTATCAGCTTAGCAGGCGAACATGCAGTGTGGACATATATTTTTAGGCTTGATAAACAGCATTGTGTATCTTAGAGCTGAGCACAAAAAAACAATAAATAAAACTTGCTCAACATTAACACACACATACACATTATTTAGGGCAGTGGGTGATATCCTGTCGCATGCTTTTCAAAATTAAACAACTGATTAATGACAAAGCTTGCTCAACCAAAAATTATCGGTCTAACAAATTGGTTCAGCCTGATGAGAGCTCATCAATTTCTCCAAATCACACAACGTTGCTCCTGTCACTGCGAAGTTGGGCACAAAAATAAAATCACATATGTATGTTCATACGTATATTAAGGAAGTTAAGCATGTTCTCGAATGAATTCCTTAAATAAACAGCAAAGATCAAAAGCTGTAAATATCTGTGCGTTAAATCAATTCTTATTTGTGCACTTTCTTATATGAAAATGTCAAATATTCACAGGTACTCTACAAACAAAATTATTTTCAAACAGACTGTTAATTAAAATCTGTTCTTTGAATTTAATTTTAATTCCTGGAAGGTTTAGTTTCAAACGAATTCATTAAGTCTTATAGCTTTCACTCGACTTGTTGGTTTGTTATCATTTCTGATACAATATTTTGCTTCTTTAAATATACTCTGTTTGCTTTAACAACTCAGTTATATTTACAACCCACTTAATATACATTTATGCGAACTATTTTTGCAACTTTGGCTAGTTTTTGTGTCTGTGATGCTGTGCATTAAAAATGCAACTTTTCAATGTGACTTTTAATTTGTTGAGCAACTAAAGCGCAGTATACTTTGCATAGTATTCAGATAACGATTCTGTGGAAATTTTTTGTGATAAAAAGACAACGTCGAAGCACAATACTAATTACCCGTAAAAGAAGAAAATCCCACAGAAGGAAATCCCTCCCTTCTCACCCACACACACACACACACACACACACATATATCCACAAAAAAAGTTCTACAATAAATTTAATGTTAGCCATCAGAAGCGTATGGCGTACTGTGTACAGTGTAAAACAAATTGTTGGAACAAGCAAGAGCAAAAATTATGGCATGCGACATGTCAGGGGAATGCATTCTTAATACTTTCGTTTTAGAGATATTTTAGTGGGGATGCGTGTAATACGAATGACTTGAGGAATTGCAATTGGACATACACGAACACAAAACCCTGAGCACACACACGTATTTACACTATAGTATAAAACTCCTTTTTACAACGCATGTAGTAAAATAAACTTTACGTCCGATTTTATCGTTGTTCTTTTCAACTCTTTTCGTTGTTGCTGGTGTCACACTAATTACGCCAAGCGAGAAACGAACAAAAATTAAAGGAATATAATGAATTACTTTATTGTCGTTAAGATACGTGTGTATTCTACTATGCATTTAATCTATTGAAAATCTCTATATCCGAATAGATGTGACCACTATATACATACATACTTATATATATTTATTGTACGAGTAGTTTAATTAGAATGCAGCGCACTCTTTTTTAATGAAAAGAGGGACCAACAATACCAACAAACAATGAGAAAAATGTGTACTTTATTTTGAAAACTGAGATCTATAAATGTTAAAAACGATTACTCTTAAATGTTATATACTACTTAAATGAATTGTAGCGAATTTGTTAAAAATAATATACGCAATATTATATTGTACAACACAATAAAAATCTGTTAATGCATGGTTAATGAGTTGCATTTTTTTTATAGAAAATATATGTTATATTTTCTGCTTTCAAATTTTGGTGTAAATGCCGCGCAACATAGTTGGTGTGTCAGTGTTGAGCAACGTTGAACCCATCGACCAACTGACATAAAGACGGGCTTTAAGAATTGTTGATGTTAACGAGCTGTAAGCAAAACAGCAACCGATAGGCGGACATAGAATTGACTTAGTTGCCTTGCACTGCACCCCAACATGACAGCAGTGCAAAACAACAACAAAGCATAAAAAAACATGGCGGCATGTGTATTGTAAACAAAAAAGCAATAATCAAAACAAGCGCAGCTGTTTGTATCAGGAGAAACCGGCTTTTCTACACGTTAGTGTGTCCGCCCATCGGTTGCTGTTTTGTTTCCAGCTCGTTAACATCAACAATTCATAAATCGCGTCTTTCTGTTAGTTGGTCGATGGCTGTCATGTTAATAACATCACTGTTTGGCAACAACAACAAAATGTCTAAAGACGGAACTTGTTGCAAAAATTGCTAAAAATTGTAATAAACTTAAATAACGCATACAACAAGCAAGTTAAATACAAAGGTGAAGTGCTTGGTAAATGATCAACATATTAAATGCGCATTAAAATGGATTGTAAAGTGCCCGAGCAACAAAAACAGCAGATTCAGCAACAGCAACAACAACAAAAAAGCGCCAACAAATTGTATGCGAGAAAGCCACAGCAGCAACAACAGC
The DNA here is from genome assembly GCA_018904305.1 of Scaptomyza montana. NCBI lineage: Eukaryota > Metazoa > Arthropoda > Insecta > Diptera > Drosophilidae > Scaptomyza > Scaptomyza montana. The sequence continues at coordinate 575,375 of JAEIGR010000001.1, forward strand.
AACAGCCGCAGCAGCAGGAAAGCAGCGACGATGATGATTTGACTACAACAGAGCGTAAAAATTTAGAGTTTGCACAAAAATTAGGCTACAGTGAGCAGTCAATACACACGGCGCTAACACGCCTTGGCTCCGAGGCTAAACAGAACGAGCTGCTCGCCGAGCTTATTAAATTAACGGCCGATGCGCCCCGTCCGCCAACCAGCAGCAACAGCAATTGCAATAACAATCAGGTGTCTCCTTCCAGCAGTAGCATTAGCAACAGCCACAACAATAATGGATCGCTGCGTCACATTGTTATCGATGGCAGCAATGTCGCCTTGTCGCATGGCAATAATACCATATTTAGCTGCCGAGGCATACGCATCTGTGTTGATTGGTTTCGGCAACGCGGCCATCGTCACATCACAGCTTTTGTGCCCAACTGGCGCAAGGAGCTGGCCAACAATAATATAACAGAACAAGAGCTACTCTACGAGTTGGAACAGGAACGCGTTTTGGTCTTTACGCCATCCCGTCATTTGGATGGAAAACGCGTCTCCTGCTACGATGATCGCTTTATTCTCAAATTGGCCGTAGAAACGGATGGCATTGTGGTGTCTAATGATAACTATCGTGACTTGCTGCTCGAGAGCAATGAGTACCGTAAAGTGGTACAGGAACGCCTGCTAATGTATTCCTTCGTAGATGACATATTTATGCCGCCTGAGGATCCACTAGGTCGATCGGGACCCACGCTGGACGTTCTGTTGCGTGCACAGCAAACGCAGCAGAAGATGTCGGATGCCCAACAGCAGCTATGTCCCTATGGCAAGAAATGCACCTATGGACAAAAGTGCAAGTTTCGGCATCAAACGGCACCACTGCAGCTTCAACGCCTGCCATTGCAGGTCTCACATAGTGCCCCATTGCACAGCAATGGCGGGCAGCAACTGCTGGCGAATAGCAGCAGCAGCAGCAGCAATAATGCCAAGCTTGCAGCGCTGGCACGCACCAAGTCGAACACAATAGAGAAAATCTCGCAACAGCAACAGCAGCAGCAACAACAACTCTGTAATTCGTTTAACAATCAACTGGATCTGGATGCAGAGTCATCGCAGCAACTGAATCGCCATAAAAAACTGCAACGACAGGCGCCAACAGCCGCCTTTCGGCTGCTGTTGCCACCGGGCAATAACAATAATAACAGCAACAACAACTTTCATCATCAGTATCTGACACGCACACCATCCGCTCCATTGACGGATCAGCATCAGGCGGCCCAGTTATCGCCATCGATGCCTGCACACAATTTAGCCCATTTGTCCGCCTCCGATTCGCGTATCAACGAAGAGCTGCACACAGCTCAGGCATCACGCGAGGAGCAACGGCGCCTGTTGCGCTATCATTTGAGCAACTTGTTTCCGCAGCATCAGGTGCATGCTGTGCTGCAATTGTATCCGGATGAGACCAATGCAAAGACCATTTGTGCAGCTATAATTAATTTATTTCCACATAATTAGACTATAACTTAGGATAAACGCAAGAATATGCGACCGTAAATTATTTAAATATTTTGTTACAATTTTAAAGTTCAGATTATATTAAATATATCTATATTGAGATATATAGATGTATTTATACACGTACTTGCATAGTTATATAGACTTATTAGTTTGTATTGTGATTTTATTTGTATGTATGTATGCATTTACAGCTCTAAGCCGGCCTTGGTGTCCGTATAAACTGGGTATAGATCATCCACATGGGGGTTTACAGCAACCGCGCGACGATCGTGTGTGACCCGATGATTGCGCAGCTTATACGCCTGCGGGAAGCCTTTGCCGCATATTTCGCAGCTGTCGAAAATATAAAAAATTTTATTTAGAACTTATCAAAGAAATAACCAGATGTACAGACACAACAACATATTTAAAGGCAATGCTAATCAAGTTGAAGAAATGTTCTTCAATTAAATTCAAACATTTCTTTAATTTCTATCAATTTTAAATGCGACAACTTACACATGCGGTTTCTCGCCCTGTATGTATCATCTTGTGGAATTTTAATGTGTTTGTGTATGTAAAGGTCTTATGGCAGACATCGCATTCATATGGACGCTCATTAGTGTGAATTCTGTAAAGAATTTATAGTAGTAAGGATACAGAGCATCATACTTTAAAATTACTTCTTACCGATGATGCTTGTTGCGAGTAGATAAATCCGCAAATGCTGCCGGACAATAGCTGCACTTGTACGGCCGATTGCCCGTGTGTGTGTTCATGTGCCTAGCCAGCTGCTGAGCCTGTGCAAAGCAATGACCGCAGATCCTATTAAAGATACATTTCGAAATATTTCAATATACTACTTAATATGTACAAGAAAATGCGCTGCTTACTCGCATTCGTGAGGCTTGACGCCGGAGTGCACTTTAATGTGCTCGGTGAGGCGACTCTGCGATGGATACATATTGCCACAAATATCGCATATATATTTAAATTCTTTTTTATCGCCAACGAGAATTTTATGACCGCCTTTGGTTTTTATGCCTTTAGTTTTGCGTACGATATTTTCACCAAAACTTATGGTCTCGTCGGGATTTAGAATTATATTGGTAACACTGCACTTCTCCCGTTTAATATTTCCCATGGCTGTTCTACTAGCTGTTGTCTTTCGCGTATTGATCCGCCGCTTGACACCAGCGCCGCCGGAGCGCGTGGTGACGGTACGTGTTTTAGCGGGCAAAAATTCTTCATCGGATGAATTTTGGACTTCAACGTCGTCTTCATGTGCGCTCTCCGTTAACTGATCCTGATCCAGTTGTTCAAGATACTCAATGTCCGCGGACAATCCCGATATTGAATTTGCGCCCATTTCCTCGTCGCCGTCTTCACCGTTACCCTCTTCATAGTTGACTGCCTGATCGTTAACAATTTCCCCTTCGTATGCTTCATATACGTCGTACAGTTCCTCAATAATACCATCCTCCTCCACCTGTTCGCTTTTCACGTGCACTAAGCGCTCCTTGACGTCCTCCTCCTCGAGGTTCTCTTCATTAGCTACCTGGCTAATTGTCTCGCCATGTTCCGTACCTGTTTGCACACTTGGAATCAGCTGCACTTGACCATCTTCTTCAACTGGCTCTTGCTCCACCACAACGGGCGCTATAAATTGTCTTAGATGCTTATACGAGCGCTGGCAAGTGCGGCGAAACTTGTATGCAATATGTAAACTCTTCGAGCACCTGTCGCATATCTTGTCCGGATAATGGTCGAATTTCTTAATCTGCAATTGTAATGTTATAAGTTTTGTTGTATATTATTATGATTTTTTGTATATTTCATCTTACGGGCACGCCGCCACATTCTAATATCATATTTGTCATATCTTTGGATGCGTCGTCATTGAAAATGCTGCCCATTGCTTCCTTGGGCTGCTGCAAGCACACTCGACATACGATCCACTTTTCCGTGGCTGCTGTCGTTGTTGTCGGCATCTCTTTGCTATTATCTTTTGCAGTGAATGCACAAATTGTTCAATTATAGCTAGGCGACGCCAGAATGTTATAAAAAAAGTATGATAAAAATCCAAGCTGTCCGCGCTTTTGTGTGAACGGCAGCCATTAAGGTGGCCATTTAAAATTCATGTGGTATTTTTATGCAGTTAATGTTACTGTTATTGAGAATATACTCTTTTATTTCTTTAATACTGTTTTGGTTTTAAAAGAAGAAACCAACCTCGATAGGTAATAAGTAAAAATTATTAAATTTCTAATTGTCAAAAAAGATTTATAGTCTACAAATAAAGTTTGTTTAAAAAAAAATTTGAGTAAAATACCAAATAGTAAAAATACCATCATAATCCCTTCGATCGGAAACTGTGAATGGCACCCATTGCGAGGAACGCTTGCGTTATTGTTGTAATATTACAAAAAAAAAGTTTTGCTTGTATTTGCATACTTTGCAAGACCTAGGCGCATAAGTTATGAAAACCGAAATAAACGAAAAATGGATTGTATGTCGCGTATGCCTGAACAATCCCAACGAAGGTGAGGAGCTATTACAGGACATATTCAGCCAAAATGCAAGCACCCGCCTCGATCAGATGCTGCACATCTGTGCAGGGATTCCTGTAAGTAACAATACATTTAAAAATACAAAAAATACAATAACGCAACCAAATTTGATGCTGTATGCAGGTCAGTATAGATGATAATTTTCCGGACAAAATGTGCAGCAAGTGCGTGCGAGTTTTGCGAGTGGCCTACAAATTTCGCTTAACTTGCCAGCGATCGCATCAGCACATTGCTGATATGCTATCCACAGAGCTAAACACATCTTTAGACGCAGGCGAGGATGATGAAGCGGATGCTGAAGCTATTGCGCGTGCTTGGGAGGAGCATGCTGCCACAACGCAGCAGATAAATGATCAAATTAAAGTAGAGTGCGACAACGACGTTCCGCAGAGGGAAATTCTTAGCTATGTGGTTGCAGGTGAAGATGTGGATGCTGGAACGGAAGTAGATTCTATTGTTTATGAGGCCACCAGCACTGAGGACGAGCAGAATGTCGTTGTCTACGAAGACGCCGAGGTTGTCGATGTGGCAGAAGAAGCAGAGGTAGAAACGGAAACAGATGCCGAAAATTTTGCGGACTACGAGGAACTGGAAATTTTGGCTCCCGAATCGCTACCACAAAGCAGCACATCAGTGCAAACCAGAAAAACTACACCACGAGTTGTCTGGAAAGAGTTGCCCGATGACGATATGGATATCTTAAGCTCCGATGACGACAACTATTTGCCAGAGGTTAAAACGCCACCCCGTTTGCTAAATCGCGTTCGGCAGCCACGCAAAGTTCAGCAGCGACCCAAGGCAACAACGACCGCAATAGAAGTCGTGCACGGGGAAAAGAAAATGGGTCGCAAGCCGCGCGACAAACACTCAAACTATATTTGCGATGTTTGCGGCAACATTTATGCATCCCAGGCACGCCTAACCGAGCATATGAAATTCCACAGTGGCGTCAAACCCCATGAATGCGAGTAAGTTTAAAGTTTTACAAATGATCAACGTTCACAAACCATTATTGAGCTTATTTATATAACAGAATATGTGGGCGTGGCTTTGTTCAGAACCAGCAACTTGTGCGGCACATGAACACGCATACTGGAAATCGTCCTTATAAATGTAATTTCTGCCCAGCTGCCTTTGCCGATCGCTCCACCAAAACCAAGCATCATCGGTATTTATTCCACATAACTAATTACAATTACTCTTATATATATAATATTTTGTTCAAATTAATAGCATACATACAAAGGAGCGTCCATACGAGTGCGATGTATGCCTTAAAACCTTTACATATTCGGACAACTTGAAATTTCACAAAATGATACACACAGGCGAAAAACCGCACGTGTAAGTTGATTATTGTTATTTTATTATTCTGTAACTTATCCTTCTATTATTTTAGCTGTGATCTGTGTGGCAAAGGTTTCGTGAAGGCTTATAAAATGCGATTGCATCGCGTGACGCACGAGAAACGTGGTCCCTGGAAGGGCGCTGATCTGGAAAGAGACCGTAAGGATAACATGTCTGAAATGATTATCGACCTGTTTCCATCGGCTTGAGCCTTGTACAAATAATTATAATTATAATAATAGTCTAATCTTATATATGATATTATAAGTTGCGTGCTATTTGTTTTTTTTTATTTCCTTGTAAGGACTGTGGAACGAAAGTATGACAAGAAATAAAACCAAATTATTATTGCAAATCAATGAATGCTAGAGTATTTTAATTTATGAGAATCAGCAAAAAAATATTTAATAATTTTCTTTTTGACCTTAAACTTTATGGATGCAGAAAATACTTATCATGCTAACCATATGCGGTGTTTTATTATCTTCAAGGATTTTAGTTTAAGTCGTTTTAAAATTAATAAAAAATGCCTTGTTCTTTTTTTAACATGTGCGTGCGCTCGTGTGCATTCTTATGATGCGCCTGCGAAAATGGCCGGCCGCAGTATTTACAGCTAAAAGGTCGCTCGCCCGTATGAATCCTAAGATGGACCTTTAGCACATTGGAGTAAGCAAAAGATGTTTTGCAGTACTCGCATGTATATGGCCGTTCTTCTGTATGAATTCTACAAATTGAAAGTTGTATTAATAAAACTTTTTAGGATGTTAACTAAGGCGCCTTACCGTTGATGCTTGATGCGCGTTGAGGGGTCAGCAAAGGACGCGTCACAATAATGGCATTTGTATGGTTTTTGTCCAGTATGTGAGTTCATGTGTCGCGTCAGCTGTGGCGTCTGACGGAATCGTTTGTGACAAATTCTGCAAAATTACATTTATGAATAGTTTGTTTTATCAGTTGAAGGAGATTCCGATCGAGTAACTTACTCGCATTCGTGTGGCTTGTGCATGCTGTGTTGCTTAAGATGCTTCCTTAGCTTTACTTCTTCCGTATAGACATTGTTGCAAATTTTGCACACGTAAGACGTCGCAAAAGGCTTACTTGATTCGTCGCTTTTGGTGGCGAGCACTCTAGAAACGGTGCAACTGCGACGCTTGCCCTTAAGAGCCGCTGTTCGTGCAGGATTTGAGGGTTTTATTATGATGCCGTCTGTGCTGCCTGTGATGCTATCAGTTTCCAGCGTTACCTCATATGAATCAGTGTAATCTACCATCAATTCGTTTTCACTGTCCAAATCCAATTGTTGCTCCTGCTCCTGTTTCTGCTCCTGTTCCTCCTCCATTTTGATCTTTTTCAGATGTTCCTCCGCTTGTTGGCACATGGTACGCAGCTTTGAAGCAGCTCGCAGCAGCAAGGCGCAGCTGGTGCAAATTTTATTGGGGATACGTTCGTCTTCTGTCAACTGAAAGACCAAAATTGGCAGTTTGAAAAAAGGGTTTTTTTAGTCAACCTCAATTGAATTAATTACCAAAACTCCTGTGCATTCTTTAACTTTTGCTAAGAAATCGGATCTTGTGGGCATAAGTGTCTCAGTCTTTGGGTACAGCAAACAAATCCTGCATATGGGATTCATGTTTTCCAATGCAACAAACTTCAATGTTGATGCTAATTAACAAATGTTGTATACTATCGATAGTTTAAAACCTCCAAAAAGATTACAAATCGATAGTAGTCATTTATTTAAAAAAATACAATAAATATTATCTATTTGCATAGTAATTAATTAATATTTATCAAATTTTTTATGCTAAGCTTTTTTATACATAGTAATAATTTTTGTGTGATCTTTAAATATCCTTCCTGTGTATCGCAATGTTAATTATCGATGATGTGACATGTTTGAAAACATCAACATCGCATCAACAGTTTCAAGGAAAAAATATAACTTCAATAAATTTTAATTTACTATGGGAACAACGGAGCGGGAAATAGATATAGCAAACGTGTGTCGAATTTGCCTGCAGGACAGCGATACGCACATGGTCTCCATATACGAGAGGGACGACGAGCACCGTGGTGTCTCCATATGCGAAAAAATTGAAAACTGCAGCGGTATTAAGGTTTTAACTTTTTTTTTTTACTTCAACTTGTAACATTTTCAATCCATGGTTTTTTTTCTCAGATAATCCGTGCTACAGAGCTGCCCACACGCATTTGCTTGAAATGTCGTGCGTTTTTGACGCTTTCTCACAAGTTCCGACAGATTTGTCGTCACTCCGATGATTTCCTGCGCGAATACATTTGCAAAGAGCTAAATGATCAAGAGGACGAGGAGGAGCAGTCGCAGTTAAAGGAAGTTCAACCAGAACATACATATGAACAGCTGGAGGTCGAGGTTCTGGAGGAAGGCGCTTGGTGCAATGACGAACTGATTGAACAAGTGCCGGCTGTAGATGCACCCGTTGCGTCCACGAGTCCCAAAGATGTACCAGCTGAAGAGGCTGGTGCTACACCCATTGTCGCTGGCAAGCCCCATGTCTGTGACATTTGTGGCAATAGCTATCCACGCAAGAGTACTCTGGATACACATATGCGGCGACACAACAATGAGCGACCATATGAGTGCGAGTAAGTTTTAATCGTATTTCTTAAACTCGTTTAGGGAGGTAATAAACAAGAAATTACATATGTTTATATTTATCTGAAAAGCATCTTATGTTCTTACGAGAGAACCGAACAGCAAAAAAAAAACTTAACAATTGGTTTTGCTTTCAGAATCTGCCACAAATCATTTCATGTCAATTATCAGTTAATGAGGCACATCAGGCAGCATACTGGTGCCCGACCATATAGCTGCCAGGACTGTCAGCGTAGTTTCACGGATCGCACCTCTCTCGTTAAACACGAACGGTACATGAATCACTTATTTGTCATTTGCCGTAATGTTATATTTAAATAACTTGCAGCACACATCGCAATGAACGTCCCTATGCATGTGGCACCTGTGGCAAGTCGTTTACCTATGCCAATGTGCTTAAGGTACATTATATGACGCACACCGGCGAAAAACCGCACATATGTAGACTGTGTAACAAAAGTTTTGCACGTAATCACAATTTAATTGCACATCTACAAACTCAACAGCATATCAACGATCCTCGCACCGCTGCCTATCTGCAGACGCTTAAGGCCGTCAATGCAGGAGGCAGTGCCGGTAGAAGTATTTAAAAGTATTAAGTTACTGTTAAGCATTTTTTTTTGTTGTTGTATTAAAAGCATGTGTGTTTTAGTGGTAATTCGAAAATATAAGATCTAAACGAAAGTAAATTTAATTAATTGCAAAAAAATTGCAAATTGGCGGATACATCACCTCTTAAGATTCGCCATTTTCACTTACTATATTTCAATGATGATTTTATTATATTTTATGCGTCGAGCGTGTTTTTTTGTATTTTCTTTTTTATATAAAGCAAATTACAAGTTTACAACTTTTTACCTGTTGTAAAAAAAAATGCCGGTAGAAATGTTTTAGGAAAAGTGCACATGAATCTAATTTGTTCGGTGATTTTAAATGGATGAAAGAGAATTTATAACACTGGAAAAGGGGCATAAATATTGCCTTTTTTAAAATATTAAATAACAAACTGTGCTAGATGATCGACATGACGTTGTTTTTAGGTTGGGCAGACAAACAAGACTTTGCACAGCAAAGTCATGGACAAAACTATTTGCCTATCATGCGAATTTTGTCCTTTATCAGATTTCGCAACTCGGTGACCATAAGCTCATGAGACTCCTTAAATGTGGCGGATACATCACCAATAAGCGTTGCCTCAATCTCTGGTTTTAGAGACATATCTGCCATAAATGAACTAAGATCACGAGGCAGTGTTGGGGGTTTCCAGGTGCCTGCAGATATGTAGAAATTTTAGCTATTTAATTGTGTCAAGTAACATTACAGCAACATACGTATTGCTCCATCGCATGTTTCTAGTTTATGTTTCAACTGACGCATCAACTCTTGTAGCATTTGGCTACGCTCCTTCTCGCTAATGGGCTGCGGTTTATCCTGTGCTTTATTATCAATCGATGTCTTCTTTTTTGTTTTTGTCTTTACGCTGCTCTGCAGCTTGTCATTCAACACTGTTAAGAGGAAGGCATAAAGTGAGAGTATCTGCAAAGATATACAAAATTTTAACTTAAATTTCAGAGCGCATTGTGAAGACCAAATATTTGAATACCTCCAAACAGGCAGCAACCCTCTGTTGGTGCTCGCGTCGCTTCCAAAGCCCGTCCATGCCATTCCATTCATTGCTTTCTGTGATAGTCTGTACGCACAGTTCCATAACGGAGACAACATTCTCGCTGACTCGCTTGCACTGAAGTGCTAGCTGCGACGATCCACTGTACAGGTCTAGCACTAGCTGAGCCAAATCATCAAAGAATCGCTCGTAGGGCATATCGAGCAGCAGGTGAAGGCGTGTGGGCAGCAAGTTGACTAGAAAACGTTGCGAAAGTGGCTTATAGTTCATAAGGCGCAGACGTTGATGGAGACCTGTCCAGGATTCGCGTAAAAGCTCCAGCGTAGCTGTATCCTCGACCGGCGTTGGCTGTGACATTTTTGCGTTCGACAAGGCCACTTTAACGCTGGGCGGCGTGTGATACAAGTCAATGAAAGTGGCAAACAACCGAAGCAGCAACGAACGCACTTGCAGCACTTCAATCTCCTGGTCGTATGACTCCTTACGTTCCGCATCTGTATCGTCCAGATGTAAGGGATCCCATCGAATGATTGCCTGCAAGTCCCGATTATCGCTTAGCTCGTTCCAGGCAATGCGATCTTCGGCAGGCTCAATGCTCATTGCCACAAAGGCGGACAGATTCTGTTGTATATTACCATAGCAGCTAACAAGGTCGCACAGCTGCGCTTCCACTGAGCAGGCAACATAGAGTAAACTATTTGTTAGCCGCTCCTTGAAGTTCATGAACTCCTCCATTTTGGAGAATGTGCAGAAACGATAAGTAAGTGCAATATACTCCAAACGCTCCTTATAGCTATTCGTGAAGAACTTCAATGTGGTGTCCAAGCAATTTCTTACGCCCGAAAAGCGTCCCGAGAGCGGCAACAGATTGCAATGCACATAGCCCATAGAGTCCAGCTGAATTTGCTTAATGTCCAAATAGTCATACATCTCCTGGGCGCCAAGCAAGCAGCCAAACATATGATAGATCTTCAGACTAAGCAGCTTAACATGGAAATTGCTAGTGCTGTTTCTGAGAACATATTGCAGCAAGCATAGCGCCTCGAATAACTGATCCGACTTTTTCTGCCGCATGGAAATATCATACATGACATTCGCCGCTAACAGTGCATAGGGATCCGAGGGTCCCATTTCCGTTGACAGCAGCTGTTTGCCAAACGAACTGTGCCCATGTTCATAGTGCAGCTTCAGTGCCGTATAGAAGGCCAGCAGATGATCAACCGGCAGCTCAATATGAGCGCCGCACATGCGCGAGATTTGCAGAGCGCAAATATGCTTCTGCATGTGCTCCTTCTGTACAAAAGAATAGCAGACGTTAGCGGATTGCAATACAAAATAAATTCAAATCTTTTCAAAAATAATACTTACATTTTGCGGCAACGATGTCGAACTTATGCCGCTTTCGAGAAGCAGTTTGCTGGCTAAGGATTGACGTTGCTCCATGCTAATGGATGGCAGAAACAGTGCTATGTCGTGGGTGCAGCATGATTTGTCGCCAAACAGACGGAAGTACTCAATGATCAACTCGTCAAAGTCACCAATAAGCTCAACCACCGGCAGCTCCTTAGCTCGCATGCGTTGATGTAGCTCCAAACGTGCCAAGTATGGACCACGAGTTTTTCGCTCCGATGACTCAATGATGTGCACTAGAAAATCGTGGCAAGTGTTAAGTATTTTAGACGGCTCGGCTTCGCCTACTGCAGGCTGCGCATTCAGCAGCTCGAAGCAACTCTGTATATACTCCTTGTAGAAGTCCCAACGATCACGACTGTGTAAAAGCAGAAATGTTATAAGATATACATATGAATAAGATAGAATTTTACACTACACTTACTCGGCCTCTAGCAGCGTTTGCAGCAGTATGTTCAGCTCCTTCCAATTGCCCAGCACCTTGAGTAGATCGAATTTCATGCTAACGGGCGCACCCGGGTATAATTTGGCGCATAGTTCTCCGGTGAGGAATTCCCATGCCTCCTGGAACCTACTCTGCAGCTTTAATATGTGCAAATAGAGGAATGCCTCTTGTTCCGTTTCCAGTTTCCCCTCCTTGATGTGCTTGTCTACCATGCGTTGCGCCAGTGCTAGATAAAGTTTACGTTTTTCGGGTATTGCAGATTCGGGTCCTCGTATGCCCTGAAAAACCACACTGATAACGGCCCAAAAGTAATAGGCATTCTTTGGCTGCGCTTTGTACAGCTGCAGTGCAACCGACTGCTGCGCCTTGTAATCCTCGACGCGCACATGCGAAACAAATAAATGCGCCAGTAGCTCCTCATTAAAAGGAGTCTGTTTGACTGCGTGCTGGTAGAGTTCAACAATTTTGTCCACTGTAAGAAAAAAAATTTAATCAATTGGATATGCAAGCACTGTGGGCTCTTAAATAATGTCGTTTTCACTTATAAAAATTGTTAGGAAATTATTTAATAAACGTACTTTATTGCACAAAAATTCGAAACACCTCTGGAAAGTAAAGAACCAAAAAGCAAGTGATTCCGCAATAGAAAATAAATTTAGTGCAGCCTCAAGGCAATTTACACATACACACTTATTAAGAAATCAGTATATTTTCTTGGCACGCGCGACACACGCACTTTTTCCCACACCGCTTGCCGCATACTGCCATTGTCCATTGCTTAGCCAATTTCTGCGCAAATGAAAGCAACTGAGGAGACATATTTAATTGCCCAGCTATGTGCGCGTGCCAAAAAATATACTTATGTATAAATATGAAACGCACGACTGTTTATTTTAAGAGATCTTACGTTGCTCCATTTCGCGATAGCAGAAAGAGAGCACCTGCAGCGTGGAATCATCTACGGGTTTCTCTTCGGCCACAGTCTGCAGGCAGCTATGGCTTTCCTCGTAGCGACCCAGACGGAGTAGCGATAGGCCCTAAACATAATAATACAACATATACATAGATGCCATCAATACTTGAATTGTGCCTAAAGCTTGCTCCGTTTTTACCTTTAGAGCACGTGCGCATAGTAAATTTGGATGTTTCCGTAGTAGCTTTTCAGATTCCTGCAACGCCTTACGATTGTTGCCAACCTCCAGATTGTCTGTGCAATGGGGAAACCAACAATTACAATAAATGTGATAATAAAAGATTAAGCTGAATTATATCTTACCATATACCGGTCGCAGTCGTCGTTCGAACAACGCCGAATCCATGCCCTGCTGTTGATGTGCCATGACTTTTGATTGATATGCAGGCTCACTCTAACCAACCACAAACGCTACACTCTGCTGCCTATTCTGTTGCTATTATGCTGATGCCTGACCGCCGTCTTTTTTTTTTTTAACCTAATTACACAGAGCCGCAATCAACGCGCACGCTTTGTTTTTTTTTTTTTCAATTTCCCCTGAATGCCGCTAGAATTATTTCCGGCAGTTTCAGCTATGTTCAGCGGGGAAACACGCCTACTCTTCTCGTTGGGATTATGGGGGGCAGAGGAAGGCAAACAATACACACACGTTGAAACTATTTTAGAATTTATTAACTAGCAATTTTTTAAATTAAAAATAAAATGTACGGCCTCTTTATGAACTCGGCACTAGAGCTGCACAAGAAGCGATATATCGATTGTGTGTTTTTTTTTTTTTTTTGTTTTCAAACAGCTATCGGTCCAATAGTACTCAAACAGCTGCTTGGAGCCTGTTGTTGGCGATGGCCGACAAACTCACGAAATGACCTTACACACGTCTACACTTTCTTGTATCAGACAGATGATCTTAGCCAAACAGCACTGATCATAGCTTGCCAACATCACACAGGTAAATATGTATATGAACAAATAATGCAAAGATATTAGTTTTGGCTATCGTTTATTTGCCCGTGGACACGATATAAGCGCACTGGCACATCACGTACCCATCCCTAGTTGTTGCCCCCATCTAAAAACACGTAGTGCAAAAATAAAATGACATTTTTTTAAGTGCCGCCGCGTATATTACGAGCCGTTTAAAGTATTAAATTACACAATAAGTTAACTGTTAAAGTGTTCATATTTAGTTTAGTATTACAATAATTGGTTTCAAACACTCAGTAAACACAGCGACACATAACAAATTTGTTAATTTTTATGTCCATTTTTGGTGAATTTAAAATTTTGCCAAAATCGAAAACCAGCACAACTGCACCAAACGCAATGAAATGAAATTGGATTGGCTAAGCGAATACTTAGCCAAAATACTTAACACTACTGCTATATACGAAGCTGTCACACGTCCATTCGCTGAGCTTCGACTGGAACACCTAAGCCCCAAAGCCATCTATTGCAGGATAAGGTCAACATCGGCTGAAGCCCTGGAGCATATAGTGATTGCATGTGCGGTATACTTGGTAGTATGCCTAAGCCTATACAAACTAACCTTTTGGTTATCCTCGTCAACGGCACCACCATCAGCCCTTGGGAACCAAAAAGAGAAGAAGAATGGCAACGGTGACCGAATGGAAAGCAGCGGAGGCCTGCGGAGTGCTCTGCAGAACGGTCTGCGTTTGCGTAGCGTTCATCTGCCGAAGGCGGCGTTAACGGGTCGCGTACTTATGGTCATCGCACATCCGGATGACGAGTGCATGTTCTTCGGACCCCTGATCTACTCGCTAACACAGCGTGAAGGCTGTCAGGTGTACGTGCTCTGCCTCTCTAATGGTAAGCAATAACAATATCCCTTCTTTAACATAGGCCAATAATAAACATTTAAATCACTTATACCCATAGGAAACTATGAGCAACAGGGGCAATTGCGACGAGAGGAGCTGTTTCGGGCATGCAAACGTTTAGGTATTCAAGAGTCAAATGTTATATTGGTGAATGCCACCAATTTGCCAGATGATCCGTATGTTGAGTGGCGACCGGATGCGGTTGCAAGCTTTATATTGCATACAGTTGAAAGTCTTGACATAAAGGCGATATTCACCTTTGATCGCGATGGGGTCAGCTCACATCCCAATCACTGTGCTGTATATTATGCGGCGGCTTCTTTGTGTTTAGCGAATTTATTGCCTAAGGGTGAGTCACATGGGTTGGCAGCAAAACCAACAACAATAACAACCACAACCACAACATACGCGTTTATAGAGCGGATTGCACATGTTAATTGTCATGTTATAAATGTAGCTGCTTTTGTTGAGCTCATGGTTGTTGTTGTTGTTGCCAACTTTACGTTTTCTTAATATAGCCTCGATAATTTTTAATAATTTCGCAAACTTTTTTATGTGGCCCATTGCAGGCTGTAAGTTTTATACGCTAGACTCAATCAATTTGGCACGCAAATATTTATCAATCTTTGATCTGCTATGCACGTGCCTCATGTCCACACATTGGTAAGTATAATGATAAAGTTATTTGATATACTTAATTAAATGATTGTCTTCAACAGGTGTATACTAAGCTGGAAGGAGGCGACTGTTATTAGGGGTGCCATGATGGAACATCAATCGCAAATGAAATGGTTCCGTTGGCTGTATATTTACACATCGCGCTATATGTACATCAATTCGATGCGCGAAATAAACCTTTCGGATGTCGAGCTGGAAATGCAAATTCATGAAAATTAGGAATGAGCAGCGATCGAAGAAAACGATATTGTTGAAAAGATTAATGAATGAAATGTGAAAAAAACACCAAAAGACAAACTTCCTTCGTTTATTAACGTTTTACCTATTTTATTTAATGTTTGTTTGAAACTGACGATTCTACTATAATTATATATTATAAATGTAACCATAATTTACATAATAGCGTAAGCGCATCAATCTAGCCAAATTCAACTGCTTTATGATACACACGCAAAAAGTAGTTGAACATAAAATGCAAAACGAAAGCCAAACAGGGAACAAATACCACATATTGAACAGAATACCGAAAACAATCCAGTAATCCAGCAATCCAGATTCATGCACTCGTACATACCTTCAAACATATCTTAGGATGTTGATTAGTTAGCTCTAAATCTTTTATTATAATTTATACTTAATATCAAACAAAATAAGCGAGCAATGTTTCAAAAAGCTTGCCGTCCAATGTGTAAGATGTAATGCTTCTAGCTGCATAACGATGCTAATTATTTATGATTATGCTATGTTTGGATACTTTTGATATAGTTTATTTTTGTTTTCGTGTGTACATTCGAATCCTTCCTTAGCATACAATTAAATGCACGACTCTCAGCTTAGTTTTTGCGTATGTAAATTTTGTAAAATAGTTTGTTGTAAGCAGCGAAGTACAATATTAAGTTTTATATACATTTGTATGACTTATATGAACAGGTCGTTCAATAGTCTATATTGAGAGAGATTCATAGATGCTGAGTAAACAAAATGTTAAATATTATGCATAATTTAAAAAGCAACCACACTTTTCAATTAAAAATGTTTATGGGCAAATGAAGGCTCCAGTAATTGCGAAACGAATTTTCTTGTTTTTTTTTTTTAAGATTTTTATTTCTTAATAACAATGTCACGGCCTTAGTCTTTATACTCAAGCCAACAATAATTTTTTTTATTGTTTTGTCAATTTTGATCTTGAAATCGATGTTTTTTCCTGAAAGTTGCCCCAATGCTTTTTGTTTCGGTATTATTAACGATTATTTTGCGCATGCCAACATTGGACTCGTGTTGAGCACTCTTAAAGGCATGCTCTAACATGCTCCATGAGAATACTTTTGCAATGAACTTGTTCATGGGTGCTCTACCAGATTTTATAAGTTGTAATGCCGTTGGATACCTTAAACAAAAAGAGGAATATGAATTAGGGGACCCTTTTCATAGGTTTTTATCACTCACATATTGGCTGAACGAAAACTTGGTATCAGGCGAATGTTCTTCATAAGTATGTCCAGTGCATTAAAACTGGCACACTCTGACTCGCACTCGGCCAGGACACAGACACTACATGGCTGTAATGCCATAACGGCCAGATTCATTGTCATTGGCGTGATGGAACAGTTGATGGCACAATTTGGCCACTCCTGGAACTTGCAATGAACCGCTTCGAGTACCTCGCCAAAGAGAGCGTTCGTATCGTAATGTATTGTATGGAAACCAAAATCACTGTTGATCATCTCCAGCGAAGAGTCCATGGTACCAGCTATGGTCACCTTCTTAGCACCAATTGCCACTGCGCACATTGCCGCCGAAACGGCTGTTGGACTGGTGCCAATGATAAGCACATTGCTCGTTGGCGATATGTCCGCTTTGAAACAGGCCTGACAGCCCATCGCAAGTGTTTGGGTAAGTGTGCCCACCTCCATGCTTATGGAGTCGGGCAGTCGATGGCACAGATCTGCAGGATGCGACTGATAGGTTGCTAAAAAACCGTTATAGACCAATTCGCCGCAGATATTATAAAGGCCCCGTTTGCAATAGTCACAAATGCCACAGGACAGCGCCGATTCCATGACAACACGATCACCCACATGCAAATGATGAACACAGCTACCAACTTGATCCACAATCCCGGTAGCATCGTGACCCAGCGTCATGCCTTCCATATCGGAACTAGCATTCTCATACACATGTATATCGGAGCCAGAAAGCGCTACAGAGCTCGTTTTTATAAGCACATCTGGAGTTGGAGTAATTACTAAGTAGGAAATTCCCTAAAACCTCTAATTAATACTCACCGAATGGTTTAAGCGTTGGTAGCGTTTGTTGCACTTTACGTATCTGGTATGATGTCGGTATGCGTACAATCTCTGTTGGATAACACTCAATTTCCTCGGGAATTAATTCGTTTTTGTCTGCATCCAACTCACAAACGATGGAACTGAAGCGCTTTTTGTTTGCTGCCGAATCGCACAGATGACGTTTTTGGTTAAGAATTAATGGGCCCGTGCCTAAAAGATTAATTCTTTCTACCTTGGGATATAAGTTGAGAAGCCAAGTTAGTTTAACAATTCATGATATGGTATCCATCAGCACACGTACCTTTGCCTTTGCCTTTGCCCTTGTCCTTCTTGCTCTTTCTGCTCTTCTGACCTTGGAAACAGATGGCCGGTAGCTTCTTTTTTGGTTTTTTGGCCATCTTCGGCTTGGCTTTTTTTTTACTTTTATCACATTTCTTTCGCGGAAATTTTACTTCACTGCATGTTCCCTTACAAAACGACTTGGGGCAGTCTTCCTGAAATTCGCCATAGCAATCGGTGCGGAGACCCTTACGCGCTTTTATGTGTTTGCGCACCTTTGGGCTTTTTTTGTTTTGTATTGCATTGCATTTACTGTTCTCCTTCTTGCTGTCCTTCTTGCTTTTCTTCTTACTGTAGTCCCGTTGAATTTTATTGCGCACATCAACCGACTTAATGCCCAATGCGGTCATCTGTGCCTTTGATGGCATACCGCCGTAATGACGTCGCACAAGTGTTGAGTACACCTTAAAACGGGGACGAACTTTTTCGACTACGGCTTTTGTTGACAGATTACGAGACAGTGGTACGGGACTGGTGATCGTTGAATATTTCTTTTTGCATGGATCCTTCTTAGATTTTCCTTCTCCGCTTTTCTTTGGTTTGGCACAAGGGTCTTTTTTCTTTTTGTCGCCACCTTTCTTGGCGCAAGGATCCTTCTTCTTTTTGTCGCCACCTTTCTTGGCACAAGGATCCTTCTTCTTTTTATCTCCACCCTTTTTGAACTTAGCGCAAGGATCCTTTTTCTTTTTATCCCCACCTTTTTTGTCACAAGGATCCTTCTTCTTTTTATCGCCACCCTTTTTGAATTTGGCGCAAGGATCCTTCTTTTTGTCACCATCTTTCTTGGCGCAAGGATCCTTTTTCTTTTTGTCACCATCTTTCTTGGCGCAAGGATCCTTTTTCTTTTTGTCACCATCTTTCTTGGCGCAAGGATCCTTTTTCTTTTTATCACCACCTTTCTTGGCGCAAGGATCCTTTTTCTTTTTGTCACCACCCTTTTTGAATTTAGCGCAAGGATCCTTTTTCTTTTTATCTCCACCTTTTTTGTCACAAGGATCCTTCTTTTTATCACCACCCTTTTTGAATTTGGCGCACGGATCCTTCTTTTTGTCACCATCTTTCTTGGCGCAAGGATCTTTTTTTTTCTTATCTCCACCTTTCTTGGCACAAGGATCTTTCTTTTTGTCTTTGCCTGAAGAGGCTGTTATTTCAGTGGTTTTCGTCGCTTTCTTTCGTGGTTTCTGTTTTGGTGTCTTACAGGGATCAGTCTCTTTGCAAGGATCATCAAGCAAAGGACACTTTTTGGGACACTTCTTTTTCTTCTTCACGATGGGATACTTGCAGCCATCTTTTAATGAAGGACTGATTATCAGACGTTTCACGTCCTGATGCCGTTTCAACGCCGCGCGTGCCCGGGGTGATATTTTCATGTCAGCTAGATTGGCCAAGTTGCTTTGAGTTTGCTGTTGTTCGGCACTAAATCCACTCTCCAGTGCTGAGCTGCAAATACTGGCTGCAATGGATGTGACCCTATCATTGTATTCGGGTAACTGGTCATCGGTTAGATTAGCTGGATTCAGTTTGTCGGCATCGATCTGAACGGTGCCTTTAATCAAGGCATTGAATTGCAATGGCACCGTGTTTTCGGGTACATTGTTCGAATCAGCTTCTACGCGGGTCTCCATTAAGATCATTGGATCGCTCCCCAAGGTAGGCTCTTGTTCCAGGGGTACTGGCTCTAGTTCCCCATTGAGTATAGCATCTCGCACATTTGTCATGTCCATCTCAAATGACAAATGCATTGAGGCAATGGACATATCATTCAGGCGCTGACTGAGACTATCGGACACCTCAAAGCTAACTTCATCCACCTGAGGTTCAACAGGCTCCGTCTGCTCTACCACTTCAGGCTTGCCCATGGCGAGAATTGTATTTTCCTTGGGATCACCCATTGGCATGGTTGAGGGTTTTGGGTTTGTCACCGGGTTGGTCATTGGCTCGGGTGTTTTGTTTGGTGCATTCGGGAGCTGGGGTACACTGGGTGACACATTAGCATTGGTCAATGACGCAACAGCCTCTTGCTGTTGTTGCAGCTCTTGCTGCTCCTGCTGCTCCTGCTGGACAGAGCTTGATTCAATTTTGGATGCATTAGTGCCAACAGCATCGACTCCTTGCACATAGCCTTCTATGAAATTTACTCGCTGCATACCCTCTTCCTTCTCGGCTGTCGGGGTTTTTTCGCTTTCACTCTCCTTCTTGAAGTCCTCGAGCATATTTTTGGTAAATGTATCGATCTCATCAGCATGCAAACGAAGCTGATGGATCGCCTCGAGTGTATGTTTCAGACTTTCCACATCCAGATTGACCAGGTCCAGCGGCACAATGACAATCTTTAGTTGCGAGCCATCATTGGTCTCCGGCATTATGATGCCAACGGGCACAACATTCGAAGCAGATGCAGCATCATTGCTTGGTGACCCACTAAAGCTGATCCGCTTTCGCAGCATATCCACGTTGGTGTTTGGACTAAACACGCCCGCCGCTCGCTGCGTATAAAGCTGAATTCGAAGCATCGTTGGCATTGATGTGAGACGTTCAATCATCTGCTGTTGTTGACAATAGGCGGTGGTTGAGCAGATCTTCTTCCAGTGCTTGCAGCTGCCATGGAGTAGGCGATGTGGCCTACAGATTGGTGCATGATAGCTCAGGCATCGGGATATCTGTGATAAATATGGCGGCATGTGTGAGCAATTTGTATAATTTGTTCAATAAATTTTGAATTTTGAAAACGCTAAAAATAATTTTTGTACTTTTAATTTTGTTTTATAAAATTTATAAAATTTTGCTTTTACAAAAACGCCACAAGCTTGAACAAAACAAAAAAAAAAAAAGAAAAGATGTGTGCCTGCTGTCGTTAAGAGTTTAAATAAAATAGAATCCATTTGGAAAATCTACACGATAAATTTTTTTTTACTGATTTTCAAGGCACACTTGGATACGATGATGTTGATAAACAGTTTTTCTAAGGCAAACATATTAAAAGTGTACATTTTAAAATGTATAAAATATGCATATTCATTGCATAAGCTACCGAATATAGCGAACAATACACCTAAACTTTGTAAAGAAAATGCTGATTACGTTAACTGCCTGTATGTGTGTATAAAAATATTTTAAGTTGCTTTCTTAAGCATTTTAAGTTTAAAAACTACTTAATAATGGACAGCATTTGAGAAAAAACATATTCAACCAACTTTAAACAGGTTTGAAAGAAATACATAAACTTTTTAAGTTATATATATTTTATTAACTTTATATATTTCCTACCAAATAGTGCAATACTTTAAGTATCAAAATTTAAAGACAGTCGATGCTTAGTAGAGCTGTTGAACATGGTAAATGATTTATCGAAATTCTATTGAAAAAATGTTAGCTCATAATTTATACCATTATTCGTTTAGTTCGTAATTGATCGAGATTAATAATAACCGTTCAAAGAGTGGTCGATAAATGTATATAGAAACTTGCTCTGCAAATTTCCCGATAATCAAACCATACTGACTGTTAAGTGCTATCCATATCATATGGTTCTTAGTTTCAGAAATTTTAAATATGTACTCACATGTGATATATTATGCATTTTGCGTCGCATTATGTGGTTGCATTATTTATTGCAACATATGTTTAGTGTGCAGATAAAAGTTGAATAATGTTATATATTTTATTTAAAAATTACACACAAAATTTTGAATTTCTATTGATTATGATGTCTTTTTGGTCTGATGTTTTTTAAAGATATTTTATGAAAACGTAGATTAAAATGCCAAAGCTACTTAGAAACAGTAGAATTTAAGCTATGAAAATAAAATGATATCAAGCTAATTTAACTTTAACTTTGTTCTTATAGATTTTCCTAAATATTGGTTGGCTATTGTCAGCCGCGAGCAATGAATTTAGCTTCAGCAGCAAATTAAATTAACTCGAGGTACAACAATTTACAGCACACTTGGTGCATATTAATTATTTGTTTATTGGCTACCTTCAGATTAAACTTTGTGTGCATTTCGTTTTTTGGGCTGCCCATTGGCCACTCAGTTTGTTTGTCAGTCAGTTAGTGATCAGTTGTCGTTGTAAACGCTACGGAAAGCGTTTTCAATTTGAATCCAAAATATATTATATATATATGTACATTGTTATATTTGTATTATAATATATATAAGATTGACAATGACGCGATTATTTGGTTTCACACATAAATCAAAAAGTGTTTTGCTGTTACTGCATGTAAAGTATTAAAACAAAATATGCAATAATTTTTTGTCATACATTGCAATAAGAAAATAGTAATTGGGTTATAATCCAATCAATTGAAATAGTACCGTAACATACCGAACGAATATTTATTTATTTCATCATTTACATGACTTTGGCTGTAATATTTATTTTGAATATATTAAAGAAATTTATTGCAAACATCTAAGCAAAATAATTAAGATCTTTGTGTTCTTAATTATTTGTAAATCTTTCACTTCGGAAAAAAAAATTATATTGCTATTTATTAAAACATTAATTAATTACTTTTTACTTTTGATTTCAAAGCCCAATTCTTAGTGTGTACTTTTTGTTATAAATAGTGAACCTTATTGGGCAGTACATTAGGCAATACCTTTTTTAAAGACCTTGAATGTTGTTTGTAGGGCATAATAGAATAGTTTGAATGTTTTAAGGGGTCTCTAAGCAGATAATATCATTAAGGCTCGTCGCGTGTATCCAAGAACGATTGCTCTTGCATATGGAATAGCCAATTATATTGCCAGTAATAATTTTCATATTCATAATTGTTTTTTCATTCATGCAGCTCGTATGGCTGACGATACTAACAAAAGGCACTGCGAAGCCAACGGCGCCCACATTTCAACCCACATCCACGTCTAGCAGTGAAACACATATTGTGAGCTTTGTCAATGCTAAACGTGGATTGCGACCACACGATGAGTTTGACTTTGAGCGCAACGAGGCGGAGTCTATCAATTCGGTGCATGTCCAACAGCTCTTTGGCAGCCTGTTGCAGCTGCAGGCAGGCGGTGGCAACAACACAACGCTCTACACCGATGATGCTCCAGTAAGTGAACGCAATACGCTCGGTGATGAGCTTAGCCTAGATGCGATGGTCAGTGATGAGCAGCATGAGAGTTCCACTGAAACACCCGATGCCTGGCATCGCATCAAGCTGGCTATACCCGTACTGGAGCCAGTTAAGCATTTGATAAATGCTGTGGGCGGGGGTGGGGTGAATGATACACATGTGCGAACAAACTCACATCGTTTGATTGGGCACAGTGGTGTGCACCATGCACCACATCCGCATAGCAACAACACTTCGCCGGCCATTGAGACGGAGGAGGATCGCGAGGAGGCTATCGACAGCACTGGATTTGATCTGCTCGATACACTTGGCACAGCGGGCACCGTGCTATGGGGCATACTACAAAATATACGCAGATTGTTTGCGGCCAGTGCGGGAAACGCCAGCACCGCTTTCTCAGGTGGTGGAGGTGGTGCCGCTGCTGCTGGTGGTGGTGCGAATTAATTGAATTGCTGGGACTGGGTGTGTGGTCGTGTGTGTTTGTGTCTGTGATTAATGTTAGCGCTTAACTCTGGTCTTTCAATGTTTTATTAAAATATAATTACTAATTTCAAATAAATGCAACAAAACTAAATCCATCTTAATTCAATCACAGTTTCGATTGGCAAGAGTGCTTATGAACTCAGGTAGTTGTTTCTGGCGCCAGCAAAGATTGAGTTTAAGCTGTTCCATGGCACGTCGCAAGTTGCGGTCTGAATTATGCTGCAACTCCGGATGATCACTAATGAATTCTCTTAGCTGGCCATTACCCATGGGGCAGCTTGTCTGCTGAGCTAGGCGAATGAACATTCCGACCAATTCATTTGTATTTTTATGATAGCTTTAAAGAAAAGCATAAGGTGCAAGAATTGAGATTTAATAGTTGTCATTTTTAAATTTTCAATACTTACTAATTCATAAGCAATTTGAAATTGCTCAAATAGAAATCCTTGGCTATATGAAAGCCCTTTTTGTGGCGCACAATGACTTCAAAGATTTGTAAAGCATCCTGTTTGCGTATGAAGGACTTATCGTGGTAGATTAATTTTAAATAACGTTCCAGCAGGCAAGCCTTATGCGTGCAGCCGAGTGCGAGAAGCATCTGTCGCCGCTCACTTGCAATCGTGGAATTGCGATATCGTTGCCACAAAAAGTTCCAATCCTCTTCATCGCCATGCTCTATGGCTGTGCAATAGACAATTGAGCGGAGATTCTTTGGCACAGGATTAGTTTCATCCGGTGTGTCGGAAATGAACCAATGATGATAGTACTTTAAGGCAAGCTCCACACAATTTTCATGCGACAAGCGACACGCCCATTTAGCGATCAATGCTTTGTGGGCCACATGGTGTTGTTTATAAGGTTTCTCATGCATTCCATCCAGATGATTGTAAATGGGCTCCAGTAGATGTAGCATAAAGTGCTGTGTTGGATGATAGATTTTTTATATACAGTGGCGGTCGTATTAATAGGACTGCAAAATTTCTTTTATTATGTGACTGGTTGGAAACAACGTTTGTGTCTTATTGTGAGAATTTTTATATAACACTACATAAACGAAAGAAAAAATCAATAATTTTGTTTTTCGGGAATAGTCGTGTGATTAATTTCAGGTATGCAGTATATGAAATGAACTGGTTAACTTGAAATATATACAATTTCTGACTCCTATTTAGTGTTCAAGTGTAATAATTTTTATCAACCATTATCTGATCAATTGATCTTTTGTCAGTTAACAAGAAGATTTACTTCCCAAGAATTCTTACCTGAAATTCATCATATTGCTTTGTTTGATGTACAACGCGATAAATAATATTCAATCGATACAATGCGGCGCGCCAAGGCATATATTCTCGTTCTTGCTTTAAGTAAACCAACAGCTCAATGGCCAATTCATAATGCATCAAACCACTCCAGGCAAATGCCATTGAATCATCCAGCAATTGTGCACGATTCATGACATGAATACGCTTAAAGTCGGTGCCATGCAGCGTCTTGATGATCAGTTCCCAATTTGTGGCATCATAGTTGCAACGATATGGTGTTGCCACCTGCACGTTGAATATCACCCACTCATCCTCACCAGGCAGATCATTGAGCTCAAGTTGCACAGGCTCTTGATCATCAGTGCAACGGAGAAAGGTACGCGGCTCGGTGGATATAAAATTGGATAGACAATCGGTGGCAAAACTAATGGGAATAAACCAACATGATTGATCATCCTGAATCTGATCTAGATTATCGTCTTGAATGAGATATCGCCGTTGAGTAATTGTTGCCGTTTTCTTAGCATAATGTCGCTGTACACTTATTATGGGTATTCCCTTTTGCATTGTCCACGTATTCATTATGGTCTGCACATCTACATCCGTGGATATGCTGTCACATTGATGCGCTGCCTCTGTAAGAGCCTCCCACAAATCCTGCTGCTTGGCATTGCCAAAGGCATGTTTAACCAGATAATAATTGAGACCGCGTCGAAAAGCGACATCTCCAATGAGCATGTGCACCATGCGAATTATGATTGCACCCTTGCGATATGTGATTACATCGAAGAGTTCCCATATTTGACTGGCCTGGCTAACATCCTGGTGGATTGGTCGTGTATTCAAGTAGGCATCTGTATTGAGCACCGTTAGGACATTATCCAAAGACTCCTCCTCATAGGTATGCCATTTGCTGCATAACCTATCCATGCCCAATGTTGCCACATAGTCGGCAAATCCTTCGTTTAGCCAGAGATCATTCCACCATTCCATTGTGACCAGATTACCGAACCATTGATGCGCCAATTCATGTGCCATCACCGATGCCACATGCTGTTTGTCCAACTCCGATGATGCATCTTTGGCATAAAGTAAAGCTGTCTCACGAAACGTCATTAATCCCCAGTTTTCCATGGCACCCGCATGAAAATCCGGCACGGCAAGCTGATCCATTTTGGGCAGGGAATACTCTATATCAAACATACCCTCATAGTACGACATAAGCCTAGGTCCAATTTCAGCTGCATATTGGCATTGCTCTTTGGCCGAAGGACGTGACCAGGTTGTGAATTTCAATTGATATTTCTCATTGCGCGAGGGATAGCCCTCAAAGTCGTTTATGCTATAGGCCACCAGATAGGTGGACATTAGCTCTGTTCTTTTGAATATGCTCCAAACCCAGTTTTCGCGTTCGCATCTGTAAATCTTAAAAAACTTATTTAATAAAAAAAAATCAATACATAATAATCAATTTCTGCTGCACTTGCATTGATATCCTTCTAATGATGGGCATATTGCTTAGAGCATTGTATTGGGAATGATGTCCTAGTGTAATATTAAACGTGGCCTTAAAAGCGGGCTCATCGAAGCAGGGAAAAGCAGAACGCGCAAATGTAGGCTCAAACTGAGTAACCGATATGAATCTGAAGAGATAGGATTAAAATTTCTTGATTTTATATAATTCTTTGTCTTACTCA
The DNA here is from genome assembly GCA_018904305.1 of Scaptomyza montana. Taxonomy (NCBI): domain Eukaryota; kingdom Metazoa; phylum Arthropoda; class Insecta; order Diptera; family Drosophilidae; genus Scaptomyza; species Scaptomyza montana. Next base: position 601,531 of record JAEIGR010000001.1, read on the forward strand.
CTTCTTGGTGCCGTTATCCTCATAAGAACTTGCATAGTAGCCAAACATGCTCCTTTCCAATTTCGACCAGAATTGTAGACGCAATATGTAGTGTTGTCCTTGTCGCAAATTTGTTTCCAAATGCAGAATAAAGAAATCAAATTTCAGATTACGTTCCATGTTTTGTATACCAATCGAGTCGTCGCAATTACGGTTCATTTCCTGCAAGCGAGTGCCATTTAAGGCAATATTCAAATGTGGTCCAGCGTGCAAAGTTATGTTTGCAGTGCATTGCAGGATGCGTAGCTGGATTTCAACGTCGCCAGTGAAGAACAATGAACGATCGTCCTCCAGATGTGTCAAAATGCGCAGATTATAGTTTTGCGGTCTTATAGAGCTTGGCAAGCGAAAATAGTCGTAGCCAGCGCCTGTCGCTAATAATATGCTTACTAGCAAAACCATAAGCATTTTAAATAATTCGTTGAACGTTTTTTTTCGATTCAAAACTCAAAGCAAAGTGCTGCCATACTTTTATTTTTGTTACAGAAACGGCTACTTCATGTGGTACAAATGTACCAATACGTGATAACAGTGGCTATCGATAGCTAGATTTCTGTTAAACTCCAAAATTGCTGTTGCCTAACATTAACAGCTGTGCTAAGTGGCCGCAGGTTGGCAGCCCAAGTACAAGCTCATTTGTTTTCCTTTTAGTCAGTTTATCCGCCGCTGCTGTTGAAAATGGACATGTTTGGTGGTGCTGCGCATCAAGTCATAATAAAATACTTAAACATTTAGACGCAAATCGCTAAATATTTAAACAAATCGCTAGACAATTAAGTGCGTTAAGTTGTGCGCGTATTGCGGTGTACTAGATTGTGTGTTCTTTGTGCAAAAATAACACGCGCGCGTTCAGTGCCAGTGCGAATGTGTGGCACAAAGCACAAATCACGCTAAATGAGCGTGCAAACGCTGAAAATATGCAAGAAATGTAAATAAATAAATAGAAGCTATCTGCTAATTGTCATAAATATCAAAGAAGACCAGGTGAAGACATTTTAAGTGTTTATTAAGTGAATCGGCCATTGCAATTGGCCAGCAAACTGGAAAATTGGCTACAAACAATGTTGCAACATAAAAGTTGAACAGCTGTTTTTGCTATCTCTGTCTCTGCTCTCTTTCTCTGCTTCTTATACTATTTTGTTATTGTTGTGCTGTGTTCTAAATTCTGCACTGCGTGTGCATTATTATCAATGCTTTTGTTGCAATGTTTATTTTAATTTATTCAATTGCGTTTCTTCCATATGTATAACGCACAATGTTCTGTTTATTGTGAACTCTGTAATGAGCACAGCGTGCACTACTTTTGACGTCAGCCGACAGATGCTGCTGACGCCGTCGGCGCGTCGCCTGCTGCTGCGTGACTACGGCGCCGGCGGAGCAAGTAGTTCAAATGTTTACCAATTTATCCCTCAATCAAACAAACACGTGCAGCAGCAAATAGTTAAGCATTCCCTCGTCTGCAATTGCTAAATATGCTGTTGAGTTGGGGTTACAATGTTGCCAAAAATAACTGTTATGTTGCTTCAGCATGTTTTTGCGATTTATTGTTGCTGTAAAATACAGTTACACAAAAAAGTGGAAAAGATTAAAGAATTAAGAAGAAGACAGGCCATTCGACTATTAACGTTTTGCTCATTTAAAACTGTAGGCATTTGTTGAATTTGAATAAGAATATTGCCATAATCAAACGTATATTTTGTTGCCAGCATGTTGCGGCACTTTTTGATATTTGCATTACAGCCTGAATCTAAAGCAAAACTGCCAACTCATTTTATTTACTTTCTGTTTATTGGCACAACAGTCGAAACAACAACAATAACAATAACAGCTCGTAAACATATGCATACGCACACACATTTTACATTTGCGGAAATTGAGAGCAGCCCACAACAAAAGCAAGCAAGCAAACAGTGCTGACGTCGCTTTGCCTAGGCGTCAAACAGACTGCCCCAAACGCAGCATCAGCAGCAGCAGTTGGCAGCCTTTTTTGCGGCTACTGTTCAATGTATCTCTATCATTTGTATTGTGCCAATTTTTTCTTTTTTTGATTTATATTCAATATCCCTGCCCAGATTGTGCCTACATGTTTTTGATTTCTTGTTTTGTTTATTTGGCGAAAACGTGTTTATTATTATTATTTTTTTGTACTAAATTCAGTTTTGAAAACAAATTGTACTGTCGCCGGCTTTTCATTTATTTTTCCTTTTGGTTTGACATTTGTTATTGCATATGGCAATATTTGTATTTAGCATATTTTTGTTTGAACAGAAAAGTGTTTAAACATGCCACTTAAAGTCGCAATTTTCGTAGCAGTTGAACAAATGCTTTTTATTAATTGGATTTGATATTATAAAAATATCTTATCAGCAACGATTTGACACAAATAAAAAGGAAAGTGAAAAAAGTCTAGACCGGCATATTATAGAAATTGTTATGCTTTGTATGAAAATGTTTCTTATCTAATGTTGAAATTCTGTGAAAGTAATCTATATTTAATTGATATCCTAATATAAATTCCATACAACTTTGAATCCATAAAACTAGCAATGTTACTTTTATTATTTTTCACATTTGTAAGCCATAAAGTTTTTTGCCCCCTTAACTTGTAAGACTTAATTATTTAATTGATTAGTTTTTGTGGCTGTTGTTGTTATTGTTGTTATTGGTGCGACACTTAAAGATAAGGATAGACAAATTGTAATCTAAGTTGGACATAAATTAAAATCATCATGTTTTACACAGAATTTATTCTAAAAAATTTGTAAACTATGAAACTTAATTACCAACTAAATAGATCAATGCAAAAACTAATTAGATATTTACTTTCTTTTTTGCAGTTAAACTTTTTTATGAACCCCAAATTCTATCTCATCGTAAAGGGCTGCCAGTAGTGAGCGATTGGCAGCGCTTTTTGTTATTATCGGACAATGACTTGGGCGTTATGTGAATGTTTTACGATACGGTTTCGATGTCGATTCCTTGTGAATTGGTGGATATAAATGTAAACTAAAAACTGTGGCTCTATGGAACATGCCCGTGGATATGCATAAGAACGTCTCCGTACAAGTTGATAGTGATTTTGCTTTATTACTACCTGGCGGTGTATATGAGATCAAGAAAATGGAACCACGCTCCAAAATACGAACAATTATTGTGTTTTGCCTATTTTTAGCCATTGCAGGCATCATTGGATTCGGCTACTTCTGTCAAGATCAGGTATGTCATATATCGCTAATCGATAAGCATCTAATCGAAATTCTTAAGATGTACATCCCATAAATAACTTCGTCTCGTTGATTCCGTTATTATTGCTTTCTGGCGCCAATGCAAATCAGGCATTTCAAACTGTTAAATTTTATAATTTATATTGCTATTTGCATTTAATTATAAATTTATTTTTGTCCCACAACCGTTTCTTGGGTTTTTTTATTTTGTGTGTCGCCAAAAAAACACGTTTTGGTCAAAACCAACAATTTATTAGGTTTTGTTTTCCTAGCGGATTACCAAGTTTCGCTCAGTTTTGAGCGCTTTTAATTGTATTTAACAACGAAAAACATTTTGTTGTTTACATTGTATTTGATTGAAAGAGTATTGGCGCCGTTAAACTTCAACCGTTTCGATACTCACAATGGTCCAAATAGGTGACAGAAAATTACCCTAATATTCGAATACAAATTTAACTTTTTATGGTGTTTAAGACCATGAACATGCAAAAATCTTGAATGTCAAAAAATGTGCAATCCAAATTTGTTGTATTAGTTGACTAAATAACTAAAAGTAGAAATTGAAACTCTCGTGAAATATTTAATTTCAAAAAACTTTTACTGCGTCATTTTGATTCACACTTAATAAAATTGCACAATTTTAATTAAGTTCAACAGCTCGCTTTTATTTTCCCACCATATTCGTATATTATTTTCAATATACAACAATAAAATAATCTCGTAATGAACTGTTGACATGACAACGTGAATTGATAAGCCTTAAATGTGTCGATGCCATTCAAAATTGATGGATTTTATGAGTGGAGCGTATAGTTCACTAGGTCTGTTCAAAATAAATCTTATCCCTAGCATCCGAAACAACGCATTTAACAACGCCCCCGGGGCGCATTTATTCTAATATCGCTAGTCTATCACTCAGTTTACAGCTACATAAATTTATCTATGTGAGAGCTACTGTCTGTGTCGTTGTATATGTATGTTAATTATCAATTCAGTTGACGCACATCACATCTTTTAAAGTGTATAATAGAAAATAAATTCGTACTGACATTTAAATGTATGTTTATATATCTATCTTGTTATTGAAAGGCAAATTAATATGAAAAATATATAGAAGTAAAGAAATATATTTTTATTTTCATGCATATTTAAACTGTTAAAAAATTAAATATTTAAGCTAAACATTGAACAGTTTTATGAATTTTTGAAGGAAAAAATTCTTATTTATAATTTTAAACATATTTAAAAAAAAAAAACCAATAGCATGTTATAATCCTCGCTGAACCAACTACATTTAAAAATTGACTTTGAAATGTCTAAAATATCCCAGTTTTAAATAATCCAAACTGAAAATAGCAAACACTTAATAAATTATTGAGGCACATGCCCCAAAATACTAAAAATATACTTATACAATTTAAAAACATGCAAAAAATTCAGTCTAGCCAAAAAAAAAACATATAGTTTATGCATAAATGCTATTTATATTATTATATTTATATATAAATAAAAATAAAGGAAAATGAGTTCAGTGTCATATAAAATGGTAAATTTATTTTCGCTTGTCATATCCATTGGCCAACACTCAAAATTGTTTATCATCACGAATCTTTTTATGGGTTCGATGTGCAAAAAAACAAAAATGTTCAAATGCTGTAGCATTTTTCACTCAACTAATTTGCAGTCATGTTTCTAACGCCCCGGCTCCTCCTACACCCAAACAAGTATTCTTATAGGCAGTACTACTCGTAGTACTCATAGCAAATTGAAATTGTGAGCAAAGTGACATTAATTGGGCACAGCTGCCAGTTTGGGTAAAACACGCGATCTTTAGAACAGTCTTATGTTGTGGTGGTTTTTTGTTGTTTTTGTTTTTGGTTCGTTTTTGTTGCTGTTGTTTGAGTTCGCAGCGAGACAACATGGCAGACACGAGCCACGCCCAGCTGTTGTGTTGTCTGAAAGAGATATATGCATGCATTTGTTTACAAAAATAGCTTAATTAGTGACGCGTTACAACAAATGTAAAGTATAAAAATCGTGCATTGCGTGGTCGCATTGCGTGTCCAAGAGCAGCGAAACTAATTTTCATTATAGCTGTGACGCATTTTCCCTAAAATGCAGATTTATTTTAAGGTTATTATCATATGTAAAATAAAATTTGTTTATATTCGGATGAATATCAACTTTGTAAAGGTGCTCACAATGGTTGTTTATTAATAGCTAAACACTGTGAAACTTCTTTTGGGTCAACTAAGATTTGACTATTATTTCTGAAAGAATTTTAGAATTTCTGCAACATTAAGAAGTATTCAGATAAGTACAACTCTTTTAAATGTGAACATAAGAACGATTTTTGTAACTGAACAACAATTTTATTTTGAAACCCAACTGCTTATAAAAACCGGAATGCCCAACTTGAACTTATTGTGTAGCGCAATAAAATGTGTTAAAAACTTATCAGACACTTAGCTAACAAACAAAATTGAACACTTTTACTCTGAATATTCATTAGGTCGATGCGACAACTAAGACTTGCTTCCACAAGCTCAAATATCTGCGAGGTGAGCGTCAGTCAGGCAAGCAAGCAAGCAAATGAAAACTAAAACAAAATTCAGCGCGTTAAATATTTTTATTTATTTTTGTCTTGACAAAAGCTCATTTATTAAATGGGAATGTTGATGTTGTTAATTTTGTTGTTTCTTTGCGTTGTTTTCATTGTAAATTGAATCCAAAAGTTGAGGTAAACGTAAACAGATAAATAACAACAAATACAAATGTATCTCAACTCTCTAATTGAGTTTCCTTTCAACTTTTGTCTACGCACGTGATATAAGAAATAATTTATTTATTTATTGCTTGTTGGTTTTGTTGATGCTTTGTAAGTTAAGTTGCGGCTCCTCTTCATAAATATAAATAATATCAACAGTTTTGGTAATATTTGACCCAATTTCCGGGGCGCTAAACCTAATGAAATGTTAAACTATGAGTATTTTTTTACATTGTTGTTTTTTTTTATTATAAAATGTTGGGTGTGTTTTTCTCTTTTTTTTAATTTTTTTAATATGCGTGCCCATGTCTCCATAATGCAAATGCTTTGTTTTTGGATTTTTTAACGGCTTTCCGGCAGCAAACAAAATTTTTCTTTTATTTTTATTGTTTTAACTTTCTCACTTCCATAGAGAGAAGTTGAACTTTTTGCTCCCCAGAGTGTGCTTATTGGGGCGCTACATATACGTATAGATTTCAATATTTATTACAGTTTTATTGCTCTATTAGAGCATTGCAAAAACTTGTCCTGTATGGTCCTTAAAAACACGCAACTGGCTTTAGTTTGATCATTAAATCAACTTCTAACAAAAACAACGGCAGCCAATGAACAATACATTTTGATTTCGTTCTCTATCTCTTTCATTTTTGCTTTTGAAGTATTTTATTGGCACGGATTTAGCTTATGATCGTTCCAGTTTATGACCATGTTCGATTTGTCGTTAATTGCTTTTTATTTTGTTTGTTTTTTGTCAACATTTTTACGAAGGTGCGCCGCGCTTTAATCAATTTAATGGTGTGCCGGACAAACACAGCAGCTAGATAAGTTCCCTTACGTTGAATAATACATTGTTGTCGGTGTTGAAGATTTTTATTACTAATTTTGATAATAAACAATTAAAAAAAATCACAGAGCATTTGTTTAATAGCATCTAAAAACTTAAATATGCTCTTTTAAGTCTTTTTAAGGTCCTGTTCTAAAAAACATTATAGTATTTACAAATAAATAAATCGTAAATATTAACTTTCTGTTAGTTTCATTAAGGTAAATCATTATATAAGCCACTTCTTAGCTTTAAGAGCTATAAATTAAGACACAACACAACAGCTTACTAAAACCACATATCACACAAAATTAATGTGGTTTTAAATTTTAATGATCGTTTCTAGTGAAATGAAAGTCCCCGCATCAATGCATCGATTCTAATGAAATCCTAACGACTGTTTCCAATTTATTGCTTGCGTAGCATTCTTAATTTGTAATTGATATTTAAATATGTGTTCTCGTGTTACCTAATTATAATTCATGCACGTGTATCGCTTGACTTTGTAACTGGCCTTGTAATTCGCAAACTTGTTGAAGCCCCACTTACAATCTATTAAGATTAATTGCTGCGTGCCGTAGAATAAGTGTTTGGCATGCCAGTTTTGCAGTAATTAACACTGTGTCAATAATTGAGCGACGCTCGCTATATTTAACTGACCAAGCAATCACCATCAATATTCCATTTATGTGATATCTTTATTATCATCCTAACGACCCGTAGCGTAAAACCAGTGGCTCAAAACCAAAAGCGGCAGCAACAACAACAGCAAAAAAAAAAACCAATTAAACTATCAGCAAATCTGAAATATATATATGTATGTACAAAACAGAGCACATGACCAGGAAATGTGCAGAAGCTTGAGGGGTATAAGAGAAAAAAGCCGCACATGTCATAAGCCAGAAGACGCGTGTCAGCGGCACTTTAATGTGGTACCATCCGAGTCTCTAACAATGAACCACATGAATTTCAGATTAGTGCTGCGGTTTTGTTTCTCATCTTTATTTTTTAAAGATCCAAATCCCAAAGACAATGGGGGGGCAAAAAATTATTTTTTATTTTATTTTTTTTTTAAGAGAAGGAAATCAACGCGCATTATTCACGCCTATTTGAAGTTAATTCGTGCACAAAAGATCATTGATATAAAGCACCAGGAGTGCGAGTGAGATGCACACATATTTGTGATTTTTCGCTCTGACTTTGATGTTAATTCATAATATCCGTCTGGCACAAATTAGCCAACTGGTCAAAGCCTCCCAGCTACTTTCCAGACCGTAGTTTGAGCTTTTTTTTTGAACGTTTTTTTCTTGTTTTGATAAAATTTTCTGATAGCTTCGGACACTTTTGTTGTCGTTATTGTTGCTTTTAAGGCTGGGCCAGCGTCTGGTGCACATGTACGAAAAAAAACAGGTTTACGTTTATCTGTCAGGTAATAATTATATATATATGTGTGTGTGTGTGTGTGTGTACAAGTGTATCTCGAATACACTGCAATGTAAGGTTTGAACTGGTCTTGAAAGATACATCGTGGTCCTTAGGGGTAAAACCGTATAACAAATCAGATAAAATTTATATTTTTTAAGTATTGACCTTAAACATGTTTAAAAGCATGAAACTGTTTTATTTTAGATTAAAAACTTATTTATTTTCAGAAATCTTTTCAACTGTTAGATAAAATCTTTAAAAACTAAAAACACAGAAGCTAAGATATCATCACTAAAAGCCTCTTTAAATTATTATTAATGTTAGGAACAAAAAATAACGACAGCTCAAGTTTTCAGAATGTGTTCAATATAAATTTATTGTTTTTGACTACAAACTTTAAGAAAGTAATTTTGTCATTTTACTTGAATTTCTTATTACCTAATATTTAAACAATATCATTTTAAGTTAGGGCACTCAATGGTCAGCAATTTCAAATTTGCTTTGTTAGTTTTTATTATTGAATGTCTGGCAGTCTCATGTTTTGAAAGCAATGTAAGCTGATAGCCATTTATGAGCTTAAATGGCAATGCTGCAGGTAGAAAAAGATGCCTTTAGTTTAGTTGTTTTTGTTGTATGCCTTTGGGGTAGTTCATCAAAGAGGATCAAACGTTTCGCAGCGGCATCATCTACATAACAGTTTAGGTTGACTAAATGCCAAGCGGCTTGGCCAAATAATACCTGGCACGGCTACACAAAAAGAGTTGAGAGCATCATGTTTTACAGCCTAATGGATATGTCTAATTGGGTGGTATTAAATGTATAGCTGCAATTTAAACAATTTGTCATTTGATATCTTGTTTTTGGCACAAAAAGGTTTTTAAATATTCGCAAATTTATTGTTATATGTATTTTATGTGCTTTATTTGTTCGACATCAATTTGCAATTTGTCCTTTTGCATAAATAACAGTATAAAATGTGTGCCGGTCAATAAACTCTACCCAAAAATTGGCCATTGCTATGTGTCTGTTATAGCCACAATTTTCCATTCATTTTATTGCATTTGGCAATTACAAATTCAATTCCAAATGTTTTATAAAATGCAATTAGCGTTTTGTAATTCTAATTGGATGCATTTTGTTCAGGTTTTTGTGGACTAATTTTAGTCAGCAAAACTGCTGAAAGCATTGGAGCATTATGGCTAATGCCATAATGATAAGGCATAATAGAGCATGTGTTTTATAATTTTTATGATTTATTTGTGTTATAAAAATTTATACAAATTTATTTGTATGCATAAAGTACTTAAAACTTCAATAAAGTGTGTCAAAAGATAATATTAAAAAAAAATAAATAAAAAAAATACTTAAAATTGCTAAGCATTCTAAAGAAATATTTTTAAATAATAGCTATTTCAAATATATTTACAAACTGGTATTGTTCATAATTTTGGTATTGTACATTTTCGTAAAATTATTTTAATCTGTTAAAATCTATTAGTTTAATAGTTTACTACAATATTTTTACTTTGCTAGCTGTTTAGCTAATTTTGACTTAGGTACTCAAAACCATCCTTTAAACTTTACCATGGCTTCAGGGTGATATTAAAAAAAAAAATTTGCAATAAGCATCCAATTAAAACTTTTTAACACAATTGCAAGGCTCGTAGCCAGCCAGTCAGCCAGGCCAACAACAACATCAGACAAGCCAAACAAAAAGTCGGTCTAACAATAATTTAGTTCTGTGGCCGAATACACCAAAGGCGGCCAACAACAACAACAACAATAGTGACCATTCTATGAATAACTTTATACTGTCGCCTATCTAACGAGCTGCAAAAATGTGTACTATAGTATTATGATATAATGTATGTATGTATAAAATAAATAAATGAGGTTCGGCAAAGCGAGGGAAGGGGGGTCGGCTTTTGGCGGATAAAGGATTTCCGCTTGGTTGCTTGAAATATGAGCAGATTTCGACAATGATGTTGAGGAAAAACCTAGTGGAAAATGTGTTATATTTCTTCTTTAGTGATTATCATTATCACCATCAACAACATAATCATCAGCCAGCACGCATCATAATTACAATGAGAGTGGTTTTAAAAGACGGGAGAGGGAGGCGTAAGCAAAGGGATCTCTTTCTAAATATAGAGCCCAAGTCGATGTGACAATGTGAGAGGCGTGTTTGGATTTCGCAATTGCAAGACGACTGCTAACTACATATAATACGATTTTATGGTTATGGTTTTTGCTCTTGCTGTGCTGCTCTTAAGTGGCGATAAAGAAGAAGAGGAAGCAGCCGCTGGAGTTAGCAACAGACTGTCAAAAAGTTTTTTTTTATGTTTTTTTTTTGGGAGGGATATCGACTTACGTCGCGTCGGCTCGCCGCGACATTGAATGAATGTCTTATGGCTTATGGCTCATGTCTGCGTTTAAAATCTCAACCGAACCAACCACCACCTACACCACACCCCTGTCACCACCGCTATCGGCCTGCCTCCCTTTAGTTGTACAATACATCAGGGCCTAACATTGTTTTGCACTTGGCTGACAGCTCGCTGCTTGAAGTGTTTTCCAGTTTGCTCACGTATTAATTGCTCGAGTGGAAACGACGACAGCAGCAGCTACAAAAAAGAAGAAAACAGTAAAACTATCGAGCGAAACATGTTTTTTTGTTTTTGGTTTTTTGTTTTCTTCCATTTATTTCATTCTCAGATTTGGTCAGTCGTCTTAAAACGATGAAAACATTAACAAAACGATTCGGCCGTCACTTGCATCACAGCATTATCCTTAATAGATTCTGGTATTTTTGGATTATTGTTTGATTTATGATTGGATTGGCTTATTTTTTGTGAGTGTGAATCATGAACAAAATTGTTTGCCGCAGCATGATTTATTTCGAGGCTTTGCAAATTAATTCGAATTTATGCTTTGATTAAGAAAGGTTGATAAGTTTATAAGACTTTGTTTGAGTTGAAATTATTTCCGTTTAAAGGTTAAATCAAAGTCACAGACCTTTTAAATAAACTAATCAATGAATTTTAAATTTTAAATTTAATAAAAAATCACTTTCCTAAACATTTTATTTTATACACATATGTATGTAATATGTTACTTTGGCAAACGACATGCTGTCAACAATTTCAATCTTTTTGGCTTATCATTATCCGCTTCTTATTTTATCTGCCTTTCCTTAAGCACATCCTTCATTCTGCCAATGCGTATCCCAGACCGCCCGCACCGTTGTCACCTGCTGTTTTTTTTTTTTTTTAATATTTTGAATTTTTTTCCTTTAACCTCACAGTCCCAGCAGTGTCCATCAGCCGTCGCAGACGAAGGCGTCGTGAACTGCATAGTAAATATGCGCTCTGAGCTTTCCATGTTCTTTGTGTGTATATTTAAAATCGAGGCACTTTATGAATGTCGATTGCATGCGTATGTTGTTTGAAGAGAGTTGGATAGAGAGAGAGTGAGAGAAACGAATGTGAGGCAAAGGAGGGCATTGCAGAAGTGGCCACTGAAAATTCATCACGGAAGTCGTAAATAATGCTCCCAGACATATTTAATCGTCAGCGAGACGGACGTGCAGACAGGCCAAGCAAATGTCATAGTGTAAACCGATGCAAGTATGGACTATGCACATATATGTATGCATATTTATAGCATTAATACATTACAAAGTGAGAGTAAAATATGTCTAGGCGCTTTTAGGGCTTCTGTTATAGTTCAATAGCTGATCATCTTTCATCTTGACCGACATGCCGCATGCAGCCACCAAGTGGCAGGCATCAAACTGACAGCAGCATCAATGCCCGGCAATTCATCATTAGAACAATAGTTGCACTGCCAGTCCAAATGGCTTTAGAGACTACTCAAACTTGGCATTTCAACGCCCTATTATATATCACTTAGAGTGCCGAGAAATGCCACACATTAAGTAGAAACAGATCTCAAAGCGAATCGGGTCTTTGGAATAATATGTTACAAAAATGTGTTTGCATATTTAGCATGCGCCTCTCAAGTGGCCAAGCCCAAAAGCCCAACAACAATAACAAATGCAGTTCCCCTTTCTCCCTTTCTCCATACTTTTCCATGCATCACATGAATTGCATTTGCTGTTGGGTTAATGTTTTGTTTTTGCTTTAAGTTTTTTGGATTGCTAATGTTTATGTTGGTGTCTTGTAATATCCGGCTTGTGTGTTTGTGATCATGTTGAACACATGTTGACAAAGTGTGAGTTCTGTGCTACCTACTGGTCTGGCACTAGCCAGTCGTCGTCCACAGCATCTACGACACTCGGTTTCCAAGTGCAACTGAAACCAAACGGAAGCGATTTATATTTATTCTGCTCTTGCACTTACACTTCGAATGAGTCTTGAGATAGCACTTAAGTTAAAAGCCAAAGTTCTGCAGAAAATTATATTAAAAGATATGTAGATAATAATGTGGGACTTATGCATTCTAAGGAAAAAAAATTATAAATATATTGTTTGAAGAAATGCTTACAATTTAAGAAAATAAATAAATAAATTAAGAAAATAGTGTCAGAAATGAAAAACAGACAGTTTTTGCGATTCTTTTGATATATTTACGTCAAAGTTTATCTCTTTGATCATATAAGTATGCGAAACGTTTTAAACTAATAACTAATAATTTTTGAATAATTAATTCATTTACTTTTTTTTTTGTTTTTTGTAGTTTTAGAAGCGCACAATATAAATAAAATAAACTAAAGCAATGATAATCAAAACCTGAACAAAAAACAGCTATTTTTTCTACTCAACACAGCATAAAGGCATTTCATTCAGTTTACAATATGGTTTTCCACAGAGACTTCTACTTTATTATTTTTATTATCAGTGAATTCCCTCGAAGGCCAGCAAACAAGATTCTTAATGAGCCATAGAGCCAGCAGCCGGTTGGGGTTGTCGGCGGGGTCGTCATTGTTGGTTGTTGGTTGAAGTTGAACTAGGAAACGATTGGCAAATATATAAAGTCACGGTATGAAGTTTTGAATGTATGAAAACTTTACTAATGAACAGCACTTATTTTCCCTTACTATACTAACAAAAATGTATTTTACATACAGTTGAAGGTAAAGTTAATATCATAAATATTTTATTACGATAAATTTTTTACAAGAGAAACTGAATACAACAAGTAAGAAGGCTCTAGTCGGGAGAGCCCGACTAGAAGATACCCTGAACCCAGTTGCAATAAATAAATTAAATTTATACAAGACTTTGGTATACTGACTTAACTTCAATCGATTAAACTCGATATCTCCGGTGTTTCTTAACCGATTTGGACGGAATTTTCAGAAAAGTTCTATCGTTACCCATTTTTTCAACCCTCATTTTTACATTTTCCAAATTCGATATTTTTTGTTATCGATTCCATGTGTACATCGGAAACCAGAATAGTTATCGATAATTTGAAGCAAACTTGTTCTGCTCATGGTATAGTAGAACTTATATTAAAAATCTGAAGTTCATACAGACGGACAGACGGACATGGCCATATCGTCTCGGCTGTTGATGCTGATCAAGAATATATATACTTTATGGGGTCGGAGATGCTTCCTTCTGCCTGTTACATACTTTTGCACAAAACCATTATACCCTTTTTTACCCATTTTATGGGTTAAGGGTATAAAAATCTGCAAATGAACAGAAAACTTTTTTGTAATTGCATGAAACATTATTATGCTTTAAATGCGATAAACTTTGTTGTATATGAAAGTGGCCGTACACGAAGTTAATTTTTAGGTAGAATGCATGCTGCACAGATTCCGAATGCTTATCGAAAATAGAGAAAATTGTGAAAAAAAATAAGTAAAAATACACCGAAGTCACGTGCTGTTTAATTGAGAACTTGAGATGTAACTATTTGTCTTGCAATAAAAGTCATAAAATTTATAAGTTGTTCACTCAAATTGCTTATGATAAATCGAAAAGTTACCAATTCTGTATTTATGGAGCTGGAGCTGTGTACGTGTTGATCGATTCTTTAAAAACCCCAAGCTATTATTTCAACTATTCTGACACGCCATTGGCATATCTAATTGATTTAATATAAATTCATTTCGCAAACTTTTAAAAACTAAACTTTGCTGGGAAGTAAAATATTATTTTCAGTCTCGTAATTAAAGTCTCGTGGTTAAAATCTTGCTTAAATTATGTTTGTTTGTCCCAAATGCAGTTTTCTGCATAAATGGGAAAAATAGTAAAAACTGGTCAATTGCGAAATTTAGCTGCAGATTCTGATTTGAGCAGTCAATTTCTATGCGATAGTAAACCACGTAACCAACGTAAATTGGGCAGGTGTGTCAAAAAGGAAGAATGCTGTATTGATAGTAAAGAATGCATTACAAAAAAGGAAAACCTTTTTCTAAAGGTGTGACTTCTTAGGAGAACAATGTCAATGACATTGTCAGATCATCTGATTGATTATGTTTACCTTCATAATCAGTCAGGTGATCTGACAATGCTTAACTGGTTTAATTGATAAAGAATGTGTTTTAATTAACTCAATGTAGAAACATTGTTTAAAATACTTTTAAAATCAGTTTTATGCATAAGAAGCATAGAAATTTTTGAGATTTAACAAACAAGAAAATATAAAATCGATACTTTCTAACTTGTCGCTTTCTAGCGCAGGTAAATTTCAATCAATGTGTCGCTGAGTGGTTGTACAGCTACAAGCACTCTCTCACACACACACAAACACACAACATGTCGAAGGACGGCGAGGCCAAACAAAAATCAATGAAACAAAGTAGTTTAAGCCGAGGCAGGATACGTGCGGATTATAAACCAGGCCCAAACAATGGCCACGTACCAAGCTAAAGAAAAAGAAACCCAATCATCGGCTAGCGAAGCACCAAACTCTTATCACAATGCCATCAAAATCCGGCCACAATTTCAGCTCTGAGAAGGTGCCAATGTTTTGACAGTGCCTCAAATCCAAAATGTGTTAACAGAAATTGACATTGTTGTTGTTGTCATTGTCATTTCTTATTGTTATTGGCAGCTCAATACGTTGAAAACAGGAAATCAAAGCGTGACTGAACTTTACAAATGCTTTTATCATACATATATAAGGCGGGGCAACAATTTTCCATTTAGATTTATGTCTGCTAGACGGTATGCTCTGAAGATTTCATTGTTCTTCTTCGTCATGTAAATCCAAATTGTTAATTTCATTGAAGCCATCTAATTGTACAGCTGCCTTGAGCATACAAAATTTTTGTCGTTAAAGTTTGGTCAATGATAAACGGGAACTGGAAAAACTACGTGATTTTCAGTAAAATCAGTTAATTTGTCTGTTCCATAGCACCTTTTGAAACTGGCGCCAGCTGAGTGGCATTTTCCAAATTAAATACAGTTGTAGTTGCATCTGCATTTGTATTTTACTTTTTTTTTAAAACATTTCGTTTCTAGCTAATTGAGTTGCCATTGCCGAACAAGCATTTCCACACAATTTGCCCATTGAGTTTTTAAGTGCTCCGCACTTGGAGTTAGACGGCAGATTGAATACATTTATCAACTATTTGCCCTCTCTTCGCCACCGTTCATCTATTTTTGTATGCAAAGAAAGTGCATTGACATTGCCACATTGCAAATAACATTGGCAGCCTATGCCAATTTTAATTCTCTTTTTATTTTGTTTTGTTTTCTTTTATCTATTGCTGAATTCAATACCCTGTAACAAAAATAGAAAATATTTAAAGTATATCATTGTTTAAAATATAAGACTTGTTAGAAAAAAATGAAAGTGAAAGTTGTTTTATTTTAAATTAATTTTCAAATTTAGATTTATATGAATTCAAATTAAGATTACTTATTAAATTTTTTTTATTATGTGGTGACATTAAAATAATATTTAATTTTATAGAACACTTCAATAGCAGCACAAGAATTAAAGTTGCATCGTTTTACTTCCTCAAGCACTACCTAATGCTCAAACTAGTTAAACCAAGAGTATTTCAAAGTCTATCAACTTTAAAGCTTAAACATTCCCTCATTTTTATTTTGCACAACCCGCATTCGCTTAGTGACGACGAATGGCTGCATGCTAAATGCCAAGCCCAGCCAGGGCCAAGGAAGGCCAGCCAGAGACAGGCCAGCAGCGTTCTTTCACTAACTGCCTCAAATGCCGCGTGATGCATAGAAATGTTTCAATTTGATAATGTATGTGTGCATGTAGGCACTAGTATATACAAGACACTTAGTTACATACATACATATGTATGTATATTTATTCACAGCATACTTTGCATGTCTCCTGCGGGGTCTTGACGCCTCGTTGGTCGCACATTTGTCCACTGCGTTGTTGTGGCACCCAGCTCCCAGCTAACAACAACAACAACGACAGCGACAACAACAAAAGCAACAATAATTTTAATGTGACAATTGCATTGTTATTGCATTTAAATTGTACATGCGGTACAATGAGTTCATAATGTTTCTAGGTTTCACAGTTTGTCTTTTATGCAATTTTTCTTTCTAATTTATGTTGCGTTTTGCATGGCTAAGCAGTTGACTGCGGGCTAACAAAGCATTACAATGCAACCAGGAACTAAAGTGTCGAATAATCCAAATGGTTGACCCAAATGTTTTTTTATTAAGTTACGGTCATAGCTTTGCTAATTGAATAATATTAATAAGAGAAAAGAGAGGTATAAGTTGTTTGTACCTAAATTTGTTTAACATTTTGTATATTACACAAAAAAGGTTGGAGTTTTAATACTTAAAGCTCGTAGTAAGTAAAGCATTCCCTTAACTTTAGCAGGACGCCTTATAAGTTTAATTTTAGAGCTTACTCCTTTACTCAGCTTTTAACTGATGCTTATTTAGTCTGACTATTGTGATAAATCTACACAACTCTCAAAAAAACATAACAAAATGTGTGTCATATTTTCAGCACATCAACAAATTCTATTTAAGCATTTCACTTAATGCGCATAATCAACTTCACACGTCACTCAACTTTAATTTATATCACCCCATGTCGTCCGTACTAAACGAGCGTCGTTTTCGTTTCGAATGTTGAATTATTGAAATGTCGATTATCTTAATCTAACACTTAAACATTCATCAATCAAGCGCCTAATGCCACTTCAACGCGGCCCCCAAGAGACCCACACACAGCAGCCACACATTGTCCGTCATGCCGAGTGGGTTACGAGAAGTTAGAGCATTTTTTCTCTTTGTGTTCTTCAACTCTATTTCTTTTTTTTTTGTTCTCGCTGATGCTGTGGCTGCTGCTGTTTTTGTTGTGGCAGGCAGGCCTCATATTTTTGACGTTTGTCAACATTAACTACACTTAATTCAAAATGTCAGCACACACACACACATACACAGCCACTTCTAAATTGTCGCTGAGTCTCGTGTGTGTGTGTTCTGTACACTATTCCCAGTTGCAAAAACTTTTTTGTCGCCAGTTCAGTGCACGTTCTGTCCCGGAGTGATCGGCGGTCATACGTTTCCTAACCCAGTCATTCTATACCCTGTTGCCATGGAAATGCATAAAAAGGGTATTTTAGAGTTGGTTTAATGGCTTATCTATTCTAATAATAAAATTTAATGTAAGATTGAATCAAAAGTAATTTCAATTATAAGATCTAAAGTAAAACGATCTAGCCTTAATTACAAGCAAACTGAAATTATTTATTTTCCTTCAAGACTCCTTTCCTGAACCTTACTACAGGCTATATTCTTAGTCGTGCACATTCATAATTCTGTTCTTCGCCATGGTGCTGGATAAATTATGCAATAAAAAGGTCGCAACAATTGAAAAGTTGCCTGTGCGTTAAACTGCATAAAGTGCAACAATTACAGGCAAGCAATTGTAATTGTAATGTGCGCCCTTTACAGCATTTTGTATTGCAATTAACGACAAGTTAGCTTCCTAGTATTTCTTTCTTTCTTCTTTTTTTCAGTGCTGTTTGCATGTTTTGCCTTTCAGTGAATGATTAGAACTTTGGCATAGCGAGCGGCACGCATTAAATTTGTTCTTTGCAACCGTCGAGCGTCTTGAAGTGTTTGCATTTCTGCATTTTTGCATTTGGCTGGGGGCTTCCGTTTGGCAAGCGTGTCTTTAATTGCCGATAAGCATTATAATTCTTCCCCTTCTGTTTATTTACTTTTGCTAAATGCCCAAGAAGTGTTGAAGTGGTGCAGCTGCTGCTGCTCGAAGTGACTGCAAATGCTGGTCTGAAATGGACTCAGAGTAGCCGCTGTCGAGTATTGTCGATTAAGAAGTACTGAATTTTTATTTTTGTTTATACAAACTTAAAAAGTTGCTTAAGACATTATTTTTTTCTAACAAACTGGCAAAGCAGAACAGTTGTTTACATAAAAGAAAAATGAGTAAAAATTAATTTAGTGTTGAAATGAAAAGTTTTTGATTAAAAAATGCGACTTGTTTGTTACGCTTCTTATTCTAATTCTGATTAATTTCCATTAGTTTACTTGGTTAAGATAAAACATAAAACGAATCGAATTACTAAAATCCCCTTTAAGTTATTCCCTGTAGTATCAGGATGTTTATTTCTTTCATCTAACATTGGTTAAAAAACCACGTGGTTTTTTAACATAGCTTCTAAAAATGATTTCAACTTCTTCATTTCATTTTAGTCACATTAATTTCCTTAAACTAAATAATTTGTGCTCTGTTCTTGCTCATATCTATAACATAGTATCTACCATGTCAAAAGCTCAATGTCCTTTCATGTTTTTTGACAGCTTTATGTGGTTGTTTCCTTGGTAAACAACCCGATAAAATCAGCATGAGATGCTGGCACTTTTCAGGAATTTGGTTAGGCAGATAAGTAAATTTGCCAAAATGCCGCATTGTATTGAATCATATTTTAGCTAAGATCGCGTTGAAAATTTTGTGCGCTGAGCGAGCAAAAGGAATTTGCTGAAACGAAACTTTCTACGATGCCTATCAGAATGAAGCCATGGACTATAAAATTATCATAAGCCCTAAAAGAAAAAAAAAAGAATTTCTTTTGCCAAATTTTTGGCGTACTTTTTTCCTCGCTCTCTCGAATTCGACAGTGAACCAGGCGTAGGCTATTAATTTTATGAGGCAACAAAGCGGGCAAACTGACACAAAGGCCAAATAGAGGTTGGTGGCAGGGGTGTGTGATGTAGTGTGTTAGGGCAGGTAAAACTCTATTGGCGTTAAGGTGGAGGATTTTAATAAATTTCTACGTAGTGTAGTGTGCTTTTGGCCTGGCTTTTCATAATGTAGATTTTATGCTGATTCAATGTTCTTTAGGGCTCGATGCTGCCGCAGATTGAAGTTGAAGCGGCGCGTTAAATTAACAACGCCCAGGCATAGACCCCGCCGCCCTTTAAATTCTTGTTCCTCCCTTGTCCCACTGAGTCCATTACAAGTGGTGATTAAATGCTCGTAAAGTGTGCCTACAGTCTGTGCCCAAATATTCTTATCAATATGCTAGCGGAGTTCTGATACAAAACTTAAACACAAGCACAACTTTAGGTATAAATCTTTTGGGACGTATTTTGCCCGCGATCTTGTTCTACACACATTTGGCCTTAGCAAAGTTATGAATATTGATGGCGACATGTTGCATAGTAATTTGCGATGCTTTTGTGCCGAAATTCTAATAAAGGGCCAAGCGCCAAGATTGAGTTTGGCGTCTTTTGGGATTACTCTCGCCCCTATATACATACATATACATCATCTACACATATAACTACATGCATAATTGCCTTTGCTTCGGGACAATCACCCAAACAAGGCCGTTATCACCCCAGCCCAAACTCGGTTTAATGTTCAGTTGTAGAAAATTAGTTTAATGCTCAAAGTCAAGTGACTGGCAAACGGTTACAGAGCAACCTTATCAGCGACCTTAGCGGAGGTTGTGAGTCTTGACAAATTATGGCATCGTATGGGTTAATTGTATTACCTGCCACGTGACGTTGATAAGAAAGGTGGCAGGCAAGCAGGTTCGAAATTTTCGAGTTTTAATCAGAACTGTTTTATGGGCGGCAATTGAGTTAGATTGTTTTATAGCTGCATCAAACACGAACACTGTAGCAATAAAATATGCTATTAATGTTAATTAAGCCTGGTGATACGCCTGTTAAAGATCAGGCTTTGCTATTTTGCCATAAAAGCAAGTTTTGTTATAGACTAGCTTGTTTTCTTTAATATTGAAAAATTTCTAATATTACTCTTACAAAATTTTGTTTGTTTTTCTTTGCCTAAATGGAATTGCATTTTTTTGATGAAAAAACTTGGCTGGGATTTATTTATTTTATATATGAATTATACTGCAAGTCAACATTTCGAAAAATTCATCATTCCATTAGTTGTTTTCCAATTGGGATTCGCAAAAGACATGCAAATATTTGCGCTTAAATCCGCTGAAATGCAAGATGCTTTTTTTGTTTGTATATTCATAGTATTTTTGTGAATGCCCGAAAGGCGCACATGAATAACAAGCATTTTTTTCTCTTTTTTTCTTTCAATTCAGTGCATTTTTGCAAGCGCCCCAACCCCTTGCTGCCCTCATCGTTGCTCCTTGTTGTACCAAAATGTTTCATCTTTTTGAATAATTTCCATTAACTAAATTCGCGCTCAGTCGTTGCACAGCCTTTCAGTTGGTTTGTTAATTTTTTTCAATTTTATTTTGCGCTGCAAATTAAAATGAGAAAAATACTAGAGAAAAAGACGAATGAAAATTGTATATATACCATATGCAAAAGTAATAACCGGAAGCCATGACCTCCATTTTTGTTGAACTGAAAAAGAAATTGTTCGTTTTGGGCCATAAGAAAATGCGGCTCAAATGAAAATCAAGCCTGTGCCAACTAGAGAAGCAAAATGCGTACATGTCCTGACATGTGGGTCACAATGGGTGCATGTGTGTGTGTGTATATGCGAACAAACAATGCACATATATTCAGTTGCATGCAAGTGCTCAGTGCAAAAAAAGAAACAGGGCATAAAAGAAGGTATGTGGGTGCTTTGCTGCTAAAAGCCAACACAATATTACACATACGCCGCATGTACCCGAATACGTACGTATCCTTAGCCACCAACCAAAGCCTATTACACAAAGTGTGGTTTGTTGTTAACGCCTTGCCAGCACACACACACACACACACTTTAGGAGACACACATATATACATTTGCATGCATTTTCGTATTTCATTTATTCAGTTTTCCCTTTTTTTCTTCAATTATTTTTTTTATTTTGGTTGCGAGTTTTTTATTCTTTTTTCTGCATAAAGTTCATGGGGTTTATTTTTTTGGTACAAGAGTTGAGTGCAAGTGCTGAAATCGTAATAATGACCAAAGCACACACATACGTAAATATACATATATGCATATATTTATATGTCTGTGCATGTAGCGTTTATTGTATGCATATGTGATGACTTTGTGCCTTTTTGGTGGTAAAATAAAAGTTGCAATTTCTTGCCATATTTAAATTGCACGACAAACTGAGCATGTTGTGGTTGCTGCTGTTGCCTCAGCTGTGGCTGCTAATTGCCGTTTTTCTAATTGCTATATTTCTTTCCACAACTTGTATGTGACCGAGTCAATTATGTGGCCATAAATAATGAAGTTGATATTCATTGCAAATTGATTCATATTACAAAACTCAAACTAGAATTTATTGCAATAGCTTAATCGAAACAAATTACTGAGAATGCAAGAAAAGTATGAAATATAAGGTTTCAATAAATGCAATTAAGTGGAAAAAAAAACTTTGAATAATAGTTTTCAGTACAGAATTATTCTTTAATATTGCCTCTTTAATATTTTCTGATTCAATCAATACACCATTTGCTAAATAATCATTTCATATTTATTTAGTAAGTGCAAGCCAATTGAAAATAAATATATCCAACACACTAGCCAACGCAGACAGATGTTGCAATTCCAATGATAATCTTTCCTTATGTTTGCCTTTGCATTTGTTGTCTCTGTTAACGTTGACGTTGTTTGCGGCGCCAGCAGCAGTGGCAGCAATGCTGCCACATTGTCGCCAATAATAATTTAGCGACTGTGTGAGTGCCATAAACGAAATGATTTATTAACAACTCGAACAAAACTGAAAAGGCAAAAACCGACACGATCCGATCCGACCACACGAAAAAACCGCCGGCAGTAACCCTACACGCAATTCTTTTTATCATATCACACATATGGTTGGGCCGGAATGGGACGAGGCGGGACGGAGCGATATCAATGGATTCGTGGGATAAATTATCATTTGCAATCAAGATTACTTATTAGCGCTCCAAACATATATCGCAGCTGTCATCAGACAAAGTTTCGATGCAACAACAATACAAATATACTTATTATAATAAATAATTGCATTGAAATTAATGGCATTGTTGCAACATGCTGAGTCAGCTTTTTTTTGTCTCGCTTTTCTTGTATGTTTATTTTATTTCTGTTGTGATTTAAAACATCAGTCGGAGATTTAGTGATGTTTTTTTATTGTTTGTTTCTTTGTGTATTATTTACTTTTTTGCATATGCTTAACACATTTTTTACAATTGGCTGATTATGGCGCGTTGTTGTTGTTTGTTGCTGACTGACGTTGTCAGATTTGCTAGCAGCTTTTTATTTGATTTTAATGTATGCCCCCCCTACAAAACGAAACGATTCTGCGGCGGAAAGCGATGGAGACGCAGATTTGGCGCCAGCATAAATTATTTCAATGTTTAGTTTTTGTCTGTCAGTGTTTTTGGCATTTGATGTGTGTGTGTGTGTGTGTTTGCTTTATGCATGGAATATTTGTGCATGTATTATCTAGCAGCGCAACAGTAAAAACAATTAAATATACTATTTCAGGCTTGTTCACATTTGGTTTGTAGCCTTATGCTTTTGTTTATTCTAAATACATTCTAATTGTTTTATTTAATTTAATTTAATGAAAATCAAACTTAAATTTCTTGATAACTTGGCAAATTACATTGCCACAAATTGATATTATCTACTATTGTGCATATGGCTTCTGATTCTAATTAGTTTAATGATCTTTTCATTACTTAACAAAGAGTGTAACCCTAAAGTTTCTAATTTCACATGCATTTTTTTTATGAAATATTTTATAAGCGTAAAATTGTGTCGGGTTTTCTTGTAAGCCTCTTAGAAACACACAAAAAAGTTGCATAAACCCTTTTCATGCCTTGCCGCACAAAACTTTCGGGCCATTAGATAAAAACAAAGAACAGACGAAGACCTGAGTCGAATGAAAAGCAAAAAAAAAAAAGTAAATAAAATAAAAGAAATGCCCAAAAGCGAGAAGAAGATGAAAGAAAGTTTCTTACCTTAAGTTTATAAGTACTTGGAAAAGTTTGTTGGCCTGGTCAGCTGACCAGCTGACCACTCAAAATAAACAAGATTGAAAATAAAACTAATTGCTAATCGTGCATTAGAATGTTCCGACCCAAAAGACAATGGCTACCTGGTGTTGTTCTAATGAGAGTCTGTTCGACGTAAGAGCGGCTTACGTAGCTACAGCTACGTAATTATCCTGTTAAGCTCAAGGGTGGCAGAATTGCCAACTTGCTCTAAGTTCTCTTCCTCACTCTGTTTTATGTCTTTTGGCCATTGTTTGAATGTTCGGCTTGCCTGGCCTGCTCTACTTTAGGAACTTAACTGTTGTCGTTTTGCTTCCGTAGTGCAAGGCTTTTGGTTTGGGTCCTGTTCTCTTTTTCCGCTTGTTTCTGTTGTTGTTCCACTTGTCTTTCGCTGTTGTTCTTGTTGGCGCTGTTGTTAAGCATACAAGTCGTTATTTCTGTTACGTTTTACGTTTTCGCTTTTCTTCTAATTTAATTTGCGGTCAACCAACATTGGACAGCCAGGAAACATAAACTAGCTGCTTTCGTTGCCACGTCCATACTTTCTATCCCCACTCCACAAACCACGTTTAAATTCAATCCCCCAAGCATTATGTGACAAAAATATAATAGGGAAAATAGTAATATAGTATTTTAAACATTCTGTTCGTAGAAATCAAAAATGCCAATATTTAAGACGCAATTTCCTTAAACACATTGCTTCGGATTTTTATCTATTTTGTCAGTTTTCAAATTACATTTTAATTTGATCCGGCGACGCCCTTTTACGTCTTATACGTATAATGTGTCTGGATGTAGCGAACTAATTTTGCGCCTCTTAAATTAATAAGTTTTTAAACAAATTAAGTAAATATGTGCGCCATTAATGTTTGTGTTTTTTTGTGTGTTGTTTTTTAATGTGGAAGCGCAAGTGGTGGAAGCAGCCAACACAAAAAAAAAAAGAAATTTTATTATGGTAAAAAAACAGCTAAAAAGAATATTGAGTGGCGTCCTGCGACAAGATTTTAGGGGTCCTGCGCCCTATTTTTATCCTCTTATGTATTTTAATGGGCTTTTGTACTGGCTCTCATTTTACTTGTCTCCAAAGACAGAAGAGGCCAAAACAGGATAGGAGAAGACATTACGTTTGGCCTGTTTGCAATTTCGGTTTTTTTTTTTTTTTTTTCCATTTTCTGTTTTTAAGTATCATACTTTTTGCCTACATAAACAAAATGTTTTTTAACAAAGTTTCTTTTATCTATATTTGGTTCTCATTGCAGGTAAGCACCAGAGTTTGTAGAAAATTGAAGTGGCCTTTTTCTTGCATTTCCTTTTTGCTGTGTGTTCAAACATTTGGCAAGGACAAGCGGTTACTGGTTATTACAAATGCCACGGCGGTGCTCCAACTAACCAGAGTAAGTGCCATGGATATAGAAAGCGGAAAACATGTTCAAAAATGACTTTAAACTTTTATAGCTTAGTCGAAATTAAAGCGATGCTTACATTTTGTTGATTTTCTTATTTGACTTTACGTCTAAACTTAATTGTTATCTATTGCCCTGCGAATTCATTCTAATTGAATGACAGCTTAAGGGCAAACTTAATTAATTGAATTTTCCCAAACCAATTTGATAGCCCAATCATTAACACAATCAATTGATGACAAGTAAGAAACACATAGCGCACCCATTTCCATTTCTCTCACACACACTTTCGCAGCTTCACACTTCAGTGGCAATTAAGCAAATCATAAAATCAATTGAGCGAGTATTGCATTTCATTTTAGCATCGTTTGACTTGTCAAATAAAAAGCTAAAGTCAAAGTTAAACAATTTGTATAAGTATACACACACACACACACACGCGAGCATATTCGCACAATCCCCACTTATTTGCCCAATTAGAACATTAAACCTAATGCCAACACGATTGCAATTAATTACCAAGGAAATTAAATTCCATGTTCAACACGTAGCGGCAAATATTAAGCTTGGCAATAGCCAAAAGCATACTCAACGACATGGTAGACCATTATACACACACAAAAACACAAACTCACACACACATAGTAGCATGCGGCACAATGTGTAGGTTCGCGTTAATAACGGCACATGGCACATCAGGTTAGGATCCATGCCCTGGAACAGACCCCAAAAACCAGGCCACGACAACGTCCCAACTGCACTTAAAATCAACAACGTTTTATGGCACTCTCTGTTTTATTTTTCTCGCGCTTTATCTAAAGCGCCAGCCAAAAAAAGAGAAATAGTTTTTTTCCTATATGCTTTAATTGTTTGATGGCGACCACTCACCAGCCAACACCCCCTTTTGCAATTCCTGACATGACATGTGCCATACGAAGTTTGCCGTCAACTTTTGCTATTAAAGGTAATTAAATGAATGGATGCGGGCGGGGGTCTATTTGTGTGTGTGTGTGTGTGTGTGCATATATGCATGAGTTCACAATAACTAACAGCGTGTTTGTTGGCGGCTTTTATTACCCTCTAGTTCTCGATGTGTCCCATATATTTGCTACTGTTCTGTAAAAATTTTATTATGCATTTGAATTTTTTCAAATATTGTCAAAAATTTGACCTTAAATAAAAATAGAGTGTGGAAAACGTATAGAAAAAATGATTAAAAATGCCTTTGGCCTCCTAGCAAATTTATATTGTTAAATTGACGGTAAATATATATATATATACATATGTGTACTTTAATCTGTTTAGAAGGAAATGAGAAATTATTCCCAGATAATTTTGGACTCAACTTATTCAAAACCAGTCGGCAAAACTTCTCCCGAATGAACCAAATAAGAATAACCAGGTTAAGACTTAGACTCACGAAAATCACACACTCACACTATATCAACAAAAGCCTCAAGATAAGTACGTCTTGTAACAACCAAATATCTCCTCCCACGACACACCCAGACAAAGAATATTCGGCCCTTTACCCTGAAATATTTCTCTCATTTAAAATTATTTAAAGACCATAATCTTTTAACACTCCAACTACACACATTTTGTAAATACATACATAATCATTCACAGAGCCCAGTCGCCATTGCTCCGTAACTCTTAGCAAACCTGTAATTTAATATTATACTGTTAGCTCTACATAAATGAAATAAGTTCTGGAATATTCAGTTCTGCAACAAGAAAGTTATCTAAGTATTGTCAACTCTTTGCTATGTATTTTTGTGTGCTGAACAAGATGGCGTTTTCAGAATTTGCGTAACAAGTCAGGATGTGTTTATTTAAGGCATTCAGTAGGTTTTTTTCAATGTCCTGACATGCTAGAAACCATACCTTTATTTTGCTGGCCTGTTCTACTATTCAGATTTGTTAAATAATAAATCTTTTCATTTCGAACAAACTGATGAAAGTTTAGAATTATAATTTCTAAGAAACAGTAAATTTCTGATAAAGCTATATCCGAACCTCTTGCCTTAATTGATTTTACTTGGATTATTTGTGCTTCTGTGCATGCATGTGTGTGAGTGGTGTGTTTTGTTAATTAATACACATTGCTTCCACTTACCCAACGGCAAACTATATACCATATATAAACTTTTGTACGCCAGCCTGGGAACGCCTACAATTGTGCGTAATTGGTCAGCGGCGTCTGCTTTGCTTTTAATGCGATTACTGTGATTACCATTAATAATAGTTTATGTGTGCGATTTCCGAGTTTCAATGACGTGAATTTGTCAAGTTCTCGGACGAATGCAAGGCGGAGTGAGGTGGATACGATTGAGCGTGGTGTCGTTGTGGGTTAATGCCAACTGTGGATTCTACTCAGAACTAAGTAACTGGCATGTATGCTAATTGTTTTATGGGTGAGTTTGCTTTCATACAACTCAGTTCTTGTGGGCTGCGTGACGTATAATGTGTTTGATTTTAGTTCAGACACGAGAGGCTTTTGAATTATGTTTCCTAAGTTTCAACCCAATGGCAGCTACCATTATTTCCATATAAATTAGTTTTGAACAAGTTAAGGGCTAATAAAATGTGTTCACAAAAATGTTGGCCAAATATTAAGGTAAGTTGATTTTTAAATTTATTTAAGCAGTCTCGTTAGCAGGCTGGATGTCTTTGACTCAATGAAGTGATTCGAAACAATTGAAAATTATTTAATAAATATAATAATCCAACATTTGTCAGATCATAATTTTGTAATCAATAATATATTAGTAAGATAATTAAATTGTCTATGACATAAACCCCATCCCTTATAGTATTCCATAAATGTATTATATATAAGGAAACTGAGCGTCATTTATTATTCTGAAAAGTTGTGTTTGCGAAACCAACATCCTGGAAACCACTAAATAACATTTTGTCACCCGATGACATTCCTACTTTGGCAATCACTCACATTTCCCGCATATTTCATGCCAACATTTCCATAGATAAATTTTCGAATGCAAAGCTAAGAATTCATTTAAATTTCCGTGTTCGAAGAGATAATTGAATTGGGGTTTTTACTCTGCCAGGGGAAACTTAGCTGCCACTCAACTGCCAAGCAATGTCTATGTAAATGGATATAGGAAAAGGTTCATATCTTTTGACAGGCTTTGAAATCCATTTACAGTTCATTTACTAATGAGCCAATGACGTATTTATGGGCACGCGTCATTCTAGCGCCTTTTACTTCATCTAATGCATGAAGTAGGATTAAAACCGCCCTCGCCTTGTATCAAATGTCGACGGTTTTGACAGCACAAAGCCAACGCAACCCCCCCTACCTTCTTGAGAGAGAAAAAAGGGAATGTGTGTGTGTAAAGTTTGGACTTGTCGATAACAAAGTAAAATGCTGGCACGTCTTGCATGTGCGAAGTTTTCAATATTTTGTTGCTTTTATTTTTTCTGCACGTTTTGCTCTAGTCACATCTGCAAGGTGTTAGTGGAATATTAAGTAAAGTCCATATTGAAATGGGTTCTGTTGGGCTACGTGCTTTCACCGGTATGTCAAAAATAACTCCAAAGAAGTGCAACAACATTGTGTTGTTAACTTTCTATTTTAAACTTTTTTTGCTATAACAAAACTGTCTATTTGCTGCAGAATATGTCAGCAGTGAGAAAAGTTTCCAGTTGCAATTACGTTGTGCAGTTACTAAAAGGCAAAGTGAGAAGGAGTTGGTGAATATCTATAGATTGATAACTTTGTGTGCCAACTTTACGTAAATATTAACTTAAAATATTCTATTCAATCCTATTAACTTGAATAATTATTGTCCAAAGCACTTTCTATTGTTGATAGCTTGCGTTTCTATTGAACGCTTGAAAGGTTTCTGAAAGCACCACAATTGTGATTGACATAATGTTTTGTCACCGCAGTAATAATCGTCAGCTTGTCCATTATAATAAACCCTTAACCGGCAACAAAAGCACTTTGTGATAACACACAAAACCAACAACAAAGATAATCGCGCAGCAACTTTTATGTTAATTGCTCAACATTTTCAATCAAATTAATTAAACAACTTTGGCAACCACAA
Organism: Scaptomyza montana; assembly: GCA_018904305.1. Classification (NCBI taxonomy): domain Eukaryota; kingdom Metazoa; phylum Arthropoda; class Insecta; order Diptera; family Drosophilidae; genus Scaptomyza; species Scaptomyza montana. The sequence goes on from JAEIGR010000001.1 coordinate 630,656, forward strand.
AACATTTTTCCACTCAGGGTTTGAGTGGCATCAACTTTTGCGCTTTTCATGGAAAACCAAAACCAGATGAAGCATAGACGAGTGTTGATTTATTCAACAATTTCAATGAACTAAAATATGTTTACCTTGGGCCATTCAATTGCACTTAACAAAAGGACTTGTAATGCAAACATTTAAACTGAAGATTTATATGTAAATGAAATCGGCATCAAATTACGCATGAAATGTTTTAATTAACTTTTGCTGCACCTTCTCGTATTTAAAAACAGAATTAAACACCTTGCAACATGAGGCAATTAAACAAACAAACACAAACGAAGTTAAATAAATTTCATATTTCAAACGCACTTTGAGAAGCATAAAAGAATTACAAACAGCAAAACAATATGTGCAGGTGTGTGGTTGACAGCTCTATGAAAATAAAAAAAAAAAAAAAAAAAAACAACAACAATAGCCGGCTAAAAACTCGGAACAGCACGAATAAAAAAGATGAAAAAAATGTTTGGTCGAAATAAGTCGACTATAAATATCGTATACTTTTATTGAAAAAAGTTAAGGGAACTAAGAGACAGTTCAAGAAAGCTAATAGCTAACGAAAAATCAATTACTTGTATACAGAACCATTATAGTTGTATATCTAATATATCCTTGTCCAATAGAATACACAACAGCAATATGCCCTTTATTCCTCACATAATATATGCGTACAGGGTATAAAAGGCGGCAAATACAGCAACTAAAAAAAGCGCTCTCGGAGCTCAAAATACGCGCGAAATCATGTGCAAAAACGTTTTGAGTAAAAATAGATCGCTGTCTTCCCATTTTTTTTTTCATGTGGGGACATGCTGAAGAAAAAATGGCCAGCTGGCTTCTTCTGCCAAAGGTGGCATTAAAAGAAACATAGTGCATGACGTGATGGGCGGTATAAGAATAAAAAGCCAGTGGCACGTTCGATGTGTCTTTGGCTATAAAAGTTTGTGTGAACTAGAAAAAGTTATTGTTTTGCGACTTTGTTGACGTTGTGAACATCAAATAAAAGCGGTTTGAAGTTATGAATAAAACAAAATAAAGCTATAAATAATAATAAAAAATAAGTAACAGATACCTGTCAAAATATGTTTCAGTGAAATTTAATTATTTTTCGTTTAAAGTGAAAAGATAAGTTATAATAATTTGAAGGTTAAAAACTTGCTAAGAAATAATTTTTTAAATTGCTTATGCGAAACTGTTGACATAAAACAAAAAAAACCCGACTTAAATTCTATGCATTTTTATCCATAAATATTCATAACAAAATGCTCAACCTCTTTGTTCCGTTAATTAATTTTCATTTGCGATAGCTGAACGCTTTTTAGTATTTTAGATAAAAAAAAAAAAAAAGAAAGTAATAAAAATATGCCTAAATATTTGTAGATTGTTTTGTGCCTCTGTTGGTTTGCTTTTAATACAAAGGTATTGCGCAGTTCTATGTTCTTTGGTATTAAAGTCGGTAATGTTAAACGTCTTTGCTTTGCCAAATAACCTGCACATTAATAACTGTCCTGGCAGCAAGAAGCCATATCATAAATTTGCGCACTCGACAAAACCTCGGAGACATTTAACAAAATAATTACCAGCATATTTCGAATGTCTTATGACATTTATCTTAAGATTGTATAGAAAAGAAAAGTAAGACAGAGAGAGTGAGAAAGATAGAACTGTAGCGTATGTGCGAAAGAGAGGGATGGCACACTTCAAAAACAAGCAGTCATTTATAAGTCCGGTTGCTTCAAGTTATTTTTTCCTACACGACTTAAACTTGTTATTTAACACATTTTTTTCATTTCTGTCAAGAGGCGGAAAAGTCAAAGAGCATTGGGCGTGGCAGCTACATTGCAACATCATCTTTGAGATTCACACATACACACATGCTTTGGAGCACTTGAGACGGCGTCTGGGACTACTCGAAAATCTCTAAGGACTTGCTTTCCGAAGTGCGAATGTTAGTTAACGCATAGTTTATCCAGTTCACTGTTGTGTGTAAATGTAGTTGTGAAAGTCTTCGTCTGCATTGCAAACACATATTTAGCAATTAATTACACTTGTGCCCACACACACACACACACACACATTCACATTTCGCATTGTTAGCCTCAATCTCAGAGCTTGCGTGTAGCTTGGGTTGACAAGCGATTATGCTCTTGCATATTGTTGAAACCACCTTCAGTTTTAGGTTCTAATGAGATCCGACTAACGTCTCAGCGCTAAGCACCTGTACAGGCATCGCTTGTTGCACATCGGCTCAATGACATTTACTATAATTGATGCAACCTTTGGTTCTTGCGTAAAATGTTTTCTTGTCAGAATGAAATTTCTATCGCTTATACATTAGGCTTGATTTTCGATTATAAGCTGCATGACTTTGGCATTAAATATTTTCAGAAGGAATTAATTGCATAAGTTGGTTGAAATCTTGCTCGATTAAACATTAAGAAACTGCAACGAGCTTTCTTGTTTTCATTTGCATATGCATATAATGTTTGATTTTATTTACTAATTTATTTTCCTTTTACAGCTGTTGAATCTTATGAAACAGCTTAATGAAGATTTCAAATATTTTGTATAGCTTTTGTTTAACTTATTTAAATATCACTTTGTAAAATTGCAACCACAAGCCTTGTTAGTATGTAATTAAACTATTAAATTCTGCAATTGCTGTGAAATTGAAATACATTCAATGGGATTACGAATATACTTAACTGAATCACAGAGCCAATATCTTTTTTCAATTTGATTTTTTTCTAACAAGCGACTAGCTCCGCTTTAAGCCCCTACAAAGCTGCTTCAATTACCCCAGCTAATGCGCATAAAATGGTGTAACAAGTGAGACAAGTGAGTCAAGGAATACTCGTAAATAAATCCGCTCTTTTCCTCCAGCGGCCTCCGAGCCCCGTAGCTACGCAACACAATCAGATTACGCAACGGGAAAGTGTAAAAAGAAAAATGCAAGTTACGCCACGCGCAGCAGCCTTAATCCGCTTTTAATTGCTTGGAAATCCAATAGGCGACCCACATTGAGCTACCTGCCTGTCTGTCCGTCTGTCTATCAAAAGTACTTGAAACCTGAACAATTAGTGCGCTAACAGCAAATGGTTGCGTCTAGGTTTCCTTGGCTTATCAACTTTTATGGATGCGGAACGAGCCGTTGAAGAACTTGGCTTACAAAAGTAGGCAATGGTATTTCTCTTGTTGTTTGGCAGCTAAATTGCATATTTTGCAATTGCTTAAGCTGCGTGTGCGCAGCAACCAATAAATATTGATTTTAATTTTACAAGCACTCATGGCGTATGCGTTATATTTATTAGTTGTCAGATTACGCATGTGACGCATGCGAAGAGATGTACATTAAATTCCTTAGCTTTGTGCCCAGCCTGTCAAGAAATTTTCTAATGGATTGCTGCTTTTCTTATGTTTTGTCTCGAACACAAGCAGTGAAAAATATTGGCTTTGTCAAGAGTATACAATTTATTGCTCAAGTATCACTAGGTTTTTCTATAGCTCAAAGCTACTTTGTAAGCCCGTCTGCCTTCACTTAACGTTCAGCGCCATTCCCAAAGGTGTCTAGTGCTTGTTACACTGTTAGAAATGCCACTTCCTGCACATTATGTCTGGTCTTTTGTTGTCACCTGCAGCCACAAAATCAACGTCAACGTGGCCAGAACAATGTGTTTAACTTGTAATTGTATTAGATACTTTGCGCTGGGTGCAAAAATTGATGCTCAATTTGTTCAAGCACTTGCTTTCACTTGCTTGGATTTTTGATGGAATGAATAGTAGATTAAATTACTTAAAGAAAAATATAAAGTATGTTGGTTACAGTTAACAAAAAGAAAGTATTGTATATAAGTTCTAAACATTAAAGTAATCGAGACTGTGTATAAAAAGTTCATCCATTGAAAATCGTCTGACATATACAAGAAAAACCCCACCAAAAGTCCTTAAAGTCGTTTCAAAAATGAAACTTGAAAAGCAACTAGGCCCAAACAAATGGTGATTAAAGTATCTTAAACATAGTTTGCATAGTACTTGGCCCTTTTCATAATGTTATTAATAATAAAAAAGTAACATAAAACTCCATAAAGCTTGTGGCACTTAGGAGCAATGTACTTTTTACGCAATCAACTGTTGAGCTACAACACACAGTAAGTATTTGCACAGTCTTCAGTGCAAAGTACTCGAACAGAACGCAACCAAGAGCAATAGCAAACGAAAGTTTTCTAAAAAAAAATTTATTGTGAAGTTTTTACTTTAAAGATTTCCTTTTTTTTAAGTTCTTTTCCTATTTTCTCATAGCGTTGTTCAAGTTATGGCAGCATTAAGTAAACGCCGGGCACAATGTTTATGCATTTATAATGCATAATGTGGCAGAGTGCAAGCGAGAACGGTAGACCAAAGAGGAGTGCAGAGAACGCACAGAAGTATGCAACAAAGTTATGCAAAGTGCAAGAACAGCCGAGCAGACAAGCAGAAAGCAAAGCGCTTGCCACTTGAAAAATTCAGTAAATTCTTAAAGGATGGCTGGTTAGAAGAAAGTAGTACGGAGTGCAAGGGTTGGGGGATAAAAAATGTCGCACATTGTAATGGGTTAAGCGTCGCCAGCAAGAAGGTAAAGTGGCATCGTGTAATGGCATCTGCAACAGGATGCAGGTTAAGTTCTTGACGCTAGTGCCACACACACTCTCAAACACACACACGCACACACATAAATTGGCAAAAGTTATGAGCGCATGCTACATGTTGCATGGAGCCAAAATGTAGTCCAAGTGGCCTGCAAAGTGTCAACTTGTTTGATTTACTTAGCCTCGCTAAAATAATCAGCATGAGAAAAGAAAACATGCAACCTAACGAGAGACTGCTACGCACACCAATAAGTGCCTCATTATATGCTGAACACACATGCACACACAGACTCAGAAAAGTTGCCGGGTTCCTTAACTTGCACCATTTGGGCAACTGGTTGCCTTGGCAGCTGCTGCATAGCTGTTGACGTATATCAGCTTCCGGTGCATAACATGCTGACGTGTTTCCGGCACACGCAACAGCAGCGTTCGCATATATTTTAAGTGATTTATGATCTAGCACGCCTTACCTTTTTCCCTATACACTGTTTCGGTGTAAGTGTGGTATATTAGGTTTGGTGAAGTGTTGTAACATTTTGGATGGTTACAAATTGTTAACTTTTAACTTTTTTTTCTTTAAAGCAAATAATCTCATTCTCATTCCCTTTATTTCAATCTGTCTTTTATAATTGTTGTGTTAAATATATTACAACAGAGTATTTGTTCGTCGTTAGGCAATAAAATTTGTTCTAAAATTATTTTTATTTCGGCCTGCTTAAATTTTTGTTTGTGGCGCACAGAAAAAGTTACTTTTTGTGACGCATCCTTGCATTAAATTGGCTAAAATCACAAACTTTTTGCTGTCAACTTGGCGTATGAGTTATGACTGCGGCTAAGCTAATCTTGAACTAGATATTTGCCACTGCAGCTGCTATTTTGCTGTTCTTGTTATTGTTGTCCTTTAAGTCTCATTTTGCTTGGTAATTACGTTGGTGGGCAATTAATTTGAACGATCCGCAACAACTTAATATATCAACTGAAATGGCCCACAAGCCAATGTCAGCGCCTGGATTTTCCGCCTGAAATATTTCAACTTTCTCCTTATTTCTTGTTCCTTGTTTTTAGGCACTAAGTTTTGGGCAAGTTTTTTTTTCTTGTGAATGTTTCTGTGCGCTTTGCGTTTTGCCTTTTGAAATTAGTATTTGTCGTCCTGGGCTGCCACATTACTTGGTTTATCTGCAACTTGAGTGCTGCTCGAGCAGCTTCAGTTGGAAATAAACGCCAACAACAATTTGTTTTCTCGCCTGGGCAACGCTTTACACTTGATAAGAAAACTTTTTCACTGGTTGCCATTTTTCAATGTCTCGTTTCGCCGAAAAGTCGCTGGTAAAAGTTTTTAGTTTAATTTCAGTTTCAGTTTGTTTTTCGTAGTTTTACTTTTATGCGCGCCAAAAAATATTTACGTTAATTGTATTGCATGCTCAGATTTGACTACACCTAATTTTTTTCGATGTTTTTTTCTATATCTTTTCAGGTATGCAATTCAAAACCAGACGATGGGTAAACTTTTACAAAAGCAGTTAAGAATATTATAACATTTTTATTGCTATTAAATTCGAAAGTTTTTGAAAATATTTGTAAAGGGCTTGCATATAATACTATTCGTGTGGTAAGGTACATGATTTTTAGACTAGACAACATTTTTACTTTAATAAATATATATTTGATTAAATATGCTGATATTTTTATACTCGTAAAATTTAATTAACAACAGTTTCGGTTTTGTGGTTTTGCTATACGCGAAAATATTTGATTATGTCTAGATGATTTTATGGTTCTAGACGTTATCTGCCTAACAACTCGTACACACTTTATATAAGTAGCTTTAAGCATAGCTTATGCTCATGCAATATGCGCCATTCTCAAGCACTCGTAACTCTCATAGTTGTAGATCATTAATAAATCACATGCCCGCAATAATGTAGTCAGCTGCAGTGAAGTGCAGCAGTAAAAGTCGATTTCCTTCGCTACAGTTTTCTAGCCCATTGTTTAACTTTTTGCCTCGGCAACATTTTTTGGCTTTTGTCTGCTGCTCACTGCTGCCTTTCCCGGTGTCGGCGCACCTGCAGCAGGTAGAAAAGCTAAAATCGAATATCACAGAATTTCTATAGAAAGTCAGTGAATTTTTCTGTATTTGCTGGCTAAAGTTACGCGCTGCTATTGAAAAACGTTAGCAATGACGCTTCTGAGTATTTTGTGTCATTACTTAAACAATTCCTTAACTAATTGTATGCATTTGCCAATGTTTAAGAGGAAAAGTTCGCCGCACAATTAATGCAAAAAAAGTACTGCCTTAATTAAAAGTTTGCAAAATAAAGAAATCAAATAAATGGCTAGAATTTTAAACAAAAAATTACAGACTCCAAGTAAATATTTGTTTGCTTTCACAGAGAAAGTGATTGAAAGGTGGTTGGAGGCTCAAAATAGGTGTGCGTCTCTGTTTTTTGTAGTGCTGTCAGCGGCACTCGTGTTTGTTTACTCTAGAAACATCCGTTGGGGGCGTGGCTGCAAGCCTTTAAAGTCGTTGCTTCGGGGTTTGTAATTAATTAAATCCTTTGCTGTTATCCTGCATAAATAAAAAAAAATATATATATATAAATACTTTAAATAGAACACACACAGCAACAATTGCAATTTGGCCGCATCAATTTGACATAAACAAATTAAGAAAAAAAAACTGTAACAGAAAACTTGCGAACATTGAGCGAAAATTTAGATTATGTTATTTAAAATTGTTGTCCATGCGGCTTGGCAAGCATGCCACTTGCCACCAGCGCTATGCCGCATTTATTGCTTCATCTTCTGTTATTCTTCTGGCTTTTGTTTGTCTTAATTGCCCAGTTTGCACTGTTGCTTTTAGCCATTCAGCTCGATTTTTTTTTTTAATTCTTTTTAATTTTGGCCTATGTCTTCTTTATACTCTGTGCTTTATGCTCGCTGGTGTGCGACGGCATTTAAAATATGCACGGCATTTGACATTTTAATCAACCATGGCAGCGAAGGGAGCAGGGAATTTGGGGAGAGGAATCGAATGAGAAAAGAAGGCGCAAAGCAACAAATATCAAGCAAAAGTGCAAGAAGCAAAAATACTTAAAGAGTCGCCTTAAGACGATGCCGAGAAAAATCGAGCGTAAAAGGAAAAGGAAAGGAAGAAGAGCGACAGGCAACAGGAAAAAACTTGGAAAACTTGCGGAAATTCCTTAATGAATACAAATGCGCTTGGCTGCTGTTTGTTGCCAAGAAACAGGCGAGAATAAGACAGGTAGAGAGGAAAGAAGAAGAGACAAACGACAGAAATGCCGTGCTCGAGTACCGGGTGTTGCCTCTGCCCCGGCGATTTAATGCGGTCAACAAAGAAATTTGGAATTTTAAACGTAACTGTTGCCAGTTGACGTTGCATTTCATTTAATGGTAATTCCTAATGCAATTTGGTGTTTAACATATAAATTGTGTCTCTGAAGAGCTGCCAAAAGTTCGTCCTTTCTTAGCTTTCTCAGCTTATCTAACTGATACTTTGTCATACTTGTATAAGGTCACATAGTTATGATAACTAGCTGATCCAATCTCAAGCAACTTTTGATACAGTTTCAAAATAGATCCTGAAACAATATTTAAACAGTTGTGAACAAACATTTCTAATGCTTAACTTAACTTAAAGACTTATTTTATTTCGAAACATTTAGAAAATTTTCCAACAAATCACAAGCCTTAAGCCAATAAGTAATTGTTAAGAACGAAACTAACATCTTAAAAGACCAGTCAAGCTTTAAATAGCTTAAAAATAACTCTGAAGTCTCTTCAAACTAATTACTTAAAGTACTTGGCAAAACAGATGTAACTTCAAAGGAAATTGTTGCGTTAATGATGTCTCAAACCCAAACGATAAATGAATATTTAAAGAGCATTTCCAACTAACGTTTTATGTCTGTTAACTTTAAATAAACTCAACTAAAAATGTTTGCGTTGTTCCAAAATTTTAGTCCAATTAACTTTTAGCAATATCAATCCATTCATTTCGTCTTAGCGCAGTTTATTGTTGTCCTTGACCGTTTTGGCATTGGCCAATGACATTGGCTGTGACCAAGTCATCGAACTTAAGTGCTGACACTGCCATTATCGAGTACGTATTGAAAATGCGTCCATAAAACTAGCTAGTACCACAATACATATTTCAAGTGTTGCAGTAGCCATCAATGTCACATTGAGTCAAGGCCAAGAAAAGCGATAGCTTCTTAGCTTTGAGTGCTTTTTTTTCACATCCTTGTTATTATTGATTTTGCAATTTAGCTACGCAAATATTTGCGCATGTGGGTGCTATAAAATGTCTGTAGCGCGTTCATTTGGCGATATAAAAAATTGAATTACAATTCATGTGCAAATGGCATTTCACAGTTTCTGACATTTAGCAACGCTAATTTAGTGCAGCAGCTGCTTCAAGCAGATAACTGACAGTTATTGTTCGAGCGTTTAAATGCGCTTTGTGCTCTAATTAAAAGCACATCAAAATGTGCAGCCGTATGCGTATGCAGCACTTTTTAACACACCTGTTTTTGTCTTTGTATCACACTGCGTATACGTAATGAGTAATTTGAGTAGCAGCACATGTATACCTGACAAACAGTTTTTTTTTTGTCTAACTAAACAGAATTCGTATTTAACCAGTTTTTTTTTAAAAAGTTAATGAATGAGTGCGCTCTGTTCAAAGGGTACACGAAATACTTTCCACTTTCTCTGAAAGTATTGTAGCCAATCAGCTGTGATACAAATTTACAAATACATCCTTTTAAATGCCAAATTTGATATAATGACGTTGCTCTTACGTTTTCTTTTCATTACTTTGCGTATGAACAACATACTTTAATTTAAATAGTTTAGATTAAAGAGTAAAGCTAAGCACTCTCGACTTTGTCTTACTTTCGTTCAGGTTAAGAAATGTTTGTCACTAGACGTTAAACTTCGCTGTAGTTATAATCACTATCAGCTATGTTGTGCCTGTTCCTGCGTTAAGTCCTGGCTGGCTCAGGGCCCCTGCATATAAATCACGTGGCGACGTGTGACAGGTTTTGGCTGGATGGCCGCTTGCTGCTTGACTTGTCACTTGCTGACATTCTGCGGCCTGACACTTGACATTTGTCAGTGCAGTTTTTGTGCCCTGACAACGGCAGCAACGCTGACACCAACGAAGGCTGTGTATCCCTCAAATTCCTTTTGCTTGGCAACTTTGCCAACGCGCGGCCACTGTTTGATTCGCTCAGACACAAAAATATGAGCACTCCTTATTGCATCGGACATGCACAAAATACTGCACATATCTTCTGTCAGCTCGCGAGCTGTGAACTTTGAGAATGCTGTTGGCATAAATTTATGTATAAGTTTCAGGCAGGCACAAGTGATAAATGAGAAATCATAAGCAGTGCAATCAATAAGTATTGTATTAAATGAATGAAAAGTTGTGAAAGGAATGCGAGCAACATAAAATTTATTTAATTTTATTAATAATTATTTAACGAATTTATAAATATGTTAATTTCAACATGACCAATTCACATTAATACCATAATGTTGGCAAAAATATTGATTTTCCAAATCTACAACTAACTAAATAAACGAACCGCAGATTGATTAATAACCCACATATTTGGCGATGGCTTATGACAAAGCACATTGCTGGAAGCCACAATTTGTTGATTAGCGAAAGAATTTCGAAACTGTTGCTATGTAAACATTTATTGAACTTATTCATCATTAATTAGTAACATATAAGATGCTAATAACACTTACAGAGTTTGAGTAGTGTAAGAGAAATTTTGTGAAGATATAAAGAACATTTCAGTTTGCTTTTTCTCTTCCAATATATACAATAATTAATTGTTATAAAGGGTAACCCAAAAACCGATAAACACATAAATGGCTAGCAATAAGCAAGCGGCAATAACCACCACAATGAAGAGGCAATCGATAAAGTTAGCAATTTGGCCAGGTCAATACAAACAAACACACACACACGCGTAACAATGCGACGCTCAGACACATGCACACAACCGCCCCGCACACATGTGTTCAGTATTTTAGCATTACTGGTCAGGATGCCGTGTTGCTAACCACAGACGTGACCACTGGCAACTGGCCACCAGTTGGCCTACCAAAGTCAGCTAATCAAATAAAATATGGAAACGCAATCGCAAGCCAAGTGCAGCAACAACAATTACTACGCATACACAGAGAAACGCACACACGTGGCGTATGTGTAATACCTGGTCAAATGCCAATCAAATAGTTCTCGTTGCAATATTTGCAATAATTTGCGGCTGTGCACAAATGTGAAACATTTGCATTGCCAATTGCATTAGCTACCCGTTTTCCAGCCACATTGTATTCGCCCATTGCACTGACATTTAAATCAATTATTAACACACCTCGTTAATTTTATGCGTTGCTTTAATAAAATCAAGCAGTAAGCAGCGTGAGACGCAAATTCATGAATTAACAATTAATGGTGTAATTAAAATGAAACTATGCAGCTAATAAAACTATGCGGCAAAAAAATGACAATACAAAAAGGATTAATGCTGATGTTAATAAAAAATTACAAGATAGCATTTAATGCGAAACTATTGTGGAAAGTGGAATGTTTATAATGGGTTTTTAATTTCTGTAGCTATTACTGTCATTTAAAAGGAATACATTAAAAGTATAGACCTAAAAAACCACACAAGAGACACACAAAAAGGTAGAGATATTATGTTAATAATAAGTTTTTGTACAATGTGTCTATAACGGTTACCTAAGGGCTTACATAGTTTGTAAATAAATGTTTTTATATGTTTTTAAATGGCTTTACATTCTACATGAACTTGAATGATGCTATGTTCCTCTAGTCTTATGGAAATCGTCTTAGTTTCTATGGCTGTTAAGTGCACACCAATTAGCAGGACATAGAGACTTTTTAAGTATGTTGCGACAATTACACAAAACAATGAGAGCAATTGGCAACAAACACATGCCAATACACTCAAAAACACACAGACACCAACACACACAGAGAGAGAGATACATATACAGAAAGTCAATCACCAAGCCACTTAGACGGCAGGCAAACAAGCACTTTCAGCATATTCAATAAAAGCCCGTAATACAACTCCGCCATTTCACTAAAAACCCTACACTTTGAAAGCACACCCCCACTTTACGCCCCCATTCGATTCTAATTCGCATGGCGATGGCCCAAAATTCAAGTTGACAGAATCGCTGTGTAAATTGTGTAGCGCTTAATGCGACTCGAGTGTTGCTGTGGCACGCATTTGGGGCAAGTTTTTATTGTTCTGCAATGCATTGCATAGTTTTAGGCACCGTGAGTGTGTTTGTGTGTGTGTGTGTTAGTGCTTTTCATTGCTTGTTTGTGTCGTTTATTGGACGGGTGCTGTCTGGGCGTGGCTGCCAGCCAGCTGCTGCCAATGCAAACAGATTAGCCTAATTAAATACTTTTACGCTTAGTGCAGAAAACTTTGTTTTCCGTTTGTGCAACTAGCCAATTTTCTACGAAATGGAATTTCGCTATAGTCATAATAAGTAAAATTCTCTTAGATATTTATTCCTTGGTTGTCTATCAAAACTGAAGAATTTATCGTTTAGTAATTATATTATGGTTATTGAGTAATATATCCAGAGAATATTCCTTAAAAGTTTAATATGAACTTTTTTATAATAAGTTTTATTAGTTGTCTTCAAGTAACATTATTAAAATTCTTCAGGCTCATTATAAATCTCTTTAAAAATTATATTTTTAGAGCATGAAAGTGTCGGCACCTTTAAGTCTGCTAGTCATCCTTATAATCCTGTTCTTTTCATTGAACAAATGAGCGCAATATTGGTTGTGGAATTGCACAGTCAGGTGATTTTGTTAGCTATTGATATGTTTGGCCCTGGGCCCTGCTGTAATTGGTATTCTTCCTAATTCCAAGCTTTCTGCCAGCATTTCAAAAAACCCAACCTAATGGCGTTCGTTTGAGCAGCGACATTTTGGTTTAGTGTACGAGCCTACGATTTTAATAGGGCTACCTATTTAGCCATTAACTCCCGAGCAGGTCAATAAAAACGGCACAAAAACCTTTTCTGTCTGACACACATACACTATTTTGTGCCATATTTCCGCTGAGGTTTTTTGTTTTGTTTAGTTTACTGCGAGATACATGCAAAAATGCTCATTTGACAGCGTTTAGCCGTAAGGACCGCATACATACACATGAGGAGTGCATGTGTACAGCAGACATTTTATGGTGCTCTAACCGCAGCCCACCCATACACTCAAACACACATACATAGCCGCGTAAACCACACACAATGCACCACACAGAGACGCATAAATTACGGCATTTTGTGGGCAGCAACATAACTAACAGTAATTAGCTACTTCATGTGACAGTCACACACACTTATTCACACGCACACGCACAACCACACACACACATACAGATACAGCCTGTGGGCTTTAGCACGACCCTCAGTTTATGTTTTAAAATTTTCTGTTTGTGGTCAATTGGGAATTGCAATTAACGCATTGCTTCATTTTTATGACCCTTTGTGCGGTTGTTTGTGTTATAGTTTTCACCACACACACAAACGAAAGACTATCTCTCACATACACACACACACAAACACACACACACACACTTTGCTCTCACATAAATCGCCACACTTATTTTGTCATAATAATAAATTGGTTTGCTTTGCGGTATCAGGTCAACAACTGGCGTTTGCCCTTTACTTGTTTATCGCAATCTTTTTTTGTTTGGTGTCCCTGGGGCACCTTTTTTTGTCAACTCTGCTTGGGCTTTGGCTTTGAGCTCGCTCATAAATTTTGTATGCACAAGTTTCCTGCAAAATGCAAATTGTATAAAGGGATTTTCTTGGTTTTTTTTACTTTGGTTTGATATTACGAATTTTTTCATGCGTTAAAATCTATATGTTTAAATAAAAGGATGAGCAAAAACATCGGATTTCGGATTTCGTTGGCCTGTATTTTTATTCGGTTTCAATAAAACATGTCATTTAAATGCATTTAAGCGGGTTGTGTAAAAAAGTCGCCTTTTCTGTTAAAATGTTTAAATATTGCAATAAACATGTATGTACATTGCCATAGTTTGTTAATTTTGTACGCAAACCTGCGCTTTTTACTTTAGTTCTTCTTTTGGAAATCCTTTGGCTCATCGTATGCAAAAGAAGTATAGATTCTCTGCACTCTTAACACCCACTTAGAAACTTGTTCAAAATGGATATTATTTTGCACAAGCAGTTAGTATTTGCACATAAAGAGCATTTTATGCAAATTCGAACCATATTTATTGCTGCTTAGATCATAAACATGCCATGAGCACAACAAGAAGATGAAAACTGTTTGCATAAAAAAACCAAACAAATCGAAATGCAAATCAAATAATACAAAAACATGTATGTATGTACTGGGAATAAATAAAAATCATTCTAGATAACGCAAATGATGCCATTAAAATGCAAAATTCTTTACCTAATAATGCGCTGTCGGAAGCAGACACATAAACAAGCCAAAAAAGCTGGGGCATCAACTAAAGAAGAGCTTCAAAGCTACAGACAATATAATTTTGATTGGTTACATTAAATAGATGTTTAAATCAATTTTTTAGCTGGCAATAAATTAATTTATTGTGCATTTTTATGCACTATGATCATAAAATCACTAAGAGAAAAGGGTTTGATTAGTTTTAAACAGAGTATATTACTTTTAGTATATTTTTGAAATGAAATGTCTATCAATAACGCTTTGTGATTTTCAACTTAATGTTCTTAAAATTATCTAAATAAACATACAAAAAAGTCTTTTTATGGATTTTGGTATCTGGTAGTCTTCACCAAAATATTTTTGTTATTTCTCTTGCTTCTTTTTTTGTGGATAAGCAATTGCAGGTTGTGCTCGCCGTTTGGCAAGTGATAAATTTAAAAACGAAATTGCAACGCCGACACATTCGCACAATGGACACCAAACGTAAGCGAGGCAGGGTCAGGGAGCTGATGTGGGCACTCAGCCACCTGCACACTGAGAACGCAAAAAAAATTGCCGACTCAATGGTGTCTGCGGCGGAGGCAGAATCACATCCGCTCTTCCGTTGCTGTCAACCCACCATCTTTCTTTCTTCTCTCTCTCTCTCTCTATTTCTTCACATCTGTCTGCTGGTCCACATGTGTGTGTGTGTGTTTGCGTGTGTGTGTGTGTGCTCTGCAACTTTTGGTGTATGCCTTCGCTCTCTCGTATGGCTTGGTGCTTGCAATTGCAATTAAATGTTGTTGAATCTCCTGCAAACTAAAATATTTTGTTTTAATTATAAACTAAAGCACGTTCCGAACACAGCATCCTGACAATTTGAAGTTCATTTGAACATTGCACAATGCTGCCACAGCAACAACAACAACAAGTACAATGCTGCCACTTCATTTGATACTCATTTAAGTTAATAAAATGGCCAAAGGACAAAGCACCAACTAAATTCATTTAATAGAAGTAAAAAATAATTAGTCAGAGCAGCTAGCTAAATGAACAGCAAGCTAATTTGGAATTGCTTACAGATAGTATAATATATAAACTAAATAATTTATGTTATCTAATTAGCTTTAGCTTAACAATAGTGTTCATAAATTTTCTCTATTTAAATAATAAAAATATTTCCATAATATTCAAATTTATTTTATGGTACTTAATGGAATTTGTTTTTTGATGCGTGTTATAAATTTCTAACTAAAGCCATTAACTCAAGCCTAACATATTTTTAGACAATGTTAATTTTTTGTTGCAAAGTTACTAAAATTCAATGTTCAAATTTGTTTCGCTTGCATTAAGCTTAACTTTTTTTCTTAGCCAGTGTCAAGTCTAGTTTAGTTTAAATTTGATTCTGAGTCAGGAACAGCTACTATGTTTTATTAATTGACTGACAGTAATTTGCTACAAGTGCTTGTCGTCTGGCCAGCTGCTTTTTAATTTAATATGTCAAAAGCGTCGTTTGGAAAAACCTCTAGCAATCGCCACCTACCATTTGCATGGCAGTCGGGGGGGATGGTTTGCGGCAGACAACTGAGCAAACTGGCAGCTATATGATGGACGCAGTCAACAGCTGTCTGTCAAAGTAGGCGCGTTCGCCGCTCATCCTGTGTAGACTTTGGCTAGAGCTGTGCGTCAAACTGTCAGTCAGCCATGAGGCAGTGTCAACGAGGCAGACAGTTTAAGGTAGGCAGCTTGGTTGGTTGGTTTGTCTGCTGGCAGCTGCTTAGTTAGTTAGTTAGTTATACTTGCCACAAAGCCATTGGCCAAACGATTCAGACACAGCCTAAAGCGCATAGACACGGAAACCGGCTGTCTGCCTTTGCAGCTTAAAGAAAAGTGGGGAAATTAAAAGCTGCTGTTCAAGTTTAGTATAATTGTTGCTCAATTTGGACTTAGAGGTGTAGGTTTTTGCAGTTTTCTAATTTAATTAAGCTTATGCAAAAACGAAATCTGTTATGCAAAATTCCAAAGATGTCAAAGTCTTAAGTTATTAAATTAAAATGAGTATAGAACTTTGTATTTAATTAACTCTTTTATATGTATGTACAAAAGCTTAAAATTGATAAAATCAGTAAAATTTAATGAAATAAATATATAAAGAATTATATTAACAATGTTCACAATTACACTCAATTTAACTACTTTAATAAAACATAGAAAAAATAAAAACTGCAAAACACACCGTATTATATGGTATTATAAAACTAAAAGTACTTAAAAACAGTCAATTTATTGTTATTGGATTAAACTAAAATGTTCATTCGAGTATTTTTAATTAAGTAAAACAAGAGTAAAAACAACTAAAATCGTTTATAATTATTCCAAAAATTGCCAACATAATAAACGCTAGAAAACAATATGCTAAAAAGCGACATAATTTGTATAAATCGCAGACAAAAGACATAACAATTTGCCCATTGCTATGCGGAATTGTGTGTTTTGCTGTTCCTGCTTCACTGCAATGCGACGAAAACGTTTTCATAAAATATGCATCAAAAAGCACCAATATTAAGTCATTATCAGCTCGAGCAACAACAGAAACAGCAACAGCAACAGACACCAACAGTTTGTATGACATCTACAAACATTTTACAAGCAATTCAACACAAGAGACAAGCAGCACAGCAAATGATGCAGCAAAATGTAGTTGCCGAAGAGGGAAGGCAGAAAACGAAGCAAGTAAAGCGACAGCAAAACGTGATTAAGCCAGGAGCAGCTGAAGCTGAACCGGGAACAGAGGCGGTAGCAGGAGTAGAAGACCACGATGGTAGTTGCTTGTTTCTCGACAGTGCGATAAAGATGTCATAGTGTGAAACAAACAATTCATCAGCGTCAATGTGATAAATTATATTTTCAACGCACACACGGAGAAAATTGCCTGGGAAATTGTTATCCGTAACAACACGAAATCGAAAAGTAGAACATGATAAATGGCTTGTTTCAATTGAATTATAAACAACAAAACGGGCCAAACGTCACGGATTAAATAACAGCCATATTACGTATACGCCACATCAATTGAATAATCGCGTAGAAAATCTTTATACAACATCTAAGAAATATACTTAGACTTGTAAACAAAAGCAAACAACATGAGTTTAATACAATTAAAATGATCTATAACAACAGCAATAACAACAAGCGTGACTTATTTTCTCTTTTTGCTTTTCTGACTCGAGCCAATTAGCTTGCGTATCGTCCTTTGCCTGCTTCTGTTGCTACTGTTGGTTCTTGTTTACTGTTGCTGAGGTCCATTTTAATGGCATTTTTGCTCTGCGCAATTGTGTATTTTTTTTTTATAAAAATTAAATGGCATGTTGTGGTTTTCATTGGCACCACTTAAATGTTTTGCCTAATGCTCATCAGCTCAGCTTAAAGCTAAGATTTTAATTTGGCGCATAAATTTCATTGTGTGCTGCATTTATTTATTTATCGGCTCAGTTTAATGTGCCACTTAAGGGATTTGTAATTTGTAAGCCCACTACCCATCCATCTGCAAATGCATTAGGTGCGGCTACGAGCGAGTCAAGAAAAACGCGACAATAAGAGATAATTGCTTCATTTGTTATGTAGAATTTATGTGTGCCAGGGACGAGTAATAATTCAAGGCATTCTTAATTTGACTTTGCTAACGTGATGTGATATTGAGCGAAAATTCTTCTTAGGCAGTCAACTTGAGCTTTTCATTTGGGGGGTTCAAAACCCCCCTTTCCCCCTTTCAAATTTAAAAAAAAAAAAAAAAAAAAAAAAATTTTTTTTTTTTTTTTTTTTTAATTTTTTTTTTTTTTCTTTTTTTTTTTTTTTTTTTTTTTCTTTCATTTTTTTTTTTTTTTTTTTTTTTTTTTTTTTATTTTAAATAAAAAAAAAAAAAAAAAAAAAAAAAAAAAAAAAAAAAAAAAAAAAATATAAAAAAAAAAAAAAAAAAAAAAAAAAAAAAAAAAAAAAAAAAAAAAAAAAAAATATTTTTTATTAATTAAAAAAAAAAAAAAATTATATAATTTTTAAAAAAAAAAAAAAATATTTATAAAAAATATAAAAAAAAAAAAAAAAAAAAAAAAAAAAAAAAAAAAAAAAAAAAAAAAAAAAAAAAAAAAAAAATATATTATTTTTTTTTTTTTTTTTTAAAAATTAAAAAATTTTTTAAATTTTTGGGTTTTTTTTTTTATAATTTTAAAAAATTTTTATTTTTTTTTTTTTTTTTTTTTTTTTTAAAAATAAAAAAAAAAAAAAAAAAAAAAAAAAAAAAAAAAAAAATTATTAAAAAAAAATTCATCGTACGTTTTATTTCAGCTCTCTCACATTGATTTGTCAAATCTTAAACGCCGTTTATTTAATGCAAAATTCAAAGTTACATCCAACTGGCAGCCATATAAAATATTTAAACAATTTGTTCCACGGCTGCGCCAATCGTCAAAATCTTTAATCATGCAAACATTTTTATTGCCAGGCACTAAAACATATGCTGGCAGCTAGCAGCGGCGACACGCCCACCAACCAGCCAACACATATTTATGATATGCCCGTTGACTGCTTATGATATAGTCCTTGTGTGTTTCGTCCTTGTTGCTGTTGTAGTTGTCGCTGTCATTGCTTCTCCAGCTGCTGCTGCTGCTACTGTTATTTTCGATACACATGTCTGTCTGACATGTCACTCGACTCGACTCCACTTCTCTTCTCTCAGCGCTTGAAGCGTCATTGTCAATGTTTTTTGTGCATATTTCCCATTGTTTGTTGTGGCAACTGCTGCTCTTCTACTGCACAAAGACACACACCCACACATATCCTAACACAAACACTAAGTGGAGTTTGTGTGCAGATTGAAATTTATGCGCGTTGATAACAGGACACCCGCCCCGAAACTGTACACAAAAATTGATATTTTATGGTTATAAATTATTGCCAGCGATTATCTTACATAAAAGAGCTGGATAAAAAAGGATTTTGTGCAAAAAGTAACACAAGTCAATTTCATAAAAGCAATGTCAATATAAAATACATATATGATAAATATGCTAAGCCCTCTTACATGGATCAGAGGTGCTTACTAGAGCTCTTACCATAAACTGAAACTTTTTCTGCAATTTGTTCATGTGGGAAAATAAACTTTTAAATTGTTGAACGCTTTTTTTTTCTTTTTTGGTTTTTTGAATGCATTGCGAAATTGCTTTTCACTGGAGACTATTGAAATATTATTCAAATAATATTGTTGCCTGGCAAAAATGCTTTAAAATGCATTTTCCATGTGCCTGACACAAATACATATTTGCAACACAATACTATTATGACAATATGCAATTCGTATGTGTTGGGCAAAATTGCAACTGCTGAAATATTGTGAAATTCTTTTATACTCATAAATTGCAATTGAGAAAACGAAATTTTTTTTTTGCTATTTCATTTGGTTGAAGGTGTACAAAGAAATGGCAAGTCGCTGTGATGGAAGTCACATTTTTTAAGCTATAAAAAAATATGCTTTTAGCTTACAAATAGCCAAATATATTATATTGCTATTTTTAACAGTAAGCTGATGGATTATTTACTTATTTTTGCTTGTAGTTTTAAAGTTGAATATTTAATTTTAGAAATATACTAACTTTTGATTTTATGCTTAAAGTCGAGAGACTACTAAGCAAATAAAAATTTAAAAAAACGTTGCGGAGCTTTGTTACCAAAGCCTCACAAAGTTTTAAATTTATATGGTTGACATTAGTCTATAAGTGTCTATAAGCCGTTGCTGTTATTATCTATAAGCCATTTACAAACAATATTTTGTTAAGCTTAATCTTTTTTTTTTTTTGACATATGTTGCCATTGTTATTAA
This sequence comes from Scaptomyza montana, assembly GCA_018904305.1. Classification (NCBI taxonomy): domain Eukaryota; kingdom Metazoa; phylum Arthropoda; class Insecta; order Diptera; family Drosophilidae; genus Scaptomyza; species Scaptomyza montana. The sequence continues at coordinate 650,703 of JAEIGR010000001.1, forward strand.
TAAACTGCATATCTTCTATAAGCTGTTATAAGATGCTTTTCATAGATAGGTAACAATGAATCGGTGGCAAGTCACTACACCCACTTGATCTCCTATTGTCTGCTATGTAAGAGCTCTCTTCAGCATCTTTGAAATGAAGCCAACAGCTTTGAAGCAGCAGCAGTGGCAGTACTAGAAATGACACATGAGCAGCAATGGGCGATGTGCCAAAAGGACTTCACTTTCACCCAAAGAGTGCAGCAATTGCTGCTGCCATTTGGCATATGATGCTCTGAGGGAACCCTTTTCGCATAGAAACTTGACATGGTCACACGCTGCGTTGTCGCCAGTCTCATTGGCTGAATATAATGGATATTGTAGTCCCGGCCTTAACCACAGTACATACATACGTACACAGAATGGTATGCCAAATGAAAGGTCGACGCATGTCGTCGCTGTAAATGATATGTGTGAGGGTTAAAGTAGATATTCGCATTAGTATGACGTCCGCAATACGCTGATGAACCAGCTGCCGCTGTGCGCTGTGCCAGTTCAACTGACAGCTCTGACAGCTTGCAAAGTACATTTGCGTGCATAGATCAGTGCATATCAAGGAGAGACAGAGAGAGAGACAGCGGTAAGGAGCCTAACTGGCTGCACAGTTGAGTGCGTTTCAGTGCTGTCATACCCAATATTTCTATTTGTACACTCTAAAAATATCATAAGATACAAATAACGACAGAAATATTTTTACACTTATTTCTTTCAATAAGAAGAATTACATTTCCAGAACTTTTCTTTTAAATTAACTGTGTTTCTAGATAGAATTGTAAATTTTCTGTATGTGATGGCATTTCTACTTAAAGAAGAAAGAACACAAAAAATACTTTTGAATCTGCAATTGAAAAGCCTGACTAAGTCAAGAAAAGGTGTTTCATATATGTTCTAATCTCTTAAACTTAAATTTTTTTGCGAGTGTACGCTTCTTACCCACATAACTCAAAAGCTGACTTTGCTCCCATCAGTAACTGTGCAACTGCAGCGCGACACGTACTCAAGTCTTCGCCAAAGTTGTTGCCCAGCCTGGCCCGGCATTGTCGAGTGTTTCGTTCACTTCCTGCTCGCAAGATTGCAGGCGCATGTTTGTGTGTGTGTACGAGTGTCATGAAGTGTCTGACTTGCATGTGCGCAGCTGCCGACAGTTGACATGCGACGCTCAAACATCGTCCTGCAGCACACCAGCTTGTACTTATTCATGCCCCATAACCACACACACTATTCCACTCCCGACCACCATCCCCCCATTCAGTAATGGCGTTGGCTTCCTTAAATTATTGTGCCATGTGCGTAGGTGTCCTCGCATAAAATACAGTAACATTTATTATACCCTCTCCTTGAGATATATTATTTATAATAGCAACTAACTATGTTTAACATCAAATCTAATTCGATTATTATTTTAATCATTATAATATATTTTTCTTAGAATTTTCAAGAGTAAATTTTTAGTAGTAAATTTTTTCTTTAATTTAAAAAACCTTATTTTCTCGCTTTCCTCAAGTGTACGTCTTCTATCAATGTTACGCTTGTCTATCTCCTAGAGCATTTAATATTCGACATATCTAGTTTGTTTTTGGTGTTTTCCTTCCTGATTTTAATAGCCGCCTCCTGGTAGGTTTATGGTGCTCGTCTCTTTCCGCGGCATTCAATTTATTTCTGCATAAACATTTTATACACTCGTTAAAGGCGTCTGTTTGTTACTGTTGTTGTTGTTGTTGTTACTGGCTGGCTTTTGAATTTTTTATTTGCATGTAAAATGCGAGAATAATTCATACTCAACACAGACACACTCACACTCACACACACATGCATACATACAAACAAACCTTTGTATTGTATATAATAATTGCTTTCATATCGCACTGTGTTTTTTATTTCTTTTCTGCAACTTTGTTTTGTGATTTGTTGAATGCTGTGATTTAATTTTAAATGAGTTTTTGATTTATGCATTAAACACATAATTGTAACAGATTTTTCTTTTGCCTTTGTGTGCCGCTGTACTTTTTTGTTGTTGTTGCTTTCTCCAGGCAGGGAACTGGCGGCTCTTGTCTCTTGGCAACAGGATTTGGCTGCCATTTTATGTGCATAATTTAATGTTTAGCGTGATTTACGGCAACTTTCCTGCAAGTGAAAAAAGGCTTTTAATATAAAAAAAAATGACGGAGTTTGGTTTGAAAATTTGAGGATATATAACTTGGTTTACTTGGCTTGGTTAGTAGATAAGATACTTTGGAGCTTGTTTTCTTTACCATATGCTTGATGTAACATTTAGAAATTAGACATTCAGCCTTTATTTGCCATTTGCAATAACAATCAAAAGCTTAAAACTTCAAAATTTTATTATTATTTTAACTGCTATTAATTGCAAAAATTTCCTTAAATATCATTTCACACTGGCACACATTATCCCATGCAAATACGCCCACACATTCTGTTCTGGACATTGCTGTGCAAAATTCTGATGTAAATAATCCCTACTAAATGACTAGTGCAAGACACAAAGAGCAATTAAACTAAAAGCATTTAAAGTGCATAAAGACAGTCAAAATTAAAATATTCATATTTGCAATTGGAGCTGGGGCTGTATACTTACTGAGATTTTCGTATTATAGGCATGGTACCAAGGTTCGCTTTGGGACTCGAAATGTTCTAGAATTATTGGGCGTTAGTCCGTGCGCCATAAAATGCGCAATGGAGTGCAAAAGCTTAGAAAATATTGCGTATACGCTAGAAGGGCCTAAATTTGATTGTTTTTGTGAAATGAACGTTTTATCAGCAAATGACGTGCGTGCTTCGCTTAACAAAATTAAAGCGATACATAAATAATAATAAAAATGTCCAAAAGCTATTAAACGAAACGCGCAGGATCCCAAATAAGCAATTGGTCAGCGGTCAGAGGTCAGAGCAATTTATGTGCTTTGACCGCCGATGCCACTGCAAAGTGATTTCGGATTATGACATTTGACACATAATGTTTTTATGGCTTCTGCGATCGGATTAGTTCACATAAAAGGAAAGTAAAGGGCTTCCGTGTCCAGCATAATAAATTATGGCACGCTCAAAGGTTCAACTTTCTAGTCATAAAGCAATTTCGTTTAATTTTCTATTTCATTTGTTACTTGGATTCAAATAATTTTCCTTCTGATTAAGCTCTAATCCTCTTCTGCAGCAGCATTTATGCAGTTATTGCTAGTTTGCATATCATAAACATAAATATGAGTACTCTAAAAGTCCGGCATTCTGCCAAGCAATATAACCTAACCCCATTCCAAAACAGTATCTACTTCTTGCACTTGGTATCAATTCGTTGCTGCTGCCATGAGCTCTAAGTGTCTGCTTCTATGGCAATGCCCGTCAACTGGGTCACGTAAAAGCCAACTGAACTAGTTGTCTTCCTTTTGCTCCTTCCCTATTGCATAAGTTTAAAAGATATGTTGCATACTTTTTGGCTGCTATGTGTATGAGTGTGAGTGGGTAAATATGCACCTTCGTTTTTCTTGTTCATTGATTCGAACGTTTATCATGCGCTCTGCCTTGGCGATGTTTACATTTTCATTTCCATTTTTTTCTCTCCACTTCACCTCTATTCACCGTGTGTTTATTTCGTCTACAGTTTTTCCATCGATGTTGTTGCGATAAAATTTCAATTTTGCTTATAAGCAAATACCCAACACTAAGTGAACCACATTTCTTGAAAGCATCTTGGCATTTGTGCCACACATTAGTCTCACACTATTTGTCGTTTGTGTTTTTGCCAGATAAGTTACAGCTATTTAATAGTTGCTGTGGACATTCCTCGTTGTGCGAATAATATAAATAGCCATATCTTTGGGTTATTTTAATTGCAACTAATGTAAGCAACTGATAAAGTCCACATATCTTTTTTAAAAGGAATGGAAAAGTTGATTCGGAATTTAATATACTTTTTAAAAAAATTTATAAGTATAATGTTTTTAGTTATTCAATGTTAAATAAATTCGTTTCATTAAGTTAAATTAAATTAATTGAATTCTTTTCATTATATTCATTACATAATTAACAATGTTACGGTATTTATTCAAATTTAAACGTGACACATTAATTAACACGTTTCCGTCAATTCGGAATGCTAATGCGATATATATACTTTATGGATGTGAAGGGCATAAAACAGGAACACTTTGCACAATTGATTTACGTCACGTTAATTACACAACCACATTTATAAATTGCACATTCAGAGATGATATATAAAGGGTAATTAATGTAATTAATTATATTTTTGATACCAAAAAAGTGTTAATATAACATATGCATTGTGTGCATAAATAATTGATGAGCAAATGCATTTAACATATGCTAAAAAAATGTTCCGTAAATTATTATTGCATTCATAAATAAAACAGTTGAATGGGCCACAAAAAAATAAATACATAAATACAACTTTAATTAAGTCATAATTCATTGAGAATCATGATAAAATTGTAGGAAAACTTCAAGCTCTAAAGATTCGTTAAGAAAGTGCTATAAGTGCCACTTAAATAATGTATCAATAATGCGCGATTATATCGAACACAATCAACCTACCCCCAATAAACACATACTTACATACGCATGTATGGCCAAGATAGACAAGGAGAAAAAGACGCAAAAAGCGGCACACTGTGTGTGTGTGTGAAAGCTGCTTTTGAAGTTAATAAAAAGCATAGTATTTTGGTGTGTATTTTTATGTGGGGCTAAAAGTGGCATAAAGTGCGTCCTAGCCTTTTTTACTTTATTTATATATCCTAGCGAGCATACGAAAAGGGGCTTGTTATTTGATAAATTGATAGCTTTTAGTGTTAAATTAACCTTGACAAAAACACACAAGGAGAAATACTATGTGTAGTATGATAACTTTTTGAAGGCTTTCTTTGAACCTTAATAATAAATAAATAAATATTTAAAAATTAAAATGTTAAAACACTTACGTTTTGGGTATATTAAAGTTTATACATCTAGTCCGATTTTCTTATTTATGCTTACAGCTGCTTATTTGAAGCATATGGTGATTGGATTGGGTACATTTTATGTATTTTTGTTAATCAAAAGTCACGTATTTATTTTATTTTTTTTTTTTCTATTTTCTAAAACCGGGTGCAAACAAATAAGAAAAATTGAGTAAAAATGTCAGATGTGAGCAAATTGAGTAAATGTCATTGCGACTTCCGTTTCCGCTGCTGCTTGGCACAAAAAGCATTAACAAACAATTGTCAAACACGCAGACAAACACCCATACACATATGTATGACACTCGAGTCGGAAGTGCGACAATGTGGCATGTGATCCCGACAGGCTCAGGCACTTGCATAAATATATAAGTAGACAATTTTAGAGGCTTTATATATGCCAAGCCCCCAACCGCACATGTGACTGTATTTATGTGTGGGTGTGTGTGTGTGTGTGTACTTTAAACACAATCTAATGTCAACAAGCCTGATAGAACGGGAGAGAATATGGAAGTGAGAGTGTGAGCAAGTATGACAGGCAATGACATGGTATTGCATATGTATGCCAAGCTCGACTTATAAATGTGGTTTAACTTGCATTGGCTTGTTGCTAGCATGTGGTGCCAAGTGCTCCACTTTCATGCTGAGCGGTTCAGGATTTTCTTTTGCTTCCTTTGCCGCGTATCAATGAAGTTGTTAGTCAAGTGCCTCTTCCTATGTCCTTACTGCGTGCGTGTGTGTGATTCTTTGTCTGGCATTGACTTTATTGGATTATCATGCAAATTTTATATTATTCCATTATTTTTTTTATTCCGCACGATATTTGTGTGCAAAACTTAAATGGTTTTTTCCCTTTCCAAAGTTAGCCGTTTTTTCTACATTCTCTCTAGCGTATTTATTTACGCTGGATTGGACTTGGAGTATTACAATAATGGGGTGTAATTGGGATTTGGCTCACCATAGGATGGTTTAATGAAGTTGGCGTTGTGAATCGTTAATGTTTTAGATTATTATGTTGGAACAAAGGGTACTTCAGTTGTTGACAGTTAACGCTTTGTAATTGATTGATGTTTAAACCCATAAAAAAAGTTAATTACAAAATTTTGTTTGAAATATCTTTTATATTTATGATATTAATAAATATGTTTTCTACTTTTCTCTTAAGAACGAATACGAGTTGTTTTTGCTTATTGATTATAATTCGAATGGAAATTTAATGCGATGAATAATAATATTTGGAAATACATATATCAAATAGCACTTAAAGAGTTTTAGTTGCCTGCAACAAATCATAATACTGTTGATAAAGCTTTAACAAAAATTGCACTTTACGAAATAAGATAAATGTGCTTAGCTTAACTTGTTAGCTGCCAAAGCTTCCTTCCAGTGCAGCTGCGACTCTTTTCTGCAGAGAATAAGCCAGGCGAAAAGTTTATTTATCTGTCGCAGCTATACAAAAAATTCGATTGGGAATTTTACACACCTTTTGCGCATTGAAATTTTAAACAGTCGGAGCCTGGTTGCCTGATTTGAATGCTGGCCGTGTGCGATATGTTGTTTTTCCGGTGATTTAGCAGCGCTCTCCGAATCAAAGATGCAACTGCGGCAAAACGGAAAGGTTTCTCTTCTCCGATTCCACTCAGCTGAACTCGGGCTGGGTTGGAGTGTGTGTTTTTAGTCTGTGCTGGCCAACTGGCAGTATTTTATATAGTGTTTGCTTTTGTTTTTTAATTTGAACTTTATTTATTTATGTTGCTTGGCATGGTTTGTAGATAGAAATTTGGTGCCTAAATTAGAATGCAGCTCAAGTTGAATTCGACTGCAGGATCTGTTTGTGGGTTAGACAAACAAATTGCAGTTAGTATAGAAATGTGCACGCCTTCTATGTGGACCTTTCTCTCTCTCTCTCTTTTTCTGTCCTTTTTCATTCTCGACTCACATTTCTATTTTCATGCCACATGGCAACGTCCTCATGCAGCTGGCGCCCTCGAGCTAAATGTAAGCACTTCTGTGGTTCAACAATTAAAACGAAGCATTTGGGGAATTGCGCCCCTGCCGTTCCCATCGCTTTCTTTCTCTCTCTCTTTCTTTCTATCTTTGCCTCTCCACTGTCTGTTCTAGTTACGCCACGTTGTATATTAGAGTGTGTGTGTGTGTGTTTGCCGGTATTTACCTCTGGGGTACGTGTGAATCGGCACGAAATATGTGCTCGTCCTGCTGTCGCATTGTGCAACGTCAATTGTTTTCTCTTGTTTTGGCATGGTTATTTTTTGTTTATTTTTTTGTTTTGTCCTCTTTTAAAGCAACACAGATGGGCGCCCTCCACATTCTATTAGGGGGTTTAATAGATATTCGCCATTTTTGCGCAAAAGAAAAAAATAAAATTGCTTAAAGCATCAATTGCTTTGCAGCTTACATTTTCAATTTGTCCCGATCCTTGTTAAACTGATATGTGCCTTTGTGAGCCGAATTCATTTTATGTGACCTAAATGTTTTGGAATTTATACATATAATTTTGATAATGAAAGACCTAATAACCCTAATGTAAAATTTTTCTCTAAAACTGAAAGTTCTTAAAAAGTACAAAAATAAATATAATGTATAAATATTTTAACTTACTTTCACATAAGTTTTAGCTTATTGCCTGTTTTACCTTATGATCCAGCTTTCCATACAATCCCCACTTAAATGTTTACTTAACTGTAAACACTTGAATACACTTCATCTTTTACTTATAAAGTTGAAGGCTTTCCCCTTTTTTAAGTACCTTCAACATTAGTCACTTTATGATTTATGTGGTACCTCAAGCTCTCAGCCACGTAAGTGAAATGCCGTTAAGAACTGTTCAAATTGACAGCACCACATTAAGCTGTGTGTGTTTCAACATAAATTGGCAACACACTGGTTCTTACTCAGTTAGCTTTTTGCTACAAAGCTGACTTTACGATTTGTTTGCAGCGCACATAAAACTGCATGCACTTTTTTTCGTGTTGGGTGGGGTATGTAAATGGCGGGCAATAAATTTTGAAACGTTTGCACGTTGCAGGTGACTTTTTGCCAGCTATGCGCTCCACGTTTTTTGCTATTTGTTCTAACAATTTGAGCGAGTTACGCCCCGCCCACTGCCAATCCTTTTTTAACACTACGTATGTTTTTTTTGTTTTCGTTGTCCTAGCAATTTGCCGCTCAATTGAACTCAGCGCCAACAAATGCGCACGAATTTGCCGTCTGCTACTCTCTCCATATATCCGCCTGCCTGTCTGTTTTGCATAAGTTTTGACAGTTTTTGGTTGTGCTGCCTGCAGTGTGTGTGTGTGTGTGTGCCGCATATTTGTAAGCTGCTTGCGTGTACCATGCCACGGCTGCTAACGAAGTCGTTCAGCGTTTTCAGTTGCAACGTGACAGACTCAAAGCTGAAATCAGCCAGCCAAATTCAGTTGCAACTGCAACAGAAGCGCTCTCTGCTAACAAAGCTGCGATTTCATTTTGTTTGCTTTAGTGTGCTGCAACTGCATGAGAGATATGTGTGCGAGTGTATGTTCCTGTGTATGTGAGTGTGTGTGCGATTGAAGTTACTGCCGACTGCCTGATTTATGTTGCCAATCAGACATTTTGCTTGTGGTCGGCCATCGTGCACAGCATTTGATTTGTTGCTCATACACCACGTAAACAACGTTGCAAATCTGTTTTTGTGGTTGTTTCTGTTTGTGTGTGCTACGTTCTGATTTTACGTAGTGCAGCTTAAACGCTTTCTACCTCAAATGAACTGCATTGCAATGGAATAAATCGGAAATTTTACAGAATTACAGAATCGGAATTGCACTTCGTCATACAAAATGGCTTTTGACAGTCGGTTGTCATTGGACACTCAAGTGCCACAAATCAATGTTCAAATGCGGCTCTTGATGCTATTCAAGTACCCATTATGCTGGCAGGAAGTTGGTGTTAGAAATACAATACTTCAATCCAGCTTTGAAATGAATAGAAAATTAAAAAATACATATTATTAGCAATTTCTTCCTATTTTTTAAGCAAGCTTTAAACTTTATTAGAGCATTTCAATTGAATTTGAGTTGTAGTTTTTATTAGTTTCAATCCCTATAATCGATATTTTACAGTTTTTTAACGCTTTCCACACTTCTACCTTTAGCCATTCTTCGTACTTTTACCTTTTGCTAGTTACAAGCCCATCAAGTTAAGTCAAGGCCATAATTCAACATTTGACTGCTCCCCACTGGCAAAAGCCAGTTAAGTTATGTGAATGATATCAGGAACCAGGCAACCTTTTTTTTCTCCTCGCACATTTTGTGCTTGCCAAGATTTTTTTCTACTTTACTTGCCACATTTTACATTGAACAGCGAAAACGTATTAGATTAGCTGAATACGCTCCATTGGGGACCGCCATTATCACTAGCAGCCATATTTAAAGTCTGTTTTTGGGTAAACTTTAACTGTAGGCAAGTTTAACGATGCCAGAAAAAGTCAAGGCATAAATATGTAATATAGCTTTGCTTAAGTTGTTATGTATTGTAACTGTGAACTTTTTTTTAAGTTGAAAACAAAGTATGTATATTAATTTATTGATATATTTAAAGACTTTATACGAATCGGATCATATATATGCGAAGTATTTTATAGTCTAGAATCTAATTTTTTTATTTAACATTGTAAAATTTGATTTGTGGTACCTTTAGCGTGCCGCGCATTCTAATTACGTTCTATGCCGTAAATATATGAGTCCAAATTCATATATTTACACACGCACATACATATATACTCGTCTGTATAGCCGACTAACACGGGTGACATCTGTCATGATTGCTCGGAAGAGCGCGCGTGTGATGAATACTTGGCAATTAGAGGCTAAATTTATTTTTGGTTGGTTGATTGTCGTTTCTTTTACGTTGACTTAACAGCCAACAGGATGAAATCAGTTAATACAACGTTGATATCAATTCCAGCTATTCCTAGATTACACATTCTGAAAGCGATGGTTCTTTTGCTCGCATAAAAATTTTATTTATTTGCTTTACTGATTTTGGTAATTCCTGTGTTTGAGAGTTTGCTTGTTGTTTTGTTGTTGTTTTTTTTTTTTGTATGCTAGCTGATACGTGCGCAAAATGCTCGATTGATTGAAGAGCTTTTAGTTGACATATTAAAGAGCACAAAAAATAAATGGCAATTTAGCTATAAATGCTGGGAAACTTTGCACAAAATTAGCTGACATATCTGGGACATCGTTGATTGAGGGCAATATGAATAGCATAAGATGTATGCAAACGTTACTAATTTTGAGAGGCGTTTAAACAATCCTGCTTTTATTTCAATAGTAAGTACACTAATCATAGTAATAAAACAATTAATGTATGTACGCTTAACATTTAAACTCAATAAATGCTATTAAAATAAGCAATTGTATTAATATCTGAATTTAAATCTTTTCATTGCAGGTATGTACGAACTGCAGATGTGCATTGCTCTCTATATAGAAATGAAAGTAAGCATTGAATGAAACTCACAAGGCATATACACCAAGAAGTTGGCTGCCAGAAAGGCTTGAGTTAACGCATTACGTGCTCCTCTTGTATGTCTCCGGATGCATTTGTAGTTTTGAATGCTCCCAAGCGCGTGTTGCATCAGAAACAGCAGCAGCAGTTGATGATAATGTAAAAACAGTGGCAAGGAAGGCGCGCAGCATCAGGTTGAATAGAGAGCTAAGGGCAAATGTTCATTGGTGCGCAACATGCAGCTGGTAAACTGTTGGGGTAATACAATTTGTGGTTAAACGCCAGCTAGTCGTAAGCAAGTAGCAACAGCAACAACCACAAGTGCCACTAGTTGGTTACGCACACAGTTTGAATAATGTTGGTTAAGAGGGGTGTTGAAAGTGTGTGTGTGGCAGCAGACAAGTTGTCCTGGCAACCCCGTGTGTAATTTTCGCATAAAATGAAACGTAAGTTGTGCCGCGAAAACGAAACGATTTTGAACTAAATATATTGAAAAGCAAATCAAGAATGGATGGATGTGTGTGTACGTGTGTGTAAAACACAGAACCAAACCCTCAAAAGCTGCAACCGCTAAAACGCCGCTCCTCACTTAAATACAAAAACTGCAGCGCAGCGACGCATTCTGATCCACTTGGCAAACCAAAACCCGTCGTTGTTTTTTTTGGGGCTCATGCGATTTACTTGTTTGGCTGCTGTTGTATTTTGTTGTTGTTGTTTTCAGTATTTTTCGCCATGCATTTTATATTTGTATTCCCTTTGGCTGTGCCACATGACGTATGAGTTATGGCTTTGGTGCTACCGCTCGCTCTTTTCTGGTTATTTATTTTGCGGTTGCATTGCTTTCAACAAACATATGAGCGTTCAAGTTTCTGTGTGTGGTGTTCAAGAGTTTTTGTTATGCCAAATTGATTTGTTCAAATTGACGATGCGAAATAACAATTTGGCGGTATAGAAAAATGTGAAACATTTTATTATGTGTCTATACTTTGGAATAAATATGCACTGGACACTTCATGAAATCCGTATCTAGATCTTAACTATATAACTTGTAAACAACTTTGATTGTTAAACTTTGCACACATAATTTTAGCCTGTCTAAAAAGTATATTTACCCTCAAGTCATAAATTTGGCTTTCATCATGGTTTTTGACCATAACAAACCAAAAAAAATCCTTTGCTGTAAATAACCCAAAAGAATGCTGTAACTTAATCTGGCGCATAATTCAAATCCGTTGCATGACAAAAGACACCACAAACAACACGAAAAACGGGCAAAAAAGAAAAGGAATCCAAAGTTTGTAAAGCCCAAAACCCTATGCCAAAAACCAAAGTGAACCGCGCGAAAAACCCCAAAGCCAAATATTCGCAGGAGAAAACTTTTGCTTAGCAACTCCTTTTGGCATAAAGAGTGCCTGTTACTAGCACTTTTCTGTACTGTACTGTTGGGGTTTTTGTGCCAAAAACATGCAAGGCATTACGACCACTTTGAATTGACGCCCTTCCACCCCCTCGCATCGTTGAATAAGAGCAGCAGCAGCTACTTCATATTTATTTAATAACTTTATGTTTGTGTTGTAGCTTTTTGAACATTTTGTCAGTAAAAACAACAACAATATGCGAAGATCTTGGCGAAACAAACCGTAGGGCAAGAAACCAGCAACAAAAGCAGCAGCATCCGCTGAGTGGCGTTAGCCAGCAACTGCTGCTGTTTGTCTAGCCGCACAAAATGGCAGCAACAGCAGTAAGCATATACTCAAACACGTACACATACACACACATTTCAGTTCATCTCACATGCGTGTAAAGTCAAGTCTCAAACTTTCTGTCAAAGAGGCAGAACAGGACAGCAGCGAGCGCGAGCATTGGCACCAAACTTGCCCATGGCAATTTACACTGTTAGCTGTTTATTTTGAAAAACTTGCCGGAACATCTCGCTGCAAAGGATAACAAGCGCAGTCAGTCTACCAGAAGTCGGAAGCAGAAAGGCAAAGTCATTGGCAAACAGCTAATATTTGTTGTACATAGAGAAAGGATGAAAGCATCGGCTCAAAATGGCGCCAATATTTTCACAGCGGATGCGGAAATGTGCATTATTTGATATTATTCTATGTTTGCCTTCCAAACACACACACACACATACTCACACTTGCTTTCATTAAATGAACTCGAAGTCAAGTGAGTATCTTGTCAAGCATTCAAGAGACATTTGACAAGACTCCAGCACTCTAGCATTTCTCCGCTCAAGTTAAATCAAGCAAGTAGAAAACTTCGTATGCACAAACTTGAGTTTGAGTTTAAATACAGGTGAAAACTGAATTTAAATACTTAATTTTTTTAAGTACATATCTTTTTAAGTCGAATGTAAATCATTTATTTAGCAAAATTATGAATCGGTAATTGGTTGCTGCTTGCATGATAGCTTGCCTATAGGCATGTCAATTACAAACCAGAATATTGCTTGCTATTAAGTCAGAACATATTCTAAAAAAAAGTTTCTTGGCTCTAAAAAGATTCAATGCCTAAATTGTTTGCTGCTGACATTTGTAACGCAAAAACTTTGTTTAAATACAGTTTTACCACACACAGAATAGGCGAACAGAATTTTTCCACATCTTTACAAATTGCCACAAAGCGTTTTGCACAAATTTCATCCAATTAGTCGCATCCGAGAAACGGAATAAGGAAGGATAAGTTAAACAACAAAAGACCAAAAGGCCCTCATCAACCACAGAGCTGTAAAGATTTATGTATTAAACTGGAAAGCCCATAGACCAAATTGCCCTAGCGCTTAGCGACTAAAACTAATTAAAACCTAAACTTTTACCTGAGAACACAGAAAAATACTATTCTAATAGAAAACGCGCGCGAGACCAAAAATTCCACCTCGTCTTTTGACCCTCTCAAGGGCCAACTTTACAGACACTGTAATTGTTGAAAGAGGGTTATTTAAAGCGTTGAGGTTTTACAACAAAGTTGTTCATTAATGCCAGTCAACAACAACTAACCCAAAACGTAAATACAAACAAAAACCCAGAAACTCCCTAAAGCCGAAACCATCTAAAGTTTTTAATCAAACCGACGCTAAATCAAAATCCTTTAAACTTTCTACACACACATGCAACTCTGTCGCGAACTCCACCAAATTAACAAGCCCCACCAAATATAAAAGTTTGATGTTAAAAAAAAGAAGTGGGGCCACGCAGCAAGCCAATTAAATTTTGCTGCAGGCTCACACGTCGTATGCGTAACGCTTTGCAAGCCGTAAAGCGTTTTGTGCTCTATCGCCCCGGCACTGTGGCATTTAGTGGAGCGCAGTGTATTAAAATTTCGCGATAAAACTTTTAATTTAGATTCCAGCCGCAGCATAGCACATGCCAAAAAAAAACAAAAAGGAAAGGACCTGCAAAATTTACCACTTGCCTAAAAATCAAAGCCAACAAAAAATATGAGAACAAATTTTGTTTTTTGAAATATTCAAGGGTTTGAACTATTATATATATTCCATGCATATTTTTTTTCTGAACGTAAAGTGCGCAAAAAGTTTCTTCAACTGCGAATGCTTCACATTTCCGTTATGTACTCGAGCGAAAGTCGAGGAGGCCCAAAAGTTTTGTGCACTTTTGAATATTAACGCTATTCCGTTCTTCATTTATTTTGTATGTATATATATATGGTATATTTACTTTTTTTGCCGGAGATGATGAAGTCGCCTGCAGAACACTTCTCGGCTATCAAATTTCAAAGTCCGTCAAATGCAGAATCACTCGACAAAAGTTTTTTGCGTACTTTTTGCCCTGTACTCTTTTTTTTTTTACAACAATAGAAACAAAACATGAATAAGACTTGTGCGTAACTTGTTATACAAATTTGCTGTTGCTCTTTTTAGTAGAAGTGTTTTGACGCATATTGACTTTAATTTGAATGTGTTGAACGTATCTTAATATTAAGCAAGCCTTTTTAATATATAAGCTGCTTCAGGTATAGAAATAGCAAAAACAAAAGACGTTAGAGATTAAGTAATTTTATATTTAAATAACTTGAGTAATTTAAATATCTCTTTCGTATATATAAGCATCAAAAAAGCTGCTTATCATATTGAATAAGTAAAATGAAATATTTATAATTACTTTGGAAATTCAGAAATGTTTAATACAAGGAAATTAAAGCAGTTACAAACATTTTCTGCCATTGAACGTACTTAATTTATATTTTAGCTATCCTTTTCCTTATCTATCAACCAAGACACATTAAGTTTGTTTGAACACTCTTGCCAAACGCACTAAAAAGTAATTAAATTTCTGTTAAATTGCCTATATTTAATCAATGAACACAATTAATGCCATGTCATGCAATATTGCAAGCTGCAGATTAAATATAGTTATACAAAATATAAGTAATTACATACAATTCCTACAATAACTGTGTGTTAGCTATTGATACGAATTCGGATATAATCCAAAATAACATTAAGCTAGCTTATCAGCTGAAAGTCAGATTAATGTTTTTGATTGCAATACATACGCATTCACACTTAATATTAAACAAAAGAAATGCTGTCTCACACACACACACACACTAACACATAATGATGCCTGCCACATTATAAATTAATCACTTTTGACAGGTTGTCAACTTTGTCATCGGCTTACAGTGATTCATCAAATAAAAAAGCTCTGTATTTTAATTACATTTAATCCCATCAGGCGCCAAGTGCTTTTTGTGAGTAGTTGTCGTACCATATTGTCCTTATATACCGTCTAAAAAATGTATGTAGGGTATACAAAGATTTATTTTGTACCCAAAAGATGAAAGCTAAATAATAATGTATTAACTAAATAACTGTTTGAAAACTAGCTTAAACTCGAATCATTTCTTATATTTTATTTTTTTGTTTCACTCAAAATTTTAGTTTTTTTCATTAGCTGCAATATAACAAAAAAAAAACTTACCATTTGAAATAAAAATAGTGTTTCAAGAAAGTTTCTTGAAAATTAAATGTTATATATACGTCAATAATCTTTTTTTTTGCAAGCCCGCATAGCATATTCTATAATTGAATAACTTGTCCAGCTGGATACATATTTTTCACACTTTCATATGTATTCCCAAGGCTTATTATTATGATGTTCAGTGTGAACTGGCTGTGTGTGTGTGTGTGGCTTGTGCTCGAAATTGACGTTGTGGCAGCTCATTTGCTGCCACCTCATTTTTATTTATTTTTTTTTTCCTTTCTTATTTTCCTTTTTTGTTCTTTTTGTGTGAGGGTGTGTGCTGTGTGCCGTTGTTTTGGCTTACGGCTTTACTTATTGGATTTGGGACTTTGCGCTGATGCAGCACTGGGATTTATTTGGCATCTCTCTCAGTTTTAGTTCAACAACGGCATACAGTACATAATTAGGTTTGTGCCACTTGGTATATGTGAATAATATAAACACTTCATCTACATATGTGTAAAACATACTAAGCAAATGCTAAGCAGCACAGTTTTGACACCTGTCTTTTTGCCTACTTATGCAAATGCTTGCTTACAACTGTGCCCAAGTTACGTGCGTGGAAAAACTACAAAGGCAATCTTCTTTACAGTTCAACATATTCAAATGCATATTGATTCTGAGGTCCATTCTGATGCTAAGCATCATGTGTGTGCCCTTCTATCAGTCTGTTTGCATGCGATGGAACCATGATACACATCGGCAGGCAAATACCAACCACGTACTGCCAAGCAAAATCACAAGTAGTTCACCTAGCAACAGGGGCAGCCACAGCCGCAGAGCAGCTATTTCCACATTTCCCCAACCATGGCAAAGAAAAACACCAAAGCGTAAATTGTCAAGAAATACATAGAACCAAAAATACGGCAAGATATGTGTGCTTGTGTTTATATTCAAGCAAATAGCAAATCCAAGCCACATAGCAAACAAAAGTACTACCAAAAAAAATAAAAAACAAATTTGCATGTTTTCCTTGTGTTTTGGCTCGACTTTTTCACTTGGCTCGTGATTTTACTTGGCATCTTTTGCCCTCCTAAAGCTCAAGTGGATAATGGTGAAAAGGACCTTTTTGCTTTGGTTAATGACTCACATATACAAGTGCATTTTGTTAGCAGAACAAGACTAGGCCACAGATGATAACTGGCAAAACAATGGTCCGGCCAGTTGCGCGGTATATCAATATTGAGATTTCGTATTCTTTACGTTTTTTTTTTTAGTTTCATGTTTTCCACACACGAAGTTTGTAAATCCAAGTAGGCTTAAGCATAATCCCTATTTGCTTAGTGAAGCGCGTATAAGACTCTGTTTTACATAAATATTGAAGTTGACTTTAGAAAAGCAAATATTTGAAGCTTTCAACCACAATAGTGAGATTTATAAGAGCATCGGATTAACAAAGCTTTTTAGCTAAGGAAATGTATAAACAAGAACAAAATCATAACTTTTATAATAAGTAAAATAATGAAAAACTTTGAAGGCATTACCAGCCATTTTGGCAACACAGAGTAACTTTATTAAGCTGCAGAAGCTCAAATCCAATATTACCGAATTTAAATTCATAAATAACTTTCAATTAACATTCACAAACGCTGCAATCGTCAAGTATTTTGCCAGTAGCAATGGTTTCTTTCCACTTGACTGACCGGCAGGCAAACCAACTGCTAATTGCATTTTGAAGACTGACTTTATTCAAGCAAAAATACCACTGTATGGCATGCCACATTCAACATGGGAACGTGTGTTACCATAAATCAAAAATCTGCTGCACTTGCCAAACGCAATTTCTGCCTTCGGAGAATGTACGCACAAACATGCGCTGTGCAAAAACGTATTCTGTGTTGTGCATAAAATTGCGCAAGCTGTAAACAAAAGTGAGAAGCATAAAAGATGTGAAACAGCACCGCAAGCTACCTACGATACCTCCTCTCGTTCTCTCTTATGCTCGTTTCCAACAAGTATAAAAAATGACGTTCACTTTTCTTTTTAGCAAGGCCTGAAGCTGTGCTGCACAGCACACGCAGCATACAAAATTGAATTTCAATGGCGTCGTCAGAATAATTGTCAAGCCAACTTGTGTGTTGCATGCTTAAAGGCGCCAGCAAGCGCATTGCGCACTGTTTGCCATGGCTCTTTTGTATAGACACTTTTTAAATGCCCTTTACAAAACCTTAATTTGAGTATTACAAGGGTGATATGACAAAACAGTTTTATTTTTGTATTCTGATCATAAAAATGTTGAATATACTACAAAATATTTAAATAGCTATTGAAGATAAAGACAGAGTATCTAGGTTTGCCAAGCCCTGTCGGACTGCTAAAATGTTGTCTTGCTGTGTTATTGCTATTGTTGTCGTGCAACAACACAAAACCATTAACGCCCGCCAGCAGCGCCAAAGTCAGCAGCAACACCAACAAAAGCAACAATCGATTGTGCAATGGTGTCCCAGTTGCTCTCCTGCTGTTGCTGTTGCCGTTGCACTTCGCATACGTGTAAATCGTAAATATCCGGCACAAAACGATCTGAAAGCTGTGTGGCAGGAGCAAGCACAAGCTATTCGCAAAAACCGAGCCTCGGTGCACCAATAACAAAAGATAGACGCCACTTGGGCAATATGTACACTGTACAGCGTGCGGCTGGCAACTCTATATATAGAGTATTGGACTACGTTCGTATGCGGCCATATCATTGTGGGAAAAACTTTATGGTGCATTCGAAATTGTGTCAACAGAAGAAGAAATGTAAATTATATGCGGCAATTGCGAGCGGTAACGGATTCACTTAAACATAAATGCTACCGTATGAAGGTAACAACTCGTACTACGATGACAATAGCTGGCAACTGCACTGGAAATTGGCGTTTAGGAAACCATTAGTCAATACATTGGTGCACTTTAAAAAAGTAAAAGGTATGCTGACGCAATAAATCGTAAATCTTTCTTTAATTGTTCAGCTAACTTTAGCTAAAAGCAATGTGTTCAGGCATGAACATACATAACAATAACATAAGATGACTCACTAACCGATAGTGCAAGGAACACATGTTGGCTATTCTTATTATTAAAATGTATATTATAAAGATTGTAAACATGTCTTGTGTGCACTTAGGGTCAAGCAGGTAGACCAACTGAGAGCGCATTAGAAATAGGGACACATGTTTGTAATCTAAAATGGCCAGATACACGCTGTGCCTTGCAAACACAGCGATAGGATAAGAATATTATTAGACCCATGCTGAGTCGTACAAACTTAGCAATATATAAGTTATATTTAAGGGATGAAAATATGCTTAAATCTGTATATAAGAATCCTGGCTCAGACTAATAAAGTTAAGTATAAAAAGTACAACAGTCCATACTCAACACTATGTAAAATCTTATCAGTTTTGTGCAATTCTTCAAATTCTGTTTTTATCACTCTTTTGTCATTGTAAAAGCTCCCTTACAATGTTTAGCTTTCATTAGAGCTTAAAGCTTTGTTAAAATCTCTCTCCTTTCATGTCACATCCAGTTTATCTTCTGTCTGTTGTCTATAGTACTCTAGCTAACTGCATCGTTGTTATAACGAACTTCACACAAATTCCATTAAAACCCATCAGCAGCATCATTATAAGCGATTTGCATATTTGTCTTGTTGCTGGTTGACCAGGTAGAATAGAGAGTAGAAAATCCAAACATGTCACATGTACATTTCTCATCCTTCGCTCTTTTCTGTATAGAAAATGTGAATTGGAATGTTTTGTGTCAACCCTGACTGGATGCTGTGGCTGTCTGTACTGTCTACGGGTATAATTTTCACACATTACTGCTGCTGTTGCTTCTGCTGCTGCTGCTGCAGTTGCCTTCCAGCGATTTTTGCTCTTCTTCTTTGTGCTCATCCATTTGCGTCCATGGCTTCTCGTATGGCTGATTTGATTGCACTGCGCCTTCGTTTCCATTTTCTTTTATATTTGTTTTTCTCTGGATTTCTTTTATTATGATGCTGCATTCTTGCATCAGATTCAGAAAATTCATAAATATTTATGAAGCAGCTAGCAATCTGTCCAAAACAAAGAGGGACGACCTCTGATCTTTTGCCATATCGTTGGCAACAGCTAAAGCATTTTAAAAGCTTTAAAAGTCCACAAAATCACAGCCTTAAACGTGCCCCATGGCAAATGCAATCTTGCAAAGTGCATATGAACCAATCGACTCGGAAAAACAATTAAAAAAGTTTAAGCAAATACAAAAAATCATGTGCAAGGAAATTCATTAAAATCGAAATAAGTTGCATATGGGAAAAGAATAGAGATGGTTGCGTGTTGGAAGCTAAAAGTAAAAAGTTTGATAACATATTGCAGTTAGTAGAAAACACGTTAAATTGCCTTTTAATTTGGTATTTATTTTAAAGCTAATTAATTTTTTAATGTGGGCAAAAACAACAATTTAAGTTTTATATTTTTGTGTTTTAAATAAAATCAAACAAGCGCTCATCTCAAATTTAAAAAATTGAATAGAGCAAAAATGCTCTTGCTGAATATGCAACTCTCCAAACAATTTCAATTTGACTCTCTGATACTGCACTATATGCCTTTAGATTTTATGAGTTTGTGTCTGTAAGTGAGAGCCACAAATAAGGCAAATAAAGTTGATTTGGAGTTCGGTTGAAATATACATATGGCAAAGCCCACAAATTTTTTACTCTTTTTGATTGAGTCGGAAATATGTGCATCAATTTCCAGTAACTGTGTTTTTGTTTGCAACTGTGTGTGCTTGTGTTTGTCTCTGTGCTTCGCTTAAAAGTTCGACAGTCGAAATGCCAATTTGATTAGTTGCAAATAGTTTTTTTGCGGCCTGCCACAGAAAGTTTTTCTGTGTTTGTCAAAACTTCCAAGTTATCATATTAAAAATACTTTTCATGCCCAAGTTGTCAACTCTAAACTCATAACCCTGCCTTCTTATCATTCAATAATTATGCTGGTTGTATAAGTTAGAATAAAATGTGAAACTTAAATATAATCGAATTGGTTGGCTTAAAAGTTTCATGATGTTTTCCATCCATTTTCCAAAGCAGGCACCACCGCGTATGCTTTATATGTCCGCAAACACGTACTTTTGCATACATTTGAAGCGTAAAATCTTTTCGTAATAACAGGCTACAAATGTGTGCCTGCTCTTTAATTTCACATTTTTTGTTGTTGGCAGTGCTTCCGAGGATTCGGCACGGATGTCAACAGTTGTCGGAAACTTGACGTGTCTTTCTTTATTACTTTGCGTCTGCTCGCCAAACAGAAACAACAGTAACGAATCGGTTTCTTTTCACGCACTTCATTTTGCAGCTGCTGTCTGTTATGTTTCTAGTTTTTGGTTGGTACAAAACTATACCCTGTAACCATTAGTTAAAATGTGTTGCCGTAATTTATGTTATATATTATGTTTTTACGAGTATTAAATGTCTATTTCTTAATAATTCCAGAAGCTTTCACACTTGCCGAAAATATAATAATGATAATTTAAAATAAATGTAATTGTATTACACTGTATTAAAGACCTGAATTCAGGCTAACTACTTGTATTTATACTTAAATACTTGCCGTTTCTTGTTGTCATGTTATTTTCTTTTTGCTGGTTGTCTGCCTGTCAGCGATCAACTTTTGCTCTGACTTTAATAAACCCAGAAAACTTAACGCTTACAATAGCAATAACAATAAGTGAGCCATCAAAAATTGGCTTTCACAGCCGCTGCAGCCCTTTGTACTCTAGGGTATGTATCTGGCAAAGAAATCATAAATTTCGACTGCGCAACCCTAAGAAGGTTTCAGCTGTCTCCGGCTTATTTCATAAACAATTTCATATTTAATTTCCTTTGCGTGCTGCAGTCCCACAAAAAAAAAAAAATACTGAAAAACTTATATATACACTATATAAACATTGAAAGAAATGTGTCGTGGTCGAATCCAATATATGCGAACTATCTGTAAGTCCCGCAGTGTAACAATAACATTTTATACTTTAACGTGTGTGGTTTTTGGTTAAGTAAATATAATAATATTATCAGTTGCATGTTTTAACTTGTACCACACAGCTCAACAACAAGCCATGTGCAACGAAGTGAAAATAGTATGATTAATTTTACGAAAACTAGCTGTTAACTTAAGTATACAATTTAAACAATTCCCCGAAAAAGCATTACTTACTTAAATTTTCGTATTTAAGTCATTAAGTATTTAACATTTTTTATTTTCAATCAACGGATGAATCAAATTATTTTGGTAAATTGTTTTCTTATGTAACCAAATGACTAATTGCAGTTATTTCATAATGCATTTAACTTGTAAAGCGTTTTCTGTTATCGACATGACGTGACTAAAAAAGGAATGTTTAAAAATGTTATTGTAATTGTACAAATTGTTTATTATT
This sequence comes from Scaptomyza montana, assembly GCA_018904305.1. NCBI lineage: Eukaryota > Metazoa > Arthropoda > Insecta > Diptera > Drosophilidae > Scaptomyza > Scaptomyza montana. The sequence goes on from JAEIGR010000001.1 coordinate 672,604, forward strand.
AGTTATTAAAATTCATTTAATATTTTTCTTTTGCATATATATTTTTGATAACTTTGACAAATACGAAAATTTTGGTCCAATAGCAATAAGTTGTAGTATTTATAATGCATAAAACGTTAAGCGCAATTTATTTTCTTTTTTGTGGCGCAGAAGAACCAGTTATCAGGGTCTGTAAAGCAAACACCCCCTATTCTTCTCTCGTCATAAGCTTCCTTGACGGAATCGCATACCTTTTCTGGTCGCCCTTTTGGTAGAAAGAACCAAAGATCATAGGTGGGATTGAAGCCTAGCTTTAGCACTTCATCTGGGTATTCACTACAAAAAGAAACAAAATTTCACACTCGTTATTGAATCCACACATTTGTCACACTCACTCTATTTTTGCTGCGACTGTTGTCAACAGAACCAGCAGGCCAATTGCAATAATAATACGAGTCATGCTAACTGTGAGCTTGCTAACTGTAAGCTTGCTACCTGTTTGCCTCACGCTTTATAACTGCCAGTTTGTGGAACTGCTGTCTGGTTTATATGGTCGCCAGGAGGCCGCGACGCAAATAAAAATTTTCATTTTGAATATGCTAACGCTTTTGTGATGTTTTTTTTATTTTTAACACAACTTAACTTGTTACAGTTTCTTAAATCAATTAGTAGGAAGTGCTGTGTGTTTGGTGTATCGAAAAGCAATTACTCTCCAAATTTATCAATTGAAAATTTATCTTTACATTTGTAATTGAATTTTCAGTTTGATTTAATTCGTACCATCCACAAAGGTCCCACAGCTGCATAAAATTTCAATAAAAAGACACTCCAATTGGATTAAACCTTTATTTAGTTGAGCTTTATTATTGCCCTGTTAATTTTGCGCGCTTTTCGATGCAAATTTGCTGGAGCTATTTGATAGCTTGTGATTATAATAAAAGTAGTTCTATTTGGGTTAATATAAACTATAAATATGGAAAATAAAGATCAACGTATGTAGAATCAAACACAAAACTCTTTTGTAATGTCATTGTAAAAGGATTTTGTTAGTCAATTGTTTTGTGTGTGTCTGCTAAGCAAGAATGTCTAAAAAAAACCAGTTGTGTGTTGTAGAGTATTACTTTCACGACGCATACTGGCGCGTGCAAATAACAACGTCATGTTCACTTTTAATGTACACAAATTAAAAGTCAATAAACTCGGTTTGTTCGTTTTTGCTCGTTTTTGTTATCTTTAGTGTTATATGAATTCAGCCGTGCAGAGTTGCTTGATATATGGATGAAAATAAATCTATGTAAGGCCGCCGTAAATAATTTTATAATGAAAGAACCTTTTCGTTGCTGAACGGAAGCGGTGTAATAAAGTAAAAAACTTACCAAACGGCGTATTAAGCCTACTAGAAGAGCCGAATAATGTAGACGACTCAAACAATCACAGCGTTACTGAAACAGATGAGAGCGATTATTAATAAACTAAATCGATGTTTATTTTTATTTTTGATAATAATCAAATAATATATTGAAAATTATACAGCCAAAACATTGTAACAATTGTGCAATCGATAAAAGTAATTAAAATTTGAGATTTAAATTGCTTCTCATGTTTGCCGCAAACAACAAATTATGATTTATGTGTAAATTACACTTCACTTTAAGCCCTTACATACACTTCTGCAACCCACTAAGCATTTTGGACTTAGCGTCCTTTGTGTGAGTATTGCCATTCAGAGCCTGCGGTTTTGACCAAGCTCTTGACCAATTATTTGTACGTATATCTATTGAAATAAATTCATCACACGTGCCGGCTAGGCTTTCACTTCGAAATATAGTTTCTTCATTACAAGCATCATAAACATAAATGCCATTTCAATCAAAATGTTTGCTTATTAATTTATTTGATTGCCTTTTTGTGGTTAAAACTATTCAAGCTAATCCTTGATTATTTGAGTTTGTAATTGGAAAATTTAAACTTTAGAGCTAAGAAACAAAAAATATGTATAAATTCATATTGTATTGTTTTTTTCATTGTACAGAGAATTTGTCTTTGACTCATTGTATCACTTTTTACACGACAATAGATTTTATTTTTTTACTTTTTAACACCTGTTCTTAACTTGCAAGTAGTTTTATTATATTAAATGATTAGCATGGTTGTTTTGATTTATATGTTTGTCTTTAATGGATATTTTGTTGATTTTGGTAGCACACGTTCTAAGCCTGGTCATTGCAAATAATTAGATGACAAGGAAATTAGCGAAAAAAAAAAATATTTTTAATATATACATATGTACAATGTGTAAATTTATTAAACAATATATATTTATAAACATTTTGGATGCCAAATACATATCTGAACAATATACAGGTGTGTTCACACTAACCAGGTTTGCCTGTAAATGTAAATTCACCTGAACCTTGTTGTTTTTATAACTCCTTTGGCAGTTTTTGATTTAGCTGTCAACAAGGCCATTTTGTCAATGTCGTGAGCAAAACAAAAAACAATTTAACAATAGTTCCAGATAAATTACATTTAAAGCTTTTTAGATGCGGGTCCATTTATTTATGTCACAACAATTCACTTCAATGCGTAGCAGCCCACACGGCGTATGCGTAATTTGTCAAGTAGAATTCTTAAGGCAAAAACAAAAAGTTATTGGATAGACACTTTGTATAAACACATTATGAAGCAACACACAAAAAGGCGCCATATAGTTGAGTAAATAAATAAACACAAAACGAGGCAAGTCAAACAAAGAGCACGTGCGTGTGTGGGTGTGAGGTTGGGTGTTTGTGTATAGCAGAGCAACAAGAATAACAGCAACAAAAGAACGTGTGTAGACAATTACATGCATGTTTTCAATATTTTCGTGTACTATGCTGGAAATACCAGTAAATAAATGCACTGTAAAAAATATCTAATTTCATGAAATTGCTTAGAAACGTACAATAAAATGAAAAAGTTAATTCATTTAATAATAATATAAGAAACTTTATTACAGTGAATTTGTATTTATTTCCAGTCAATATTAAAATTTAATGAATATTCATTTTAAACAGTGTGTATAAGAATCTATCTATTCATTCACATTTTAACATTCTTTGTCTTAGTTTATGCTCTTATTTGTCATGATATTCTGCGGCCTTGCATTCAATGGCATTATAAGCCAAGTCATACACAAACACAAAAGCTCTTTCCTCACGTCCGTCCTTTCTCTGTAATGTAGCGACTGTAAGCACTCATATGCCTCGTTGCACGGACTTGCTGCACGACTCAACCCATTGTGTTGTGGCATATTGCTGCACATTTAAAGCAGCAACAGTTGCAAACTGAGATAGTGTCTGGCATGCAACTAAAACTGCTGCAACAGTTTATGTGCTTGTGTGTGTGTATGTGTATTTAGGTCTATGTCTTTGGGTTGAAGATTCCTGTCTCTGGCAACTGTAAATATGCATAGTGTTTCACAATTTAATTAAATTATAATTTGAACATTTTGCTGACTTGATGTTAACCATGCTGTGCAGACCAAACTGCAGTTCACAGATTCCATCCGAAATTTTATACACAAAAAAAAGAGCTAAATTAAGTTACATCTAACGGGCCAGTTACTTATACTTGCATTTCGTCAAAAATTTGTGGTATTTAATTCAAGTGTGACATTGTGCTTGTCAAGCCACAAAGCACAGCACACATGGCGTATACGTAATGCGATAAACGACCTTTGTCTAGCTGCTGCTTATGTCCACAAACAGCCTAAGAAAACAAATCCCTTAGGGAGCACCAAAAACAACAACACCGCTGTGCTGTTGCCCAAAAGATTAGCTGGCATTTGATTAAAGTGCGAACATTTACAAAAAAAAAACATCCCAGGAAAATGGCCGCCGCGTGGAATCAAATCAAATCAGAGAAGGACAAAAAGAAGCAAAACAAAATGATAAATAAAGTAAAGTAAACAAAGGCAATGCTAAAAAGCATTCTCGTCGCCAGGCCACTCACAGTCTAGCTGGATTTTGTTCGTGCCATTTCAATCAGCATTTTTCAGTTAAGGCACCAAATAAAAAACATAAAAGAAAACATCGAGGAAATGACATTGTTGAAAAACAGTTGACCATTTTTCCTGGCCATGTCACACTAAATTGAATTGTATCCCAAAAAAAAAAAAAATAACAAGACGGCAAAAAGTCAAAAACAAGTACCATTTCGTTGGCCTGTTTTATAAGATTATACCTAGCAGTTATACAAACTAAAAATGTAATGGTTAAACTTTAAGCCTACTAGATTAATTTGACAAATCATTTCTGACATAATACACATTTTTAAACTCTTGCCTTTAAAGTATAAATTAGATCATCTTAACTGTGAAACAGATTATATAAACATTTATTTTTTTTGCTTGAACTTAAAAGGTATGCTTAGTCTGACACACTTTCTAAAAACAAAAAACCCTTGTCATTGTGTCCTTGGACAGTTAACAAATTCCTTTTTAAACTTCGAGATTCATCCAAAGCCTGGAGATTACCTTGTTATGATTTACAACACTAGAGTTACAAATACAAAACAAATAAGTTGACGGAAAACGAAATCACATTTGTTTTAAATTTACGCGTCAAGTTGTGTGACACAAAAGAAAATATAAAAACTTGTAGAAAATAATCAACTAAATAAAATGTCATAGAAGGTTGGCAAAATTGTTGCGTCGAATTAAAAATCTTATAAAATCAACGCTTTAAGTTGCGTCAAGCTCTGACTTCTGAATCTTATATAGGACAGCCAAAAAATGGAATGCTTTACACAGTTTTATGGTCTCGATCCAGCTCAGCAGCACAGTAGTCGCCAATTATGTCACACACACGCCCCACAAACATTACCACAACAATTTCTTACACCAGTTTACGAGCATGGCGAAGAATTTTTTCCCGTTGAAAAAGAGCAATTAAAATGCTTTAGCAAACGCTTTGACCAAAAAGAAATATAGAGATAGATGCACTAAAATGTCACAGAAACAAAGTTAAGTTCTTAAAGTAAGCTAAATTCACTTAACTTTGATGTTGAAGCCATTTAAAGAAAAATGTTGAAGCTGTGAATAATAAAGATAAAGAATGTTGATAATTTTGATTTGGTTTATCAGCCATTACACTTCATTTACTGCGTTGGCAACTCTCTGCATAACCGAAACAAATCCCAAAATGACAGCTCAATAAATTTCAAATATATATCGAATGCAAAGCTTGGGAGTTTGAGTGACTAAAATATTCAGTTGGTTTGTGAACCGCGTATTGCGATAATCAATCACGAAGAAGGACGACTTTTGGTCGAGATGTTGGATTAAGAAATCTACCTTTGTCTAGTCTATGCCCTTTAAGGATTAAGTTTTGATAAAGTCGATATTAAAATCGTAAACCAAATTTATTGTTATATTATATAATGCGTTACCATATTGTCTTTACATAAAACCCAACACGCCACCATCTCTAGCTCAGTGCTTAAAGCAGCATTTGTTTTTGGACCATCATCAACATTTGGCATCATCTATCGTGTTAGTCTTTGTTGTTGGTGCGATGCTGCTGTTATCGTACGTTAACACTTCATAGAAAATACGGCCTGGTCCTTGCAATGACCTATTATATAAATGTGTGTGCTCCCTTTTGGCCCATTTGCACCCCCAGATCTCTGACGCCAATACGCTTAGTTAGCCTCCACTTCACTACCCTCTGGGGTCACGCTCATCAACCGTTTTGCGTGCAAAATGTCAAAATATATTTTAGTTGAATTTATGGTCAGTGTCCAAAGCAAACGGAGAGACAAGGACTATCCAAAGCTATTCAAAGCTCTCATACATATATGCTGGGGATTTGTCTATGTGGCTGTGCGCATGTGTCTGTGTCTGTGCCTGTGTGTGTATGTTACGCTTTATGTCTTTGCTTATTTTGGGGATTTACACGATGCTTATCACACATACGCACACACATATATAAATCCATTCACTGGACGACTAGTCGTGAGCTTCATCCAATGTCTAAACTAAAAATATTATGCTACATTTCATTAGGACACACAATCATAGACACACGAACACTCACACGGACACAGCCGGTCCATGGCTGTGAGATTGCTTTCAGTGTTTTACAGCCACTTAAAATAGATTAGCTTTCAACGTTGTGCTTTAAAAAATAATAAATTGCTGCCCCATAATTTGTTGTTTCTATTTTATTTTTCGTTTAGTTATTTTAGTTTCTGATGTTGCAAATGATGGAAAATCCATTGAAAACATAAGCAACTGTCAATGATTTACGGCCTGAAATCACAGCTCAGCCCACTGTGTCTCAAGTTCTATTTGATAAATGAAATAATACACACAGCTAATAGAAAATGAATACATCAATCTGTAGTGCTTGAGATTGTCAAAAATGATGGTTAGCACATGATACAATAGATGGACAACTTTCATAAATTTGTTTTCTTGATTGTTTTAGATTTGTTGTTGGAGCTCCAAGTATTTTTAGCCATCTCAAGATTTTTCGAGTATTTGGGATGCAAATAAAAAGAGCATCAGCTACAAAATACTTGACAATCATTGTGTACTTTCAAATAAGCTTTCTCATATTACAACTGTAAGTTGTTCGTTGCACAATATCTAGTATTTTTTGCTTGCACATAATTGAGCATATGAAAACTCTTGGCAAATGCCACTTGTGTTTAAAAAAGTACTAGTAAACAATATCGTAAGAAATAAAAAATATTAGCTACTCTGTCTAAGTATGCAATACCCTGCATTTCAAATAAGATTTAAACGATGGTCGTAAAGAATTTACATAAAGAAGCTTGTTCTTTTTAAGATAAAAACCAACTTCATAAATAACCGCAATTTTTGATAGCCTCTTTTTTAATAGCTTTTGCATCTGATGGATATATAAAACAATACAAACAAGTTAAAACGTTGCAGTCGGACGCAACAGACTGCGCTATACTTGATTTCTGTTTAAAAACGGGTAACAAAGTCCTTATTGCAAAGCGGTTTGTTGCGGCAGGGGTGTGGGTGGAGGGGCTGGGACGGTGGGTGTGGCATACAAAGCTTTGTTGCAGATCTTTTGAGGCTCCTTACCTGCTATCTTTCGATTTTATCGATCTTATCGATTTCCCAGCCCCCATTAGGCGTAGAACCCTAATATTGACACTTTTACTCTCCCGGCCTTAAATAAGACTTTTGCAAAGCTTCAAGTCTCTAGCTTAACAGGTGTCGAAAAAAGTTGAGTTCATACAGACGGACAGAAACCACGACGGACATTGCACAAAACCAATATACTCTTAACCTTCGGTATCAAGTATGAAAACAAACCTGCCACTCAATCGCTTTACTGAACATGGACGGCATCACACGAAACAGTAAAAAATGGTTTATTTATTCAAATTTTTGATGCTTTTACTCATAGAGCCATTTAAATGTGAAATATTTCTGTTATACACTGAAAAAATGCTATGAAATTGAAAAAGTAAGTTATATAAACTGTTGAATTGTACACTAACAGCTCAATTTGTAGTTGGTAATTTAACTTTACAACAACAACTTTATTGTTTTTAGTCAAAAATATTTAATAAAACTTGGCGTAAACTACGCCAAATTATCTAGGCTCTTGTTCCTAAGTGTGGCCAGAAATTATGAATTGCTAAGTATATCAACTTAGGTGAAGCACTACTCATACATATTTCTAAGGAGTTCACGATTCTAACAGGCAAATAGAATTTGCGCAACCCCAAAAAGCAGGCTATTAAATATTTATACGCCTTCAACTAATAGCGTGACTTTCAGATTTCGAAATGCGAGCGAACAGAGGATAAAATATCAAAAATAGTTCACATTTGGCGTGTAGTAATCGCATTGGCATGTTAAAATCGCATAAGCAGCCATTTTATGCGCAAAATTTACACAATTTTCATTGTAAATTGCAGACCCGAAAAAGCTCTCTCACTCCTCCCACCCCTCTACCTTTTCCGCCCACGGCTTGACCGAAACACACATAGCCCGAAACGTTTGTGTATTTTTGTGCATTTTCATGTATTTGTTTAAATGATAATAAAATGCAGCAATGTAATGTAATTTATCACTGCGTGTGACTGTGTATGCTGCCAGACAGTGTTATATAATTTTTATATTTCCGTTTTCATGTCAGCCACATGAGGGTATTGGGTTTTATGCGATTGCTCGAAATACCCCCAAGCTTATTTTTTACCTGCCAGATTGCGTGTGTGTGTCTGTGTCTGAATGGGCGTTGCTTTTGTATAGTCCTGTTGTTGTCCCCTTTTGCTGGCCATTTTGTGAGCCGGATTGTATATGTATTTTGTGTGCTTTCAAGTTGCCCATTGAATTGTTAGCCACTAAAATATCAAATGACAGCATCAAAACGTGTGCCCTAAAACGCTTGTAACTCTGACTAATGGTAAATTTACATATATGTTTGGCTAAAAACCAACAATTGTCTGCACTTAAGTTTCGTATGTTTCGTAATGGAATTCGAATTGAAGTGAATCTCAAATGAGTTTTACTATAAAAAATAAAAAAAACTAAAACAAGATGTTTTCTAATCGAATTCACCATCGGACCTTATAATGTTCGATTTTAAAATAGATGTCTTCAATGCTGTGGCTTAACTGAACTAAACTAATATCCTAACAAGATACATTCACACCTATTAACTTCGGCTATTAAACTGCTCTGCAAACTTGGCTAATTGCCATAACACACAATTCGAATTGCTTAAAGTGCATAAAGAGCTTGAAATGCTGCAGAACTTGCCAACGACACGTTTGCGCCAGGTTGTTGTGCCATGTTGTTGTTTGCATTTGCATCGCGTTGCGTCCTAACGGATCTCGGCTGCTTCTTGATGTTATTTTTGGCAGCTGCCAGTGCTTCGCCCTATCGCCAACGTATGTAAGCGTCAAATCCAAACCTCGAACTACAATAGTGAGTTTTTTTCTGTTCCCTTAACTACCTTTCTATGGAAACTACCAACAGCTTGTGGCGTGAATGAGGAGCTTGCTTGTGTTTCCAGAATTGAGCCAAGCTGCAATAAGCCATATCCCAATGAATTTATCCCGATCTGCATTCTGGGCTGTGGCTGCAAAAGTGGCTATGTACGCCAAGATGAAACTATGCTGTGTATCTATATGTACAATTGTAATTAAATTTTGAGAAGTAAAGAAAATTTTCCAAATCACTTAATGACATTTAAGCGTTTGGTGTGTCGAATTTTATTTAAGTTTAAGGTAAGCTATTTGCTTGTAAGTTCTAGCCATACTTTTCTTGCCATGTCTGCTGCTCGGTTACACTTATTTTTGCTGCTCATTTTATGCATTTGGCAATGGACTTGGGCGCAGTCTGATGGCAGCGTTGAAACTGGCGAACTGAAGCCCAAGACTTGTAGGTTTCAAAATATTGAACAATTCAAGTTAATGCAGTTAATTATAATTAAATGGACTTTTACTTTACACAGATTGCGTTCGTGGTATCACTGGAGAAACAACTATGTGTTACAAGAGATAAAAATAATATCATTACTTGTCTCAAATAAGAAATAAATCAAATTGTGAATACGTCCACAATTTCGTAGATTCTTCAATTTACATTAACGGACATTTTTATGGCTCTGGTAGTACGTATTCTCACAGTTTCCATTTCAGACTGTTCTATTTCGCAATGTTTTTTATGGCCGCCCACCATGAAATTGTAGCTTGAGAAGTGAAATTCTCTTTTCTTTTCAGCACAAAAAGTTTTATTGTTTACTTTTTGGAGTGCTTCGAAATTTACGAGACTCCTCGAAAAAGTGTGAGTGCAAGTGCTTGTATGTGTGTGTTTGCTGGGCATACTTGCTCAGTTTTAAGATTGTATGTACAGTATATGTGTGTTTTGGTATTCCTACTACATAAGTCTTTAATCTCTGCCAACAACACATAATCGTAAATATTAATTTACTTTTCTTCAACTTGCTGCTCATATCGTTTCTTTAATGTGACTTTTGTTTTCTGCCAGCTTTTTGCGGTTATATGCACGCTGATACCAAAATTATGACTGTAATAGGCATAAACCAAATGGCTTTTATCATTTTCTACCTGTTTTCCAAAACTTAACTAACTTTATGGTACTGCTAGCAGCAGTTTACTTTGATTGACAGCAAATTTACACACCTAAATGAATTGACATTGTCAAAAGTTAAAAAGTTGAAAAGAACAAGCTTTCACCTTTCTGAAAGTAAAGAAAACTTATAACCTGGTTAATACTTCCAGCTTTACACAAAGGCAATAAATTATTACGTTGAAGTTTGTTATCTAAGCTTTTATCAATATTGTGTTGTATTTTGATGTATATTGGGTATAAGGGTATTATATTAAATTTAATAGCTTACATCCAATGTGAGTATTGCTCAGAATATTTCATGATATAAGCTGGTTAGAGTCTTACAAAATAAGTATGCAATACAATTGCACTAACCCCGCAATGAATAAAAATTATAGCTAATAAAATATTAAAACAAATAAGGCATATAATATTATAATAATTAACTAGGCGCAAGCACTAAGAATGCATGTAAATAATCAATTATTAATAATAAATATTATAGTTCACTTATTTTAATGTACAAACCTATGGTTTCTGTCTCATGCTAAATCATATTAATAATTTAACGATAGTCACACTCGTGACACGTACGCATCCCTAATTTAAGCGCTTTTTAATGCGAGCATTTGTGTGTGTGTGTGTGTGAGTGTGCTTAACATTTAAGAACACTGCAAAAATGCCAACACATTTAATAAACTCCCACAGTGCCATTGTCAGTAAGAGTGTGTGTGCATGGGAATTTTTAGACGCGTGAACAACCAACAAATTTGTCCACTAAACGATTACTATCATTATAGTATTACGGACCGTTGCGACCATTACCAGTCATGTGGCTCGACACGGACATGTTGGTGGATCCTTTTCGTGGTTGTGTGGCTGGTGGTTTTGCTCTATGCAATTTTTTGTTTTTATGTCTGCCTATAAAAAGCAATTAAAGTGCCAGCAAACTGCTTTAACATGCACACACACACACATGTGGAAATGCTATTATTTTTTTTATTATATAATTTGTAGTTGGTGTAGCGAAGCGCGAAAATAAAATTAAATTACTCATTAGCGGTAGATTTTCGTCTCAATTTTAGCTAAATTGCATTTTCGTGTAGCACATAAATTACGTCTATATACATATTAATACCCTATGCTCATGGAAAATGAATTAAGGGGAATGTATCAAAAGGTATGGAAATATTAAAAATTAACTTTTATACTTTGAGATACTAGACAATATATTGACTATCCGGAAACATTAAGTGCTCCGAGCGCACATGATAAATGCATTGGCCTTATTTGCAACCAGTTTCAGGCGCAAATCACTGAACATTTAAAAACCCAAATAGCACTCAACAGACAATGAAAAATTGTAGTCGGAATTCGGCCGAGCTAAGGCCTTGGGTGTTTTATAAGAACAAAGAACTGAGAACCAAAAATTCCCAAGGGCGCCAAACTGCAAAGTTGTAGCTTTTTTTCTAGCAGTTGTCTTGCAGATAATCGAATTTTCTAGTTTCTCTTGTTGTTGTTGAACAATAAATTCAAAACTTTTGCACCTGTCCAAGCGGTAAACCTTTACCACATGCACCTGCAAATGTTTATAGCTCTTTTTTATTTCTACCCGTTGCCTCTCCTTCTGCCTCTTCCTTTGTTTTGACCAAGCTAACACGCATTCATGCGCTTATAACGAGCTGGGTGTGAAACTTTAAGATAAGGCCTATAGCAACACACACAATCACAGAGAAAACACAAAACCCTATAATGCTTCTTAATTTTGTTGTGGAATCACCCAAAACCTCCCAAAGCTGTAACCATCCAACCAACTGCCAATTGTTTAATGAGCTGCTCAGTTGCCCCAATTGTTGTTGTTGTTGTTGCTTGTTAGTTGTTCCGGGTTTCCTTTATGTCTTGTTGTGTGTGTGTGTGTGTGTTTGGTTCTCCTCCTCCTGCACGACTTTTGGCCATAAGCAGCGGAAATTGTAAGATAAGAGAGCGAATTTCACAGAAAGTTGCTCATTTTAATCGAGAAAGTTTTCTTTAGCTTTTGATGACGTAAATGCATCGCCTCGGAGACTCTTGTCTTAGTTTATCTGTAACGGCCATTTGGACTACCACAAATGCTTTGAAGCAATGACAAGAACAATGATAGCAAAACAATAACAACAACAGCAACAGCAAAATCATGAAGCGTTTACTTATTTGTTGAACTCGCTTCAACTATCCACTTGTTATTTGTAATTGAGTTCTTGTGAAAGTTGTTATACACAGCGAAAATGAATCTGTGAAATACATAGAACAAAAAGTCACAAACCGAATTTGTTGTTTTCGTAGAAATCATACAATTATAAAGTGAAGGTGATGAAAGGATGAAAGTTATGAAAAGATTATTATTATTTGAGATTGAACTTAAAAAGAAAAAAATACATGTGTAAAACGTAAAAAGATTCAAGAAGATTTATTGCTAAATTTCAATTAGAAGATAACGATTCAAAAACAATAAATTGACAGATGCTTAGAAAGACGGTTTTTATTAAAATGTTTAGGTATTTGAGACACGACTAAAAACCTTAAAAACAATATGTATGCTTTATAATAATGACGTGTAATTTCTTTCAAATTGTAATGACGCATGTAACAAATACATATCTCCAATTTAACATTCCAATTGGACTTACCAGATCAGAAATCCATCATCTACCCTAATTTTTATACGCGGGCTGAGTTAAAACGACCACCCAAAAGTATGCAACGTATATTTGTTCGCCAATTGCTTTAAACGCGATATTAATTTCTTGTGGTATAAGTACGGTAAATAAATAAATGCGGCAAATAGCTCAAGAGCACCTCAATGGCATACGTAATAACTGTTGAGTGAGTGCATTAAATAAAAATGTGCACATTTCACTGAGAAAATATTAAAACAAACGTAAGAAGCGAACAGCAGTTGATGCAGTCCTGAACAGGCAGGAGGAGGAAATTCAGCACACAGTCAGCCCAAACCACAATGTTCAGCGTTGACACGCCTGAAATATATTCGAGGCTGAAAGGCTGCTGGTCGCACCAGAAAATATGCATTTAATCCCGCTGTTCATTTAATTAATGTTGAATACAAATAAACACCCAGCACTATATACACACATACTTATATTTGCACGCTTAAACAGGTACTCTATGATATTTTCCCTGGCAATAAATTGAATTTTAAGCCCCATGGTGGCAATAAAAATTAATGAAAATACACTAGAAAATAATGAAGGACGAGAAAATACTCTGTAGACAGGTCTATCCAAAGTTAAACTCGAACTTAAATTTATTACAAAATTTAAACGAAATAAATGTAGAAAATGTTTTCTGTAGGTATTTTGTAAACTAGAACACACATTTAAGTGGATTATTTTACAGATATTTTGCCTTTCGTTTATTATTTAAATATCTCTTCAGCACTCTGTATGAAATTACATTTAACAATTAACGTGAAACGCATTATTAATGTTTGCACTTTTGCTCTATGGTCGCGAACCGCAGGTATGCGCTCTCTCCAAACGCGCCGCAATGCTTCAATCCTCTGACATGATTGCCTACAATGAACTACAGCCTGTGGCGCTGCATCAATCCAACAGCAACAACAACAATATGGGTGGCAGCACTGCAATTGCGTCAAAAGCTTCAGCACTACAGAATATAATTGCCAATGCGGGATTAAGCTATGAAGATGTACTCAACGATGACTTCCAGTTCGATATGGATGGACACGATGTGATGGTATTCCTGCATATACAGAAAACAGGCGGCACATCCTTTGGCAGGCATTTGGTGCGTGACTTGGATCTAAAGGTGAGCTATAACAATTCTTTATAAAAACAAGTTACATTCTGTACTAATTGAATGAATACTTTTTCAGCGTCCTTGTGAGTGTCAAAGGCAGCGCAAGCGTTGCTACTGCTTCCGTCCGCATCGCAACGAGAACTGGCTCTTCTCCAGATACTCAACGGGCTGGAAATGTGGCCTGCATGCCGACTGGACCGAGCTAACCAGCTGCGTGGACGTCGAGCTGGATAAGAATGAGGGCGAGACGGCGAAACGTCGTTACTTTTATATCTCACTGCTGCGCGAACCGATCTCTCGCTACATGTCCGAGTATCGGCATGTGCGACGTGGTGCCACCTGGAAGGGATCACGCCACTGGTGTTTGGGTCGTCAGGCCACTGCCAATGAGCTGCCGCCCTGCTACAAGGGCAAGGATTGGCTCGATGTCGATCTCGATCAGTTTGCCGGCTGTGAGTCGAATCTCGCCGCTAATCGACAAACTCGCATGCTGGCCGATCTTGCTCTGGTTGGCTGCTACAACAAGTCATCGATGCCAGCGCACGAACGTGATCGGGTCATGTTGGCCAGCGCTAAGCGCAATCTGGCCGCCATGGCATACTTTGGACTGACTGAATATCAAAAGGTAAGTATTTACTTGCGCCTTTTTGCTTAAGTTTATTTTTATCTACATATGTTTGTATGATTTTCCACAGATGTCCCAATATATTTTCGAGGAAACCTTTAACCTGCGCTTCGCCATACCCTTTGAGCAGCATAATGCAACCATTTCAGTAGCTGCAGTCACGAATCTTCGTTCCGATCAGCGGCGTCGCATTGAGAAGCTTAATGGCCTCGACATAGAGCTTTATGCATTTGCCAAGAACTTGCTATTCCAACGGTAGGTACTCCTTACAACAAACATATTTTTTTTTTTTAAAAAGTTTTAAAAGTCTTTATTTACTTAAGATAAGAGTCGAGAAAATACGGAAGGAACTATTGCTGACATGTTCGAATAGAATAAAGATATACATTTCAAAGTGAGAAATCTCTTTCGCTTTAATGTTAATGCATTAATAGAATGATTTGCTGTTCTGCTCATAAATTTGAACCCCCAGACAGTTTCTCAGTTTCAGCTTCATATTCCTGCTCCTCGCAACAAGTTTGTCCGAACAAAGAAACCTGATCCTTCTGTCCATTTTGTTTAACACGCATATATTGCTTAACTCATCAATGGGCCACAAGTCTCACAGTCTCTTCTCTAATGCTGAGGTCGATGACTCATTGTGTGCTATTTATGCTTTTGTGCGCATTGAGGGTGCAAAAACCCTTTTAGCGATCTTTCTTTTGTAACGATCTGTTTGTATTGACAACGGCCTGGCTCAGGGGCTATTCTTGCCACACAGACACAGACAGGCAGAGAATAAAAGAGAAACATGTTAACATAATGGCGTCTTCTTTTTTGATGAATCCAATGTTAAAACTCTGTCTTGGCGTTATATTTGGCGCATTGGAAGGTAATTAAATTTGGTTATGCCTCATCAGGCATGGGAAATTGTCGGTGTCATTGAAATGTGTTAGAATTTCTTTATAAATTCCTCAAGGGTTCGAGGTGCTGGCGGTTAATTAATTATCATTAACTTTGTCAAAAGACATATGATGTAACAGTCAAAAATCAACAGTTGCAGCATTAAGTTCATATAGAAGAAGAATGTTTTTGAATGGCAAATTACCTAAAGTTATCGCATATTAAAGGATTTTTTCCCTCCTCTAATAATATTATATGTTTCGGTAAGTTATTTAGTTTAGTAAATGTATTAAATCCAATTTTATCGCAAATACCAATCGAACTTCATCAGAACTAAGTCCTGGAAATTATTTACATAAAGCTATAGTATATACCTTACGTTATTACCAATGAAGGGGAAGTTATACAAGCTGTTGCAATTAGCACGTATGAGAAACCAGCTGCCTGTTTGTACCAGCAATATGCTCTGTCTGAATCGCTTCTTGCTTGCTGCTGCTTTAAGGTAAAGGTAAACCAAACTGGCTGTCACCTCTTTATCACCGTAAACAGTCGGACAGGGTAAGCCAAATACATAAGTTCATATGTACATTCATCTATGTGCATTCCGGAATCTTTTGTGCTACCCTTAGAACATTTCCTTCGTTGTCTACACAACAACTGAGTAGTTTTGTCAGTTGTGGCATTTCCCGCTGAGAGTTCAAAGAAGCCTTTACCTACAAGCTATGCGATTTACATGCGCAATTCCAACTTATCAAAAACTATATTCCATGCAATTTAATAAAATTTGAAGCGCAGGCGCAACGCTGCCACAGTTTTCCACAACTTTTCGTTTAATTATGCGGGTCGGATGTCAACTTATATGCTGGTTGCCAGCTGTGGCTGTCTATTACAGTGGGGCGGCCACTAACGGTTATCTGCTGAGTGCAGGCGAGTTCTATGTGATTCTTAGACAGCTGTCTAACACACACACACAACTGCACATAACACATTCTCGTTACGATCTTGGTTTTACTTATTTCTTTAAGGGATTCCGATGTTGTCTTTGGACAATTGCAACATTTGCTCGCGCCAAAAGTAGAATTTCTATAGTGCACATAAGATAGCGATAAGGAAGTGTGTGTTGTGTGTATATTTATGTATGTGGCACGAACCACCACCGAAAGCAGCAGCAAGGCACAACATAAGGCAATTCGGGCAACCGGTGCTTACCTCTTAGAGCTGCCCCTGACCGAAACGAGGGTTGTTTTTTCTGTGATCGTTTCGCTGCCTGCATTTTGCGTCGTCGCAACTCGCTGACGCTTCAGTTAGGTTTTGACAACGGAACGTATAGGAACACGTAGTGATACAGCTAGCTAGCAGGGGCAAGCGGGTTACGGGAACAGTTTTTATACGAATAACAAAAACAACAACGGACTTAAACAGTACAGCCACAAAATTCAACGGACATATTTGTTAAACAAGTTGCATATATTTATAAACTATTACAAAAACAAAAAATAAAGTTAATGTTGTGTTTGGTAACTAAAAAAAACATTGTTCTTATTGAGTTTTTGTTATTGCACAATAAATTGTTATTAAAAAACTAAAGTTAAAGAAACCAAAAGTGAACGAAAAAGCAAGTTAAATATCTACTAAAAAAAGGTGGCACGAAAAGTCAAACATGTCCTTCTCCAAAGCCAAGTTGAAACGTTTCAATGATGTAGATGTGGTTTGCGGTTCACCAGCTGGCGCCGCCTGCAACTCAAACTCAAATAGCTCGGCAGGCTCCGCAGGCAGTGCCACGCCCACAGCAGCTAACATTGCAGCGCCGCCTCCAGAGCGCAAGGAGCAGATCGAAAAATTCTTCAAGGATGCAGTGCGTTTTGCATCCAGCTCCAAGGAGGCCAAAGAGTTTGCCATACCCAAGGAGGATAAAAAGTCCAAGGGATTGCGTCTCTTTCGTACACCCTCGCTGCCGCAACGCTTACGTTTTCGTCCGGCGGCAAGCCACACGGCCGAAACTACAGTCGCTAGTAGCGCCTCAACGTCAGCATCAACACCATTACACTCGGCCACAACAACGCCTGTAAAGGAGCCAAAGTCAGCGAGCCGCTTGAAGGGTAAGGAGGCACTGCAGCAGGAGATACGCAACAAGAACGAGCTCATTGAGAGTTACTTGAGTCAATTGGATGTAGTGCGTCGTCATGTGGAGCAGCTAAAGGACGCAGAGAGTAAGATGCGCGAGGAACACGAGCAGACAACGGCTAAGGCAGAAAAACTATTGCAGGCACTCAGCAATGAGAATCTGCAGCACAAGGAACGCAACGAGCAATTGAGTGTGGAGCAAACGCAACTTCTTCAACGTTATGCCAGCTTGGAGCAACAGTTACAGCAGCAGCGTGAGCAGCATGAGCAGCAAGTGGAGCAGTTGCTTGCCGAAAACGAGGCCTACAAACTGGCCAATGAGCAACTGCAGCAGGCTTGCGAACAGCAGCAATCCACAGAGCAGCAGCTTCAACAACAATTGAATGCATTGCAGCTGGAGCTGCAGCAAGCGCGTGAAGAAACCAATCTAAAAGCCATGGAGCAAATGGAGCTTCTCGAGAACTTGCAGTCAAAAAACTCCACGTTGCTGGCAGATGTGCTGCAGCTACAGCAACAAATCGAACAAGATGCACTGTCCTATGCACAAGAGACAAAGTTCAGTCAAACGGAACTGGAGTGTCTGCGTGTCGAGCGTAATACCCTCAAGAATGACTTGGCCAACAAGTGCACATTGATTCGTTCTCTGCAGGATGAGCTGCTCGATAAGAGCTGTGAGATTGATGCACATTGCGATACCATACGGCAGTTGTGCCAGGAGCAGGCGAAGCACACGGAGCAACAACAAGTCCAACAGCAAGTGCAGCAGCAGGTGGAGAACGATCTGGAGAGTGCTATTGAACGTGAGAAAGTCTACTGGCGCACCGAACTGGACAAACGCCAGAAGCTGGCCGAGAATGAATTGATCAAGATTGAGCTAGAAAAGCAAGATGTCATGGTGCTGCTGGAGACAACCAATGATATGTTGCGTCAACGTGATGAGAAGTTACAGAAGTGTGAGGAGCAGCTTCGCAATGGCATCGATTATTACATACAGCTAAGCGATACATTGCAGCAGCAGCTGGTGCAGCTCAAGCAGGACATGGCCAAGACCATAACCGAAAAGTACAACTATCAGTTAACTTTGAACAACACACGTTCCACAGTCAACATACTGATGGAACGTCTCAAGAAATCCGATGCCGATGTGGAGCAGTTCAAGGCCGAATTGGAATCTGTGCAGCTGGCAAAGGGTGCACTGGAGCAAAGCTATTTGACGTTGCAAGCGGATGCAGAATCGTTACGGCAACAGCTCAACGAATCCCAGACAGCACTTAGCACATTGCGCAACTCATCGCAGTCACTGCAACAGGAGGTATCGTTAAAAGAGTCAATGCTGCATGAGTTGCTTGCCAGCGAATCGGATACACTGGCCAAATTCAATAAGATTGCTAACTCATTCCAGGAGCGCATCGATGGGGATGCCCAGTTGGCCCACTACTGTGACATGTACAGCGATCTGAAACGCAAAGACGAAACACGTGAACTCTACATGGCGGACATGAAGAAGGCGCTTGATGAGTTTGCCAATGTCCTGCAATTCGCTCAGCTCGAGCTGGACAACAAGGAGCAGCTGTTGCTCAAGGTGCGTGAGGAATGCGAACAGCTCAAGCTAGAGAACATTGCACTCAAGTCAAAGCAACAACCATCGGTGGCACTGTTAACGCCCAGCAAGGCAAACAAACCGAACACAACCGATCTGGAGAAGATTGAGGATCTGCTCATTGATTCCGATCTGCGTGCAGAGTGTGACAAAATCACATCGTGGCTACTCAATTCTTCTGAGAAGAGCGTGCGTCAGGATAACAATGCTGAGCTCAATGAACTGCTCTCTTGCAAATCCCCCAAAGTCCGCACACCACGCAACCCTCACAGCCCACGCACACCGCGCACACCCAAATCTGCGACCAACACTCCCAAGAAATCGCTTATCTTTGCCAGCGGCAAGGAGAATGTGCCCAGTCCGCCACAAAAGCAAGTGCTTAAGGCGCGAAATGTGTAGAGGGAGCAGAAGAAAATACATAAAGAAAAATATATAAAATACTTTTGGATTTTAGGCTACATTTTCCCAAACACTTATTTTAAATTACTATAAAATTAGTTAAGAAACCCTTCTAAAAAAAAGGTACATATATGAAATACACGATGTGCTTGGTTGCATATAAAAAAAAACTAGTTTTGATTTCCTGCTCTGCTTTTCCAGAAAACCCAAAAAGCAAAAGAATAAATATCGTTGATTGCTAAGAAGCAGTCAATGGGAACTTTTCTGGCTTACGACTTCCCTTCTTTTGCCCACTTCCTCAGGCATAACGGATGTGCAGCTGCGCATGAGCTGCTTAAGGGTGGGCCCAAAAACGACGACGACGACAACAATCATTAACAACAAGCTCTAAAAAAAAGTGTATGTTTTCTGGTACTGCAATGACTTAAGTCAGTAGTTAAAATTCGAGGAGTTTTTCCTTGAAGGTACACATAACTGTTGTAAATATCTGCTGCCTGTCGGGCCCTTTTGTCTTGGGTTTTTCGTTCAGGTTCTGCATTGTACAATCGCTGCTTATGACCTTTGACATTTTGCGCTAACAATGCCCCGGGGTCGATGCCTAAGGTAATGCGTCTTCTTACAGCTGCACTGAGCGCAGCTGCAGCAACAATTGAATTTTGATTTGCTGAAAAGGTCTTTGAATTTACTTACCACTGCGCAGCTTAATAGAAAGAGGGTTGCTTGGAATAAGAAAGTTTACAATCCTTTAAAATCCATCCTGTGGCTTTTGTTACTCAAGCGTTTGTAAATTTTGTAAGTGTGGAGAAAATTTTTAAAAGAAAGATATAATCTTAACAAGTTGTGGTACAGTATGTGTCGAAGGAGTTTGTTAAAAAAAAATGCTATTTTGAATATTAAAAAACTTTCTAGCTTGTTTGTATTCAAGGCAGTAGTTGTTAATCTTATCCGAACAGGGATAAGCCCGGTACCCAGCGTTAATTTCCTCATACTCAGGTAGACTCCTTGTGAAAAGTAAAATTTCTTGAATAGGATTTTATGTAGAACGCAAGTTAAGCACCTTGTGAGTTCGTTGGAACTTTTATGAGCATATTTTGTTCATCAAAATTCTTCTTAAAAAAAACCTTAAAGTTTTAAGCAAAATAATCAAATGTCCATTTATGTAATAAACTTGTTTTCCTCTTTACAGTTTTGAGCATCTGAAAGCGAAAGATGCAAATTTCGCGCAGCGCTTTGCGAATCTTGGCAACATATTCTATAAGCAAGGCGTTACGGAATTTAATTGGGATAGCAACATAGAAGATGCGCTAAGCACGGATCATTGAACGGATCTTGGAAACCAAAAATTAATGTGTAGCATTTAGTTTTTAAGAGAAGCCCCTTATGAACACTCGTAATACAAAAAAAAATCAGCGAAAAGTGAAACAAAAGCATAAATGATGCAGAAGAAAAACAAAACAAAGGACTTTACTCTAGTATCTAAGCATAACGTTAACACTTATTATAAACTGGGAAAAATCGAATTACTATATATATAAAAATCAAACAACAAAAAAAACATTGCATAATACAGCAAAAATATGGAACTATCTGCTCTCATTAATGTAACAAAAATCTCTGTGCGCATATAGAAATGTTTAAGATTGTAGATTAAAACTGGTGGGCGAGATGACCTACTTATAAACTAACTATACTCGTTGCAGATAAGTCGCACTCCAGACAAAACACTCGTATTGTAAATAGAATTTCGCATAAATGCTACGTAGGCTATAAATTAGATATTAAACTATTATTTAAATACATACATCCAGCGCAGAAACTACACGCCATAATTTAGTTTTAATATTAGCATATGTATTTAATTTAATTTTTTTCAGTTAAATTATTAATTTTAAGTTTGTTATGTAAAGTCTATGCAAAAGCCAAATCTATATTTAGTGCGTAGCTCTGAAAATAGTTTTTTTTATAAATCTAAATCGCATTTGTTTTATTTAATTATTTAGCACAACATGTAAATACTATGAAACCACAAGTCACACAACGCAAACGTTATTTAGTAAAGCTGCAAACAAATAAATCTTTTATGACCCAAATTCAGATTTTAATCAATTTTTTAAAAGTATGTTTTATTTGCCACCGCATTAGTTAAGAACGTTAATATTGTTAGCTGGCATAATTGTTTAAGACAATAATTAATTGAAAACAAACACAAACAAAAATAAACGAAATAAAATTGAAAACTTATTGAATATGCGACAATTGAAAAAACTTTGTTTAACCAAAAAACCAACGAATTATGAATACAAACAATTAAACTAATATCATAAAGCCCCAGAAATGTTTTATGAGAATTTCATATGCAAATATAAAGATCAGCTCAGCGATACATTGCGTATATAGTAAGGCGGCAACTGATTTGTGCCATTTTATAGCAACACACAAAAAACGAAAAAAAATAAATAAATAAGAAAAGATCAAAACATATAAATAAATACAAAAAATAAAAAAAACTTTGTGCAAAATGTAAGCGAATGATTATTTCAATGATGAATGCAAGTTTCACGATTTTCCAAACAAGACAAACAAATAGTGCGAGAACAGAAATTTGGGAATGATTAAAATATGAGATAAACAAAATTAAATGCAGGTCAAAATGAAAAAATTCAATAAATATAAATACGAATTTTTGTTTTCTTTTATAAGAACGCTTATTAAATTGTAACAGTAGTGGGTCCAATCACTTATTACGAAAGTCTTTAAGTCCTGTATTTGTTTTCACAATATTCAGCAAACGTTTTGCGAATTTTTATTTGAATCTTTAACCTTTACAGCGACATCCTTAAAATAAGTTAATTTACTTATATTATTTGTGTAAATTCTTTTTTTAGCCTAGACTATTTGCATTTTGGTTTACGTAGATTGCCGTAACAAAAAAAGAAAACAATTAAAGCAACAACAAAAAATTGTTCTTCAATCAAACGAATCGGTATCGGCAACTAATTCGCACCCAATTTGTAGCCTGTTGAGCAAACACCAAAAGTAAACTTGAAATTTTTTCCTCATTAACCGCATAACAACGTCGATGAAAATTTTGCCAAAGCTCAGTTCGTGTGTAAGTTTCGGCCGGAGATCATGACGGCAATCGATACGGTCTATCAACGTCGGAGATCATCTGTTCTGCCGCCCGGCGTTGATATTGTGCAACAGGTCAATGGAAACTTTGGACGTTGGCAATTGCGCACAATACTTCTGATTTTTCTTTGCAAAATACCCACGGCCTGGTTTATGGCCGTCATTATTTATACAGCACCGTATCCTCAGCGTGGGGAGCTCGTTTGTCGTCCTGCTAATTGGAATGCTAGTGAACCGGTGCAGAGCGCGAGTCGCAACACAGATCGATTGTTTAGCGTTCAGGTATGCAATGCCTATGCCCAGAGTTTGTCACAAAGCTTTGTGCAGCGCTATGGTCAGAGCTGGAATGGCACAAACGAGGAGCTGCCTTGCGAAAAAGTGGAGCATCAATCGGAGTACAAATCTTTGATTGTTGAGTTTGATTTGATTTGTTCGCGTCGCGTACTGGTGGCTGTTACACAATCCTCTCATGCTTTGGGCGCGTTGCTTGGAGGTCTATTGGCATATCAGGCATTAAGATAGTAAGACTGCTCCTTAGATAATGCCGAACGCATTAAGAAGCGTTTTAAAATTTGCACTTTCAGCTTTAGTCCACGTCGCATGATGCTTCTAGGCATGCTGGGCCAAATCTTTTGTGGCAATCTTACTGGATTGGTGGATACATATCAATTGCACATTTATTTCCGTTGTCTTACCTCCGTGTGCTGCACGCTCATGGTCACAGCTGGACAATTTATACGTATGTTAAACAAAAGACTTAAGTCACAAACTTGCTCAGCTCTTATTACTCTTCTCGTAAGTAATGGATATCACATCGGGTAAGGCACGCATTTTGGTAGTTACTCTCTCGGAGCTGTTCTGGTCGATTGGCTTGATATTGTTGCCTGCCATATCCATATACTTTGATAACTGGAGTCATCTCTATGTGGCCATATCCTCCTCCCTGATTGTTCTCGTCGGTTTGCATCGTTGGATAACGGATGCACCACGTTGGCTACTGCGCCATCAGCGTGTGGAGCCCGCCTTGCGATTACTACTCGAATCTGCCACGCACAACAATCGCATGGTGCCACTCACCATGGACGTCAAGTTGACCATCTATGCGAGTGAACTGAGCTCTCAGGAGCGTCAGCACTACTGCCAGATTTGGGATAAGGAGACAAAGCGTCGACAACTAGTCTTCATACATTTGATCTGGGGCTGTGCTCAGGTGCTGTACAACATTATATTGCTTATGATACGCAGCCTAGGTGAGGCACAGGTGCATGTAAATACTGCTGCACTCGGCTTTGCCGAAATGATTGGCGTTTTTGTTGGACTCTATTTTATACTCTACACACGGCGCTATTGGCGTTGGGCTGGCAATCTAATGATCATGGCGGGTCTGTGCACCTATCTGGTCTGGATGCTGCCAGAAAGTGGTGAGATTTGTTTATATTCATTAACTGATACGTTTGAGCCAGCTAACCAATCCTTCTGTTTCTTCATCAATATAGATCGCAACTCACGCCGCGTTGGCTTGGAGCTCATCTTCTGGATGCTGCTTAAATTTGCTAACTCTGCATCGATAGCTGTACTCACCACCTGCACGGGTGAAATGGTTTCACCGGAGAAGCGCGTACTCCTTATGCTTTCAGTGGTTAGTTTTGGGCGTTTCTGTTTGGTTTTCTCACCACTGTTGACCACTTTGACTGTACTGCATCGTCTTCTGCCCATAACCGTTATTGCCACGCTGGGCTGGATGTATGGATTGGTAATGCATTGCCTCAATCGATACTATTGGAACACTGAGCACCAGCAGGTGGGTCAAGTACCGACGCCGAATACCTATCGCCGCAACTCGGCGGTCATTATGCGACGCTGCAGCACCGCCAGCTCCGATGTGAGTGGCTTTAGCAACGAGCTGCAGAGGAATTTTGAGCAAACTGCTGCGGTTAGCATTGCTGATTTATGGCATATTAATTTCCATACGATTCCCGAATGTGATAGCATAAAGGAAGTAGGAGAAGGCGCACTTAAATCGCAGAGTATGCATAGCATTTAAATTTTGTTCATCTGCCAAAAAGTATGCAACATTTTATTTTCGAATAATAGAAAACAATTCTATGCCTCTTTTAATCATTGAGATCAGCCATTAAATGTTAATAGCATTAAAGATTCAAAACATATATAAAAGATATATAAGATGTTTCTAATAAAATTATAAATAAATCATAATAATAAATATATTAACGTCCTCTCGCAATTATTTGCACTTTTATAAAGTGCTTATTTAGTGCTATGTCGGAAATTATTACTTATTGTGATGTCGAGAACATAAATGCGTTAATTTATTTAAAATGCAAATGCTTTAATTTATCGTTAAAAAATTTATAGATTTATTGAAAACATCCTTAATTATATACAACCATTGTGCGATATATTTTATTCGTTTTATAAAGTTATTGAAGCACATGGTTCTTGTAAGTGAATAGGTCAAAAAAATATTCTACTTAAAAGTATATGGTAAATTACTGTTTGAAAATTGTTCATTTATTTACCAACGGAAGATGATCTTATACATTTTTCGACTGGGTATAAAAATGTATGCTCCCATAGCGAATATATTTTATTGAGCACAACAAGTAAGTATATACATATTATCTTTGTACTGATGTATTTGTCAATATATTTTAAAGCAACTGTTCAAAAAATAGGTCGTATTAAATGTGGGAGTTGCTTTACTTGTATCAACTCAAGAACTTTCTGATTAATTTGCGATTTTTCGGTTAGACATCGATTTGCTGTTTTAAAAGTAGGCCCTAAAGTTTTTTTTTTTAAAACTGTGTCAACAATTTAAAAATAAACACACTTGGCAAAATCAAGAGCAAAATGCGACAAGTGCAATACTAAAAGATTAAAATAGAAAGCTCACAAAAGGCACACTTGTAAATATACCAATGCTCTTATGAGCCAGAAAACACTCAAATGAAATAGTAAGTGAATTCGCGTGATGGCAATCATATTAATGAGAATTATATATCAACAAGTGGAGTGGTGTAATCTAAACTAGACACAAGTACTTAGCAGTTAATATGTACAAACATCAAATACAATTTTAAGTGCATTAATAAAAGACGGAATGAACGGAAATTCTAGAGACAACTGGTAACAATATCCTGTTAAGTCTTAAAGGCAACTAAGATATTGAAGAAGCGACCAGTTAAGGCGGAAGCACTACGGTTATACCACTATTTTCCAGAGCGTTCGCATTAGGTATTAATTATTTGCTCAAATTCATTAAAAAAATTGACGCGGCGATTGGGTTGCTTGTAGTACACGACTTCGCCTGCGTCTTCGACATTGCGGCTCGTGTGCCACTAGCTTCAGTTGGGTTGCGTTTCTCGGCCGAGTAAGACGCTTGCGCGGAGCAACAGCTCTACAAAGAAAAAACATAGAATAGAAACAAACTTGTGTTCTATAAAACATAAAGTGAATATAATATATAAGATACAATTGAAGACAAATTTTTATGGTCACTTAATTAGTAGATATTAGTTTGTGTGCTGGCATTGAAATAAACAAAAGAGATTCTGTTATAAACAGAAGTTCATGAAAATTATCAGAACAGAAATAATACGACTTTAATTTCCAAATAACAGGTGTTAATTGGAACCACCTTTAAAAAAGGTGTGTCTAAAAATGTGAGTTTCGATTGGATAATCTGTGCATTTGGTAAATGAATATCCAAAGACATCATTCTAAGATTGAATTTTATGCTGTGCACCAAACATAGTTTATAATTTACAAAGAAAAGTTATGCAATGTTTGATATATTTTTTTATTGGGTTATATATTTTATGTGAAGAATTTTAATAATATATATTGAGTGTTATTTATAAAAAAAAAATACTTGATTTTCACATTAAAAAACATTTATCTTAATTTAAAACAATAGAACATATAAAATACTCACAAGCAGTTTATGCACATATTGTGTTGTTAATAATTGTTGAATAAATTTTTTTGAGTTTCCCATTTTTCCTACAAACTAACCTATCACATTGAAGTACTCAGTAGCCGACAATAAAATTTGCAGTAAAAATATATTAATTAAATGTATATTTTTATTGCAATAACGAAATGGAGCGATTATGCAAATATCTAGATTGTATCTTACAATTGTCTAATTACCATAGAAGGGTTATATCTAAAAACTGCGTCATAGAAATTGCTCTAGCTACGGAAATTGAACACTTGCATTTGCTTAGTTAATTATTCTATCATTTAAAATTCAAAACATACCGACGCCCTCTTAATATTGTAGTTGTAACATTTTCAATGAATTATTAATTTATATTTGCACAACAAGTAATTCAACTTATTATCAAAATCATACCGCTCCCCCTCGGCCAACTTAATCGCATAAAAATGTGCCAATTGCAATTCGTATGGAAAACTGAAATATGAAATATTGGGAAACCAGTTTCGTACAAACGGCTGCCCCGTACCGCAATTAACACTGTGTCTTAAATTCGATATTAAAATATTTGCCTCCCAATGTAACAATTGACTGATGTCCGGTCCACTTGAATCAATCTAAATTAGCACCTAGCGACGCACCTGAAAAATTTAAGTTGCTAAAAGTTGTGACGCTTAAAGCTCAAAATAATCTGACAAATTACTAATGTTAATATGATTGCAAGTAAACCATCAGACATCTTTATTTTATATTGAGGCGTCATATCTTGTTTACTATTGACAAATACAGTTATAGTCCAGATAATGGAACTGCCTGATAATCGATCATAAAAAGTGCAAGTCGGTTTTCATGAGATTTTTGTTTTAATCTTTAACTGCAAATTGATAAAGAAATCGTACCAAAGGAATGTAAGCAAGAATTTACCAAGTTTGTCAAGGTTTTTTTTTTTTTTGATTGCGGTAGATCTACAAAAAATAAATAATCAAAATAAATATATACATTAATATATATATATAGATAGTTGGCTCAAGAACGTACCAACTAAAATAGTTAACAAACACCCTATGAGGGTATACAATAGTTTAAGTAATTGTGTGAGTCAATTTGACTCCTCTCAGGAATGCTAAAAATGCATTTAATTGAATAAACATGTATTTCTGTTACATTTATTAAGATTTTTCCACTTGTTGCTTGCTTATTCATTTCATTTCGCTGCGTTTATTGTTCGTATTCAGCAAATTTGACACATTGTTTACTCGACTTGCCTAAAAGGCAAATCGCTCAATCCGAAATTGGATCAAATTTCGAACCACAGACATTTGATGAATTTTGCATGACATTCAATGCCATCAATCGACGGTCGAGTCAGTCGCATAAGTTGTGGAAAGTTAACTGATTTGTAGCTGTAACCGCTTTCAATTGATTTCAATTGAACTGAGCATTTGGTGCAGGGCGTCCAGTGGTACGGGTAGGACAAATGTTTCTATAGT
Source organism: Scaptomyza montana (assembly GCA_018904305.1). Taxonomy (NCBI): domain Eukaryota; kingdom Metazoa; phylum Arthropoda; class Insecta; order Diptera; family Drosophilidae; genus Scaptomyza; species Scaptomyza montana. The sequence goes on from JAEIGR010000001.1 coordinate 700,714, forward strand.
GTATCGTATGTTAATATTTATCCACAAATAAAATATAATATCACGCACATCAGTTGATGGAAATTTGTTTCGCTATTTACAGAGTACACATTGTCGCAGAATGCCCAACTAGAAAGTTATTGAAAATGGTCAATCAAGCGTCAACAACTCAAAGTGGTGGTGGCGGGCATTCACCCATTCCCAGTCCTCAACTATCACATAGGAATATTCCGCCTGTCAGTTCCAAGCATACGCGCAAAGGTGTTGTAGCTGCGTCACCAGCAACTCCTCCAGCTCCTGGCAACGATGTCATTGGCGATGTTATTGGAAACTTTGGCATCTGGCAATTGCGCACTATACTCATCATATTTTTGTGCAAGATACCCGCCGCTTGGTTCATGGCGTGCATTATTTTTACAGCGCCGGAGCTTTATCCACGCACGGAGTTCAGCTGTGACACCAGCTATCTGAACAACAGCTCCAGCTACAGTGTCACGGACAATCAGTGCTATGTGCTGGATGAGAGTTCTGGGAGTCGCAGCGAGTGCGAGCAGTTCAATTATGTATCCAGCTTTGACTCCCTTATTATGCAGTTCAATTTGGTCTGTTTAAGGGACATCTTCATTGCCTGGACACAGTACTGGCATTTGTTTGGTGTCCTTGTTGGCGGCGTCGTAGGCACCAAGATGATGCTAGGCATCAGTCCGCGCAGCACCTACTGTATTGGTGCCATTGCCCAGATCTTATGCGGCGTTGTCACAGGCTATGCAAGAGATTTTAGTCTCCATTGTGCTTTTCGCTGTTTATCAGCGGTGTGCTGTGCCATTATGTTTACTTCTGGACAGGCTATATGTAAGTTGAATTTATATTAGCTTTTAGTTTAAGTTTGTTGCTTTGATTTTGCATAGCAATAATTATAGCCATTTATTGCAATATTAATTTAACACAGCTACTTAACAGTTGGTGATTTATAAAATAACTTAAAATAGACTGTTACTCATTGTCCCCTTGTGATTACTCTTATATGTATATGTAAGTGCGACTATATTGATTACTTTTACCCATCCAATTACAGTTGTGGACATCACGGCAGGCATGCATCGCATTGGCGCCATAATACTCTATGATACTTTCTGGTCGATTGGCGTCATCATATTACCTACACTGTCCTCATTCTTCAATAGCTGGTCTCTGATCTATGTGGGCATAACATTTCCCACTGTTATGCTCATTGTCCTGCTGTACTGGACACCAGATTCACCACGCTGGCTACTCCGCCATGCCGTTGATCGTCACTCCATTGACAATGTGGAGCAGATAGTCCGGGAGGGTGCTGAAATCAATGATCGCTGCTTCAAAATACCTTCAGACTTTCGACAGCAGCTGGAGCTGCTTAGTGAAAGTTTAAAGTCAGCTCCAGCACCTGCCTCATGGATAGAACTGTGGCAGGGTAGGCGTGCCAAGACGCATATGATAGCTGCCCATCTTGCATTGGCATTCTATGTCATCAATTTCATGGGCATGCTGTTGAATATTCGATCGTTTGGTAGGAACTATCTGGTGCCGAATACCATAGCGATGGGTAAGCTAACTATTTGATCTTGTTAATTGTTGATTATATATATGTTTTGTTTTTGTGTTTATTAGGATTCTCAGAGATTGTTGGCTGCTTTTTGGCGCTTCACTTTACCATGAAGCACAATAAATGGAAATGGCAATGTGCTGGCACCTTTAATATACTAGCTGGAATGCTAGGCTGTCTGGGCTGGTTGTTTTCTGGCGCCGACTCTAGTAAGCATCCTTATTAATTTCGAGTTTCCCAAACGAAACCTCTTTAATAATCAAATATAATCTTCTCTCTTTCCTTACAGTGAATGCTGATTTAAAGGTCTCGCTATGGATGATCATTGCAACGATACCCAAGGCAGCTGTATCCTGTGCTCAGTCCATGTTGTTGGCTTGCATGAATGAACTTGTGCCGGTGAATAAGAAGCAACTGTTTGTCTTCTCAGTGGTGACGTGGGCACGCATTTGGCTCCTCTCGGCACCGTTTTTCAATGTACTTAAAAAGATCGATACTGCACTCTCATTGACCTCGTACTGTGTCTTCAGCATACTTGGTGGCATATGCACCTGTCTGCTCCTGACGCCGCGCACCAGTGTTGCACCTGTGTTGACTCAGCTGGAGCCGAAGCAGGATAAGAAGGAGCAATCGCCATTGAATGCAGCTGTTTGGACAATCGAATCAGATGTGCATAATACACGCTTGTAGGAATCTACTTAAATTCCAGATATTTTAAATAGCTAATAAAAACTCAAATCTCTGTGATCGCTTGATAAATTGAATTGTGTCTCAGTTTAATTTAGAATAACACATAAACGAGAAGCATATAGAAACACAGATGGGCAAAAATCCAGAGCCAATAGATTCTGTAAATATGTATATAAAAAAATATGTGTTTCATGGCATACTTTAACTAAAAGTTATAGATCTTACCTGGTAACCTGCATTTTGTTGGCATCCACTGTAAACTGTTCGCGATGTAAATATTTATTAATGCCAATCATATGACATCTGACATAATCATCGTAGTTCAGCTCATCCAGATTCCAGTATAGCATCGGAAATGTGCCATTCTCAATTAAATCCTTGAAATAAAAACGACTGTGATTCTTGAAGATCCACTCATTGAGTGAAAAGAAGCTGCCTGAAATTTATAAATTTGTCTTATACAAATACAAATTTATCAGAAATCTAAATAACTTACCTGCCAAACATGCCTGTCGAAACTTTTTGGCTATGGGCGTGACAAAGCGTTTTTTGGTGCCCAAAACTAGAGTACGTAGATCCATAAATAAGGCTGGCACAAAATGAAGCATCCACACGGCCACCTCATGCCTCAGGGCACCTCGGCGATACCTAAAATTAGGGAACATAATCATACGCTTTGTGGGATATATGCGTGACCATTTCATAGTCAGTTCACCCAATCTCTGCCAGCTAATGGGATTCGTAACGCCCGACGTGGCATTACAAATGCTTATGCTGCAGGAGAAATATTTAAATTTGTTAATAGACACGAAAATTCATTTTATTTTAAACCAAAAACTTACCTGCCAAGCTCTGCTTTGTGCACCATCATAATCATTGCATTGACCACAAAATCCACTGGTATAATGTCACAGATGAGATTTTTATCGCCCAATATGCTGCTTATACCGCCTTTGCCAATTTCCATCATAATTCCACTGATTGCCTGTATATTATCGATCCAGCCGGGATATGGTTCTCGATAGGCGGCAGTTACAATCGAAGGACGCACTATGACAATCGGTATTATGTGCTTATAAGAGTTGACAATCTGCTCGGCTATTGATTTGGTGAAAGTGTATGTGTTCACATGTGGTCCCTTTATATAGTCGGCCAGGCGATTTATATACTCTTCGGGTATTTTCTTAGTGCAGCTAAGAAACTGCTGCCAATCCACTGGAGGCAACGTCGGATAGATGCACTCATCAACATATTTGCGCCCTGGATTGCAGTAGGCAGTGGAAACGTAGAGAAATCGCTGCGAATTCGAAATGAGTTTTAAAGAAAAATATATATTACTTAATTTATATTATAAATGAAATCAACATTACAATAAACTAAAAATTTAATATAAGAAATTCTATAAAATGTAAACTTGTAAATAATTAATTAATATTATAATAAAACAATATATTAATATTCATAATTTTAAACTGTCCCTAATATGCTTCCCAACCTAACATTTTGAAAATAATATTCAAGATTATTTAATTGTTCCATCAAATTGAAAACAATACATCACTTGAGTCTTATTACTAATTAAATACCTTTAGTTGCTTCATTTCTCTGCACATTTCAAGCAAATTGTACGTAGCTACTGAATTAACTCGTGCTGCTACATTGAGGCACTCATTGAAACGAACCTGTAAATTTTAAAATCACTTATCGAGGCCAACCATATTTCAGTCTTAAACTCACCGTTGCGGCACTGTGAAAAATAATGTTAACTTGTGCACAAAGCTCGAGTCTATCTGGTTCATTCAAACCTGTTGATAATCGAAACGAAAAGAAAAACAAAATAGCGCCAAAGTTGTTTTTGTTTTTTCTTTCAATATTTTCACTCTCTTACCAAAGTTATCATCCTCAATATTGCCTGCCAGATATGCAATTTTCTTAAGGCGTTGAGGATGCGAGCTTCTCAAACGCAGGAAAATGCCATTCTGTAGGAAATTGTGGAAACGCTGATCTGGTTCTACTCCAGCTTTAGGTCTAATTAGCATATAGATTCGTTTGATTTGTGGAAAACTCCAGAGCAGCTTTTCCAACAGCGCTTTGCCAACGAAACCAGTGGCGCCTGTCGAGCAAATTTGCAGGCCATTAGGAAAACAAAGGCATTAATTGAATATGTATTTAGCTTACCCGTTATAAAGACGACTGCATCTTTATAGATATCCAACTGTGGCTCCATCTCGCGTTGTTGCCACTTTGGTGGCATGAATGCAACTGTTCGAAATTGCTTTTCTCTCTGCTTGCAACCTGCACCTGCGCTTAAGCCAACTCTGCTAATTGTTGTTGCAATGAAAGTGAAAAGCTTCAACCAAAGACGTTAGACAACAACAACAACAACTACAAAGACCAAGAGCAGCAAACAGATGCTTGAAAATATTAGAAAAACAAGTTTTTCGCAATTGGCTCAAGCGTCGCGACTATGTTTAACAACAGTTACGTAACAGTTTTGCCGGCTCTTACACAAGCAAAACATAATAGGTCAAAAGGTCGATGGATGATCGAGATCCTGAACTAAGTAGCCTACTTAACGTTGTCAACTAGAACTTTGCTATTAAGCAGGGCCATCAAAAGCAAAGCGCCTTAACTAATTAACTCAAATTCGGCGTACAACATATAAGCAATTTGATATTACCATAATCTATATGTATAATATATATGTATAAACGAACCCCTATAACTCCTAGTCACGCTATAACTTGAGAACGGCTGTTCTGTTTATGCTTAAATTTGTTTCAATTATTCGTTTTTGCCAGCAGAAGGTTTTTTGCGGATAGTAAAGGAAAAAGTTTTTACGATAAAGTCCACTAGTAAGAATTAAATACTTAAGTTAGGTAAATAGACTATAATTTGAGACAAAAAAGTATTCTATAACATCTACCCATTTTTACAATAAATAATTGTGTTCAACAATTTGTTGCCATAGCTTATTACTTTTAAAACCAAATTCTATGTTTAAAAGATTCTATTAACATGGTTTTGGTACATTTGTACCAATTGTGTAAAAAAGTAATTGCTTTCAACAGTATGCCGCTAGATGGCGCTTATAGTTACAATATTGATTGGTGTCACAGCTAAAACTACAAATGGCAAACAATATTTAAAAAATTGAATTTTCAATGCAACAAACAAAAAACAGCTAGCTTAAAAACTAATTATTTAATATCAAAACAAATTCAAGTCACGGCACAATCTTTTTACTCGGAATGTGACTGAAAAATGTTTACATGCTCCTACCAAATTGAATGGAAGATCTGTATACGTCCGTTACGAAAATAAAGTATTGACATAATTGTTTAGGAACATTCGATATTTGCAATGGAGACGACTGCTGGCTGCGTTAACAATTGAAAACATCTGATTAATGACAATTGACAATTTTGATTAGCGAAGATATCGTTGACGAGCACCTCAATTCTCCAATTGTTTAGCTGGCAACGAAAAGCGTTAACGAAGTCGCAGTTATGCTGGAGACACGAACCTCACAAGACGTGGCTAATAAATTATGGTCGCTAGTTCCAGTCCAAATAATATGGGCTACAATACAAAGTCACGTCGTCCGACTCCGATACCAGAAACGCTTCCACAGATATCAGTGAATGGCAGCTGCCAGGATGTGGCTGAGGAGTTGCCAAGTGAAACAGAAACTGGTGACATAATTAACCAGGTGCTGGGCAATTTTGGCATCTGGCAGCTGCGCTCTGTGCTGATCATCTTCTTGTGCAAAATACCCGCCGCTTGGTTTATGGCTCTAATCGTCTTTACAGCACCGGAGCTGTATCCCAATGAGGAGTACTGGTGTGATACAAGTGCATATGGAGCAGCAGAGAACTGCAGCGTCTCGGAGGATCAGTGCTATATATTGGTCTCCTATGGTGATGGCAACTATGCGATGCGTCAATGTCAGCAATTCAACTATGAGCACAGCTTTCGTTCGCTTATTATGGAATTTGATTTGGTTTGTCTTTGTGATATATTTGTGGCCTGGTCACAGTATTGGCATCTCTTTGGCATGTTCCTAGGCGGTGTGATTGCCACACGCCTTATGCGTCTACTTAGTCCACGCAGAGTGTATATTTTTGGTATTTGGGGTCTTCTCTTGAGTGGTACAGCAACAGGTCTGGTTAACGATTTCAGTTTACATTGCTCATTTCGCTGCCTTTCGGCCGTTTTCTGCTGCTTCATGATGACATCTGGCCAAGTAATTTGTAAGTAGAACCAAACCAATAATATACAGTCGAACTTCCATAAAACGAACTTCGGTGTAACGAAGTTTTCTATATTACAAATTCATTCATTCTATAATATTAATTTACTTTATAAATAAGCTTTTTCTTGTCCCCTTTAGATTAGGAAAAGGTTATATGGAAATTCGATTGTTCTACACTTTTAAATTTAAACAATAACTGTGTAGTGACTTATATATCGAATATTTACAGTTACTGACATAACGGCTGGCAAATATCGACAGGGCGTTATACTGCTCTATGAGACATTCTGGTCGTTGGGTCTCATCCTGCTGCCCGCTGTTGCGGCCTTTGCTCACAGCTGGCGACAGATGTATGGAGGCATTACCTCGTTTCCTTTTATCATAGTTTTGCTACTGCCCTGGCTACCAGACTCTCCTCGCTGGCTGCTGCAATATGGCGAACCCACAGCTGCACTGGACCATGTTATGGATCTAGTTCTGAAGGCAGCCAGGATGAATGAACGCTGCTTTCGAGTGCCCAGTGATCTCTACATGCAGCTGGATGGGCTTGGAGAGCAACTGCGTGAGCAGGCGCCTCAGGCACGTTGGTTGGAACTCTGGCGTGGTCATAAACATGCCAAGCTTCGTATGCTGGCCACACATATGGCTTTGGCCACTTTTCTTATCAGTCACATGGGTTTGCTTTTGAATATTCGTTCCTTTGGACGCGACTATGTGTCACCGAATACCATGGGCATTGGCCTGGCTGAGATTGTCGGCTGTCTCTTAGCTTTATATCTAAGCCATAAGCATGATTCATATAAGTGGCAATGGGCGGGTGGATTTTGCATTGTGGGTGGTGCTATTGGTTGCCTCTGTTGGTTTTTCAATGATGTAAAGAGTAAGTGAACTAAATAATTCTCCTTGTGCCCAGCTAATCTTTGCTACTTTCTACAGTGCCAGAATTCTATGAAATTTTGCTCTGGATGTTCTTTACAGCTGTACCTAAGGCAGCTGTATCCTGTGCTCAGGCTTTACTTATGGCCTTCATGGCTGAATACCTGCCAGCCGAGAAACGTGGCCCGTTTGCCTTCTCTGTGGTTACCTGGGCACGTGTCTGGCTGCTCTCCGCCTCATTCCTCACCGTGCTCAAGCAGCTCAACATAGCCTTATCCCTGTCCACATTCTGTGTCCTGGTCATTTTGGGTGGCATTTGCATTTGTTGTCTGCGTACGCCGGAAAAAAAGCAGGGAATGGACTGTTGGCAGCAGCCGGAGAAGGAGGATAACTACAATACGCATTTATAATATGTGATAAAATAGTTAAGTTTAGTTCATATATTAATTTATATTTTAAGATATATTAAAGTATAGTTAGGAATCAACTAATGATAAATGTTTATCTTCAAAACAGATATATAATTAGACAAAAGATATATTTAAATCTGAAAATAATTAAAACTACGTATATTTTTTTTTTTTATAACCAAATACCGTAGTTAATGTATTTATACACGGCTGTAATTCAAGTGTTTAAAAGCTTATGGTTGTTGTTATATTATAATCAATATTTAAGTTTACAAAATAAATCTAGAACTTTATTACCACACCTGCCTACAAATCAATTGACACCATATCGTATCTAGAACTACCCCCCTGTCCTCTGCCCCATATATCCAAGACTGTGCTCAAGCTGACACAAAAATATAATAGGCATCGATATTTTAAGCGCATTGCTCTACTGACTATTTATATGTGCCCGTTATTTTACCTGCTCTTCCAGTCCCCCGACCTAATAAGAAAAGCAAATCAATAAAAACGAAACCATAAAATTGCACTAAAAGTTTCAACGTTCGAATGGCACTAAGTGTGTCTTGTTTTGTCATTGTTTTTATGGCGCTGGCAGCGTTAGGACGTGGCCAGGAGACAAGCTGCTAAAGAGGAGCAACTATCTGTGCTCCATTTGGATGCAATGAAATCCAAGAAATCTGCATTTGCCAATACTTCAACAGGCTACGGCAGGCACAAGCATAGCGGACACGGCAAGGGACACGCCCACGGTGGGCAGAAGGAGGGTGGCAAGGGAAAGGGCAGCAAGGAGAGTAAGGATCAAAACCAAGTTGAGCACAAGGAAGAGCAGGAGAAGGACTTGAACTCTGGCTTTGGTGATTACCTGCGCACGCCAGAGGGTCTGTAAATTCTTTTCGAAAACTAATTAAATGATGATTTGTATATACAATTTTTACTCTACACTTACAGCATTTGAGATGATGAAACTGTTTGTTTTTGCCAATACTATTATGTTGATAGTAACCATGGCCTGGCCGCATCTTAAGGAACAATTCTTCATGCTGACTCATTGGTTGAACAGCTTAAGCGAACAAAGGCAATAAATTATTATTAAAACTTGGACAAATACTTAACACACACCAAAAAAAATATGGTCGGTCCATTTATGCAGGGCTTACTGCTTATAGGCATCATATATTTGTAATAAAACTTTAATGTATTTTAAATTTATATAATTCTTACAAATTTCCATCTTTTCAGGTATTCCAAGAACATGATGTCCATGATAAATGATTACTATCGCGGCGAATTTCAACGTAAACTCCAAGTAGCAGAAGATCTAAAGCCCGCTGCGGGGACGCCTTTAAATGTAGATAACTTTATGGATTATGTACGTGAGCTAGATACAAAAGAGCAGATCGATCGGACTAAAAGCAATTTAGAAAACAATGAAAGCCCTCTTACAGGACCTTCGTATATGTTGCTGCATTTTCTACACATAACAGGCGCCTATCAATCCCTCGATTTTTGTAGCTTGCGACGCAGCGCTGCTGATAGCTCCATAAGTTAGCTTAGAACTATAGCTACAGTTCGGTAAATTTATATACATATTTAAAAAAAAAAAATGGTTAAATATAACTTTTATGACTTTCATAAAAATTCATCAATCAATTGTGCTACGACTGTGGCGAGCATTTTTTATTTAAATTTTAGCAGAATATATATTTCAATTTTTTCAACATTTTAAGAACTTTTCAGCTTAACTATAAATACTATAAACGTGATTGAATTCCTTTAAACTTTTCGTTTCAAAATTTATATTGTTTAATTTTCTTGGTCTGTTTCTACTAATCATTGTGAATTGCGCTTTCCATACTCGATTTATAGATATTATTTTACTTAGCGTCTATTTAGTTCGGAAAATATATTGTTTTAAGATATGATAGAAAGTTTAAGGTGTTACGGTGCAAATTCTTTATGTGATAGATAGATAAGCTAATAATTTTTCATAGAATTGTTTGCTCAGGTATTCAATTCAATTATGGCACAAATATTTAGATTTTCGTTACGATCTTTTGAGGTTATTTGAAAATTATCTTTTATATGATCAGATTCTACATATATCATACTAGATGTACATAGTTCATGACTAGTTTAGCTTAAAGTGAAGGTTATATAGAAAATTAAGCAGAGATATAAAAAAAAAACATTTATAAAACAACTCTTCCAACCGAATTCGCCTATGTTAACCTCTTTGAAAACTTGTGGTTACAAAATAGTATATGTATCAGAAAAGCAAAGATTGTAAGAAAAAATAAAAACTTTTTCTTGGGCTATTATTCCAGTAAGCTCATTTTGTAGCAGTTATTGCCCATTTGGTTGGTATTTAATTCTAAGCAACATCCGCGTTAATGAGGATTGATATATATTCAATAGTATGATACGAAGATGATTCTGAATAGTTCCTTAAATATTTTCCAGACATATAAATATATACCCTGATTTAATTCTCAACTATATTGTATATTCACTACTGAAACTCACAACAATATATTATTGCTTTAAAATATAGACACTTTTAAAACTTAAAAAAAAAAAAAAATTTGGAAATAAGTTTACCAAATCATAAATGATTTTTTAATGTATATTTTATATACACAACAAATCTTCATACATCATTTTATTATAGTATAAAAATAATAATAGTTGCATTACAAAGTAATAAAGCAAAAATACAGAGTACATTCAAATAAAAATGATAAGACTTCAAATATGTACACAAAAAACGCTCGAGCGTTGCATTTTCCTACTGAACTTGAAAAAATAAAATAAAAGATTGGTTATGCATAGTTCTTGTTTTAAGCTTAACGAAAAGTACAAAGCGCAATAAAATTTTACAGAAATCGAAACAAATAATAAAATTATTTCAATGTTATTGATTCACTAAGAAAAATCAAACTAGAAATTGTCTTAGAGAAATTGAAACAAAGCAACTCAAATTTAAGGAAACAAAAACCTAATGTTTTTTCTTTTCTTTCTGTGTATCACAACCTTTTAAATAAGTATAACAATAACTAAAATAAAAAGCGAAATAAAATTTCGAAGAATTGAGTTAATTCATGAATGCCTATTACAAACTATATATGTATATATATGTATATAATATAAATATATATGGGTATATCGTATATGGCTATAAAAACACATACAGTTTTAATTGCAAAGAATACAAATGCTGAATACAAAATTAAGTTGCTTTAGCTATCATGAATGTAAATACCTATAATATATATATACATATAAATACATACGTATATATATGTATATATATATATATATTGAATGCAACTTCTTGAAAGGCTTCGTTTAACTAAATTACTGTGCGTTCAAGTCTTACGAGTAACATATATAGAAAGCGCCATCGGACTAAGGATTCACTCTACTAAACTACTAATCTACTAATCCGCCTGCTTGCGTATTGTAGGCGGCGGCGGTGCTGGCACCGTTGGCCTTTTGGGCGTTTGCAATGAATTCGGCGATTTGGGCGTTGTGGGCGTTTGTTGTTCATGGTTGCTGTGAGTATGCTCCTTGCCAGCTATGGTTGTTGTTGATGCCTCCTCCCGCACGCCATTCGTATCACAATTTTCCTGCCGCAGCTTTTCAATAAACTTTTCGGTTGTGAACAGCACACTGCCATTGCCATTGTCAATGTGCGCCTGTGTTGGCGTAATGGCCTCATCATCGCTCTTGCTTTCGCCTTTGACAGCTATACCATCTCCTCTACCGCCATTGCCCACGGCAAGCACTACAGGTCGCTTGGGTAGCTGCGGCTTAAGCGGCACATCTGGCTTTAAACGGAAGCTACCAATGCTGTCAACGCTCTTGCGATCCGCCGTCGGCGAAGGTAGATTATCCAAGCCAAAGAATTGTGTGCGCGTCATGGGCACGGGCTTGGCGGGCGTCACTGGTGGCGGCGGTATCGCCTCTAGGTGCGTGTATGTGCCAGATTGCTGTAATTGCGCCAGATTCGGTAGCGGCGGCTTTGCCGGCTTCTCCTGCTTATCCAGCTTGTCATGCTTGTTATCCTCCTGCTGCGTCTGTTGTTGCTGCGGGAACAGCTCCTTGGCGTGCGTACGATGTCCGCTCGAATGATTCGAGCCACCGCCATTTGTGGTTGGTGGCGAGGGGGCATTGGGCTTCTGGCGGCGCAGCGTGCCATAGCGCGGACTCTCCATTACTTCTAAAAAAAATAAGAAACAGCTTCAGTTTAATGGCTACACAATTGATAGGACTGTGGTACTTACCACCATCATGCTTATCCAAATTCTCATTTGAGGAATTCGATTTACTTTTGCCTTCCACAAAAAGTTTTTGACGCTGCAGCGTCACATAGAACTCGACATCGCTATCAAAAAAGTAATCCCACTGACTGATTAGCAGCTCCACAATGATGTTCGCAGCAGAGGAGCTATTAACTTGGCCAATGTAATCGGCGGGTGCATTGCTGCTCTTGTCGACACGTGGCCAGAGCATGTTAGGTGACATGACAATGGCCAGGTTCTGGGAGCTCATCTTGTTGTGCACGGCACGCTGCTGCAGCAGGGCCAAGAAACGGGTGAGGTAGCGCAGGTTGGCATAGTTTTCCTTCGGCAATTTACTCAATATAGCTTTAATCTCTGTCTTGCGCTCCGTCTCGCTATTGCGCTCCGCAATGCGTATGAAGTCCTTGTACAGCGCATACGTAAGGAGCGGCTCAGGCAACTCACGCAAATACAGCTTCAATATGGAGCCAATGACATGCGGATCCTGATACTCTAGCGGCAGGGGTGTTTTCACATGCTGAGCTTCCAGCGCATGCTTCATACGTCTTAGCTTTGTGCTTGCACAGCCCACACGTAGCAGACCCTCTTCCTCAAGACCATTCTCCAGCAGGCAACAGCAGCACAGCTCCACAATATAGGAGATCTCACGATGCGTCGAAGTCAGATGATCCTTAAGCGAGGTTCCAAATCTCGACTTCTCTGTGCTCTGTATGGTTTCCTGGATGCGCGCCAGCGACGCATTCACATGCTGCAGTGCACGTTCATGATAGTTTCTTTGGTTCAGCACATAGTCCCGAATACAACTGACAATGTCATCCTCTTTGGCTATCAGCTCGAGCATTTGTGCCGCCCATGCATCACGCTCCTTCTCCAGTTTCTGTTCACATTCCTCCTGTTGTCCCTTGATGTGATTGACCTTCGCCGCAGGCTCATCGAGTTTAATAGCAGCCTAAAAATTTAAAATGAAAAACAGTGAACATCTTCTAAGCAAATAAAAAACAAATCATTAGGAATGCAATGTTTTTTTGTGTGTGAAAAAAAGATGGGCCAACCTCTTAACTCAAATGGAATTGTTTTTCAAACACACCTGCCTCTAGCAGGCGTTTAGTCAAACATTAAAGATAAAAAATCTCTCATTTTGCTTTCTTTTGTTTGCGCATCGTTTCGCTGTTGCCGTCGTTTTTACATGTACTTGACGCCTCTACACTCCAGTTCCCAACCACCTCTTGCCCCACCCGCAAGTTAAATGAGTTGCGCAACAAAAGAGCAGCTTTTGACAAGTGCCTGTGATTTTTGTTTGCACTCGCAACTAACTATAAATAGAGATGCCTCTGACCAGCTGTTCCAATCAATTTTCTTTGTTTCACTCGTATGTTGATACATTTTACATGATAAGTAAATACGGAATACTTATTTATGGGCAGTTAGCCTGACCGATACAAATATTTGTATGCAGGGTAATTGACATTGCTGCTCGTTGCTCATGTTTCAGCTATTCGATGTAGCTTTGACTCATACCCCCATAGGGGTTTAAATACAATACAGGTTGATAAGAAAATTGTTAATTGAAAAAAGGGGTCAAAAAATGAAGAAAGTATGTATTAAGGAGATAAACATTATATATTTGAAGAAAATTTGTTATCAATTCAATTCAAACAGAATATTTTCGAATTACATATTAAAAAAATTTCAAAGTGTATTATTTTTTTTATTCAAAAAAATTTACCTATTTTATTAATAGAGCTTTCTTTGTAAACATTTTATTCAAATTTAACCATGCTAGGAGAGTAAGCTACCTATCTCAGGGCGACATATCTCCTCCGCTTAAAAAAAAACATATCTCCGTTAAAACTCCACGATTTGTTCTATTGTACTTAATCTCGCGGTGATCTGCGGCGAATATATGTCCTCCAGAAAAAAGCGACTTCATTAAATCCTTCTAGATAATATGGTTTACTAATACATAATTGCAGGAATAATTTAATTTAATCAATTGTTTTTTCTTGTAAATAGAAATATTCCTACACAAAAGAGGTTGACTGTGTCTTTAATCAAAGTATTTAATCAATCGCCAGCTCTTATCGCACAGTGCACTTTCACACATCATTAACAACTGAACGTCGTAAGTTTGCTAAAAATAAACAAAATCGTGACAAATGGATGTCTCTCTTTCTCTCTCTCTGACTCTCTTCGATTTTGTTTGCATCTTATTACCTAGCAGTCTATTAATGCGCAACAGTAAATGAGTAAATGAGCAATGCCAAACACCAATCTAATTATAAACTAAAAGCCCGTGTACGAGCAAATAACCAAAACAACCATCGTTCAATGGCAGTCAACGTGTGACTCACATCCCATCACATCCCATCACATCACATCACATCATATGCATATGTGAGTATGTAACCTCTAATGACCTACATAAGTGTTGAAAGAGGGTATACGAGACTTTTATAAGCATGCCAGCCAGAAAACTGTGACCAAAGTTAGCACTTGGAGCAAGGTACATACATAGACGTAATAGAGATGTAAGCATGTCGGTAAATATATAAGTACATATTTAGATGCATCAATTAGAGCACTCCCAACACAAAAAGATCAGCGTTGATTAGCAGCATAACGTTTGCATCGTAGACCTTTATAGGGCCAAGTCAAAAACGGGTGATAAGATTATGGTAAGTAAATAACTGTTGACCAAGCATTTGATAAATTTAAAATGACATATGAGTGGAGGAACAATAAATAAGTAAGTTTTTGTTGTTGTTGCTCAATTTGCAATTATGATGTCACTGGGTGTCTCCGGCAAGTCAATGAACGTCTTCCGACACCTTAAACAGCAACTGCAATAACAACAACAATGACAAGTTGCGCTTAATTTGGTCGAGTCCACATAAAAGGCAGAAAAGCGTGTCGTCAAGTTGTCTTGACTTGTAAAACGGAACGCAATGCCAAAATACTACAAAACAATAATAAAAGGAAATGGCAAAAAAAAAAAAAAACCTCAAACTTGACTACATCGCCACAAAATTTGTCAAGTAATCGTCCAAAGTTAACGGCAAACCGCACATTAATACGTCAAAATAAAACTTGTAAGAGAAATTGGAACAGCAAACCAAGCAAAAGTCACCCAATCCTGCGACCATATTCATTAATTCAAGTGACGCCAAGCGACAAATAAATCGAACAGCTTGGGCCAAACAATAGAAACAACAATGGCAACAAACCTATTGTAAGATGATAAAAAAAAAACCATAAAATAAAATGAAAACACAAAAAAAGAATTGATTGCTTTCTTGCCTGGCGCTTGTCATCCGGTTGCCGCAAAATTATCAAGAACAGTGATGAAAAGTCAATTGAAAAAGTATGCAAAATGTACAAGGTATGATTACTTTTTATACGAATGGAAGTAATCAAGTAATCAAATATGTTAAGCAGTTGTTGGTAAACTATTTTATGATGTAAAAATATTGTTGCAAAATTGATTTTCATAAAATTTTAATTTACTTTTAACGCAAACATTCTATGCAAGTTCAAGTTCGAGAAAATTAAACGTTTTTGTATTTCTTATATGAAAGCAGTTAGCGAATAAATTAAGATCTCAAACCACTGTGCATTGTGGTTGCCTTCTATTATAAAATAAAAGGCAAGCACACGCACGGCAACAACTGAGAAATTGTATGAAAACATTTTATTGACATTGCTACTTTTGTTGTTGTTGTCGTATTGTTGTGTTATTGTCGCAAGCTCTGAGCGTCTGTTTCTGTTTCATCATAATCAAAGCGAATTCCTCAATTTGGATAAGTGTTACGTTGTTATCACAAAGAACAACTTGACCGGCTGCCGCTCACAATCTAAGCACCGCAAATATTTCTTAATTAACCAAATATGAAAATAGTAAATCCCGTGAAAAGTAAACACAACATTAAATTCAGAAAGAGATTAATGTAATGTGTTGAGGAGTTTATTAATTGGCGATGCTCTTACCTCATGGCTTCGTTTAAGTGAGGTGTATTCCTGTAGGGTGCGCGACACATTACGCTTTAGCGTTGAGATCTCTTGTATTTCTTTATCTAAGATGTTTTTTAAGCGCCGCACAACTTTGGTCTCCGTTTCCAGTTCGCTCTCGATGCTGCACTCGGCAATTGTCTTCTCCAGTTCGCCTGCAAATTGCGAAAGATTTCAAAATACATAAATAACGAAACCTTTGGCTTGATGATGTAAATTGTGTAAGTTTGTATCTACGAATGTATGCATGTATGTATATGTGTGTATTCCCGAGTGTCTAAAGTGAGGAAGTCAATGCTTATTTAAGACCTTATCGCAGAGACAAGCAGACTTTAGTAACTGTTGTTGTTTTTATTGTTGTTGTGCCGGTTTATAGCAGTGGGCTACATTGTCACAAGGGGAGACAAAAGCGCGGGGGCGTCACAATCCTCCTCACTGACGAAGCTGAGTAAGCAAAAATTGTGATAATTGTGTTGAGTGCAACGCTGCCAGCAAGCAAGCAGCAAAAGCAGCTGAGCCTATAATACAAATAGGGGCGCACATAAAAGCCAGGAGAACGGGGAGAAGGCGACAACGCCGCTAAAGTATAAAATTGAAGATAGTATGTTCGTTCTTTTACTTTGGTACGAGAATACGATGGGAAGTCGTCGTTGAGTTGAAGCGCAACGTGTCTATGAAATAAGTTGCAAAGGGCAAACAAGCAGACACAAAGTGGGGCAAAGTTGTGGTAAAAACAAATAAAATATAATAATAAAATATTCTTAAGGGAGACTTAAAATTATGTACGAGATTGTTACATAAATAAAATTTTATTTATAAGTTCCACTGTTGTTGTTTTTGAACAAGTATGTAAACATTGGTCGCTCGAAAATTAAAGCGCTGCCATTTTGCATTTAAATAATAATTGGCAAACACTATTAAATACAAACAAAGCTAAGGTAGGTCAAAATATGTACAATACACGCACACAAGCAACGCTTATTGAGAGCATAATCAATAATTAATTCACGTATTTTGCATTTACTTTAAACAAAAAACATACATTTCACCGTACAAATTTTGCAATCAAATAAAACTGAAACCAAGGTTAGTTACAGCTGCAGTCGCTGCTGCTGCTGATTCTGCCAACGCTGGCAGCGCAACTAAATTGCAATTGGTACACGCATCTGCTGTATAACTGTATGTGTGTGTTTTGTGCTAAAAGTGTAAGTGGAGCCAATAATGAGTAATACAGTAAAGTGTGGGGAGAAAAAAATACTAAATATAAAAACAAGGTGTGGGGGTTGCGTTAAATATACACGCACATACGTACATACATATGTAGGAGGTTATATGAATAATATTGTATGAATAATATTTTTTACGCAACTTTTACTTTATGTTCATAATTATTGCAGTTCACTTTTTACTTGAGTTTTTTGAACAAACTTTAAAATGCACAATGCTGGATTTTAATAGCAGCGCATTATAATACGGTACATTAAAGAGCGAGTGATGCCTGAGGGAGAGAGGAAGATAGTGAATACACATAAACACAATAACGATCCAACAAAAAAAAAAAAACAAACAAAAAACTGTATAAATAGATAGGCAAATAAAATAAACCGCAACAACAACAATGGCAGAGTAGCGAATGGCTGTTGAAAAGAAAGCGACGCAAAAAAGTATTCATCACAAAAATTATTATGATTTAATAAAAAAAAATAAAAAAAATCGCGCTTAGCAGCCAAAACAAAAACAACAAGTCGTCGTCGATGTTGAGAAATGTAAATGCCACAAGGCCAAGCGCACAGACAAGGCGAGGCCACACATAGACAGAAACACACAAAAAAGCGCACGCAAGCCCGTGACACATAGCAATATTCAAAAGTATTAATGCCCCCTATTTACATATACAGACGCATAACTGTGCACACCTTGCGCTTTGCATGCGATTTTCAACACACTATTGTTTCCAAAAATAAAAAATAACAAAAATGGGTTTTGGAGCACAGTGGTGTCGCTTGAATATGTATTATAACTCTTACAAATTAAAGGACAGTTAATTTCTCTTTATTGCTTTAAGAAGTACAAATTTATTTAATGATCAGATTGAACACTAAAATACTCCATATAGGAAATAGAGTATTGAGCATTCGGAACATACAAGTTAATTGCTTGTTTCTTTTTTTCCAACTATTTTTATGTTGGCGCCCTTATCGCGCACTCTTACACACCCACATACACCCACACAAGTGCCGCGATCAACTTACCGCAATTAGCGAGAACCTTTTGCAGCGGCATATCCTTGGGTAGCTCCTTGGCAGACTCATCGAGCGCCTGAGCAATCTTGTAGTGGCTGTTTTTCTTAATGCGCTTGTCGTGCTCCTCGCTGGTAACGATGCCATTGCTGCTGCTTCCACCGCTGCTCAGCGCTGGCAATTTGCGTACAATTTTCTCGATGGTATCGCGATATCGGTCTACCTGTTTCTCAATGGTCTCAAGTTCAGAATCTTTGCAGTCCGATTTCGTTGATCTATTACGAAATGAAAACAAAAACTTATATATGCATACATATTTATATGTAAATGCCATTACACAAATGCCGTTAGGTCATCAGCGCGTCGCAGCTGACGAGGCGCCGAAGTCTAAAACACGTATAAAAACGTTAACGCTGCGCTTTATATTGGCATTGATTTGTTGTTGTTTTTGTTGCTGTTGTGATGAGGCAACACCTGCTTACTGCTCACTGTTCGCGCTTTTGTCAGCGTCTGTAGTTAAGTTTGACGTCGTCGCGTCTTCGCTGTCGCTTCTAATACCTCTTTGCCTGGCCTTTGAACTTACCTTAGGTTTTCTGCAGCAATTTTAATTTTTGCAAATTGCTTCTTCATTTTATTGCCGCTTTACACACCCACAAGCACACACACTTCCGACCGCCGTTCTACGTTATTAATAATGCACTTTGTTGTGTTTTTTGGTTGTGTAAAATTAGCTCGGCATTAAAAAGATTTTTAAACACTGGCAAAAATTAGTCATTCTCGGACGACGATTTACGGAAAAATGATGTAAAACGGAGCTATAACGATATCCATCAAATATCGATATTTGTCATTCTACATGCAAAACAAATGCATACATCGATTAAATTGCATTCGATGTTTCTGGTCTCTCATGCAGCCTATTGCACGACTGCAACCACTAGACAGCACAGGGCGGGAAAAGTTTTTGTGCGAGTACTAAAAGTTTTGGTATGAAAATTCATAAACATTTTTATTATTTATAGGTCTTTTATAAACCTACCAAATATAATAATTGTGAAGGCTCAGCTATAAAGTTAAGTTACTATCGAGCATTTTTTTGGTCGATTAACCTTATATCGCTAAAACAAGTATTGAAAAACCACCTAAAGATAGTATTCCATCGCTAACTAGTATCAACTGCACGTGTTGCGCTAACACATTTTCTATATTAGTAAATAGTTAACTAAACAGTAACATTGAAATGAAACCTAAAAATGCTGCTAAGCCCGTCAAAATAAATGAAAATACCAACAAAATCAAAGAAGATACCGTCAACCCCCAAATTGCGCCAAAGAAGAAGAGTAAAAAAAATTCGATCAAAATCAAAGAAAATGGTACTGCTAAAAGCGAAAACAATGTTCCACCAAAGAAGACATTGCAGGAAGAGTGGGAAGAGACCCAGCGCTTTCAGCAAAAGGTACTCGACCTGCTTATAAAGTGCAAAGTTCCATACACCGAAAAAGAGGGTAAATACAAAACATTTTGGTGAATTCAGTACAGATAAATAAAATAACTTAATTGTAGATGAAGAAACCTACGAGGATTATTTGCTTCCCTCCAACAAAAAACACGCTGCCAAGGCGAATGGCAAAATTGGACAAAAACTAAAGCAGTCAGTCAATAATAAGGCATCAAATGTGGAACCCGATGAGGTAGACGAGCGTATTGCATCTATAAGGAACAAGTTGCGGCAAAAGAAAAGACCAACCACCGAACGTAAACAGAAGAAAAGAGAGGCAAAAAAACTTAAAGGCAGCAAAGGTGTGCAAAAGCTGTTGCAATCGTCGGCGAAAACATTAAAAAATGAGAAGGTAAAGCAAGGAAAACTGAAGAGTGGTTTTGCCGAAAAGGTGAAAAGTGAAAACGGAGAGACAGCAGAAAATAAAGCGCTAATCCAACCAGTAAAAATTCAACCTTTCTTTAATGAAGAAGCAAAGATTGTTTACTCCAAAATTGATTTTGCCGCCAATCCGGGCTCCAAAGCAAAGAAATCACATCAGAATCCAAAGGAAATACTTAAGAAGCTAAAAGACACCCGACAGCACATTAACGAGCTTAAAGAACAAGGTGAAACAGGCAAAGCAGCCGAAATACAGAATGAAATTGCTTGGAAAAAGGCGTTTGATAAGGTTGAAGGCAAAAAAGTGAAGGACGACACCAAACTACTTCAGAAGGCCATCAAAAAGAAGAAGGTCGAAAAACGTGCTGCAAAGAAAAAGTGGACGGAGCGCAAGGAGAAGGTTGAATACGATATTTCTAAGCGTCAAAAGAAAAGAGAGGAAAATCTCGATAAGCGCAGCAAGGATAAGAAGAATACGAAATTAAAGAAGGCAAGCAAAAAAGGACGAATTATAGCAGGCTACTAGGTGCCATTTGTTAAACTGCTCAAATAAAAATATTTAAAAAAAATTGACAATACGAAATTCTATTTACTTTACTTGTTTTCACTTTTTCTTTATATTTTGACCGTAATACAGTCCAAATTCTTTGTTTGATTTTTTAGCCACTTTTAGGTCACTTTATGTCATTTTATGTACCACGGTGCGCAGCAGAGGCAAGAAGAAGAGCCGTGCGCAACAGCTGTTTAGAGAATTGTATTTTGTCAGCCAACCAATTCATTCACGAAGGCGAGGAGCGTAACTATCGCGACAACCCAGAAATATAAAAAAAAAAATTTATAGTTATTGCCGCCATTCAATAAAACTGTGTTATGATTCGACAACGAACACGACTCTTAGCGCAGCGCTGCAAGTGAATACCACAAAAAGCAAGAAGAAGCACGAAACTCTGGTCAGCGCGCACGAAACAACGTGTGAGAAGAAATCAGAAAACCGAAACACATATTAGCGCATAAACAGCTATAGACATAACACACAACACACACTGACGGCCAAACAAGTGCAGAGATACAGCAAAGTGCCGAGCGCAATCTATTTTATTCACATTTTCCTCGCAAAAAGCCCGCAACAGAGCAGCAAAGAAAAAGGCAATTGCGTCGTATAACAACAAGACAGAGAAAAAACGTTTAAAATTTGTTTAAGTAAAATTAATATATTGTGCAAAAGAATTGTGCAAATCCAAAATCGAATGACCAGCAATATTTGCTTGTCAAAATAGTCCAGAACAAGCTGGCAGCAACAATAACCACAGCAACAACACCAGCAGCACCCGAGTAGAATCAAGAGGAGAGTGTGTCTGTGTGTGTATGTGCGGACCCGCCAGCTGAGATTCCCATAATAGCAGCAGCATCAGCAGCAGCGCCTCATAATGAGCATGGTTCGACGCATCGTTTTACTTGCTCCAAAATACAAATTATGGACAAAGGGTAAGGGTAAGCGGACTTAGTAACATTAAGAAGCTGCACTTCAGACGCACACACATACGCAAAAAAATGCAAAACATATACATTTTATGCTTGTTGTGCAAAATCGCATACGTAACTGCGTCATTTGAGAAGAGAGGACATCACATACAGTATGTACATAGCTCGATCAGACAGCAGCCTTAAGCAAAAGTAATAAAACCAAAAACAACAGCAAGTCTAATTGATATTATGTCCAGCTCTCTTATCAGAACTTCTCTCGCTAGCAATATAAAGTTTACTCACCCAATGCCTCTCTGGCGCTCTTTTTAGCTCTTTCATGAAGGTTAATACATCGCCAACATCTGAAATTGAAAAATGATTTAAATTCATGTCAAACTGCTTGTGGCGAAGGTCAACGTAAGCCCGCCGTCGTATATCCGTTACGTTTTTCCAATCAGTCCACGTAGCATGAATCGCATTAGTTATGATTTGTTGTTATTGTTATTGCAACTTCGATTGCTTGTTTGAAGCGCGGCGACCGCGTTTTGAACTGAACTTGAAATGTCGCATATTGTGGTCGAGGCTTTGTTACTGCGGTTACTGCTACTTTGACGCAATGATCAGCCGGTCGAATATATTTCTGTCTACTGTTTTTTTTTTTTAGCTATTCATGTTAATTGTGTGTATAAATCGCAAATGTTATGTCTTTTCGGTTATAAAGTCTTTTTTAATAGCCCATAAGGAAATTCGTTAGCGTAACATTTACGAGGAAGTGTCTATTTTTTGGTATTATACAAGGGGAAATTATGTAAGCGTAATATTAGCTGTACTTAGGGTTTTACTTTTGTTTTTGTTAATGCTATGTATTTAGCTGAAATAATTATTATCTTTGTAACTGCACTTTTACTATATATACATAATGATTGTCTATTTTTTTTTTAGTCTTAAACTTCTCAATGTCAAGTCTCTAATTGCAAAGAGACAACTTTTTATTGTTTGAGTGCTAATTGGGCGCTTTATATTTTCTTAAAAAGAGAATCATTTTAATAAAAATAAAATAAAAATGTATGTGCTAAAACATTTTTACCAATATTTTCTCTATATTGTAGGAAGCAGCCATGTACAGCACACACCAAGATGCTTTTTACTGAGAACAGCAGCAGTAAGAACAGGGAGCAGAACGATTATAGCACGACAATTTCATGTAGCCACAGAACACTGTGCCAGTAATGGCCATGTCATGCTGGAACCTTTAGTGGCCATACCCGCCTACATAGACATTACCAATGGCGTCACAAGCATGTCGGATGCGGGCAGCAGTAGCACAGGGAGCGGCGCAGGAGGCAGTGGTGGAAGTGGTGCAGCCAAAACACCCAGTTCCAGTGCTGGAGGCAGTGGTGCAAACACAACCGGCGGCAGTGGTGCTGATAAGTTCTTATCCTGTCCAAAATGTGGCAGTGCCTGCACTCAGGTGGAAACATTTGTCAGCTCGACACGATTTGTAAAGTGCGCCAAGTGCAATTATTTCTTTGTGGTGCTCTCGGACGTTGAGACAAAGCAGCGCATCAAAGATGAGCCCAAGAATCAACGCAAACCACCGCCGCCACCACAAAAGATCATGGAATATTTGGATAGGCATGTGGTGGGACAGGAGTTTGCCAAGAAGGTGCTTGCCGTTGCCGTCTACAATCATTACAAGCGCATCCATCACAATTTGCCGCAGCTGCAGCAGCAGTCCAGCCAAAACTCTGGATCAGGCGGATTGGATGGCATACCGCGCACAGATCTCCTGCATATCACTGGCATTGGGCACACACTGAATAGCACGCCGGGCAACGAGATTCCACCAAAGCCATCACAAATGAATTTGGGTGGTGGACTGACTGGATCCGGTCTTGGTACTGGTAGTGGTCTACACACGACCAGCGGCAGCAGCATTGGCATGGGCTCTACATCACGTGGTGATCACCGTCCAGGCTCCGATATCCTTGATAATCAAAGCACCGATGTCAAGCTGGAAAAGAGCAACATCATTATGCTGGGACCGACTGGTTCGGGCAAGACACTTATCGCTCAGACAATTGCGCGTTGCTTGGATGTACCATTTGCTATCTGCGATTGCACAACGCTCACCCAGGCCGGCTATGTGGGCGAGGATATTGAAAGTGTTATCTCAAAGTTGCTCCAGGATGCCAACTACAAGTAAATGAAATTGTAGTTACATAAAATAATTACTAAATCCTTTATTTATTATGCTTTCTTCTCTGCGCTACAGTGTGGAACGCGCTCAAACTGGCATTGTCTTTCTGGATGAAGTGGACAAAATTGGTGCTGTGCCCGGCATTCATCAGCTGCGCGACGTGGGCGGTGAGGGTGTCCAACAGGGCATGCTGAAAATGCTTGAAGGCACCGTTGTTAATGTGCCCGAACGCAATTCTCCACGTAAGCTGCGTGGCGAAACGGTGCAAGTGGACACAACGAACATACTATTTGTTGCCTCTGGCGCCTACACAGGTCTCGATCGCCTTATTGCCCGCCGCCTTAACGAGAAGGTAAGAGGAGTAAATCATTTTATAAGTCATATTTTAACTATAAATAATGCCCTTATAGTATTTGGGCTTTGGCATGCCTTCGACAAGTGGGTCAGGCCGTCGAGCCGCACAATCGGCGGCTGCTCCCATGGACAATGATCAGGAGGAGCGTGATAAATGCCTGACAAAGGTGCAGGCGCGTGATCTCGTTGAATTTGGCATGATACCGGTAAGTAAATGACATTAAATTAAATCCATTTTACTCGCTTATTGACTTGAGTTTTATTTGTTCTCTTATTCAGGAATTTGTTGGTCGCTTTCCGGTCATTGTGCCCTTCCACAGTTTAAATGTGAATATGCTGGTGCGTATTCTAACCGAGCCACGCAATGCGCTGGTGCCACAATATAAAGCTCTATTGGGGCTGGATGAGGTGGAATTGTCATTCACTGAGGAAGCTGTTGAATCAATTGCCGCATTAGCCATGGAAAGGCATACGGGTGCGCGTGGTCTTCGCTCCATAATGGTTAGCTAATTGATGACCAATTGTAAGAGCTTATTAATCATATTATATTTGCTGATTACAGGAGCAACTGCTGCTAGATCCGATGTTCATAGTGCCTGGATCAGACATCAGGAGTGTGCACATCACTGCGGATTATGTGCGTGGAAATGAGCAGCCTGTTTACAGTCGCAGTGGCGATGATGAAGCCAGCATTGATGGCGTTACGGAATCCACAGACTCAGATACCAGTAACGATAATGATAAGAACTTTGAGAATAGTGAAAAAGTACGGCTTAAACAGTAAACCAAAATCACACTATGCTAAGTAGCTAAAACGCCGTCAACACAAAAGCAAACGCCAACACAGCAGTAACAACAAAAACTGAACAAAAATACTGCAACGCTTTTCCATTTTGTTTTTTAATATTTCACCAAAACTTTGCTAGCGCTTCATTCAATTATTGTTTTCAATACACTTTTGCTTATATTGCTTCGTCCCAAACTCTTTTTACACATAGTATATTTTTATGCGTTATCGTTAATGTGTTATATTATTTTTAGTCACGTTACAATGACACTTTGGTCGGCACATAACGCAAGCCAGCGAATTCGGCCATCTTACTTTTCAATTTATTTCCCTATATATACCCTTCCGCCCTCATATATGCACCTGTGATTCAAAAACTGACAAGCAGCATAAATGGCATCTACACGCAGCCGTTCAAGAACCGCTTGACAAATCCCAATTTTAATAAATTGTCACCAACAAATTAATCAATTAGGAAAAAGTGAAAAGCAACAAAAATATTATAAAAAAAATAAATAAATAAAAATAAACTTTGTAAATTGGACTCGAAAAACAAAACCAACAAAATTGTTTGCACGTTGGCGCTGCGTTAGTTTGACATACTTTGGCATACCCCAATATCCGATATATATATATATTACAATTTCAACTATAACTGTAAAAATATACTAATTATAACTAGGCAACAACAATATTGCATAGTTTGAAAAGTGAGTTACAATTTAGCCTAATTAACAAGGAGAGAAAACAAAATTATATTTTTAACTAATTTAAGTTGTACAAGAAAACGTAAAAAAAATGAAAATGTAATTAAATAAAAAAAAAGTTAAAAACAAAACTAAATATATGTCTTCTAATATACTTTTGAACGTAAAAACAGCTAAGTTATTTAGAATTTAATTGAAAAAGATTAAATTATTAAAACCCACATAAAAGCCATACAAAACAGTAATAAACAAGTTTATTATTTTTATTTAATTATCATATTCAACTAAACAAAATTTGCACAAATTAAATTGACTAAGGTTAACTAATCAAAAAAAATATATAAATAAATGGGTTCATGCAACTTTTTTAATCGAAACTCATTCGGACATGTTTCGCTATTCAGTTGAGCGTTTTCATGTTATGTTTTTTTGTTTAAATTATTTAATTATACTGAATAACGAAACAAATTAATAAATAGGTTTTATTTTAATTTATTGCACATCAGCACTAAAATATTTTCTTTTGTTTTTTTTTTTGTGTTTTTTTTTTTCAATTGTTTGCTTTTTTACGTGGTGTAAAATTTGTATAAAAATTTGTAAGTAAATAAATATCTTTGTTGAGTGTGTGTGTGTTGGTTGGTTAATAGTTTGTTTGTGTGTTTGTTTGTATATAAATAATTAGTTGGTTTGCGAGTTTGGTAACGAGCTTTTAATCATTCTCCTCAGATATGAGCAGCTCGTATTCCTGTGCCGCAAAACGATCCCAATCGGTGTTCTGCAAAGATATTAGAATTCGAATTAATTGCAAAAAGAATTTGCTTAACTTCTTACTGTCTCATCCCGCTGCGAGGCGAATGGATCGCGCTGCTCATGATCTAGATATTTCTCCAGATTAAAGAAGGTATCGAAGAAGACGTGGGTCATTTTGCAGCGCTTCAAGTCACCCAATGTAATGGAATCACGGTTTGCAGGCTTAATCATATCCAGCATCTGTGAAAGATGTGATGTAAAGCAGGCTGTTCGATGAATTTGAGTTTCGTTTCTTACCTGGCAAAGGCAGTCTTCGAAGGGCAAACATTCAATGCCAATGCCTTCCATGCGCTGCTGTTGCTCCTCATAGAAGTATTCCAGTTCGTACATGGACAGTGCACCATCACCGTCGATGTCCATGCAACGGAACCAGTACTCAATTGCTGTGGGTGTGCGTTTATCCTCCTCGGAGAGTATGAACCAGACAAAATCTGTGTAGGACATCTTTGGTTCATCGTCTGTTGATTTTTTGTTGTCACTGCGTGTCACACAGCCGGAAAAGATGCGTTCAACAATGCGGGTGGAGAGCGCATTATCGCTGTGCTTGGCCAGATCATCTTGGCTGATAAGCAGATCGTGATCTTTGTCCAATTCCCAGAATTTACAGTAGATCACATAGAAGTGCTCGTAGCTGAAGAAGGCCATTATCTGATTGATATCCTCCTCCTCCTCCAGCAGGCTTATCATCTGCACAACAAACGCTACAGTTGTGGCCCATAACCAATCCTTTAGGATATTTTATTAACAAACAGTTGACTCACCTCCAGCAAATCGGAGCGCTTTAGCTCCGATATGGTTATCTTGCCGCTCCAACTGCGATTCACCGAGTAAAAGATGCGCGCGATGACTGTGTGCACGTATCTGGAATGGAACTCGGTGGCTTCTTTGAGAAACGCCAGACCTGGATGCGTATCGACCACGTCCTGCACCATCGGCACCAAATCCTCCGGCACAATATAGGAACGAAAGCGTTGACCACGCGACAATATATAAACAAAACGCGAGGCGGCTTCATGACAATAGACATTCATTCTGGGTGGATGGAAAGAGCAAATAATAAAATCAATAATTTATGAAATCAAGAAAAATCGAGAGCTGTGGACTTATGTCAAAATATTTCGATGCCAGAATAGCGCGGATCCTAAAAAAATATTATGTACTAACAATATAAATTTTGACTTGAAATCTTTTTATTTAATTCTTTTCACGGAATCAATGAAACATTTAATTTACTTTTTTTTACGCTAAAAATGTCAGTCTAATTTATGTTTTTTTTTTATGTTCGTGTATTCTTACTGTTTCCAGAACTCGACGAAACGTTGACGCTCCACCAAACCAGTGCTGCCCGCCTGGCAGAAGATCATGACAGGCATGCGCCAGTAGTAAGGCAGGCCGCAAAGCTTGAGGATGCGCGGCAGCTCATCCTTGGTCACCTGGTTGTTGGGAAAGCTATCAAAGGCACCCAATATGCCTCGCACAACACGCTCCATTGCAATCGTTGGCTGTGGCTTGCCATGTGGAAAGTAAAATCTAAACATAAATAAATAATATTTGTTTTTAACGATAATTCCCATGAAATAGTAAAAACATTAGCTCACCTGGGTATATAGACGCTCTTAGTGCTGCGTATTTCCTTTTGCAAGGAATCCTGTGACTGTGGCGGCGGCGGTGTTGCATGCAGCTTTACCTTAAACATTCACCAGATATAGTTACCATAATTTTAAAATTGTTTAAATACTTTATGTACATCTAAGCATTAAATTTACTAACTCTTTGCAGCTCTAAATAAATTAATCAATTTCTGTTTGCCAATTTTATTTGAATTGTTTACATTAACTCGCATTTTTCGACGGCATGGAAACACTTGGCCCTTTTGATTTAGTATGGAATATGTTAATGCATTTAAATAAACAAATTTTTGTTATTTTCGTAAAATATTTATGTATTTTGTGTTCGTTTGTGTTTCGTGCATAACTGAATAAATACTTATATACTTCGTGGAAATAAAACCGAACTAAGAGAAAACTCAGCAAAGTAATGAGCAAGAAATAAATTTAAACACAAAAACATTTAGCTTTTGTTGTTATTATTGTGCTAAATACAGCTGCAAATTGTAGCTAAATTTACAATAACTTAATTGGCGCCAATGAAACTAATCTACAGAAAGAAATCTATAGAATTGAAATCCGTTTGTGTTTATGTGCATTTTTTTCACTCTGAGTGTTCGTATGTGTGCGTGTTTGCCTTTGAGGCTTTTAAAAAGTGCTTAATTTAATTAAATTAAGTCGCGATTGGAGCTGTCGATGTTGAAGGTTAAATAAGTGTAAATAATATAATTTTATCTAAATTTGTTTCTCTTATTTAAACAAACTTTTTATTAATATTCATAAGCGAAATTTATATTTTGTAAACGTGTTTCGACTTAAATTTTGTCATATCTATAATTTTAATTTTTATATACGACGTATTTATGTTCATAAGTTTAAATTTCCCTTATATTAAGGTATTTCTAATCAGAGTTTATGGTATGCCTATTTATAAAGCTGCGGATTAACTTTTGTTCTTAAAGCAAACTGAGATTTAAGTAATTAATCAACAATGAGTTATTTTGGTATAAACAGTCTGGTTTACCTATTGAACGACCCACGTGTTTAATATTTCAATTAGATTGCGTTGCCCCCACACTAAATACACTTATTCCTTATATTTAAAATCTTTTCATTTATTGTGTGCCTGTTCTTTTGTGTGCTTGCTGCCTTTGTTTTAGTAACAATGTCCCCGACCATATAAGCAACATCACTTGCTTTTGGCCATAATTCTTTTGCGTTTCGTTCAGAATGAAAAGAAGCTCCAACCAAGTGAACCGGGCATAAACCACGCACTGGCCATTCATGATTTTAAAACTGTCAACGGCGGCATTAATATTAATCTCAATTCTGCACGCAAGAGAAAAAACAGACAAGTAGTGAGGGGCAGACTAGGATTTTGACGCTGCATTACGTATACGCACGGATACGCTCGATTGCTAAGCAAAATATTAAGCATACGCAAAGTTGTTAAAACAAATAAAACGAATAGATATTGAAGAGCACAAACATTCAATTTGCGTCTGTTAAGAGCAAATACAACTAACACACAATTATTGCAGACAGAGTTGTGAGTTATTTATAGCAACTATTTACGTAGCATCAGCAATAACAAACGTTTCAAAATCAAAGCAGCAAAAGGCTAAGTGAAGTGATTAGATATGATGAAGTCAGACACCCGCTCATTCAAATGCTCAAAAGCACACATTGTACTTAAATAATTAAACAACAAAATACATATAACAAATAAAATCTCCCCGAAAGTACAACAAAAAAAACGTGAATAAAAAGTGTATGCAATTCTCGTTGCTTAAATAATTAAATGTCTGTGTGTTTGTATTGTATTTTGCTCGTATTCTACTCGCCGCTGCGCTGCTTTAATGTACATATATTTTTTTTATAATTTCTATTTTTTTTTATTTTTTTTTTTTTTTTTGCTTATGCACGTTTGGGCTGATCGTAAATGATTGATTTAATTGTTTGTATACGAGTATAGGGGTACTCAGTATTTAAAAAAAAAATTAACTGTTTATTTAAAGTCGAAAATATAGTTTTTGATGGTAAACGTATTGAATTAAACTTACCAAACTATTAACATTAAATAAAAACAATTTAAATACTGCCATATTTTCGTCAATAAATAATATTTTATTAATCTCTTCTTTATGACGAAGGAACAACTATTAAATTATTGAGCCTATTTTGCCTATTAGACGAATACTTTTAGTATCAGTTTTGATTACAAATTCATTGAATACTAGCCTCTGTTTTGAGCTAAGTTTTAAGTTGGCGTTCTTCAAATAGAATCAAAAATATTTTTTGTAGTCTTGTCAGACGAAAAGTTTTCCTCAATTGTCTTTGCAACCAACTTGCCCACGGCCGGCAGCTTGAACAATATGAACAATACTCAAACCGCAAATTTGGGCAATCTTGGCTGCAGCACGGGCAACAACGCTGGCGTGGCAGCGAGCTCTAATAACAGTGCTAACGATTGGCGTTTAGATCGCGTCGCTAAGTTCTTTAAGAATTTGGCGTCAATATGTGAAGCAACATGTACTTGGAGTGGACAATTGCCTCCACGCTCGCATCGTATGTTGAACTTTTCGCCGAAAGTTTTCCTTGGGGGTACTCCTTGGGATATCAGCGAGCAATCATTAATACAGATATTTAAACCATTTTAGTTGAATGGCTCGGCAAGGAACAGCAGGCGGCACAGCCCAAGGGTTATGTCTACATTATATTTGAATCGGATAAGCAGATGAAGGCTTTGCTCTCTGCTTGTGTGTTGCAAGTTGATGATTCGCATAGCGGTAACAATTATTTTTTCAAGATCTCCTCTCGTCGCATTAAATCAAAGGATGTTGAAGTTATACCATGGCTTATAGCTGATTCGAGCTATGTGCGCTCCAGTTCACAAAAACTGGATCCTACTAAAAGAGTATTTGTAGGCGTTTTGCATGGCAAACTAACTGCCGAAGGATTGGCCACAATAATGGAAGATCTATTTGAGGGCGTGCTCTATGCTGGCATTGAAATACGCACCACGAAGTTCACAAAGAAGTTACAGGTGGATCCGTATTTAGAAGATCTCTGTTATACACATGTCTGTATTAAAACCTTTTCAAATGCACCCAGCAACCATAAGTTATGAAACCTAGCCTAGAGCTTTCCCTAGACATGACTAACCCTAATGGTCTATTGGCAATTGTATTGTTCTATGTTTTTCTAGATATACACGCCGAATCTACAGTCTCGTCTCGCCTCATCGGTGTTGGCAAGCGATAGCAAAAGCAACGTGGCGATGGCGTCTTCGTGTAACCTTAAATCAATCAATGATGCTAAAGCGGCGCGATAACATCCACGATATACATATATCTTTGTAATTGCAAGTGTTGGTGAGCAAGGGGTAGAAGGGTGACGGGCATACCATGTTGCTATTGTTGCGGGCTGTCGTGATTTTTTCCCACATGCTATTTGCAATTGTTAGATAACAACTGAAATCTATACACACAAAAAACTAACGCTACGGCAATTTTCATATGTTTCGAGCGGTGGTTGAGGGTGGGGAAAGGGTTGCTGGTAAGGGTTTCTTCATCTTACCTTGAGTAAACTTTTGGGCGGTGCTTCCACTGGTCGCTTAATATCAAGAAATGAATTGCGTCCATCCGGTCGTTTTTCAAATAGCATCACACGTTCCGCAACGGAGCCACGTGTCAGGATCGGCCGACCCACTGTAATTGAATTGATTGAGAATTATAAATAGTTCATATTGATAATTTGTGATTGAAGTTCATACAATTTTTATCCTGGCCATTTGTAAGCGCTGCCCGGCTGCCGCTTGTCGGTTTGGTTTTATTCAACGTTGGCATCGTTGTGTCAGCCAATGTTGCTCGAGATTCAGCGCCTGTTGCTGCTGCTGCTGCAGTTGCTGGTGTTGCCACATTGGCCACAATGTTGCTGGCATTGCTGTTATCAGTGTTGTTGCTGCTGCCGCGATTGTTGCTGGCTACTTTTCGCGAAATTGTTGGCTTTTCTTTGGTTATTGCTGCTGCTACTTCTGCTGTTGCCGGCTTCTGTTGTTCGCTGTTGCTGTTCTCTTTGGTTTTGCTCACTTTGCGTGTGGCTATTGACGTCTCCCTGGCGCCTTTAGTTGTCACATCCATTAGTGCCACGCCCACTCGTGGCGCATCGACAACATCAGTGATGCTGCTTGTTTTGCTCAGTTTCTTTGTGGGCTGCTCTGCTGCTGCAGTTGCTGTTGACTTGTTGCTGTTGTTGCTTAAACTATTGCTGCTATTGCCTGTTTTGATGCTGCTGTTGCTGCTGCTACTGTGGCTGTTGTTGTTGCTCTGACGCTTTTTGGCAGGTGTTGTTGTTGTTATTGCTGCTTCCTTTTGCAGCAGCTCAGTGATTTTGAGCAAATGTTGCGTCTGTTGCTGCGACAAATTGTTCACATCCAGCTGCAAATTTATATCATAATTGAGATTCACATCGGGCAGAGTTTTACTTGAAACGGCAGCAACTTTTTTGGGCGATTGCAACGTCTCTACTTGACTTGTTTTAACCGCTTTGCTTGTTGCATTTGTTGCACCCGTCCCTGCTGCAGCTGCTGTTGTTGGTGTCGTTTTCTTAAGCTTTGTGCTGCCATTTGATTGTGTTGCTGCCGCGCCCACTTCCGACTTTTGGATGCCACTCTTGCCTCGCTGTTCTTTGTCTTTGTTCACAAAGCTGGTGACCATCTTTTGCAGACCCTCGGCACTGCTTAAATCGGTTGTTGTTGTTGCCGCAGCAACAGCAACATCCGCAAAATCGCCGGTGGCCGCCGCATTTGTGTACATCTCGAGCAGTTGGGCGGGCGGCAGGCCGCGACTTTTCCAAGTCTGATAGATGGCATCGGCATGCTCGTTGATCTTCTTGGATAGCTCTGCAATCTCGGCATGTGCGTCGCTGCTTAGCAGTGGCGTTGCTTTTGGTGATTTGGGACCTGCAGCAGCAGCAACAACAACACCACCAGAGGCAGCCGCAGCTGTTGCCGGTTTCCGTGTCGTTGTTGTTGTTGTTTTGCTGGCAATCATTGCCGTTGAGCTGCCGGCGCTGCTGATGAGCTTCTTTGTTTTTGTGCTTGTAGTTGTTGTTTTTGTCGAAGAAGCTTGCATTTTGACAAGTTGTTTTGAGTTAATGTTGATTTAATTGTCACTGAATTTTCTTCTTGTTTTGTTTTTTGCTTTGATTCGCACAATTTGTTGGTTTTTCACAGCATTTTCGATATTTGTCAGTGTATATTTGTATACACTTGAGCAAAAAGTGTGGCGCTATTGAATTGAATTCTGACGATTATTCCTACTGCATTTGTTGTTTTGTTGCACATTTAACAATTTATTGGTCGCTTCTGTGTTGGCCTGTAGTTTTTTGTGTGTGTGTTTTTTTTTTTTTCTTTTACAGATTTCTCGTGCGTTTCATTCACTTTTCACATTTTTCTCGTTTTAACTTATTCTCCGTATGGCGAAATCTATTTATATAAAGAAATACCAAAATTTCCTATTTCGTTGATTTCAGACGCCGCACCAAAACGAAACAGACACACACACACACATAGCCCGCTACGTAGACGAAGGAGACGCACATACACGAAAATACAACGGCGGCATTAGCATGGGGATCGGGGCATCATCTCCATACGTAAAACGCGCACACAGTGCACAGTGGGCGGAGTATGATTGTAAAGTAATAATATGAAAAAGATTTCACAAAGAATTGTGGAATTTGAAGGAATAGTAAAAAAAACATCAACAAAATACTGCAAATAAAAAATGTATTTTACTGAAATTAATTAAATCCACTTTATATTTGAATATCATAAACTTTAATATTTCTCTACTTTAGAAAAGATTTCCTTGAAACTTTTAATTTCACTTTCGTTAGGCCGGCTATACGTCAATTGTATTTATTTGTTTACGTACATTAAAAGTTATTAAAAGTGAATGCTGCGTTTATCACTAAACATATCATTGAAACTAAGTTATTGAATTATTTTCACACATAAGTGTGAAATATTTACCATTAAATCTTTTAACTTAACACCTTTATCACACTAACCAAACTGTTTTTGTTGTTTCAGTTAGCTCAATGATTAATCAAATAAATTAAGCATATTCTGCAAATGAGCCAATCCAGATGGATTGCAATGCACTGTGCACGCGTAAGAAAATTAAAAAGAGCCGCCCCGTTGCGGCATTTTGCCTTGTTTTTACGTTTGGCGGCGGCTGCTGCTGCTGCTGTTGCTGCTTCTTCTTCAACTTTGTACTATTTATTCGAAAATAAATTTCGAAGTAGTTGCGGCCGTTGCTGATGATGTTGCTGCTGCTGAGGCTGCTGTTGCTGCTTCCGTGCTGCTTGCCACACACTTTTCTATTGCACTTAACATACGTGAATATTTATGTTTGTATGTATGTACATTTTCATGTCTATCGAGTATATTTGTGATGTTTGTCTGGCTTTATTAATGATTTAATTGCATTTATGCCCCAAAGGCGTGCGCTGACGCTGACAACAGTCACGACGATGACGCGCGTTGGCTGGATTTCGTCATTAATTAATAAACCAAACGAGAGGTTAAACGAAATTTGCAAATTGACATTTCATTTGGGCCACACCACACAATGCAAACACGTTAACGATCAAAGATCAGTTAAATAATAAAAACATAGCACATACACACACACACACATAAACAATTATTACACATGTGTATCAAACGGTATTTACATATATATTTGTGCATACAAGAACGCATCTGGCAAGTTGGCGGAAAAATCTTTCCTTATTTCTATTTCGTTTGGGAATCTTTGACCGGGGCGCTAAATTTAACAGAATATTGCCGTGTGTTTAACACAAAATTTTTACCGAGCGCACTGAGCACGCGGACGCGAGCGCTGCTGATTAGCTTCGTGTTGTTACTGTAAATCTTTGGTCGTGCTGCTCGCAGCTCAAAATAACATCAGTCGATGTCGCTGTCGCAGTCGCAGTCGCAGAAGCGGTTGGTGTGCTGCCTTCGTTGGCGTCGCAGTTGGCGAGTGCGAAGTGGAAGTGATCTCAGCTGTTGTAGCAGCTAATGACACTGAGAACACACGATTAGGGCGCTCCCACACACATACGCACACACACACACACACACTGGCTCACAAATGCATTATTGCAAATGAGAGCGCCATTACTTTAGCGTTCTTTGAGCATCAGCAGTAGCAGCATCAGCAGCACCAGTTGCTCTCTTTCTCTTAAATTGCTCTCTCACTTACCCCCACACAGCACGCACACTCAGACGCAGAAATTAACGCAGACGCAGACGCAGAACACTTGCCGTACCCACACACAACACGCTGAACAAAAACAAAAAAAACAAACAGCAGAAATCAAAGCAAAGGTGTTTGTTATTAATACGCTATGCAATTGGATTGAGTATATGGAATATGTTATCCAATTTGTTATTAAAGGAATTATATACATAACAAAAATAATGCTACCAATAATAAGTTCTATTTGACAAATTTGGAAGCTTAATCAAATCCAACTATGTTATATGATGTGCATATACTCATGTTAGATTCATTAAAAAGTTGTACAGGGTATGCAAGCAATTGTAGGAATTTTGTTGAACTTTTTTGAGTGTCTGACACACAGAGAAGAAGAATAAAAAACCTGAAACATTTATTACGCTTTGCTTATGCTAAATAACTTATTTCTGTCGTGCCTTTTTTCACGATGTTTGTTGCAGTCAGTTTTCATTATTTGTTAGATTTTTTTGTTGCTTTTTTCATTATTTTTTGGTGTTTTTGCTTATATTAGTTTTTGCAGGTGGGCGGGCGCCTTTGTTTGCTTAAAAACAACTCGAAGCGATTTTCGAATTCTGCGCCAATAGTCTGTCATATAAAATTGTGTGATGAGGCAACATTGTTATTTAGACGTTTGTTGTTATAATTTAAGCATGCACTGAGGTCGACAGGTTGGTGGAAGGGTGGGTTTAACCGCAAGCAAGCAAGCTGTTGTAGCTACTGTGATGACGTTCACGATCATGATCATGATAATGATGTTAAGTCAGCGAAGCGCAGCTTCCGGTTTGCGTTCTGTTTGATCTGCTGCTCATTTCGTTCTTTATTGCATATTGTTTCTATTTCTATTTCTGTTTCTGTTTCTTATTTGCTATCTCTTTTTGCGGTAATTGATTTTAACCAAAAGATCTCAACCTTTACACATGTTGATTGTCCCATAAATTGACAGTTATTTAGTTTAGCTGCCAGCCAGCGTTGCCATATAGGGTAAATTCTCTTCTAGCTTAAGAGCTAGAGCTTTCGTATTCGGATTAGCTGTAGAGATCTGACCCAATTTAAGCGAATGTGTTGACTTCTACTGTGCTTGCATAAAACAAATAAAGATCATTATGCCTCATTCAAAAGATTTGACAAAAAGAAAAAAAAACCCTAATACCCACACCCCTTAGTAAGCCACACAAACACACACCCATACATAGTGTTTGCTCCGTCGCTATCTGACATGTGAGACGGCACGTAAACAATGCAACACGAGCGTCACAATTGAAGTGTGAATAGATACATAGATCGATCTATTGATGGCACACACTGCCAAAGTAAGCAGCTAACATTTAATTTAGCGCATTCTTTCGATCAATATATTCATGCATATTGTAGTTGTACTAATGTCAGGGGAATAAGCTGTGATTAACAGTTGACAAACAAAAGTTCAACAAGATAAAGTTTTTAAGTGAGTGTTAAACTTAACTTGAATGAAATAAGAACAAGTAAATAAATAAGAGAACAAATTTTTAAGCTCGAGCATGGGCAAAAATTAAGGAATTTTTCATTTAAGGAAGTTACATCAAACATAAACTGTTCGCCACAGAGCGTATGCTCAACAAAGCAACAATTCACAGAAACATTACGCATACGCAGCGTAAAGTCAATGTGCCCTTAAGCTGATGATTGTTTGGCATTTTTCTAGCTTGTTTATTCTATGGCTTGCGCGTTTATTGATTGCTTATGGTCATCATATTGCATTGACACATTAAATCGCAGACTTTCCTCGCGCATTATTTTGTGGCACAATGTCAGCTCAAGTGTGGCGGCCATGTTTATCCGTTGGCCGCTTGTTGAAAATGAGGAGCTTGGAAACCTTTAAAGTACAAGAACCATAACTGTTGACATTGTACAGCGGCGTCTCGTTTATAATAATATTTTCCATATTCTCCAACAATTTGTTTTGTTTAACGTTTAGGTTTATAAGCCCAATGCTGTTAACGCCTTTATTTTTAGGCCTTTAAAGTGCAGAAACTAACTAATTGAATTTGTTTTCTTGACATGAGGAAAACTATAAAAGCGACATCTTAGCCAGGCACAGACGCAGGTTTCCAACGACCAATCGACGCGAATAGTCCGCTCCAGTGAAAATATCAAATAGAACCTCCAAAAAGAAGCCATAATTCTATGTAAAAAGTGTTAGAAATTTAAAACAATTGTGTTTATTTGCTACTTTTTATGTGAAGCGCAGAAGTTAGTGAAAGCAAAAGCCGGGATAGAGTGCTAGACCAGTAACTAAATTCAAGATGGAGAGGTACGCTAAGAGGTTAATAAGGTTTAAGGATTCTTATGCAAGCGTTATTCTTTTAATGCAGTTTTGCAGCAGTCGCCACACACCTGGGGCCTCACTTTGCCCCACTGTCCAATGGATCAGTAGTAGACAAGGTAAGAATGGGACAGACAGCGAGAGAGAGAGAGAGAGAGAGAGTCCTATCTTCAAATGCATTTGTATTTTGAACAGGTGACACCCGATATGGCGCACTTGATTAGCCCATATTGGAATCAGTTTCCCGCCATGGATCCCATTTGGGCAAAAGTTTTAACCTGCTACATGATCTTGATTGGCATGATTTCTTGGTGCGGAAATGGCGTGGTGATTTACATATTCGCCACAACAAAATCGTTGAGGACACCTGCTAATCTCTTGGTCATCAATTTGGCCTTATCCGATTTTGGCATCATGATCACAAATACGCCCATGATGGGCATCAATCTGTACTTTGAGACCTGGGTCCTAGGTCCCTTGATGTGCGACGTTTATGCCGGACTGGGTTCCGTCTTCGGTTGCAGCTCCATTTGGTCCATGACCATGATTTCATTGGATCGTTATCAAGTAATTGTCAAGGGCATGGCCGGCCGTCCAATGACAATTCCATTGGCATTGGGCAAAATTGCCTTCATTTGGGCCATGGCCAGCATTTGGTGCCTGGCGCCCGTCTTCGGCTGGAGCAGGTAAGCTTTAAAAAAAAGTAGTCTATTTTATTATAAGCTCTTGACCCTTCGCTTATTTCCTAGATATGTGCCCGAGGGTAATCTGACATCGTGCGGTATTGACTACTTGGAACGCGATTGGAATCCACGCTCATATCTCATCTTTTACTCAATCTTTGTCTATTACATTCCATTGTTCCTGATCTGCTTCTCCTACTGGTACATCATTGCTGTAAGCTTTTAAAATATTAATTATCTCTTATCTCCCAGTACATCAATCTCCCACTCGCTTATAGGCTGTCTCTGCCCACGAGAACGCTATGCGCGAACAGGCCAAGAAGATGAATGTCAAATCTCTGCGCTCAGCCGAGGATGCCGACAAGAGCGCTGAGGGAAAACTAGCCAAGGTCGCTCTGGTCACCATCTCGCTGTGGTTCATGGCGTGGACACCCTATCTCATCATCAACTGCATGGGACTGTTCAAATTCGAGGGCATTACACCATTGAACACCATCTGGGGCGCTTGCTTTGCCAAATCAGCTGCCTGCTACAATCCAATTGTATATGGCATCAGGTGGGTTTTACTGAACAATAAATGTTTGACTAAACTACACATGAATGTTCAAACTATATCTTCTTTTAGTCATCCCAAGTACCGCCTTGCTTTGAAGGAGAAGTGTCCATGCTGTGTCTTTGGCAGGGTCGATGATGGCAAATCCAGCGATGCTCAGTCCGCAGTGACAGCTACTGATGCTGAGTCAAAGGCATAAGAGGCAACAACAACAACACCAACACCAACACTAACTTAATACAACAGCAACATATAGAACAACATCAATAACAACAAAACAACAACAGCAAGAACAACTGCAGCAACAGAACGAAACGCTTTCGAATAACAATAACAAAAATAACTATAATTTGTTACATAACAGAAAAATGTTAAGTAATCAACATCAAACTCCTGCAACGTCAATAAAGACTACAAAAATCAAGAAAAAAAAAAATAAAGGCAAACGAACTAGAAAAGTTACAAAAGTGTTTCTTGTTGTTCAAAATAGATTTGTTCTGTAAGGAGCAGTACAACAGGCTACCAACTGTTAAATAACATTTCCATTTCATGTTATACACAATTCCCTTTAAAAAATATAAAACAACATTTCATTCAGTAAGCTCACTTCATTAGGCATTAAACACTTTATAAATGTATGCAAAACATTTTACAATATTATTCAGGTATTTTTTTTTTAATTTTAAGGCACTTAGATTCCATTTTATAAATTAACATGCAGTTGAAAGCTTAACAACAATGCACACAGGTGCATCCATAAAATTCATCACCTGTGCAAAAATTCATTTCATGGCGATCATTTTGAAAAGCTTTTGGCTTCTTCTGCAACAGTTAGTAGAAGCACACAAAAGAAAAATTCACATTTACAATAAAAAAAAAATCAGTTAAAATAACAACAATATCTCTTTCTTCTCCCTTCGCTACCCTTTATCCAATTGGTTCACTTGGGGCGGCATAGTCATTCACTGCATGAAGCGTATTCGCTTTCGCTCTTTTTCATTTTACCCTTGGCTAGGCTTATAATAATTGCATCAGTTGCATTTGTTGTGATGTTGTTGTTGTTAACGGGCTGGTGATACGCATCCTCGGCCGTTGGACTGCCCACACTAACCGAGGTGCAGACACGCTCCTGTATAATGAGCTTCCATATGCGCACCTCAATGCCAACTCTATGCGAATAAAGTATCGTTAGTTAATTAAATGTTTAAAGACTCTCTTTTATTTGTTGATCATACCGCAAGCCCAGACGCATTAGATCCAACTTTTCCATGTTATAGATGAAATCCTCAAATGTGAAACCTTCATTTAGTATGAGCGTTTTTGAGAACTCATCGATGTCATGCTGGGTTAACCACTGCTCCAATTGCTCGTCTGTCTCGTGCAGACCAAAATTGTGCTTAGTTAGTTGCCGGCGGGAATTGGCATTTTGGGATTGACGTGTGGCAACATTACCAGCACCGCTTGGGCTCATTTTATGGCACTTTTTGTTAAAGCCATTAAAGGTGCGTCTGCAATGGAAACTGAACGAGATGAGTAACTTGTCTATAAGTTATTAATAATATTGCAAAGGTATTGTGTTTCGACACAATATTACTCTGCTTCATTTACTGCTGCTCACCTCAAACGCTTTCTACCGCCCATATAGATATGGGCCAGCTCCTGACTGATGCTGTGCAAGGCACGCAGACTCTGACGATTCTGCTCCATGATTTCTAGCTGCAGCTGCTTTTGATTGTCGCGTATGTCACGCAGAATGCGCACGCACTCCACGGAACTGCCAATACCATCGATTTGGTCGGGGCTACTTGCGCCTGGCACCAACTTGTCCAGTGATTGCTGCAGCTGTTTATCCTGGCTATCACTCGATGTTTGTGCGCCAGCGTTGTGAACGCTCTCATCATCATTGCCAGACAAATCCTTGTCGGCCAGATTGGCGCCAAGTTCGGGAGAGAATATGGTAACCGCTGCCTGCACAGCACGCTTGACCAAATTGTCCAACGCAAACATCCAATGCGGTTTGATGCAGTGCAGACGCAGGGCACAGACAACTGCATCCTGAAATGAGTATAAGGCCAAATGCAAATGATCCAGCGCAACGGCATCGTTATCGAGTTTCTGTTTCAGTTCATTAATGGTCGCCTCCAAATGCTTCTCATTCTCGTTCATAATGTAGTCGCGCAGGCCGCGTATTAACAGCTCCAAGTCGCTTCTACGTATGGCAATTGAGTTTTGATCTGCATTGATTTTCTTTTCCCAAATCTCACAGATCTTTGACTCGTCTAGTGCCAGCACCTTGGACAGAGTTGTGCGACGCTGTGAGTCCTTCTTCAAGCGATAAAATCCATCTGTTTCACTTGTGTCGCTTATGCTGGTACGCAGCGACGGCGTCTGTGGTTCTATCTCTGGCGATAGCAGAAAACCTGATGAATTCCGCCGTTCGATTATGAAACTTTGTGTGCTGGTCATCTCATTCATGTCCACGGACGATGTGCCAAGTGAGACGCTACAAAAGGCATTGAAAAGTAGAATTAGAAATCAGTTTATGTAAAAACTTCCAAAAACATACTCCAGTTCTGGTGTAGTAGGCGTATTCGATGTGGTATTGTAGGATAATGGCGGCGTCGTTTTGTGGACTAAACGATCAGCGGGCACAGATATGCTACGTCCAAATTCCGATGTGTTTATCGGTAAAGCGGGACGCAGCTTGCGTGGTTTGCTGTTGAAACAAAAAAAGAAAACAATAATTCAACAGAGTCCAATTTAAACTTCAACAAACTTACTCCGTGAGAAAAGGATCGTCGAGCAGTTGCAGCGCAGAAGGTCTGTCTGAAACGCTGATGGCAAAGCAGCGCAGAATAAAGTTTCTAGCATTGACGGACATCTCTTCGGGTATGGTAGGGTGCTTCTTGTAGAAACCGACCTTAAACATAGCTGCCTGTGGATTACCCAGCTCACTGAAAGGCGGACTTCCTGTGGCCATTTCAACATTGGTGCAGCCAAAGGACCAGATATCCGCAGGTGGTCCATAGCCACGAACGCCTTGATCAATTACCTCCGGCGCCATGTATTGCAACGTGCCAGCAAAGGTGTCTGTCATGGGATTAATTCGAGCCAGGCGTTTGGAAGTGCCAAAATCTGAAATCTTAACGACGCCGCTATACGTGTTGACCAGCACATTATCGCCCTTGATGTCACGATGAACGATGTCCTGTTCATGTAAATATTTGAGACCCTGCAGTATCTGCTTGGAGTAGAAGGCCATGGTGGACTCGTTATCCTTGAGAGGACCCCATTTAGTCTTCAGCAGATCGGATAACGAGCCACCGGGCACCTGCTCCATGAAGATCTTGAAGAATCCATCCTCGGAACGCGATCCCAAATACTGTACAATATTGCGATGGCGCAGCTGTGAGTGCAGCTTAATCTCCTCGTGCAACGGTTGCACATCCTGTGAGTTTTTCTCCGGCACCTCCTTAATTGCAATGCGCACCTGTGTCTGCTTATCTCGCGCCGCGTACACTGTACCATATGTGCCCTTGCCCAGTGTTATTTTTCGATTTTGATCATTGTAATCGTACTCATACTGCAGACAGACAAAAAATCAAACAATTGAACTTGAGTTATTATACAAATGCATACCTCAATTTGTGCTTGATCAGTCTCCAGATTGACAAAGACCTCCTGATCTGCAGTCATTTCCAGTATGCGATCGTAAAAGCTTTGTCGACACTCGGTGGACGGAAAATAGATTTGAAAATCGTCCGAGTTGTGATGCACATAAAGATACGCACAAAGATCGTCACGCTTGTACAGGCTAACCGATTTTATTTTGGATGCAACAAATAGAAAATCGTGCACCTTCTTGCAAGCATTCTTTGAGTGCGCCAAACAGATATTAACAATTTGTATAGACTTCTCATCGGCATCCATGTTCATTGTCACATAACTGGGCATATAAATCTTGTTAGGTTCGAGTATCTAAATAAAAAAATAGTTTTATGATTTATCAAATAGTAATTTTCATTGAAAATAAGTAACTTACCAATATGGGAAAACGTATGCTATTAATCTCTTTAATATTGATGGCCTCTAGGAAAAAGTCCATCCAGAATTGAAACGCCTGCTCTTCAATGGGCAACTGTCGGTCCTCGGGCTTGCGTCGAAAACGATGTATAAGCGATATATTTCCAATTGTCGATTTGAGTGACC
Organism: Scaptomyza montana; assembly: GCA_018904305.1. Lineage (NCBI taxonomy): Eukaryota > Metazoa > Arthropoda > Insecta > Diptera > Drosophilidae > Scaptomyza > Scaptomyza montana. The sequence continues at coordinate 743,920 of JAEIGR010000001.1, forward strand.
AAATCGGTGGCTTTAGCTTAAACATGCACTCAGCTGCCTGTATGGCCTTGGCATAGTCCTCGGCCAGCACTGAAATCTCAAAAAATGTCGCCACATCCCAGTAGCCACTGAGCGTCGATAAGCTGCCCTTCTTCCCAATGAGATTGTTGAGCGTCATACCAATATGCTGCAACTCTACTGTATTGCTAAACTCCTTGCCCTCGATCACGAGCAGTGTGGCCAAATTGATGCCTGCATATTCATTTGGCTGCACCTCGAAGCTTTGACGATACCATTTAATTGCATTCTCCAGGCTCTTCGTATCCGAGCAGTCTGATTCCACAAACATGTCCTTGTAAATGCGTCCGCACAGGCACAACATGTCCGGAAAGTGATTCTCCTTTTTGTCGAGCGCCTTGAGTGATGACTCTAGCGCCTTCTCACGATCTCCCGCCCGATTGCGTCGATTCAGCGCGAAGGCATACAAAAAGTTCATATTGCCTGTTTCCACATATTTGCGCGTATTTGGTATGTTTTTTAAATCATTGACCAATCGCACCATCGCATCGTAATCTTGTACATCTCGCAGCGAGCACATAAAACTGTGCAACACCTCGCCGGACAGCACATGAGGATCATCCAATCGTTTGCGCATCTAAAATGAACGTATATGAAATTATATTATTGGTAATAGTGATACAAAGATAAAGCTAAATTCTAATTACTTTTAAATTTATGGTGCAAGGGATTAAAACCGTTTGAGCGCTATACGAAAGTTAATGTATGTTGAAATTCAAAGCCATCATTTTGAGATTATTAAATAAGTAGTAATATCATAAAACTTAATTTTTTCTGCGCCTCAACTGTTTAACGATTTCACAAGCATAAAGCAACTTTTTAAGTTGCAATTACCATAAAAATATGCACTCATTTGTACATTTACATATATGGACATAAGATAAATGCATAATCTTACCCCATGTAGAATGCTTTTTAACTTATCGTCACTGGGCGCGTAGGCGTCGCGCGCTGTTCGCATATCACTGAGAAATTTTTCGCGCATATGTGCCCTGTGTATAGTAAATAGCACTTTTAATTTACACAAACATTATAAGTGTGTGTTTATTACAACAAGTACTCACTTTGATTGTATTTCAACATCTTGTAACTTGCGCTTGAGACGCGACTGTAATGTGGCTGCCACACGTCCTTCGGCTGGCTGTTCTTTATTGCTTGCCTGATTTGTTAGATTGCAGGTGTTGGTCTCCGCATTGAGTTTATAGCTAAGAAACAAGTAGTTGGCACACGAGAGCTGTAAGGCAAAGACGAAGAATAATAGAGATATGTTTTATGGATGTCACTGTTAGCCCACACATATGTAAAAAAAACTAGTAAGCTTTAAAGCGACTCTAGTGTAGATCGTGACAAACATTATTTAAGCTAGACATATTTTTATAGACGCCGCTGTAATTGCAAGCAGGCGCGCTGATAGTTGCGTTTGTGTGTGTGCGGCGTGCGTGTTGTTTCGAGTTTTGCGTTGGCGTCCGTGCATTCGATGTTGTTTTTATTTTATTTTCTTTACATTTTTTTTGGTCTTCGTGCTGCGACGTCCAAAAACAAAAATAACGAATTTATTTTTTGTTTCACTGAACGGAAGCACAACAAAAACTAACAATAACAACAAAACTAACACACAAGTGGCTGCTGGGCGATGTATTAAACAAAATTTAAAGCAAATGCGAATTGCTGAGGAATTTATCTTATCGGAAAGACAATTTCGATTATGCTTTGTTGTTGCTAATTCTCTGCTTAATTAATTGCCCTGCAATTGCTGTTTTGTTTTAAAATTTGGTATTTGAGGATACGCACCTTTAGGCTGAGCGTCTGTTTTGACTCCAGATCATTGTAGATTAAGATGTTCTCCTTCATGCCAAAACTTTCGCGCACTCCATAATGATACGACAGCGGACGCTGTTGTGTTAATATGCTTAAATCTATGACGGCAACATCGGCATTATAGAATGTTTCCAGCACATTCGTTTCACCAAAATCCAGTCTCTCGAACTGAACAATAATTTTATTCAAATATTATTGTATAACAATTTTTGTTTCTTAACGCACCTGGACACGCTGAAAATTGGCGCCCGCTGATTGGACAGCCTGTTTGACCTCCTCGAGAGCGCACAGGCGATCTTCTAAATGATCGCCCACAACTGTATCAATTACACAGACAACATCCATTGCTGCTGCTGCTGCGGGCTCTGCTTCTGTTAGGGCTATTCCTGGCACTGAAAAACGCCTGGGGGACGGAATTGAAGCAGAGGGTTCACGTATGGATCTGCTAGCGTGCGTTTTGGCTATTGTGCTCGTTTGAGCGTATTATAAACAGCCTCATTACCACTCACTTGTTGTAAATGCAAGGCGCTAAATGTTTTAATACGTACGAATATCAATAAATACGCGACTTTGTCGAAATGTGCGCAGAGTAGACGTTGACGCCGCTGTAAAATAGGCACCAGTGTGACCAACTGTTGCATGTGCGCAAATACCATTTATCTATTTATAGTCAGACGGAACTCTGCCACAGCAAACTGTTATTTCTCTCATTTTATGCAGCTTTTATGCGCGCCATTTCGAAAATTCGAATTTAGGTAAAAGTTCCCAGCTTATAAATCAAAGTTTATTTAAAAATGAACTACCCATAAGTTGAGTTTAATTTCTATAGGTTTTTCTAGTTGAATATTGATAATTTAATTAACAAAAATAACACTACTGGCACATTTTCACAATATGTGCTCCACACTTAACATTGAACCTCCACACTGAACGACTGCAAAAGCAAAATTTTAACGAATACCGACGACAGTTGTAGATTTGATTTGCCACATTTGTCCCTAGTAACAAGTATTTAAATTTTAGAAAATTAATTCATACATATGATATTAAAGTAAAACAAAACGATACGAAAGTACTGATTTAAGACAAATACTATCATAATGTATCAAAATAAAGTGGTTCTAACTCGCGAACGCCGTCGCTTTGGACGCCAGTGCTTGTTCGAGGATCGCAATGAGCTGATGGTCAACATCCATCCGAGCAGTCGCCTTCGTCAAAAGTACATTATGGGCAATCCACAAACCCGTGATTCGCAACTAGGCCCCACCATGGCCGCAAGTGAAGTGGAAACAGATAATGCAACATTCGATGAGCATGGAATGTTCCACTACGAAGGTGGCTGGCCCAAAGAAGTAAACATGAACGATGAGGAGCAGACGATACGCCATCGCAAGAAAGTGGAGCGTGACGATAGCTGGGGCTTGGAGGTGAAGGAACTGATAAACAGCACAATGCGTACGGCGCGCGAAAATAATGCAATCAATATCTATTCTCATTTTTTCGATGACCTGCCCTGGGATTTGGGACGCTCCATCTGCATGACGTTTAAGAGTCGCACAATAAATATCTTTCACGACATGTGGCGACCACAGCGCTATATGTCCATCATCAACTGGATGCCCAACAATAACGAAATGATCATGACCCAATATACTAATCTCTACCTGCTTGAGGAGGAGGAGCGACGCATGATAGCATTTGACGATACAAATGGAACAACCAATGCTTTCTATGTATGGGATGTAAGGGATCCGATTAAGCCGCTTTACTACTATGACAGCACGGAGATTTTATGCTGCGCCAAAATCTGTCCCAAGGACGAGAACAACATGGCTGGTGGCACAATTACAGGCAAGGTGTGCACCTGGAACACCTTTGAGAGTGGCATGCCCTACGCCATTTGCCCTCTGGAATCGGCCCATCGGGAGCAAACCTCAGCAGTGGCCTGGGTCTATTCAAAAACTAACACAGAATTCTATACTGCATCTCTTGATGGTTCAATTAAGTTCTGGGATATACGCGATATTAAAATGCCAACCTACGAAATATTTTTGGATCCATATCCAAATCCAAAACAGAACCGACAGAATTCCCATGGGTGCACAGTGCTGGAATTTGAATACACAATTCCCGTTCGATTTATTGCCGGCACAGATATGGGCACCATTTTTGTGGGCAATCGCAAGGGCACCTCACCCACCGAAATGTTTACTGCACAATATAAACTCTTTGCCGGCCCCATACGCAGCATTCATCGCAATCCGTTCTTTGTCAAGAACTTTCTGATTGTTGCCGATTGGCAGGCTCGCATCTGGTGCGAAGAGATGAAGAATTGTCCCAGCACCTTCTATGTTTCGAAGCGCAATCAGATGATGTGTGGCACCTGGAGCAATGGACGGGCATCTCTCTTTGTCACTGGTGACATCGATGGCGTCGTTGACTTTTGGGATCTGCTCTTGGATCAGCGCAAGCCCATCTACAGCATCAACTTCCGTTCGACCATAACTGATTTAGTGTTTCAGCCGGGTGGCAATCATTTGGCCATATCAATGGCCAATGGCGATACGCACATCATGAATCTCGATGAGGCCATGAAGCGGACAAACAGCAAGGAGAAGGCTCTTATGGCTGATGTAAGTATAAAGTATTCAGAATTGATACCCATTTGTAATCCAGTCCATCTAGATGTTTGAGCGTGAGATTACACGCAGCAAGCTGCTGGAGGCTGCTGTGGATGAGGTTAAGCTTAAGAAACGCACCGAACTTTTGGCTGAAGAGGAGCGCTTGGCCAAACTGGAGTCGGAGAATGAAGATCCAATACCTGATATCGAGCTGGATCCCGATAATCCTGAACAATTCATTCATATGATCGAGTCTGACGAAGAGTTTCGCATTGCTCTAAAGGATTTCCATGAGACCCTCAAGGAAGTGGATCGAAAGCGTGCCGCCCAAAAGAAGGTCATGGAGCTAACCGATTTTGAGAAATTTTACTATGAAGAGCTTCAGCAGGCGGAATTAGAGGAGGCGCGCAAGAAACGTACCGGCTCCATAACTTCCAAAGAAGCAAGAGAGCTTCGTGGCAAGAAAGGAAAGGGCACCAAGGCGGCAGCAAAAGCGGTCAAAAAATAAATTCCAAATAAAAGGTTAACTAATAAAATATATTCTCGAAAAGGGAGCAAATATTTATTAATGGACAAAACGCAGAGTACTCGAAATTAAACCGTTTTATAAAAATGTTCGTTATATGGAAGCTTGACTGCACAAACCTTTATTGCATTCACACATTGAGCTTAAAATTAATTATTGATAATGGATCAACTAGCATATTCCTTGAGTATTGAGCCTGCAATGACCAGGCGTTGAATTTCTGAGGTGCCTTCATAGATTTCCGTGATGCGCGCATCTCGATAATGTCTTTCCGCAGCCATATCGGTGACATAGCCCATGCCGCCCAAAACTTGGATGCACTGATGAGCGCACGTGGTAGCCGCTTCGGAGGCAGCCAGTTTAGCCATTGCCGCCTCTTTGGTATACGGCAATTTTTGATCCTTAAGCCAGGCGGCACGCCAGGTCAACAGTCGCGCTGACTCCACGGCCAATGACATATCGGCGATCTTCTGTTGTATGGCCTGCAATTTTGATATGGGCTTGCCGAATGCCTGACGCTTTTGGGCATAGTCAACGGCGAGTTCCAATGAGGCCTGGGCAATGCCCAAAGCTTGACCAGCTATGCCAATGCGGCCAGCGTCTAACGTTTGCATGGCTATCTTAAAGCCAAATCCCGTCTCACCCAGTAGGCTCTCTTTGGGTATTTCACAGTCTTCGAAAATTAGCTGGCAGGTGGAGGAGCCACGAATGCCCAGTTTGTCCTCCTTCTTGCCCAGCGAAAAGCCCTTCACACCTTTAGGCACTATAAAGGCCGAGATGCCTTTGTGTTTCAATTGCTTGTTGGTGGTGGCAAACACCACACTTGCCTCCGCCTCAAAGGCATTGGTTATCCATGCCTTGGTTCCATTCAGCACATAATGATCAGTCTTCTCTACAGCCACCGTGGATGCTGCGCCTGCATCTGAGCCATTACCTGGCTCGGATAGCGCAAAGCAGCCCACGCGCTCGCCAGTCGTAAATGGAGTTATGTATTCCGCTTTTTGGGCGTCATTTGCAAAGCCTAGCAGAGGGCCGAGGAACAATGAATTATTGACGGACATAATGACGCCAGCTGAGGCACAGCCACGTGATATCTCCTCCATGGCTATCGCATAGGCCAAATAATCTAGTCCAGTGCCTCCTAGCTCCTCTGGTATGGCCACAGCCATGAGACCCAGCTCACCCATTTGTTTGATTTGTTGCGCAGGATAGAGATGTTCACGATCGAATTTTGCTGCATTCGTTCCAGCTAGTTCCGCATTGGCGAAGTCACGGCATGTCTTTTGTAGCATCTGATGCGTTTCGGACAGCGCCGCCATTGACGCAATTTGCCGCAGGTGCACCGTCTTCCGAACTGCATTGTAACAAAAACAATGATAACATTTACACATACATACATATCGACATATCAACAAGTCAAAGTCCATGTGAACTGTTAACTCACCCATATTAAAGCCACTTTTCATAACAGACTGCATTTTTCTTTTGTTATTGGTTTGAGTGCAAAAAGAAAATTAAATAATTGCCTTTTATTATAAAAAAAACTTATTACCGCTTATTATCAATGATTGTCGGTACAATTTAATACGCTTACTAAAACACATTCGATAACAGCTGTTTTGATATCGATATTAGATGTAAGCCACCACGAGCCAAGCGCTGCGTTACCAGTATGTTAAAATCTCCCGCGAAACATTAAATTTAAAATCAAACTGTGTATATACATTTGCCAATGATTCATAATGTTTTAGTATGCAACTTTTAAGAGATTCTTCTATTTTCCACAACATTAACAGGAACATAAATATTTCTCTCCGTACGCAATTTTTGAGCCCTCTTCGCTGTGCTATCGATAGAACTGCGCCTGCGCTGCCCAAACCATAGAAGAAGAAGACAAAATTTTAAGCTCGCACAAACTTGTTTAACGTTTTTTTTATTGCACAATTAAATTTAATTCTATAAAACACACACATAGGGCACCATTTAATTTGAAGCGACAATAAGAACTAGTGTTTTAAGTGAATTGCACGTGTTATAATTGGCACCATAGTTGTTTATTGTTTTGCAGTGAACTTTGTTTATTTTTTTGTTTGGACTCCATACTTCGTTTTTTTAGTTTTTTTTTATATTTATGTTTTGCTGATTTTATTTGCGAAACTGCTAATTGCTATATAATACCGCTGAGAGCTACGCTATCAGGTAAAAGATCTAAACACTTAACGTACTCACAATAAAAAAAATTCAATAAGTAATATACGGTGGGTGGGCAACCTCTGATAACAGACGCCAGCTGCGGCAGGTGCAGCGCTAAATCGCTGCTCTTAATAACGTAACAATCGTTTTAGCCATCGTTTTATATTCATTCAGAATTAGTTCGGTCTCTTATCATATTCAACTCTCTCGATCCTCCCGCGAACCTGCAGTTTAAAACTGATAACAGTATTCTCTCGTTGGCTATATAAATGCGTGTCGCATCTGAGTAAGAGCCAAGTTGCTGCTTGTTAGCTGATCTGGACGTAACGCGCGGTTATTAGCCGGTTTATTGTGAGTAAATCGCGATTTGTCCTGATTAATTTAAAATTGTGTTCACTGTGTAGTTATTTCAAGTGCATTTAAATTAATTAAAGTGTAAAAGAACTGACTAACCATCAAAACATGTTCAGAGTAATAAAAAATACAATAAAAGAATAAAAAAGCCTAATCTTTTAATTTTTCTGATAATTAAAAAACCGTTTCAAACAAAACCCAAATCATAAACCATTCGACTAAATCAACTCATCATGATTTGTGATTATTTCATAGAGTACATACATAGGTACTATTTTACCCAAATAATAGGACATAAAGTTAGCTGGTTTGGTTCAGCCGCCTTATACCAGACAGCTGTGAAATACCTTTAAGAAACAACGCACTAATGGGAGCTGTATTTTAGCAATGAATCTTATCTGCAACCTGATTATTTTTGATCTATGACTTCAATGTAAAACTAATTTATGTTTACGAATGTCCTATAGCGGCGCTTGTTGTTGGTCCAATACGCAACACTCATCAAATGACAAGACATTAAGATATTGATACGGATCGGATTGACAGAAATACGAATTTAAGAATGCAGTCCATAAAAGCAGATCAGTTGCCGCCAAATCCTCGCGAGACATCGAATCCGTTGTCGTCGCTGATGTTTTGGTATGTTTTTGATATCGAAACAAAACAGACATTTGCTTAATATATGTTTTTTATATTCTTCAGTTTTATTATGCCAACATTTTTTAAGGGACGTAAGAAAACTCTTGATGAAGGTGATCTCTATAGGGCATTAAACGAACACAAGGCCGGTAAGTAAACTATTTATAAATTTACTTAAACGAGATTGCATATTAGTGATGTCTTGTAAAGTTCCCAAACCTATGACTAAAAATTCAGAACCCAATTTGAGCCTTTATCTTTGTTTATGACTTATTATTAAAGGCAGTCGCATACTAAGCTTTTGTTTTCCATCGGGCTAAGTATTCTAGAAGCTCTTTGTAGCATGCTCATCCCTTTTAGCCCAAGCTTTCTTACCGCATTCATTCAGTTTATAAATATAGTTTAACTTCCTCATGCCAAACTATTGTCAGTTGAAGAGAAATACAAATGCACGCCAGTCATTATCTATGGAAATATGTCAACTCTTCAGACATGTTTAACTTGTGCTAAGTTTTAGTTATAGGTTTTTGTTAATGATTAGATAGAAAAGAGCATGTGCACAGGTTTATTTTGTATCCTCTACTGATGGAAAAGTTATACATTTTTTCTTGAAATAACTAAAATCCTTGCAATCTTTATAACTGACGAAATAATTACAACATACATTTATCTATAAACTTATCTATTTAACGTATTGTCTCACTTATTTCTTTTTATAACATACGCACAATCATTCCCAGATAAAAATTAAGCAAATCATTTCCATAATTAACGCATAAAGGCTATCTTATATCTTATTTGAACTTTAGGTTTTATAGATCCATTAACAAAAATAAAAAAAAAGTTGCGATAACTGTTAAATTTTCAATGATAGCCGATGAATAACTTTGAAAAAGACCATTGCCTTTAAGGCAGCAACTTATGTGGTATTATTATGAGGTAATTAATTAAATATAAGCAAATAAGCGCCCCGCCCATAAACAGAAACTGATTTGTCTTTAAGTGGCGACTTGACAACCTTATCTTATATTTATTTACGTCAAAAACAGTGGCAATAAAATAATGGGGAAAAAGGGTATAATAGTCCGTATATATAAGCGCATCCATCTCGGACAATCTAAATACTGTATACTTGAGATTTTGGATGTGCATTTAAGTTCGAGTACACCAAAAAATTATCAATAACTCATCAGTTTTCTTTTCCGAAATCAAGGATTCAGTATGCACATTTCTGACCACTTTAGATTGTTAGTGAGCGTCTCTGGCTGAAAGTTGCGGAAGTGCCCATATCTATAGCTATACCAAGATCGGCCAGTTAGGAGCCCGAGCTGCACATGCGATTGTCTGGCCCGTTAAGGATTAGCCCCACAATTGATAAGTGATAAGAAATGTTATGCAATGGAAAGCTGACTGAAACTTGGGTTTTTTTTTGTAACGGTCTTGAGTGGTTGGGGGCCATAATTCACAGCTAAATCGGAGGCAATGAAAAATAAAAGATTGACTTTGTTTTTTTATAGTACGATTAAAAATCATAACAAAAACTTTTTACAAACAGCTCGTAAACCGATCAACGTTCAACGTTTATTGGCAATGTCAGTAAAAAGTTGATTTAATTTCTAGCTTCCATTTTTATAGATTTTACATGACTCATGTTATCCGTTTTATTACGATATAAGAAAATAAAAACAATTTACAGTTCATGCTACGATTATAGCGATAAATCACTTTAACCAATCCTTTTGTTAACAACTTAATTAAATCATGCTATACACAATGCTATTCTTCTTACAGACAAACTTGGCCAGAAGCTAAGCGATGCCTGGGAGAAGGAGGTGGAGGAGACGCGCAAGAAAAAGAAGCAGCCCAGTCTGTTTAGGGCAACGATGAAAGTCTTTGGCTGGAACTTTGGCTTACTTGGTTTCGTATTGTTTGTATTGGAAATGGGCTTCCGGTAAGCTTTAAGAAACGCCCTATGCACACAATATTTATGATCAGCAATTATTTGTAAATAATTATATTTAACCAATTTATGTATACAGCGTAACACAGCCGCTGTGCTTGGGAGGATTGGTCGCCTTCTATGCGGATCCAAAGAATCTGGACGCCGATAACCAGACCAAGGCATATCTGTATGCCGCCGGCATAATCTTGTGCAGCGCATGCAATGTTCTGTTTATGCACCCCTACACGCTCGGCATGTTACACACGGGCATGAAGGTGCGCATTGCAATGTGCAGCATGATTTATCGCAAGGCGTTGCGTCTCAGTCGCACTGCGCTGGGCGACACAACAATTGGTCAAGTGGTTAATCTCATATCGAACGATGTGGGACGTCTCGATGTTTCTGTTATAAATATTCATTATTTATGGCTTGGACCCATTGAGATCGGTGTGATCACATGGCTGATGTACAGAGAAGTGAGTGGATTTTTTTTAGTTTCTTTTCTTTGCAAGGCAAAATTTTTTGCTTAACGTTTTCAATGAGTTTATTCTATCCTGTCTTCAACAATAATAATTAGATTGGCGTTTCGGCATTCTTTGGCGTCGCAGTGATGTTGATGTTCATCCCCCTTCAGGCATATCTAGGCAAAAAAACATCGGTTCTGCGTCTTCGGACTGCTCTGCGTACAGATGAGCGTGTCCGCCTGATGAACGAGATTATATCGGGCATTCAGGTGATCAAAATGTATGCCTGGGAGATACCATTTAGCAAGATGATCAACTATGTTCGCGCCAAGGAAATGAATGCCATACGAGAAGTGAACTTCGTTCGCGGCACTCTGCAAAGTTTCATCATGTATGTGTCGCGTATTTCGGTGTTTGCCAGCTTGGTGGGTTTTGTGCTGCTGGGCAGTCTCCTTACTGCCGAAAAAGCTTTTGCAATTACGGCTTATTTCAATGTACTGCGTAACACAATGACGGTCTTCTTTCCCTTGGGCATCTCACAGGTAAATAAAACTCATTGATCATTCTTTTTAGTTAAGTTTTTAAAATGGCTTTCAATAATTTCCCTGTTTGTTATCCTAATACCAATTTTTTTAACAGCGATCACTGTTAACTAACATAAAATACAAATGTAATTATAAAATAGTGTTACACATAATTTTTAAATATTTCATTATATTTTCAAATGAACATTTTGGTTATTTATCGTCGTTCTATTATTGATAATGTCTGTTTTTTAGTATTCGTTTGTTTTAATACCATAATATATAAAATTATCAATTCTTTACAGTTTGCTGAGCTGCTCGTTTCCATTAAACGCATACAAAAGTTTATGATGCACGAGGAGACAAAAGTGCGTGATAAGTCCAACGATTTGGATGACCAAAAGCTGGGCAACAAACAAGGACTCAGTCTGGTGCAGGAGGCTGCCGTCACCGCAACAGGAGTGCTTAAGCCAATCAGTCGTCGCTCCAGCGCGGCAGAACCGGGCATTAACATCACAAAGCTAAAGTGCAAATGGGATACAAAGGCTAGCGAGCTAACGCTGGACAATATAAACCTAAAGTTTAAGCCACGACAATTGGTGGCTGTTATTGGACCCGTTGGTGCCGGCAAGTCCAGTCTGATTCAAACCATTCTTGGTGAGCTGCCGCCTGAATCGGGAACCGTTAAAGTTAATGGCACCTTGTCCTATGCCTCGCAAGAGCCCTGGCTCTTTACCGGCACAGTGCGCCAGAATATTCTGTTCGGGCTGCCGCTAGATAGGAGTCGCTATCGCCAGGTGGTAAAGAAGTGTGCGCTGGAACGGGACTTTGAGCTTTTGCCATATGGAGATAAGACAATTGTGGGTGAACGTGGTGCCTCGCTATCTGGTGGCCAGAAGGCGCGAATCAGTCTTGCGCGTGCTGTGTACCGCAAGGCAGATATTTATCTGCTTGATGATCCACTTAGCGCTGTGGACACCCATGTGGGTCGTCATCTGTTTGATCAGTGCATGCGTGGTTTCCTGCGGGATGATATTGTACTCCTGGTTACGCATCAGTTGCAGTTTCTGGAACAGGCTGATATGATTGTCATACTGGACAAGGGCAAAATCAGTGCCAAAGGCACCTACGAGTCCATGCGCGAGAGTGGTTTGGACTTTGCACAAATGTTAACGGATCCCAGCAAGAAGGATGAGGGTGCTGGTGATACAGCAGAAAAGCGAAAACTCTCCCAGGTCAGCAAGTATCGCAGCCGACAGAACAGTGTCTCATCCATGGGATCGGCAACCGAATCATTTGTCATGGAGTCACCCATACAGGTGCAGGAAACGCGCACCGAGGGAACCATCGGCCTGCGACTTTACAAGAAATACTTTGCTGCCAATGGTTACTTTCTCTTTATTGTTTTTGCCTTCTTCTGCATTGGAGCTCAGGTATTGGGCTCTGGTGCCGATGTTTTCTTGTCATACTGGTAAGTAGTTTACTGGAAGTGCATTTCGTTTTCATTTATGTATGTTAGATACTTAACAGAGCTGCATAGCTGTTACATAAAATTTCCCTATTTTAAAATTTCAAATTTCAAAAATTCAATTTCAGGGTCAACAAAAACGGTCAAACGAATACAGATACATTTACGTCTCGACTGCGTCGCTCATTTATGCCAAGGATTAACAGCGAAACTGATTCCATTGATATTTATTATTTTACTGCTATCAATATTTTGGTTATTGTGTTTTCCCTGGTGCGCAGTGTTCTGTTCTTCTATTTGGCCGCGAAGAGCTCGACGACGTTGCATAATCGCATGTTCCAGGGTGTTACGCGGGCGGCAATGCATTTCTTCAATACGAATCCGTCTGGTCGCATACTAAATCGCTTTTCAAAGGATTTGGGTCAAGTGGATGAGATTTTGCCCTCCAATATGAATGATGTTGTGCAAATTTTTCTTGTAATGATTGGCGTCGTTGTTGTGCTGTGCCTTGTGAATCTGTGGTACCTATTGATTACCTTTGTTGTGGTCATTATTTTCTATCTGTTGCGTAACTTCTATTTGACGACCTCAAGAGATGTCAAAAGATTGGAGGCTATAAGTGAGTACTTTAAAACTAAAGTTCCAAGAAAACATGAACTGTAATCCTAACCTCTCGCTTCCCATTAGCTCGTTCGCCAATTTATTCCCATTTGAGCGCCTCTCTTAACGGTTTGCCCACGATTCGTGCTTTTGGCGCACAAAAGGAACTTATTGCGGAATTTGATAACTTCCAGGATATGCATAGCTCTGGGTTTTACGTATTCCTAGCGACCAGCCGTGCCTTTGCCTACTGGCTGGACTTGGTTTGTGTGCTCTATATTGCCGTCGTGACGATTAGCTTTTTCATATTGTCACCAGAGAATGGCGGTGAGGTTGGCTTGGCCATAACACAAGTACGTTTGGCTATAACGATATATACACTCGAAAAAACTAACTCCCTTCATTTATTTTTTAAGGCTATGGGCTTGACGAGCATGGTTCAGTGGGGCATGCGTCAGTCTGCGGAGCTGGAGAATTCTATGACTTCGGTGGAACGTGTAGTGGAGTATGAGGATCTGGAGCCAGAGGGTGACTTTGAGTCAAAGCCTAATAAGAAACCACCAAAGGAATGGCCTGATCAGGGCAAGATAATATTTGATGATTTAAGCTTGCGTTACTTCCCCGAAAAGACAGCAGATTATGTGCTGCGTAATCTAAATATTGACATCAAGGCCTGTGAGAAGATTGGCATCGTCGGACGCACGGGCGCTGGTAAATCGTCGCTGATAAATGCTCTGTTCCGATTATCCTACAATGAGGGCTCTATCATCATTGATCGTCGAGATACAAACGAATTGGGTCTGCACGATTTGCGCAGTAAGATTTCGATAATACCACAGGAACCGGTGCTCTTCTCGGGCACCATGCGCTATAATCTGGATCCATTCGATGAGTACTCCGACGCTAAGCTCTGGGAGTCACTGGAGGAGGTCAAGCTTAAGGAGGTGGTTGCTGAATTGCCCAGCGGTCTGTCAAGCAAAATCTCCGAGGGTGGCACCAATTTCAGCGTGGGTCAACGTCAATTGGTTTGCCTGGCACGTGCCATTCTGCGCGAGAATCGCATCCTGGTTATGGATGAGGCAACTGCAAATGTGGATCCGCAAACCGATGCACTTATACAGACTACGATTAGGAGAAAGTTCAGGGAGTGCACCGTACTTACCATTGCTCATCGACTGCACACGGTTATGGATTCGGATAAGGTATTGGTTATGGATGCAGGACGCGCGGTTGAATTTGGATCTCCCTTCGAGCTGCTAACGGTCAGCGAGAAGAAGGTGTTCCAAAGCATGGTGAAGCAGACGGGTGGTGCTACATTCGATGCTCTCCTCAAGGTGGCACAAAAGGTGAGTGTTTTGTGTTTTAATAAAATGGCTTATGGTAATTTTATCTGAACATAGGCACATGAGGACAACATGCGATTGAAGAAGGATTCTTGACATTTCGCTGTGCCGAAGGCATTTAAAGACTACATACTTAAGATACTGGAACCAATTACGAGCCACCCGGCTGCCAATGCGCGCATACAAAAGACCTTCCTATTTGCGGAGGCCTCCAAGCAGAAATTACTAGGGTAGCAGAATGAATATAAATGAATCAACTAAACCAACAAGCGGAGAGTTTTTACAACACAAACAGTTAGACATTACCCTGTACAAATCTTAACTAAATGTTAGTTGAATTGATAAATAGTAGAACTAGATTATGAGATGAATGACAATAAGCTCAATTTTGAGCGTGTAAATCATATGATAAATATTCTAGCTCAACAGATGCAAAATAAAACCTTTAGAAGGTATTGCATGTGTGTAAAATGTGTTCCGTAACGACAATAACGATTATAAAAAAGTGAAAAAGAAACAAAAAACTATTATAAACTGTTACGTTTAGTATTCATGTATGTGAGTTTTTTATAGTAACTTATACATAATAAATGTAACATTTTTATTAACTTATTATTTGATTTTTCGTTTTCGGCATAAGTATTTTATTATTTTTCAACTTTTAGTTTAACATATTTAGCTCTTAATCCTAACTAGTAGAAGATGTGCATTTAAATCATCACCTAAAGAAAAAGATATATTAATGCATTTAACAACAAAATGTATCTTCCATCTGCTGCAAAAACGTTAACTAAAAACATGTTAAAAACAGAATGAATTTTAAAGTTCAAGTGCTCACATTTACAAGAAAGGGAACGCTTTTTAAAAGCCATTATATATTTATATTATATAGCAGCCGCTGTACACACGTAACTTCATTCTAGGCTTTAGCTTAAGTTGGTTTTATACATATGTAAAGATAATTGTGTGCTGTTTGTATTTTATGTACTATATCATATTATATGTGAATATGAAATCTAGACCACCAGCGACAGCCAAGCACCAATTAAACAAAAGCCTCCAATTGTGGCATAATGCTGGAAATTCTTCTCGCCGGTCAAGGCACGATAATACATGCAGCCCGAAAAGAGAATGGTGCCTGCGGTCATCAGTACGCCGGTCTGGAAACAAAGGATAATAAATTATTAAACATGTGAAAAAATTATTTATCTCAATCGCTGCATTTAAGTGTTAGATAATAATGTATGGCCTGCATATTTTGATGTAAGCTTTCGTCGTTGGCTTTAAAAAAAAAAAAAACAAAGTCATAAAACAAATCCCAAAAAATGCTTTACGATTTACTTATCGAATAAGTCTGAAAATCCAATTATATATATAAAAAAAAAACAAAATACAAAAAGACGAAAAGAAATTAAAACAAATTTAAGCAGCGTTATTGAAGCTGACTTTTGGTAAATTTTTTAAACAAGAAACCAACAAATACCAATTTAGTTTTAAGCAAAACAAATACATATTTCCTATATCCTAAACAAAATCCTATACCATATCAGCTATGAACCTCTCATATCACCCAAAACCATCAAATGATGTTACATGTTAGAAAATATCTTATACAAGTTTCGTAATGTGGTATTGAAATTAGTTTTAAGCTGCAATTAGTGGTTGTTGAACTTTTAGCTTTAGCTTTGAAGAAATCAAAACAAATTTCATATATATACAATCTGCACATCCTTATAGAACGTAAATTGAAAAACGCTTATCAAAATATCAAAAGAACGCACATGCCTCAATTAAATTACCATTTTCACTAAGCGAGTGTGTCAATTACATTTATACATACTAACATACATACATAAATGCAACGTATTTACACATATAATTATTAATGTTAAAAAACGAATGCGAATTGTGTATATGTACAAAAATCAAATTATTCAAAAAGAAACGCGAGTTGTTGTAAATTCCGTTCAGAGATTTAACTTTACAAATGAGAAATAACAGAAATGCTTTACGATGCTCAATAAACGACAAATAAGTAAATTTAGTAAGTAGATTTCATTTGTAATTTTTTTGATGAAAGAGGTGAGCCCACTACTATAAAAGATATACTGACGAGTACTTACAAAAACGGGGTGGTGTGCCAGGGGCATGCACATGAGTGCAAATGAGTGTAGAAAGTGTATGCGATTGGCAACATCAGCAAATGCTTGCGCCTCCGACTGCTCCTTGGGATCGCGCACGTTTTTTAGAAAGTACTTGCAATAGGCGCCCATAAATATGGCCGATGCACCGCCCAAGCCGGCAATGCGCACAAAATTATAGTTATTGCCGACAATGGAACGCATCGAGATATCTATCGGTTGTATGTTGGCCGGCATGGGCATCTCATTAATGGGCAGTTTCTTGGGGCGCAGTCCCTGCAATACACAAACACCGAATGTGATAAAATGACAAGCGGAAAAAAATAAACAGTTAGACAATATGCACTTACTATAGAACTCATAATCGTCGACGACGAATTGATTAGTGCACGACTGATGGGGTTACCCAGGGTTATGTACTGGAATGTATCTGCGACCGACATGATTCTTTATGTGGTTAGGTGTTGGATTGAGATTCGCTTAATATTTGCGCGCTGGACCCGGCTGGTGTAAAAATTTTAATGGTCAGACTTGAGTAGAGTGGTACGGCGTTGCCAGAGTGTTAGAACGTGCGCGTAACTTGTTCTCGACATTCGATGGCGAGTTTGAATGTCAAATTCAGTATTTAAGTAATTTTCGTCAACAGATTACTAACATATGAATTTATTTACGAAAACTCATTTAAAATTTTTTCGAAAGTGAGTGAAAAATTCAACTTCAATAAAAATTAAAACTTTATTTTACAAAAATTGGCTCCTTGTGACCAGACTAAGTTCCACGGCGCTTAGCCGATTAATTTAAATTAAGTGATAAGGAACAAAATCCGTAAACTACAACTACATTGTATATATCAAGTTAATATTACTATAAGCCTTTAAAGCTACGCGCTAACAAAAAATGCTCAGCTGAATCGCCTCGGCTGGCTCTTGGTTTCACTCGTTTCACTTTCTCATAATACGATAACATATCGCGTTCTAACTTGGGTACATCCCCATTGTCCCAGATCTTTACAACCAAATTGGCCTGGGGCGCAGACATGGCCAAGGCAAATTTCAAGACTTCGTAGCACAGATTTGTGATGCTCTCTTGGTCTAACATACGCACTCCTGTCGCATTCGGAGCCATGTCGGATAGCACACAATTTACCTTGCGATCCGCAAGCGATTCCCGTAGACGCTGCTGAGCCAGCGGAGCTGTGAAATCCATGCCACCAAAGATCGTCGCACCGGGTACTGCATGGAAATGCAACAGATCTATGCTATAGACTGCTCCACGAGGCGCACGCTCCTGCTTGCCATTGGCATTGGTGCGCTCAACAGCAACTTGGGTCCAGCTGCCTGGGGCTGCACCACAGTCCAGCACCTGATCGCCTGGTTTCAATATTTTGTATTTATCATCCATCTCAAGCAGTTTGAAGGCGCTGCGACACCGATAATTTAACATGCGCGCCTTCTCCACATAAGGATCGGCCAGCTGTCGGGTTAGCCAGTCCTGTGAGCTTTTGCTTCTGCCTTTGAGGTTATTCGGTTGCTGTTTGGCATGTTGCACAGTATTTTGCGTTTGCAGAAACCTTTTAATTAATGATTTACTTAAATTTGCCACCGGTTGCCGCATTGTGCAACACAAACAATACAGCTGTTGTAAAGAGCTATTAAAAATATGGCTTTTTTTTAGTACGTTTATATGTTTTGAGTATTTTAGGCAAAGCTAGTTCCATGATCCATGTACCAATTTTGTTCTAGCAAAGCCTAATCAGGCGCTGTAAAAAAGATTGTTGCTAAGTTAAAGTTATTGGTAATAAAAAATCTTAAACATTTAATTTTCTTCTAAAAAAACCATAAAATGTGGTCTATATATTTTGCCGGATCAGTTAATTTCTTCTGATTTTGGTGTGAACGTTCATTTGAATCGTTGCTGATAACCAGCATGAACAAGTTCAGTCCAGCAATTCCATTTACGTTCATACACTCGCGAACACTACAAGACAACGCAACAATGAAAGAAATACGCATTAAGTGCTAACCATTGCCAAATTGTGAAAAGCGAACAACAAAAGCTGAAAATTACTAAATATAAACAACAAAACGGTGAAAATATGATACATTTGACAAATTGCAAGTAATTGCAAGTGCATCAACAAACAAACGGGAATCAAGTTTTTGGTTTTGCCTCCGCTCAAAAATGACAACAGCAACAAAAACACCACAAGTTTCATCGTCGTCGTACAGAATTGGCAAAATGAAAAACATCATTCGTTGTTGCGCGTTTATTTTGCTTTTGAGCTGCGTGATTGCATCAGCAACAAAACAAGCGGCAGGCATTACTGTCGACTCAGCAGAAGTCGTGAGCAGTGACGAAGAAAAGACGGTAGGTAGGGTGGAATACGCACAATGCGGGTGCATTCGCCCTAGAAATGACAGCGGCCATCAAATGAATAAGTGATGGCAAATTAATGAAATTGATTTTGGTCTTTGTACAGGATTGTACGGACATTGCCCGCGATGAGGAGGCGTTGATGGTATTCTCCACGCTGGGCGGCGGGCTAACGGCAATCGATCCAATTACAAGCGAAATACGCTGGACAATAGCAGATGGTAATAACACGCACACAAACACTCACTTACACTTACCCACATGCATATAAGTTTAAATTGAAGTGTGTGTAGTAGTAGTGCAATCGTGTAAGGTAACCCAATTTTAAACCGCATGTCACTTATATTCAATCTCTCTCTTGCACTCCCTGTCGTCGCGAGAGTGTGATTTACTAAGCATATGGCAACTCTTCGACTCGCCCACCCTCTCTCTCTCTCTTTGACCGGTAATGGCAGCGACCCCAAAAAAACAAAAACTGTTGCATCAAAAGGAATTTCGCCATATTTGCTTTAAATTGCAGCATAAACACCGAAACTCACTCTGATGAGCTCATCAGACTAAACAGAAAAAAAAAATCAAAACATGTGTGGGTATACTATATGTATGTTGGCAATATAGAAAGTATACTATGTACATATATGGCGAAGCAGCAGCGACCGATGGAGATGCTGTTGCTTTACTCTGAACTCTCAGCAGTTCCACTGTTATTTGCGTGTTATTGTTTTCCACTGATAACAGAGCGAACTTATAAAACGCTCAAATACATGTTTGTATGTATTTGTGTACATGCGTAATCTCGACGAGCCATGCTCTCAACATAGAAGTCAAATTCTTTCAAATTAAACTGCCAACGCAACGAAATATCGCAGCCAGACGTTTAGTTGTTGTTTTTGCTTTGCCTTAAACTTATTTGATATTGTTGTTATGGTTTGTTGTCAGGTGGTAAATCCCATTAGAAGCGATAAAATTCAAATTACACAGAGCACATGCATATAATCTGTACTACATTATTGATGCTTTAAAGTTTAAACAAAATGACATTGGTTTCTAAATAAGTGTATATGATTTTTTAAGTAAAATATCAGTTTGCAGTTTACAATCTGTTCTAAAAGAAATGATATTTTTGTTATCTAGTGACAGTTATAGTTACCGTTTGTTAGTTAGAATGACTAAGAAGAAAGACATCAAAAATAGGTTAATTCATAGAGATAGTCTACTTAAAAGTACCAAATTATTGTTGCTTATAACTGTTAAGCTGAGCTTTGTACGCGGTTGGGTAAATTTGTGTGTGGGATAATTCTTAATAACCAACACTTCAAAAATGTATAAGGTTCCTAACTTGTCGCATGACTAACACATTTTTATTAAAAGTAACTTTAATAACATGCATTGGGAAAGTTTTTGACGATTTTCATTAAGCCAAACAAACATATCTATCTATAGCTATTGCTTGGCAATGTCAAAAGAAAAATACATATTTTTGTATTTGTATTTGTTGTAGTTTTGTTGTTTAATGTTTGCGCTCGCTAACCTGTTGCTATTTATAGTTGTGTTATGTTTTTTATCAACAAACAAAGTGTCGCGCTTTTTATCTTAAAAATGCCGAAAGTAATTTATTATTCTTTTCAATTAACTTTATAGTTATCATTCGGTACAAGAGTAAAAGCAACGCCCACCAAAAAATATGGGTTGTGGCGATAAATGTGACATGTGTTTTATATGTACTATATAATTTGTATTCTTGAGAATATAATCGTTTGGTCAAGGGAAAAACACATGTGTGGAACATCTGAGTTTGTATATCTAGGCAAGTTCAAGTATTTAAATAACTTAATGGTTGATTATAAATGGCGAATGCGAACATTAAAAAACAATCAACGTATTATTATTATTAAATATTATTGGTTTTGCATTAGTTTGCTAAGCCAGCCATAACGAATTGGTAAAAGTCTGTATATATTATTATAATTGGTATTGATTTATCAGTAGAGATATAACTTCTAATTATTATTACCTCATCACATGTTTGACTAAAAGCGCTCTTTGCCGCTATTCTATTAGAAACCAAATGCTAATTAAAGTGCCGACGAGGCGAGTTAAATGACCCGGCTTTAGAAAAATGGCTCACCCATATATGCAAGTCTTTCTAAAAATTTCTCCCTCTTTTTAGTTCTTTCGTTGCCACTCTGTGAAATTAACATGAACCTGTTTTGGGTTAATTGTGTGATAAGAAGGCTTAGCACGAGAAATGCTGATAAGCTTAAAGTGAAATTGTTGTTCACATTGTTCTTGTTGCCGATTACCCGCAACAAGTAGAATTCTACTTATAACAAACACACAGTAATAACCTAGTATTTGGCTGATACTCTTGCCGCCTGCATTCTTTGATTGTCGTTACTTAAAACTAAATGGTCATAAAACACATAGTGACATGCTGTTAAGAGTAAAATTTGTTATAATTATGTTATGTACATAAAGTTTTAAGAGTTCCTGATAACGTTTATATCTTTGTAAATCAATTCCAGTTGTTATACATTTTACTTACTAAGAAAATACTCTTTATAAAACTTATAAATATAAGAAGAAAGCTCGCACATGTGACATATACATACGTGCATTGGCTTTAACACATATTTACTCATGTGTTTCGAAACTTCATATATCAACAAATTAAATCATATTGTTTTATCTCTAAATAGACTTTTGGCATTGAGTTTTAATTACTTAAATTATTGCTTCCATTCCAGATCCGCCCATTGTTGCAGAGCCCCAGCAAAATGTGCAGATACCACATTATTTGCCCGATCCCAGAGATGGCAGCATTTATCAGCTGGGTCAAATGGGCAGCTTGAAGAAGCTACCTTACACCATACCACAGTTGGTGGCTAATGCGCCCTGTCGCTCCTCCGATGGCATTTTGTACTCGGGCAAAAAGAGCGACACCTGGTATATGGTTGATCCCAAGACGGGACGACGAGAGAAGGTTATGGGCTTTGGTGATGCAAATATGGATGGCAAGGATGGTGAGCAATTTGGTTGGGCCACCTCACGTGCAATCTACTTGGGACGCACACAGTACACGGTCATGATGTATGATAGTCAGGCCAAGGATAAGAATGTTAAGCCTTGGAATATAACCTTTTATGATTACAATGCGCTCAGTGCGCCGCCAGAGCTGGCCAAGGAGTATGGTAAGTAAGAGGAATCTGATATCTTAAGGCTTATCTAATTTGTATCTTTTTGTCTCTGTACAGAATATATTCACTTGACCACCACAAGCAATGGCCAAATAGTTACACTAGATCGCAAGCAAGGCAAATTTTTGTGGCAACGCGACTTGAAAAGTCCTGTTGTGGCTGCCTTTCTGCTTGGTCCGGATGGACTTCTAAGTGTGCCCTTTACCACAGTCTCGGATGAGGCCTACCAGGCCATACTCGAGGAATCAAAGACAGGAAATGTGAACACTGTGAAACTATTGTAAGTTTGTAAGTTTTTTCATTTTATCAAACTAAATGACCTTACTCCATTCCATAGTCAATCTCTATATGTGGGCGAGCATCAGCGTGGGCTCTATGCGCTGCCTTCGTTGGTAGATAAGAACACGCCTCGCATTTCCACAACGCCGCCAATCAAGTTGATTGATGGACCCGTTGCGGAGCTAAACAACAAAGACCATGACAACGATCCGCGCACAGTTTACATCAATGATGTTTTGCAAGAAAATCCAGGAATTATGCTTGGCCACTACAATATGCCCAATGAGGCAAAGCAAAGCAATTTGCATTTGTCGCCAACACCGTCGGCTAGCAAGGATGTGCACAGCTTGGCCACCATACACAACTATAATGATGGCTACGGTTTGTTGGCTAATAACGAAAAGAATGCAGCAGATATTGGTGTGCAAACGGATCCGGAGGTGGTGGAGATAACCATTGAGCCACCGCGCTCCAACACTATCAATCGCACAAAGACAATCATTATGGCCAATAGCAATAAAGTGCAAGCATTTATCAATGAGTGGTTCATGGACCATCCCAGTGGCAAAGTGCATCAAATACTAATTGTTATCGTTATGGGCATGATTGCATTGTTTTGGTACACGTGCAGCACCATGCGGGAGTTGCAAAAGCAGAGTGAAAATGGCTCCAAGACAATGGCACAGCAGGCGGCGTCAGGAAGCAGCGGAAACGGCAGCACTGGCAGCAATGGCAGCAACGGCATTAACATTAACGCACACGAACTTCTCGATCTGGGCAATGGAAATGTGCGTGTCGGCAAAATAAGCTTTAACTCTAACGAAGTGCTCGGCAAGGGCTGCGAGGGCACCTTTGTCTTCAAGGGCAACTTTGAGGAGCGCTTTGTGGCCGTAAAGCGACTGCTACCTGAGTGTTTTACTTTTGCCGATCGTGAGGTGGCTCTGCTGCGCGAATCCGATGCGCATGAAAATGTTGTGCGTTATTTCTGTACCGAACAGGATCGTCAATTTCGGTATATAGCTGTGGAATTATGCGCTGCAACGTTGCAGGATTACACAGAGGGCGATAATTCGATGGAGTTGCGAAAAAACATTGATATGTGGCAGGTGCTCGTTCAATCAGCTGCTGGTCTGAGTCATCTGCATTCGCTAGATATTGGTGAGTTGGTTTAAGAAAGATTCGTGTTTTTTTTCGACTTTTTAATTAGCTTTTGTTTTTCTGTAGTTCACCGTGACATTAAGCCGCAGAACGTGCTGCTCTCTCTGCCTGATCCAAAGGGCAGGGTGCGCGTAATGATTTCGGACTTTGGATTGTGTAAGAAACTTAATTTTGGCCGCACCAGTTTCTCACGTCGTTCGGGTGTTACGGGCACCGATGGCTGGATAGCGCCCGAAATGATGCGAGCACAAAGAACCGTAAGTCTTTTGAAAATAACAAAAATTTGTATTTAAGCTCATTACTTTTAAATTTGGCAGACGACTGCTGTGGATATATTCTCCCTTGGCTGTGTCTATTACTATGTGCTGAGTGGTGGTCATCATGCCTTTGGCGACACTCTCAAGCGTCAGGCGAACATACTTTCGCATGAATACAATCTGTCCAAGCTACGTGCTGAAGACGACACGGACCATAGCAAAATTGTAAGCATTAAATATAAATATATGTTATAATACACTTGACTATACCTATAATTCAATTCCTTAGGTACTTGCGGAACAACTAATATCGGACATGATCCACAAAGATCCACAGTTTCGTCCCCCGGCACGCTGCATTGGCAACCATCCACTGTTCTGGGAGGAGCCCAAAATGCTGAGTTTTCTGCAGGACGTTAGCGATCGTGTGGAGAAACTACAATTCCACGCCGAGCCACTCAAATCGCTGGAGAAGAATGGACGCATTGTTGTACTGGATGATTGGAACATGCATTTGGATCCGTTGATAACAGATGATTTGCGAAAATATCGTGGCTATATGGGCGCCAGTGTAAGAGATTTATTGCGCGCCCTGCGCAACAAGAAGCATCACTATCACGAGCTCACTGCTGAGGCACAGGAGCTGCTTGGCTGCATACCGCATGAGTTCACCAACTATTGGGTTGATCGCTTTCCGCAGCTCATCTCACATGCGTATCATGCATTCAGTATTTGCTCGAATGAGCCCATTTTTAAGCCCTACTACAATGCCGGCTATCATTTTTCGCGTCCGTGGTACTTCGATGCCGACGATGCGCTGTTTCCCATGCTGATGCGTGATCCCAAAACGTTATCTAAAATGGGCAGTCCTAAGAAGACTCCACCGCCAAGCCAGTCTATATTGTCGGTGGCACAGCAACATCAGCAACTCAAGCAGCGCAAGGGAGCCTACAACTTTCGCAAACCAATCAGCGAGGATATTACGACCGGAATTGGATTGCAACGCAATGTGGAAATGGATGCTCAAGGTTCAGATGTCGATGGAGGCAAGCGCGATGTCTTTGCCAATTTCAAATTTCGACGCTCCAAAGCGAGTAATCGCAATTATGGAGCTGGTGCAAAGGAGCAGGAAAAAGAGAAATTTGTCAGCTGGACGCTGCCGTCTGCATCGATGGATTAGCAACAAAATCAATCAACAACAACAGAACTTTTAACGTAGATGTAAATCATTTATTTTAATTAATAATATTATTTTAATTATAATTAGTATAATTAGCATAGTTTTAACTGTGCAATTTTTCTATGCAACTATTCCAAAACGATTCCCATTCAACTATTATGTTCTTAGCTAATCTATCAACAAATCAAACTGATCGATTTTCTAAAGCTAAAACTATTTCATAACTATGTATAACAAATGTTTAGACAAGTGAGAAGATATGAAAAAGTGTGTCTATCGAATGCACGCAATTTAACTGTGATAATTTTATGTAGTTCTGTTTGAGGCCCAAGTGCAAATTTATATAGAGAATAGTGCAAGTTTGATATCTATATATTCTGTGTATACATATATATATACATTAAGTGACCCAAGATTGAAAAGAGCCGGGAATTCGGGGTAAATAATCCCCTGGCGTGTAACGCGTTTAAAGTTAGTAATACTACCTATTTTAATAAGAATGCACTTAGTATTAAAAATTACATAATAAAAAAACTGCATAATGCTATTATCATTCATTTGCATTTGATAAATTAATAATAAAAAAAAATGAAAATAAATATTAAATCAAATTTTTGCCATTTATTTCATGCATAAATGTCAACAACCGCATTTTATGTGTTAAATGCACAACAAAATTTAACATAACTAGCTTTTTTTTAACAGATTATTTATAAATAGATTTTTGTTTATAGTTTAACAATCATAAATAGATTATGGCCAACACAAGAGATTTTTATATCTTTAGAGGAAAATAATTTGTAACTAGAATTTGTTTGTTTCACTTTGGCGTAGTTTTTGTTTCTTCTTAATGTCAGCAGAGTGAGTCTGAGTTAAATCCTTTTTGTCTAATAAGATGGCTTCTTTAGGGCTACCATTTCATGATGCAGACAATGCTTAAAGGCATCCCAGCCCTCCGACTTGGCTATAGACTGTAAAGCAATAATATTGGTAATTAAGTAATGTAAAGGTCAAACAAACAAAGTTTATAGTTAGAGTGTGAAATATTGGGAGATACGAGAAGTTTATGAAACAGAGCGAAATAATAAGGGGTTCCATCCGATCCAAACCAACCTCTTCTTGGCCATCGTTGTCTTTTAGTTTCATATTTCGCATCTCTATTATATCTTCATCTTGCTAAGAAATGACAAACAAATGCACGAGAACATTGACGAAACTGGAACTTAAAGCTGGGAGCTTATCGTTAATACCAAACGAATCACTCTTGCAAAATATTTGATTAGGTGATCAAAATAAAGGCGATGACTCTTAAGATTATGAAGGTGTGAAAAAAGCCAAACTGTGTTATTAATTGAGGTACTCCAGCAAATTAAACTGATTTTGTTAAATGAACAAGTATAACTTAACAAGTTTAAACAGCAATTTTAATTTTTCTGTAACAATAAACAAGTAATAATTAATTGCAGGAATATCTCTGACAGATAACACAACAAAACTGTAACATACAAATAATAATAAAAAGCCAATTTATTGTGTTTATTGAATTTTTTAATATGTTTATGGCCAATCGAGTACTTAAATAATACAAATTAATCTAAACGATTTGAGTTTTTAACCAATTGAGTCATTAAACAACTGGTCACAATACAAATTAAAGTATGTGTATATTAAATTAAATAAATAAATATTAAAGCTTAAGCACAAACAGATTAGAGCTTATAAACAAAACGCATACACACAAATGAAGCGCACACAATACACACAAAAGAAACAACAAGCAAACAACAACGAAGCCGATTCAAGTTAATACCACAGCGCATCACTGTCAATGTAGAAGTCTAAATGGCGACAAACTCTATGTCGCCAGGCTTGGAACATGGGATAATCGGGTTCATCGTATGAATCCAGTGCCTCATTGTAATCAAAGAAACGACCACTTACTCTGAACCCACGATGCAAGCGATCCTTCATAATGGCTATGAACTCTTTATAGTGCAACAAACCATCGCCATCTGCATCGAATATGGCAAAGACAGTATCAATCATATGCTGACTGAGGCTATAGCCCGTACATATCTTAGCAGCACGAGCAAACTCATCTGCAAGCAGAAAGATGAGAAGTTTGAGATAAGTTAGTTTATATATAAAATTCCCTTACCCTTAGATATGGCTCGATCGGCAAGCGTGTACATGCGCATTGCTATGGTAAAGTCATCCAGATTATTGAGAAAGTGACAAAAGTCACGAAAATCATTGAAAGAAATTCCTTTCTCATCCTTGACGCGCAGCAGCAAACGCTCCAGGAAGACATCATACTCATCCGTGGCTAGATAAGTATAGCGTAGCAGAATCTTAGCAAAGTCCAGTTCTGTTATAAAGGTTTGACCCTTCGAGAACTCATTGAACTCCAGTTCGAGCACCTCGGTCTGCAGATTATCCATAAAGCGATAGAAGTTATCATAGTTAATGAAGCCAGTTCCACGCTTGCCAAACAAATGCAGCTGCAATGTGGTGGAAACCACATGACGGCGCTGCAATCCCTCGACATCATTTGCATAATCACGCTGCAAAATTGTAAGATAAGACAAAAGGATAAATACACGAGCGTTTTATAAATCGTATTTACGTAAGGTGCATAACAAGTCACAGGCGCATGCTCAACCTTACCTCAAGTGGGATTTCGGGTTCAGGATCTTCTGGATTTTCAGGCAATTTATCACCGTGTTTCTCTTTCCAAGCGCCACTGAATATGCGCTCCATCTGGGGTTTTTGGTTTGTTATATACAATACACAGCGATGGGATATCAAAGGTTATTTTGGGGGTTTAGGTCATTAGATTGAGAGAAAAGAAAAGTTAGGTAAGGTTTAGTAAGGATCGCAGTTTGTTTTGGGGTAATTAAAAATAACAAAGAACAAAACGTAACGTAACAGAATTTTAAGAGCATATAAAACTTTACAAAATCAAAAACTTAAATAAAATATGCAATAAAAATTACACAAGGCAGTACATAATATAATACATAACAAAACGTAATATGAAATGAAATAAAACTAAACGGAACAACGCTAAGCTTCTACGTATGTGTTTTATGCATAATTTACAACGTTCAGCGCAGTTTCCAGCTGAAGGCAAAGCTTTAAACTTTTTTATTTTCAGTATATTGTTGACTTACAAAACCCTTGGATGGTGAAGCTGGTAGGGTTTTAGTCTGCGTCTGCTCTTCATAGGGTACTAAACGTCGCAGCTGCATTATGTTTTTAAATAAAGTAAGTTATAATAAACATAAAACCAAATAAAAAATATAAGAATAATTTCTTAAATAAAACTATGATTGCCTAAGGCTAACATCCTGCCTCTTACGCTGGCTATTTATATTTGAATAAAATTTGTGATTATTTAGAAAATGCATCAAAATAAAAGTCAATAAAAAATAAAGCTTACAATTTCTTTCGTTTTGGGTTCAACATCTTGTATTGACTTAAAGGCGCCCGCCAAAATGGAAATAATCTATTAAATTAAGGAAAACAATTAAAATAAAATTAAAACGCTAGTAAATTATAATGAACAGGTTCAAATTACAAAGGGTACACATTGTATCCATTTGGATGTTTTAAACACTTAAACTTACGACTAGAAATTCGGATTTATCCACACGCTGATTGCCATCTGTGTCGAACATATTGAAGGCAATGCGAAAGCCCGATTTCGGTTCTGTAATAGAACACATATTATATTAAATTTATTTTGTTATTTTAAATATTATAACTAGTACACAACTCACTCGTCAAGATGGATAGCAAAAACAAATATTCCGTGTACGAAACAATGCCTGTAAAAAATCCAAATATAAGCATTAAACAATTAACACAAGTCTTAACTATTTGTTCATATTGCATACCCTTGTCTCTCAGATTGCGAAAAAGACGTGAGGAGCCCTTCTTGACAGCTGGAGTATTATCTTTGTACTTATCAACCTCCTCGGTGGTGAGCACGCGGCGTTTTAAGCGCGCTGCAACAAATTCAAATAGTTTAAATATAAAACAGCTATAGACATTAGCAATCAAAACTTACGTCTGGGCTCTTGTTCTACCACAGATTCCAAAAAATCCTGAGGCGTCATATACAATTGATCATCGTACTCCACGGAGGCGAATTTAATAAAGCGCCGCTCACGTGCTGTTAGTTTAATGTTCTCCAAATCGATCTCATCGCGATGCTTTATTGATAGAAAATAAAAGATGAATCGTTAAGTAATTTGATATGCGCTTGCGTACATTTAAGGTAAGAATATATAATTGGCATAAATCAACAAGCGATTGGATCACCTTAATTTCCGCCGCTTGCACACAAAGGCTTAATAAAAAATATAACCAAAGGAAGACAATAACCGATCGATATCGGAACACTGACTGAGAAGTCTGGCGACGTTTTGATTAATGTTTTAACGCAACTTGAACTGTATGCAAAAATATTAAATGTATATGCATACAAATTTATTCGCATTTGCAGTCTGTTGTGTATGGCATTAAACTGTGATATTGATGAGCGGACTGCAAGCTGGACAGGATTCCCACGTTAAGCATGGCTAATCAGACTGGCCAATAAAGTGCCAAATTGATATGGTCCCAAAAAATCATTCTTTTGTGTTTTTGTGTTGTCGGAAAGAAAACAAATATAATAAATTGGCTTAAGCTACATAAATCTGACATTTAATGCCACACACAGAAATTGTAGGCAGTGCGGCCGTCCCCAAAAAATTCACGAATGACTCAATTTTCAGTCTGTGGCAAATCTACCACATGTAAGGCAATCTTATACTCTGTTTTCAACTAGAAAGATATCAAAAATAGTTAACGTGTTCAAAAATTAATGCATTTATGGCAACTCTTTACGGCAACTCAAACTGTAAGAAAAGTTTCTTTTGTGGACATAATTTTTGCTCTTCCTTTAAAGATGGAATTAACATTTGGGATTGATTTTATCGGTTTAAAGTTAATAGATATTTCCCACAATAAATATCCCCTTTTTTTTTGCCAATTTGAGAAATGAGCATAATAATAAGACAAAAGCCAGTGCGCAATTTGAATGTTAGACATGTGCAACATTCAAAGCCGCAGCAGCAGTGGCAGCAACAACTTAACACCCACGCAACGCAATTGTATCGTATGTTAATTCTTCATAACTGGGCTGACATCATCCAGACCACAGGCAGGAGCACAGCAAGAGCGGGATCAAGAGCAAACTTGGCAGAACAGGCGCTGCTGCAGGCGATGTTTTTATTTTTTTTTATAGGCAACAATTAAAACTCATTCATCATCATCATTGTTATTGTTGTCATAACTTGGCCCAGGGACTTGGCACATGTCAGGGACACTGTGGCCCAAAAGCAAACCACGCCTGTGTCTGGCATTGGGACATGTGGTGGGTGTATCCGAAATCTAAATCAAAATAAAAATCCAACAATCCACACTAGCCAGATCGATTGATAGATAAATTCTCGTGTCAGCAGCAATCACAGAGCACTTACATTGTTGTCAGGTGCGTGGGCGTTGATTACAGCTACTACAACTACTACATATGTACTTACTGCATATGTATGCATGTCTTAACTTGGCCACTTCATCATCATTTCTAACCAAATGCACTTTTCATTATTGTTTTTAGTGTTTCATTTTTCAAGGTGTGTGGCAAGCAGTAAATAAAACTGAAATGCATAAAGAATTTATGACTGACATTTATGTTGAAATTAATGCAAAGCCAATTATAGCCGCATTTAGATTGCCCGATATGGGCATGTACATATATTTGGGTATTTAAAGTCAAAAAGTTTGGCTGAATACAAGTAAGAGTACTTTCTGGTGTGATTTGTTTGCTAGTGGGATTAAAAAGTGACAGGATGACGAATATGCGAGAATTTATTATTTGAAGTTTGTTCGCTGCAAGCAGTGTTAAACAAAGCAGAGCAAGTTGACAGCATTTATGCAGTTATAGGAGGACAAGTTAACTGCTTGATATAACCAAAAATAGAGAGTGGTCCTTCGCGCAATTTCTTGTTCATGTTTTTTTTTGTTTGACATATGCACATAAAAAATTTGAATTGTTCTTTGAGCAAATAAGAAATGAACTAGCTATTGCCAGTTTTAAATATATCTGGCCTAAAGCTCTATTCACTTTGTAAAATAAGCTTATCTAATTTCTCTTGTACTATTTTTCCAAGAAACACAAAACGAAACTTAAGAGCTACATGAAATCTTGAAAAACGCATTGCACAAGCTTTGATTACAAAGTAATTCTCAAAACACCTTATGTAAATATTGTTTCTTAACACCCAAGAATAAAAAAGAATGCTTATCAGACCGCCGACACGCAAGGCATGTCAACAATTTTGAGGTTTAGCCCCACACAAAAACTGACAATGTCAACAGGTTTGACGACAACTTTTTGTTGTTGTTCAATGAACTTGGGCACGCCAACAACAAATAAGAAGCGCCAACGAAAGCCAATAACGACAGTGAACCACTTCTAAAGCCAGAAGTAATATCAGAATGAGTTATCGCCAATCTAAGAAATATAACAAAAAGCGCAGCGAATACGGTAAGCAAAACAAAAACACAATTCACACACAGCTGATTGCGTTACGTTATGGCAAACGCAACAGCTGACAGGGCAGCGTAACGCAAGATGCCCCAAGCTAAAAATAACTGCGCGAGTCTTTTACGGACATTTATTGACTTTTCAATCGCACACCCACTGACGTGCTGTTATCAAAATATTTTTCATCTGATTGTTGCTGTTTACCAGGCTTTTTTTGCTTCGCATTGCATTCGCTGTATTGGCGGAACTTCGCAGTCGGATAAATGCAGCAAGTGCCGCAAATGAAACAACACTGCCGCCTACAAGCGCCAGCAGCCGACGTGTGCTCCTTGATGGAAATTTGTTGTTGGCAAAGCCATTGCTGGCATTTCTGCACACTGATTTAAACACAATTGCACTCGGTCGTTGAGTTAGAAGTGTGCTGGATTTGACACTTAATCGCGCCACTACGTTTGCCATTTTATAGGCCTCTGCGTGATGCTTGGAAGAAAAATCTAAACGAAGTGACAAATAGAAAATACGTAAGGTGACTGCTAATCACGTAAGGTGTTCCTGGCGTTGCCATCTAGGTAAACTAGTGAACAGTGCTGTATGCGTCATGCAAACAATTGGCGCGTGATTCAAGTGTATTGACGAAAATAGAAAATAAAACATTTTGTAAAGATCGATCGAAATAGTATGCAACTTATTTTTATTAATAGTTTGAATTACAGTCATATCTAGTATAATTGCAACTTTATTGCGTTCAAGTCAATGAGACACGATAGTGTAGGTATTAGTATTAAAAATAAGGTTTGTGAATCTTACTTAAAAAATTATCGTATAATAAAAACCAAAAAATTTTATACATTGTAATCTAATTCCCATTAAATTTATTTGCTACTTTTCTTGTCAACAGTTATCAACAGGTAAACACTTGAAGCAAAGCTTTTTATAAGTTTAAGTGACTCGCATAAATAAATAAATGTATTTACTTATATATGCTGGCGCCAAGGCAAATATATACACACATTACCTAGGGGGACTACGTGCCTTAATCCACACAAGTTTCCCATTTACGCAATTCTGAAAAACAACAATTTCAAAACGTAAATCGTTGCGTTTTTTCACCAATACCAAAACTTGGCTAACATTTGACGCATTTTTGCTTATTTCATATTGTTATTAGGCATATCCAAACACCCAATAAATCTAAGCATGCACCTTTTAAAATGAAACTTCGTCAATATCAAGTCCAAAGCTCAAGTGACTCACACGCAATGACGAAAATACGCATAGAAAGAGATAGATATAAAATCAATAAAAATGTCGAGATATATTTTGAAAGAATACAAATGTTTCCCGAATGCAATCGGATTCAAATTAAAACCGGTTCGGGTCATCAAATTCAATAGAAATGTTCTGGCAAAAACAAGAGACACGAAAAAATATCGATTTCAAGAGATGTGTTCACTTGTCTTTGCAGGGAGTGAGGGGTAACTTAAGCTAGGCCCTTTTGGCCAGGTGGATGCCACCAAGATCAGTTGACACATTAAAGCCACATGCAACCATACAGACACACGTGACTCTAAACTGGTATCAAGAACTCTATGAAAAGTTGATCTTTGTTTTTTTTTTTTAATCATGAAATTCCTTTTGGCTGCGGTTTCGTTTTGCTCTCTTTCCAGTTATGAGCTCGTAAATTATGAAATTCTGTATTATATTTATCTTTGTGTGTGTGTTTGAGGATTGTATTTCCTTTCGGCTCGCCTGCATTTCCTGCGAAAGTTGTAAAACTTAGCGTAGTCTTAGCGCCAGTCTTAAAATTCGTCTGCAAACTTGGTTAAGTTCAAATCAAGCACATAAATATCCATTGGCACATAAAAAACTTCTGTTGACGCCTTCGCCAGAGTCGTTGCTGTAGATATGCATTATATCCTGCGGCTATTAATACACATTTACAATAAACGTTCAATTTTTGGTAGTAATAAAGTCGTTTCAATTAGCTTTTGACTTGCAGCCGATACGCATTTTATGGCAATGCAACCCAAAAACAAAGAGTAGAATCAGAAAACAACCAAATCATGAAGATATTGTTTTAACTTGGCCCAAAACTTAGCGCCAGCCTTGAGGGCAAACACATTTCTTTTTTCATTTATTTTCGTTGTTTCTGCATTGTACCCTAAACAGGGTATTATGTTTAAAAGGGAAAAATATATGCAATCCACATTAAAAAATTAACAAATTTGTATTATTTATTGAAAAAGTTTTATTTTTATGCTATGTAATTGTAAAGTACTTTTGAGTTATTTTTGGGTTTCTATGTTTTTATTAAATTATGTGCGATTCTGTTCACAGGGTATATTGAAGTCTCTTTACTTAAGCAATTTTATGCTGTGCGATTTTTTCGTTCACGCTGCTAGTTAAAAAGTTAATTAGTTTGGCATTTAAGAGCTACAAAAACTTGCATTCTCCATTCCCCAAGCACTACCCAATCGTTTAGGTAGTATTGGGCTAAATATTAAAGCGATTAACGCATCATCTTACGGTGAACTTATGAGATTGATATATGCGCTGGATGCCTGATATTGAGATATGTCAACGTTTGTTGAATTCTTACGAAGTCTCCCAGCGATGCTGATCAGATTTTCTTTTGACCGTTCCCGATAACACTTATTGTATATGAAAACAAATCGTAAGTTCAATGTCAATGCTCAATCAGTTAAAGAGCATTTTGTGTCAAGTGGCAGTTGATGCATCTGTTATTTGTTTTTGGGGCTTGGAGTTTTGAATATTGGGGCAATTTCGGAGCAAACCACCTGTTGGGCGAGTTCGGGTGAACCCATTGAGTTGTAATTAAAATTGAGGACCACACGCGCGTTGTCTCGTTAATCTTAACGGCATATATGTATGTACATACATGCGGAGATTCGTCATGCATTCAAAGACAACAAAAAAGCATAGAAAGAAGAATAAGATGAAAAGGGTGTCAAGCACACAAATATATCGCATTACCTAAGGACGAGTTGTTGTTTGTGTAGCCGGTTTTGTTGCCGGTTTTTTTTTTTGGTTGTTTATTTTTTGGCGGCATCTAACATGTTTGTTGCAACATTGATTTATGCTTTTGCTGCTGCTAGACTGGCTGCTAGTTCAACAATGCTTGTTGGTCGCTCCAATTACATCAGTCAAAACTACAGTTAATAGCGACCAAACATCTGCAACGCGTCGCTTGGCTGTCACATTAGGCTGCAGTAATCAGACGCAGAGCCAAGTTTATCACATAACATGATCTCCAAAGGATTACGGTCTAGACTCCAGACTCGAAGACACTCCAGACGCACAAACACTCTCTCCCTCTCTATCTCTTACTGGTTGCTCGTCTTAAAGGCTTAGCTTTGGCCGGTTTATGACTGGCGCTAGACACTCTAGAGTCTAGAATATTATTCTCCCAATACAAGTTCTCAATGAATATCTTTGATTATTTTTTGATATGATTGTAACTTGAGCTCCATTGCCCCATTGGCCCTCACAGAGCAGCCTTCGATTGTTTCTGTTGATTTCTTCTAATTTTATTAATTGTTATTGCTAGCTAGTTCCATAAATTATTGTCTATCGAGCGATAGGCCGTTCCACTGATTTGGTTAATAGCCGCGATATTGATATCGATTTCGTTGCTAGGCAACAATTAAAATTGCTCGCATTAAAGCGTCAAGTTTCTTAAAGTTTTCTCTCTCTCTCTCTCTCTCTCTCTCTCTCTCTCTGCCCAAGCATTATGCAACATTAGACAGGTGTTGCATGGGAAACTACCATAAGACAAGATGCTACCGATGGTCAAAAAAAGCAGTGGAATGTGAAAGAAATTTAAAAAAAAAATTAACTTATTAATTGGTTTGAGTATTTAAAAATATTTTCATTTTAAGATTTTCTAATATTCAAGAATTTAAATTTTTTATTACTAATTGAGAATCATAAAAACTAAGTTGACATAAATGAATATGAACATTTTAATATAAGCATCTACAAATTGTGAAATTTTAAGAGTCTTAAAATGTGTCTAGCATATTTATAAAAATTGATAAATGACTTTAAAAAAAAAATTAGAACATGTTGTTGTTGGAAGGAATATCATTTATAAGAAATATCATCGGAATTTGTAGCGGGAAAGTAATTTCAATATTTTTTAAAAGTTGGAAACAAATTTAGCTTTTGTTAAAATCGGAAATGACATATATATATTTATACCCTGATACCAAAGGTAAAGAGTATATCGGTTTTGTGCAATGTCCGTCATGCTGTCTGTCCATCAGTCTGTATGAACGCGCGTTTCTTGGATACCCTTAAAGCTACACATTTGAATATGGAGGCTCTACGCCCACTGGGGGAGGGGGTGGGGGAATATTTACCACATGTTTTAATGCTGGTGAAAGAGTATTTCACATTCCGTTGCTCCCGACTTCACTTTACACTTGTTTCAAGCTGAATTTTTTAGTTTCCTACTGTTTGTCCATCATAAATTCTATATTAAATAAATATTTAATACATATTCTATCGGATATTGTTCTAAAATTAATAAATAAAATGGCAAATAATTTAATTTCTTGCATTGAATTCAAAGTTCAGGGTTTTTATTTTTGAAAGGTGTCCTTAACTTGCTTTCCTCACCATAAATTGCTCAACACTGGCCACAGACTATGCGATCCCATTAAAATCAAGCGGTTAATTTATTGTAATGCCATCGATGGCTGCCAAATTAAAATGTCAGCATCGTCTACAAAACAAAAAACAAACCCTCAAGAAGCTAACAAAAAAATAGTGTCATAAAGTTGTGTGACAGATTTCTTTGATTCATAAGCCTCATAAATTAGAGGGGACATTTTGGGCGTGCCCCAGACGCAATCGCAGTGGAAATTGGTAGCCCCACAACGCAAAGAAATCAATGCCAATGTGGAATGCATAAATATCTTGCCAAATTAAATGAGATTCATTTAGCTGTCGTCGACGTCGAAGCACCCGCGCCATGGAATGCACCGAATGGATTCAGTATTTGCCAAATGTTGCATGTGTCGAACGCATAATTTTGATTCGGGACCAGTTGATGATGACATTCATGTGGCTGAGTGGAGCTGGCGACAGGCGCCAGTTGTGCCCAAGCAGTTTGCCTCAACATTATCATCATCATCATTATTGTCACCATGTGTATGAATCATTCTTCAATTGCTTAGCGAAATGGGTCAAAATCAAGTATCAAGTTAACTCTTAGCACCTGTTGCATTCATAGGCAAATATATGGTTTGAATGCCAGCATAAATATTCACACAGTAGGAGCCAAGGCAAATGCAACTTGGTCTGCAACTGGCTGAGCCACTTTCGGGCGGTGATTCCATCGATCAACCTGGCAATCTTGATTCTAACCAAACTAACTATTTTATGCGCAGTTTATGGACCGCCAAACGCCCATGGGCGTGAAAAGGCCACTAAATTAGACTTAGACGGCCGATTCGATTGCAACACCAATAAGAAAGAACAGACGTCTTAGGCAAGTCGAAACCAACATACTCTTTCAGACCAGAGATATTAAGTGCTCATATCTAAGTTCTATTATTAATTTGAATGTCCGTTGTGTAAAGAACACAAAACAACAGAGAATTCAAATACGTTTTGAGTAGATTCCTTCAATTATTAAAGAAAAAGGTTGGAACATTACCTTTTGTTTATTGCAAGATTTTCAGTAAATGCTCTAAATAAAATAAAAATTTAGAAAAGGAAGTGCAAGTTTCTTATTCATTGATATAGCTGATCAAGTTGACTGAGGGACTGAGATGACATAAACTCATCATTATTAACCAGATATTCGATAAGAACAGAATTCAACTGTTCGGATAGATCACTTAAATCAATTATATCCATTGCCTCCGATGTGTTGGCACAGCAAGGATTGGAACTTGTATTGATTAGCGCTGATTCCAGGGTATTGGAAATCTATAAAGGAAACATAAAAGAAGCGTAAAGTGTAATTAGTGATAATAATAAATAGAAGAATTATCACACATTTAAAATAAAAATCTTTTATAAAGTGTTGTTTTAATACTTCTTTGAATCAAAGATCTAATAGTTTTTATCAAGGTTGACTTTGGCACTCCATTTTTTTCGGTAATGTTCGATAACAATCTGCCCACAAAGTAATATACTATTATATTCTAAAATAACTAAGAAATAATACAAATATGCTTTCACCATATTAAAATAATGGACCACACTCTGCAGCAATTTTTGGCATTTCGTTATATCTGTCATCACCGTTTGTTTGGCAGCCCCAGCCACAGCTGGTCGTCTTTGAAACACTATGTCACAGAAACTGTTCCAGTGCACTGCAACAAACTGGCATAGATTCTGCATCACAGATCGTTTTTTCAGTTGGATACGACACAGGATCCGGTGCTGACCGATTGGTGTGATGGAACTAAGCCGCATCCAAATATGCAGCATTGGAATAACAGTGTTGTTGTCTATCAATGGCTGACTCTGTGTGACTCGTCTTTCCGATTGCTTTGAACAAACATGCTTCTCCTGACCGCCAGGATGTCGCAAACTATGCCAGCAATAGCGATGACTCCAAAAACGCTTAGAGCTTAAGTTATAAGTTTGATGGATAGAGATTTTTTATGTAGATATTGAGTGAATAAAATATTTACCGCCAAGTTTGATTTAATTGCAATTGCTGCCAAAGTAGCTCATTAATCGGAGACATTTTAAATTCTGTCAAATAAACTTAAAATTTTTGTGTTCCTTTAAAATCCAAAATCGGTGTTTATATAGTTTTTGATAAGACTTAGTAGACAGACATGATTGAAATTCTTTAAAAACAATCCATTGACGTTTCTCTTTATTACATGGATATGTTCATGATTGAACAGCTAAAAGGTTTATTACTTGCTCAGTTATAAGATGGATTCGATTTAGTATAGTATTAGACATAACATACTCAGCATGTTGAGTTATTTTCAATCTGGGTAAATATTTTGATTTATGCATTACCAACGATCTCCCAGGAAACTGTTATGACTGTATAAATTATTTGTGGCCGTGCTGCACTTTAATTAGCATTACTAGCTAAGTAAATCAAAATATTTACAAATCAATTATTATTTTTATAATTAGCAAATGCTGCTAGCACTTCCACCATAATCCATCACTCAGCTGGGGCCACTTCAAAGTGGCGACCAACTGGCGACAGAGTTCATTGAAATTTGCATACGCTCTAAAATTTATACCACAATTGCCGTTGACGTATTTTCCTTGAGCTTGTTATGTTTACGAATCCAAAAGAATTTTAGAAAATATTTATTATTTATGTTTCAATTATTTTCTTTTTTAATTTGCGGAAGTCTGTGGTATGTATCTTCAAGATGATGCGTCAGTAAAACTCTTCAAAAAATGCAATTAATT
The DNA here is from genome assembly GCA_018904305.1 of Scaptomyza montana. NCBI lineage: Eukaryota > Metazoa > Arthropoda > Insecta > Diptera > Drosophilidae > Scaptomyza > Scaptomyza montana. The sequence continues at coordinate 783,074 of JAEIGR010000001.1, forward strand.
TGTTATGTGGCAGACAGATGTTAGACCGAAATTAATTTACCTTCCAATAATTTAATAATATTTTATATTTTATGTATGTATTATATTCTAAGAACTTAATTAAAATATACTGTCATTTTCCAACACTTGCATGTCAGTTCATAGTAATTAACAAAATAGTTACAATTAAATTAGATTAGATTCAATGGGTTAAAGATTATTTGTCTGGTGCAAAGTTATTTTACTTGCAAGTTGTACGTATTAATCAGTCTGATAGCTGGCTAAGAACACAAGACAGCTATATTACATTAGCGGCTTCAAGTTGTAATTGAATCGATTAGATATGAAATGCCTGCCTTCTGGTTAAATGTTTTCTGTCTTTGTCGCCATTCGTTGACAGGCGACAGTTTCAATTGTATTAACATAATTTATCTACAGCTGTGATAAATATATAAGTACATAGTTGTCTGATGAAAAATTAATGTCAGTTAATGCATTGTAGCAAAATGGTTTCGGTCTTGTTAGAATGCGCATTTGATTGGAGCAGCGAATGGCGACAAAGCTATCAATTGATATCGAAATTCATCAATATACAAAAATAAACAGCTTTAAATGTAGGCGTCAAGAATGCGCTACTTGAAAAACCCTGCAAAAATATGTTTAGTTCTTTGCATATATTAAATTTTTTCAAAGTTTTTAAAAAAATATTGTTTTTATTTTTCAAGAATATGTTTCCGTATAGAAATATGCATGAATTTCAATAATTCAAAATCAAAGTCATTGCTGTAACATATAATGATAGCCTTAGAAACATTTTAAAGTATAGTACTAGCTTGTAACTTTATTCAACTCTTTTTCAATAAGTTCAAAAAGGGGACACAGACCTACTTTGTGGCAGACAGCAAACAATGTACATGACAATATATTTTGTAATTTAATCTGGGACAATCAGAAAGACTCAGATTGCAATCTGAGTAAGTTGCAAACATTACAACTTTAGAACAGTTAACAAATCGACAGCTTACATAAAGGAAACGCAACCTTGAACATGAAGTGAGCGCACGCGTTTTAAAACGCGCCTGAAACGCGTTCGCTGTAAAACAAGGTGTAAAATAGGCAATCCCCTTTGTCAGGATCAGCAAGCGAAGCGTTTAATAATGTGACAGCCAAAAGCAGAAGGGGAACATAAACCAGACGTATAGCAGTAGCAGCTGCCTAGCATAGCAGCTCATTTAGTTTTAAGCGCTGTGTGAACACCTTAGCACAAGGAAGCCAGAAGTAGAACCAGAGATAGGATCGGGATCAAGATCGGGATCGGGCGTAGAAGAAGTCAAATGTCTTGCCACTTGCTTGCTGGCTACGCTTTAATTAATCTAACATCTACATGGGCAACCAAGCCTGCAGTTACACGGAAAAAGGGTCAAAGGTCGGCGGCTGTTGAGGCGAGCACATTAAGCTGAAAAACACTCAACAGCGAACCGAGGCTTAATTAAGTCATTAGCTCTAAAATATCCTGCTGCTCTGCGCCTTAATTAATCATTTTAATTGTGTGCGTTTGCCAGCAGAGTCAAGGACAAAAGACGTGCAACAGAAAGAAAAAAAAAAAAAAAAGTTGCTGCGGGGGAGCGTAGTTTGTCTATAGTTATTAATAGGTCAACCCTTAACACTTGGCATGTGCTGGAATGGAAACGGGAACAAGACAATGAGCTGCGCTGAATTGTTGGTCACAAATGTTACAAATGTGGTTTTTAAACGGTGACTGCACTTAAAATACCACAGAATTCAAATGGTTGTTTAAATATGTCTATATAATTGAGCAGAGCTTAAGAGCTTGTATCCCTCGGGGAATGGAATGTTTGGAATGTGTTTGGTTATCTTAATATAGATCTTAGATTTGATCAAAGTTGGATTGTTTGCTACATGTTAAAGAAATATTAGATTTTGTTTTCGATAAAACATAATTTGTTATTAATATTATTAAGGTAAAGAGTTAATCCAAATATGAATCACATTACATTTTCTTTAAGTTTTAATGCGTTAATATGTTTGTAAGTTTCGCCAATCGATAAGGTATCGATAAATCAAAGCTGGACTGGCGTTCTCTTATCTGTTTATCTCTTCATATTTCTTATTAGTAACTATGACGCAGACGTATACCCCCAAAAGAGTATCGCTAGTCAGCCACATTTGCTCAAAGCAATAGTCAAGTTCAATGCACACAAGGTTTATGTGGGCCATTTGATTATTATAAGCAGCGCACTTAAAATGATAAGCTACTTTATTTACGTTTATGTTTGTCTGAAAGCTTCATTGTCAACTGTCCAAGCACCGGCTGGCTAACAAAAGAAATTGGCCATCATTTTATAGTAAGCCCAAAATGTGATTGCCAAAAATAAATTTGATAGTTTATCGTTTAGTTTCGAGAGTAGATCGTAAAATTATTATATGGCTCAACGTCAGAGATTTTGTCGAGTTGAAACACCCACGCACTCATTTGCTTATCACAGGCATCACATTGCAGCTTAGTATTAGAGAGTTTAACTAATCTGGTAATAACACCCAACAACTGCCCCTTTTCCGAAGGTATCCCTGCCGTACAGTGTGCGTCATAAACGTTTTTGCTTTGGGCAAATGTAAATTGGTATTTGTGCACTTGTGAAATCGGCAACAAAAAGTTGTCTACGCGCCAAAATGCACAAACGCCAAAGCCCCAATCGCCGTAATCGCGTAAAACGCTATAAAAACGCGAGCGAAACGCCCGTCGCGCTCTTTATACTATTGTTCAAGTTACGTCAATTGGAACTGATGCAAATTTTAAGCAGTTAATGTAATAATATCAATTGTTGTTATCAAACATTTAATTGGAGTTTAAACTGCATTCCAAACACTCAAGAAAGTGGACCATTATAATTAGATTTACAAAAAATCGTCTGCATACCATATCAGAGTAGAGTTTGTTTTTATTTAAATTATTGTTAAAACAACCAGCCTTTAAAAAAAAGTACCGCAACAATATCAAATTCATTGAATAATGTATATTGTGTAGTAAAAAGGTTCAGTCCTGGGATCAAGTTAAGTCGAAAGTAATAAACAAATGCTAAGCTCTTGCAATTATATAATGTATAAATAAGCTATTGGTTTCTTTGGATATGTTACTAAGCCTAACGCCTGAACACGCTCTTCAGCTGTAGACGCAAAAGGCAAGTCAAATTCTGCTACCATCTACCACTGCATCAAAACTCGAGCCCAACAGAAAACCCGAACAGCGGACACAAAGCACACACGAAGCAACGGGCGAGCTGAGCAGAGCCGACGGTTGCGCGTACGTTTGAATGAAATCTTATTTTAGTCACTCGCTGGCACACGATTTGACAACACACGCTGAGCGGAGGGTCCGCTGATTGCGCCGACGGCAGAATTTTCATTTTTTCGAAATCGAACAGTTTTTCTTCTTGGTTCGTCTTGTTGGTACAAGTTGACAGAGGACGTTGTCGTCGCGTCGCGTCGATCGTGATTTTTGAACAACGTTGTTCCGGTTTATTTCATACAGTTTTTAGCCACGAAACCTTGTGAAAAATACAAAAAAAAAGAAAGAAATATTGTGCAAATAGTGCTAACTTTAATCAACAACTAAATATTATCTATTGAGCATCTTAAAAGTGGGCCTTGCCGGTCAATGCTCGTTATTAGTTTCGAAATCGGAATCGTTGATTTCTATGCTCAAGCAGTTTAAATTAGCCAAATAAATTTTTATGTGCTGTATAATAAAGTCGTTATAAATTGAATTGGCAAGAAACGTGTCAAACCATTCAAAAGAATTGCCACAAATTTTTGGAAATACCCAAAGAAAATAAATTAATTAAAAAAAGTTGAAGTGAAGTGCAAAAAAAAAAAAATAATATGTTGATTTGTTGCTGCACTAAATTTGTGCAAATTTTTTATAATGTGTGCTAATGTGCAATTAACACAAATGATTAATAAACAACGGTAAACAACTATGAAAAATATTGAACACAAAATAACGAAAAAAGGTGCGTACATTTTGGATCAATGTTTAATAACTAACAAACAAATTTTTGTTACATAAGTTTTATGTTAGATATTTTTTTCAATCGTTGTGTTGGTTTAAATATCATTCAATAAGCTTTTTTAAAAACAGTTTCAAATGTTGCTGACGCTCGACTTATATTGAATATATTAATTAGTTATTAAATGGTTTTTTAAAAAAGGTGTGTTTGTTAAACATATTGAAATACTTTGAAATTGACAGACAGCCGAAAGCAAACATATTTTGTTAAAAGTATATTTAGAAAAGAAACAAAATTGGCAAGACAAACACTTAATTAGCTAGCTGCTAATTTCTTGTTGTATATTTTGATAAGATTCCAACGCCTTTCAAGAAAAATAATATCAACAAATTTATATATGACAAAGACAAAAAAAAAAAAATTTAAGGTTTAATCTAATTCTAAAATCAATGGAAGTTGTTTATAACTATTGTACAAGTTTTGGTTTGTGTATTATATAAATTCAGCAACTATGCGTATTTAAAGTAATTTTCGGTTAATTCAGATAAACTTGAGGCAAACAAAATAAATTCCTTTTCAACAACCTTCCATGAAAGTGAAATTCATTAGAAATTAAATTTTTATGTGCGTGTTGTCTAACTTACTTATTTATAGGTTTTTTTTTTTTTTTTTGTATAATTTTGCAAAAAGCATCGCATCTCTTATTTAAACTTTATTTGTGTGCCGGCATGCGTATCTTTTAGTACACACAACGCCGGCGTCTCTAATCTTAAATAATTTTGAAACTTTCTTGATTCTTTTTTCTACTCTTGTGTCCTACAAAAAAAGTCGGCTGCTGTTATCTAACATTTAAGTTGTCCAAGCTCAACTGTAGCTGTATTTGTTTATCGCGTATCTCTGTGTTTTTGCATTAGGATCTGTGTCTGTGTGCGCAAAACGAATTTGCCTATTTGTTACGTCAAGTGTGCTGCGTTTGTGTGCGTTGGGTTCAACAACTGCTAATCACATGACGCGCACAGAAATTAGAAAATTGTATCGATAACGACGACAACAAGATATTTTTAAAATATATTATTTATTAAGGGTTAACGGCAATATGTCAAAATATTGTAATAAACTAATCAAATGTTTGAAATATTAAATAATAAATAATGCTTTTGCAAATCGTAAAAGTATCAATAATTGTATAAGCCCAGAGTTATTTGACTCTAGAAAGTTGTATGTTTTTATTTTTTTAGTAGCACGATTTTTTACGAACGTTTCGAATTTATGTAATTTTTAAACGTAGTTGTGCATTTTGTTTATTCGGTACTAATGTCAACTGCACTTGATCACATTTTTTGTTCGCCTTATGCTTGATTGATTGACTTGGCAAGCTATGCTAAAACATCAACAACAACAGCATGAAATACAACTATCATATACTATATTATTATCATGAAAAGAGAGGGGCTCGGCGTGGCAGTGTAGCAGATAATGCTTATCGCACGCAAAACTTTTTATGGCCCTGCGTAAATAGTGTAAAGTACTTTGCTGAAAGTGGCGCAAAAGCTGTCGCCCCTTTGGCAGCATTAGCAAAAACGAAAGAGAATGGGGTAGAATGAGAGGGGCCAGTGGGGCAACTGCCACAAAACATTGCAGCAAAAAAATGCAGTGCTTTTTTTATTAACCAAGTGTGAACACTAGACCACATTATGTGCGGCACACATTTGGCAACAGACACACAAACAGACTGACAATTGGAAAAAAAAACTTAAGGTACTCTTCGCAGTCCCAAAAAATAAAAAAATAACAAAAATAAGTTAAAATAAAATAAGACAACAGAAAATTTAGAAAATTGTTGCGCATAAGCTTCACCAACTTTTTTTGGTTGGTTGTTTGAGGCATTTTAAAAATATCCTACTAGACGTTATTTGTATGTGTTTGTTGTTGCTGCTGTCTCTTTTCACATCACTAATACGTCGCGTTGTCTTTGATTTTCTTTTAGGTGCGCTTTTTTGTTGTTTTACTTATAATTTTGCGCGTAAAGTGCGTGACTTTTAATTATAGTACCAAAAAATGTGTGAAAACGTATGTGGGAGTTGTTATATGTCTGATGTACTTTTGTATCTATTGCGGTGTGTCTAAAGTTTTTAGATACCCAGATAATGTTGCAAACAGCTTCAATGCTCATTGATAATTGCATAGCAGGCATGAGTTTGCGGTTTTTAGATAGTCTTAGAATATAAACTGAAATTGATATTAAAAATGTTAAGGATGTTTAAAAAAAACCTGTTTATAAAGCACTTCTTGAGTACCATAAACATAATAAATATCAACAAACTGCAGATTCTATTGAATGATGTGACATAATGTCGAGCTGTTAGAAGATACTTTTTGAAGTTACAGCACTTAAATTTGCTATTTGGAAAGCTTTACACAGTATGCTATTTAAAAACACTATCTTTAAGATACACTTGTCAATAGCGCAGGCATCAATGTACTATTTGCTTTGTAGTTAGCAGCAAACAGCGCGTGTGATTCGTTTGCCGACTGGCAACTGTGCACTAAATATTTAAAATTGTTGAATCTTGAGAGGTTTGCGGCGTCATCAGCAATGGCATCAGAAGCAGCAGCGATGCGTTGGCCCAATTGCTTCCGGTTCAAATCGATTACACAAAAGCGCGCTGCACTTTTTTTTCGTTTCCTTCTCATCTCGTCGGTGTTCAATCTGGTTCCGATGCCTTCTAAAATACTCAGTAGTATCTGCGCTCAAGTACATATCTAATGCTCTTCTTGTTTTTGTCTATACAAATGAAGTGCACATCGATTAGTGCTGCTGCCGCTTTTGTTTGAGTTATGTATCGGTATCTTTTTCATTTTTTTTATTTATTTTTTTGTCTCTGAAGCCCCTTCTCACCTTGTGGTAGCTGCATTTCTTGTTTTTCTAAAGAAAATTAATTGTTTTGTAAACACGTGAGTTGTTTTTTTGACAAACACATTGCATTGAAATGGAAAATTGCCGTGAGACTGAACAGATACGGAGCTCCTTATATACACATCAGAATATGTATTTGTTCTATTGAACAGTAAAGATGTATAAGTATAAATATTTTTCATTTGGCAGCGACAATTTCTGTAGGCAAATGCATCTCAATATCGTGATGTTTGTACTCAAACAAACATTTATCTATAGGCAAGTTGCTGTCAGCAAAAAAGCCACCGCACATTAATCACATCCTAAAGTGCTTAATAGCTTATATAAGTGCCTAAAACACTATATATAACAATATATATATATATAAATATAAAAATATATCACATTTAATCTTGTGACTTTGGTGACAATGCGACAAAATCTCAACGTTAAGTAATTGCAATGCATAAACTATTCTAAGATCACGCGAGAACTATATATCTATTGTAATGATATTTAGATCGTACGCGGCTGTAAAATACTCAGATTGAGTGAGCTAAAAATTATGGCTAAAAGATGAATGGTTTTTTTTTTTTAGAATTATTAACATATGTGCAAAATATATGTTTACGCTTTTTCATCCGACTTTTTAAACTATAGGGTATCAAACTGCACATCATCTGTCAGTTTGGCATTGAAATAGCTTAAATGGAAAGGATTTTAAATAAATAATGCCCCAAAATATATATTCTTACAACACGCTATTAACATGACTTGTGTTTGTTTGCTCATCGAGTTTTTGTTTGGCAATTCATTTTTATTGCCTCGCTTCGTAATCTGAATACGAAAAAAGCTATTTAAAGTACATACTACGAAAGTGTTGAGCAAAAAATTAAAGTATCCATAATATATGTGAAGAAGTTTAAGAAAAATTAATAATTTACCCTTAAAGTGAAATGTAATTGGGTTCTGTGGTTTGTTGCGCTTTTTAACGGGTTGCGTTACCAAATTGGAATTGTGTTAAGGGAAGCATTAAGTAAATAGATATATTATGAGGTTTGTGGTTAACCAATCTTAAAATTAAGTAGTTAATTTAAATGTGCGAAATAAAAGATTAAACAAAACATAAATTAAACACAATTTATTTGTATTTTTGCTCGAGAAACTAAATATATTCGAAAAAGCTGAAAAGTTAAAAGTCTTTAAATGTTTAAATACTTGCCATGAACGAGTCTATAAATATATATATATCAAAGTTTGAAAATTAATCAAATTTCAACATAATTTAGCGGCTTTATACTTTTTTTATGAGACAGGATTTGCTGTTGGCCAAACTGGTTTCGCATTTTGTTTGTTATGTTCATTAGGTAAATTATAATTTTATGATAAAAACATAAAATAAATTATTTAAATGACGTCGAATGAGTTGGAAACATGATAGAGCAACAAAACTTATACGCATGCGAGAACAAAATACAATAGTAAATTTAATATAAAGCAAAAACGTTAATTTTAAATGTTTTTTATGCAAATATCTATTCATATTTTTATTACAAAAATTTCATAAATGTTTATTCAGCAGTGAATATTTATTTATACAGATTTCTAAGCTACCAAGTCTCAAACTACATAGGTATGTAGAAAATTTGAATACAAAATCCACATAAACTATAAAAAAAATGCCAAACAGTCGAGTTTAAATTTAAAACGTTGCTCAGGTGGTAAAATTTAAGGAAGGGGGCTCTCATTTTGTCACAGGCCAAGTTGCCTTAGACGTGAACTAATTAAGTTGCGCATTTTGATCAGATTTAGAGCGGGACCAGTTTGCCTCAGCGATACGCAACGATACTTTCAACAAAACTCAAAACAAAGCCAATGTCAAATCACACTTGGAAGACCCTTCAACACACACTGTTTAATGAATAAATACGAAACCTCTTAAGAATGAATTTTGCTTGAGTATTTAAATGTATGCTAAGAGTTGAAAGCTGCGTACATGCTAGTAAACAGTCTATTTTATTAACTTTCACTTAATGCGTTTGAGTCACACACGTGTAATATATGACAGTGGCAAGTTGTCGTCAAGCAAGCAACAAGACGAATTTTCTGAAAACAGCAAACAGTAAACAAAATCCTACCAAGAGTTAAAGCTCCTTATAAGTCGATTTGATGAATGAATATCTAGCTTTGGTATCATTTATTAATTATTTGTTTTTCTCCGTCTCTAATATAAACATTAAAATAATAAAAGTTTCCGCAAAACCTTTTGTTTATCAAAACTAAAAACTTTCGCTTTCTGAAATAAGCAAGCATTGTTTTAAGGTGGGTTGGGTAGGAGAGTGGATAATTTTAAGTGTGTAATTTGGAAGGACGAACTGTTATTAAGTAGCCTAACACAAGTGCAACTATTTCGTAGCATCGATATCAAATTATATGGCCAGCCCATCATCATTGTCATAAAACATAATTATGTGGCGCATTATTTTTTACGATCTTCATAATATGTTGGACTGGTGAACATTGACAGACAGACGACGAAGTGAAATGGAACGCAGATCATTAAAATATACATTTCATCTGTTTTCTGTCTGCTGTGGCCGTCGTCTACGTGTTGGTTTATGTACAATATAGATATATGCATATATACTGGGTCTACATATAAGTACGTGCGGTTTTTTTTTCCGAAAATTTTAACTTAATTGTGAAAAATTGGCTATAATTTAATAAATAAATAAAAAATCTTCGTGGTGGATCTTAATCAAGTCTTCCATGCATCCACAAACTTTGGCTTTCGGAATTTTTCTTTTCAGTTTAGGAATCAATAAAATACCAAGATTTTCTTCAGACGTTTTCTACGTGTTGAAGCAATGAAACTAAACTCCCCGCAAAACAACTTTCTCGGTACAAAAGTTGTCAATTTCGAAGCACATAGAAACAATGTTGCCCAATGATGATACTTTAAAATGAGGGAACTGCAGGATAAAACAAAAAAACTTCACTAGTAGTGACATCTGTTGACAAACCGCACGAACTTATTTGTACACCTAATTTTTACATATAGTATATATAAATATATATTTTTTTTAGCTGCTTTGGGTTATTTACTTCTTTACAACATGGCACACAAGTGTCGCTTGTCCCTAAATAGTCTTGTTTTTCTAAAGGCTATATGTATTGTGCTTTTTTTTGTTGTACCATGTTGTGTACCTTTATTGTTGTTGCAGTTGTGGCTGTGCCCGCTGCGGCTGTTGCCTTTTGATGCCGTTACAGAATATTTAACATGAATTCTACCAACAGTTAGCATTAACAGCAACAACAACGCTAACAAGAATGAAACTTTTGGCGTCGCGTGGCATACATTTTGGCCTGCTGCTGGGCTGGCGTTCTGGCAGCGGTTTCTTTCGTTCTTTTTTTTCTCTTTTGGGTGAAAGGCGTAAAAAAGTCATGGCAAGCTGGCAAGGGGTTAGGCAAAGTCACATTTTTGTTTTGGAGATGGGTGTGAAGCTCAGTTGTTTTTAATTGTAAAAACAATTCTCAAGTATGGAGTGAAAGTTCTTAAATATTTAAAAAAAAAACTCAAATGCGCATATCATCATTAAAGCTAATTTTTATATGAATTTTATTGTATGTATATAAAATGTTAATATTGTCAATAAATTTTTATTGTGTATATTTTGTATATATATATGTATATCATTTAGAACTGTCTCTTCAGCCCTGGCTTGTTGGCATGCAAATTTCGTTTGTTCTTGTATTGTTTTTGTTTGACAATATTTTTGAGCAGTCGTAAATGTATGCGTTTTATGAGCGTTTCTAAACGCGCGCGCGTGGCATCGACAAAAATATTTAAATTTCAACGCCTTTGGCTTGGCATTAGCGGTGAGGGTGAGGAGGAGAAGGTGTTTGCAAACTTTTATGTTTATGTGTGTTAGTGAGTGTTATGATTATCTGCAGTGCGACGACATCGTAGCACAAAGCAATTAACATTTTGATGCCTGAAATTTGGCCCACAGCAGACAAAGTCAGACAAAATGAACAAGCGGACACACAGATAAACTAAGAGACGGTCAACATGCAACTTATGAGTTTTGTCTGTTATTTATTTTAGCTTGGCGAGTTGTTGGCAACTGAATTGTTGTTGTTTATAGTAATTAAAACGGGGTGCACTTAAATGTTGCATACAAAATGCAGCTACTGTTTGTTGCTGTTGCTGTTGCTGCTGCTGCTGCTGCGTAGGCATCTGAACACGTGCCAAAAAGTCAGCCGAAGTCTAAGTGCAACGACAACGTCACTCAGCCGCCCCGTTATACGCCCTGCGCCACTTCCTGATCGTGTATCCCATAGATACACTTGTCGCCGATGTTGTTGCTGTTGCTGCAGTTAGTGCGTGATTATTTTCAAATTCGACACAGTTTTATGCGCAAATTGTTTTTGTTGCCACATTTATTTTTAAACAATTCGCCAGTAGCACTGCCTCCCTGACTTTTTTTCCCTTGCTCGGCTTCATTTTGCGAGTTGTTTTCAGTTTTAGTTTTTCTTTCTCACTCTCTCTCTCTCTCTCTTGGCCAATTTGTGCATTTGTTGTTATTGGGTTTGGGGGAAAGTCATTTTCGATGTATTTTCACCGAGTTTTTTGCATAACTGCATGAGATGCCCGGTCTCCCTTTTGGGTGGTGTTTTTGTGTTTTATGTAACCCGCTCACCACTTGACGCACCCACAGATACAATTGTATCTTTTATGTCACTGAGTTTGCCGTGCGCGTGTGTTCGTTGATAGGCGCTGGCGTTGCCAAAAATAAACTGTGCCACTTTGCCGCCATCGTCAAGCGTTTGCTTAATATAGCCGCACACTAATTAAATGTCAAAATTGTGAATAAAAGCGCTTAGAATGAAGAATTTATATGCAAATCAACTAATCTTAAGTGCTTGGAATTTTCAAAGCCAATTTCGAATATAGCCATAGCTTTTGTGTGTTAAGCGCGCTAAGCAAAATACATACATTCCTAATTGTCATGTGACAGACAGTTAGGCAACATACATATAGAAACATATATTTATAGCTATAGCAGGTGATGATAATGAAGACTGATAAAGATATATAAATATTTTATACAAGATAGCTGAACATTTATTTCCAGCTAGCTGGGATTTATTGTTTGACTTATTCCTAGAAAGAAAAATCGAAGAAAAAATGCACAAAAGAAATTAAGTTCATGTTGAAGACCTAAGGATAAATGAATATTTAAAGGAAGTAAATGCAAAACAGACAGATTATTCATACATATATATAAACCTGACCTTTAACATTAACTTTTCTTAATTGCTTGAATAACAAAATCTCTCTCTCTTTACAGCTTTGATATTGCAACATGCTGTTGTTGCAACCACAAACCTAAGCGTACCAGCAAACAGTAGCTGCGTTATTTTGATTTCTTGGCCTAAACAACAACTGATTAACTGCACTGACATGACAAGAAAGTCATTGGAGTTGATAAAATGCATTATCAGCGGGGAAGAAGACGAAGATGAAGATCCGCAACAGCAACTGAAACAGATGGAACGCAAAGCTATGAAATTAAAAAGTGTTAAACAAGTCTACAATATGATAACCTAATTTCCTGCCAGCAAGCGTTGAATTTTTTACTGGAACTCGGAAAACTTTAAACAACAACAACAAAAAACTCACAACGAAACGAAAGTAAAGAGATTTTTTTTTTCTTTTACACTGGGCGTTCATATGTGTCAACGATATTTAAGGGCGTGGCACACGCCCCGCAGCAACAACAACAGTAACTGACAAACTGAGGGGGCGTTACCCAAAAGCAACAGCAGAAGTGCAACAGCAACATTTTTATATAAACAACAACAACTAAAAGTGTACAACTGCAGTAGTTAATAATATTAACAACAACAACAACGAGTAAAAGACTCTTGTGAAACTGCAGTTGTAATCTTACATGCGAAGAAACCTGCGTTTGGATTGGAGGGCCCTGGCGCTGCTGGGCGCCCTCCTTTCGATTATCATAGCCTGGTCGGGTGTGGTGTTTGCCATGCCAGCGCTAACGACAACGATGTCGAACCAAGACACAAACAATACAAAACTTAATATGTCTACTAACACCAGCAGTTTCAACAACTATAGCATTAATCAACTAAATATTAGTAATCATAGTTCTATACAAAGTGATCATAGTCGTAATAGTCGTCTCTTAGTGCTGAAGAATGAATATAGTTTAGATCAAAATGAAAGTATTAGTGCTGAATTTAATATGCGAACGTTAAACACAACAACAATTCAAACAACTGTCATAAATACAATAATCACAACACCAACAACATCAAAACCCAATAGCAGCAGCAGCAGCAGCACAACAACAACAGCAACGACAATTGCTGATACAGATCGATTGGGCTTTTTTATCTCGGTGGCGCCAAGTGAACATTTAGCTATACTTTCACGCACTGAGCGCAGCATACGACATCAGCATCTGCATCAGCATCATAAGCAACTGCAACACATGCGTCAACAGCAACAGCAACAATCGCCTGCTGCTACTACCAACAGTAACAACAATTTCATTGGTTCGAAATCGAAAAGACTGAATAACTCTAGAAATAATCTTCACATAAATAGTAGCAGTAACAACAATCCCAATATCAACAGCAAAAGCAACAATAATATCAATAACAATAATCCCAGTAATTTGGATCGTAATGAACGTTCCACCATCTCCCTTCTGGCGGGTCCATCGCGCAAGATACAGTTGTATATCAAGAATCGTATACTACAAGTGCTGCGAGATGGTACCGTTAATGGCACACAGGACGAGCAAAGTGAATACAGTGAGTACTTAATGTTTCATATACTATTTTACTGTTTTATTTATATTTTGTACTATGTATGTATTTAAATAAAGAAAATTTACTCTAAATTTAGTAAACTTATGATGCGCTCTATATATTTTTGAAAATTTAGTTAAATCTCTTTAGCTCGAGTATGCTTGAGAATGCAACTTTGACCTTATATGTGAATGGGCTGTCAAGATGAACTTTAAAGCTGGAGCCTCATTGTAACATAAACAAGCAAATAAACTAATGCGCACAGTCAAACATAATATTTGAAATATCAGGCACACTATATCTTTATAGAATACATATAGACATACAGACACGCCCACACAGCAGCAGACAACAAGTTGAAAGTTCTCATAAAAAAGGTGATGTTCAGAAAGCTGCGTAAGACAACCTAAGTGTTTGAATAATTCAAGAGGGGCTGACAAAAAAACAAATCTAAAATAGGTTGAAAAGTTTTCGAAAAAATTTCAGAAAAAGTATTTGCAGTCGAGCTGTTTATGTTGAGCGTCATTAAATCAAACACATGATTTGGCAATCTGCTTGCCGCTGATGCTGCTGCTGCTGTGAATAAAAATCTGTTGTTTTATTCGGCACATAAATTTATGTTGTGCGTATGTGCATGTGTGTGTGTGTGTGTTTAAGTGCTCAGGATGAATTGCTGGCATAGATCTTGTTTTAATGTACTGAGCGACCTGATTAGCTGCCTGCCTATGAGTCAGAGACCAAACCAATCGGCCCATCAGCTGCCAATTTGCATAACCTGGCGGGCAATCAATTTTTTCTTTTCTTCAATCAGCGATAAGCAGCCAATAGCAACTTGTTTTGCCAAATTAATTTTCTTACATTATGTTTTTTGCTTCCCTTTTTGCTGCAGCAATTCGCAAGGCTGATAACAAAAGCGGCAGCCGAAAAAAAACTTGTTGTACAAGTGGCAAGCAACAATCAAGAAAGCATTGCGCCCGGATTGCGCGCGTTTTTTATCGCGCGCAGGCATCGTCATCGTCATTGAGACATCAGCCCAAGTGATGCCGCATTGATAGTGTAGATATATGTATGTTGCTGTTGCTTTTGTTGTGTACTGATACACAATTTATGTTGTTGTTGTTCGCCTGCAGTTTCGGGTGTTAATTTGATTTCATGCGCCTGCCACACGCGATAATGCGATAAGATTTAGACCCAAAAGTTGTTGTTCCTTTTTTTTTCGGTGAGCTTAATTTATAAGGCACCTGAAAGTGATTTTTATAATGTCGCAATCGCCCAATACAAACTACTCAACCACTTTCTCACAAGTCAAAAGGCTGTATTTATTGCGTGACTTAGACTTCTGTAGAGCAAGGTAATCAGCACTTAGTATTACTGTTACCTTCTTTTTCGCTTTGATAAGAAGAATACACACACAGTTTGGAAAGTTTGTGCTAAGTGGAAATTTTTACACATTTTCCACAAAGTTCATCAAGCAGTTGACCTCCAAAAGTCAACAAATTTAAGCTTCACTCAACTTGCACATTTGCAAAAATTGCTGAGGCGACTAACGGTGAGACCGGATCCTTAAAACCCTTAACAATGTCGTGGGGCGTGCATATTTTCATAAAGATATATGAGAGTACAACAGCACTTGGTTGGGTTTGCTTCGCCGTCTTGGGGGCAATTATGCGACTGATTTAGTGCGTGGTGCGAGGTGTGAAGTTAACTGAACTTGCTTTTGACTAAAAATATAAATGTATTCATATGTTGTTGCTTTTGTACAGTGAAGAGATGCTAAAAGCTTCCGACAGATTTTTTGATAACTTAATTTACGGCACGTCTTCAGCGAGTTGATGAAGTTGAGTTGCTTTTGCATCGATTTTAGCTGTGTGGTGCCGGCTTCAGTTACTTTCACTGTCACTCGCCTTTTGACTTGAGTGTTAATTGCCTTTAGCCTAACTGTAGCACACTTTTGGTAACATATTTAAGCCGCTGCTTTCTGACAGTGCTTTCAAAATAATTGGTCTTTAAATGCCAAATACCAGAGAGCAGCAAATGTATACTTTGTTCCCAATAGTACCAGAGCATTAAGCATTTAAGTTATAGCTTCAAGAACTTTCAACATCCAGCGAAGACAAATTGCATAAGCTGCGTAAATCTCTACCTGGAGCTATATCATGATTGATTATTTTAATCATTCGCTTTTGGGCTATTCAAGGCAATTTCAACACCAAATCACACAAACACACTCGACCACACATTGCCATTCAAAATTAACCTCCACTATTGTATGTATGTATATCTGTAACAATTTTGAAAATTTTTATTTAGTTCAAACAGTTACTTTGATCTTAAATAAATTAAATTTGACCTAATTTATAGACTCACCTTTGAGGAGTAAATTAATCTTGTTGACAGTTCAGCGAGCGATTATTTCATTTTCAGCACATACCATAATAAATTAGATTTTTACAGCAACATTTTCAAGCTCAAACGTCTCAACATGTATTTAGCTACATTAATAGCACTGTTTCCGGAAAATAGAAAAATTCCTTGAAAATTAAATTTTTTTTTCGTTAGATAGATTCTCACATTTTTGGACAGTATAATGAGCTGGCTGCCACAGACGTTGTACGTGGGTGGTGTGCTGAGGGCGCACCACTTGATGGGCCATTGTCAACTAGTTGTCTCATCACATTGCGGCATGCGCGTGTATTTTGTAGGTGATTTATGAGGCATAGGGAGGGGGCAATATGGAAAGTTGCGTGAAAGTGTTTTGTATTAGATAAGATAATGTTTGTAGTGTAGCAAATAGTTGTTGTTGGTATGACTGAAACTGAAACACGGACAACGCAATATGTCAAATGGATTTATAGTTGGCGTTGACGTTCACTGTTTCACTTTGCTGTTAGATGCTCTGCAAAAGTGTTCCGGGCAACGCTATTTTTAATACTGATGGCAATGAACTGTACTTCGCTTTGAAATTTCTCAAGTGTTTTCTTTGCTTTTTGATTATGTAAATGTTCTTGGCCATTAAATTGTTTACTGGTTAGAGTCACCCACATTTTTGATGACCAGCGGTCGCTTTTATGGCCCAAAGCATGCGTTTAACATCAGCAGCAACTGCATTGCCAAGAATGTTAAGTTATGCGTAAAGTTCGTAAGCCAACCAGGTTGGTTCGTGATATTTATGAAGCTGACCAAACTATATAAATTACCATGATAAATGATATTTTGCACGCAGTTGTTGCCAATCTGCAGGCTGCTGTCTGCTATCTCTCTTTTAATGTTTCTGTTTTTTGTTGTTTTACAAGCAGTTTTACGAGCAATTCATTTTCACTTCAGTCCAAAAAACCAGCAGCCCGACAGTTGCATATTGACCGCTGGCCAGTGGCAAAAACATTGACACAGAATTCGAAACTACACCAAAATCTTGCAGCAACAGAAACTTAATTCGAAAATTTATTGTATAAACAATAAAATTGTTAAACAACATGCTAAATAAGTTTTTTTTATTAAGTACATGAATTATGTCGAAGTTTGATTGGCTTATGCGGCGTATGCGTTATTTATAAACTGAGCTTATTTTGCTACTGTTTCGTGAGTTATGGTTAATGGGTTAGTGTAATTTGTTAATTGCTATGTTTATTTACAAATTTGTTATAAAATTGCATAGGTTACTTTGTCTTAGTAAGAAATATAAAACTAGTTGACAAGACTTTTATTAATATTATTTGTATGCTGCTCCATAAATATATTTTAATTCTTACAAAAAAGATTGCGGCTCAAAGTTCTTCTATGAACTTTGATATTGTTAATAACCCATTGAAAGGCCTTATCTAAAAGGCATTCAAAGTTCGATGTGCCATTAAAAGTGAGAGCATTTCGTGCTCGTTTTTTTCTTTTTTAGATTTATGATAGCGCTAGCGATTTCCAATTAGAGTGCAATTAAATTATAATCCCCGGCACTACATCAAGCCCCACATACGATCGTTTGACACAGTTTCGACTACAATGTTGTACTTTTTTATATACTATATGTGTGGCAATATGAACGATAATGCGATTGCCTACACCCCCCAATGCCTGATATGATATTTACGATGAGGCAGGTACATGATTGTGGGGAAATACCAGGCGCCAATGCATGCATTGAAAGTTTTTTCAGCTTTAAATATTGAGCATTGAGTCATAAATAAGACGTATGCCAAATAGCTGAATAATTTGTTTAGATAGTCGCGTCTTTTATCTTATTGAACAAATTAGTCGAAACACTTGCACTTTGATTAATATTGGCATTTTAGTGACGGCAACTCGGCTCCAATCGGCATGTAAATTAATCACATAATTTGCACGAATTTCAAAACAAGTTGCAGAGTCGATAGCAAAACAACAAAAAGAGCAACAACTTGAACAACTTTTAGCTTGGCAATGCAAATTGGCTTAATAAATTGATCCAGTTATTTCTGTTTGTAATGCATATAGCACTCACTTGTAGGTGGCCATGTTTTGGCTGTTTTACCACTTGTTGCTGCTGTGCTCTGTGATGTTGGCCGATTTCCTACTTGAATTTCATGTGTGTGTTTCTGTACTCTCTTGTGGCTAACCCAAATTTTCCCCGAGTTTCAGTTTTCTTCATTTATTTGATTTTGGCTGGAGCGAGACGTGTGTCTTGGCCACAAAAGATTTACGACTCGAATGACCATGAACGTGCTGCTATGGGGAGTACGTACAATTCGGTATTAATAGTAAATTATCGCATTGGTATGCAAACCAAATGAAACGAAACGAAAACTTGAGAGAAAAATGAAGTAAATGATCTGTGTAAAGTATCTTAATTCAGCTTTTTGTGTATAGAAAGTGTTTGCTTAGTGGACACGGTTTGGAAAAGACGTTTGGATAGGTGTCGGGAGCTGTGTAATAGTTTGTTATACGACTCCATGTTATATGTTTGGGTGGGTCGTGAGCCAATGCAAGATGTTTAAATTGTATGCATCTTCCGGGAATGGATTAACTTTTGAAATATGTAGAAGTTTAACTCAATATTGTTATTTCAAAACATTGATGATTTCCTCTTAAAAAAAAATAAGCTAAAATATTTATTTAGCTATAATACAATCTGAAAATAATCTTAACATATTTTTCTTTACTTCCGCAAAGTCTTGACGAAATGTACAATTATGAGTAGGCTCTTTACAAGCTCAGCATGATTTATTTGCAAGCACTTTTCCAAGAATATGTTCTCTCTACTTGTTAGCTTCCTCATTAGGGTCTTCTTTCTAACACTTTCCGAATGAATTTTCCAAACGCAACCCACACAGCGGCATTCAGGGACATAATATTTTGCGTGGCTAGACTACATACTTATTCGCTTAGACATATGTACATTTCTTTCGTATTTCTTGCCAAAGTGGAAACAATTTATTAGCGACAATTCGCTAGCTTGTAAATGATATATTAATGACCGATTCACGACAACAACAACAACTACAACAACAACTGCAACAAACAATAACAACAAAAATGCTAGTTGCAAGCCGCACACGCGCACAAAATAGCAAAATTTCAATTACAGATCGCGTACTACTATGAATCCGGTTTTTGAAATGAAAGCCGGAGCATAGCCAACTCTTAGCCACCCAGTCAAGCACTCTCTCATATACCCACATCTGAAAAAAATAAATATAAAACGCCTCTTGGCAAGTGCGGCTTACGCATAGATATGTTCGCACTTAATAGCTCAAGTTTACGGCAATCGACAAATTGGCGCGCTAATCTATGCTCTGCAAAAACAAAGAGCAAAAACATTTATGGTTTTTTTTTTTGGTTTTTCGCATTGAGTCTAGAGTTATTTGGTGATGCATGAAGCGTAGGACACTGTGGCGGCTCTTAATATGCGTCGCACCACATGCCTCGGGCAATAAACATCGCCTCGAGGCAACGTCAGGCGGCGGCATTTTGTGTTTGGGTTGGAAAACCCGCTCCACATACAACGACGATACGACGTCTACTGGAAGCGGGTTAAGTGCGTGCAATTTGCGCTGATAAAACAAACTTCGGCTTGAAAAAAATATATGTAACGGGTGCAAGGAGGGGTTTGGGGGCGCAAAATTAACTGAAGCGGCCAAATGACTTCCGTTGGAAAAGTGAAAAGTCGCGCAATCGACAAAAGAAGAAGTAAGAGGGGAAATGTTTCAAGCGCTTGCCTAATGGCACTGCTGCCGTATCTTGCAGATACATTTGTATCTTACAAGTAGGAAGTGTACCCAATTGAGGTGATGACACACACAGTGTGTGTCGTTTGTTTGTGTGTGTTTGCTGGCAGTGTATACAAATATTCTAATGGCATGCGTGCCACGAGACGCTACGAGACGTGCGTCTGGTATCGGGTCTGGTCCGTGGCACCGGCTATCCACATGCTACACCGTTAATTATTTAGGCGTAAATATTATTTTACTATTCTTGTTTTTCTTTTTTTGTAATTAAATACTAGAATGACAATTAAAAATTGTTTAACCCTTCAATAGGTTGATTAAATTACATTCAGAAATAAAATAATATATTAAAACAAATAAAAACAGAATTAATATATGTTCTTGTTTTACTAGGCCAAACTAGTTAATTGTAAAATTAATTTTACAATTCATAAAAATTACATTTTGAACCAATATGAATGAATGAATTAGTTATATAGAAAGCTTCGTTATACGTAAGTGAAAGATCGACTGTGTATTTAGTTTATTTTTAGTCTTAATTTGCTCACAGTGCATACACCTAGGTTCTCTATATAGTTGGGCCGTTGACTTGCTGTTGTAGTCGCTTTATTTAAACTAATTGACGCCCGCCGCATAACGCAAACCATATGATAGGTGTGTGCGGGCTATATCTCCCCCTTCTCTCTCTCTCTCTCTCTCTCTGCTGCAATTGGAAAAGTGTCAATTGCCTTGGGGTCTGTAGGAACTAAAGTTCTATCAGGGGATGGGGTGAGGCACGGTAGCTGGGCAATTGATGCGCGTCAAAATGAACAATGAGTTTCAATTAGTTGCCACGTTTGGATTCCATTCTCCATTCCAAATGGACATTTGTGATATGTGGCAAGCAATGAGGAAGTCTGAATGGCTTGCTGATTGAGCCGAACGGGTTAAGCGGTGATCGAGGGAGTTGATGTGCCAAGCTTTGGGTGCTTGAACTTGCAACGGCATATTGCCGCACATGATAAAGCATATGTGTACATTTTGCACAAATGTTTGCACACAAAATGCTTAATTCTTATAAGACACTGAAGACAATAAGTCATATCATTGCGACTAAAAGAATTGAAATGAAATTTATATAATTTCTACATTTCACTACTTCAACCTAACTTCATGAAGCGATATATTAAAATCTAAAGTTTACTTGTTTGAATGTCTCAAACTCCCAAAATGTTTCGTTATGTAAATTTCCGCATTGGCTAAATGACGCAATTTAATGAAAGTTTATATTTGCCATTGCATTCATAAATCGCATATTAACCAACAATTTTAATGATCTGACTAAAAGTGAGACTTTTAAATGCCTGGCTAATGAACGATCCCCGATTAATTTCATCACAATTCTAACTCAAAGACTTTATGAGCCGAGTACTTAAAGCATATGTACTATCTGTGGGTATAATCCAGTCCATTAAGATCAAACACTTTCTATCGCCAAACAGCGGGCGAAATGCTTCCGTGGAGGTGGAGCTGTGGCAAAAATGGCATTTTATGAGCTTAGAAGACGGACAAAAATTACTTGCTGGCTGCCTAGCACTTGATTGCACCTTGCAACGTGCAACGTTTAACATGCAACGAGCTCAACTTGTTTGTTTTCAATGGCATCTTTTAGTGATTGGAAAAACCGCGGGGCTAATAGACTGACAGACAGCCAAAGTGACAGACGGAGCCGCCCAATGCATTGGCTATGGCCATGCTATGGTTTTTAACGATCTCGCTAATTTGCCAAACACCAAATGCGGCCTTTTATTATTTACACGAACTAAACACACACACACACACACAAACACAACGGAGTGTCAGTCGTCAAGTGTGTGTAGGCGATCTTGCCATGGTTGTCTGGCAAGTCAATTGCCAGGGCAAACATATTTAATTGAAGAGCAGATAAACGGCTCAAACTGCGCACACCAGATCGATTTTTATGGCCAGGCTTCTTCTTTTTATGTGAATGGAGCAATTGCATAATGAGCTGCTCAATGATGAACTCTGGCAAGACCACTGACCCAGTAAGAAACGCATATAATAAAGAACAGTTAAGAGCAAAGCGGCGTATTTTTAATACACTTGCAAAAATACTGTTGTCGAGTTGCTGCATATCAAACAGCTGATTAAGCTGCAGGATTTTTGGTGCAATAATATATGATTTAAATAAATATAATGCATTAAATCTGAAATCAATAATTCAAAGTTTGTTTGTTTTTTTTGAATTTGGAAAACATAACCAGCGATATCAAAGAAAGTAAATTTACTTAAGGATATTTTTGTACGACAAGTCAACAAACTTTCAAAATTGCAGCCCTGCTGCCGTTAAGCAAAAAGTTGCCCACCCACGTGGACAGTGGACAATCAATTTAAAAAAACAAAAAACAAAACGTCCAATTTGGTCGCATCAAAATTTGCTGACTACTGCCGAGCAGACTGCGACTGGGTCGTTGTTGTCTTGGTTGGTTCTCAACTGTCCTGAGACCCGCTGTGCGACAATTGAAAGTGGAGCCCCGGGGCCGTACAACTTGTTAACTTGTACTTGTACTAGCTGCCTTTCTTTCTCTTTTTTTTTTGTTTCTTTGTTGCAGTAATTTAGCAACTTGTTTCGATTACTTCATTTGGCTTTTGGTTTTTTAACAAGCCACACAGTTCTCTCTCTCTGAAGCGTGTGACCCAGTTTGCTGTTGCCAGCCAAAAAAGTCACCACAATTTGTTATAGCACAAAAGAAGTAATAAAGTTTGAACAAATGTTGTATATGATTATATATTTTATACGATACGATGCCTACTTAAATCGTGCGCCACTAATTGACCACTCCGGTGGTGCTGTGCTTTTGTTCACTGATATCGCATATCACTCGAGCCAAGTTGAGCTGAGCTGAGCTGAGGTGGTTCCATAAACCATTGTAAATATGGCCATTTAATATTAGCCATTGTGCTGTTGCCCCCATAGACATCGAAATTTATGGCCAGGCCATACAGAGTTGCGCATTTCGTTTGGACAGATTGTTGACAAATGTCACGGGAGTTCGCATTGTCGCCCTGCCCCGCCCCGTCCCGTTCCGATCCGTACCATTCGTTCCAAACGTGGGGTGCTATGCTAATTACCATTGCAACAGCTCTGACAGCTCTGACAGTTTGTTCGACTACTGCACACGCCCACACAAACACAACTAGACGATCACGCCGTGATGTATGAGTGCTACGCGAATCCACAAAAAGAATAACTATGTCAGTTGCCGTTTCAGCCGTCACAAATATCTTACCTTGAACATTGACAAATTTTTTATTTTTATAGAAACTATTATCTATTTTTTCACAAATTTTTATTAACTCTGTTATTCTATTCCTATTTTTTTGAGGAATTGAGAATAGATCGAAAAACTAGTGATATACAAAGTGCTGATGCTTTAAAACGGTAATCTCCAACACTGCTACCAAATAACACTAATCACCCATCAACGCTGTTTGAAACTGGCACGCGTGGCAACAAGCACCCGCATAAAAAGATCAACCCACTCAATTGAAACCATGTCTAAGGCCTAATCACATCGGAATCTACAATACAAAAGAAAAGGAAAATGTAGTTTTCATTGCAACGATAATCAGTGAGTGCTTAACTCGAGTCATTTACATGCACAACTTGCATTTTATTTTTATCCAACCATGGGTGTTCTTCCAAAATGCCAGCTGCTGTTTCTATTCTTTTCGGGATATTATCTAAATAAGTAAAGTGATCTACTTAGAGGCCCGCCTCAATTGTACGCCATTAAAGTACTAACGAAGAAGGAGTTCACAGTGGGTGTTAAAGCAAGCAGCTGCACAAGTTTTAGAGTCTTTGAGACGACACTTCAGTCTGGATGGCTGGATGTTTGCCTGTCTGTTGACTGGTTTATAATCGATGACTGAGAGTCTGTAGGATATGTAGAGGATTTTCGCTTGGAAAACTGAAAACATCAATCGGCACCAAGCTGTTTACATACAAGATGCCATGAAGTTCTTTAGTTCTCTGTGCGCGGCTTAGCCAAGTTTTAATTGCTTTAAAATTCTTTCGACAAGCTGACAAGCATTAGATACTGATCTTCCAACCAGTGTCTAACGGCACTTTGATTAAATTCAACTCAATGCGATTCAATGTGATAAACTTCTCTTCCCCCTACACACACATACACACAAACACACACAGTCTATTGCCCCGCTATCAATTCAATTCAGTTCGATACGAATTTGTTTTGATTGAGTCTCTTTCTTTTTCTCTGGCTACCAGTTTATCTAGCGGCGCCGTGTTGAACCTGTTGATTTGCCTATCAGCACTTGTCGATGTCGTTGATATGTTTGTTGTATTTGTGTTTGTTTTGGGTTGGCTTTCCACCGCTATTGCCACACAGTTGGCCAAAAGAAATCAATGCCTATCTGTGGCATAACATCAGCCTGCCCAATCGATATTTACATTTATCTCTACTTCAAAAACCATTTACTAGCTGCTGCTGAATTTTGATTTGACAGATTGATTTGTATCTCGGCCCGGGCCTAATGAAGACAAATGTCTGCAAAGTCTGGGCGGTCTTTGGCTCTCGCTGCTCAATTGATATGTAAGGCGGGCGCATGGCCACAAAATTAATTCCATTAATTGAACATATTGTTAAATCTATGAAAAATCGTGCTTTCTTTTAGCTAAAATACTCTCGCGTTTGGCAGTTGTGAGTGTTATGCAGGGCGTGGTTGCTAATAGGAGGGTAAGGCATACTGATTTTATTTTTTCTATTGCCTCTTTTGACGTGCGTATGCGCAATTTTTTATTAAGCTCTTGCGTCATTTGTTTAAATAAGTTATATATATTTGTTATGCTTGTTAGCTATGTGAAAACATTAAAAAATGTATATTTACTAAAAAACACATAAATTGAATCTAATGTTTCTAAGTATCTTAACAATATGCTTTTGGAAAAAATGGAAAATGGATTAAACAAAAGTGAATGTTTCGAATATAATTAAAAAGGCCTTACAAGTTTTTGTAGTTAAGACAGCGAGCGTTTTAAAGCTGATAATGACAAATTTATTGATATTTTATTATCAATTTTTTTATTTGACTTTGGGATCTTTAAATGTTTTTAAAAAACATGCTATTGGGCATATTTAATTATTCTCAAATTTTTGTGCTCGTCCAAATTTTTTTTAGCCATTCTGCCACAATCGACAAGTTGTTAACTATCTCTAAAAATATATATTTTTCATTCATATTTATATATTTTTCTAACCAAAGTTCACTGCGATTTGTTGCCAGTTCAACTTGAACTTGCATCACTTAAAGCTTGGCAATTTATCAATAATAATTGTTTTATTTGCTTGAAAACAACGGGGAATCGCTCTGAGAACTAACCGTTATCGGTTCGGAGCCTCATGTGATCTCCGGCTTGAGTTAAACACAAATCTAAGCCAAAAACTGGTCACTCTCACACCCAAACAAACCACAAGCTCGCCACTTGCTAATAGAAAAGCACTTTAGAGCCCCAAAATGCGTTACAGTTTAGGTGTGAAAAAGCAGGCCGGATGGAGGCAAAAAAGAGTACCAGATAGTCAAAGGAGATATCTCAAACGTTTGCAGCGACCAGAAACAAGAAATTGCAATTTAAAAGCGATAAATTTAAGTGGAAAAGGCAAAGACAAAGCGAGAATTGAATTGGTTAACAGGAATCGCTAGCCAACAGAATCGAGAGCATAAATAATGTGCGTTTGTAGCCAAATTGACGCGGCGTGCAAATGAAGTGAAATGAAAATTGAAATGGCAAACAAAAAAACTAAAAGGAAAATGCAAGCGGCCTAGTCAAGTGATAAATCTATCTATTAGCCAAAGTGTGCACGTAGACTTGGCCAACAGCTACAGCAGAAGCAGCAGTTGAAGCAACAACTTTGTTAGCGCCGCCGCCAACGCGACTGCAGTGAGGCGATTTTAATCGCGCCGTCGCCGTCGGTCTCTCGACTGCATAATTTATAAAATCCATTTTAATCAGCGCGCGCGCTGCGCACAAAAATTACTTTGTCTGCATTTAAATGCAAAAGGAACAAAAACTCAAAAAAAAAAAAAAAAAACAGGGCCAAGTCCTGAACTTGGCCCAGCGGCAGGTGGCTCGAACTTGTCTTTGAGCCTAACTACGCCTGGCCTGTGATTCTGAGCCCGATTCTGATTCCGATTCTGTTACTGCAATGTCGGCTCTTCTACAACGTGCCGTAGGTGTGTTAATTCGAGCTGATTGCGTAGCGCGTTGAGCCCGCGCTTTGCTCATTGAGTTGTCAGTGCGTTGTCTCCGAGTTGCCAACTGCACTATGATAAATGGCCCACAATTATGTCTGCTGCCTCAAGATCTACAGCCATCGATGTTGTTGTTATTGCTTGGTTCAAAGGCAGCACAGCCGGCAAACAGAAAACACAAAGAAACAAAATAAAAAAAAAAAAACAAACGCTAATTGAATAAACACGCTGAAACGAGCGAGAAAGCAGCGCTGAGTAAGCTTATGTATCTATGCATCTAAGTATCTATTGCTACTTATTTGTATACTGATGCATGTGTGTGTGTGTGTTTAGTTATGCTCAACACAAATTGGCACAAGTGGCAGCCAATTCTTCGCACACAAACTAAAAAAAAACATCAAAAACATGAGTACTGCAAGCTCATCTTATAATGCGTTTGAAAACGCTCGCGTTTTTAGGTTGCTCTTGAGTTAATTTCGTAAATTTATGCGCCCAATTTTTTTGTTTACTAAATTAGCTTTGGTTTCAAATTGTAAAAGTATATTGCAAAAATATTGAATAATATTTAAAAACAGAAAATAATATAAAATTAAATATTTACGTGGTAAGCATAAAATGTCGAAATGCTTATTATTTTATTGGATTTTTCTTCATCTTTTTTTGGACCCATAAGCTACTCCATTATTTTAAAAATAGAATTGCTGCTTTGAGTCTAGCTTTAAGCTCATGTTCTCATATCACTTAACTATTCAAGTCTCAAAATCCTGAGATTCGTTAAAAACGAGCATTCACATGACTTGCCTTCAAGCTTAAAGTCTGCATAAGCAAGATGAATTAAAAAGTCAGCTGACACTTAACAATTTGGCACATCATTAGCTTTGACTGAACGCAAAGTTCGTGCGAAATTTCTTATCATAATTCAAAGGCCAATAAACGATAAGCGTTGACATATTTAGCTAGGCTAGTTTTTTTTTCTTTTTTGCTATAAAAGTGAACGTTTTGACTTTTGGTGCAATTCTTTGTATACATAAGACAACTAGTTTTTTTTTTTGGGGCTTTAACTGCAAAAAAGCTTTTTAAACTATTAATCAATATAATTGATGACAATTGGCGAGTTAGTTTTATTTTTTATTTTTGGCTGTTCAACAAAACGCTTATCGGTATTGCGCGAATCTAACACTATTAGTCAATGGATCTCGTTTTAGAAGTTGAACAGCTGCGCCCGCCTCATATCATCAATTTATCTGCAACTGCAACTGCAACAGCGAATGCGATCTATCTTCAGAGCTGCAAATGCATTCCTGTTCAATTGGCAGGAGTGTGTGTTCTTTGGGTGGTGTGTGCTGTTGGAGGGCAACTGATTTATGAATTTGACCGTAGAAGTCAACGCGCTGCGGCCAGTTAATGACCCTGTGCCACGGAATTTTGCATAATGATCACTGAATTTATGGAAGCACTACGATCCCGTACGCACAATTGCCTATCACTTGATTTAGTGAATTCGCTGACTCCGCTTGTTGGCCCTTCAAATGGCCAGTAAGTTAGTAAGGCAATTGTAAATCAACTTCAATACGCATTGATTGGAGACACTCCTAACACACAAAATGCGTTCTGAACTCATCGTTGATTGCTATCCAGATTGACAAAGTGACCCAGAGTCTGTGACAACCAGAACGACAAGATCAATAACTTGTTGCTCTTCAATTATTTTTTAGTATTCATTGTGATTTTTCAACAAACAAAAATATATATTTTAAGAAAATGTTTGAAATTAATTTATGAGTTCATAATCTAGAGTAAAAATAAATTTTCAATCGTCCAAAAATAATTATGCAGTAACATAAATAACAATAACACTTATTTCATCTAAAAATTGCCTTTAACATTTCGAACATTGTTTCCGTTAAAGAGAAACAAGATTTAAACATAAGTTGGATAATGATTTCAGCATCATTTAAATCAAAACCTCCGCACACAATTACTTTATAAGTTATGTTAGGAATGCAAGGCAGATGTATTTAACACACACACAAACACACATACAGTTATTTTGGCATAAACAAAAGCAATGAACAAGAGGCAAATAAAAAGAGAGATGAAACCGTCAGGCGGCATAATAAATGTGGCACTTGAGAACATTGCAGTTGGCTTTTATGTGCCTCTGTGCTGCATTATGAGTGGTAATCCGAAGTGCGCCACTTAATTATCGCCCAGATACAAAATTATCTATAAGTTGTACTTATTGTTTACTTTATGTGCCCTGACATGCGGCTACAGTAGTCGCTCGATTTGCAGTCACTGTCAATGTAATTGTCGTCAACGTCGCTGTTTCTGTCCCCTTCAAGTGCATTTTTATGATCGCTCATTAATTTTATGACTTTTAATTTGTCGGCCTTTGTGCGTGGCTGCTGTTGATAAGCGCCCATCTCAATATTAAATCTCAATCTCGATCCCACCACACACACACACACACACAAACTACTCGGACTTTTGTACTTATAGCTTGTTAGCAAGACACATAAAATGATTGATATTGGTTTATGGAGGGGCTTTAGTTGCACATTTGTGTGGCATCTGTAGCGATTTATGTGTAGAGCTTTATTATATTATTTGTAGACGTTTGATACACGCTTTTTGCAATTAACACAGAGAGATAGAAGTCGTGTGAGAAAGACGAGGATAAAAAATGCATAAAAATATTATGTTGTATGAAATTCGTAAAATGTATATGTATAATGTTTTATATATATTAAGAGTTTATAATTAGAAAGATTTACATAGGTGCAGAAATTCAACATTTAAATAATTATGTTGCACCAAATTTCGATTCTTTACCTAATAACTTTCATAGTCAAAACAAACAGAAAGATTCGAAATATATTTTCTATAAAACGCTTCTAAACAATAAATTGTTATGTGTAAAGCTTTTATGACATAACTCTCGCGGTACTTAACTGTAAACTCTTAATAAGCCAAGTCTCTACAACAAGCCAAACAATTAAAAAGTAAATTAGTAAGAGAATGAAACGCAACTGAAATAGAATGTTTGCCCTAAAGTCTACAGCAACAACTTACTCTTGACAAGATAGAGTTATGGGATTTCTCTTTGCCAAAGGAGAGACTTAAATGAAATAGCAGAGTATAGATTATTCGTTTATTTTATTTCTTAACACTCAATGCATACCATTTGAATACAAATATATTAGTTTAATTACTTTTGTGAAATTTACGCACTTGCTCCATTGACCGACATACATTTTGTGCAAAGTAGTTTCAGCTCATGCCCCAAACGCATAATTCAGAATAACGGAGTGAAACCCACTTCCAACTCTACGCTATAGATTGTCCAGTGGCAAGTCCTTTGCCAAAACACGTATCGCACAATCAGCTAATTGGATGTGCGTCGCATTTTTGTCTTCTTTTTTGTAGCTTCCATTAGCATTTCAGGCGTAGAGTGCGGGACGCACCCAAATAAACGATCTTTAATGGGCAGTACGTGTTGCGGATTTCTGTAATTAATGTGATCCGCAGTGACCTTAACAGTGTGTTGTCAGACTGATTAAAAAGTGTTGGGAAACAAGTTGTAAATACGCATACGCAAATGAAACGGCAAACAGCGACTGAATAATCTTTTTTTTTCACTTAATACCCATCGAACGGTTTTGTTTCGGCATTTTGTCACTTTTTTTCGCTTCAATGGACGATACTCCGGTTGTGAGCTGTCAGCCTAATTAAAGCAAACATGTGCCAAGATCAATGTCGGTGGCGCCGAACCGAATTGCAGACCATACCCGAACCGTACCGAACCGATCTTATTCGCCGCCGCGCGTGTATCTGACAGAAACTTTTAAGTGAATGCAAAAGTTTTGTAGCTGTTGCTGTGCTACTGAAAATTAATTTCTGCCACAGTCATATTCATATATGACTTGTTAGCGGTTTAATTGCGTTTTTAAAAGTATTAACTGACAAATTGCATCAGCCCCTTTTGCCTCATGTCGAATAATGCGCGTTTTGCATGCAATTTATGCGCGACATGCGAATTTCGATTGTTGTCGTTTATTGTGCCACCAAATGGCATTGAACTTTTAAGGCATTTTGATAGCAATTCAGAATGCGTTTTATATTTATGAAATCTAATCTCTGAGACGGCGTCACTTAGGTCTTAAGAGTCTAGCAGGCTGCCTCTAAATCTTCACCTTCATCTGATTCAGAAAACAACATTTGCACTGGAGGCGGTCCCACCTTATTGTTATGCTAATGAAATGACAACAACAAAATGAAGAAGTAAAGAATGAAAATGCTTTTCCTAAGTGTAGGACGTCAGAGTCGTGAGTGGCCCATAACAGTGAAAGAGCCAGCTTGATGAGAGACTTCAAAAAAATAATGTCAACGATTTACATGCAAATTGTAGAGAAAAAAAAGTTTTGAGGAAGTTAAGCGCTAACAAGGCCGTTAAGGGCATTAAACTTGGCCAGCAGCAGGCAAACAAAAACTAGTCGTGCTGGTGGTGGTGGTGGCAACTCTGGCAGTGCAAAGTGCAAATATGTGACCCGGCCCTGCCGCAAGGCAACGCCTCCACATTACTCAAACTCACGCCCAAAGCTGCGATCTACAATTCAATTCAAAAGTTGCCCTTTTAACCGCAGCCTAATGAAGCTGAGTCCCTAACCGAAGCTGCAAAAGATACTCGGGTAGAATCTTCAAGAGGAGAGAGAGAGAGAGACGCAGTTGAGTTAAATTTAGCGCTGTTGCCGCTGCTGCTGCTGTTGCTGCCGCCGCCGCCTACGATAAATCAAAGTTAATCAGATCTAGTTTCGATTGGGTTTTTATGGCTGCTTTGCATTGCCCGCATTGGCCACGCCATTTAAATTAGCTGCCGGGTTATTTATCGCATTGTTGCCGCTTGCAGGTTTCGTTTAGCGCCAGGATGCCAAATCGACAGACAGACAAGCCGAACAGCCCGGACATGTGGACGGACTGGCCATGACGGCTCAGACACAAAGGCCCAGACTCCGACTTCAAATCGAACTCCAACTTAAGACATGGCTCGAACGGCAGCCGTGTGCTGCCCGACTGAATCTGTGTGTAGAGATTTTAGCCTGAAACGGAACTGCATGCTGGCTAGTGACTAGCTGATAATTACGCATATTTTGTTGCCTGTTTTGATGGCGCTCTTTAGTTTTATTCAATTTTTGTTGTTGTTTGTTGTTGCTGTATGCCCTCACAGCCAGAGGGTATTATAAACTTGTCAGGTAATTTGCTAAGAACAAGACAATTTACTTGGCGCAAATGCAAATAGCACAAAAGTTTAAACAGAGAATCGTTCAGAGGGTAAAGGCAAAATGTCAGAAATATTTATTGAATTTCATAAGGATTAATTTTGCACAATATAAAATAAATTCTCACATTTTTAATCATTCCTTGGCATAGCAAAAATTAATTAAAGAGCAAAAACCCTTCGACTTGTAAATAACAAACAATTTCGTAAAGTGCTTAAAGTTCAATTTCTTACATGCGAGAATGGATATCGGTTGAGTTTTTAGTAGCTGTTAAATGGCCAGCAGACACAGTCGGTGGTCTGTTGTGTCGATCTAGTGCCTGGCTTGTTTTTAACACCCATGGACCATACTCCGAGCCAGTCAAATGGGTTTCAATTTACACACTTGTCGCCTGCTCCTCTGGCAGCTCTCCGCTTGTCCACATTTGGCTGAATGGTATGGTGTATTTGCTCAGTTGAGAGGACCGTCGTTGTCAGCGCCTTAGCTAAGGCGCTTATTTATTTGCAAGTCAGAGGGAGAGCGAGAGAGGGAGAGAGAGAACTAAAAGAAAAGAATGTATCGTATCGCAATTATAAATCAGTTTAAGTCGCTTGCAGAGCCCCTGACATTAAGCAATGAAACCTTTGAGCTTTGTTTAGCTTTGTCAAGTGGGCTGGCTAAATGTCTCCGCTGTCTTCTCTGCTGTCAATCCTGGGGCGGCTTTCCACGCTCCGTGTGGCACCTTTGTTTGCACAATACTGCCAACTGCTGCTATTGCGACTGCTGCTGCTGCTGCTGCTGATTGCCAAACATTGTGGCCCAATGAATGAACAAATGACTGATTGCCGACAACTGTATATCATCAGTATATCTATCAGATCTTTCACACACACAGAATGCACAGATCTCGCACAGATCTCTTGTCTGCTATGTCTGTGTTTGCTAATAACTCAACAGCTAATCAGCGCACTCAACTGCAGTTGAAGAATGGGGCATGGCAAGGCAAGGGGGCGACACAGCGTGTAGTCAGCAATTAAACGAGCAGAAATGTATCTTTGTATCTTTTTATCTGCCAACTAAATCTATGGAAAAACAAACAGCACAACACTGCACGCTCCGCCGGCATCCATAGTAATTGCTCAAGCACATGCCGAGTTTCGGAGTTTGCCATGTGCATTAGACAAATCAATTATGCTGTCGCATTTTTTTGCTTTGCTCCTCCTTCTCTCTTTTATTTGGGTGGGGCAAATTCGTGTAAGCACGAATTTAGTTGAGACTATCTAATGATTGTTGTCACTCTAGCTGTGGGAACATAAACACCTCGTTAGACATATTTGGAATGTTTTTGCAATTCTTTTTGTGATGATCTTTTTAAGGAAATTCTTTTAGCAAGGTTTCAAAAGAAGAATAATGTACGAAACACTTAAGATAGATTAATGCAAATACCATACATAAACTTTCTTTGTTGATTTATAAAATAAAAATTTCTTATTCTAAATAAAATAAATAAAATTTTTTAAGCATTGTACAAAATATAACATAATATAAAGAAGTTATGATATTAGAAGTGCAATAATTTATTGACCATGGGTAAAATATTTTTAAAAAACTATAGGACTGTTATGTCAGTTCTTAAAAAATGTGATCTGATGATCTTAAAATATGTTAAGAAAAGTTGAATATTCGAAAGTTATGCTTTAGTTAAGTACTTTTCTGATAAAAATAGAAGATGATTTGCAAACGTCTTTTCATTTGATTATCGTACAGCTTTGTTTATCACAAAATCGAAAGAGGCATAAATATTATGGCCAAACGACTTGAGCTCAACTTAAGTGACTAGAAAAGTGGTTCGATAGCTGCACAAAGATAAGCTGCAAAATAGTCTTGAGTTACAGTGTTGCTATCGGATGCGAGAGCGCACTTAAAGTTAAATTCATTGCTGACTAAATTATGAGTGCGAATATCATAAATGATTTGAAAAAGAAAAGGATTCCACGCAATATAGAGTTTATTGCAGAAAATGGGGTTATTGACGCATGTTTTTTGCCTCACGACGACGTGTTTGGCTAGTTTTCGCTGTTGTTTTCATTTTGGCGTCTGCTCGCTGGCCTATAAATAACAATTAAAGAAAAAGAAAAAAAAGTTTTTAGTTAGAAATCAGAATCTACTTCAGATGGCTCTATGGCAAAAGCAATGCGGTCTTTTTCCTTTTGGCATGTGATTAATGCCTGTCCGTGCTACTCAGTTGTTGATGCTACATAGAACGCATAGAATTAGTGTGCGAAATTTTTATGGGGTGCAAGAATAATTTTCCAATGAAAATATTAATAGAAATGAAAACAATCGAATTGTTAGGCTAAGTTCGTATGTGTGTGCGTTTGTGTGTTTGTGGTGTGCATATGTCTACCAAACCACACACAGGCCAACTGTCTTGACTTTATTTTCATTGCACTGGGCAAGTCAATAAACAAGTAAACCAAGCAAAACATACCAACAAAAACAAATCTAAGCCAAAGAAGAAAGTCCAAAAAGTGCAAGGAAAAAAATGTTCATTCATGCCACATTTGTATTTAATTTTTTTGGTTTCTTTCTTGCTTGCCTGGTTGCATAG
This sequence comes from Scaptomyza montana, assembly GCA_018904305.1. Taxonomy (NCBI): domain Eukaryota; kingdom Metazoa; phylum Arthropoda; class Insecta; order Diptera; family Drosophilidae; genus Scaptomyza; species Scaptomyza montana. The sequence continues at coordinate 817,153 of JAEIGR010000001.1, forward strand.
GTGTCGAAGCTGTAATTTGCATAAATCACAATTACCTGTCAATCGATAAACGATCTCAACAAGCGCGCACGCCAGCAAAGTGTGAACATAACGTGGCCAATACAACACAACACAGCCACAACAAAAAATGCAGTTATAGCCATAACCAACGACAACTGAAACAAGTGTTGAATTGTTGGCCTCAACGCACGTGACAAATGTTCAATGTTGCACTGGACAACGTTTTGCCACACAAGACAGCCAGGGCAGGGGAAGAGAGGAGTGGTACAAGTATTTTCTAGTTGGCATAACGCCAGACCTAAAGCATTGTTAAACGTTTTCCAAATGGGCGGCTTTTATGGTGGCCCGAACAAAAGACGCCAACTGCAACTGATTGCACAGTATGCAAAATTGTTGTAGCTTTTGTTGTTGTTGTCGCGTGTCTAGCTGAAAATTTGCTCACAAGGTGGTCTTGGCATAAGCTGACAATGCAATTGACAACTGGCTAACAAGCATGCAGAACTATTATTAGAGTTATCACAAATGATATATGAGCATTTAACAAGATATTTGTTGCAACTTTTTCAGAGTAGGAAGTCTTTGGGCTTAAGATGCAAGTGGTTTTTTTTTAACAAATAATAAATTAAACTATTCGTATGTTATTACAATAATTTAATCCCAAATACATTTTTACCACACATCTTTACTCCAAATATTAAATGAGAAATCAACAAACACTTTCCCATCTACTCAATTAAGTATCCCCACATTTTTCCAGATGGCACTTCACACACACCTCTCTATTTTTATACCCTTAACCCATAAAATGGGTAAAAAGGGTATAATGGTTTTGTGCAAAAGTATGTAACAGGCAGAAGGAAGCACTTCCGACCCCATAAAGTATATATATTCTTGATCAGCATCAACAGCCGAGTCGATATAGCCATGTCCGTCTGTCCGTCGGACCGTCTGTCCGTCTGTCTGCTAGAGACTTCAGATTTTGAAAATAAGTTTTCCTATACCGTGAGCAGAACAAGTTTGCTTCAAATTATCGATAACTTTTCTGTTTTCCGATATACACATGGAATCGATAACAAAAATATCGAATTTGGAAAATGTAAAATGAGGGTTGAAATAATCGGCTAAGAAACACCGGAGATATCGCATTTCATCGATTGAATTTATGTCAGTATACTAAAGTCTTTTATAAATTTATTATATTTATTGCAACTGGGTTCAGGGTATCTTCTAGTCGGGCTCTCCCTACTAGAGCCTTCTTACTTGTTTCTCTTTTCCTTGTTCTATATCTCAAGCACCTAATTTAATCAAGTACTTAACTTAATAAAGCGTACAAAACGTTCTGCTTATGGACTTTAGTGCACAATACAATTTCATGGCGTATTATAAGGTCGATTTAATTGGACATTTAAATAATAATAATGCATTGATCACTAACAAAAAGAGCTCAAAATCTATCCCTCTAAATTGGAGAAACCACAAATATAGAACACAATTTTAAAATAGCTTAACACATCGTAAAGATTTTCTCAGCTCAATAAAATAATCGCTGGGCAAGCCATACCATACCATACAACGTCGAAATTATAAAAGTGGGCAACATATTTACAGATGGTCGCGATGAAAGCTAAATTTGTTCTCATTTATGATGCATGTCGGCGACAATAAAAGCCAAAAAGATACATAGATACAAAGCTGTTAGATAGGGATTGGATGAACTTTATCTTAATTTCCTATTTAAATATGTGTTTAACAAGTTGAATGTAATTTTTTGTGTATATAGCAAATACTTTCACTTTTCTTTCTCCTCTTATCCAGATTGGCATAAATACTTATGATATCAATAATTTGTATCTTAATCCATGTTTATTGACTGTTGCCTGTTTTAACTTTAAATTGACAGATTTCTGAATGATATATTATAAAATTGGATTATAAGTTTGATATTGTTTCGGTTTTATACATGTTATATTTAATATTTATGACAACTTAATTACTGTCCAATTATAAGAAAATTTTAGAATTTCTGTTAAAATAAGAATGTTTCTATTATAAATAAAGATTGACAGCGGTCAGCTTATTAAAATTCTGTAGAAATGTTATAAAATGTTTTGTTAACTATAAACACAACATAGACAACTGCAGTTTGGGTTTTGAAATGCGATAGTTTTCTTATAGGGGCGACTGAAACCTAATATTCAAAGGTCACAAATCCGAAAAAGTAAACGAGGAGCAATTGAAGATGCCAAGAACTTATATCATAAATTTTATAAGCCTTTGAAACGTGTGAGCATTACATAAATATTTTTATCAAAAACTGCATCTATAATATGTATCTGTATCTGCAACTGCATCTGTTTCCTAAACTGATGAGGTAACGCTTAAAATGTTATTGTTTTTGTTGTTGCTTTCGCATTGTATTTGTTTATAAAATTGAGCTGCTCGCCAAGGTGGGCGTAAAGTTTGTTTATCACATTGTGTCAGCTACTTGCAGCTTGTAGTATCTTGCAGATACACACACGTTCGCTGCTCGTGTGTGAGCGTGTTTTTTGTTTTTTTGTTTTTGTTTTTGCTGTAGTGTGAAGTGCGAATTACCAACAGCAACAATTTGCATTTGCGTTCAATGAGCCACTGACCTAAGTCAATACATTTTGCATTGTGCTATGCCGCACACACACACACAGACATGCCAGTGTATCTGTTGCTGTGACTGTATCTGTAGCTGTATCTGTATCTGCATTTGTGTGTTGCTGTGCGACGCCGCATTCATTTGCGCCGATAATTATGACGTGCGCGCGCAATAACAACAACAAAAACAACTACTACAAAAAATTTGCTGACGTTGCAAATGTTTGTTGTCGATAAGCGGCGGCAGCGTCGCACTTTTGTATTTTATTTTCGCCACGTTACAATTACTCACACACACACAAAACACACACAGAAAAAATTCAGTTCAGGCCTGCTAATTTATTTGCAACATTTGCTGTTTGCTGTGAATTAATTGCAAATGCAACTAAGCGCGCTTTGCACTATTTACGCGGGCGCAAATGCTATGAAATGTAACTGTTGGATTCCACCGGCAAATGGAGCGCATGAATTGGTCAGAGTATTAAGCAGTTGTTGTTCTGTTTCTGTGTGTTTCTATTGCTATTTTGTTTTGAGGAAGCATTTGCTGACGCTTTCAACTTAAGGCCCTCAACAACTGAACTTTAACTAATTGAAATGTGTGCAAGAGGCAGACAAGTCAGGGCTACATGTCAAATATCTGACAGCTAAAAATATATATTGTCTTTAGAGATACATATATAGATGTGCCCCCTTGAGGTTGACAGGCGACAATTTGGCTACACGCACAAGAACAACAACAACTCAACTCCAGATCCCAAGTATTTGAAATGTTTAACAATTCTTACATCTTCATAAATACATATATTTACTTTTGTGGTTCGAATGTTTCAGTTTCGAAAAAGACAAAACTAAATTCTATCTCATGACATGGTTAAATCGTGTCAAACCGACGCAAATGAGAAAATACAAATGAATACGCTTTGAACTTTGACTGATTTTGGAATTTATAACTGTATGGGGAACAGCGTAAGCCGCACAAATCAAATGGGCTTTTGCTAATTGGGGAGCTATTAGCAGCTGTCTGAAATAATTTTGTTTCGGAGGGCTCAACGGCTAGTTGAATGTGTTAAAGAGTGGGTGACATTGTGTCTTTAAGCAAGTTGAACTGTGCATCACAAAAACAAAAAACAGCTGAAAATATAAGATTATTTTGACAAGAAGATTAACATTTAAATTGAATGCAATCCCCATTTTAAGCATTTTTCAACCTTTACAGGGTCAGCTGCGTTTGAGAAGCTGGTTAAATGAATTTCGACTTGCAGATTCGCAAGAATCTCATCAAATTATTGCATATGGCATTTAGATGATCGCTATTAAAGTGCAGTTAAGTTTACTATCGCCGCATTGCATCGTCGTTATCATTAGTACTATGTGACACATTAATGCTGTCATTAAATTTACAACAAAGTATGAAGAACAGTCAACAATGCGATAAGCAAGACCAGTTAAATATGTAGGCGTGTGCCTCTTTAAAAGAGGAAAAGAGCATCCAACTCATTGTAATACTGGTGCTAAATTTTTGTCGGAGGCCTTTGACAGTCAACAAGTTGCCGTCTAACTTGAAGATGGCTAAGTGAGGAGGCTGGCTTTGCGGTCTGATAGGCAGGCCATCATTTAATTTGCCATTGAAGAAATTGTCACAAATCAATTAGCAATTTGTCACTTGTTTGATTTATGCAGTAAAAAACCTGCATATCGATGAAATATTTATATCATATATAACTTTTAATTACGTGTCCGACATGCGGACAGCGGCTAGAAATGAACTGTTATAAGCCGCATGTTTTGCACGCATCGCTGTCAAAGCCAAAAGCTGTCAATTGCCATTTGGCAGACCCGTTCGCACACCTCCTCCCTCCACTTCTTAGCCACCCCCTCTTAGCAAGTGGGCCTAGTGCCTGTCAACGGAGGAGCACTGCTCCAATGTCTGGTTAGACGGCATTTTTTTATGCCACACAAAAAAGTCGAAAAAAGAAATTGTAAATAACAAGTCGAATATAAGATACACTGCGGAATGGATTAGAAATGCTAACAAATTAAAATTAATATAAATTTAAATAACTTTTTACATAAGAGAATCTGGTTTTTTCTGCAAAATATTACAAATTTCTGGTCATCTTCTGCAAGAGAGCATTAAAAGCAGACAACACAAAAATAGTCGCTACATGGAATCCATAAAACATTTTTAGAATTTGCAGACAAACAGCTTTTAAAATTGTTGTTGTTAGTTTTTTTTTGTCTGTGGACACAGATAGTTCTTGTATGCGGGCAGTAGACAGAAGACTTAAAAGACTGTCATCAAGTTTAAGGCTCTTCTGGTGTCAACAGAATCGAAGTTTTTGCCTATTATATGGGTTAGGCAAATGATCAATGATCTTTTGTGGTTTGTGGCTTCTTGTGTATTTTTTTTATTGTTCGCTAAACATAGAACAGCCTTAAGCAGTTCTTGGAAAATGTAGCAAGATCAGTAGCTGGCAATAAGATCAACACAACTGTCGAATTGACAGAGAATTATGAGACTGGCGTTGAATAAGGAAAATTCTTATAGAGATTTTTGCCCGATGCTTTTCTGTATAAAACTGCCAAAACCATAATCTATATCAGCATACAATTGGTATTAAACTTTTCTTAAGGGTATTAATCTACTATCTCTTATAAAAGATGCAGCTGTTATACGAAGAAGATCGCTGTTCTGATCACCCGTTGATATCCTATCAAACAATCACTATTTGATCGTGCGATGTAATTGAAATAAACATGACTTTAATAGCTGTCACATGCGCATTGGGCAGCCGGCAATTGGATATGAAATTGCAGAGACAAACCGATCAATGATCAATGATCACATTAAAAAACCGATCGTTGTCTTTAATGTTCAGTCAACCAAATGAGTCAACACCTGCCCTGGACAATGTGCATAGTTTTCTAGACCTAAGCCTGACTGTGTCGGCTTCATAGTTGGCCTAAAAAAGAAAAGCTAGCGGCCAAAAGAACGGCAGGAGGCAGTCGCCGTTTGCCGTTGCTGCCACAGACGCAGCCACAGACGACGCCACTTGTCTTGTCGTGTCTCAAATTAATTAAAGACTCATCTACATATTTCATTTCCACTCCAACTGGTTGCGTTTGAGATACACACGTTTGGTTCGAATGTGTGTTTAAGAAAATGCGGAAAACCAAAACTTGCCAACGCTGACCGCAAACGTTGACATCTCTGCAACGGCAACGCTGACGGCGACTTCGGCAGCGACGCAGCGGGCGCCGTCAAATTGGCCTGTCATTGAGCGACATGCTGAGCAGCAGCGTTAAAAAAGGGCGTGGCCTAGTTTTTTTTTTTTTAAATGCCTCTCCCATGTCTTTTTTTTTACATTTTCATCCAAATTTTAACAACTTCTTTAAACATTTCTTGTGACATATTTTCCAACATGTTTTTGAATGTTTATTACAGTTTTTTTTACAACATTTACAAATTGTGTTTTGTGTTTTTCAAACATTTGCATATTGTTTGTTGCTTGTTTGGCTTGTATTAATTTGTAACAACTATATGTTGCACATTTTCGATAAAAACTAACATTTCTAATTAAATATACATTTTTTTCGAACTTTCACTGGAAACTTTTACTCAAAAATGTGGCTAAAACAAGCGCCTTTGGTGGGCCCCATACTTTACACATTATTTGACTAATTTAATCAAATAAAGGCACTCTCGGTATCTTCATGTTCATTTATCATTAATGAAATGGATTGGACGAGTAGATTCTAGCATTTGTTTAAATTCCGAAGAATATTTTTCGAAAACGGTAGCGCTGAAGCCAAAACAGCCCATAAATTAGTTGGAAAATAGAAAAAGCTCTTCATTTTCTTTTAGTAAGATAGTTAGATAGTGCACAGCTGGGTTCTCTTAATGAAATATCCCAAAGCCTGACAAATCCCATCAATGCTTATATTTTATCAACACAACCGATCGAAAAACTTCTAGAAAATGTTAAACTTGCACATATGCATGCATTTTCATATTTTCTTTTTGGAAACTTGTGGGCGTTACTGTGATGACAACAACTATGCCAATCTAGTCAATATTGCTTATATAACAACCCCTAAGTATCAGCTGTCAAATCTGTGTTTATTGTAATTTATAGATATGCGCATTGGCCTAATCGGATATTGGGCATATTTGTGCAGGAAATCCGTTTGTTAGCCAACCCTCGAAATGCAATTCGATTATTGGCAAACCCCAACAAAAGATGCAAACAACCAAAAAAGACGATAATAACAATTGCGGAAAGAGACAAGAGGGGTGAAAAATGTATGACAAAAAAAGGTAGCCAACTGTGTTTAACGTACTCAAACGATTATATTGAATGGGTGTTAAAAACGAGTGCACAAATATGTAACTGATTTTCAAGGGTGAGTGTGTAGAGTTGTCTGCTTTCCCACAGTCACATTTCCATAAAAAGTGTCCACTTTCCTTAACGTTTTATGCATATAAGACGTTTATCTAAACGCCCACAGTTGCATGTTCATGTAAGATTTATTGGTCCTAAGCGGGCAACTTAATAAGATTGCCACTGATTGGTATTTGATAGCTGCAACTTTGCATGAGCTGTGCGACAAGTGTATATTAAAGATACAAATGAACTTGATTGATATGCTGTGACTCTATTAATGCCATTAAATTGTCAAAATTTGCTACCCAAATACATATATTATAATAAAAAGTAGAATATGAGAAGAACGACAACTTGATCATAAACTATGGCCTGGCTATCAAATTATGTTAAATAACCACGAAAACGGTTCATAAATTGTACAAAATGTCACAAATCATTTTCATTGAAAGAATAATTAAAAATCTGACAAAAAAAGAAAATTTTTAATATATTTATTCATACATTTTATACGAGTGCTTGAGTCTTTTGTTAAATACATACATACATTAAAAAAAAAAGTTCTTTCGTCAACCTTTAGCTAAGACTCGATCGTAAATTTTATTGTATTTGACTGCTGGAGTCGGCGACAAAAGTCTCCGAAAATTAAGGCCTCATATGCATAAAATGTGTGCGCCTTTAACGGTGATTACCCGTGAAGCTTTTACCACATAAGGGGGGAAAAATTTTTTGAGGTTTGTCACATAACTCAATCTTTCACCTTCCATGACTTCGCACATTGACAGTCATATTTTTGACATTTTAATTATTGAGAGTGCGTGCCTTTTTCAGGCTTTTCTACGTGAGCAATTTAAAGCAGCTCAAATGCGTGCCTTGAATTTGGTATACAAATTTGGAATTCATTCTTGATTCTGCGTATTTTACATTTGGTTCAATGATCTGTAATCAAATTGTGTACTGCCAGATAAATTATTGTTCAATGAATGATAATTGGAAATTGTTATTGGGAATATTTGTTTCACACCTTTATAGAGTGGAAAGCATTATCAGTTTAATAGATTTTTGGCTGGGAAAATTCGTAACAGAGAATGGTTTTTTGATTGAACAAAATTTCAGTTTTCTGGAAATGAATACGAAAGTGCGCTGTATAAAAATTCTGATTTATATTAGTATTACCCTTGGTTCTTTAAAAGCAAAAAAATTATTAAAGTAAGAAAAAACTAAGATTGCGCATACTTTCGTACCGCTAGGCCCCGGCGAGATTCGAACTCACGATCTCCTGTTTACTAGACAGGCGCTTTAACCAACTAAGCCACGGCGCCACACGCAAGCAGTGCACACAAAGTTACAATATAATCAGAGAGCGCGCTGCTTGTTTCTATTGTTTTCATTGACATTCTGCGTCTCTCTCGCTCTGTCAAATGAGATATGCTTGGTGCGTTATTGTTGTCTCTGCGGGTTAAATTTAGCACAGCAAGAAAACCAAATACTGAGGCCTATAACAGCAGCAACAGCAACAGCAAGAATAGAAAATAAGCAAGGCATAGAAATATTAATTTTAAGCAATTCGTTATGCGACACACACAGTGAACTAAATGTGTCAAAATCTTAAAAAAATAAATAAATAGAGATAAAAACATGGAAGATAAATTACATATGTTAGCCCAAGCTAAACAAATCGTTTTTTAAACGTGGCGAAATAAACCGAAATGAAATGCAACACCAAAAGCGCCATTTGGACACATAAAAAGTGAAAGGCTGTCACAATGCTACTAGCAATTGTCCTCTCTCACCCAACATTATCTCAAGATTTTTAACAAATGAACTGATGCGCTTAGCAAGTCATTTAGTGATAATTTTTCCATTATTTTTCTTAGGGGCCTATAACAATTGCATTAAAAACTAAAGTAATTATTCATAGCGAATGACTTATGCAATTGCAGATGGCTTGAATGGCATTCAGAAAAACTTGAATAATACTTATGCCAAAAACGGTTAAGTCTATTGGATTTAATATTAATAAACGTCTCGAAACGTCTGAGTCTAAAAATGTCAATAAAACAAATATGGTCAAAAGAACTCTCATAAGTTAATTATATATTTTAAGGGCATTTTATAGTTGGTTTCTTTTAATTTATTTACCAGCACTAATTCTCTAAGTTCCTTTCTTTTGGACAACGTTGTTCTTTTGCTGCATTTTTTGTGAGTGAATGTGGAAATTATAAATCAAGCAAAAACAACAAATTCTTCTTTTGTCTGGATGCAACTTTATAATTTCCGTGTTGTAAATAAACCATAAAATGCATATTGTTCTTGTTGTTGTTGTTGCCGTTTGTTTAGTTAAGCTGCAAATACAGATACGGATACATAGATTTAGATACAGCTACAACTACGAATACGCATGGCCATAAATTGCAGATTGCTATTGACAGCACTTGTGTTTTTTTTTTATAATACTTATTTATTTTTTTCTCCTCCCTGGCGTTTGCTTATCTCTTTGACACAGTTTTGGTGAAAATAAAAGTTCTGTTTAAGAGACATTTTTATTCGTTTACGAATGGCTAAAGTTGACGCCTATTGAATAGCTCATAACATTTGACATTGCTCATAACAGGCCAAGAAATATGTAACCATCATAAAAGCCAACATTCTTTTGGAACCATCTGTTTTCTTACTGTTTCCCCTACAAAATGTTTGTTCTTAAGCTCAACTTTTGCCACTTAACATTTGCCAAAGCTCATAAAATGCTGACATAAGGCAAAAACTTTTCCGCTTTATTCATCTTTTTTTTGCTAGCGCAGTCTGCCGGCTGCCAATCAAATTAGCTTTACGCTTTTATGCGTGCAGTTCATATTAGTTGATCATTACTGTAATGTAAACAACTCTTAAAAGAAAACGCACTCACAAACTCCCTTTTTTTTGGCGTCACAAAACAATTTTTCAATAACTCAAGTGGTTTTGGCAGAAGCCAAAAGTTAGAACATTTTCGAAATGTGTGTTCCGGCATTAACTTCTTCAATAATCGGTTTTTATTTTGTTGTGGTTCTGCAGCTGCTTTGATGATGCCCGCAGCAGTCGCTTGCTGCGTAATTTCAATTGGTTTATAACAAGCAGCAGTTTAAAGTATTTATAACAACAAAAAGATCTTGTTTATTATGAACAAAGTGCATTGAACGTGTATGTGGTTGCAACAAAGTGCTGACACACTTTGGCCAGGCAACAAAATGGGCAATTGACAGTCGATGGCCCGGGCGGGCGGTCTCATTGGCCACACAAGTGGTTTGACCTTAACAATGCTGCCTGAACTTGAAATTCAACACACACACACATTCAAGTGCGGCAATTTCAATTAACCTTCTAAATGCAACATTTATAACCTTGCAACGCCTTAAGTATGTATATCTACAGTTGACAAATTTCGCACAGCACTATGATTAAGTGAAAGAATTCGTTTGCTCAGCTGGATAGCAAAGAGAAGCGTTGCACATTTTTGTCTGTTCTTGTTGAATGTTTTGCTATTTTTATAGGACTCGCAATTGGCTTTAAGATAAATATTTTGCCTCATTTTTAAACTTTAATCGCATGTTGCAGCATTTGTTGTTGTGGCAATTTTTCTCTCCTCTTTTTCTTTTGACAGCATTCAAAAGTGTCGGACATTTAATTAACAGCTTTGGTTGGGATCTGGGTTTTGGTATTGGGCTTTGGGCGCATTTAAACTGACATCCTGACACAGACTGGTTCTGGGTCGGCTAATCAAGAGGCTTTTGTGTACATACAGAGCTTGCAGCTTACAGCAATTGATTGATAATTAATTTATACTTATGCCCTGCTTTCTTTTTTATCTTGTTTTTTTTTGTTTTTTTTTTTTTTAGCCATACTTCAGCGCTCAACTGTGGATGTGGGTCGCATTAAGATACAAAGTGTGGCAACCTGCTTGTATCTGTGTATGGATGCATGTGGCGCAATCTATGCCTGGGTAAGTAAAACAACCCTAAGAACTATTAGGTCGCTTCATTTAATCACTAAAAGTCTTGTTTTCCAATTTATTAATGGAATATTTTATTGGATTTACAAGACTTTATAATTTAATATAATATAAAAATCAATATTACTATTTTGAGTTTATTTTTAAATTTCTCTCTATAAACCTTTGGCACATCTCAATACCAAACAAACATTTGTATTGATACGTTAAGTGTTAAAAAAAGAAGAAAGAACAACAATAACGTTGATCGATTGTTTTCTATTGTGTATCGAATTGGTATTTCAAATACAATTATGTGGCGTTATCATCAACTGGAGCGGCAAATTTCGATTGTGCTCAATAGCAAAAGGCAAAAGAAAGAAAAGGTCGACTTGCAGGCAGACAAAAAAGATTTCGAAAAATTTCCGAAACGCAATGCGATAAATAACAAAATTAAGTGCGAGTCGATTGAAGTTGAACAAAAACAAAAGTAAACGAACACAAAACAACAACAACAACAAACAAACGATAGATGTCCTGGGGCAAACCCTTGTCCTTTTGCGGGATTGGTTTCGGTTTTTGTTTTTTCTTTTTGGGTGCCTCGTCAAGTGGCAAGTGAGAACGGTCCTGGTGCAAGTCCTGTCGATAATTAATGTGACATCGCGTCGCATTTCTCACTGCCTTTTGAATGGCGCCAAAGCAACTGAATTGTGTTTGTTGTTGTTTTATTTGTTGTTGTTGTTAGTCGGTTAGAATTTTTAATATGTTGTTCTTGTGTTGACGACGCACTTTAACCTTTCCGCATGCGTTGCAAGCTAAAATAGACGCATTTGTGCCAATTCTGTCAGCGGTTTGTATCTGACAGATACACAGATACACTTACAAAACGCAGATGCGTGCCCCCAGCTAGGCCAGTTTGGCTTTTCGGTGTTGATTGATGCGCTTCAACAGCGCCAACTTTGTTGCCGTCTTTAAGAGACGCGCCCTTTGAAGGCACCGAACGCATTTCAAGCATTTTCACTAAGTTGGTCAAGTGGGCGTTTCCACCAATTGGGGCGTGTTGTTCTTTTTAATTGTTTTTGTTTATTTTGGCGACCATCCGCAAAGGAATCTGCATCGAAACCCCGAAGAAACTTTCTTTTTAAGTGTCGAAATCCAAAATTCATGATTTTCACAAGAGTTCTACAGAAATATGAAAAAAGTAAGCGGATGTGTCAACAGTTTATATTGGCCAACAAACTTATTTCCGTTTGTTCTATTGAAAACTGGATTGTTTTTTTGGGGCTTAGATAATTAGATTTTATTACTTTTTGGAACACAAGGAACACAATAAAAGTCAAAGGATCGCTAACTAATCATCCAACTAACAACCACATATACAATCTAGTGAATCTGTCATTTGTCAAGTTCTTTAACACCTTGAAGAAATAATAATTATAAACTATATCCATTGGAAGACATAGATATATAATTTGTAATTAGTTCCTTAGTTCATTTAAAAGAAATTCCTACAATTGGTTTCATAATAAAACTTTTAGCAACAATAATTTGTGTTTTGATTCTAACAAGTCATCAATGTGGTACATATTTCAATAGTTCAACAAATAATTTACACTTGTATTGTTGGCCTGCATTGTTGGAATTGCTTGCGTCATTTTAGCACATTTTACAAAAATATTTGCTCTCGATTTATTTATAAAATTTGAGTATTAAATATTCTCAAAGTGCATGTGATAAGCAAACACACAAGATTTAAATAGCATTCCTTTAGTGGCATTTTGTTAGCAAACGTTTAAAAATAGTTGCTGCTGCTGCACTTGTAGAATGCCAGCAACGATGCGATCTTGTGACCGTATGGCAGCTGATGTGATTAGCTGCCTAATGGGGCAACTAATTGAAATCCCAAAACGTTTGCCAATTCATAAATTTCCAAATGTCGTGAACGTTTGTTTGTGTGAGTCAGCCAAACTAACAACGGTTTGTTGGCCAATTAAAATGTTTTAGCCATAAAAAATGTTCATGTTCATTATTAATCTGCATAATTTGTAAGCAAAGAAACAAGAAGATGACCGCCCGCTGTGATCAATTAATGCGCAGTCATGTCTCCAAAGGCCAATGAATATGTTGCATTCAGCATATCATTGTTATGGTCCTGTTTCCTACTGATAAGGCATCCAACGAAAGAATGTTGCTCAGTCGGTTCGAGCATAATAATTTGATTTCTAAGTGGTGTTTGGCTTCAGGCATCAGGTTTTGGGTCTTGTTGTAGGCGTGCGTTCTGTTGATGATAAACCTTGACCTTTTCTTTTCACCTGGCGCCAGTTTTGATAACAAACCCGGAGACCTGAGCTAATGGCTTTGATAGGAGTTGCATTTACCGCTAACTGCTTACAGCTTCATTTCATTTCCTTTCGTGCTGCAATTTTCACTTAATTTCGTGACTAAAAATAGCATTGAAAATGCTAGGAAAACGCATAAAAAGTAAGATTGCAGACGTCGAGACACACCCGACTCCCTGCCACATTGTGTTGTCACATTGTATGTCAAATATGTTTGAGTGTGTCTGCCCTTTGAAATGGCGTCAACATATTCAAGCCATATTTTTGCCAAGGGAAAACTCCCCATTTGATGGCTCATTTCATATCAAATTGGTGTGTAGCCAGGCAACAGTCGTCGCGACATTTGGGCTGATTAATTTCTAAATTTAAGCGCCGACATTTTCACATTGTTTGTTTGTTTGTTTATCTCTCTCGAAAGAGATTTTTTTTTTTTGTTCTGTACATTTGCGGAGCAAACAACAATTTTAATTGCCTGACAAGCGAATTAATTCAATGTTGTTAATTGAATTTGATTTGCCTGTTTTCATTGTTGTTGCCCTTGTTGCTTTGTTGTTGTTGTTGTTATTGTTGAGCGGTGCATCTAAAGGCCAGACACGCCAGCCAAGCAAAGAGTCACGCCAAATCCTTTGTAGCTGATGTAAATTTCTACCTAAAACCAAAACAAAAAAAAAATGAAGCAGAGAAATACTTGAAGTCTGCGACTTGTTTGTTGTCCTTTTGTGCGGCTGTCATCTGGCATTCATAAAGTAGGCAACTTTATGGCCACCGTCAGGGTCAGGGTCAGATTCGGGGCCGGGGTCAGGGCCAGTGTTAGAGTTAGAGAGGCGTCTATCGATCGCAAACGCCGATAGTGAGCACATCCTGTGATAATGAGCACATTTAGTATCTAACAGATAAGTGTTCGGTGAGATACAAAAGGCAGCCCGACAGATTGCCAACAGTAGGTAGAGTAGCTTAAAAGTATTTAGTCTTTTCTCTCATTTCTTGTTAACTTAAACGGGTAAATTTTTTCAAGGGTTTTCCTGCTAAACTTAGCCCAGTTGTTTGTTATGTTGTTATGCATATGAGAAACCATCAACGCGGTCATCAGATACATAATGCTCTCTATGAGCTGTCAATAGAAAGTATCTTACGTTTGTGTGTGTCTTTTGAACTGAAAATATGCTCAGTTGTAGGGTATTTTGAATGACATTTGAAGGAACATTTACATATTTTATATTGACTGCTTTATAGCCAAATAATTTAATTCTAGTTCTCAAACTGTTACAGAAAGACTTCACCGACGACTGTGTGTTCAATGAGAACATGGAGCTCCACAACTACAACACATACTCCTCCACATACAACTCGAATGAGAGACGAGTGTTCTACTTGGCACTAAATCGACATGGCGCTCCACGTCGCACGCAAATTCCGGCCAGCCGAACATTGGGCAAGCTGTCCACCTACACGAATGCGATTACCGAAACGGTGCCGCAGCAGCGTGTGGAGCAGCTTATTGCCAAGAATTTTGGGGCCAATCGCGTCAAGCACGGCGTTCGCCAACTCTGTGATACCGGCAAGCCGCTTATCGAACTGATCGATACAACGCACTTCAAGCCGCGACCTAAATGCAGCACTAGCACTAGCACTAGCACTAGCAATAACAGTAGCAGTACCAGTAGCAGTAGCAGTAGCAGTAGTAGTAATAGTAGCAGTAACGTTCCTGTGCCTGCGGACAGCGCCAGCAGCCTGATTAGTATTAGTAACAGTAGTCAAAGCGACAGCGGCCATATTAGCACTAGCGTTAAAAGTAGCACTAACATTAGCAGTAGCAGTAACAGTAACAATAGCAGTAGCAGTAACAATAATAGTAGCATTAGCAGTAACAATAACAATAGCCAGCACAAGAAGAATAAAAAGAAGTTGCGTAAATGTCGGCCACATGAGGATGAGGAGCAGCACAATTGCCTCAGACGACTAGGAGCTCTGCGCAAGCGTGGCCCCAAAGCGCAGCTATGCAAGGAGCGACGCGATGAGGCATTTAAAAAGGGGTTACCGCCACCCAATTGTGGCAAGAAATTGGGTGCAGCTGGTGAAGCTAGTGTAAGGCGTCCGAATAGACCGGCTGTTGCAGTTACTAAGGTTGCACAGTCAAAGCCACGTGGTGGCAAGAAGAAGTCGCCTAAAGCAGCTGGCAACAAACAGCGACCAAATGCGGGTGTCAAGAAGCAGCGAGCGGGAAATCCTAACAAACGTAATGCTGGCAAGCGACAACAGCGACTGTTAGAGCTGAGCAGCAGCAGCACAACAACAAAAACAACGTCGACATCGATGACAACATCGACAACGACAATGGCCAGCAGTCTGGCAACGCCGGGTGACTTTAACAGCTGGGAGAGCAGCTCGCCTATGCCCGCATTGGCGCTCAGCGAGACAAGCGATCGTGTGGAGCGCAATGTACGAATGATGCCAATGGGCAGCGATAACAACAACCACGATGACGATGACGAGTCAGCGAATGAGGATGAGGCGGAAGAAGATGAGCCAGAACAAGAGCACGAGCACGATCACGAGTTTGATTCACAGGAGGAGGGCAGCTATGAGGAAGGCACACAGACACAGGAGGGGCATGCGAGGGGCTCCGCTGGCGATGATTCGCTGTACTACGATCAGCTTGATTTGTGAGTTTGCCCAAAAACAAAAATCAAAAACATACAAATTTATTCTAACTCTTCAAAATTCTCTTCATTAATTCTTCAAAATTTAACTTAAAACAATTTTTAAAACATATTTTGAAATAATATTTTTATTTGGCATTAACTTTTCTGATATTTACATTTCTCACATTTTGTACTGTTCCAAATTTTACTAAAAATCCATTTTTCTTTTATTTTTTGGTTATGTGTATTTTTTTTTTCAAAATTTCATTTAAATTTACTATTTTTACTGTGTTTTTGGTTTTTCTGAATATATTTGTTTTATTGTATCTGGTTGTTTACAACGTACAAAGTGTGGAAAATTGTTTAATTGATGTTTTTATTTTTTGAAGGCATTTAAATGTAATTTCAATATAAATATATTTGTAAACCCACTCTTCTATAACTAAGAAATCGAGCAAGATTGTGTAAAAAGTTTGGCTTGAGTATGCAATATTGTAATTTGCAAGTTTTCATATTCTCACACACATACACAAGCATACACACACTCACACACATTTTCATTACACTGCACAAATAAAATAATACACGAACGACATCACTCAATTCTTATGTGTATCATTTAGTTTATACTCAAAAAAGTATTTTTGATGCAGCGCACAAAAATCGATTGTTGTCGATAACCTCATGTATGTTCTGAAGAAGAAGATGAAAATCAAACAGCCATGTTTTACAACGGAGTCTCGAGTAGTTTTTTTTTCAAAGAATTTTCCAATCACCATCGAACCTCCTATCATTCAAAAGAATAAAAAAGAAAAGAAAGAAAAAAATTTCACGCTCATAATTTTTTTTTAATTTAATGTTTCTTATTGATCTATTCATAAACTAGTTGCTTGCAGGCTAGTTGAAATACTTGAGTCTCTGCTAAAACTGTTCAACTGATAACATGAATAATAATACTCAAAAATACAACCACTCAAAAGCTCTACAGCGATAAATTAATGCAAATTTGTAAAAAGTATGATATATGTTTTCCTTATGAGATAATATTATTATAACAAGAGTCTAAGGTAACGTTTGTGTAAAATGTGACAAACCGAATAGTTCGCATGCGAATTTGTTTTGTAAATAGATTTACGATTAAGATTCGTCAGCTGATTATTATGTATGGAATATTTATAAAACCATTTTTATCTCGTAGTATTGTCAAGGTCAAACCTCGCTGCCTCTCAGTGCGTAGCTTAAGCTGTTAATCAACATTAAAAGCGGCATAAAAAATAAATAAAACTATATGTAAAGGCCATAAACGAAACAACATATCCAACGACAAACGAAAATTTTAAGAAAAACTCACAAATCAAAAAATTGTATTAATTCATAGTTTAGACTAACCTGTAATTGTATATTTATTAATTACGAAATCGAAAAAATGTGCGTGAAATTATTTGATATAATTTTAATATACAAAATATACAAAATTTATATATTTTTTAGTTTATTTATTTATTATATTTTACTTAAAATGATTATTTATAAATTATCAGCTAAGTTTTGTAGACTAACAAATTTTAAATATAAATCAGTTTAATGCTTTAAGAACTCTGAAAATTTGTCGCTGCAGAGCGAAGAAAAAAGCATGAAAAATATAAAATATTTAAACTAAAAAAAAAAAAAACAAATAAAATCCTAATTATATAAAAATTAATATTGAAAGACATTTTTTTGCAAGTGAAACAAAATAATAATGTTAATGGTAAGCGTGGCGTAGCTTGAAAAGTAGATATAAAAATTTTTTGTTGGCTTTTATTTTTATTGGCATGGCTTAAGAAAATATATTTAACTTATTTGGCATTTTGCACGTAACAAAAAAACACAAAAGAAAATTGAAATGCAAACTACAAAATTGCGTAATTAAATTAAACTTTTTTTTTATTATTTGGCATGATTTAAGCTCTTCTCTTTCTCTTATAATGCCCTACTGCAAATCATAACTAATCCTGTTCTATGCACTTTACAGCCACCAATTGTTGTTGCTACAGCTGCTGACTATGTTTTGGCTAAAGCGTAGTGCCGTCCTCTGAGCACCACCCAACGTTGAAATGGATGTACGAACCACCGAACCGCACAAGCTATAGTTCCTGATTTGATAAACATAAGTTTCGTTTTATAATTGTACATACCTACTACTTTGTTTAGATTAAACAAATCTCTATAATTTAAGACTGAAAAAAAAAACGAAGAACATCAAATCGCATGAAATAAATTATACTATGCTTAAAACATTCTAAAAATATTAATGTCTGTTTTTTATTTTCTTTTTTTAAGCGATCCTCAGATAGACAATCAGATCTGAATCATTTAATTTGCTAATAATATTTATGAGATTCAATTTTTTTTTATTTTTGTTGTTTTTGGAATTTGTAAATTGTTCGTCAGCCGCCAAGAGCGACGTTCGGTCATTCATAGTAAGTACATACTGTAAACAAGCAGCGGGCGGTGGGCGGTCTGTTTCTGTTTGTTATTCCAATTGATCCTAAGTTTGTGCAGTAGTTGCTTAGGCACTGATTTGTTTGGTGTAATTTGTGGGCCATCTTTATGTTATTTATATGCAATGTGGCACACATACTGCAGGGTGGCTGGCTAGCTGCTGCCTTAGGATTATCAGCTGCTGAAAGAGCTACTAGAACTTTTATTATCACACATTCGCTCTCCCACTCTATTTTTCTCTCGTAGTTTTGACAGTCAAAGACCTTAGATGGCTAGCACGTGAGGCAACAGTCAAGATCATGTGGTGCAAAAATGTAAAACGTAGCGTGTGCTATAATTGACTAACTATCAGCAGAGGCAAACAAACAAATTGCGCTCAAATTACGACAAACATCGCTTTGAGAACGAACCGGCATAAAATAAAGTGTCGAGCGAGCACACAAATAAAATAGTTTTTAGAGCGCGCAATGAGCTGGAGACTCTGCACCCCATAGACACAGACCCAGTTCCCCATGTGTGAGACAAGTCACGTAGGCCTTGAAACTGGCAAAAATTATGACGACGACAATCGTTGTTGTTGCTGCTTTTGTTGCTGATCGCTCAAGTTCCCACATTTAGTATATTCATTCATTCATTCAACGCTGAACGCCGAACAATTTTTCGCTTGAATAGACAAAACACGCGGCAACAAAAAGCAATCACAGCAGCCGATACAAAAGCTCTTCAGCACTTGGCAACAAACCACAAGCTCAATTTAACGATGGTGCAATAGTTTTTAAGGGTGTGTAGGAAGCACGAAGCACGAAACACGAAAGCACGACCAAGAGCAATTCATACGATTGAGAATGAATTCGGACGATAACTTTGGAAATGGGAAAACAAACAGGATACTTATGAAAATGATTCAAATTATTTTATCTACATATATTAAACAATCCTTGGTTTATTTATTCTGCTATTGGAATATGAACATAAGAGTTGGTATAACCGTGGTATGGGAAATCGGTAAAATGTTGAATTTAATGAAGTGAAAGTGAAACATTCACCATTTATTTCGGTTCATTCTCTAATTCTGTTCTCATTCACATTTTACTTTCATCATAAATAGTTTTGAAATATTTACTTATCGAACTTTTCTGTAGGCTATTCGAGCTCTTTGCACTACCATCTCTAGGCAGCTACAATAACAAAATCCACATGTATCAGCGTTAAGCTCAAATATAAAGCACTGAGCATGACTTGATGACGTCGCAGTTGGCGGCAAACGCATTTCATCATAATTGTCAAAAAATTTGCCGTTGCTTATCAATCTGTTGATCATTATGACACGACGAAGGTTCGCCGACATTTCTTCTCTCTTCCGCTTTTCCATTCGCTCTCTCACTTCCTCTCTTTCTCTCTCGCGCTCTCTCTTTCTTAGTCTTGGTGCGCGTTACGTCTGATATCAGATTTAATTGCGCTGCCTGATTAGAAAGAAGCCAGGCTATGGAAGTCCAAATAAGAATTGCCAGCTGGCGCTTACGTCGTCGTCGACTTTGACGTTGTCGTCGCTGTTGTTTTTGTTTACCTTTCACTTTTGCGGTAATCGCGTCAGCTGATCGTCGGTGTTCTTGTTACGTAGTTGCTATCACTGAGTTATTATATGTCTATTATTATGTTATAACTACTCAGTGTTGTCAATAAGAATCCATTTCTATATATTCCTTTTGATAATATAGTTATCAGCTGTTTGATCAGTCTTGAGTTGAAAAGTTGAGTTTAAAATGGAAGATTGATGGGTAATTTTTTGGAAATTTAAAAAAAAAAACTCTAAGCTCATTATTAACAATTCATATAATTATGATGAAAAGTAAGTTTTATTTTAAGTGCTTTAATCACAGTACTTATAGTTTGAATCTTTTCATTATATAGTCATTAAATGTTTTTCAATATCCATTTACATTTCATATGAAATTTGTCGATTGGGAAATTTTTTTAATATTTAATTATAAAATATTTTGTACATGTTTAATTTTAACTATAATTTATAATTACATATTTAAACTTTATAAATATCACTGAATTTATAGTCTTTTTTAAGGGAATATTCTGTTCGACTTTACCCAATAGAATTTCTACTTGCTTACGTTTCCGTCGACGTCTACAATCGATTGATTATTTTGTTTTCTGCAGTTTTGTTTTGTCCGTTTTACACAAACAGTTTTTGTTTTCCACCTTATGCATGGGTGCTCCGCTTGTCTACGTGACGTATAGATAATACACCGTTCAGACTGAATCACAAATGCCATCGGTTATGCCCCCTAACAGCAAAAGCAACAGCAACATCTGTTTCACGTGCTCAACTGCAATTATTATTATTGAATTGAATGCCAATGCCATATTGAAGTGGATTAGCACTAAGCATTATACGGGGGCAACTTTTTGATTCCCAGTTCAACATGCAAATTTCATTTGGGGAAATGAAATTTCATTAGCCTGTTTTGCAGTTTTTTAATATTTATGTGGTAAAAAGTCAATTTACATATTAATTTAATTAATAACCATTTAAGAGTTGTGACGATTTAAGAAATATGTTAAAATATGATCTAATGCCATTAACCTATAAAACACTTAAAAATGTATGAAAAATAAAAAATCATAAGGAAAAGATTCTATAGATTGGTGCACAATCCAAAAACAATTCCATTCTCAAATCATTTCGGCTGTAAAAATAAAACAAACAGTGCTGTTAAATAGTATAAAAAGTGTTGAAAATTGAGCGTTAACTTGACAAGCAATCTAGTTAAATTCAATTAAAAAGATTTTAATCAGCGCAACATGACGGAAATGTCAGAATTTTTCACAATATTTTTAAGGTAGCCCCCCCTTGGTGATGGTAGACTGTTTCGGTTGTAGTAGTAGTATTTCTAGTTCATGGCCTGCATTTACATGAATATGATGAATATGCTTAATTGGATTAGCGGCGGCGACTTCTGCCCCGGCTTCTTTAACTCTTCCTGCTCTGAGCAATGGGTGCACAGCCGGGAAACAAGCTCGAACTGAAGCTGAAGCCCGATTGCATAACATGTCAGTTCAGGTTTTGGGTGGGAATGCGCGTAAAAATCGCTTTTGAGAAGCATTTCTCAGTGGTGTCTAGTTATTGCCAGCAGAAATTACATGTTACAGACTGTTAAATAGCTTTTCTAGCAATAAAACATTAAAGCATATTTGGTACATATTTAAAAATAACTGGGGAGAAAAAAATTATTTCTGGAGATGCGGGGCATCGATCCCCGTACCTCTCACATGCTAAGCGAGCGCTCTACCATCTGAGCTACATCCCCTGTTGACATAGTTGGTGGTTTTGCTGTTATTTATATGATTTCTCATTATACACAACTGGTTTTGTACTTTAGCAATGGAAGAGCCCTTTTCTGTCGCTATAAAAAGCTTTTGCTATTAAAGCTTTTATATTAAGCTTTAGCTTAGCAACAATTTGTTGCTATAACTGCAAACTTAATGCATCGCTATTTGAAAAATGTATGTGTTAATTTATTCACTTTAAATGAGCATAAGGAATAAAAAATATAAATTGAGAATAGTTAATAATTCTTGTAATGAAGAAAACAATTTGTTTCCGCCCGGGTTCGAACCGGGGACCTTGTGCGTGTGAAGCACACGTGATAACCACTACACTACGGAAACTTGCTTGACGTTGACGACTTAGTCAGCAGTAGTTTGTGTAGGAAAAGAAAGAATAAGTCTGAGCAAAGAAAACTTTCTAAGGATATTCGAATTGAAAGTTTAATAAGTTCATTTTCTAGAACTTTTTTTACATCACTCAAAGGTGCAAGCGTTTGAAAGTTTATTAAGAAACACTGCACTCTTATAAATAGATTCATATGTCAGCGTTATACATATACATACTTACCTTTCATTAAAATGAAGCGTCCGTCAACGAAAACCATTAAATTTAAAAGCCTACTTTCTACAAGGTAACAACAATTAAATAGAGCATTCATGCTTCCGCTATGGGTGGCATGCGTTGAGAAGCGAGTCGAATAAAAGACGAGCAAGGTCAATAAATGAAAACCATAAAAGTGTCAGGATTGGAGTCATGCAGGGGCTGACATTGGCGGGTCGTTAAACAGTTGAAATTGGTGCGTGCCGAGGGTTGTATGTTTATAAATATAAAACACACACACAAACCTCTTAACGGTCGTAAAACAGCGGCTCATTAAAAGCGAATAAAACAAGCTAAAGGTGCAGTCATGATAAACTTGCGTAAAACCTGGCCTCCACACGCATAAACTTGATATTGAGCCAGGCTGAATAATTACACATGTAAGTACCTAAATATAACTCACAAATTGCGTGCAAAAAATAAAATAAAACAAAAGTCTTGTTCCCGCCCGGGTTCGAACCGGGGACCTTGTGCGTGTGAAGCACACGTGATAACCGCTACACTACGGAAACATCTGAAGATCGAGCGGCCAAATAGCAAAGCTCACCTCTATACTTTTGCCTTGCAGCAAGATCGACACACAGCCAGACAGACGGAAAGCCTGACACTGCATTAGATAGGAAAAGCGATTCACTTTTGTCCTGCCATCCAGCAATTAATCAGCGTTTAATTTGCATATTTTCCAAATAGGAAAATTAATGACAACACAAATAGACGTGAGCTTTATTTATGGTCATTGCGATAAGCGGAGTAAAAGTGTTTTAGACTTGTGTGCCTGGCAGACAGGCAGGCAGACCAGCTAAGATCATTGGCTTAAGCCTTAAGGTCTTGTTTCTTTGTAGGTCTTTGAACTTGAACCAGAGTATGCAGTATGCAGCAATTGCAGTAATTATTTATTTATTTAACTACAGTAGAATCCAGTTATAACGACTCTCCTTATAGCGTCCGTCCGGTTATTGCGACGAAAACTCGACGACTTGCTTGGTCCCCATACAAAATGCAAAATCGTTGGCAAGTGTCATAAAATTAAAAATTTTAAAGAGAATGAATGAGCAGCGATTTCAAAACTGAAATTCGACTGTACGTGTACATCTATGCATTTGCAGCACCTTTAAATGAGTGAAATCAAAGCTACGCTATGCTATCTTTAATGGTCTCAGCTCTTCTCACAGTATTATGTTTGTTCAATAAAGAACGGCATTTAATTTAAGACAAATACATATGTGCAAAATTTTTTTATTTGTAATCTTTTGAAAATTATATTTAAAGCAAGAACAACGGCAATAGTTAAATACATGCAAAAACAAAAGTGCTTGACTATTTAGTTGTTGCTGCACACGAATGTACATCAACTTCGCGAATAGAGATATAAAAAGAATTAAAAAAAAAGAAAAGAGTATCAATGACCAGCAATTGCTAAACTGAAATTTGACTGTTTGTGTACATCTATGCATGTGCAGCACCCTTAAATGTGAGTGTGTCAATTTTATATCGTTTGTTGACCCGTCCCAGCTACATATGTATACAGTACGACCTCGGTTAACGCAACCTATTAAAATTTGGCCAGTTGCGAAAACTGAGGTAAAATTTTCCGGTGGTCACGAGACCTTTATTAATATAAAGATGCCTTCGCTTACCTTTAAATTTAATTAAATCGTATAAGACTGTGTTTAAAGCAAGAATTTAATATTGTTTTATTTATTTTTTGAAAAATTGAGGAATTGGGGTCTATACTTTTTTAAAATTTCTTTAGAAATAGCAAATTACGCTCTTTTTGTTTTAGAAACCACGCGTACAATGATTTCTCCATATTATCATTTTTGCAAGCATGTAAAAAAAAAAAACAAAAAGAGAACGAAAGAAAAGTAGTAAAGGCAAACATAAGCATACGGTTTCCTTAGGAAGTTGCGTTAAATGAGGTAATTTTTTTTAAAGTTGCATTAACAGAGTCAACATTGTTAAGATTTCGGGTGTTGCAATAATCGAGGAGTTGCGTGTAACGAGGGTTGCGTTAACCAAGGTCGTACTGTATATGTATATATATAATTTGACCATTTATGAAAAAGTTAAAGAAATTCAGAACAAATTTTTTAGAGATTTCCATCATGAAAATATTTGAAAAGCTTAAATTAAGCATTATATGTATGTACTTGTCTTTTGAAAGTGTATTGAAAAGTTAAAAGAACAATTTTTAAACATTGCAGTAATTAAAATTATTTCTATAACTATGTATGTATATCCAATCTAACTATAGTAACAGGTTGATTAATTGACAGGGTGATCAATATAATAAAGAATATGCAGAATGCACTCACCGGCAGCAGCAACAACACAGATACAGTTCAATGCAAGAGCTCTCTCTCTCTCTATCTCTCTCTCTCTCTCTTTTTTCACTTAGCACTCTCACAAAAAAAAAAGCACACCCACACACAACAATTATTAAATGAGATGCATCTCATCTTTCTTTTTTATATATGTATGTACATTATTTTATTTTATTTTCACTGCATTTAACACTCAAGAAAAAAATAATAAAAATAAAGTAATGTAATTAATACAATCTTCAATGCTTCGCTTATTATGGAGATTTTCAGCGCGCTAAACGCAACAACAACACACTCGTTTGGCGCTGTTATCCTCTCTCTTTAATTTTTTCGCGACCCGGCAAAGCAGCAACAAATTGGCGCGCGTTTCTCAATTTTCATTTGCTTAAAAACACTTTAAAAAGCAAATACACGGCGATTCTATAATGTTATAAACACTTTGCGTATGTTCAGTGCGTAATATAAACACAATTTGACTTTTAATATAGGGCGTATCAATTTTAATTTAATAAATTAACGGACGATAAGCTCCCAGCGATGTAAAGACGCGCAATGTGCCAGGCTTACTGCCTTTGTTGACAAAGTGGAACAAGTGAAATTTGCGGACTTCTGGAATGTTACGATCGCTCTCTGTAGTTAGAGCAGTGCAGTCCTTTTTATATCTCTATTCGCGAAGATGATGTTCATTCGTGTGCAGCAACAACTACATAAATATAAAAGCATTTTGGTTTTTGCATGTACATATGTATGTATTTTACTATTGCCGGTGTTCTTGCTTTAAATATAATGTTCAAAAGATTACAAATAAAAAAACTCACTGGCGATGTGTTAACACATGTTTGTTGGTGTGTTTGTACCTGTATTATTGCTATGAGCACGTTTTCTTAAACAAAAATAATATTTTATTGAATTTTGTCCGCTATGTTAGTCTGTAAGTGTGTGTGTGTGTGTGTGTATTTACAAACGAAGCAATACAGAATTGCACTAGACGAAAGATAGATGTTGGATACTCTTATAATGTTGGAAGATGATATGTTATTAAACTTTTTTTTAGTTATTTCTCAATTGTGTGCTAACGCCAACCATTGTTTATCAAAATTATTAAAATATGCCATTATTGCAAATATATTCTATAACTACATATACACGATAGCACTTATATATTATTAGGGTAACCAACATTCATCATTCGTCTAGTGCATTTCTGTTTTGCTTCTTTTGTGAATGCACACAAACTCACACTTTTTTTTATTGCTAACCTCCAACCCAGAAACCCTACACCTACAAATAAATAAGCTTGCTCGTAATAGTATTTTCTTTTGTGGTTGTTTGTTGGCTACATCTCTGACTCTAAGCACAAACAAAACAAAGCGAATTCAAAGCAACAGACAGCGTTCGCATGATGCAAAGACTATCGTATGTTTTTGTATCATGACCGGCAATAGTAAAATACATACATGCAAAAACAAAAATGCTTGTCTATTTATGTAGTTGTTGCTGCACACGAATGTACATCAACTTCGTTAACAGAGATATAAAAAGGACTGCACTGCTCTAACTACAGAGAGCGATCGTAACATTCCAGAAGTCCGCAAATTTCACTTGTTCCACTTTGTCAACAAAGGCAGTAAGCCTGGCACATTGCGCGTCTTTACATCGCTGGGAGCTTATCGTCCGTTAATTTATTAAATTAAAATTGATACGCCCTATATTAATAGTCAAATTGTGTTTATATTACGCACTGAACATACGCAAAGTGTTTATAACATTATAGAATCGCCGTGTATTTGCTTTTTAAAGTGTTTTTAAGCAAATGAAAATTGAGAAACGCGCGCCAATTTGTTGCTGCTTTGCCGGGTCGCGAAAAAATTAAAGAGAGAGGATAACAGCGCCAAACGAGTGTGTTGTTGTTGCGTTTAGCGCGCTGAAAATCTCCATAATAAGCGAAGCATTGAAGATTGTATTAATTACATTACTTTATTTTTGATATTTTTTTCTTGTGTGTTAAATGCAGTGAAAATTAAATAAAATAATGTACATACACATATGTATGTATAAAAAAGAAAGATGAATTGCATCTCATTTAATTATTGTTGTGTGTGGGTGTGAGGTTTTTGTTTTTGTGTAAGTGCCAAGTGAAAAGAGAGAGAGACAGAGAGAGAGAGAGAGAGAGAGAGAGAGCACTTGCATTGAACTGTATCTGTGTTGTTGCTGGTACCGGTGAGTGCATTCTGTATATTCTATATTTAATAATATAATTTAATTTCTGCAATGTATAAAAATTGTTCTTTTAACTTTTCAATACACTTTCAAATACATATTTTCATGATCGAAATCTCTAAAAAATTTTTCTGAATTTCTCTGACTTTTCATAAATGGTCAAATTATATATGTATATGTATATACATATATAGCTGAGACTGGTCAATAAACGATATACATACATACATATGTACAATTGCCACACTCACATTTAAGGGTGCTGCATATGCATAGATGTACACAAATAGTCAAATTTCAGTTAAGCAATTGCTGGCCATTCATACTCTTTTTCTTTTTTTTAATTCTATGACACTTGTCGATGTCATTTGCCGACACGGAAAAAACCAAAATATGAAAAACAGCAAAATTCTAGACAAGCAGGCCCAGCAAGAAGTGAAACACACGCACACATACAGTGACAAATTTTTACCGTTCTTGGTTGCCGCTGGCCTGCCGCTTGTCGTACACTTAACGGGCCGCTGTGTGCAAAGGAAACTGAAACAAAAACGCTTTCGCGCTCCTTCACACTCATTGCACTGTTTATTTCTGAGAGCGGAACCCTGAGTCGAAATAACTGTAAAGCCTTTTCTTACCAATTTCATTACCTTGTTTTTAAAGGGTCTTTGATAATGCCAACAAATTTAAGCATCAAACGACGCTGTTAGAAATTTATGTATGTATTTATCAATGATCGGCACCCTTGCTTGTGTGCTTAGCAGCGACACGCAGGTTCTTACACTCACTCTCTCTTAGTTTTTGCAACGCTGCTTCGAGAGAGAGAGAGTCGAAGTGCAATGCCAACGTCACACAAATGTTTACGCTTGCACCGCTGCATGTGCAGACCTCATAGCCTATTCCATGAGATGTGCCGTTATATTTCTAGTTTTTTTTTGCTTTTTTCCAAGTTTTTTTGTTTTGATTAAAAAATTAGTTTGTTTTATTTTAAAACCTATTACGCACATGGCAACCATAAAATAAAAAAAAACTTTGTTTTTGCTCCTTTCGGTTAGAGCGTCTTCCGGGTATTACGACGTAAAATCGTCGGTCCCTTGAAATTCGTTAAAGCCGAATTCTACTGTATATAAATCTGCATGTTTGTGTTTCATTCTTGGCCACAAAACATCTTTAGTGTTAAGTTTTAAGTAACTTTTTTAATGTATCATTTATTATTATAATTCCATATTGACATAGTGTTTTATTTTTCAAATTCTTAAATTTTATCTTCTCTTAAATGCACCATTAATTTCTTTAGAAGATTTGCCTAGAAAATGGCAAAATTATAATATACTTAGGTTAAGTTTAATTCCGTTTGCTTACCGTAAAAACATTTGTCCACTGATTGCAAACATTTCGGCCAATCAATATAGTTGTAAATATAGAATCCAATTAGAAGGGGCGCATGAAAAGCTGTCGAGCTTAGGCAGCTTTTCAAATGGCTTACAACTTTCCTAAAAAAATTGGCCATGATTCAATAAAATTTTAAATATCTTAAATCTTGTATGAAAGCTTAATCTAAGGTAACGTGTTATAAGGAGCTCTTATTCGATGCTTATTAGAGCAACACTATTGCTTTTTAATTAGCGTTATTTTAGTACAACACTCCAAAGAAGGCAAGTCTTTATCATTGTTTGTTGTTTCTTAAAAAAAAAAAAACCAAACTAATGGAGAGTGCAATACTATAAGATAGCCCGTTTTAGCGGCTATTTTATTAATACCTATGTAAGAATATCAAAAACGGTTTGTCTGTTAACCGTTTTGAAACTTTTATCAATATTGTAAAAACTTTGGTAGTATCAATGCAAAAAGCAAGAAAAGTTTAGCTCAGTAGAAAAACATTTTTTTTTTTTTTTAGGAAAATCAGAAAGTTTTGTCGTTGAAATACAGCCTTTCTTAGCCCTTTTACTACTGGGTATATAGCAATTGTTATTAAGGGCTTCTGGCCAAAATGACATGCAAATTCAGTTGGCCAAGCATTTGGCGGCTGATAAGTTTAATCAATTGGCATTGCAAATTCTAAAGCTGGCATTGGACACCCGCAAGCGAAACGAGTTTTAAAATGATACTCAAGTGACAAGTGAACATGGAAAACTAATTTATGTGTGTGGCGCAAAGCGACAGAAAGTCGCAAACAGCTAGTTAAACAGCATAATATTTCTTCAACAAGTATATATATATATATATGTATGTATGTACATACATAATAAATTGGTATGCAGTGCCAAGTGTCTTAATGAAAGTTAAAGCGACACTTGTGCAGACCTTGACCGCGTCTATGCCTGTCTTGGATTTGGATTGGGATTCTGTCTGATATAGAAACTTTAGCTGATGTTAAGCAACGGTAATATGAAACCGCTAAGAAATTGTACTTTATAACAGGCAAGAAGTGATTGCAGGCACCACTACGCTAACAACATTTTGCTCTTAACAAGTTCTTTAGCTTATTTATTTTCTTTCTTGCCTTTTTTTTTCTTTTAATATTAAGCTGGCCTACGGGCTTGGAACGTGTTAGGGAGTTAAGAAATTGGTGTCTATCGCAGAATCTGCGATATGAGCAACAACTTGGCCGGTTTCATCACTCTTTTCCCAGCCGCCATAAGCCATATCACTTACTGTTGTTATTGTTGTTGTTGATGTTGTTGCTGTTACCACTGATTATTACTGACCAAGTTATGCTACAGCAATGTGTCATGTTGTCCCGCTGGCGACTACAACTTGGCATGTTGCCTGTTGCCTCCGTCTCGCCCTCTCTTTCTCTCGTTTTCCATCTCTCTTTTTCTCGCCACAGATTTCACACCTCCCACAACGGGAGGCGAGAGGCCGCTTCAAGCGCCAGGCGAATCAAAACAGCTGGCCATGGCAGTCAGTTGGCCACATCATCAGCCACATCGATCTTCATTCAAGTATAGGTCTCCCTGTTTAAAAGTATACCCTTTTAAAAATGATTTATAGGGGTATATTACTAATTTTGTGGCAAATTTTGAATGCCAAAATGAAAACTTTAAATTTATTTTAAAACTAAAAATCTTGTTTTATATATTTTATGTTTATTGGCCTAATATGCTTAAATAATGCGAATCGAGTATAGTAATTTAATAAAATATTTGAGATTTGAAGTTAAATTATAAGGAATTTTTAATAGGAATGGTTTAAAAAATAGGTTAGAGATTTTGAAAAATTTGAAATATTCTACATTATTTACTGCTAATGTGATTTTGCCAAAAACAAGAAAGTTTTCATTTCTTAAGGTAAGGAAATTATGTTAACCTTAATTTTTAAATGTTAAAAATAAATATAACTTATCTCATTTCAACTGTTCCCTTATATTAAACAAGGTGTTTGTAAGTCGTTCATCTACAACGCCTGCTTCACATCTCACGGCTTATGTTTTGCCTTGTCTCTGGCCTCCTTGGCTAGCATCTTCATCTTTATTAATCGCAACATTTATTTGATTATCTTGCCGCAGTGAACTCCTTTTGCAGGGAGTTGGAGTTGGCGTCGAGTCGACTTCTTGTTGAGATTTATGCCATGGCCGTGTTGTTTACGCGCTAATCATGCAACACTTTTCATTTTGACACGTTCGGGGCGGCTCTTATAAAAGCGATGCCACAGAGCGGTAATTATGTAAATTTCCTAGTTGATCTTTATGTTGCTGTTGTTGTTGTTCTTCTTTTTGTTTCTGTTTCCTTACATTGACCATGGCCGGGAGGGGATAACAATTTTATGATCTATGCTCGCCGATTCATGCTTAGAAATTAACACAAATTGATAAAAAGCAACAACGGCAGCAACGAGTATCGAACTCTATTTTTATGGCCCAGCACGATTACGAACGAAGTTTCTCCGGTTTGTTTTCACTGGCAAACACGTCGCTAACATAAATTAACCAACTCGCCGGAGAAGGAGAAAGAGAAGGCGTCAGGATCCGCTGACCACAGTTTAACGCTATGCAATTCCAGTGAAAAAGCGCTCTGCGTGTTTTGACACCAAACATCCGCCTAAAGCAGCATTCGCATTAGCTGGCTCCCTACGCAAGGGCTGAATGTGGGTGACTGGAGGGTTAAAGTGGTCGAGGGATTTGGTTTATTGGTTGGTGGCAAGGGAGCTACGGCTCGACGCTGATCTTGTTAGCCGTTGCCGCTCATGCGCATGACTGCAATTTAAGCGCCATAAATTGTGTGTGTTTTCAACATTCCCCTTTCCATATTGTTGGCAATGTGTCACAAGTTGTTATGCCATTTGATATATATACATATATAGGGTATTCGTGGATGTGGGTATATTGAAAGAGATATTATTATTATTGGTATCTTAAACACAAAAAAGTTCTTTTAAATCTTTTATTATTTAATATTTATGAAGTTTCTTTTGGACATTCCTTTATTCTTTTATTTAGTTAAGGGTATTTTTCTAGTATGTAGTTCTTTTCCTACAGTTTTTTCCCCTTTCTTTGTCCCATAATAATGAGACGATGCGTTAGACGACTTAATAGGATTTAATGCAGTGAGAGCTAAGCAATGTTGACTTTAGAGATGCGGGGGTTCATTGCTTTAACATATGCAAATGATTAAACTAATTAAACAATCCCGAACATAGCATAGACGACAGGCATAAATAAATGATTGCCATAACAGTCCTTTTTTTTTAAATAAAATATTCGCTGAGGCATAAACATTTTCTACTCGATTAATAGAGTTAATTATGTGTAGCTCCCACTATAGAAAAGTATAAAAAAAAAAAACAGCAGCCGTTGTTGTCATATATGTAACTGCCAAACTGGTTGACATTTGCTAATAAATTAATCAACAGCAGTTGAGAAATCTGAACTTAAATCTGATATGTGCAATCACTGACTGTTGATTGTAGATCGTAGATTGTGGCTAAGTGATCAGAAATCATTCGTAGGCATTTAATTATACATCAACATATTATTCCAAATGGCGTTACTGACAAATGATAATTGGTATTTGCATGGCAATTAGAATTGCTGTCGCACTGCCTCTGGCCAAGATCATTCAAGTTAAGCCAAGTTGGCCAAGTAAAGCAGGCGCCATGCGGCTTTGAAATGTTGTTGCTGTTGTTGGCCCACCGAGACTAATGCAATTGGCTCCGCCATGCATTTCCTGCATATTTGATACGCCTGAACAGGCAACAAGGCAGGCAGCCAGGCAGCCAGGCACTAAGCTAAGAAATAAACAGGAAAGCATGATCAATGACAATTATGCATATACATATGCACACACATTTATCTTAATGCCCCGAAAAAGATGTGCGACGATCGAATTTCATGAACTTGACATTGAAAACAGCAAAACGCGCAACAATAAGAACTCGCGTCTGTCAATCAGTTTCAGCTTAAGAGCAGCACAGCTCGATCATTATCAACGATCCGCTTGCGATCCGAAAATGATATAAATTTGTTGGTCTTAAGTGCCTGTTTAATTGTTGCTGCTGCATCAAACATTGAGTTTATTTTTAGGGTATGCCCCCAAGTGTTGCCCATGCCATTGAGTAGAGAGTTGCAGGGGCAATAGTATCCAATTGCAATGCTGACAAGATCACGTACAAAGTGCAACTTGGCTTAGCTGTCAATCAAATATTACATACGATCAATTTCTTTCCTCCCACCAATCAAAGGTTAAAGGGTTGTTGAACTGCAATGCCACCAATAAGTAGAGCTATGCTATTAAGATGTCAAATTGTACTACATAATCAATTTTTAAAGAATCATCATCGATGTATTCCTTTCCGTTGATGTATTTCTATTTTAAGCAGTTTTTTCTCTCATTTGACAATAAAGAAATCCTTACATTAGTTTATGTTACATGCGATCTTTACGATGAAAACAAACTGCACGGCACATTCATAGAGAATTATGATTGAATTTATTTTGTTTTTCGATTATCGAACTATGTTATTTTAAATATCATAGCACAAATTGTGCAACTCCGTTAAAATGAGAAAATAAAATGACTTTATTATTTTAATAGCTCTAGATTTTGATAAGTAAGTCGTATGGCACTAGCTGCATGCGTTTCTTATGTGCTTACATATCGCTAATCTATTAAAGATAAGCACGTGATAATGCCACAAACAATAGCCAAAATGTATACTTTCGACTGTCAAATAACAAATTGTTTGGTCTGGCCAATGCTTTTCATGTCAATCTGTTCTTTGTCCTCAATTAAACACAATACCAACAACAATGATTAAATACTGTAATGTGTGTGAGTCAGTTAATAAATAAAATGCCTTAAAATCCAAAGACTTATTGCCAACGAAAATAAACAATTAATGGCCACTTCGATAGTCGTTCCACTCCTTGCCCAGAGCCTGATCTCGAGCCTGTTGTCTTAACACCTTTCCGCTGCCTGTCTTTGGCAACTCGGTCAGAAAGAAGACGCCACAGTGAAGCTGCTTGTGTGTGACAACCAATCGCTTTGCCACATACTCAACAATATCCATTTCACTAAGACGACTGCCAGGAATTTTGACCACAGCTGCAGCAGCCGGATCACCATCGACCTCGTTCCACAGCCCAAAGACGCAGACCTCAATCACATCCGGCAGTTCGGCAATGACCTGTTCCAGCTCGTAGGGACAGTATTGGGCGCCATGGAAGCGTAACATGTCCCGTTTGCGTTCCACAATGTGCAAAAAGTTCTCGTTGTCAAAGTAACCCATGTCACCGGTGTGGAACCAGCCTTGATAGTCCTGCATGCGCTTCGATTCATTCGGATTGCCATAGTAGCCATTCCATACTTTGCCATTGTGCACCAAAATCTCACCCGTTTCACCATGGCCCAAACTTTTTCCAGCATCATCTAGAACTTTAACCTTAACACCCGGCACGATACGCCCCACGGATGAGGGCTTGGCCACGCCCATATTGGCTGCTACGCCACCACATTCGGTTAGCGCATAACCATACGAAATTTGACCATTAAGCAGATATTCCTTCAGCTTGAGCAGATTTGCCACATAGCACATGCCACCGCCAATACTGATGGATCGCACACTCTTCAATCTACCCTTGCTGAGAGTGGGTGCCTTTAGTAGTGATGCCACCTGCTGTGGCGCCAGTGTCAGCAATGTAACCTTGTACTTTTCAATGAGTTGCAACATATATTCGGGTGTATAGGCGCGATCGGTGATGCAGCGTGTGGAACCGTGACAGCAACTGAAGAGCATATTAAACAAACCAGGAGCCCAATCAATTGTGCTAAATGAGAGCAACACATCCTGACCGGTTACAAATCTTACAGATAGATCAAGAGCATTTGAAAGTTATTGTTGTTTGCAACTTTATGTTTCCAATAATTCATACCCAAAATCAAACAGGCAAGCGGAATTCGATATGCAAACCGCTTTTGGTGGTCCTGTGGTGCCAGAGGTGCAGAGTATGGCAACAGTTTGATCACCGCCCAGCATCAGTGGCTCTGGTCTATAAGTAGAGGGTATAAAATAGGAATAATAATATCTTTCATTTGTTACACATAAAGCATATATGCTTTATATAATGTATGTTTAAGTGCAAGGATCTGAATAGCTGTTTAAATCAGAAAGAGATCGATGCAATTATGCATTATTTTACATTATAATTCTCAGCTACTTACACGTAATATGACTCGTGTTTGGTTGGCTCCAGCAGATCTTCGATGCGTGGCAGTTGCAATCGATGATCCTTGAGCGTATAGACCGGAGCCTTAAGCATTTTTGCAATGGCACTAAGGCGATCGTAGACCGAACCATCACAAAATATAATTCTTGGTCGAGTTATGCAAAACAAATGCTTGAAGGTATCCTCATCGTGCCAAGGGCTGGCAGCATGAAAGGGCGTGCCATTAAGCAGACAACCGAGCACCACCGGCATCAGATAGGTGCTGTTGGTGCAAGCAATGCCAACCACATCGTCCTGTCGCAAATTCATTGCCTTCAACTGCTGGGCAATGCGTATGGCAAAGCTGATGGCCTCGCCATTAGTCAAAGCAGTGCCTTCCGTATCACAAATCTAAAATCAAATATGAATGTTCAAATAAATGAATACAACACAACTGAAAATTAGTTTTGTGGCACCTGGCATAAGTTTGCCGGATGATTGCGCATAAAGGCAAAAAGTATTTTGCCAATGGAGCAATCGGCGTCAAAGAAATGCGCCGGCCTTGGTCCACTCCAAATTTTTGTGTATTTATCGAACTGTGTGCTTGGGCCGCTCTCCATGTTCGATAATGATATGATATGCGGTCATCCAAGCGTCGCGCAAGGTGTTTACCAACTGACGACCATTGTGTGGCAAACACCTGGCCACAGAGTAAGTCTGCAAGCTTATCAGTTAACCGTTTGCCTATCAAACGGTTGAAAAACGTCACCTATCTGATAACCCATTCGAGCCTAAGTTCTGTACAAGACTAGCAATGCTAGCGATATGGCCAAAAAGCTGTCGAATTTCTAGCTTACAGGTAAGTTTACCAATTGAACAAAAAGGTTGGCCTTGACTTCATTTTGAGGAGAGTTATCTGCCTACATTGAAAGTGAATCCATTTTTAACAAATCAAATAATCTTAACAGCGAATTAAGTTTTTCTTTGTTTAATAGAGCACACATTCATAAATACATTTACTAGATAACAAGCAGGCACGCCCCTAAATCAAAATTAGCTTTTAAACTTTTACAAATAATATAAACTCAAAAAGAGGTAACAATCAAGTTACGATAAAGTTCTCCACCAAGTATTTTATACCAAATTTTGTGTCGAGTTGTCAACTATACAAAAATGAGCGTTATTTATAATTTAAATTTAAAAACTGATTTTCATCTGACACAAATTTTTTCTCAATGCAATCCAATGCTCAAACCAGTGCACTGCAGTGTTGCAAATAAGATTGCTGCATTAGCTAAATTGTCATCAATAATGAAACGCTGCATGCTTTCAAGCGCATGAAAATATGGTCACCCAAAATTCGATGGTTTGTGTACCCACTAATAAAGCAACATAATGCGGAGTACTTTCAGGAGCAAAGCAAAGACAAAAAACAATAATCATGACACATTTTATTGGTTTAATGATGAAGACCAACCAGGATTTCTTGATGCTAGTTCTATATTATTTTTATTTGATGTTGGTATTTAATGTGTAGGATCATCAATCCAAATATTTTAATAACAACAAAATATTCATTTGTGAAATAATTCGACAAGTCTGGTTGATACCAGGCGTTCCAGCCGTTGCTATAGTCTGGTGGATTAGGCGAGACTTTGGAGCGTATACTCAGTGGCTACTGCATCGGATCCTCAAAAATATCCTGCGCTTTGGATTTCTGACTTCACTTTTCACCGTCGCTGTGAACGTGCGTTACTTCTGATGAAGCAAGTCTCAACTTGGCTGTCTATGGTTTCCATTCTGAGGTCGATGTTTAAGTTTGAGTTTCGGATTTACCAGTCAACTCCAGTCATTCGACGCAAGGCTAAATTCTGGAGTATCTGGATTCGCCGTCGACTAGTCCGAGACGCAATGTCCTAGATCTGAACACCGTATCTTAAAGTCGGTGCAACCAAGGCGCTATAAATCGCCCGTTATATGTTCTATGCAATATTGTGTGAAAAATTTACTTCCATGATTTTGATGAAATTTTGGTGAGTTGTTGTGACCACGCCCGGGAGTAATCTAGACAATAACAAAAATATATTAAGCCAACCTTTTACGACCACTTTGTCTTATCTGTCATCATTACCTCACAAATATTTAAACATCAAAGATATTTTCTTACTTTGTCTTATCTATCATTATTACCTCACAAAAATTTAAACAGTAAAGATATTTCGAACAAAGTACGAAATGCTTAAAAAAAAAAAACAATAAAATGGGTAGAAAAGGTATAATGCTGTATGAACGCGTCGATCTCAGAGACTACAAGAGCTAGAGACTTCACATTTCGAATATAAGTTCTCTTATACCATGAGCAGAACAAGTTTGCTTCAAATTATCGATAACTATTCTGGTTTCCGATATACACATGTGATCGATATCAAAAAATATCGAATTTGGAAAATGTATAAATGGGGGTTGACATAATGGGTAACGATAGAACTTTTCTTAGAATTTCGTCCAAATCGGTTAAGAAACACCGGAGATATCGAATTGAATCGATTGAATTTAAGTCAGTATACCAAAGTCTTTTATAAATTTATTTTATTTATTGCAACTGGGTTCAGGGTAGCTTCCCGGGCTCTCCCGACTAGAGCCTTCTTACTTGATTTTTTTTTTAAAGTTTGCTGGGCTTATTTGTTTATCTTATTAATAAATCTTAGCTTACAGTTCATTTATTTTTATTTTTTTTGACTACTTTCAATGTCAATGCTGCAAGCGTTCCCCCATAACTGGGAACCATAGGTCCAGATTGGTTTTAAACAGAGTTGTAGAGCAGTACCTTGTAGTCAAAAATAAGGAAAGAGCGAGCATTGATGACCCAATGGAGGAAGATACGTTATATCTTTTGCTTTTGGAAGTGCGGAGGTGTTAAACTTGAGCGGGCGAGAATCTTGCCTGCTAAGGGTGAAAGTTACTTGCTTTCATGTTTGTTTGTTTAATTTAATTCACCAATCTGATAACCATTTTACCACGTTGACCAGATGAAGGGATAGTTGCGCTGTTGCTTGTATTGGGCATCTGAAGCCGCTGAGAATAGCTGTATCATCAGCAAAGGTAGAAGTTGTCAATCGGCTACTTATTGGGATGTCTGCTGTGAAAAGCACGTATAGTGTTGGTCCAATAACGCTGCCCTGTGGAACACCAGCTTCAATACTGTGTTCGCAAGATATTGCAGTCTTACATCTTACTGCAAACTTCTTGTCGAAGAGATAGTTTATGTTTGTTGTTTGGGAGCTTTGTTTTGATCTTAAACATGAGAAACACCCAGAAATATTGCAGGGCAATTTTTCCAATTTTTGAACGCGCTTTGTATCTCTGATGTTACTCTGTTAACCTGCTCAATTGTTCCGTGCTTTTCAAGAAAGCCAAATTGGTGTGATGGGATTATGTTATGAAGATTCAGCAATGGATTAATGCGGGTTAGCGAACATTTTTCAAAAAGTTTTGATATTGCAGTCATTGGTATCATAATGATGATTGACTTTTTTCATCTGTCTGGACAGTGGCCAAGTTTGGCGATAGTATCGAAGAGCTGGGCAATTATGCAGATCGCACAGTAAGGAAGCTTAATAATCATCTTTGGGGTTATTTGGTCACCGCCTGAAGATTTTTTTGGGTTCAATTGCTCTTTAATGATTCTAACGATTTCATTCGGGCGAAACTTGATTGGCTCATGTTGAACCTGAGAGCCGTTTGATGCAGTCGGTAGTGAAAAAGTGAACATTTGAGAGTTGAAACAGACGATCAAAGAGAATATCATGCAACGCGTGGTCGTTGTTCACAAGTAGTGTATAAACTCAAGCATGTGTTAACTTTTGAGATCCTTAAAAAGTGGCCAAATACGCGTGTTCTGAAAAGATTTTACCCATCAACAAATAAAATAAAACTGTAGCAAGTTTATTTTCGACCCGCATTTGATATACTAAAATATATATTCTCTATTTATTTGATACCCTTTACTTCTAAAAAGTATGCCTTTGTGGCCTGGCGATTAGTTTTTCCATTAGGGCTTCTTTTCAAATCATCCACAATAAGGGCTCCTGCAAGTAAATGCTTATAACTGGCACTGGAATGCTGTTTCACATAGTCTACAACGTCTTCTGCCTTAATTTGTGCTCCACTCTTTCTTACTACGGCAGCAGCAGCCTCATCACCATTGTTCGGACTCCAGATGCCAAAGACACAAACTTCGGCCACGCCTGGCATTTTAGAGATGACATCTTCAATCTCGGATGGGTAATACATAATGTTCTGGCACTTGAGCATTTCCTTTTTCCGACCCACAATATAAAGGAAGCCGTCGTCATCCATATAACCCAAGTCTCCAGTGTGAAACCATCCGGAACTGTCACGTATTTTCTCCGTTTCCTCTTGATTGTCATAATATCCAGCCCAATATTGCCCATTACGGACACATAATTCTCCCACCTCGTTGGGTCCAAGAGCCACGCCATGCTCATCCAATACCTTTAGCTTGCAGTCTTCGGCCAAACGGCCAACTGAATTGGGTTTCTCATCAAAATTAAAGTTCATGGACACCAAACTGGACATCTCCGTGAAGGCGTAACCCATATGTAGGCAGTCACTTGCTAATCGACTCCGTATGGTATGCTGCAGCTCCACAGAGCATTTACCACCTCCATATACGTAGCACCGAATGCTATCGAGGTTAGTTTGTTTGAATTCCGGACAATTCGCTATTAGAGCCATATGAGAAGGTGCTTGTGATACCCACGTGATTTTGTGTTCCTTAACGCTACGCAAGAAACTCACAGGATCAAAGGGTGTGTCGGCTATAATGCGTTTGGTGCTGTAAATACCAGAAGTAAGAATGGTCCACAGCGCTGACACCCAGTCTAGACTACTATGTGAGTATTGAACGTCATCAATGGTCAGATTTCTGTTGGAATGAATGGAACATTACTTTAGCGGCAACAATATTCTTATGTTTCTATATTTAATTACCTGTGGTGGTTCATTATTTTGCGACTGTTGGTGACAGTCACAGCTTTGGGAGTACCAGTTGTTCCGGAAGAGCAGAGAATAGCCAAGGTCTGATCATTTCCACGTTCCAAGCGAGCAGGTTGAAAGTCTGCTTCAACAGGTGTTGCTAGGATCTTATCAATGCTAATGGAATCGCTTTTATGATTACGCATTGTAATGATTTTGACATTCAACTTTTTTGTAGCTGACTTTATTGTGTCGTACTCATCTCCATCACAGAATATTAGACGAGGTTTTGTTATATCAAAAAGCTGTTCAATTTTTGACTGTTCAAAGGCTGAATTAAGTGAATGATAAGCAATGCCATTGAAAAAGCAACCATAGGCCACAGCAGATATATGTGTTGTATTTCTCGCTATAATTCCAACAACATCCGTCTGCTTCAATTTCAAGGATCTCATATAGCTAGCCACACGCATTGAGTTCAAATGAAGGTCCTTTCTGCTTAATACAGTATTTTCAGTGATAGAAATCTATTGAAGAAATACATCTCGTTAGTTGTATGATACGAATTTGATTGAGTAACCGAATTATACTTGAGCTATAAGCTGCGGATGACGTCGCATTTCATGGAATATAATCTCGCCAATAGACAAATCGTGTGCAAAGAACTCGCGGGATTGCTGACCACTCCAGATTTTGTGCTCTGCATCGTAGGTGTATTCCGGCTTATAAGTCATTGTGAATGTGACTTGGTTTACTTAATAAATTGTACTGATGAGAACATCGCAAATCTGGTTGGCTTTTATACTTGTTGATCGCGTGCTTTTAAAACTTAGATAACAAACATAATCTCCAATTCATGCCTCCAACACATTCCTCAGCGGCAAGAGGGAAACTTATCATTACATATTTGTATATGCTAGTGTGCCAAGATAGCAACGGTTCGCCAGCAACGGACTTTAGTGTTTTTATCAGTTTTTGGCATGAAATCAAAAAAATGTTAGTGCTGAATTATTCAAAAATGAATTATGAATTGTTTTTATGATGTGATTAAAAACCTGCATATCCAGTATTTCTTATATATCTCAACTCGGAGATAATGGTCCCAAATATGGCTCATACAAGATTAAGGCCTACATATTTCAACTATTTCAACTATTCATCAAAGTCGATAATCCAGTTTTTGAGTTGTTTCCGAAAGAGAGCAGCTATCTCGGTTCCAGCATCATACAAAATGACCAAAATAGATGCCTTATTCTCAAGTATTAATATCTTATCTCAAAGAGAATGGCCCGAAATGAAGCATACACCAAATTAAAGCTAAATACTTGTAGAAGCTATAAGAATTAAATTTAGAATGAACGATCAGCTGGTGTTTGAGAAAATTATTTAACTGTTTATTTACCTCAACAAGTTCATGTAAAGGCATATCGAGCAGTCAGTTCCTACATGAACTGAACTACTGTGCAACAGAAAGCTGGCTGATATGGCGGTAGTTCCATGCATTTGTTCACAGCGAAGAGCTGGCTGATAGATTATTTCGTTGCTAACTTTTACGTTTATACTCGATACCAAAGGTAAAGAGTATATTGGCTTTGTGCAATGTCAGTCATGGTGTCTGTCCGTCTGTCTCTGTATGTTCGCAACTTTTTTGGCACCCTTCAAGCTAGAGACTTGAAACTTTGCAAATATTTTTTCTATGGCTGGGAAAGATAAATTGTCAAGATTGGGTTTCTACGATAACTGGGGGGTTTTTAAATTGATAAATTCCATGCCTTAAATCGACCGTTTTCGCACATCCTTACAGCTAGAGCTACCAAATTTGGTGAGAAGAAAGCTACTAACGAGTATACCGCAGTCGGTTGCGTCCGACGGCAACGTTTCCAATTGTTTTTATACTCGATACCGAAGGTAAAGAGTATATTGGTTTTGTGCAATGTCCGTCATGGTGTCTGTCCGTCTGTCCGTCCGTATGGTTGCAAGTTTTTTCCACACCCTTCAAGCTAGAGACTTGAAACTTTCCAATTCTCTTTATCTATGGGATAGTAAATTAAAGTGTCAAGATGGGGGTTCTACGATAACTGGGGGGCTGGCAAATCGATAAATTCGATAACCCAAAACCGATAAATCCACATATTTCGCACATCCTTACAGCTAGAAGTACCAAATTGGGTAAGAAGATAGCTATTAGCAACCCCCAAAAAACTGCATCAAAAATTTTGGAGCCACGCCCCCCATTCCGCCCCCAGCCCCCCGCATTTTAAAGTCAAAAAAGACTATATCTCCCACAGTTTTTGAGCTATAGCCATTAAATTTGGTGCCAAGATAGGTGATGATGACCCTCTAAAAACTGCACCAAAAGTTTGGATGCCACGCCCACCAATACTGCCCTAGCCGCCCCCATCCACCCCAACGCTTCGTCAAAAACGGGAATGCGTGTATCTTCCAGAGTTGTGGAGCTAGAGCCTCCAAATTTGGAGGGAAGATAGCTGCTAACGACCCCCAAAAAACTGCATCAAAGTTTTGGAGCCACGCCCACCCATTACGCCCCCAGCCCCCCCGCATTTTGAAATCAGAAATGGCTATATCTCCCACAGTTTTTGAGCTATAGCCACCAAATTTGGTGCCAAGATAGGTGATGATGACCCTCTAAAAACTGCACCAAAAGTTTGGATGCCACGCCCACCAATACTGCCCTAGCCGCCCCCATCCACACCAACGCTTCGTCAAAAACGGGAATGCGTGCATCAAAGTTTTGGAGCCACGCCCCCCATTTCGCCCCCCTTTCCCCACTTTTTACAATTTTCGAGCTAGAGTCACCAAATTTGGTATGAAGATAGCAATTGACATTCCACATAGATCTGCATCAAAAATTTGGATGCCTCGCTCACCCATACCCCGCCCCCAGCCCCCCTTTCCCCACTTTTTACAAACTTCGAGCTAGAGTCACCAAATTTGGTATGTAGATAGCAATTGACATTCCACAAAGATCTGCATCACAAATTTGGATGCCACGCCCACCCATACCGCCCCCAGCCCCCCTTTCCCCACTTTTTACAAACTTCGAGCTAGATTCACCAAATTTGGTATGTAGATAGCAATTGACATTCCACATAGATCTGCATCAAAAATTTGGATGCCTCGCTCACCCATACCGCCCCCAGCCCCCCTTTCCCCACTTTTTACAAACTTCGAGCTAGAGTCACCAAATTTGGTATGTAGATAGCAATTGACATTCCACATAGATCTGCATCAAACATTTGGATGCCTCGCCCACCTATACCGCCCCCAGCCCCCCTTTCCCCACTTTTTACAAACTTCGAGCTAGAGTCACCAAATTTGGTATGAAGATAGCAATTGACATTTAACAAAGATCTGCAACAAAAACTTTGATGCCACGCCCACCCATACCGCCCCCAGCCCCCCTTTCCCTACATTTTACAAACTTTGAGCTAGAGTCACCAAATTCGGAAGGAATATAGCTGGTGGCATCCCCATCTGCATCGGAGAATCTTTAAGGCAGCGTACACCCCTGCCGCATCCGTACCCCTTTGCATTCAGGCCTCTTTTTACCGGTTTTAATACTGGTATCGAGTATGCCGCAGTCGGTTGCGTCCGACTGCAACGTTTCCACTTGTTTTTATTTTTTTTTTAATCATTTTTCTCTGTTTTGACGGCATATGGTTGGTACAGAAAAATACCAAAAATACAAATATATACCAAAAAGCCAAAACTACCAATAATACCAAAAAAACACCAAATAACACCTAAAGTATCAATCATTCCTATAATACCATAAATACCAAAATAAAATATCAGAGAATCTTAGAAAAATACAAAAAAAAATTAAGTGAAGTACAGAAAAATACAATAAAATTGTAGATTTCATTTCACACCTTCTTTGTTTTCATTCAAAATAGTGATAATTCAATAAAAATTATTCAATTTTATTCATAAAAGTATGCAATCAGTGGCGTAACTATACCATCTGGGACCCTTGGCAAATTCTTTTGATCGTCACGTTGTACTCAGTTTAATTTTAATAAACTTTGAGATTTTCAGCGTACTCAACTACTCGTTGTAAATGTCCTACTAATGGCCATAGGCCTCCTATCTTAGACAAGAGGAGATTGTCTGTAGTCCCCATGCTAGCCCAATGCGTATTGGAGACTTCACATTCATCCATAGAACATAATATCTCAATGCATTCATTATCTATTCGCTAGCTTTTCGGTGAAGGAACAACATCGTGAGGAAACCTGCATACATTTACAATGAAATAACAAGTAAGAAGGCTCTAGTAGGGGGAGCCCGACTAAAAGATACCCTGAACTCAGTTGCAATAAATATATTAAATTTATAAAATATAATAATA
Organism: Scaptomyza montana; assembly: GCA_018904305.1. Taxonomy (NCBI): domain Eukaryota; kingdom Metazoa; phylum Arthropoda; class Insecta; order Diptera; family Drosophilidae; genus Scaptomyza; species Scaptomyza montana. The sequence goes on from JAEIGR010000001.1 coordinate 861,088, forward strand.
TTATAAAAGAGCTTATATTTTAAACCTAAAGACATAAAACCATTTCATGGGCTCGGGGTATCAGAGTGAATGCATTACTGCATACTTACTTAACTTCAATCGATTCAATTCGATATCTCCGGTGTTTCTTAACCGATTTGGATGAAATTTTCAGAAAAGTTCTTTTGTTACCCATTATTCCAACCCGCATTTATACATTTTGCAAATTCGATAATATTTTGTAATCGATTCCATGTGTATATCGGTAACCAAAATAGTTATCGATAATTTGAAGCAAACTTGTTCTGCTTATGGTATAGGAAAACTTGTATTAGAATTCTTTAGCTCTTGTAGTCTCTGAGATTGACGCGTTCATACAGACGGATAGACGGACGGACAGACGCACATGGCTATATCGACTCGGCTGTTGATGCTGATCAAGAATATATACTTTATGTGGTCGGAGATGCTTTCTTCCGCCTGTTACATACTTTTGCACAAAACCATTATACCTTTTTTACCCAATTTATGGGTTCAGGGTATGAAAATAACAATTTAATTTCAATAAGATATTTGTTAAGAGCTTTTTTTTAATAGATAAGTGTCATTTAAAACTTTTAAAGTGGAAGTCTGCAAAGCACTGAAATTTGAAACAATTTTATTCATTGGAAGGATACGCGTTTTCAGTTGGTTGTTAATGATGTCCAATGCTCGATAAAATATGTTCACCTTGAATAAACTTTCCGGATCTTGGAGACGCTCATCTTCGCAAAGCTCATCAAAATGGCGTTTTATCTGACGAGTTTTAGAAAATTCAGGGGTGATGGACCATTTTTCTTGTACACTATTTGCTTCCATTTTTAAATTTTCAAATGAATGTCGATACCATTCCAATTCTTCTAGACAAATTTTCAAAAGTTTTAAGGCATTTGAAAGATCGGTGGCCTTAGACTAAAGTGATTAAGAGGCTGCATCGTTAGTTAGTAGGATCTTCCAATGGAAAACCAATAACATTATAAAATTGTAGTTTTCAATCATTTTTTTGAGTGAAACAGCTTCATTTCTTTCATTTGATTTGCGACTTAACAGATTTGTTTTGGTTAGCGCTTTTTCGACTTTAGCAAACCGAACTTTTTAAGCAAAAACGGCATCATAAAGTCCTGACCATCTAGTAGGGCTTAATGTTTTTAATGTTATTGAAGTTGAAGACTCACTTTCTTTATTAGATATAAAACTTGATAAAATATTCCATCTTTTGATAGTATGCCCAAAAAAACTATAAATTTGTTGAACTGTTTCAAAAAAATTTGGCATATCAATAACCTCTCTCGCTGCATCATTGAGTACTAAATTTAAATTATGAGCAGCACAGTGAACTTTAACGGCATTTGGCTCGACCAAAGACCCTTGAATAACAAGAAATTGCAGTTGTTAAGAAAAGCTTTGTCTCAGGAGTTTGCCTCAGAAATATTTCAAATGGTATACAGTATAACAAAAGCAGTAAGCCGTAAGTGTGAGGGTGCGCGATAGCGGATAGCATGTGCAGCCGTTTTTGTTTCAGTTGCACTTGCACTCAGCGGCCCGTCAAGAGTACGACAAGCGGCAGGCCAGCGGCAGCCAAGAACGGTAAAAACTTGCCATTGTATATGTGCGTGTGTTTCGCTTTTTGCTGGCCCTGCTTGTCTAGAATTTTGCTGTTTTTCATATTTTGGTATTTTCCGTGTCGGCAAATCAATCAATCCTCAAAAATATCCTGCGCTTTAAATTTCTGACTTCACTTTTCACCGTCGCTGCGAACGTGCGTTGCTTCTGATGAAGCAAGTTTCAACTTGGTTGTATATGGTTTCCATTCTGAGGTCGATGTTTAAGTTTGAGTTTCGGATTTACCAGTCAACTCCAGTCATTCGACGCAAGGCTAAATTCTGGAGTATCTGGATTCGCCGTCGACTAGTCCGAGACGCAATGCCCTAGATCTGAACACCGTATCTTAAAGTCGGTGCAACCAAGGCGCTTCAAATCGCCCGTTATATGTTCTATGCAATATTGTGTGAAAAATTTACTTTCATGATTTTGATGAAATTTTGGTGAGTTGTTGTGACCACGCCCTGGAGTAAACTAGGCAAAAAACAGTAAAAATTTGCCGTGCCAACCTTTTATGCCCACTTTGTCTTATCTGTCATCATTACCTCCCAAATATTTAAACAGCAAAAATGATTCCAAAAAAAAAAACCGTCAATTGGGAGAAAAACATCGAAAGCTAAGCAATAAAGTGAACATTTGAGAGGTAAACAAACAATCAACGAAAATATCATGTGTTCTATATTCATATAGTAGACGTCAAAAAGCATCACTGCAACGCGTGGTTAGGGTCCACTAGTTGTGTATAAACTCAGGCATGCCATGGCCAAATGTACCCATCAACAAATAAAATAAAACTGTTTAGCAATTTTATTTCCGACCCGCATTTGATATAATAAAATATATATATTCTCTATTTATTTGATACCCTTTACTTCTAAAAAGTATGCCTTTGTGACCTGGCGATTAGTTTTTTCATTGGGGCTTCTTTTCAAATCATCCACAATAAGGGCACCTGCATGTAAATGCTTATAACTGGCACTGGAATGCTGTTTCACATAGTCTACAACGTCTTCTGCCTTAATTTGTGCTCCACTCTTTCTTACTACGGCAGCAGCAGCCTCATCACCATTGTTCGGACTCCAGATGCCAAAGACACAAACTTCGGCCACGCCTGGCATTTTAGAGATGACATCTTCAATCTCGGATGGGTAATACATAATGTTCTGGAACTTCAGCATTTCCTTTTTCCGACCCACAATATAAAGGAAGCCGTCTTCATCCATATAACCCAAGTCTCCAGTGTGAAACCATTCGGAAGTATCACGTATCTTCTGCGTTTCCTCAAGATTATCATAATATCCTGCCCAATATTGTCCACTACGGACACATAATTCTCCCACCTCGTTGGGTCCAAGAGCCACGCCAAGCTCATCCAGTATTTTTAGCTTGTAGTCTTCGACCAAACGGCCAACTGAATTGGGTTTCTCATCAAAGTTGAAGTTCATGGACACAACACTGCCTACCTCCGTGAAGCCGTAAGCAAAATGCAGGCAGTCACTTGATAATCGACAACGTATGGTATGTTGCACCTCCACAGAGCATTTACCACCTCCGTATAAGTAGCTCCGAATGCTATCGAGGTTAGTTTGCTTGAGTTCCGGACAATTTGCTATTAGTGCTAGATGAGAAGATGGTTGTAACAACCACGTGATTTTGTGTTCCTTTACGATACGTAAGAAAAACACAGGATCAAAGGGTGTGTCGGCTACAATGCGTTTGGTGCTATAAACACCAGAAGTAACAATTGTCACTAGCGCTGTCACCCAGTCTAGAGTACTATGTGAGTATTGAACGTCAGCAGTGGTCAGATGTCTGTTGGAATGAATGGAACATTACTTTAGCGGCTATAACAAAATACTTATATATCTTTATTAAATTACCTGTTTTGGTTCAATATTTTGCGACTGTTGGTGATAGTTACAGCTTTGGGAATACCAGTTGTTCCAGAAGAGCAGAGAATAGCCAAGGTCTGATCATTTCCACGTTCCAAACGAGCAGGTTGAAAATCTGCTTCAACAGGTGTTGCTAGGATCTTATCAATGCTAATGGAATCGCTTTTATGATTACGCATTGTAATGATTTTGACATTCAACTTTTTTGTAGCTGACTTTATTATGTCGTACTCATCTCCGTCACAGAATATTAGACGAGGTTTTGTTATATCAAATAGCTGTTCAATTTTTGACTGTTCAAAGGCTGTATTAAGTGAATGAAAAGCAATGCCATTGAAAAAGCAACCATAGGCCACAGCAGACATATAAGTTGTATTTCTCGCTATAAGTCCAACAACATCCGTTTGCTTCAATTTCAAGGATCTCATATAGCTAGCCACACGCATTGAGTTCAAATGAAGGTCCTTTCTGCTTAATACAGTATTTTCAGTGACAGAAATCTATTAAAGAATTACATCTCGTTAGTTGTATGATACGAATTTGATTGAGTAACCGAATTGTACTTGAGCTATAAGCTGCGGATGACGTCGCATTTCATGGAATATAATCTCGCCAATAGACAAATCGTGTGCAAAGTAATCGCGGGATTGCTGACCACTCCAGATTTTGTGCTCTGCATCGTAGGTGTATTCCGGCTTATAAGTCATTGTGAATGTGACTTGGTTTACTTAATAAATTGTACTGATGAGAACATCGCAAATCTGGTTGGCTTTTATACTTGTTGATCGCGTGCTCGTAAAACTTAGATAACAAACATTCTCGCCAATGCAAGCCTCCAACACATGCCTTAGCGGCAAGAGGGAAACCTATCAGTTTAAATATATGTAAGTTAATCTACATACAAATAAATACTGAATGCATTTGGACTCACTCAGTAATTTAAATATTGAGCTAACTGTGACTCGGCAGCATTTTAAATAATTCTAATCTAACAGCTAATGCCGCTCATTGTTGACAGTTACACAATGCTCGTATTTTAAATTAAATCTTGTTTTGACATAAATATTTTTTTATCTTGTTCTTTTCATTTGAACTTCAGAAAAGTAAACCGAGAATTTAAATTGGTTGAAACATTTTCAACGGCATTAACTTGATTTTTTATAAATTAAATTAATTTGTGGAACGTAAAATATTTAAGGTGGCATTAACAGCTTAATGTTGTTATTTCTTTTAATCCAATTAATTTAAGGGCCACTTCTCTTTAGTTCGTTAAAATATGCCTTAGTTGCATGTCGATTTGTTTTGACGTTGGGACTTCTTTTTATAAAATTTACAATCATAGCACCTCCTTCTAAGTGCTTTATATTGTTTTGCACATAGACTACAACATTGTTTGCTTTAATTTCTGAGCCAATCTTCCTAACCGCTGCAGCAGCAGCCTCATCACCATTGATCGGATTCCAGATGCCAAAGACATAGACCTCGGCCACGCCTGTCATCTGAGAGATGACTTCTTCGATTTCATGGGGGTAATACATAAAGTTCTGGTACTTGAGCATATCCTTTTTCCGATCCACAATGTAGAGAATGCAATCATCATCCATATAACCCAAGTCTCCAGTGTGAAACCACATCTCCGAGTTCCCGTAATATCCGGCCCAATATTGAACATTATAGATACATAACTCACCTACTTCATTGGGATCAAGCCCTGTGCTGCTAGTATTTTGGGTTTCTCATCAAAGTGCAATTTCATGGCCACCGTACTGCCAGCCTCCGTGAAACCGTACACTAGATGTAAGCGGTCGTAATTGAGGCGACTTTGGATGCGTTGTTGTTAATTCAAGGAGCAACCACTTCCTCCGTACAGGTAGGAGTGAATGCTGTGGAAGTTCGTGTTTTCAAATTCTGGGCAGTTAACTTGCATTGCCATGCGGGACGGAGCCATAAGCACCCAAGTGATCTTGTACTTCTCAATCATACACAGGAAGTGGGCAGCATCGAATGGCTTGTCCCTTATAATGCGTTTTGTGCTGTACAAGCCAAAAATAACTGTCGTTAAAAGACCAGTCACCCAATGCAGGGTACTCAGAGAAAGCTGAACATCAGCGGTAGTTAGGTATCTATAATTATTTAATTGCATTAGAATAGGAAGCTGCATTTTAAGATACCAAGACTGTTTGGTATAGTCACTGCTTTCGTTATGCCCGTGGTATCATATTAGCAAAGGATTGCTAGGCTATGCTTATTTCCCAGTTGCAAACGAGATAATTGAAAGTCTGCTTCAACCGGTGTTGCTAGGATCTTATCAATGCTAATGGAATCACTTGTATGATTACGGATTGTAATGATTTTGACATTCAACTTTTGTGTAGCTGACTTTATTATGTCGTACTCATCTCCATCACAGAATATTAGACAAGGTTTTGTTATGCCAAAGAGCTGCTCAATAGTTGACTGCTCAAACGCTATATTAAGTGAATGAAAATCAATGCCATTGAAAACCAAGCGTATGCCACAGCTGGTAAATGCGTAGTGTTCCTCGCAATAATTTATACAATATCTGTTTGCAATAATCAAAAAGATCTCATACGGCTTGTCACACGCATCGAGTTTAAATGAAGCTGCTCACGGGTAAGTGTTATGTTGTCCGAGTCAGAAATCTGTGTGTAATATATGTATATTAATATAATGATGATGATGATTTAATAAACTTTTGTTTATTAACCTACTTGAGCTATCAGCTGTAGATGACGTTGTATCTCATCATCTATGTTCCGCATCATAGCTGTTCTCGGGTTGAAAATGCATTCTGAATGCCTCTAGTCAACTTAAACAAATGATTACGGGAGCGGGCCGCACGTTGCAATTTATTCCAGAATATTGCAAATATAACAAGTAAAGGGCTCTGCATCTCCAGTTCATGTTTACTGAAGTCAATGAATTTTTATACACAAATACTATATGGTATAGTAAGAAATTATGTCTCTCGACTACAATTAGGCACGTGCAGTAATTATAATTAACACTTTTATTTTGTTAAAGTGAGCTTCTGTGTAGGCTATCTATTATATAAAGAATATGGTATTACTTGTGCACTTTACTTGGATTATCTGTTGACTGAAGTACAATAAAATTAAAATATTTTATTTTTTTTGAGGCAAAACGTATTTTTACGTAAGAAGATCTGCGAATGCTGAAAACCGTAAGCTATCCACTTATACCTTTAGATAAGTTAGATATGTAAATTTTTTAATGTTGTCGGGGCTTAAAATGATAAGTTTACTTTCCCAGTTATTGTAATTTCCCACATATTTCCCACACCAAAAAAACGTGCATCAAAATATCTTGAAAAGCAGCAACCACCTGTTTTTATACTGGTAACAGAGTATACCGCAGTCAGTTGCGTCCGACCGCAACGTTTTTACTTGTTATTTTCTTGCTTGTAAGCTAGCCAGCATAGGAAGAGCTGCTTGTGTGCGTTATCTTTGTCATACTTGCCTATTTGAACACAGTATTTAAATAACAATACAATTGGTATGTACAACAATAAAATAATGCAAATATAAGTTGAATGAAAAGCATATTGATAAATAAATGCATTCAAAAAATATTTATCTTATCTTATATTAACTTAAGCATATTATATTTTTTGACCCCTTTCGCAGTTAAAGCTGATCTTTAACTTGCAATTTTGCATTTTCAAATTATTATTTCAGTAACTTTAAATATATTTTATTCATATTATAATAGGTATGTAGATATCTACATTTGGGGTTTATCTACATGGTATTTTCTAGTAATACTGTAATTACATATATGTTTGGGGAAACCCTATGAATCGGCTGTCACATTGTCGATCTGTGCTGCCTTTATATAGGCAGCCTTTACGGCTAGACGATTTACTTTGCCATTGGGACTCTTTGCCAACTGTGACACGATCTGCGCACCTCCATTAAGCTGCTTATAGCTGACGTCAGAGTGTTGACCCACAAATTCAACAACTTGGTCGGCCAGAAGTTGACTACCCGGCCGGGGTATCACCGAAGCAGCTGCAGCATCGCCATCAGTTTCATTCCAAATGCCAAAGACACAAACTTCGGCCACGTCTGGCATTTGGGCAATGACCTCCTCGATCTCGTGGGGGTAGTACATCAAGCCCAGAAACTTGAGCATATCTTTCTTTCGCTCCACAATATACAGATAGTTATTCTCATCGAAATAGCCCAAATCGCCCGTATGAAACCAGCCTTCAGAATCCTGCACTTCAGCTGTTGCCTTTGGGTTGCCATAGTAGCCACTCCAATGTTGTCCATTGTGACAATAAAGTTCACCCGTCTCATTTGGACCCATTGCATTCCCATTATCATTGACCACACGCATGCGTATGTTGGCCATAAGACGCCCCACCGATTTGGGTTTCGTGTCAGTGCTGTGGTTGATTGAGACACAGGTGCCCAGCTCCGTCATTCCATAGGCATTGCGTAGAATGCCCTTAGTGCGCAGGAAGGATTGCATCTTGTGCAGAGTCGGAACTAGTGTATGACCTCCAGCAAATATAAGATGCCTGAGACTACGCATCTGTTTGGCATTGACATCCGGTGAATTTGCCAGCATAGCAATGTGAGAGGCGGCCAATACCGTCCAGCTGATTCTCTGCTGCTCGCACATATTTAAGAAATATGTAGGACTAAATATTTCCTCGGATATGAGACGCAATGTGCCATAAACTCCAGCTGTTATCAGCGTAATCAAACCCGTAAGCCAATCCAGAGTGCTAGGTGCAAATTGTATGTCATTGGGGTTTAAGTAGCTAAAAAGGGAAACATTAAGTTATAGACTATTTGCAAGTTAAAATATTGACCGCAAAGTTGATGTTACCTATGACTTTCAAATATCTTGCGACTATTCGATATGGTTACTGCCTTTGGGGTGCCTGTTGTGCCCGAGGAGCAAAGTATTGCCATAGTTCGATCGATGCCACTTTTAAACTGAGCAGGTTCATAAGCCTCTGGAACAGGTGCTTGAAGCAAATCCAGAATACTCTTAACCCCAACTATTCGTCCATGTATAGTTACAATTTGAATGCCGAGATTTTCGGCGACTTTTTGTATATTCCCATAATCCTGAGCATCGCAGAAAATAAGTTTTGGTTTCGTTATGCCATAGAGATTTTGTATGGTGTGCTGTTCCAGACTGGAATTGACGGCATGAAAGGGCGTGCCATTAAACATGCAACCATAAATCAAGGCAGCCACATGGGTGGTGTTCCTGGCCAGAATACCAACAATATCCGTCTCCGCGCTGAATCCTTGCTGTATTAAATATGTACTCACCTTGGCCGCATTTTGGAGCATCTGTAAACGGGTAAGTCGCGTGTTCTCACTGTTCGATATTTGAAAGATTCTTTGAGGATCGCTCTGCAGTTGTCCAAATATAATTTGACCTATGGTTAGGGAATCATTGTAGTAGCTCTGCTTACAGGCGCCTGACCAGATTTTTTGATCCGCATTGTAGCTGGTTGATGGATTAGCGTTGAGATCTAGCATTATTATCCAACTGTTGCAACTGAACAGCTGTGCTGTCGTATTTATAGGTCAGCAAAATAACTTCCCGTTGTGTGTGATAACTGCACAAAAAATCTCAACATGCAACAAGACAAAAGACACGCGATCTAGTCAACGATTACCGCAACGATTGATATAAATAAGTCGGCAATTTACCGCCTTATGTGCGTGAAATAGCATGTCTGCCCCAAACTCTTTAATTTATCTATTTTTTTACTATACACGGCATTCTCGGTGTAAGATTACACGGCTGCTATCCCTAAAAAGCAATTAAATGGGAAGAGAATTCTAGCTCAAACCATATTTTATAAACCGATTCCCAAGATGAGTTTTTGTTAAAATATATGTAAGTATTAATGGAGAGGAAAAATTTTCTCTTACATCTAACGTTTACCTTAGTTAACTATCTTGGAAGTAGTTGGAAATTTTCTTTAAATTTATTAAACAATGTTTTTCTACACATTTTCATTGAATACTAAAGCAACAATCATTTAGCTCACTCATAAAATCTTCATCATTCCAATTTGTCATGCGCTTGCTGGTTGTTAGCTTATATGTAGTTTCGTTGTTTCTTGTTACCCCTGAAGGGAGCCGACAGTCAGCGTTTAACTTGTGCTGTTAAAAATTTCAGGTCTTATTTCCTAACTATGTTAAGATTATTTGGTTGCATAGATTTATAAACCTAACATAGATTGGAAATTAGCGCCGGTCACTTTAACAGAAAAAGTTATACGCATAAATCCAGCTCGCTTGAGGGGAAACAGCACTTAACGAACGACCTGCTTGCTTATCTACTCTGGCGGTTTGTTTACCATCAGCCATAGACGAATAATGTAATGTAATGTAATGTTAAATGGTCGTTGCCATCAGCGGGTGGAGATAGAAGTAGCAGTAAAATTAAAGCGGCCAGAAAGACGGGAATTAAGAATTGTTCATGTTAACGTGCTGTAAACAAAGTCACAAACGTGAAGCAGACACACTAACGAGTAGAACGTCGGTTTTCCTTACGATAAACAGCTGTGCTTGTTTCAATTTAATTAATTTATTTGATTTATTTATTTAAATAATATATATAAATACAATATACGTTTATATTTATTAAATTATATTCAACTTGTTTTATAAGCTATGAAATCCCTACTTTTTTGCCATAATATAAATAAACATATAACAAACAAATTATATTAAAGTATTTCACGTTTATTAATACAATTCCGTAAAGTTCACATAAAGTTTATACTACCCTTCCAAGTTGAGCTGCATTAAGCAGATTGAAGCAAAAGTCTTACATTGCCGATTTCAAGTTTTATATCAACAATAAGAGAAAGGAAATGTGGCAACAGCTAGTCATGCCATGCGCATCGCACGCCTCCCAATCAAAAAAAAAGCTTTATAATGATGGCCGACTTCGCACCAGCTGGCTTGTGGCGAGTATGATGGGAAAACAAATGATGAAAAATAGCCTTTTGTTTGACCAGGTGTCCGCTTCGAGATTGCGATAATGTTAGTTAATAACTAATAGTTATCATAACATTCCAGTTTTTATATCCTGTCTTGTAAGTTTCTGGGTCTATGGCTGTTGTCAAGAGCTTACTTTAACATTTACATTTCCATTTACACAAATGAAAACCTTCTCCTTGAAATATTTAAATTAATATATAAATAAATAGTTAAATTAAATAAAAATAGATTTTTCTCACATATTATATATTAAGTTGATGATTTTTGTCCAACAATCATTAAATTTTCGTACAATGCACATCTTTTACACAGCCAAGTTTATATTTTTTGCAGACAAGCTAAACAAATCCCAATGGACCTCTAAAAATCAAAAGAAAAAATTTATATATGAACACAATTTGATTTATAAATAATATTGTTTATGAAGCATTAAAGCAGAATGATGTAAGAAAAAACAGTGTTAAATTTACATAAACATGCCATGTTGTGTACTTTTCTTTATTTATTTAATTTTTTTTTTTTCATTTATAAACATTTCACAAACATTTCCTTATTCTTGGGGTCTTACACATTTGATTTTTGTTTTGTTTCGGGTGATGGCAATACAACAATTATTTCAACTATTTTGTATAATTATTTGACTAAGTTTTTACTTAAGCATTAAAATTTCATCTTCATTTTATTTGCCTACCCCTCGTGTTATTTATGGGTTTTTGTTAGTTGGCGTTTGTTCTTTTGGGTATGTTCCACGTTGTCTTTCTTTGGGTTGCACTTCAGCAAAGTTTTGCTGAAAGTTTACATTTAACTCATGATCTTAATTTTAAAATGTATGTGTGATTCTTTTATTTTCGTTCTCTTTTTTACCTAGTTGATAGTTCAGTATGTTTATGTGTGTGATTGTGTGTAACCACTTAGCTCTATAAAGTAAGGGGATTTGCGCTGTTTTGCTAATCTTAATTTTTCAATTTTTTATGATTCGTATTTACATTTACTATATGTGCGTTTGTTCTCTTCTTACAAATGATACTTGGAGTTTTTTTTTCCTTTTGATTGTTAGAAATTCGGGCTGACATTACGACGCCCGTTTTGCTTGAAGATATGTGTTATGATCTTTTATTACTTTCAATTTGTGCGAGTTATTTTCTTTAGAATATAGAGGGAAAGAGAGTGAGAGTACTGTGGATGAAACACGAATGTGACTTTAAGAGAATTGAGTGAGCGAATTGGTGTAATTGTGTGTTTGTTTATGATAGAGAATGCAAATGGGAGCTGGCGTTTTAGTATTAATAGCTAATATTAGTAATGTTTTCAACTAGTCTATTTGCATGCGTTGTGCAACACTGGATTTATTTGTTGCTGTTCCGTTTGGTGTGGCTTAATTTAACTACACATATTTTAACCTATGTGCTACATTTTGCTCGATACATTTTAAATTTCTTGTCACTTTTAATCTTGTAAGTCTTTGTATTTTTTTATTTTTTTATTTTTGTTTTAGAACACATCTAAAGTTGTGCACTTTTTCTTTTAAATTTAACCGTATGACATTTACACATTAATTTATATATATATTTGTTAACTATTTACATAAAAAATTGGACTTACGCGTAGTAAATAATGTTTCTTGATTTTTTGTAATAATTTTTGATTTTTTTTTCATGTTTTAGTTTGTTTTTTGCCTAAATGATAATTGACCAAATTGATGAACGGCAACTGAAGGTAGAACACAACCTATGCCAAGTTTCGAGAGCCGAAACGTATTGATCTAGTACTAAGAAACTTGGTACAAAACTGGAATACCTTTTCCAATTATTACGATTGAAAGTTAGGATGCTTTATTCCACGTGTTTCAGATGAACTTCATCTATAATTTGTCTTGTTTCCTGTTTTCCGTTTTATCTTTTTCTTTTGTTTTTCTCGGTATAAGTTACATAGATACGTCTACATCAACATTTAATAGACACATATGAAACAACATACCCAACATTTGGATGCTACGAGACCATTAGCTGATCGCACAAAACCCACTAATTATTTGCTCACATTTAAAACCCTGTATGTTCAATAGCTATGGCTTCATATACAATACATCTAGTTATCTTTTTGTTTTTATTTTTGCCACCATATATCTTGTATTCATTTATTTATTAGCTATTTAAGTGTTTTTTTTTCCGTCATTTGTTTGTTGGTGAATTAATTGTTTCTTGCTTGGCACGAATTTTACAACATTTATTTCATTTCCTCTTGAAGGTTTCTTAACAATAATTTTTAATTTGATTTATTTATGTAGGTTTTTCATCTTCTTACCTTCTTCTTTAAAAAAGTTTATGATTATTTTTTTTTTTTTTTTTGAACATAAGCAAAATTATGAATAAAAGCATAACATTAGAAAATATTGTGAAAAGATAAAATATGGCAATAAACAAGCTGAATAAAAATATTTTAGAACTACAAAATATGGGTTGCGTTTAGTAAGATATAAAGTACTTCTCTTAAAAGTTAAAAAGTTGTTGTTTTTGCTATGTAGAATTCAGTTTTGAGCTAGACCAAAACATAAAATCGTTGGTTTTGGTGATGCGTAATGTTTGTGCATTGTTTATGGTTAGGTTAATTAGGCATTGACTAGGTTTTAAGCTTTCTTGGAATCAATTAGTCGAACTTTAGCAACTGGGGAGGCGGGGCATATAGCCAACTCCTGTTAACTGCAGAACTCACTCCTCATACAAAAGGCACTTAATAAAAAAACGTATATTTGTTTACTAAATGGAAGGTAAATGCCACGCCTTCAGCTTAAATTGCAGGTCTTGGTTTATCTTTAAATGGCAATTGATTTTATAACTGGTTTATTTTTTTGGAGGATTTAATTTCTTTTAATTTTTTATTGTTGCACTACATGATAAACTATTTGTATTGTCTGTTAATTGGTTTACGGTTTATTTTTAATTTTAATTTATTATTATTTAAACTACTTGAAGAAAATAACTAACTTACGGAACTTAACAGGACAAACACAAGTTATAAATGTATTAACTTATTTACTTGTGTTCTCATGCGCTGTTCCATAAAAATAATTGAATACAAATTTATTTCTACTTGTAATACTAACTAGATATAAAAAAAAAAAAATCGCATGAATGAAGGATTTAGCAAATCTCACTAAATCCGCGTAAAAAATGAATCTAATAACTACAGGAATGAATTTGGCAATAATTGCATTTATTATATTCGAAATCAAGCAATAATATGATGATAAATTGTTCTATTAGCTTAAGCATACTCGTATCAGTAGGAATAAAAACTTGCAGTACCCACCAAATCCAGTTAAAATTTGTTGTTTCTTTTTTTTGCGTGTGCCAATCGAATATTATGTAAATAAAATTAATAAAAGCGAGAGCTGTAAGCTTCGGAGCACCGAAGTTTCAATAAACTTGCAGATTTGATTTTAATAGAAAAAAATTGAAAGCTTTAAGTAATTTTTTAAGTTAAGTCATTTTAATAATTGTGATAAATTTTTTTGGTCTTGTTAATAATTTTTGTATTTTATAGTTGTCCTTTAATTGGTGTCAGCATTAAATTCGCTTAGTTTACTCAGGATATAGCAGACAAGTATCGGATCATAATATAATAAATTACTTTCTGCAGGATATTTTAAAAATATTAACTCACTTTGCTGCGTGCTGTATATTCGTGTGTGTGTGCTTGAAATATCAATTCAATAAACAAAACATTTTATTATGTTCTGCATTGAGTTTTATTCTTGTTTTAATTCGATTGTGAACATAATAATTGAATTTGCCTAGGATTTGTTAGTCGTTGTTCTTGTTGCTTATTTATGACTAAACTTAAATTTATCTACATTCATTTTTTACTTTCCGTCTTTTTTTTTTTGTTGTTTGTTTAGAATTCGAATAATATAAACAAGTGGGCTTAAAACTTATTGACAATATGACAATATTTACAAACGTCGTGTGGAATTGCGACTGTTTACAGCTAACTTATCGCATTTTAAGTACAAATTAATAGTAATTTGTTTCCAAAATAAACTAGTATAAGTAGTATGAACAAAATGTATCTTGATTAAAGCCTAAAACAATTTATTGAATTTATTACAATGTGAGCTTTTAAAACAAATTCAAACAAACGAGCTGCAAGCGTTTTTCAAATCGCTATCAAATCGCCATAAGAATTTTGCCTGTTTGTTAAAATACAGCATTCGGAATTTTCTCTTAGCTATTTTTGTTATGTTTTATCTACTATGCAGTCATACTTGATCAATTTAGCTTATAGTTAGTAAATATCTCTTGCTTTAATCAAAGTTTTAATAGTGTAAATGCCTTGACGTCTTGTTTCACCCAAAATGATCAAGAAAAGCATATACATACATACATACTCGTACACTTATAAACGTATCTGTATGGACATATATATATATATATATATTTGTTAATTTCATGTTAGATTCTACATAGCCTTTGGTTATCAGAGACGCAGACGCGCTTTAGAAGGTCCTTTTTGTAGTTGTAATCAAATGAATTGAATCAAAATCATAGATGCAAAAATCAAGCCATACGTAACAGAATTTGGAACGTAAAGAAGTAAATGAAAGTAGAAATTAGGAGAGAGAATAGGTTAGTACAATCTTTGATATTGTTGTGCCAGCGTTTGTTATTATATAAAGAAAATTGTTTGTTAATTGGTAACGGAATTTACTCATCCTCCTCCTCCCTGAAGAGATATGTGCTCCAGTAGACCAGGTTGAAGAGCGCAAAGACCAGTGGGAATGTAATGCGCGATATAACATCGATTCTCTTCGATCTAGAACATTGTCTTGGATAAATATTCAACAAGTACAAAATACATTAATTGATCATCTAGAGATTGGCTTTTTGATTTGTGATTGTTTATTTTCTTTAAATTCTTTTTGTAATTTTTCTGTGTGGTCTTTTTAAACATTTTCAATTTCATTTTTATAGCAATAATTTGTTTGTTTTAAATATAAAAATAAAAAATAAAAATATAAAATGATCTACGTGCTTGTAACTTATAAACGTGACATTTAAGGAGATGAGTTCGACAAAAAAAAAACAATTTTGTAAAAAAAAGGCGTGTGGTAGTTCATGTGTAGTTTGGGATGTGGTACGGTACTAAGGGATAAAATTAAAATGTTCAAAGTCTAAAAAAAGATTTTGCTTAAAACAAACAAATCAATAAAAAGCAAAGCACACAAAAAATCTTGTTTTGAAAGTTAAGCAATATTACACTGTTCAACAAATGTGACTATAATTAATAAACTTTAAAATACACTTGTCGTGGGGTACAAAATTCTAATAATTATAAATATAAATAGCGAACTTAATCGAATTTCTAGTTACAAAATTAATCAATAAATAAATGATAAAAAAATTTAATTGAATTGTTATCTACAAAATAAATAAACGATAAAAAAATTGAATTGAATAGTTATCTACAAATCTTAGTCAAATACTATGTCTATAATACTATAAAAAATTATACTTATAATAATAATAAAATATAACAGAGTAAATTAAATTATTATCTATAAGTTTAAAAAAAGAATTGTCTAATAACATTGTTTTAAGAAATCATATTCGTTTTAAAATTATTGTGTTGTTGTTGAACCATTTGTTGCACAGTGTAATAAGCATTAAGCAAATTATATTTTCACGTTTACTTGACTCTGGACTCTGGACCAGATGAAAATCATTTGGCAGCAAGCATTGAAACAAAAGACAGCGAGCAAAAATGATGGCAAGCAGCAAAGCAGAAGAACAGTGGCAACTGAATCGTGTTGTCTTGAACGTAAGTATACGAGATTCAATTTCAGGATTTAATTCAATTACTTTTAATTAGTGGCATAAAAAGACAATAAAATTTTTGTTTGATATAGAAAGAGAGAGATGTAGATAGTACATATTCACAACATCAAAAAGGAAATCCATCAACTACTACAATATAACAAATTTAACACTATATATAGAACAGTGATTCTGGCGAGCGTTACCTTGTTGGGAACTTGGATAGCCAAGTCTTACAGCAGTTGGGACGTTTTGGTGGCTGCATGTGCACCTCACATTGCCGCAGTTTCTCCAGCGCCAGTGGATCGCCAGGATGACGCACAAGCGGTTTCTGCAGGCCACCACCGCGTGAATATTGCGATGCCGTTTGACATGTAATTTTGATTGTAGTTAATGCAATGAGGGGGCGATGACGATTACGATATGGCGAAAGGCGAATGTGGAATGGTTAATGGGGTTGTGCGTAATTTCATTTAATTTTCATTGCAATTTTTCATTTAAATCCGGTTCATTTGGTTTGAGTTTCGATTGAATGCCACGCAGCGATGTTGGTTGATGAGGTTGTTTGTCGTTGTTGTTGGTGTTTTTTGGGTTTTGAGTTTGAGGTTGTGTTAAATGTTGAATGTGTTTCAGTTTGAGATTGAGTTGGTTTTGTATGAGGTGGTTTGATTTTGGTTCGTGTGTGGTTGTTTCGTATGCGCACGTTTGAAAAAAAGTTGTTAGATTTAGCGATTGTTTTTGAAAGTTTGTGTTGTTTGTGTGTAGATGTTTGTCAGTGTGTTAGTTTTTTTTTTTTTTTTTTTTTTAATAAAAAGAGGCAAATATAAAAGGAAATAGTTGTTTTAATAGTTTTATCATAAGCATTTGCAAATAGCCAAATTAAGTTGGTTATCGTTTTTTGTTTTTATTGTTGTTGTTAGGAAAGAAAGCTGATAAAGATGCATTTGGTTTCAATCTAAATAGTTTGGTGTGAGTTCAATTTAATGGTGGTTCCGAAAAATACTCTTCACTTTTCGAATGATTTTTAACGAGCTTTCTTAAACTTAAATATGCCACTTCTTTATCTAACACAATTAATTTTATGCTTTTTTTAAATCTTTATCAAAGCCAGATATTTGATTATACTATAAGGCTCTTGAGCATTAAAATTTTTTTGTGTCGTTTCCTCTATTCACATGAATATCTAAGAAAATGTTATCTTTCCATTATGAAGAGCCCTGAAAAACTAACCTTTGGCTTGCTAAAAAATTCATCACCTTAACATTTTACTTTTTACAATATATTGTTATAAGTTCCTTATTTAATCGGTACCCAGTCTATATGCTTTAAAGTTTTACTTTATGATATTCCGTTGTTTTAAGTTCCTTATTTATTCCTTAACCATTCTATTTGATTCAACCACTTTCTTAACTCTTAGCATTATTTGTTGTTAATAAATTAAGTTAGTTAGTTTTTGGGTAAGGAAAGTTTTAGATAATTGAAAGGTAAGTACCATTGCGAATGTTGCATTGCTATCTGTATCAAGCAGATCTGAAGCAGCATCTAAACTGGCCTGCTCCAAATCGCGACGTTTCTTTTTCATATTCTCCTTATGCATGTCTGCGGCCCGATCCGTATATTGTTTGCATGTGGTAGAAGATGTTCAACAAGAATTTATTTGTTCCACAAAAGTTGGATAGATCGAATTGTACGATGAACATTGTTAAATTGTTGGGTTTTTGTTTTTTTTTTTTTTTGGCGTAATTTACAGTTGAGTTTAAAATATAATTTTGTATATTTTTTAGTTTGTTTCAGATTTAATGTTTAGATGCATAGCACACATTTATACAGTTATACAGTTAGACAGAGACAGCCAGTGAGAGAAAGAAAGAGAGACAGATAGAGATAGATAGTCACACATACAGAAACATTAAAAAATTTGAAGTGTGTTCAAATTAAAAATGTATAATTAATTGCAAGTTCGGAAGTTGTTATGGGGTAAAAGTTTATAAAATAAAATAAAATGTTAATAATAATTGAGTTGTTAGTTTTATTTTCAGTTCAGTATATAAAAAATAAATATACATATATATATGATAAGAGATACCGAATTCGAAATGCGTTTTAAATTGCGGTTGTGTCAAATATTCAAATAAAATGTTGTCCAATTTGTTTTGGTGTTTTTTTTTCAAACGCGTTTAGTTTGAGTGTTTATGTGTATGTTTGCGGTTGAGGTTGATAAGTGGATGTGTGTGTGTGTGTGTGTGTGTGTGTGAATGGGCGCACAATGAAATAAGAGAGTAAATCAAAACAATTGGATTAGTAAAAATATATACGCAGAAATCATTTCATAGTTACAATATTCATGTGAATGAGAACACAAAAAGTTAAAGTAAAATTTATGTGTATATGTATATCGAATGAAAAATAAATGCTAACTACAGCTTAAACCGTTCGCTTTTATCGTTAACATGTATTACAAAAAATTATTTTTGGTTTTTTTATTTTTATTATTGTTGTAGTTGTAGTTGCTGACCAAAAATCAGTTCGTCTATTGCCCAAAATTGTGTGTGCCTGGCCGACGTGCTCTTTATAGATGTGAAGTTTAGCTGAAGCTGTGGTCGTTTTTAGATCGTTGTTATTGTTTGTTGAGCGTGTGTTTGTGTGTGTGTGTGTGTTAGTGTGAGTGCGTGTGTTTGTGCGAACAGTCCATTAAAGTTAGATAAATGCGAGTGATGTTTTCTGACGTTATTTTAGGTATATACACATTATATACATTACATATAGTACTTGTTTTCTTGTATGTTCGTTGTTATCGACAAAAATAATGATTTAAAAACAACAGTAAAAATAGATAAACACCATCGATTAATACATTAATATTAGTTTGTTAAGAAGCATATCAAATTTCAATTACTAGATTTATTCGAACCTGAGCGGGAGGCATAGTTCACCAGCGCAAATTCAAGCAATGCCCCAAACACAAACGTCAAACAGACGCCGGTCCAAACATCGATTGCCTTTGTATAGGAGACGGGTGGCAGTGAGGCATTGATGCCCGATGTTTGTGTGGCCATCGTTAGCAGTGTGGTAACACCTAAAAGAAACCGAGTCAGTTGACAACGCAATAAATAAGTTATATAAAACAAATACGATAGATAATACATACATATGCAGGTACACAAAATATATTTAATACATAACGTATACGTAGTTTTAGTTACCATTAGTCTTAAGTTGGTTTTATGTATACATATTTATTCATTGAAGTTTTGATTAGTTTGCAGTTCAGGGCACTTACCTAACGATACACGAGCTGGCACGGCACCTTGATCCAGCCAGAAAGATACCCATGAGACAATGACCAACATACAGCATGGTATATAAATTTGTATTAAGTAATATGAGAATTCTCGCTTGAATAGTAGATCGACTTTGAGGCAACTGTATTCACCTATGAGTATACAAGGTATATAAATTGTGTCAAACTCAAAATGAACGGGAGCCATAAAATGTACACGAAAGAGGTATCGTTTTTTGCAATTTCAATTTCAACTTCATTTTGTTTCACACACTCACACACGTATATACATAGAGTTGTTTGTTCAAAATAGAAATGAGCTCAGACACAGATATTACTGACAGATATGCACACATATTTCCAATATTATATTAAAAATGATAAATAATCACAAAAACCAATTTGACATCCAAAATAAGAACGATATTAACTTGCTTTTTAAGAATTTTGCCAGAAATCAAGAATTGGGAAAACATATGTTTCACATTTGTGTTTTTTGTTTGTTGGTTGTTTTTTTCTTTTTCTTTTGAGTTTATGTACAGGAAAGCGGTTGGCTTCGAAGAATAAAATGCACAGGGCTGGGGATTGTGGGAGTAGACAAAATGTATTTACATAAAAACAACAAAAAACAAAAATCAAGAAAAATAGGATACACTTAGAATGGGGGACAGTTAGAGAGACAAAGAGAGAGAGAGTTGAGAAATTATAAAATGGCATCATAGGCAAAATGTATTTCGACATCAATTCATTTTTCTGACGTTTTGCAACAAAATTCTTAACGGAAATGAAGTTCGTAGGGCGCGTAGACTTGTTGGGCTGGTTGCTTCTGGTTGTTTACTTCCGCCCACGCCCCCTGCTGTTATTACTGCCGCCCTTCATTTCCGTTAATTTGTTAGCAGTGCGTTCCATACTCTTCAAGACAAAGCTGTTTTTTATTTTACATTCTCATATTCATTTCGTTTTAATTTTCATGTTTTTTTACATGTTTTTGTTTTTTCATTTATTTTGCTCATTAAAAATTGTTCTGCGCTTTTCTCATGTTTGCGTTATCGAGTGCTGCGTAGGTGTGTGGTTTATTTGCTTGGCTCTCTGGGACTGGTTACTGGTTACTGGTTACTGCTTTCTGGGCAAGTGTACAAATATTCGCATTCGCATCTGGCATTTGGTCAAGATGTACATATATGTATGTATGCATTTGCTCGGTTTAAGCCATCAATCTAAGCGATGCGTTGGCACATTGCATTTGTAACTGTGTTTATTCTGTACGCATATTTACTTTGCCCACTTTTCTCCATTTAAACGCTCAAAGAAGATATAAAATTAATAAACTTTATGTGAGCAACTAAGTTCAAGCCGAACTAAATGCAACAACTACGCAACGACTAGAAGAGGGTATTGGGATAATTATGCATAGAATAAAATGTATTTACAATATTATGAGGACATTATTTATATATGAATTTAAGGCTCATGCAGGTATGAGCAAAGCAAATGGGATTGAATGAATGATATCGAAATGTAAGATTTTTTAAATTGCAATAAAACAGATAACTTTGAACTATTTTCAGACATCATCATTGTAATAGAAAATTTAACTATTAATAAAGTATATATCTATAACTTGTGTTTAACATTAGTTAAGATTACGTACACTGTTCCAATATATAAATTAGAGTTAGAAGCATACACGTTATTTTTCTGTGGTTTTTTATACCCATAATTTATAATTGAAAAAGAAAAACCAAAAACGTTAAATTAATAAACAATACAAAATAATGAAAAATGTTTAGTCTTCGATCAACATTAAGGCGACTGCTCCGAGTATGGCGTGAGATCATATCAGGACTAGCATTTGTATGTGCGGAAGCTAGCTCCTTTGGATCCGCCTCCACCTCCTAAGGCTCTTCTTACTACTCACTCTTCTTTTTTTTTGATGGTGGCTCTTTGTCCAAATCGTTCTCTGAATCAGTATCAGTATCTAAGTCAGTATCCGAATCACAATCAGAGCTAGCGGAGCTTCCAATGAAAATTGTTTCGAGAATATCCAGATTATTGTCGCCGTCGGTATCGCTGTTATTCTTATCGTCATCGTTTTTGGTAGTGTTACTATCATCGTCACTTTCATAATCAGTATTATCGTCATCGACATCGTCATCGACATTGTAATCGACATTGTCATCGACATTGTCATCGACATCGACATCGACATCGTCATCGACATCGTCATCGTCATCGACATCGTCATCGACATCGTCATCGACATCGTCATCGACATCGTCATCGATATCGTCATCGACATCGTCATCGACATCGTAATCAACATCAACTTCGTCCTCATCATTGGTATCAGAATCGTCAGACGTGAGCCAAGAGAGCTTTTCGGTCCCAATAACATTAACGCAAGTGTTGCAGCGATATTCACGAACATTATAGTCTGTGCATTCCGAATGCATAGGATTCGAACCGCACATGCAGCAGTAGAACAGCAGTAGCTCATTAGCTTCGCGTCCATCGGGTGCAACGCATACTGTGGCGGTGCATTGGGTCTGATCGACAAACTGATCTTCGTACGTGTCATCATTCTCCCAAGTGGCAACGCAATTTGGAATAGATATGTTATATTCAACAACGGAGCGAAATTTCGAAACGTTGTTGCACAGTGGACACTTGAAGGAGAAACCCGCTGAATTTGCATACTTTTGCAGACAGAGCTTGTGGTACCAGCCTTTGTTGCAACACTTGCCATGTATGTGACTGGTGCATTTAAACTCCTCTCCGTTGATCAGCGGATCATAGCATATAGAACACTTCTCATGCGGTTCGGGTCGTTCCTTGTATCCCAACACATGAGAGTGACAATATGACCTATATACTCTACCTATTAATTGATTCTGTGCGTGCTTCTTAAGTCCACAGCCGGTATGAAAAGTGCGTCGGCAGCTCGAATTGAAGCATCCAATATTGGCGCCCAATTGTGAGCAGTAATAACATTTCAACTTTCTGACACGTTCCGCTTCGGTCTTGATGTCAGCGATAGCGAAGCCTAAGATGATATCACTATTATGGTAGCGCCTATGTAGGTTGGGGCTCAAATTTAGGCACTTTTCATGCACACGGATCTTGTTAATGTGCAGCTTACCAAAGCACAATTCGTCATCTTCGGTCGATCGGCAAAGTATGCATTTATTCATTCTAAATTTTAGAATCTAAAACAAATTTCTTGTGTTCGATATGTTTGTGTATTATGGCGTTTTAAGCAAAACAGATCTGTATATAAAGAGGCGCTCAAGCTATATATAGCTATTTGTAATAAATATCCACTTATTTTATTTTTTTTTTTTTTGTATAAGATATTTTTGGTGAACTTCGTATCACCTCCAAATAAATATATGTGTTGTTTTAGAATGTTTCATTTGAACGAAATTTTTGTCGTACGTTGCTCTGATTTTTTATTATTCCTACAATGCTTAGCACCTTAAATTTCTTTTTTAACACGCCTATATTTGTTTCGCTTGTATGTTTGTAACTCTCAGAAATGCGAAAATTATTATAGAGCATACTTTTAGGGCGGCTTTGAAAGAACGTCGAACTATAAAATTAAAATATATATAGTTAAAATATCTAAAAACCACGCCTTTAAAGAATATCGAACTAAAAAGTATGTATAAAGATACATATCAAGTAAGCAGTTCAAGCATTTTGCGTTTTTTCCTATGTGTTTTATACCTTATGGGCTTCAATTTGCATGGGATTCTTTTAAATATCTAGATTGTAGATAATCTGCCAACGGCTCTTTCGTTTGAAAATGAAAGGTTTTGCTTTTTCACTATTGACGGAAAGCATTTGAGATGGGTATCATTAGTTATTTGCATTAAGCTCTAAAGTGCAGCATGCGAAACTCCCATGAAGTGTTCAAACGTCTAAATGCTAAAGCACGAATCGGTTGCATCTTCTAGCTATAAATTATCCACCTAAAGATGCTGACAGACAATTTGCCAAGTTTGTGAGAAACTTTTGCGTATTTGTTTGCCACAACTTGGGAGCCCGCTTTACTTCATACATATATAGATACACACCCACCAACCACACACACACACACACACGTCTTAACTCACAAATATACACACAGATCATCATCAATAGATGGGATGGTTGCGTGAGAAGAAGGTAAAGGAATATGCTCTTTGTGCAAGTTTAAGCAACTGCGTCGCAAACAATTTCCTCGATTAATTTACTTTCCGTGCACCGTGCCTTTGCAATTTTCTTTCATTTTCATTTTCCGTTTCGCATTTGCCTGTCGCTCAGATACGAGAGTAGTTTTTCTGCTAGCCAAGGTTAACATTTGCTTAAAGCGCCAACTGATTTCAAAGTGCTCATAAAAACTCAGCTAAGGTAAGTGACACAAGAGTTCCCGAAAAAAAAAGAAAAACGAAAACTGCACTTAAAATAGGCGAAGATGGGTGTCACAGCTGGTTGGTGGGTGTGTGTTGTGACTGTGTGTGAATTACATCGTAAAAAGTTGGTTTTTATGCGATTCGGGCATTGATAATGGCCCAACGAGATGCTCATGTGTAAACGGCATCATTACAAGTTTGTGTGTTTATGTTTGATGATGTAAGTGAGAATGTGTGAGTGAGTATGTTTGTGTATGTGCTGGTGTGCTATGAAGTGCTTTTGATGCCGTCGGTAATATGCATACGTGCCAACAACTATGTATGGAAAAAATATACTATCTATTAATATCTAAAAACAAAAGTTTTTATTTGTAAGTTAATGCAGTTGTCAAATTTAAAGCATAAACACTTATGTTGTGCCTTAAGACAGAAACAAATTCAGGTTCTCAAAGAAAACAAACCAGCTGCAACTAAAGTACAATAAGAATATAACAACTCAAAATACTACAAGAAGATAAGTTGATAATATTAATAGTAGAGAGTAATAAATTGTAGAAGAGTTCAAGTTAAATTATTTACACAGTTTATCAAACACAATCAACACAACTGTAGAACAAACACAAAAAAAAAACATACCCGTGTTGGTTTTACTGTTACAGTAATCAGTCAAAAACTTCTCCAATGTGAAGCGAGGTAGGTGTAAGTTCTTAACCACTTGCACTGGATCACCCTCCTTCCAAAGGAATACCAAATCGTTGGTGGTCCAGCCGTCTATTGGTAAATATTAATGGTAAATGTATATGAAAGTGCGGATGGTTACGTTAGATATAAAGGATATTACTTACAGCTAGCCATGCGTAGTGAGCAAATTTGTCTATCCAACGGATACAGTTTGAGATTCATTGGGCAGGCCAATGTTAATGAGATACGTATACTATAGAGCACAGAACCATTGGGAAAGATGCGTATATACACATTGGGCATAATGATATTGTGAAAATGTCCCTCCTTCTCATTGGAGAAGAACAAATCCGGCATCCACACACGATTCGCCTCCGTCAGTGTGAGATATTTTAAGCGACCTTTAACGATAGAATGATTGCTTGATTAAACCACCTATTACTCTATAGATCGTTCGATTACTCACCCTGTATATCATCAAATTTGAGTCGCTCATCCGTCCACTGTTCTCGAAACGTCAGCTGTACGCTGTACTCCTGCATTGCGTTGAAGTTGTGTTAAGGGTTTGAGTACAAAGACGAACATTATTAGTAAATGGAAATGGAAAACTTGTTAAATGCACAATTTTAATTTCAAATTCAATGCAATTCAAATTGAACTGCAATGCAAATTTCTCATTTTGTTGAAATTTATATGGGAGTAAAATTTTTTTGGTGTTGTTGGTGTTGGGTGGGGGCATTAAATTTCTTTTGCGAGGGGGGCTTTAGCTTTACTTTTAGACATTTTGTATTGAATATCTTGTATATATTTAAATTCATTTGTGGAAATTAAATTGTATGAGAGAGCAAGCAAGGCGTGGCGAGGCGTAGCGAAAGTTTATATATATTTAAGTACTCTATATATATAAATTTTTTTTCTTTTTTTCTTTGAAATAGTTAGTTTATATTTGTATATACGTTAGTAAGTAAGTATATATGTAGGCTATTTTGTAATTGAAACTGTTGGATATTTATCGAATAGCAAGAAGCGTTTTGCTTCTTGGGCTATTTGGAAGTTCTCGGCATGGTATTTAGTATAAGTTGTATGTGAAAGTATTCATGTCATGGCACATTCAAAGGATAAGTACGTATATCTTATAACATTCGAACCAAAATGCATTACAATATGCGCTCCGATGGTGAACATGCAACACTAACCACATTCAACAAGACCATCATTATCCAATGCATTGTTCAACATTGCAACGTGTTGCATACAAAGTACAAAATATGTGTGGTCAAAAAGCAAAATCGCAACAAAAAAATCAGTTCGCAACGTGCCCAAAATGCATAAAAAAAGTAATTGGTAATACTATGAAGAAGAGAGAAACGACACAGGCAGAGGCAAAGACCAAACGGCAAAAGAAAGCAGGCAGAGAAAGCAAAGCAATGTAATTGTATTAAAGAGCAGGCTTATATTGTAACTAGGATTATTCTTAGAAATTCTTTAAAATATAGTTTTTGTAAATATTCTTATGTATACACCTAATGATGCATTGCAAGCAAAACTTTAAGATCATCTATTAAGTAACATTTACTATAATATCTTTTTTATTAATAATATAAGGGGATATATATATTGTTTTAGTGTCAAGATCGAGCTATAATATCTTAATTTACAGCGCAAATGCCATTCAATTAAAGCCTTACTTTGAAAGAGACACATAGGCCTTATTTAATATTGAATGATCTTGAACAAATCTTACAAACTATAAAAATAATTACATGAGGACTGCAAAGTAAACAAAAAAATCACCTGAACAGAAACTCTAGACTATAAAGCTTATGCTTCTTCCGATCTGTAAAATTTCAAATCATAAAATTGTAGCTTATTATTTTTCTTTATTTTATTGTAAAAGTTTTCGTTGCCTGTAGTCAAAGCCTGTTTAATTACGTGTGACTGATAGCTCTTAACTAACAAATATATTCTCCCCTCTAAATACTAGACAATATGCATGCTTACACAACAGTTATATAAATTCATGCTATACATACATATACCATATAGATTAAATGATAATCTGGGTTTTGTAATGAACCATTCAACGGAAGGAAGAAATCAAATAGGAAAATGTAATTCAAATTGATTTATAAAATCCTATTAGCTTTTCGTAATGAAGTCGGCAGCAATTTGCGTTTTATTTATTGCGGCAAAGTTTTGTTTTTTATTGTTCTGTTATATTAATTCTTTATAAAATAACATAAAAAAAACATTAATTGCCAAAGAGCTGTTGTAAACATTTGAAGCAAAAAGTGACAACAAATAAATTTTAATAATAATAACGTATAATTGTATTTTTTTATTTATGACTTGTAAACGTATTTGTTCAAATTCATCTGTGGCTCCACTTAATTAATTGTTGGAAGTTTTTTTGTTTGATATTTTTTCTGACAGCTGTCAGAGATGTTCGTTTTTGCAAAGGCTTTTGTTTGTTTTCATTAATCTATTTTAAGCGGATGCTGGACTGACAAATTTAGTGCCCTTGAACAAACATTTTAACTAATAAAACTGATGTGGACTCTTTTTTTTATTGCTGCTTACAGTTAGAAATAGCTTTTATAAAAAAATTGTTGTAGACCGTTGGGTTTTCTTTTTTTTGCATGTGTGGTAATCATTTCTTTGTTTTTTTCATTATGGAAAATATTTTCACTTTTTATGAATGTTAATCAAAAGCTTGTTGGCTTTGCCCAGTAAGAGGCGCATAAAAAGAATAGCATTTAAAATCGGTGAGGTTTTTGGTTTTTGTCAATGAGCAGATGCAGGTGAACTGAATGAATGCGATCTTGTAGTTATGGTGATTTTCCTTTTATGTTTTCTAATAGACATAGACTTACGTTGCTTTAAGATAGTTACAAACTTATATAAACTAAAAGAACTTACAGACTTAAACTTTAAAACTAATTTACAAGCTATAATATATAAAATTCGCTTGGGTCGTGTTGAGAATGCGCTGCCTGCAGAAGTGGCTACATTTTGTGAAACAAATGAATAAAACAATTATTTTTAAAATTCTTTTTACACAAGAAAAATGTTAACAAAATATGTAAAATTCGGTAAGTATTTGAGATAGGTACACTGGAGAATATACACAGATTGATATTGCATAGTTGTCAAAATTAATATATATATGTTTATATGTATCTATTGATAGAAATCTCTTACAATTGACAAATAATTTTCCAAACACGTTTTTCTTAAAATTTTTGATGCCAGAGATTTCTAGGAAAAACAATTTGGCAAGACAGTTTATAAAGAATTAAAAAGTGTTAAAATTCAATTGAGCATTAAAATTTATTTGAAATTTGTCTTTTACTTGCCTAATACTTTTTCACATATATATACATATATATTTGATACACAATACAGATACATACAGTTGATTTATGCATTTCACTTAGTATTATATAGTAGTTTTGAAAAAGCGAAGCTTTTGTGTTAATTTTATTGTACACTCACAATTACAGTCACGCATACACGCACATACCCACAAACATATAAGTTAAGTTATATTTTCGAATATTTTATAGTATTGAGAGCAAAGTTGTAAGCGCTTGGGATTGTACTTGTATTCATATACATATATGTTCATATTTGTGTTCGTTAACTGCCATGGAGCCTGGACTCACCATTTTGTAATCATCAATTTTTGATATGGAGCGCAGAAACATGTTGACCTGGACTAATGTAGCCAAATTTTCTAAAAAATGATCATATCAAAGTCGAGCAGCATTTGCTTTATGAGTTATCATTTTCAGTTTGTGGTCATCGAAAACAATTCATACATCATTAAAAGCTTTGCCTAGACTTAAGCTTAACTTAAAGTGAAATTTATTTTAGTTGTTCTTTGATGAATTTCATGTGTGCATGAAATGAATGTCAGAAATTAAATCAAATGCAAACTCAATAGAAAACAACATAAATCAATAATTAAATTACTTTTGTCGAATCGATATACAAAAATGTCTGCATGGATCTCATTGAAGTATAAAATATACTTTTTTCATATTTTTTTTTTTTTAAGTAACAATTCAATTTTACCAATTTACCACATCAATTGCTCTACCGATTTAAAGCACATTTTTTTTATTTTATATATTTTTTTTTGCTGACTGAGACTTATGTATTATATATATATAATTGAAGTTCCAGAGCTCTAAGAATTTTTATTTATTTTAATGACGTGGATTTAAAGTTAATTCAGCTGAAAAAACTTGATTATAATTGTTTTGGTTTTCTTAAAGATAACACAACGATCGGGTTATGTATTTCTTTGATATTCTTATTCCTCATCAAGGTTTTTTATTTTGCTGCCACATTTTAAATGCCTGCAAGGGTATTAAGTCTTCGGCATTTCGAACTAAAATGGTCTTTCTAGATTTGTTCTAAATACGTATTGTAAAAAGCATGCCACACATTTTCAATAGGTTGGCACCTTAAAAGCTTTTAGCAATTTGTTATTGTTGATTTAATTTAATATATATTTATAAATAGAATTTTTTTTTTTTACCTCGACAAAACTCAACATTTAAAAAACACTATTCAATTAGATGATTATTTGTGACCTAGAACTGAAAAAGTGGGGTTTGACAAAATAAGTTGAGGGGCGTTTGTGGGCAGTGGGGGACGTGGGGGACGTGGGGTAGAGGTTGAGGGTGTACATAACCAACCAACACACGTACAAAGCACACGAAAAATAAGTAACACGGTTTTTTCACATTGCTGAATTGTTGTAGACGATAAGTTTTTCGAAAATACTAAGTATATACATATGTAGATTAGCAAAAATAAAATGAATAATTGAAAAAAAAAAAATATGAAATGATATTGATTGATTTAAAATACGTAATCAATTGAGGTTTTGCATAATAATGGATTTGTTTATTGGAATTACACACGACAGCATTAAGGACCAGCACAATATAACTGTCGTCCGGCAGTCATCATCACAATTATTATTAATTTGATATGTGATAACAAGTTAATTTATGTAGGCATAATTAACATTCAGAGAAATTTGTAATTGATAATTGATTAGAGCGAATTAGATATAATAGAGAGATAGATAGACAGGTTGAAAGTTACAGATAAAGATTTTTAGAGAGAGAGAAAGAGAGAGATAGAGAGAGAGAGAGTGAGAGAGATAGATAGAAAGATAGATAGAGAGTTGAAAACTAAACTAGATTTATAAGTTTAGTTTCGTCACAATAATGAGGTTTAGACAGAGCGAGAAATAGAGCGTGAGTGAGTAAGTTAGACAGAGAGTTGCATATATTTATATGTATGTATATAGTATATGGTAAAGAGAGACAGAGATCCAAAAAGACATTTTCTTTATGTTTTGTTCATTTCGTACTACAAAACAAGTTAAGTATTTTACATTTTTGTTATTCAAACGTATATTTTAAAAAATAATAAGAAAATAACATTTACAAATGCATATTTGAAAATAAATATATATATATATATATATATATATATATATATGTATATATGAAATAATGCAAATTCTAATTACAATACTAACAAATTGAAAGTTTGCATAGCCAATTACTTTGCAGCTAAGAAATTATTGTTCAAAGATTAACAACGAACAATAAGTTCTCGATTAAATTTTTGAAAATTCTCATTTAGAAATAAATGCAAATTATTTGATTGTACAAATGATGTACCAACAATAAAACATCGATAGATAAACAATTAAACTTTTGTGTTAAATACCAATATCCGATATAGTAAGTTTGACATGTATATATAGCATAGTAATCATTATTATTAATTTATGATAGTTGTATTTTTTGTTGTTGGTCAACGCCTGGTCATAGACTGACAGCATTTACTTAAGATATGCCTGCCACCTAGAGATTAACATAAAGGAAACAGCCTGATACATAAGACGAAAAAAAAGAACAAGAGAGAGACAGACATAGAGGGACAGCAAGACCGATATATAGATATAGACAGAGTGAGGTTTGGGGTATGTCTATTCGACCGTTCATGGGCACGCAGGTAGCTTAAATTGCTTGGCCAACACTCAAACACATATAAAATACTTGCAAATTTTACAGAAGAGGTCTGAGAGTCTGTGGTGTTGGGTTTTTTTTTTTTTATACTATATAGCAGTTTTTTTTATGTTTTTTTTTTGGTTTTCATTGGATGTTTTTTAAAATTTTATCTAGCGCGCACTTACCATGGTTACATCATCGATTTTTGATATACTTCTAACGAATATGTTGACGCGCACAACAGCGGGACCATCTGGAGGGATGATACATATAGATAGACCGATTTGTACAATGGTATATAACAGAATTTAACAACTGGTCACACTAACACAACCGGGCGGTTCGCCACTTCTGCTGAGTTTGCACTAAAAACTTAGTATTTTAAATATTTAAAATGACCGACCAATGAACATTTTTAGCCCCCTTGGGCGCTCTGATTATCTAGCTGGTCATTTCAGCATGTGCTTTATGTATTTTTTTTCTGTAATAAAGTTTTGGTTGTTTGCCTATGGCCTGCTTAAACTAAGTTACGGCAATGCTTCGCTGCCACTTCAAAATTTCTTAAAAAGCTAAGCTAGTATTTTTCAATATTTTTAGTTATTAGTTAGTTAGTTATTAGTTTATGCGTGTACGTAATAAATCCTATGATAATCTAGAGTTATATATATTTTTTTTAAATGCATGAGTTTTGTATGAATTAATATGTGTCATTAAAAAGGAAGAGGACAAAAAGTGTTAAACAAAGGCTAGTTAGTATGCGGGTTATTTGTACTAATTGATGGGCATATATTTATTGTTTATGTATGGCCAATATTATTGACTTTAACAAATGACTATTCTGTGGCCTATGTATGCGTGTGTGTATATGCATATGGATGATACTTCTGAATTTTTAATGTTGTCATCGTTGCGGCAAAAGTTAACATGACAGCAGAACATACACAAACTTAAACACACACTGAACTGTTAATGAAATTCAATCATTATTGTTATCATAATGGAAATAAAATGATGTTGGCTCAACGTTTCTAGGTGGGCAAAGGTGTTAGAGAGAAAAACTTGAAATTCACATTTAATTTAAAAAAAAAAAAAAAAAAAGTTTTACAAACAATAATTGTCAATGATTGAACTATGTTTGTTATGTACTTGCATGTTAATATGTATTCTAAATTTCTTGCTCTTTTTATTAACTTGCTTCAACGAATTATTGTTATGCTGCAATGTTTTATATTCTTTAGTACAGAATTGTAATGGGAATATATTTAGTTCTGTTTTTACGCTATTTTCTCATTATAATTTCTTAAAACTGAATTAAGTGAAAATCGTTTTGTCAATAAAAAAAAAGTATTAAGATAAGATGCTGTTTAGAATTTAAATACGAAAATGGGTTATTTTAATGTTCACTGACTGTCGCAGAGATTATAGAATATAATTGAGATTGAATAGTGAGACCAAAACATTTATTGTATTATTGTATTAACCTCTCGCAGTTTCTTTAAATAAATACACTACGTAATCTTCTTGGCGCTAAAAAACTTATAAAAATGTTTGCAGGGTACTCAGATATGCTGGTATGATTGTTTAGTTGTGTGTGTAAGGACAGTTTGGGTTTAGCCTACAAGTATGCAACAGTTTTATGCATAAAATTTAGTTGAAGTTGATGACTTATCGATTGGCTGGAACAGCTGCTGAGACAACAGAACATATATTAACGTATGTGTGTGTTTGTGTGTGTGTGCGTTTGTGTATGTAAGTGTAAATGCTTTTGCATGACAAATCTAACATAAAAATGGAGAACTTAATATACAAATACTGCTAGCTATAACTGCGAGTATTAATAGTTGAAGTTGTAGTGGTAGTAGTAGATATATGAGTATGTAAGAAAGTAAGCATATGAGTATAACTGCTTTCTCTATGTAGCAGAAGTAACAATGTTTGCCTGGAGTTACTGTATCCAAAGCAAAAGCAAACAAAAACAGGATCCGATCCAGAAACAAAAACGAAAATGGGATATGCAAGAAACGTTGTCTCTAAAAATTTGCGTAAAACCAAAACTGAAAGATAATAGTATATACATATATATGTATATTTCCATATATATGTATATGTATATTACAAGAGAATACAAATACATGTGCCATAAAAGTGGCATTATTGCTTTCAAAAATGAAAGAGGAACACGAAACAAACGCAAAGAACGCAAATTTCAATAGCCATTGAACAGCAACAAAGTTAAATATAGGGTTAACAAGAGGATAGAGGAAGATGGGACAGTAAGGTAAGATATTGTGGGCTTGTGGCTAAGAGGAGCGACAGAGCAAGAGCTAGAGTAAGATAGAAAGATGAAAAGTAAGAAAAAACAAACTTTAACGCAAAAACAAACAAAGTGTAAAATGTGTTCTTTTTGTTATTTAATTTTTTCGTTTGGGGCTTTAATGCATAGTATAGTTGTATATATTTGTGTATGTGTAGGAGCGCATGTATGTGTTATTTAGATATGTGTGAGCAAAGAGCATATTTAAGTTAAGTAGTTCTAGTAGTTGTTATTTTATGGCTATAGCTGCGCGCTACCAAAAAACATTTTGATACGCTTGCAATGGATTTGGAAAAGGGGGGCTGGGAGGGTTTTTTAGTGTACTGCATTTCTTATGGGGTGCTGTTAGATGACATAGGGGTACAGATTGAGAGAGACAGAAAAAAAAAAGGAAAGAGCTAGAGCGGGTCTATCGAATTCGGTAATTGTTGGCCAAGGCTTTGGTTTTTCAATTTATAATGTTTTCTTTGGGCTCACTCTAATATGGAACTTACCATTTTAATATCACTAATCGTCATAATACTGCGTACGAATAGATTGATTCTGACTATGGCGGGACCATCTGGCATAGAGTTTGGTTTTAAATTGTGCGTTAACGTCGAGTTGTTTTGCAATAAATATAAAGCTTAACTTCTGATTTAAATAAACTAGAAAACTCTATTAACTCCATACTAAACTAGGTTAGCTGTTTGTACTTAATAAAAGACTTACAAATATATATAGATGTAAATAGTATAAGTATGACCAATTGTTGTTTTAAATAGGCTTTAACTTTGTGGATAATAAACAAGCTTTATAAATTAATGAAACGATTGAAAGAAACTCCGAATGAAATAATAACTCAAAGTTTGTTAATGTAGTCATAACAGTTTATATAAAGGCATAATAATTGTATATATATATTACGATATAGTATGTGATAAAAGTATATTCTCACCTGTGCCATTTATTCCCGATGGTCGTATTCTGGCATCGTATTTGCCTGCACCTAAAATTTGATCTAAGACTTTTTTCTCCTTTTCTCGGAAATTTATTTTGGCATTATTTGCTCTGAAATCAGGATATGGATAGGCACGCACGTATAATTTTAATTTTTGAGCTTACTCGTCTTTAAAATTGTTTGGTTTTTTGTTATAGTGTACAAGTTATTTGGATAGAAAATTTGAAGTAGTTTGGAAAAATATGCTGAACAAATTTCTTAGCGAGAATTGCAATGAACGAAAGTTGCATTAAATTTTTAAAATCGAAAATTGTCTTTGGATTTAATTGAAATTGTTCTGTTCTAATTTGGCTTTATATACAAATTGAGTTGTGTGTTGTCTTATTGAGTGGGGTGTAGTATTTATTTATTTTTTTTTGTGGATTCTGAAGGCATCTTCATTATACACTGTCGCACTTATCAGAAGCCCAGGCAAAGCCAAGCCACAAATGCTGCTGGCTCTGTCCTCGGCTTGAGCGTAAATAATTCCAAAATTTATGCTCCGACAAAAATTACATGAAAATTAATTACATTTTAATGATGTTGTGAAGTGAAACTGTTAAAATGCATAAAAACATGTTATGGTAATGAGTACAAGTTCAAGTGAAAGGGGCGGGCTAGACGAGGCAAATCGAGTCGAGTCGAGTTGAGTCAAGTTGAGTTGAGGTGAAAGTGGAAAGGCGTGGCTGAAAAAACAACAAACGCAAGAAAAACAAAGCGAACTACAGCTGAACTACAGCACTACGAGTACTTGTAAAATATATACGCATGTATCATAAACGACAGACAGACACTCTATATAAGTAGAGAGATACATATGGTAGATATGTTGTATGTTGATCTTGTATGCCTCTGAGAGAGGCGTGGCCGTTCTGGCAAATTAATAGCAATTGTATGCAAATCGCCAGCATAAAGCAGCACTTACACACGCACATCGACACACTGAAGAGTGCATGTGTGTGTGTGTGTGGGTGTGTAAAGTGAAAAATCAAAATGGGCGACAACAACATAACAAAAATAAAGTGGCATACTTTTTGCAACTACTATTTTGTGTGTATGCGAATGATGTAAAATGAGTACTTACAGTGAAGCGCTGCACAAGCTGGTAAAGTAAAAGATCGCCCAGAAGTAGTGTCCGGTGCCCATGGCTAGTCGCAATCTATCTCAACTGGTGCTCTAGCCAAAGCTCTAGATCAGCTCGTGTCCAAGTATCTTCTTAGCGGTGCAAATGTAAGTTGAGACTAACTGTAAGAAAAGCGAAACGAAATTTATTAAAAAGAACCTTTTTAATTTCTTACTTTCTTCATTTAATTAACTTAGGTAAATCATATCAATTGGTGCTTGTCTATCGATTTAGTTGTGTGAATTTCAAATTCAGTGTTTATGTTAAAATTTATTAAAGGCGACACACACTTTCACACATACTCAAGTATAGTGTCCTTCCTTCTTCTCGAAACGTACGAAATTAAATTCAAAATCAAATTGAGCCAATTAAAATGCCATTGGACCGACTTTGTACATATTATATACAAATTGCAGCTCATTTGTAACTGTTCGTTGTAGATGTTTGTCTTCAGACATAGGAGACACAAACCCAATTAAAATTCGATATTTGGCCGTTTTAAGTGACCAGCTGCCATTCAAACTTGCGGACGAAAGGTGTGAGTACAATTGTCAGGCATATTTTAATGCCTCTAGCTGCAGCTAGCAAGAATCCTCTTGTGACACTCAATAGCATTGTGTCGAACAGATGGGGACAATAAATCAAAAATACCAAAATTTACATAATATATGTGAGAGTTAGAGAGAAATTTAATTTTCAAATTGTATTACAAAAGAATTAATATGTTTGCTTGAGAATAAAGGTTATTATGCATGTTGTTAATAAATAGCTTTATTGAAGTTTAATTTATTTAAAAGATGTATAAAGTCTTCAATAACGTGAATTTAGACACTTTCAATGACCCCGATAAACATTTTATTAAAAGCTTACTTTAAAAAGCTTACTTTAAATAAAAATATCAATGACTTTTATAAAACAAAGAACACCAAAGTCAATAAAAAAAAAAAGGTAACAGAATCATGCCAAAGTTTACAGTTCATACGAGTACTTATTGGTTTCCGCAGCGCCGCTACCTAGTAAACTAGATTAAAAAGCTATATGTGCAGAAAAATTGGTCGTAAAAACTCCATAAAAAATCATTACGTCCCGGACAATTAAAACAATGGGCGTTGACGGACAATGTGAAGCGACTTTCAGCACGGACTGTACAGCCAGGAACAGAAGCAGAAGCAGAACCAAAATCCCAATCAGAAGTATGTGCACCATGAGAAGGAGAATGAGTAAGGGCATTGCAAATGTGAATATAGCAGTCGAATTAATCCTTTTATAAGCATTTGTGTGCACTTCAGTGGACGACGTCAGTGTCGACGTGCTGTGAATGCTGATAAGTGCATGTGTGTGTGTGTGTGTTAGTGGCTGCCACGCCCATTTCTGAATGCGGCTTTTATGCAGCTGCAGCAGCAGCAGACAGTTGGCAGTAGGCAGTAGAACAATTGTAATAGTGTTGGCCATTGGTGATGGCCATGACCGAGTCGTCCTGAATAGTATGTGTTGTGTGTATTTGATAATGTATGTGTGTGTGTGTGTGTGGGTGTTGTGCAACCAAATAATCAATTTAACGGAATGGGCAACAGGCTGGGCAGGATTCGAGTTGTGTTAATTTGCTGCTGTGCCCGCAATTTCGTGCCATAAATACACAAAGTTGCCGTTGTTGTTGTTGTTGTTTTGCATTGTGCTATTGTGCCGTGCCTGGCCTGGCTATGTCAGCTTTGTTGACTGGTTTGCAGCTGATACTGAAACAGCAGCAGCAACAGCAACTGGCACACGCAAACTAAGCACAATTAGTGTTGAGCCTTTGTCGTGTTTTTTAAACGTGACACGAGGGAACATAGAGGGAACAACACGATTGAAGTTATTTCCATATAGTGTTGTATATAGCATTTTAAAAGATTGTAAGGTTAAAAAGACGAATAGAGGTAACAAAACAAAAAGAAGGGAAATACTAAAGAGCTTATAAAAATATCAAGATATTCTTAAGTAGCGTTTAGTTGGCTTGAAATAAAGCTCAAACAACTCAAATCCATTAGCATTCCATAAATAAATAAAAAGAATTGATTTGTTTTTTAGGTAAAGTTCATTCAATGTGTATGAAACCTGCATTCATTCGGATAAAATTTAAAATATTCAAATATAAAACAACGTTTAGTGTTTTAATGTTTCAGTTATGTAAATAAAAGGATTTTCTATATAAAAAAATACTCCAGCATTTGTAAAAAACAAATTATTTAGCACAAATTTTTAGATTTATTGATGAAAATAAAAAAAATTATCATTCAAAAATTTCCTTGTTTGTCGTGTTTGCTTTGAATGAAAATGAGACGCGTCCATCGCCACAAGCAAAATCAATCCACGGGCAGTCTACGTTTTGGCCCGCTGTCAAAGAAACTTAACAATGCGATGTAGGAACTGCAACAGCAACTGCGTCTACAACTGCGACTATGACTGCCAAATGCCCCACATTTGCCGCTTGCCAAGCAGCCGGCGCCACCACCACATCGTCTCTCACCCGTTACCCCAACATCGGGTGCAAGCTCCACTTTACTCTCCAGCCTGATTGCTGTTCATCCTTCTGTACTTGCTGTGGTGTAAATGGGTTTACTTTTATTTCATTTGTTTGTTGTTGCTGCTGTTGCCAAGTCGACACACTTTTGCGCACAGTTTTTACTACACTTTTGTCTACCTTACTCTTGCCCCACAGCCTGTCTTTCGGATGGCGTTCTGCATCTCAGTTTCAGGCCGCTTGCTTTTTTTATTTTCTTTTCTTTTTTTATTTTTCTTGTTATTTTTGCATGTCGTTTGTCACAGCTCAACTTGTTGTTGTGTTGGCTATAAGTTGAACGAACGCTCGGTACAAACGGCTCTGTGCGGACAATATAAATGGGCATCAAAAAGATATATAGAGTTGGGTCTTACACGGGTGGACAGTGAGTGGGTTTCACAGCTGGATGTCACTTTTGGGCATTATCTATTTATAAATATAAAATTGCTTTTAAATCTTAATGTGTTGTTGAGAATGTAACATGTTGTTGGCTTCAGCTACATCAGCTGAATAATACACAAATAATTATCTTAAGGGTCTTTTACGCATCTAGCTTTAGAAAATAATATTTTAGTTGATTATGTTCTCATTAACTTCGTTTTTG
The DNA here is from genome assembly GCA_018904305.1 of Scaptomyza montana. Classification (NCBI taxonomy): domain Eukaryota; kingdom Metazoa; phylum Arthropoda; class Insecta; order Diptera; family Drosophilidae; genus Scaptomyza; species Scaptomyza montana. The sequence goes on from JAEIGR010000001.1 coordinate 899,396, forward strand.
GTTTTAAAGTGTGTTGCAAGTCAACGAAATATGTATGCAGGATATTTTTGTGTTAAGTATACTTAAAAATATCTAAAATTTTAACTAATTTAGCTAACATATTTTAATATTGGCATGTGCGCTTGAAGTTCGTATTATAAATATTTAAAGTCTTGCCACATGACTCAGTTCATATATTTTAACTTGCGGCTAAACGACGCCGTTTCCGTTAAGTTTTTCATGCGTTTATGGGGCCTAACACTTGATTGCCCGAAAGTAATTGTCGCTTGAGAAAAATGTCTTTATTAAAGCTACAAAAATGTATGCTTGTTATGTTGAAAAGAGACAGAATGAGAAAGAGAGAGAGAGAGAGAGTGAGAATGCATACATGGCTTAAGGCATCATTCCGGCAATGATTTCGCAAATACCACAGCGCTTTTTCTTCGGTCTACCCCTTTATCCGGCTTCTGGCATCTTATGGCTTTTGTTGGGCTCCCACTTGGCTTAAGGCGTCACCAGTCACCAGTAGTCACCCCAAGCAACTTGATTTCGCGCAGTGTGTTTTTCCCAGTCAGCGTGTTAAGCGCGTTGAGCATGCTGTGTATGCAATCTCAACGCACATACTATACTTTGTTGATGTACATTTATACATACATACATATGTGTTTATACGTATATTTATTTTTATTTTATTTTATGTTTTTCATTTTATGCCGCTCAGCGGCGCTTGTAGCTCGTTATGTTGATTGGATTTTGTGCCGCCCGCTTGTATAACGGCGAGAAAGTAGTTCACACACAAACGTACTCACGCACACTATTAAGGCCCTTGCGATGCTGGCAACGAAATAAAGTCAAGTGTTGTGTGAGTGTATCTGTATATCTGTGCGTATGCAACTGTATTATTGTGTGTGTGTGTGTGTGTGTGCCATAAAGCTGGATTCAGTTGTGCTTTGCCCGTTTCGCTCGTCGTTTTATGTATGCAAAATTTTTTACACTCTCATTTTCTCAGCTTGTGTTTTTTTTATTATTATTTTCTCATTCTTTTTTTTGTTGTTTTTTTGTTTGTTTCTCGCTAAATTGTAAGTAAGTGGGCTTAGTAGCATTTTGGCGTTTAGTTATATGTTTGTGTGTGTGTGTGTGTGTATTTGTGACATTTTGCGGCGTTAGGATTTGCATAAAGCCTACCTCAGCCAGCGACTTAACTTTAACATTTATTCGCGCAACCGTTTCATATATGCATGCATATATATTTAAACATTTGTTGCCTTGCAGCAGCCAACACTAAACAACAACAACAATTGAATTTTGGCGGATGACATTTCAGACATTCTGTGTGTGCGTGCGTGTTTTATGTGTATATTGCACGTCCTAGCCGGCACTAAGAAAGAGCTCGCTTGGGGCAAAGGTCAAAGCGCTTTGTTGGCGAGGTGAGAATGAAAAGTTGGAGTCAAATATATTAACAAAAACTTGAAACTTATTTTTGATTGCTTCAAATTGAAATTAGAATTAAAAGCAGCAGTAAGGTAAGAAAAATAGTTTAAAAAAGTCAGTAAAATGTTTCATTAGACACTTACAAAGCATCAATCACAATACCCTTCCAAAGGAGATGCTATCCTTTTTAATTAATCAATTACATTCGTGTCGTGACCTCATTTAAAGCACGATTTTACTCATTAAGCTGAATTCGGGGGTAAATAAATGTATTTGATATGGGAAAATTCTTTGGTTGCTTATGTTTACTTGCTGTACACATCTCGCGTATCGTCGAACATGGCTGGAAGCATCAGCCAGGCAAAGGTCAAAGCTTGCATCGAGCAACGATGCTGCCATGCTCCTAATTAATTGAAATGTCAATACATTGTTTGCTTCCAGGCGCACAAATTTTAATGAAAGTGTTGCTGCCACAACAGTGTACCACAGGACCACTGAACAGAGCAGAGTAGAGAAATAAAAGCTCCGGCTGCAAAGAGCAAAGTCATCTATCATGACGCATGTCAAAGGGCGGCATGTGGGCGTGTGTGTGGGAGTAAGTGTGTGCTTGCTATTTTTAGAGACAACTGCCAATGATAACCAAGTCACAGAATCACAACCCTAACGCAAAATAAGTTTCCATGAGAACGTGTGAGAGCAAACCAAATAAAAATAAAACTCTGGGCTAGAAAATTTATGGGGCTCATCGATGCTGCTAACAAATTGCCAGTTTGATACTTTACCTAGCGTATTATCGGTTGTGGGTCAATAAACTAAAGCAGCCACAGCAGCAGGAGGCGACAAAATTTATACACATTTGGTGGGCAAAGAGCAAAACAGAGTCGCGTGATAAGCGCGATAAGCAGTCGGTTGCATGTTGGCAGCTAATTCTAACCTGTCCACGGGATCTGGTCACGCATCTCTCCTATTGGCCTCACACAACGCGTGCCAGAAATGCACACAAGCTCACAAATAGAGCTTACTAAAACACACACAAACACACACACACACATTGATGTGTATCCTATATCACACACATTCCTAACCCTCTGTGGCCATTTAATGGCTGTCAAGATAAGCGTTGGCCACGGCACCGAGCAAAATAAATAATTGCCTAAAATATGTGGGGTACGCTTGGCTTAGTGTTGCCTACGATGTTACCAAAGTGCATTTTGTTGTTAAGAGGCATGCTACTTTGTAATAGCAAAACATATTGTTGTTATTGTGAAATAGGTTATGTTGTATATTATTTTTTATAACAAAGTATACATTTATGTTTTCAGGGCTCGAATTTCCATTAGCTTTGAAATAACTAACGAAACATTGTGTAGAATAATTGCCAATTAGTTTAGAGTGTATATTTATGGCTGTCTGAAATAGAGTTTAGATAAACATTTCGTGTGTTTGGATTTAGTTGATTTATGATTGTAGCGCAATTATTTGATATTTTTTTATTTTTAGCATAATATGTTCAGTAAAACAATTCAATCGTTAGGTATTTCGAACTGTTCGAACTTCCTTATATCAAATCTTAAGGGGACAAGAAAAAACTTCGTTGTAAAGTAAATTCAAAATATTCAATGGGACTTTTGATTGAGCCAAATTGCAAATTAATCGTCGTATAGAAAATCTTCCTATACGCAATTTCGTTACATGGAAGTTCGTTGTATGGAAGTTCGCCTGTACAAACTTGTACAAGATTTATTTAATACATTAAAGTGTTTTAAATTATTTATTTTATATACTTTTTGCATTTCAGAGAAAACATTATATTTTCTTATTTATTATTTATTTTGAAATTTCCCATTTCCAAGCCTCCATTCAGCGACAAAGTACATTTGTATATTTGATCAATTTAAGAGGCATTGAGAACTCATTTTTAAGCTGCAATTCTTTCAATGTGTAAAAAAGTCGTTAAAAAATGTTGTAAAAGCCTGTTTAATATAGGCGCAATTGGTATTCATATATTTAACAAAGAAAAACGTGTTGATTGCAAACAGGAAACAGCACAACTCGCAAATTGCTGAAAAAAATCCTTATTTGCAATGTCTGCAATAAGTATGCGTAAATTGCGTAAATTTCTCGTTTCTCTGTATATTTTACTGGATATTAACTTGCGTATTTCGCTGTGGCTTAATGCTGTTTGTGTAATTTATAACCAGGCCACGAAAGTTTTGGCACCATTTGCGCTTACCCTCCCTCCCTCCCTGTTGCAGCGTTTGTTTTTTGCCATGTCAACCTGTGCGAACCGCTTTAATGATTAATGAAGCTAAAAATATCAAATTTTTTGTTGCATGTAAGCTGAACTGAAGTTTGTTTTTGAGCCAACGCACCTGCCAGTCAACCCGTCAGTCAGTCAGTCAGTCAGTCAGTTAGTCAGTCACTTAGTCCAGCTGTCTGTCAATTATTCATTAATCAAGGCTAAACACATTAAAATTGATATTAATTTCCTATGCCAATTAATTAGCGGAAGTGCAAGTAACAGACTTCATCCCCGCCTTAACTCATTGCTTTAATAGCTCAAGCTGTATAAATTGCAGCTGTTGCCCGTACACTGAGAAGATAATGCACTGATTTGGCTATGGTAAATTTAAAATGGTTGAATCAAATTGTTTTTTAATTACATTTTCATTTGATGTACTAAATTGAGACAAAGACAAGCATAGCTCAAGGGAAAATATCTGTCACATATCAATTTTATTCTCACAGTGTAAACAATTGTTGTGGTAGTTTGAAAACACCCACACAAACAAACAAACAAACAAACACACACTGAAACATTGCAACAATTTCAATTTGCAGCAGCCCGCTCAAAAGTTGGCCAGTAAACAAAGTGGTAAGCGCATCGGTAACGGTACACGTTGCCACATTGAAGCAAAGCGAAAGCAATAAGCAGCTGCCACTGAGCCATAAAACAAACGCGCCCCACGAATGCCACAAGAGGCGCTGTTGCAGCTGCTATTGCTGCAAAAGTGTCAATTGACAATGAAACCGAAATGCGATGCACACACACAGACTGTGGCAAACTCACGGCCAGCCAGTCAGTCAGTCGCACAGTTGGTGCCTAGGCCAAGTCCAACAGCCAACCATAAAATCCTGCCAGTGAGTGAGTTGGCTCTACGTTAACGATTTGGCCATTTACTTGAGCACTTGCTTGCGCCACCTTTTTCGAACGTGAATACACGAGAAGTGTGTGGCAGGTAGTGGGGCGTTGGAATGGTGTGGGCGGGGGGATGTTATATGAGCAATATTCGACAATTTGGCTAGCTGTTCAAGTTTGTTGGGCAACTTGGCCCCAAAATGTGAACGACTACGACTACGATGCTATTCCGCTTGGCTCATCCATTTGCAGCATTTTTGTGCTGTTAGAGAGAAAAAGAACTTTACGTCGCAGTTCCCGATGGAGCGTTCAATCTTCAGCTGGCTGCCAGGGCAACTTAATTGAAATGCTGCATTTGTTTTGGACAAGTTTCCAAACTAAAGCAACTACAACTGCAAGAACAAAAACAAGAACAAGAATAACAATAAGAGCCATAACAACAACGTAAAGTGCTGAACTGGGCTAGCTGTACTTAAAGTTGTTCTCTATTTATAAATATTACTCGAAGTAGCAATTGACTTGATTGTGCAACGAAGCGTAAGCGAGTTTAATTAATTGCGCGACATGAAGCAGCGAAATAATTTAATTTGACATGCAACAAATGAAAATAACCATTAAAATATAATAAGAGTTTAATGAAACAACATTTTTAATGTGTCTTGTGACTCTTGAATAATATACAAAAAAATATTTCAGCATTCAGAATATTCCTCTAAAATCACTTTGCACACGAAGTTGGCGGAAAGAGTTTTGACCACATAGCATCAGATGAAATAATATATGATGCCTTAGAGACTGTTTATCCTACAGAATGCAGCAATAGTAATGAGCTGGCCCAACAAACTGCAAGTTTAATTCCAGAGCGTCTTTTAGGAAATCACATTTAAACAAACGATCATTTCAATTTCAATGATTTATTTATTCTTATACTTTTTTGTACGAGCTTTTAGCTTTTACTTTGAAAAATTATGAATGTCTTGTTTTCATGTAATAAACTGTGCATTAATACATGCGTGAATATAGTTTTCAATTTTTTTTTTTTTGTCTAGGTTCCTTTTTACACGATTTTTTCTGCAACGTATCTGCCGTGTAAAAACAACAACAGCAACTTAATTTTATGGTATACTTTTTTTGATGGGATCGCTTGTTGTTAATTAAAGCGTAAGCTCATTAGAAATTGAATTTTAATTTTACTTCTTTTTAAATAACATTAAATTGAAATTAAAACATACTCGCTATGAATAACTAACAACTGACAACGTACACAAATATCATATAGAAATATTTAAATCTATTTAGAGGTCATCTCTGCATTTTGAAATTGAGCAAAAATTTGTTTTAATGCCGCCTAAAATTAAATCGAAATGACTGTTCAAATGCGCTGTCTGAATGTGGCGAAGCTTTATAAATAATGCATTTGATATAAATTAAATTATTAAATTATTTTTGGCAATGCAGTTTAATGAGCAAAAAAGGAGAGCAGGTTGGCATCTCCCGCACACTCTCAGTTTTATCGTTCTCTCTCCCAGAGCTCTCGCTCTCTTTTGTTGTATTTTAAATTTGATACAACATAAACAACACAGCGCCAACGGAAGTCTAAGTTTGCTCTCGTTCCATGTCCACATACACATAGAATCTTTTTCTCTCTAGCCTCTTCGTTCTCCATACCATTCTCAAGCCCCCTCCCGCTTGGGCTCTCCCTTGGCAGCTTCCTTTCGAAACTGTGCTTTGTTCGCTTGCCCGTAACCAGAAAATGACAAAAGCCATGTCAACAGCAACTGAAAGGGTTGGCGTATTCATTCGACTGAGGGTGTTGGGGAAGCTAAGACAATGTTCAGCACGTTTACCAACACTACTGCAACTACAATATACTATGTGTGTGTCTGTCGGTGTGTTTGTGTCGCTGATGGCTAAAGTCTTGGCACAAAACTTCCCTCCTTCTGCTGGACGCTGGGCAATTTGGTTACGTTTCAAGCAGCAAACAATGGACCGATAATTTATTCATATTTGGCTACAAAAGTGCCACACTAACACACACACACAATATTATGCACGTTGGTGTGTGTGTGTTTGTCTGAATTTTTAAATAACTATAAATTTCTAAATTTACACAAGAGACCTTACAAAACTGAAGACACATTGCAGTTGCGATAAGCCACAAAAATCTGCTAGGCCAAACAATGGAAAGTTTTTAATGAATATTTTTTGGGATCGTAGCTTTTGGTTTTGCTTTTGCATTTGCGTCCAGAGCGTGTTGTTAATTGCCACATAAATTTTGCAGCACACACACCCAACATATGCACCAAAAGCTAGCTGTAAAAAAAACACATATTCATATGTGTTTATACATATATAAAGTGTTGTCCACACAATTTGCTTTATATTTATATGCATTTGCATAATGAATGCAATCAAAATTTAAGCACACACTATATTTGTTGTTGTTTTTTGTTTCTGTTAGCCGCTTTTAAAGGTCGCCACTAATGAATATAAATATTTAACAGCACACGTAAGCAATGTACTTAACATGGCTAGGACAGACGTACAGACAAATAGTTTGTAATATAATTAGACTTATATTCATGTTGTACACAATTTTGGCTACATTTTTAAGTGACAATAACAAATAAATAACAAACAAAGTATATTATACTTAAATATATGTAAAATTTCGTCAATTCTATCTACTTATTCATTATTAGTTTGTACCTAACAAAAGTGACCCAAATCAAGCTGAAAAGCTCTGCTTTGTTTTTTTAAATACCCAATGCATGGCAATTTGATAGGTATTCAATTTGTTTTATACATAAATATCATTAAATCGAGTGTGTTTGAGGGCGGGCGCCCATCAAATTGCATTACGCATACGCCGCGTACACCGCACTACACAAATCTGCCAACAGCATTGCCGATACCAAGCGTTGCTGTTGCTGTTGTTGTTGTCGTCGCCTGTGTGGCTTGGGTTTTGGCATTAGTGCCAAGAAATTTTGCGGAGGGACGAGCCAACTAATTGCGGCTGCATAACTTGTTGCGCTTCAGCAAAACCGCACCGCTAACGCCCCGCCGCAGCCCTTACAAATGTCAACACATGTGTGAATGTAGTGTGTGTGTGTGTGTGTGTGTGTGTTTGTAGTATGTGCTGGGTATGCCGCAGTCAGACGACCGTGTGACAAAGCTACAAGCAGCGGCTGTCGCCTGTCTAAGAACTACAGCCAACAGCAACAACAACACTTACAACATCAACATTAGCAGCAACAAACACAAGGCCAGCAGCGAATTGCATTAGCTACATAGTATAAGCGTTTAAGTGTGTGTGCTTGCCACGCCCACGGCCCACAAGGCAGGCACCGAAGGCCACATCGCTTGTTGTCTGTTTACCATAAACAAAGTCAAAGTGTCTTTGGCAGGCAGCTTGACAGGCATTTTTGTTTGATTTGCCAGCAAATACAAGCCACAATGACGACAACAACGACAACAACGGCAGCAACGGTTAATGAAATAAATATCAAAGATGGAAGCCACGACCTTTTGTGCTCTGTCAGCCGCCTCGCACCACCCACCGGCCATGAGATGATCTAGTGGTTGCCTTAAATGCAATTTAGCTGACCGACAGTCAGCTACAAAGTTGAAAGCTGAAAGTTAACCAAGTCAACCAAGTGCATAATTAAAACGAGAAAATTCATTTTTATTTTGCAAACATTGCTGTGCATATACCCTACTATATATAAATTGTGTGCATGGATCTACAAAATGGTTGTAATAAAAACTTAATAATAAAATAAAACATTATTTAAAATGTGACAGCAACAAGTTTATGTTATTAAACAACATTTTTTTTAAAGTAAGTAAACTCCTGGAAAATACAAATAAAAATAATACTAAAAATCAAATAAATAATTTATGAAAAGTAAGAACTTAAGTTTATGCTTTTGACTTAATTTAAATTCTTGAAACGCTGTTTTGAGCACCAACAATAAAAATCAATTTTCTAATTATATATATAACAGCTTCAATTTAAATATTTATAATGAAAAGTTTTGTTGACTTTTGAAAACACTGCAAACGCGCTGGCAAGCAATCGTCAAAGCGTAAATCTGTTTTAATTTTAAAAAAATATAAAGTGGTTTTGAATTCAATTATGGAAATCGCATATTTATTTGAGTGAAAATTCTGTTTGCTTTCTCAATGTCTCAATTTTTGTATAAAATTTTCCGTTCCGGCAATCAACTCACAGATTGATCATTAAAGAGGGCCATATAGTCAATCTACATGTACATTAATAAAATCTATAAAAAGCTATCAGAAGGATGTCACAAAGATGTTGCTGAAGTGCCTGCGCGACCACTTGAAACGTTGTTAAGCAATAACAACATCAACAATAAAAACAACAACATGTTGCAGCAGGCAACGAACCGCAAACAAAAAAGGGAAACCGGAAGCAGCAGCGGCAACAGCAGATGCAACTCAAGACCTGCTCGGTTTATGGCCGCTGTCTGGCTAAGAGCTTAATAAAATTATGTGACGATGATTGCTGCTAGAGAATGCCAAAAGGGAGCGAGAGCGTAAAAGAGAGTGGGAGTCATAGCAGAGTAGAGGTAGCTCCAATGGCTTGTCCGGTTTGCGGATGTGTATCGTTGCCTGAATGCAAAATGGCCGCCTCGCCAGATGCTTCCGCTGTTGCTTTTACTGTTGCTTGGCTGCCACTTCAAAAGCGCATTAAGGCTGCAGTTTTGTGTGCCATTCGTATATATATATATGTATACATATTATATACATATGTATATACATAAACTTATTGCCATACATATACACTTGTATAGCTGCCCTATATGCAGGCGAGTGGTTTGTTGATTGCATGTTAAAAGGCTGCAGCTGCCAGTGCCACTGATGCTGATGTTGATGCTGCTTTGGCTGCATCGTCTGCCATGAAATTTAATTAAAAACTTGTGTGCCATGAAATTACATTTCGACGTGCGTGTAACACAGTCACTGGGGTGTGTGTGTGTGTGTGCGTTAGTGTGCTTGAGTGTGCCAACAGCACGTGCAGCGCCCAAAGGTAGGCAACGCACAAAGGCAAATGCTGCTTGATTTTTTATTTTTCATTCAGAATAAAAAGCCGAAGAAGAGAGTAATGCTCAAGAGGTGTAAAAGAAGGATACCAAGTGCAGGATATGGAAATGGCCGTCTTCCTGAGCGCAACATTCCAATTGGCGTTGTGCACATTGCAGTTATCACGATCTACTTGACGCTTCACTGACAGGGAGTGCACGGGAAATGGTCACTCCATTGAGCAGCGAATGGACAGAAAGGCAAAATGCGCATGAAATACTACGAAGGCATAAGGTGCGTGTACGTTAAGAATATTAAAATATATATCGATATGGACATTACATGATTGACGGGGAAGTCAAAGAGGTATCAAAGATTGCTTTTATTGCTTTTGAGATGTTCAGTTTTTTATTTAAAATAAAATAAATATAAGCAAATACTCATTGATTGAATTTTGAGTTCAATTATTGTTTTTTATACCATCCCGCAATAAAAATAATGTTTTTAAAGTAATAAAAACGTAATTTTCATTTAAACTTCAACTTATTTACAGTTCGAATCTCTTCACTCAATTCCTAATTCCTGTGGCAGACAAAAAATTCGGTGCATTTCATATAAAAGTGAAATATTTATGCAAACAATTTGCTAATCCAATAGCTGAACGCCAATTATGCTAAGCTCGCCGTTTTCGGCTCATCAAGCTTTTATGAATGTGCATTATGAATGCAAATCTCGCTTAGAGATGCAATCGAATTGCAACACCTCCTGTTGCTCAAACCCAGCTGCTTGTTTCGAGTGCATTTGTTATGCAAAAATAACTGGACGCAGCTTGTTGTTTGCATATTTCAATTAAACATTACACATACGCCGTGTGGCAAAGCAGGCACAGCAGAAGAGGCAGCCACAGCTGCCAGCAGCCGGCATTGAAGTAAAATCCGCTTAAAACTTATTCAATTAAACTTCAGCTGGAGCAAACAGCAACAAACGAACGACAAATTCGAGTCGTAAAAATGCAAAGCAAATGGCGAACACCAAATGCCATATAACTACGACTATACTTTTTACTATAACAAGGAAGAAAGTGATATCTAAGTGTTTGGTGGTATCTGAAATACCCTTTCATATTCAGCGATATCTTATGCTGCAAAACTTATTTATACAAAACTTAGTTATGGAACCATTGTAAAGGTAATACCAATAGTTATCCTATTCAACTGTTTGTTATTTTTGTACGTAATCCGTTGAGAACCAAAGCGAGAGCAGGCTAAAAGAATAAATGAATACACACGGAATATAAATACAAGTATATAAATATTTTTTATTCTTTCGATGCTGCCTCGTTTCAAAGCGTTACACGCTTCGTGACTAAATAACAATGCCCGCCTGCAGAGCATATACAAATATGCGCATAAAGTGTATATAATAAATCCGAACAAAGGAGTGATGGTGGAGGGTATGGTGCTGTCCAACGGGTGGCCAGAGTGTGTGTGTGTGTTTGTTTTGTTTGTTTGTGTGTGTGCAGCACAATAAACTCTATGAAATAGTAAAGTAAAAATGCGGTGAATAAGCTGTCTGTTGTCTGCTGTTGTTGCTGTTGTTTGCAGGTGAATGGGCAGGTGTGGAGATAAGCTTGCTTTTTTTTTGTAGGGTATACGGGATATGCAAGCTAAAAAGAAAATGACCAGATGCTTAGGTTTATGGTATAAAATGTTATAGAAAAGTTAAACTCAGTTGAATATTGGCAATTGATAATTTATTAATATATTTTCGTTAAAGGAAACTTTTTATAGATGAAAACCTTATTTTATGAAAAAATTACCCACATATAATTTCAATAAAAAAGATCTAAAAATGTATGCGAATTCATTTTAGCTATAAATTTATTGTTTTCTTGCCTCCAAAGTGGTTTTTTTTATGACTAAACATCTTTTTACGTAAAGTTATGAAAGTTAATGTACTTAACTTCGTAACTACAACAAAAGATGCCACAACTTGAAACTTACCATTTGACTCTTGCCTCAATACAGACAGAGAGAAAGGGAGAAATGGATGGAGAGTGGGAGAGAGAGAGAGAGAGATAAGCAAAGATAGAGTATTTATGTAGCACATTATTTTTTAACGACTAGACCCGTTGCTGCTTCTAGTGCTGTTGTTTTCATTGTTGCTGAAACTGCTGCTGCTGTTGATAATAATCTGCAAATCAGCTTAAAAGGTACGTTGAAAATATCACAGTTCCACAAACAGCTTGAACCGTACAACTTTACAAATCAAAAACTTTGTGAATACATATACCCCAGCTGCCTCCACCCTCAATTTTAATGTTAGCGTCCATTCTTGTTTTGCCTGCTTTTATTTAACATTCATTTTGGCATTGTGTTTTCTAAAGTCCATGGCCGGCCTTTGACTATTTTTATTCACATACACAAACTCAGTTAGATAAAAACATGTATATATATACACATATATGTATATGTTTTCGCTGCCCGCAGACACCACAACAAAGCACATTTTTAGGCGTCATGTATGTGTGTGTGTGTGTGTGTGAAAGTTGGTATATTCTGAAGGAAGGGGTAGTTGTTGCAATGCCGGAAACGTGACTTATTTGAAATTTATGTACTTTTTTAGCCAGCGACAAACTAAAACCCTCGCGTTTTGTTTATACAATAAAATTCAAAGCGTCGCCTACAACACCAGACATTTATCCTGCAGAAGAAAATCCAAATTGTTCCCCCCAAAAAAAAGCTAGACACAATCACATCTATGTGTGTGTGTTATCCATTTCATGTTGTTGTTTTTTTTTTCTTTTTAATTTATGCTAGCGCTTAATTAGAAAACGTTTTTTTTTTTTTTGCTAAGTACGTGCTGAGGCCTGTGCCACATTTCGTATGTGCAATATGCAAATGCGACTGAATTTCACAATTCAGAAATTGAAATCAACGAACATACAACTTGATAGGTTTGTGTGCCCCGCTTTAGTTCTCATGCCACGCCTCCTACTCTCATTCCGACTTTTCGTTTCGTTATGCGCTGTTCGTTTCGTTTTTCATCACATGTGTCACACATGTAACACAAACACACACACACATAAAAACACAGACAAAGAATGATACATGCACGCTATTCAGTTGTTGTGTTTGCTGTTTGACATGCATCGATTACATAAATGAAAAACACAGAAGAGACACGGTCATGGAGAGGGTTGTTAGTGGGGTTCGGGGGAGAGCTGTGGAACCAACTGTGAATCGACATAAGTCACGAAGCTTTTGCTAATGATGAGGACCATCATGATTTTTCAATTAACCAAATGCGGAGAGGAGGCTTTTGTTCAGTTCCCAAGCTCATTTCGGTTGAGAGATGTAGCGCATATGTGACAATCAAAGCAATGACACACAATTAATGAGCAACAAAAAAGCAGGGAGACAGCATGAAGACAAGAAAAAATATATGAACAGTGGAACCTGTTGCCCAAAAGATAACAATTGTTTAAATTCTTGACAATACTGCTGTAAATAGTATATGCATATGCTGGGATATAACTTAAAATGCTTGAATAATAATTATTAAACTATGAAATATATAAGTACTTAAAACTTAACTGGAGTGAACTATCTTTTGAACTATCGTTAAACTGTGCATAACAAGAAGGAAGTTTGAATATAGATATGGTGAAAAGAGTATTCAAACAGGAAAAAATAATGCAAGTTTGATAACAATTCTCAACAATGTATATAAATATTTTTAATGATGGGAGACATATACAAATGTCCTTACACACTGCTTAATCAGATCAACAAGCATAGTGTTAGAAAATACCAATATAATCAAAGCAAATTAATTTATGACATAACATAAAAAGTTATACAAATAGTCGACAACTTCTTGACAGCAGCACCAATAAATCTAGTAGGCACAAGGCTGGCTTAAAAACTTCAACAAAAACAAATGTGTAAATTACATTTAAAAACACAATCAATAGAATAATATCACATAAACGCCAAAATAATAACTACATATAACGAAAAACACGGTCTATCACTAGCTGAATGTCAAAAAGTTTTGTTTTTACACAAAATACATTTACTTATGTATAGCAATAATAACGTTAAGTTGCAGAAACATTTGGAATCCATGCCGCAAAAGAAACGTCTCATGAAGATCTTTCCGGAGACAGATCTTACAGATATAGAACGAATCGAATCAACTGCAATGAAGGAAATGGATGTCAGTTTTATAGCAATTGCTGGCCGGTTCAAGAATTTACGATGCCAATGTAATGCTTCTGTCAAAAAGACCAACAAACAAACCCAAACAGATTAAATGTAACTGATTAGCAAATTGAGTGAAGGCGAGGCCAGTTAGCCATGTTTAAGTAGCTGACCAACAATACCAGTTACTAAGAGAGGGGGAGAGAGAGACACGTGCCCAACTTACTGACTAATGCAAACAAAGTGCCAACATTTGACTCTTGATGAATGTGCAGCCAATAAATCCATTTATGCTAAGCACTTGCTTATTATTATAATCCGCTGTGATGCACACTCTACACGCCCACACCCACACACACACACACACACATTCACTTACAGCCAACATCAACATTTAACCCTAATTTGCATTTATGTGCACACGGAAGCTGTTTGGTTTATGGAGAGGCTCAGACCCCGGTACTGGGCTCTGTGATTACCTGGCGAGCTCTTTTGTGTCTTTAGCTCTGCAAAATGGCAATAAAAGCAATTCGCAAAAAAAAAATGTGTTTAGTAACACACATGTATGAGCCACACTAATGCACATACACAGCTACTTATAAACTCACCTTAATTAAACGTGATTAAGTAGATTTCCTCGTTTTTCTGCTTAACGAACTGTTTAGTTGTCGATGTGTGTGTTTTTTGTGCCTTGTTTTTTGTTTTTCGTGTAAGTATGTGTGCTTGCCCCCTGTAATTACAAGTGTACATTGAAAATGCACTTGCACAACTTGAGGTCATACTCAATTTTATCAACTAGTTTGTAACAAATCAAGCAACAAAATATTTATTATGGTAACAAACTTGTAATATAATAAAGGAATGAAGTATTATAAGAGGCGGTGAGCCTCTTATAAAGTTGCTTAATATTCAGTGCTAATTTCCTATATAAGACGCAAAAATAGGAAATTTGGCGTTTTTTGAGTCTATCTGTAACATGAATTCTTGCAAACAACTCTTAGTAAAATTAGTACTGAAAATCGTTTTAATCAATATTTATTTGTCATTGACATTATTTTGTCTTCGTTTCGAATAGCGGAAAAAATGCCAATGACAGCAAAAAAAAAAATATTTGTTGTGGACAGCTTTATAGCCAATAAATCAAAGCTGTCGTTAGAAATGCAGACATTTTATCTTGATAAAAATAAAAACACTTAATTTCGATTAAGCTAATAAGTGAACAAAGCACTTATTGATTCTTAGGCGGTACAAAGAATGATGTAACATCTTGCTTTAATCAATTTACCAACAAATGGTAATTAGACTCGCATTACTATTACAAAAAACTAAAATCGAACGACCTTACAATGGCACGTTGCTATTCTCACATAAGCCATTATTCACCAAGTAAACTTAGCTGAAAGCCTATTTAATATTCTGTTTTCTTTCCTAGTGTATGAACATACTTATTTTTATAGTTGTTTGTTCAAATTGTTGTTGTTGTTGTTTGGTGCACGTTGTTGTAATTTAGTTTAATTTGCGCATGAAAATGAATTTGTATTATTGTTTGCATTAATTTGCCTTATTAATTACATTTATGCCCATTGCCGACTCTGACTATTATTTCGTTCATTCGTTTCGTTTCTTTTCGTTTCGCATGCTTTTTTTCTCTGCTCTGTTCTGCTCTGTGCTCTGCGCGAGCTCTCTCCCTGGGGGTAATTTGAGCATTGGCTGTGCGGGCAATCAAATAAATAATGAGGCTGTGAGGTTGCGTCTCTGCCGACGTCGCTGTCTGTGCTGCTGTTGCTGTTGCTGCCGTCGCTGATGTTGCGGCGCGCACAAACTTGAAGTTTGTTTAATATGCGTAAAACGTTGCAGAACTTTTGCAGCTACTTGTCCTCGACGTCAACGCCGACAACATAATCGTTGTTTTAGCTGTTGTTGTTGTTGTTGTCTATGGCAACTTGGTTTTATTATTTGTTGCTGCTACTCGCTCTCTGTCTGTATATTTCTATAATTGCCTTCTGGTTTTGCGTCTGACTCAAGCATCGCAACTTATTTGGCAGTGAGTTTTTTGTTTGTTTGTTATTTTCGTTGCTTTTTCATAAAATTGTTGATTGTTCTACCCAATTCAGTTCACTTAATATTCCTGCACCACCCAGCGTCTGCCTCCCCATTTTAATTAGCTTTTGTCCTGTCAAATGCAATTGATGCCACTCCGACGATTGCGCTTGATTTTCAAATTGAATTTAATTAATTTCACAAAGACGACCACATGGCGTATGTGCAATGCACATATCTATGTTTATGAACATAATTATGAACCCATTGAATATTAAATCAAAATGGCAAGAGTGATATTGTGTCGCCGTTTCTTTGAGGTGCTTGCAGTGGTTCAATATTGCTAGCTAACCGAATTCCCACATCAATGGGCATTTTATAAGTAAATCATATTGCAGTTATGGACAATAAATCAATCTAGTGATTATCAGCACACTGTTATGCCACAAACCCAATTAGTTTCTATTTAGTTAGTATAAACATAGTTTGTGAATTAAGTTTCATTGTGTTTATCTCAAAATCAAACATTTGTTTATAAGCAGGCTCCCAAATTGATAATTATTAATAATAATTCTACAAAAGAAAACATTTCATTAATCATTTTAATAAATTAAAGAAAAATTTTGAACTTTAGATATTTGTATACCAAATTGCTTGAATTGACAAAAAATAAAATATTTCTGCTTTCGGCATAGTCTTGAAAGTCGCATTTGTTTTTCTTCAAGAAAACAAACCAAACAACAAATTTCACTGCTGCCGGCTGTCGCAACAACAAATTGAGCAGCGAAGATCAGAGTTTAAGTAAGGAAAACGGAAACAAAACGGTAAGTGCAAAACATATGTTACTATTGTCTTGTTATACCCTTAACCCATAAAATGGGTAAAAAAGGGTATAATGGTTTTGTGCAAAAGTATGTAACAGGCAGAAGGAAGCATCTCCGACCCCATAAAGTATATATATTCTTGATCAGCATCAACAGCCAAGACGATATAGCCATGACCTTCTGTCCGTCCGTCTGTCCGCCTGTATGAACGCGTGGATCTCAGAGACTACAAGAGCTAGAGACTTCAGATTTGGGATATAAATTCTCCTATACCATGAGCAGAACAAGTTTGCTTCGAATTATCGATAACTATTCTGGTTTCCGATATACACATGGAATCGATAACAAAAAAATATAATATAACAATCGAATTTGGAAAATGTAAAAATGAGGGTTGGAATAATGGGTAACGATAGAACTTTTCTGAAAATTTCGTCCAAATCGGTTAAGAAACACCGGAGATATCGAACTTAATCGATTGAAGTTAAGTCAGTATACGAAAGTCTTTTATAAATTTATTATATTCATTGCAACTGGGTTCAGGGTATCTTCTAGTCGACTAGAGCCTTCTTACTTGTTTTCTATATAGAAATATTCGATATGAGGAAAAGCAAAAAACACTGAAAATTTAACCAAAATGCAGTGTTCACGAAATGAGTTCGTTGCATATATATGTTCATTATGCTGTATTACTTGATTGGAAAGTAACATTTGTGTAAGGATTAAAAGCAAGTTTATAAAACGTGCTTAAATTTATTGTTGATTGGTCAACGGCTTAAAACTTTGGCATAAACAAAGATTGATTCTGTTGTAATACTTTTTAAGCGCAGCAAACAAGAATTCATTATTAAAATCTAGGAAAGTTTAAAGGTGTTTGATCTATTTTTACTGTACATACCTTGAAGTAACATGAAGCACCTTTTAACCGATCATGATTTGAACACAAAATTCATTTCGTTTGGTATTGGCCTTAAACATTTCATAATCCCAATCTGTTTTTATTTTCTATGTCTTTTTTTGTTGCTTTTGTCTTAATTCCGTTTCAAACTTATCCTTGTTAGTATTTTTTTATTGCTGCACACAAATAATGTAATATTTTTAAAGCACTTTCGCAATAAAAAGCCGTTGCAAAGTCAGTTATAAAATGTAGCCGGAAGAGCTATTTTTTGCGGCCTGTCTGTTGCTTAGCTGCTGCTGGCTTCTTGTCAAGCGCTAAAGGGTTGTTGGTTAAGGAGTGTGGAGGGGGCAAGGGATTGGAGTTACAAGAATAAAAAAGAAACAACACTAAAATGTCAACTCGCTAAAGCTAAAACACTTCACAATCAACTTGTGCATAAAACGCGCAGCGGTGCACAAAACACACACACACACAAACACACACACATACACAAAAGCCCGCGCACGTCAACCTCAAGCAGAGCACTAGGCCACGTTGATTTACACACACACACAACAATAAAAATATAAAAAAATAGTAGAAAAGAAGCAAAGCAAGAACGAAATGATAGAACGAGAATAACAACAAGCAAACAACGAAAAAAGACTTCCGTGTTGATTGTTTTGTTTTGCTTGCTTGTGCGAACGAACGGAGACGATGACGATGACAACAACAACGGCAACGACGACGACTTCGCCATAAAAAGCGACTACGTCTGCGAAAATCACTTTAAAAACAAGTGAAAGGAGCAAGAAAGAGGCGAGCTGCAAGGAACAGCGAATGGAGGCTGGCAAACAAACCTGTCCATCAACAAAACTATTGCAACAATAAACAAGAACAATTTGACAATTGAAGTGCAAAATAAAAAAGAGAGAATGAAACAAACTTAGTGCTGAGCCGGGGGACAACTGACAAGTAGCCTCAGCAACTAGGAGTAGGTTTATGGGGGGTCCTTGTCTTTGGCACTTGAGCACAGTTTCCGGTCATTTACACGTACACAAGCCGCACATGGCATGCTGTGCTCTGTGTATGTTTGTGTGTGTAAGTGTGCGTGTGTTTGTTGCTGACACACTATCCTACATTTTTATTGGCAAGCCGCCCCCATTTGCTGTAATTGTGCCTGGATTTCATTTCTCCTTCTGTTATCATTATCTCTCTCGCCCACACAAGGTCAACCAACATTCGACATACAACAAAATAAAAAAAAAAAACACTGCAGCAACAAAAAATTCAATTTCATTTCACGTAATTGTTTAGTTTTGTTTACACATTGTATCAATTTTCGTACGCAGGACACTCAGTAGTCAGGCGCTCAAAAATTGGCCAACACAATTAGCACATACGCTCGCACAAATACACATATACAGCGACAATAAACAGCGTCGGCAGCAGCTAAGAAATTGCTGAAGCAGCAGCAGCAGCAGCATAAAAGTATGCTACGGAAAATTACAAAAGGCAACTGGACCAAAAACTTTTGACTCAACTTGGATGCCAATTGCTTTGCACAGACTCCACTTGCAGCAGCTGAGAGACATAGAGCGTGTGAGAAACTATGAGAGATTTTTAGAATTGAGAGAGAGAGAGCGGGCAATTTGCTCTCATGCGCAGCTGCTGCATGTTGTTGTTGCTATTTGTGCTGCTGCTGCTGCTACTGCTGCTGCTTCGATGCCTCCTGCAGGATCAGGGTGTGGTGAGTATGCTGCTTGGTTATGCTCTGGCTGTAAATTTCAAAAGCTGCGCCCTACCTGCTGTTGGCGTCGCTGCCTGCGTTGCTGTCGCTTCTCGCTGCTGTTGAACAAATTTTCCTGCTGCTGCTGCGCTGCGCGCTTTCCACTGAACTTTTTTTTTCTTCTTGTGGCTGATATGTAACGGGCAGCGCACTCTCACACACACTCACACACACACACGCTCACAAACACACACGCAGCGCGCACACACAGGCACACTCACAAACTTTAACACTCACACGCGCGCGAGACTCTTTACGTGTTGTTGTTGTTATTGCTGTTGCTGCTGCTGCTGATGATGCTGCTGGTTGCTTGTTAGTTGTTTGCTGCTGCTGTTTGCATTTCACATTTTAACAATTATTTTTATGCATTGTTGTTGTCGTTTTAATTTGATTGCATTGCTTGTGCTCTTCTGCCTCTTTCTCTGCTTTTTGTGCTTTTGCTCTTGCTCTTGCTCTTGTTGCTGTTGTTCCGTTCTGTGTGTGTGTGGAAACTCACAAATATTTCTGCTATTTAGTCTGTCTCGAAACGCTGCTGATTTCTGTTGCGCGCTGCCGTTGCACAAACCGTACACGTCAACTGTCTGCACCTGACTGACGGAGCAGAGCCAACGGACCAACGAGTCCAGCAAGTCTCAAACGGTTGCTGCTGCTGCGAAGAGACAGAGCGCGAGAGAGAGAGAGCGTAAAATCGATGCCAGCGCCGACGCCATCAAAATGTGGATGCTGCAAAGTGACAACAACAATAGGTCGCAGCAGCGATAACATCTTCGTCTGCACTTCGTCTGCTCTTCGTTTGTTTGTGGCCTGGTATACGGCTCAGTCGTAGCTGACGTTGCTGTTAGCGTTAGCGTTAGCGTGTGCGTTAGCGTCGCTGCTTTCATTTTGATTTATTTTTGTGGTAGGTTGTGCTGAGATTGGCAAAGAGCAAAAGCTAAGAGCAACGCAGCCACAGCCTCGAAAATTTCGCATAACTACGGCTATTTTGAGAATTGCCTTTCATTTGCAATTCATAGCCATCGGCGCTGACCCAGAAACTCCCCAAGGAACAAACACACAAATACACACACACACAAACACACATAAACAGACATACATAGAACTACAGTGCCTTCCAACTCATGTTGACAACTATAAATAAAACAAGCCCCAACGAGAGGCAGTAGGCGCAATTTTCGGAACTTGTAGCTTCTCTGGTACAATTCGAAATTACAAAACCCAAATAAAATTGAGCCTATACATATATATACTCATACGCACACACACATACATGCGTATACATGAACGCACATGCATGCACATTGTGTATAGTATAACTTACAATTGACAACAAAAGACCAGCCTTAAAAAAATATCATAAAAATATATGAAAATAAATAAATGAGGCGGACATATAAATAAATATTTGGTCAGCTACAGTTACCGCTCGCTGTTTGCGGCCTAACAAAAAGGCTACCTCTGCTGGTATAGTGGCAAGGGCGGGAGTTCAGGTTGAGTTTTTTCTTTTAAGCGGTGGCTGCTCTTTATGCAAACTGCCTTTGCACCCTAACCATGCTGGGTGTTGTATTTGCTTGTTGTTGGTGCCCTTGTTGGCTGTTTTTCAGTGTGTTTGTGTGCGTAAGCGGCTCATGAATATGTAAATTGTTATTATTGCATATTGTTCAGCAGCAGGCAGTGCCAACGTTGAGCCGTTTGGCGTGTGGCCTAAACAAAGCAGCACAAAACAGTAGCAGGTAAAAAAGTTTTTCCAACAGCAATCACTAAAATATATATCTCACAAAGTAAAAGCAGCGTCAAAGCTGTGGAAATGTACTCGAAGCTTTTCTTACAATTACTTAAGCAAGACAATTTGGCACTATTTGGAATTAATGTTTATTCAACACAGCTTAAGTTGCTAGTTGTTAAACAAATTTGTGATTACTGTGAATATATGTTAATTTATTGGAAATTTTAAAGATATGCAATTTTCTGAAAATAATGCATAACTTTTACTTATTATTTTTAAAATAATATATGTAATTAATCAAAAACATTTCCAAAAATCATATACGGACTTTAAATAGTTTATTTCAAACCTAACTAAACGGATGCTTATCATTTGTGAGGAAAGCTTTTCATTATTTTAGGTCAAATATTTGTGATTTTGCCAAAAGTTAAACTAGGAGCGGCAGCAGCAAAGTGTGTAGACTTGTTGAGATTTAAGAGCTGAAACAGACAGCGTCAAGTTAACTTACCTAGAATTATTGTGAATAGCAATGGGGGCCTTGACAACAAAGTAATGGCCAAATCGCACACACACACACACACACACATCTGCTTCTGGCTGTGCTTAAAGCGGTTGTGAAAACCTGAAACATACGAAAAATAGCAGGAAGCAGAAGAGATTTTGCGCCGCGTCGCCTCTGATTGGCAGCTCTTCGAGGCAGTAAAAGTTGTTGCAGACATGAGGCAGAGAAGGCAAAAATCATCGTTGACTACTTTTTGTGCGCCACACGCTGTCGTCATCGCCATCATCGTCATCTATAATAACATCAAACAGCGCTGTCCAGAACAGCAGTCAGCTATCCAGCCAGCCGGCAAACTCAATGCCCACGTCTATTCTGTTTTCTAGTACTAGGCACCAGTACGAGAATCTCATTCCAATTTCCCAGTCCTATTTCTTGCAACTCCCTGCTTGTTATCACGCGCAATAAAAACCAAGTTAGATTTCTTGTTTGTTATTTTTTTTTTTATTTTCTTTTTCTTTTTGATTTCGTTTTTTTGCCATCTCTATACTCTGTCAAAGGATATACTGAATCTGACTTGAAGTTGGCAATGTGTCAACATCAGTGGCTATGAAGCGTAGAAGTTTGACAGTTCTTGGCCTTTTTTGGGCATTGTATGGCAATAATCTTCTATTTAATGTGCATTAATGCAAGCATAAATTTTTATAAAATACCATTCTATTCCAAATAAAACATAATCAAAATTAGTAACTTTTGGTTAATACCAAACCGTTAATATCCATCGCGCATTCGGTAAATGCTTAATTGTTTTTATAGACTTTCGCCTTTAAGGGCATATAATCTTCGTCAAAGATAAATATCCTTTTTTATTTTATTTTTAGTCTGCGTTGATGCTTACTTGATTTTTCCTTCCTTACGATTTTCAAACATTTACTTTCGCTTTTTTCAAACGAAAACATAGGCAAACACACACACACACACACATAGTCAAACACATATACACGCACACACTCACGCATACACCAATACAAACGTATTCAAATTGTTTAAGTTAGGATTAGGGGTTACGGGGGTTGAAGGTTTTAGGTAGGTAGAACCCAGAGGCTGCCAGTTGGCGCATAAAAAACGCCGTGTACGCAGGCAAAAATTGTTGTTCTAGGGTGTTTGAGAGCGGTGGGGCCTGGGATGTGCTGTAGGTGAAGAGGGCTCTGAAGAAGGGAGGGTGTTGTGGGAATGGGCCTGTGGCACGCCCAGCAACACAAGCGCTGCCGGCAGCGATGTTGCCACCGTCACTGCCACCGCCGCCTGAATGCGCGTTTAGTTTCAAGTGTTATTTTTGTGCTAGAAGCAGCCGCCAACGAGGACATTTCTCTCGTCTTGCTCGTCTCGTCCTTATGGCCAAACAGCGATGGCTACTGCTTCGTTTGTGCTGCGTCTTCGCCGTCGTCATTGCCAACGCCATCGTCGCCGTCGCCGTTGTCGTCTATTTTGGCTGAAGTGCGTAATTGATGTGAAAAGTGGCAACAAACTGTTTTTTATTTGCGCTTGCTTTCAATTTGTTTAAATTGCTGGGCGCTGTTGTTGCTGGGTGTGCCAATGTAAACACACACACACACCCACAAGCACACACACACACACATTTAAAAACGCTGATTGAAGTTTTATTGAATTTTAAATTGTAATGTCGCCGTCTGTTTTGCTGTTTTCAGTTTCTGGTTCCGTTTGTTTTTTCAAGAAAACTGCTGTTTCTATTGCCTTAAGTTTTTCGCACTCTAACGCTCTCAGTTTCTCTCTGCCACTCTCTTTTATTCTCTTCTTTGTTGGGTGACATGTTTTTTGAGTGTTTTATTGTTGACACAAATAATGTCACTCAAACGTCGAAAAGAGGCCGCTGTTTCTTGGGGTTCCTCAGCATCTCCTTTGACCGTTATGCTCGTGTTGTTGAGGTTTGACATACATTAAAGTTAGTTCGTCAGGTGCGTTAGGTAGTCTGTCCTGAAAGTAATGCTATGCTGCTGTCCTTTGCTTGATCTAACAACTACAACAACCATAAAGTCAACAAAATAGTCAAATTGCTATGGGATGTTGCTAAAAAAGATAAATAAATGTCAAAAATTTTTCCGTCCATGAGCGGAAGAATTTGAGATACTTGCCTAAGTACTCTTGACAATTACATCCGCTACTAGTAGATAACATCAATTGACTACAAATTTGTGTGCCAACACGTTTTCGGCATTCAAAACATTTAAATTTCGCGGTGATATCTGAAAATAAACTTATTGAACGTTTCAATAGAAATCCGAGCACGTTCAAATTAACTGAAATTTTTTCAATTTTAAGTTAAATTAAATAAAATGTATCGAGTACAAACTAAAGTTTCAGAACTTAGACACATTGAAGAAAAATTAATTGGTCATAGATAAGTTTTAACTTAAAATTAAGCTTGTTTCTGTAAATAAAAGTTCATCCAGCTGCCCCAAAATTTTCCTTCGCGCCTTCTCGCTCTCTGATTGATGTAGCTTACCCAAGAAGATTTGTTTGACCCCAGTAAGTACTACGGGCCACATGGGCTATTAACGCTCTAGATGATGCGGCAGTCAAGCGAACTGAACCAAACTGCTCAAATTGGCACTGACCCTCCGAGACAATAAAGTTCAATATTAATGCACCCTTTGACACAGAAAAAGAAAGTAAGAGAGACAATGCAAAAGCAACAGCAACAGCAACAGTGCCCCATAAATATATAAAACAAAACAGGCTACTTAAACGTAAGAAAAAAGGCGAAGAAATTTTAATGATCTGTCATAAAAGTCGTGCCGGAGAGAACAACCAGAAGACTAGACCAGACCAGACCCAAAAGCAGTTGCCGAAAATTGAGCTACTGCCCTTCCTACAAACATAAAAACTGAATTTATTAGCATTGCGAACTTTTGAGGACAATCAAGTAACCGAAGTAGACACCCACACATACTCAAGGGTAGAGGCCAAGAGAGGGGGATACAAGGAGCTGAATCGGACCAAATATGTACAAATCCTTTTAAGCACTGTGGCGCCACCTAGCAGGCGCCGATTGTGTGTCGCAGCGGCGGCAATTAATTCCGAAATCACAATAGCCATAAAGATGATGATGCGACTACAATTTGAATGCCCCCCTCTTACTCAACCCAATATCCCTTTACCCCAGAGTAGCGCCGCTGTCAAAGACACGACCAAATTGACAACAATGGCGACAAGCAGCGGCCGTAATAAGTAGTGTGGTGTAGTATCTACTACATGTGCCAATCGTCACACTTGGGGTTGTTGGCCATTAAATCAACGCAGGACATGGCAGGACGTGGCGCTGCCAATGCGGCACAATATATCAAACTTTATGTTGATTTGAGTGGCCCGCACGCCAAAACTGAAACTAAAACGGGCCACTCAAACTGATTTTGCCCCCGGTCTCTCAAACTTTAGTTAACGAGTTTGAGTTCGAGTTTGAGCTTGAGTTTGAGTTCACGAGCGCATTTTTGTGTCAATTGTCTCGTTTTATTGATTTATTTTGTCTGCCCTTTCGTATTCGTATTATGTTTTTGGTTTTGTTTTGCTTTTATTTTTATCATTTTTAGATTTTATTTGTGTGCTTATTTTTGATTAGATTTATTTATTTTTATTAGTGCTGAGCCGTCGCGTTACGTTTCCGTTGTGGCTGTCTCGGCTGGCCGATGAAATTTAATAATTCCACTTAATGCAATAATAATTTCGTCGCCTTTTGTTGCTCGAAACGTGGATATCTGACGACCATCTTAGTGTCCTGTCCTGCCCTGTTTTGCCGTCATAGTCGTCATCATTTTGTGGTGTTGGCCGCATAATTTGTGTGAAATTTGTCAGATTGCTGGCACATCTCGAGGCGCTTAAGTCTGAGTAATAGCGCCCAGATGCTGAAAAGAGTGCGGAGCGGAGGGTACAGTGTGTTGAGAGCAGGAGGGGTGTAAAAGCAAAGCATTCGTAATATGTTTTATTTGACTTGTAGCAGCTGCAGGCATTCTTATTCTTATCCATGGGCAATAAACACAAAAACTTTAAGTAATTGACGCGCCTTACTCGGGGGACGAGCTCAAAAAGAGAATTAAGTTGAGAGAGAGGTGTTGTTGGCGATGGTTACAATTGGATGCGTTGGTAATTGAGGCTAAATGACTGCCAGATAGGTAAATAAATACATTTTGAAGCGTAGTGTGAGTAATGGACAGAAAATGAAGATACAAAGGCAAAAGCATTTGAGCAAACGCTTGCAAATGTACAAAAATAAATGCAACAATAATGGGCAAAAAATAAGTGATGAAAAAATACATTAAAAAGCTAAAGTGCTTGTTGCGTTGGATATTTTGTCTTTCAAATATTTAATATTTAAACGAAGGATACTTAAGTTTTCTATATATAACTATGTTTAACCAGTAAGAAGGCTCTAGTCGGGAGAGCCCGACTAGAAGATACCCTGAACCCAGTTGCAAAAAATAAATTAAATTTATATAAAACTTTGGTACGCTGAATTAACTTCAATCGATTAAATTCGATATCTCCGGTGTTTCTTAACCGATTTGGACGGAGAAAAGTTCTATCGTTACCCATTATTTCAACCCTCATATTTACATTTTCCAAATTCGATATTTTTTGTTATCGATTGCATGTGTATATCGGAAACCAGAATAGTTATCGATAATTTGAAGCAAACTTGTTCTGCTCATGGTATAGGAGAACTTATATCCCAAATCTGAAGTCTCTAGCTCTTGTAGTCTCTGAGATCCACGCGTTCATACAGACAGACAGACAGACGGACAGACGGACAGACGGACAGACAGACGGACAGACGGACATGGCTATATGGACTCGGCAGTTGATGCTGATCAAGAATATATATACTTTATGGGGTCGGAGATGCTTCCTTCTGCCTGTTACATACTTTTGCACAAAACCATTATACCCTTATTTACCCATTTTATGGGTTAAGGGTTTAGAAAATTGTCTGCTTTTTTTTTTAACAGAGTTGGATTAATTTGTTTTTAGTCTATTACATGGGGCTAGAGCTAATCATTAGGTTGTTGATATTCAAAAATATCCAATAATTAAATCTAGTTTATTTCTCTCTTTAAACTTGCATTGCAAATTTATAATTGTACATTAAATTCTCCTGAAAATCAACTCTTATTGATTGGCTGTTACCAGCTAATGAATACTTAACTGTAGCCTCTTCACAGAATGTGATTTGAAAACAATTTGAAATTCACTCAACAGCAGCCTGGTCAACACTACGTATGTGCAATATGTTTGGTTCAGGGCGACAATTTTGTCAACTTGATGGCATAATTTGAAGCAGCAACTGCGGCATTTACAGCTTCATATGGACCGATATCATATTGCTACGTTCGGCCAGCTGTTTGCATGTGATTGTGTACGTGAGTGTGTTAGTGTGTGTGTGTGTGTGTACATGCACATACGCTATTGCTTTGCTCTGCCTTTTTGTCTTTTATTTTCTGTTATTTTTGCTGTTGCTGTTTCAATGTTTGTCTTGTTGTTGGTGGCACGCATATTTTGTATATGTGCGTAGTACGCAATATGTGAGTGCTTTTAATAAATGCTGTGACATGCGTGCGACAACGTATCTGTCGAGGCCAACGGCAACGGCAACGCCACCGTTAACGTTAACGTTAAAGTTGACGCTGACGTCGACGCCACTTTATTATTGAATATATCGCCGTGCCCATTTGCATATTTAATCGGCAACGATGCGCGAATCGCAGCACTGGGAATTGTACATCGTAATCGGCTGACAGACATTCGATTTGAGCGTTTGCTAAACAATAAAACTTCAGTGCGTGACACTCCTCATATTGCTTAAACAGGGCCCTGCTCTATGTATATTCAAATATAGATTTATCTCTTTGATTTCGGTTATTCATTTATTTATTTTTTTTTTTTTTTGGATTTGGGTGCACAGCAGCCATGTCAACAGACTTCAATAATTGATGCTCATTTTTTGTATGTGTGTCTGCGTTTATTTGATTTATGCGCGTCCTCGCCTGCCATTCAATTGTGCAAATCAATTACAATAATCGACGCACTCAGCTTGAAATGTGGCGTTGAACCATTTATATCAAATATAAATGTGAGTGCCTGTAAAAAAACAAAAAACAAAGAGGTTGTGACTAAATGTTAAGGATTTTGTTGTACTTAGATTTTGGTTAAGAAGAGTCTTCAACTTAACTTAAAATCAAGATAAAATCGAATTAAAAATCATGAAAATATACAAAACTATTTCAATATTACAAAATAAAGTTTCTTAAAGATTCAGGTAATAATCAAACTTTTGAAACTTTCTTTCTTAGTATTCTTTTATGTGCTAGGTATAAAAAATTGCAATCATATCTGCAAGAGTGGAAAACTTTTCTTGCATCTTAATTTAAGAATTAAGCTTTTACTAAATTTGTCAGTCTAAAAGGTATAAGATTGCTAAAATTATTATATTTTAAATGCGTATTGTAAAAACGTTTTTTTGTCCGTTCGTGTAAACTAGATTGCCTAAACGTCAACAGCGTGTTGCCAACTGTTTTTCTTTTGTTTTTTCATTAGTAGTATTTGTATATAGAATAGTTTTGCATAAAAACATATGCAAATGTTTGTGGCAAGTGTGGATTTAGTGTCAACTATGTTGTTGTTGTATGGGACGATAGAAATAGCATAACTTTAAATCTTTTCTCGAGCATAAAATGTTTCTACTAATGACTGAAAGTCAACAGCGCGTGGCACTGCCCACACAAACATATGTGTGCATGTATGTATGTATGTAGATGCAGACATAGACAAGCTTATATTAAGAGTGCCATACACACGCACACACAGTCCCCCACTCAGACACACATACATGTGCTCACCACCGGCAATCAGTCAGCCTCAAATTGTTTCTAATTAAGACTCTGGGCCTCTGCTCGAGCTTTGGGTGGGTGCTCGCCTCCTGCGCAGTCAAGTGTTGTCTATGGCGACGCTGCTCCGGACGCAGCTACATTGCCTGTTTACATGCAATGTTTCTTGCACACACTCACACATGCATGCAGGTTTCTGTTTGTCCGTTACTCCAAGGAATTTAATTATAACTTCTGTAACTAATTTCCGTTTTTGGCAATTCGGCAAACCGGATGTGTGCACATATGGATGCATACGCCTGTCCAAAAGCGAGAGAGAGAGAGAGCAAATCAGAGAATGTTTGGGGGGGTGTGAGATTCGTCCCAGTTGCCATTGGGAATTGAGCTGTCTCCGTAAACGTTGCACATATTAATATTTAATGCAACCAGACACACAGCTCTCGTCGGCTATTGCCAACAACTCATTGAATATTACGCATACGCAGCACTGGACATTGGAGCTACACAGTACACTGGAAAAAAGAGTAATAGTAGAGGAGGCGACGGGGGGGATTATGTTAGAGCCCGCTGTGACAGCAATGAACACGTAGGCGACATAAACATCATCATCAACGGCATCAACATTATCATCAGCGTCATTTACGTGACATACCATGTCCATTAGGCCATGACAAACGGGGCAGGCAACGCGGCCCAAAGGATTACAGCGACCCGTCGAGTTATTAGACCTATCACCATCAAAGGTACTACAACAACAATATCTTATTTATATAAAAATAAATTATACAGCACGAAGTAAAATATGACAGGCAAAAGCAATACGACTAAGCAATACTCTAATATATTGTGAGTCTAGCGACTTTAAAACTGAGGGCATTTCTGTAAATTTAGCTAAATGAAAGCTGACAACATTCCCGCAAATATATTTACAGCATTTAGTCTATTTCCTAAGTACCAAAACACTCGAATTCCCAACGGGATCAGAGTATTAATGAACAACTTTTTTTAGCTGTCAAAACTTTGGCATTAGCTTAACCCGCCACGCAGCTTAACCTCACTTAGGCGCGCGGCGGGCTAATTTAAAGTTTGTTTTATTTAAAAATAAAATATTAAAAGCCGAAACAAAAACAACAGCAAAAAAAAAAAACAAAGTGCAAATCCTCGCAAAAGGACACTCGAGAAACCCTGGGCATACAACTTGTATTTGCACTTTTGATAAATTAATTAAAAGCGAAAAAGGGCGGCAAATCTTTAAAATAATTAATTAAATAAACGGGCAACATGGCAAACAAATAGCAAAGCACACAAAAACAACAAATTGCAAAAGGCTAAAACAAAAAATATATTCACGATAACCAAAAACAAAAAGAAGATGTAAACTGAATGCCAAATGATGAATGCGCATCAAAGCAGACGACTGAGGCCTGAAACGAGCTTAAATTATGGCAACCAACTGACACAGAAATCCATTTTTCATTTTCAGCAATAAGCAAAGAGGCGGCTGGCTGGCTGGCTGGCTGGTTGCCTTTGGGCATGGCACACAGTCTCGGACCAAAGGGACTAGGCTGGCAAAACAGGGCCCCTGCCTTTGCCTGCTTATTTATGAGCTTGTATGTTGGTAGTTGGTCAAACAAAAAACGACGCTGCAAACAACAGCAACAACAACATCAACACCAGCAATACAACCAAAAAGGGGTAAAAATTTCAAACGAAGCAAGAAAAAAAAATAAATGAAAATAAACTAAAAGCAACAGCAGCAAACATGCTGATGATTTTTGTTGCTGCTTATTGTTACCGCAAATCTGCTGTTGCTGCTAGCTGCCATTGCCAACATATGAAGAAACACTATGATATAATACGATTATGAAATGCTCTACATGATTTTTGGTTATCATATTTTAGTGTTAAAAGTCTTAAGTCGAATTCCAAAAATATAATGTGATGAAGATTTATTAAGAATTGTTTGCGAAGAATATTAAATTTGCAGCGTCTCAGGCTTAAAAATATAAGAAAACATGAGGCTATAACCTGAAAATAAACACACAATATGAACCTTGTCAAATCAGGCGTAAAACAAGTAAAGTTTTGTAAATTTCTGTATGAAAGAGTTAAAAATAAAATATTTTTTTCTTTTTGGATTTATCCTTATCCATGTAGACGCAAATGCAACCAAAGATCTTTGAACATCAAGAGCGCAAACATAATTATAATTTTTTATAAAAATTATTATAGCTGAATGAAAAAAATTGCCAAGGATATAATCAATTGCCCATGCCCTACAGCTGGCTAATTTAATACTTAGTTTCAAATACTTCCTTTACACCAAATTTCCTGTGCTGCTTATAATAAACTCTATGGAGTCAGAAACAGACTGTCAAAAATATCATGTTGCTTTTTTTCTCTCTCTTTCTTTTCCCTGACAAGGGCATCTAAAATGCTCAGTCAAAGACATTTTCTTATTCTTCGTTTTTGTTTTTTTTTTGTGTTCAACTTACATTGGGGTCTCGTCTTGGGCTGCTATTGTGTGCAAAATTACGTATACGCCTGGCATCACACAGCAGCTTGCTCTATTTATGTGTATATGTATGTGTGTGGGGCATGCAAACAAAGGCGCTTGTCTGTCAGCTTCGAACTTGAAAAAAAAAAAAAAATATGAATAAAACGAAGAAATTGCGTTGTGCGTAGAGATTTCACAGAAATGAGTTGTAAATGTCGAAAGTGCTTGACATGCCGTAGACCATTTTCAAATGGCGGCAATCTGCAAAGCAATATGTAGAAAGCAAAAAGAAATCGAGATATGCGCTATAATTTACACTCCAGGCAACAACTGCTATTGCTGCTGCTACTGCTTCTGTTTGTATGCTATATGTACACATATACATATATTTTTTTCGTTTGTCATGACAACTTTTCAGAGGAACTATGTGTGTGTGTGTTTGTGTGAGACCCTCTGAGCCGGGCTGTGTGCTGTGGTTGGCCATGTTTGTGTATTTTGTCTGTAAGCAGCTGTCAGTGATTTCTGACAAATTGATTTGACAGTCGACAGGCGACCAAAGCAACGCTTGGGTGGAGAAGGTGAGCGGCTTGCAGGGTATGTGGCGGGAGGCTGCAAGTCAGGCGCGTGTGCTAAAAAAAGATGAAATCCTGACGTTGCCGTGGCTGTATTGCTGCGTTGCCATTGCCATGTCTATGTGCAATGCGTGAGAGTCAGTGGCATGCCGCTCTCTGGCTGACAGCTGAAAGAGAGGCAGCAGTTACAGCCGCAACCAAGGCAACATCATCTTCAGCAAGAACAGCAAGCAACTGCTGCTGGCTGCCAAAGAGTTACTGCCATCAAAGAGCATAAGCGTGGTGAGTATTATTTTACATGATGATATGCTTGTTGTTTGCGTATTATTATTGTTACCATGTCTTTCATTTAGTTTCAAACAGTTACCTGTCAGAATGACATGCACAACAATACTGATTGACTGAGTGACAGACTGACGGACTGACGGACTGACTAAACTAATGCATGACAACTTAAACAAAAAACTAGAAAAAATAACTCTGGGAAAACTCCATGAGAGTGGCAGCTGCCAGTAGCAAAAACGCACAGCACAGCACAGACACACACACATACACACACACAAGCACACACGAACACAGTCTGTCAGTTTTTATTTATAAAGTGTGCAAATAAAATCCGTAAATCAGCCGAGCCAACTGACCTAGATTTAACATAAAGTATACTAGAGCCGAGAGTTGTATCTCTAGCTTTGGCCACAAATCAAACAATTAATTTTGCTGTCTGAAATTCCAGCAGTAAATCAACAGTCAAACAATTGAACCATTTAACTATGTAAATAAAATTAATACTGGCAAGGAACGAAGCATTAAAAAGTGACGAGGAGCAAAACTACGGAAGGTATAAAGATTGGGAAATTTTAAGCAAGCAAGAACAAAACCACAAACACTCTTTACTGGTATAAATGTGCGTCTTTTGGTCAACGAATTCACAAAAAAATCCATTATAAAGCAATCAATATATTTCGAACAAGTGCCAGTCACTTTTGACCTCTTCTTGCAGAAGCAATCTAGTTAGTAGAACGAATTTTCTTGCTCGCACTCGAGCTTTTAGCTGGGCCGCATAATCGGAATTTACAAGTAATTTACCCAAAACGCAGCGCAAAAAGGCCAAAAACGGCTCGCGATAGCAAAGAAAATAAAATGAAGCCTGCAAGCAACGGGCGGTCCAGTCAAAGAATATAAAATAAGAATAAAAACCAACTCTCGGCTATTAACGACCAAGACCCCAAGACAAGGTAAGTGAGCGTGTGCGTGTGGGTGAGAGAGTGAGAGAGTCCTAGACGAGTGGCAAGGCTGCGGTGTGGGTGCAACAAAATAGGTAGTATATAAGTATTCATATACATAGTATGTACATTAAGCACGGTGAGTTGCCGTTTTTGCTGCCCAAAAACGCACACGAACCAAGTTGTTTTTGTTGCTGTTGTTGTTGTTGTACTCAGCGAGCGGCTGGTGTTGACCTGATTTTAGTGACGTCATTTGGCCTACAACCTGCTGCCTGTGCTGCCACTACGTACTCGTTCAGCTACACATACATTCATATACATTTACACAAACTCAATGCTGTAAATGGGTCGATGCTAAGCACTTGTGCTTAGAATTGTGCTGAACAACCGCTGTTTTCTCAACTTGGTCCATTCATATAAATTAAGCATTTAATCCAATCATATTCAGGCGCGACACTCACTGATTTTTCTAGTTTATTTTTCTTTAAAATAGCACAAATAAGATTTAATTGCCAAGTAGTATGAGAACTAATTAGAAGTCAAAACCTAGCTAAATAAGATAATAGTCAAGAAGTCTGTAGTAAAAATCAAACTCATGTTATTTTAAAGATTTTATCAAAATGTTTAAAAAAAAATGATAATTTTTCATATTGCCTCTTAAGCTGCATGTTTAATTTTTAAATACAAAGATTTACTTATTGACCAAAATGTGGTAGCTTTTTTCTAGTGATATCATGAAATCACAACTCCAGATTGTATTAAGACATGCCTTCTTTAGTTTTCATTCTATCCAAGCAAATCGGGCTCTTATTCAATCCCGATAACAGCTGGAAGTAATATTATATCCAATGTTGCATCATTGCTGAACAGTTTTCATGCAGCAAATCTTTCGTTTCACAATGCAAGTTGTTTTTACTATTGCTTGTTTATTGGGTGCGCAGGAACTCGGCTCACGACATTTGCCGCCCATTCTATAACATGATTTAAGTGCTGCAAAACGAAGCAAATAAGTTTCCATATATGTGCGTTTTTTGGGACCTTACGTGGATTATGAACGGCTCGACAGCTAAAGCATTCACCAATAAGCAGCAGGTAAAGCAGCAGCATTGCTGTCTTCTTAATCATAGACATTAGTTGGCCCTCCTTATAATTGTTGAACTAATTGTTGTAAATATGAATCAAAAGTGTATCTAAGGAAATAAGAGAATTGAAAGTTAAGTCATCGCCAGGCAAATGAACACAACTAACTGGCCTCAAAAGCAAAGCCGGTAAGTGAGTGAGTAAATAAAATTATTATGATAGCATTGCCCCGCACAGCAAATGCAGCCAGCGATCTATGAACGACGTCAAACTGCAATTTTTTTAATTAAAAACTTGCAGTACTAAGTGCAAGAGAAAATATTCGTGATTGATGGACTAGAAAACGACCTGTACGAAAAAGTGGAATAGTTTTATTAGTTGATTATAGATATCATGGATCCATGACTCATTTGTACTCAATTGCTTTAGTGTTTTACCTGAAACAAATTTACTTAAAGATAGTAAAGGAAAGAATGAAATGACTTTAATCAACATTTAATACGTACAGGGTATGTGAAAGGAGCAGGATGTTGAATGTGCCGGGACGTAGGACACCTTTCATGCTGCAAATCAGTGCGAAAGAAAATAAACCGCTTAAGGACTGGCGACTTGGCGATTTCAAAATAACAAGAAAACTGCCTCCAGTCAGTTCCAACACTTGGACACGATTCCGAGATCGCGACTAGACGGTTGCGGATGTGCTGGCCTGAGCATTGGTTCACCGCAACGAACTGTTAGCACGAGCAGCAGCAGCAGCATAAGAAGAAGAAGCATCAGTGGCAGCAGTGGCACTGGGAAAAAATTCAATTAAAAGCAACAGCACGTAACTGAAACTTTTTTTTGCTTCATCTTTCTTTCGGTTTTTTTTTTTTATTGTTCCTTGTTTTCGCAAGTTTTTTGTATCTTTTTGGGGCTGTGCGTTGCTGTATTGTGTGTGTGTGTATTTTTCTTGGTAAAACAGCTGCCCTAAGGGCACAGACAGAGTTCCAGTTGGGCAACGCTCCCCGTTTCATTTTTCTTGCATCCACTTCGCATCCCCTTACCGACCATCGCTTGAGCTGTTAGTTGGTGCCAGCTGTCATTTGCTCTGTGCGCTGCTTCAAAGTTGCAGCGGTTTTTATCTCCACTTTTCTTTTCTCGTTCATTTTGTTTTTTCTTAGTTTGGGTTTTGTATTTGGTCAAAAAATTGAATGGCTGCAGCTGCAAATGGTGGCTATCAGTTATTGGTAGTACATGCCCAATAAAAGCCAAAAGTTCATATTGGTCCGTTGTCTTTGCAGCCAACTTGATGCTCTTTCAGTTCAAGTTTCCACCAATTTATTTTTTCCTCAATTGACTTTTGCAGCATATTAAATATTTTTTATATTGATATAAACGAAAATAGCTTTATCTTAATTGGATAAGTTGTAAAAGTTAAAGGAATTGGGTCTTTTTATCTTTTTGCTGTCTGCAGTTTTTGCATTTAAGGGACAAGAATTTTATATTCAATAAAGATATCAAAATTTATGAGTCAATTTAAAATTTACTTAATGATAAAGATTTTGAAATTTAAGACCGTATATGATGTGATTTATTAATTTAACTATTGTTCGACTTAATAATACATTTTTTT
Source organism: Scaptomyza montana (assembly GCA_018904305.1). Classification (NCBI taxonomy): domain Eukaryota; kingdom Metazoa; phylum Arthropoda; class Insecta; order Diptera; family Drosophilidae; genus Scaptomyza; species Scaptomyza montana. The sequence goes on from JAEIGR010000001.1 coordinate 934,831, forward strand.
CAGGAAAAATTCAATTATTGTTGCACTTACGACTTGAGAACTGAAATCTGATTAAATTATAATAAGGCTCAAAGCCTCAAGTAGCACTTGCTGAATTTAATTGCCAAGAACACTTAGAAGTAGAACCAGCTGTTGAATTTGATGTGATTGCAACTGAAATGGATTTTATTTTAGTTTTTAATTAAATGAAAGAGAGATTTTAATGAATAATTTAAATGTTTTTCAATGCTAACTGCTTTTGTTGTAGTTGAACTACTATCAAAAAGAAAATCTTTTGCTCAGGTGAATTAAAAACCTTTAAAATAAACTTGCAAACATTCTTAAAATAACACAAAGCTTGCTTTTTAGAAAAGTTTTTGCATGACTCCTTAACAGTACCGAGTCATGAATATTGGAAAACGAGCTGAACAACTTTCAGACAGTTTCAACTTATGACAAGATTTACTTTTTGCTACTTTTATAAAATTATAAATATTTAAGATTTTGGTAAGTTGCGGTTTGCCTATCTGCCTCAGTGAAACTCAGCATACTTTATGCATTTTAAATTAACATTAATGCACACTTTTCCAGCTTTTACTCTTTGTTTTAATTTTTAATGCGCACTTAAACTGGCTAGGTTTTAAGTATGCAATGAATAAATCCACAACCCTCCTGTTTATTACGCCCACTTTAACTGCTCTGTTTTAACAGTACCTAATTATCCGTTTGCTTGCCCAGCTCGAAAACTATTTCTACTGCTATTTATACATACATATATTAATTTCTCATTCTCTAAGTAAATATATTGTATACTATATATACCCAGCTACACATACTTGTGACCATTATAGAAGCAGGGGCTTTGGCTCTAACTGACACCTCGGCTCGAGTTAATTTACTGGCTTGCTTTTTCCCACCATAACACTCAACTCATTTATCTGGACGGCCTGCTTATCTGCTTCTGATTGCTTTGTGTGTGTGTGTGTCTATCCCAGAGGCGACCAGTCGAGTGGCCTCTCAACATTGGAGCAACACTTGCCATTGTGGCGCCTCGGACCCTTACCTCTAATGAAGCGCAAATGTTGATGTAAAAATTTAATTTAGTTCCTAATCCAAGGCACACATCACCACGCCACCCACACCACGTCCTTCTCTTCATTCACCAACATAATCACACGCACATAGCACATCCGGGCTTTTCAGATGTCCAAATGTGTACGGAACGTGTGTGAGGCCGACGCGTGCTTACCTAATAATGTGTGCGAGCCAAGCCGTACACTTAGAAAACAAGATTTGAGAATCTCATAAGAATGCGATATACATATATCAATACGTTGTGAGAGAAAGATTGATAGTGATTGATTGTGAGTGATTGATTGATAGATTTTTTCAACAGATTTCAAATTGTGAGTAATTATTTGTTTAATCTAAGAACTTTGAAATGAACTTTGGAACTTTGAAGCTATCGAATTTTTGCATGCCTTGAAGTGTAACTATCTGAGCATAAGTTCTCAAAACTTCAAGTCAATCCAACCAAAATCTACTGAGAGAGAGCCTGTTGTGTAGACGTAGTAAATCTGGCACATGCAACAAAACATAAATATATTTTTAATTCTTTTTTTAGCTCCTTTTGATTTAAAATTGAACATTATTTTGTTTTGATATATCCAACGCATAAGAGGAAGCGTATCCAACAGCACAACAGATATATACTTTTGATCAGCATAGCGAGCTGAATCGACATTTAAACCTGTTCGTATGTCCGTTTGTTTCTATGCAAACTAGTCGCTAATTGTTCGAGCTATCGAGCTGAAACTTTGGTCAAGGTCTTGTTTTTGTTGCTGTTAGATCATTTTGTCAAACATATAGCTGCAATACAAAAACAAGATCTGTGAAAAGATTTTACTACGGAAAACACATAGGTTTTGCAAGTGTTTATAGTATTAGGCAAACTTGTTTTTTATTTTGTTAACATTATTTTTAGATAACTTCAAATATATCTGCCTTCGACTCTTCTCAGTGTGTTACTTGCTAATGCTGCGTATACGCAATATGGCGCATATGCGCAGCATAGACATAGCTACTGCTGATGCTGTGGCTAAAAATAATAATAAATGATGCGACACGTACATGTATTAAAAACAAAGCGCAAAAAACGCTGACAGCCGAAGGGACACTGGCGCTCATACACACACACACACACGCAAGCCGACCGACCGACGGGTTACCCCATAAAAGCCGTAGCACAAAGCAATACTAACAAACTGAGGCGACCGGAATGAAGCGTCAACCCCATTGAATGGTAGAACTTGTTTGTGTTGTTGTTGTTGGTGTTGTTAGCGTTTTGTGTTTGGTTGCAGCAGGCAAAACTAACAAATGACAGCGGCAACATGAGCGTATCCTTCACAAGGAACAACATGGGGGAAAAGGAGAGTTGAGCTCGCGCTGCTTGTTTATGGCTTTGTTTGCACTTTTGTTTATGGGTATACATTTTAAACGCCAGGTGACATCTGTGCATGTATACGAGAATGTGTGTGTGTGCGTGACCGTTAACTGCTAGCAGCTGCCTGCCAGATAACTACTGCCAGATAGGAGCTCTTTGTGTGCCTTGGCCAACATCAGGAGTTTGCTGCAGTTCGTGCAACCGATGACAGTGGCACTGATTTTAAGCGTCCATCAAAAGCAACTGTTTGACATTTAATTGCCGCACATTGTTGTTCTCATTGCTTGCTTTTGCTGACCACCATAATCATCATCATCATTATTAGCAACAACGGCAACAACATTATCGTCATAATGATGTTTTGTTTGTGTCCCTCTCGATTTGTGTTTTAGGTGTGCGGTGAACTTTAAACACGCAGCGCAAAATACGAAAGCCAAAGTCAGGCGACATTATTGCACATTTCACGGCACTGCGACAAAAATTACACACACATACACAAGCACATAGTGCTGGACAAAGATGCGTGACTTGTTTTTAGCGTGAAGGACCACAATCGCAAACTAAAATTTGGATTCAATTAAGAATACTGCTGTTTCGCGTATAATAATAGCAGGCCATAAATAGTATAGACTGGTGCTTATTGTCTTCAGTTTAAAAGCTTAACTTAAAAATACATCGTATAGAAATCACAACTTGTATTGAACTAAACAGTTGAAACATGAATACTTAAAACAAACTCCAAGCTAAACTGACATTATTAACAGTAAACTTTGTTTGTTTTCAAAAGTATTTAAAAACCTCTGCCTTGTAAAATTGATGAGATTCGAAATTTTTACGAAAGTAATTCGTGCCTAAATCTCTTTGGCTTAACAATAATTACTGTTTTGGAGAAGTTGCTCAACCCTGTGACAGATTCGCACACATTTGCACTCGCTTACCGTTACACAAACACACACACACACACACAGAAGAAACTTTAAAAAGTTTACACGTGTTGGCAAACGTTTTGCGGTTCCATTTGTCAAAGGTGGAGTTTGAAATTTTTCGTTTTTGGGTGTTTTTTTTTTACTTTGGTTGAGATTTGTTTTGCTTAATTTTAACTGTCACTGAAGCTGCCTTTGCGACTTAACGTTTAAACATACATATACATGCGCACACATACACACACGTTGGCCATTTTCTAATGGCCTTTTCGTGGTCAAGCATTTAAGCTTAAACCCTGGCCCATAACCTCAATCTCCACTTCCTCTTGCTCGACCCGCTTGGCTTGTGTTGCTTTTGTGCAACCGCAAAAGTCGCCTCCATTTTGGCACACACACTAACTCAACTCTTACTCACACACGCTGTACACCTTTTCGACCATTTTGCACACGATGTTTTGTGGTCGTGTTGACATTTTAAATGCCTTTTCATTTGTCTCTCGCCCTCTCTCCCTCTCCCTCTTTCTCGTTCTCTGATTTATTTGAACAGCTGCTGCAGCCTCGCTAATTTCATTCCATTTGCGCTTAAATGCCACAAAATTTCACTTCACATTAAATTGAATAGTTTTGACGTTGACCCTTGACCCCAAACCAAGTCCCATTTAGCCACTTAACCATATTTGTTTTTGATAAGCAACAGCACCAGCAGCAGCAAAAACTTTTGGCCCCACCAAAAAAGTCTTGAAAACATCTTTTAGCGCTTTCGGCTAATGATTCCATAGCGACACTTAAGCGCCAGCAAATACACACATATGCACATACAAACATATATGCATTCAGCAAATCGCCACCCACACTCCTCCCACTCCACAACGTTCATTGGCGAAACTTTTGCTGCAACTACAAAATATTTGCCATATTCATTGTGAATTTTCTCATATTTTTGGTAGCTGGTGCTCTGCTGCGGTTCGGTCGGGTTTTTTGGGATACGAATTTGGTATTTGGCTTTCGGTTGGAGTTCGCATTCATTAAATTCCCATTTTCATTCTCGACGATTTTGTATAAAATATACTTTTTTATGTATTAGTTTTGTCTTGGCAATCGCCAGGGCGTGGCTTTGTTTTCGAGGAGTAGCGGAGGGGGGTAATTAAAACGACATTTTTCACACGCACACAATGGGCATTTTGTGATGTATAATTATTACAAAATATCACGTATACGTCGCCAGGGGCCCTGGGGTGCGATTTGTTGCCTACTTATTTATGAGGGCCATTTTTGAACGAGGCTTCCAACTTATTTTAGACGATTAAAACACTCTCACGCACACTCTCAACGCTATTTATGCGCCATTTTATGGCGGAAGCAAAGCAGTGGCTGGAGTAGCTGGCAACATAATGCGCCATTGAATAATGATATCCTGGGGGTGGTCGCAGCTGAGTCTTAAGCATATTCGGGGTTGCTTCATACAGACAACAATAGTCAAGTTTTTCTTAAAGCGCAGCATTCTTGTTTTTTTTTTTCTTTCGTTGGTAACTAAATTACGTTCATTATTTATGCACTGCGATAAGACATAATTATTAAATGTTATGTACTGTAATGCCAAATAGGGATGGGATTGCTGACTTTTTAAGCTTTTCTTTTTAAATGTGCTTTCTTTTTGAATTTTCAACAGATTTTCAGTTTATTGTAGGGTCATAATTGTTATTGGAGATTGTTTTTATAGTTTATATATTCTGTTCTTATTTAATTTAACCATTGAATAATTTTTTATATATCTTACAGTTTAAAACAAATTTGCAAACTATTTTCCAACTTTTTCCAGTTTGTGAAATTTAAACTTTGACTTTGCTTTAACTCAAAATAATGGTTTTGATAATTGCACAAATTAAATTACGCACAAGATGGCGACATCTGGTCATGTGACTTGAATATTTTGTGACAATAACAATTGAAGTGAGAATTCCTTTCAATGGTCAAATGCACCCGCAGTGATAAACGATGCTTGGAATACATAAACATTTGTTACAATTGTTTGCAAAATATTTTGAGAAATATGAGATGTCAGCGTCAAAACAACAAAGCAAAACTCAACATTTGGCAAATATTCACGAAATTCTAAGCCACAGTCAAAGCATTTGTCAAGCCAGAAGTATAAAGAGAGTGTAAGAGTAAAAAACAGTGGGAGAGATGGAGCAAAGTGGGCAGTTTTGGGGGCTTATGTGAACGCTTGGATAAGCGACAAGTGTGCTTAATGACAAAACTTTGTAGATCACTAAAACATTTTATTGCCACACACATACACACACATACATCAACGAGCAGTTAGATGACAGACATATGAGATATGAAAACCTCATAATCACTTGCTGCACCCAAAATGTTTGTATCACAGCGATGGAGAGAGAAAGAGGGAACTTCAAGAGAAAAACTTCATGTCTTGCGTGCAACCAGCACAAACTCATTTGTAGCTGCATTAAAATTAAGAGAGAAAGAGATAGGGAGAGTGAGAGCAAGAAAATCTTCGAGTTGAAAAGAGTCGGCATTAGTTGTTAGCTGGTTTTGTTTGTGCCATAAGGGGCATGACAACTTCCTGCTGCATTTCCGCAGCAGCCGCAAAAACAAGCGTAAAACATGCTAAAAAAAAATATAACGCATGCGACGCATCGAAGTGCAAAACTTTTCACACATTAACGTTTGCATATTTGTTGCTAAATCAGTTTGTATGAACCATTAACAAAACAACAACAACAAAAACAACTGCAATCAACGTCAGTTCATTTGACGTCATAGCGGCTGCTGTTGCTGCTACCTGCCATGGCCAAAAACCAAATTGAATTATGTACCAACAAATTTTCCATATATACATAATTAAAAACTTTTTGCATTGACAGCGATCTAATCAGCGACGAAAATTTCACGATGCAAATTACTTTGACACTTTTGCTAAGCTGCTGCTGCTGCTGCTGTTCCTGCCATCCCCACTTGCGCTAGTTAGTCTGCTGCTAATATACAATTTATAATTTCAATAAGCTGCCGCACGTAAAACTAATTGCATGCGCCTCGCCTCGTTGGCCCCGCAGCTCTGAAAATTGTTGTTTGTTTATTTTTGCTGCTGCTGTTGCTGCCACCAAGTGGCAGCTGCAGCTGCAGTTGCAAAGTCAACAACAATTTTCCCAAGTAAATAAATAAATTTGTCAGCTGAGCAAGCAGCAAAGCGAAACAAAAGAAAATTGTGCTAACTTCAAGGTGTTATTATATGTTTGAACTAAAGTATTAATGCGAAATTTTCCAAAAACAGCTTGGCATATTTGTAAGTGTGCTTTGATAACTATATTTTCTCTTGTGTTTAGGCTTAGAGCAATCTTATATGTATATTTTGTTTGCTTTTACAATATTGCAATAATAATCAGATTAAAGCAAAGTAAATATTATTATTTATGCATAAATAATAAAGAAAATTATTTCAACGGTATTTAAAAACTACTTTATTTATAAAGTTTATCATTATACTGTATAAGTACTAAGTGATAATATTTATAAATATTTTAAAAACGAATGCAGGAATAACTAAAATACTTCAAAATAATAATATGAATGAAAATTAATTGGATTTTAAGCAGTTTTCTGAGCCTTTAAATTCATCAACTTGTTCAGCTGTTTTGTGTGCTCTTAAAAGGCTGTCAAAACACAAATATTTACTTTACTTAGTCAGCTCTCTTATGTTTATACAGTTAGTCTCAATAAGTTCTTGTTATAGACACAACGAAACACTCTTTTGCATCTTATCGGCTTTGCAATCTTTCGTAGTCTAAACACCTAATTGCTTTGGTATTTACAGTGCAAACTTGCTTGTGTAAAGGTTATCAGTTTGTAATACCTGCCATAGGCAGTTCACCAAAGGTGCAACCTGCCAGACCTGGAATGCAGCTACCTGGCCCCTTCGCTTGTCGCCTTTAGCAACAACATGCCGCAAACAATAGAGCTTAGCGCCCATTTACAAACTGCAAGTCAAGCAGCCGACGGCCAACCAGCAGAAGGAGCAGCAGCAGCTGTTGCCACAACCCACACACACAGACACAAACAAACATTGTTTATGTAGCTTGTCGTGTGCATGTATGTGTATGCACAACTCCAACTGCAGTACGTTGAATTCAGTTGCAGGCCAGGGACAACGTGGCGACGCCTACGCAGCAGCAGCAGCAGCAGCACAATCACAAGCCGAGAAAAATATGCGAAAATTTGCCGTTAAGAGCCGGAGCAAACGCGACTTTGCCATGATGTCCAAATGTCCGGAGCAAAGTTTTCACTGCTGGCACACGGCCAGCCAATGTATGTATATGTGTGTGTGTGTGTGTTGGTGTGTTGGTGTATGTATGTGTTTGGGCTGACAATAATCCAAAAGTTTTACAAGCAAAACGAGCGCACATTACACGGAAAAGAGGGCGGGCTGAAACTGAAACCACTTGCAAGCAATTTTCATCAGCGATTTTTTGTGGGCTTTCTTTCTTCTTCGGTTTTTTTTTTATTTTCTTCCCCTTTTTTTGTATCATGTATGCCACAGCTGCCGCCGACAGGCCTCGACGAACATTCTGCTTAGTGCTTGACCGCAACTACTCCTACCTCAGCTTGGCTCCTAACTCTGACAGAACAACAGAGTCTACAGAAATCTCTGGACACATGCATTTAGCATTGGGCTGCAGTGTGTGTGAGTGAATCCTTGTCTGGACTCGCATCCGGGGCGAAAAGTTCATTGTCTACGCCTCAAAAGGTAAGCGATTTGGGAGCAGCTCGATAAGAACCCAAAAGCCAGTGTAACCACAACCATGCATAGACTCTTCGTAGCAACTCTGTTTTATGCACATGCAACAACAGTGTCTACCATAAAACTTCAACCAGCTGCAAGCATTAAGCACTACTTGGGGATTACAGCTGCACACTTGCCAAATGTGGTTTAACAGAACTTGACAGGTCAAATACTCTGTTGTCAGTTAAAAAACAGCTAAATGAATATAAACTTAAGCTGAAAATACAATGAATAAATAAATTTTTAAATGCAATATTAATAGTCAAAGTATGCTGACGATAAGCTTTCTAAAAGTTCAACAGGACAGAATTGAATCATAAGGCATCAGAGAATCTGAATATTTTTCCTACTTCTAATAACCAGTCAACACAACCCAATATACCTTGGAAAAAAGAAGAGTGAAAATATGCTGAAATGTAAAAACTAGCTTTTTACAGTTTACACTTGCCACAATTCAGACGCAGAAGGTCCACGCCCACGGCCCACTCAAACAAAGCGCCCACTGGTCAGACGCCTCGGTTACTTTCTCCGTCTGTTAATAAATTTAAAGTTTGTTTGTAGTCGCTTGGCAAAGGAAACTCCGTTAAAAAACAAACGAACCAACAAAAATTGAGTAGAAAACTGTGGCAGCAGCAGACAACACACATATACATATATTTATGTGTGTGTGTGTGATTGTGTGCGTGTGCATACATAAAACAGAAAGTTGAAAGTTTCTTTAAACGCTGCATGAATTGCTCTAGTTGTAGCCATGTTGTTGAAGCTTCTGCTGTTGACCAGCATTCAAGAAGAGTCGCTTAAAAAAACAAGCGTTTAACAGTCTGTGCACGAAGTATACGTATGCCTGTGTGTATGTTGTGTGTGCTTGTTTGGCAGGACATTTATTTGGTTTCGTTTTTTTTAAGTTTTTGCTTTAGATATTGGCGATATGCGACGATACATGGCACTATATGTATGGGTCCATTGAGTGTGAAACGAGAGATGAATGCATAACGGATTCGTAGAAAATTGCATAAGACATTTATCACAGTAGAAAAGAAAATTGAAAAAATAAGGTAAATCGTACAGTTGAAATTGATTTATAGGCCAATAAATAATGGCGTTATAAAATAGACCTACCGGGGATAAGTTTAGAAAACTGCAAACAATACTGAGCTGTTTCCAAAGCTTGTGGATGAATATTATGTCAGGTGATTTGAATTAAATTGTAACAATCTTTTTAATAACTGCTTTATTTATATTCATCGAAGATTAAGTACATTTATAATCGAAGCTAATGTCATGTCTTTGTGGCTTAAAAATAATTTTCTACATAATATTAACTGGTGCCATATACAACATTTGCCATTGAGGTGCGGAAGTAAAGTTAATACTTAAGCTGGTTTTTTTTTAATTTTTATTAAGTACTCTGTCAATAGACGACAAAAAGAGTGTTTGTAAACTTTTGTGACTCCATAGTTCATTAAGTTGATTAAAAATTTCTAAAAACGCTACCGAATTTCCTTGAAAGCCCTTTAAAACTTTGATGTTATTCATTAACTTAAGCAAAAGCTAGCTGGACTACTACTTTAAGATAAGGCACTTGAAATGTGATTTTGTAAAAAAAAAAACGCACTATTGTTATTGCTAAGAAGTATAAATAACTATTTGTCTTTTCATTTTCCATTTGTGATTGCTTAGCTTGTGGAACTGTTTGTTATTAATTCTTTATGTGCCGTTTTGAATTTCTAGTAGCTGGGCCTGAAGCCATTGCGTTGCGATAGCACCGAATCGGGACTCTTAAGCTCCATGGCCAGCTTATAGCCCAGCTCGGGGCGACGGTCACGACCCTCAGCCATGGCCTTCACCTGTTGAAAATCCAAATATTTCACTGGTATACAATATGCCGCAAGGAGCTATGCAAAACCTACCTCATTTGTGTGCACAATCACCCCGTCGCTGGTCACCACTTTTTCCTTGGTATGCTCAATGTCATGGAAATCGGTGCCACGGCAACAGTCGTCAATCAAGATGGTGCGATAGCCAGCGGATAGAGCATCTACAGCCGTTGCGCCCACGCACACATCATAGGCCAAGCCACACACATAGATATCCGTCGCGCCCTTCATCTTCAACTGTGCATTCAATGTGGTATCCGACAGCTTTTTGTTGTCCCAGAAGACGGAATATGAATCCACCTCGGGATTGGTGCCCTTATACACCTTGATGCCATGGTCCACCACCTTGAGATCCTTGTGCAGCTCAGCACCCCACGAATCCTGCACACAGTGACGTGGCCACAAACGTTGCTTCATCGGTGGCGGTCCAGCAAAGATGACCGTATCAAAGACCTTTGCCGAATCGGCATCCAACTGTAACAAACAATTGGTTAGTTTTATTTTAAATATTTATTTTGAAACGCCATTGGTTAGGGTAATAATTTATTCAAGTCCTTACTTACCGCTGACGACTCATCCATTGCTCGCATCTTGACATTATCAATAAATGAAACATGATCGCTGGGATGCCAGTCGAGCGAATAGAATACCGCATCAAAGTCCACCGTGTCCAGCAGATTGTTAATGGGCTCAAGTATCTGCAAGTGAAAAGGAGGGCGCGGAGGTAGCGCGGTCATTGCAAAAATTCCCAAAAGATAATGAAAATGGTTGGTAAGAGCGGGTACAAGAGAATAGTGCAAGGGGAAGGAAGGGATAGATAGTGTCACGTCTGAGCTTTGAGTCCATAAAACGACGACGGAAGTGTGTGTTATTAATTTTGACAAATTTTCATGTAGCAAGTGAAGCAAGTGAAGTGCCGGCCGACAAGTGCACCACAACGATAACGACAAGGCAGGGTGGAGACGACAAAGACGGAGACGACGAATATCTAGAGGCAATTGCGGCAGATGGCAAATGCCATGAGGAGCTGATGTCGATGTCGATGCCGATGCTGATGGCGATGCTCTCTCTTTCTAAATGTAGCTGGCCCGGCGAGCGGCTGCCGCTGACGATGACATCCGGCGTATGTCGCAGCGCGGATGTTACTTAAGTAAAGCATATCCGCTTCCGACTATGCACACGCACACAGATACAGTTACACAGATATAGAATACACAGATACAGCTATCTTTTTGGGGGTCGAGGCGAGCTGAGCTGACATGCCGAGCAAACCGGCGCAAGTCTCATCTTCTTAATCTTCCTTGTCGTCGTTGGCGGCAACGACTTTGGCTCATTCTGCGCTCTGCTTCGCTGCCTCCATTTTCATTTCTTGTTCCGTTTTATGTCTTTCCGTCTCCACATACCTGACAACGCCACCTACCTACCCCGCATACCCCTTCCCACTACACTCTTTCTCGACGAGCTAAGCTACTGTCCTGTCTGTGGCCACAGCTCACAGGTCGCAGCTGCCAGCTCCACTTCGTTCGCTTTTTTTTCGTCATCGTCAGCGACTCTGGGGCTCACCTCATGTCCTTGCTGCTGTGCACTGCAATTACTTATATCCAGGGAACCACTTATAAAATCATTTTGTACATCAACAATGAGAAACGCGTTCACCGGTCGCACAATCTGCCAAGAAAGTGAGAGAGAGAGAGATGGCGTAAGAGCATGTAAGGAAATGAGAGCGACATAATGATGTAAAAAATTCGAAAGAGAACCAAAAGTGCAAGAACAATTTTTGGTCAGTCCGAATTCTAAATGCTTTATACCGATATAATAGGTATTAATTTTAATTTAAATTCTGAATTTTAAAATACAAATTTTGAATGTGTCAACAGCAAAAATTTGTAAATTTAGTTTTCTGTTTATTTTGTACATTAAAATTAATACTTTCATTTAATATTTTTCTGAAAAAAAAATTTGTAGCACAACATTTAAAAGTGAGCTTTAAGAATGTAATTCGCGTTTTCTTGAATTTTGTTTTCCTATCCAAACAAGCCTTTATTTATTTATTCTGTTTTATAATATATGTATTATGGAAATGCATACCTAATTTATGATACCCTTACAGCCAGGGCATTATAATGGTAACATGAGCAGCCCCAAAAATATTTTAAAAAAAAAGTTCTAAGAAAAGTTGTATGGGCAAAGTAAGTGAAGCAGACGCCACAAAAGACGTTGTAGGGCCAAAGTACATAAGCTCAAACATGAAAAGCTACAAAGAAATTTGTATACTTGTGCATTAGTGGGTGTTCACATGTGTGTGTGTGTGTTTTTGTGTGTGTGCACAAATTTTATCTGCTTATGAGTGTATGTGTGCTGATGAGTTTCTTCATTTCATTCATTTTTATTTTTTGTCGCCGCCCATTATAAATGCGTTTTAAATGAAGTAAAAGCCAGTCAAAAAACCTCTCGAAATAAAAATGAAAACCCTCCGCACACATGAGAGCAAAGAGCTCGTTAGGTTTTGCCATTGCTATCTTGACTGGCAGCAGCTCACACAGCTGTATAGAGTACTCAGTATAGAGTACCTAATATTCAGGAGGGGGCGCCATCATCATCATCAACAGCAGTAGCAGCAGCAGCAGTAGCAGCAGCTTTAACGGCAACGCCAGACTCGACAGCGAATGTCGTCTAAGCTGATTATGTTCGAGCATATTTAAAATTAGTGAAGCGCTTTTAATTTGTTATTTATGTGCACGCTGATTATGAATGATTATGATCTATGCGCAAACACAGACACATATATGCAGACACGCGCTTCGGCTGGAAGTGGAACAGAAGTAGCAACAGCAGCAGGAGCATCAGCTCGTTGCAGGCAACAGCATACAGTTAGTGATGGGTACGCAGCCAGCGAATATTCTTTCGAATAAATAATAAAATTCAGCATGACTATTTTTTGAATCAAACATTATTTTAGATTCTTAGTGTTTGTTGTGATCTTGGTTAAAGAATATTTGTTGATTGCTTATTATTTATTGTGTATTTATTTATTCCAAATAACACATCTTAGTTTTTAAATGTACTTTATATATTATATTCAAAGAGAGAATTTTAGTTTCATCTTTGCAAAACCATAAGACTTCTTTTAAGAAAAACATCTTAAATGAGAAATAGAACTTAATTTCAAAGCTTAGGAAATTTTTGTCTATCAAAATTTAGATGTTTTACAATGGAACCAACATATTTCTAATAGCCTTATAAAAACTTTTTAAATCTTTTTTATTTTAAAATTCAATATTTTGAGAGCATTTACCATCTCTAGAAATCAGTTGTTTGTCGCTTGTTGTTGCCAGCTTTGATTTGTGTAGCTGTTGCAACTGTTGGCAGAGCGTTTAAATATGTCATCCAGCTAAATGCTTTAAAGCGGCCAACGTGAGTTTGTAGCAGCGGCAGGTGGCAAGCGAATGAAACTGTTGGGAGCTGAAAGGGTGAACAGAGTAGAGAGGAAACTGTGCTGAAAGGTTAGTTGTTGCTGTTGTTGCTGTTATGGGGATGCGGGAACGAACGCTTAAGCAGTTGATGATTTATCGCTCGTTGGCAGTGGCAGTGGCAGTGGCAAGTATTAGTGCCTCTGCACTCAGCGCCGTGGTGCAGCGGTGCAATGGTGCCGCATAGTTGCGGAAGTGATTTACATTTGCATGTTGAGCATACGACGCATTTTGAGCATAGTTTTGGGTTAGCATACTTAGAGATAATGGCCGGATAGAGGTAGTTAATGTATCAATTTGCGAATGTGTGACAGAGCGTGTGTATGCCAGTGTGTGTGGTTGTGTGTGTAAGTGGTTCTTGGTCTTTACATTTATCACACATGGGATTAGATGTGCATTTAATGGCTAAACAGCCGATGAGTGGCTCAAAGTGGCTATGCATATTGAAACATCTAGATAACAATGCTCGATACTGTTTTGATAACCAATGCTGCTTGGACAGCTTTATTTTATTTAATTAATATATTAATTTATCAATTTAAAATATAATAATAATCAAGATATTTATTATAAATAAAAATAAACTTATTTATTATAAAATATTACACATTATATTTATAGCAAAAAATAAATTTGTACCATTTTATCCTCCATTAACCTACATGACGAAAAGTTTTTATAGACACTCTTTGACTTTGTTGAACATTTTATTGATAAACTATCTCAAATTTAATATCATTATCACTACATATATCAGCTGCTGTTATAACTTTTAATTGCTTTTTTTTAAAGAATTTTCTAAATTTTCTCTTCAAAAAAATTTATTTGTTAGATAATATATGTATTTTATTTTTTAGACCCACACTAAGTTGCCTCTTACTTGGCTTAATTTCACCAATTAAGTTTTCTTAGTCAAAAACTTTCCAAGATAAGCTTTAAAAATCACTCCGGCTACCAATTAAGACCACAATCTGCACATAAAATTCGCTCACTTCTCAAAGGTTGTTCACCACAAGAAATCACAGTAGCAGCATCCAATTATGAACCATTTGACGCAGCTGTCACTGCCATTGATGTTTCTGACGTTGCCTTCTTCCTCTAGGTGAAGTAAAGTTGGCAAGTTAACACGCACCTCAACCACAGGCTTCGACTAACTGCTCCTTTCTGTTGGCTAATGAAAACAACTGACCCTTGGCTCAAGCACTTATTGTTATAGCCAACACCCACAACACACCCACCACCAACTCATCAGGGCCCCACAGTCGCCACAGTTTAATTTAAAGTTGAAACTATGAATTTTTGATTAAAGTGCTTGGCAATTCCGAAAGTGCTTGGCACCTTAAAGTGTGCGAAAGATCAACAGGAAGAAGAACAGTACAAAATCCAGTTCATTCATTTAGTTGGCAAATATGTTACGGCTAAATTAATTATTGAGCGTCGAGAACGAAGCCCAAAAGACACATTGCGGATGTGACACAACCCCCTATTGCTATGGGGCTGTGGTATAAGGCGTTGTTGAGTACTGGGACAAGACCAGACACTTTTGGGTAACCACAGCAAATCTTAAATTCAAATTACACATCAACCCGATTTTGTCAGTACCAAAAAAAGGAACAAGTTATAGAAATAACTTTGCAACATCTACCAATCGCTTCTTCTCTTTTTATCTTTCTCTATCTTTCTCTCACACACACACTCTCTCTTTCTCGCTATCTTAAGGTTGCATGTGCGAACAGTAGCAAGTATTAGTCATTTGGTTGCCTCTGCTGCCATACAACATTTCAAGTCAATTTCAGTGCTGAATAAATTTCAAAATCCGTAAAACCCAAAACCGTCGACGTTGTTGGGGAAGCCGCTATCGGTGCTGCTGCAACTTTACCCACACACATTGAAAAAATTTAAGGGTTATAATGAATAACTTATCAAATTATAAATAACTTCTTTAGCTTCTAAAATAAGTAGATAGGAACAATGCGCGATTAATAAACTGCATATATAGCAAGGAAAAAAACTTTTTACGGGTTATGAGTTTGATAAGTTTTAAGTTAAGGAATTTTCAAACACTGGCCCATATAAGCACGCAAAAAACTAAAAAATTTGATATAATTTTATTTAAACCAACACAATTATTGTTTTTTACTGTGCATCGACTTTGTGAGCCGCAAAACAAACTGTCAAAGTGTGCGGCATGTGTGTACGTGAATGTGTTAGTGTGTGTGCCAAAATAGTTGCCAAGCAAAACGAATAAGTACGGCAAATGGTGACGTCGACAAGGAATAAGGACCCAAGCAACCAAAACCGAAACGAAGGCGCACGAATCTAGTGAAATACAACGTGATATTGAAGTATGTGCCAAAAGAGAGAAACATGCCCAGTCACACCCACAATACACCCAGACACACCAACACAACCACCTATACACAGCTATAGACCCGCTCGCACAGACAGGTTGGGCCTATGTGTGGGGCAGGTGCTAAAGCAATTTCCGTTTTGAAATTGTTGCATAAGTTGGCGGTTCTCGCAGTTCTGTGCCTGCCATTTTGGCAGATACTCCACTCGTCCTCTCAGATGCACATACATATAGTATGTACGAACTACATGCGAGTATTGTATATATATTTTGGCATACTCTGCTCACACACATAAGCAGCAGACAGGAAGCGAAACATTGTCGCTGACAGTTTGTGGGTTTGCGGACGCGCCGAAAATTACATTATACAATTTATGCGGCTGACTGGGACCAGAAATTGTTAGCAAACTCCCTGACGAGCGAACGAACGTCTACCGAAACCCAACTATAAATAAGCTTTGAGCATTCTAGACTCTATTTCAGCTAACATTACTTTTAAACATACATACAAACATCCGTGGAGAGAGACTTTGACATATCACTGGCACGAACTTACCAAGCTCACAAAGCTCATGTGCCAATAAGCGGCTTAAGCGAAAACTTTTGTACAAATTATTCCGATTATCGGCAGACACATCACATTTGTTTGTTATTGATGTGTCATCTTAACTTCGAGTTGATTGAACAAAAGAATTATTGGAAAATCATACAGATATTAAGATGACTTGGAAAGTAAAAGTCAATATTAACACACAAAATGTACGTGGTGTTAAGGCTGATCAAATATAAGTTCATAATTATTTGTATCTATATAAATTAATATGCCTTACCTTATATCTACAGACTATTCCAAATTTATTTTCTAACGGTTAGAGTCTCACCTTTATTAAATTTGAAATTAGACTTTAAATTTTAGCCTCCCTTAAGGCAAATAGATTATAATCTAATAACTATCTGACTTGGGCCCATTTGTTGCTCTTTCCGTTAAATTTTATAGAACCGATATTCCATCTAAACAAAATAAAATGAGGTGCTGCATATGTGGCTAGAATTATTCGAACAGATAAAGGTTTAACTTTTTTAATAATGTATTTCAGTCATCTTTTATCATTCTTTGTCAAGCAAGTAATGGCGAGTCTATCGCTGCTACAAGACAGGTAACGGTGCTATAATTTATCGTATGGAAGGAGAAACGATTAATCCTTTTTGACTCGATAAATTAATGATTCTTGAACTAACATCAACTTTTTCGATGTGAGCAACAAATGGGTCTTAAGCAGATATTTCAGTTTTATATATACATACATATATGACTTAAGTAATGCAAGTTGTGCAAAGCATTAGCTTATGCCAGTTATGTTATCTTCTTCTTATGCCAGTTATGTTATCTCAATTTCCAGTTTGTCTTTCAATTAAGTTTCCTTTAATTAAATGGAGCATAATACCGGAAAGCTTTTTATATTGGAAAAAAAACATTTTTCATGTCAAACAACTGCCCAATCCAATTAAACAAAAACTGCCAACAGTTTTCTCACCCTCGCGCCTCTAAATCAACTGTGTTTCCTCTTGCTGTCTTCTTTACTCTCTTCTCTTCTCTCCCTCTCCCTCTCTCTCTCTCTCTCTCCCTTTTTGTCAAAGCTGGTGCTTTTTGTATGTTATAAGTCATTAACTTTCTAAATAATCGCCGCAGCGTGTCAACTTTGCTCGTTAAACTTTCATCAGTTGAGGACTCGACGGTGAGCACTGGGATTCTGGATTGAGAATCCCGAAAAAAAAAATGCCAGAATAAGAGATAGAGGGAGAAAAAAAACTAAGCGCTCTGGACACGCGAAAGCGTCAAAAAAACGGACCGAAATTTATAGCAAAATATTATTTTCTGCTCGATGAGCAGACAAGTCGTAGGGCGACTTTTAGCACTCACTATGGCGGCGGTGTTTTTCTTGCCCCATTCGCCCCATTCCAAGTCTTTTATTGGTTTACGAACCTGTGGCCATATATTTCGGTGTCGGTGCGTAACTGAGCACAAAAAAACACACTGGCACATTGTGCCATAAATGAAGACATTATAAACGATGCTGCCGTGTGACCCACCTCAACCAAACACACACACACAGAATGCCGCCCTCAATAAAACTGTGTGTTTGTGTGTGTGTGTTTGTGTATAAGTAAGTGCGCCCAGGATTAACGATAGACATTGTAAGACACTTAAAGCTGTTGAAGATTTTTGAGTCGCTTTGTGGTTGGGGGTTCAATGAACTATATGATGATTCGCCTTCTATGATATATTACGCTTCGCAAAATGTACTAGCGCTCACATAACCTACAAATATATAAACACACACATGTAGTACTTTATATGGTAGCAATTTACGAGTACCAACTGGCTAAGGAACAGGTGGCAAGCGGTAATAAATGTATTATACGAAGATAAAACTGTTTAAGGATATGGAAACTCAACCTAAAGCATAGCATACATACATACATACATATGTCCATATAATGCAAACATAAAATGAAACTGCCAACAACAGCTGCTGTTCTAGGTGATTCTGAGCATTTTCGTCTGTTGTCTTAAAACATTTATAGCCCGCAAATGGGAAAGCAAATACACACTTAATGCATGCAACAGGTTCATTAAGATTGTCAGCATGGTGTTTAAATTTGCTACGGTATTTTATGGGAACCGGTAAATGATTCATTTGCTGGATAAATTTGTAATAAACTTATAAAAGTTATTTTAAACACAAGTTACAACAATTCATTATAACAAATTGGTAATTAATAGAGGTATAAAAGATAAGTGAATAGTAAAGCTATTTCGAAGTTGAATTATTCATAATTTAGCTATTCATATGAATGATTTTCTTGAATTTATTCTATATAAATATATTCACCTAATTGCGTTTTGAGTTTCTAAAGTTTGTTTTGAAGTTTTCAATAAACTCTATCGTCAAAATACTTTAAGATATTTAAAATCCTTTAATGGAAAATTAATTTACTGTAGTAAGATTTCCTAGTCAATTAACAAGCATATAAATACATATACATAGTTCAACGAAGCAACCTCAGCGTAATAAAAAGAAACTTCAACCCTTCGTCATCGGTTGGTACCTTCAATTCCAGCACTTAAGCTTTCCAGTTAAAAAGGTCATTTTCGTGCACTTGGTCCCTCATCAAAAGCGCTGCTTGGCTGCTTCTTGTGGCCTGCCTCGCCGGAGACCGCAGCATTTTACGCTTCGTAGCACGCAGGACTAACGCACACAGACATATAAGGAAACATACACATTTTTGCACCCACTCTAGGCACACCTTTTGTGCAGTTTGTTAAAAAGCTTTTCTGCACATTTGAGCACATAAATTACACATTTTACCGAATGACACTGAAATGCAAACGCACAATAAAATCATCAAAATGTAAATAAATTCCCCTTGAATTATGCCTATCAAATTAGGCACAATACCTAAATATACTAACCAACTTCCCACTCTGACATCCCTTTTGAACTCTTTTGTCTACCTTTTGTTTTGATTGTTTTAAACGCGGACATGAATGCCAGTCAAATTATTTCCATAAATTTGCGTACATTTCCGTTTCCGACACTTCAATCGGTTCAAACTTCACAAACAGCTGGACACACACACACACATACACAACCAAAATATTACACACCACAAAACCACGAAAAATATTTAGAGCGAACAGTGCAAATGATTTACGAGCGCTAAATGTTCTATTTATGCGTTTATTTAATTTTAACGTGGCACAAGTTTCGGTATTCTAAGTTCGCTTCTCTCTCGCCGTTAGGCGCTCGTCCATCATTTGATTTGTTTATTATGCAAATTTTAACTTTTGCCTCTTGTTGTTATTGCTATTTTTATATTGTTTTGTTGTTTTTATTCACGCAAACATTAAAATTACCATTTATGCAATTCATGCGGAAACACAAAAAAGAAATCCATTTTATAGGAAGCGATTTTGTTTTGGGATTGTATTTTTTTTTTTTTTTGGCAAGCCACCGTTAAAATAACTGTGGATTTTTTTAAGTGTTCCCATTGTTATGATATCAGCTGCCGGAAGGTTTTTTATTTGTTAATAAATTTTTATGCAATATTACACAATTTGGCAGGCGTTCAGTGTTGCACGTGGCACGAAGGAGGAGAAATAGTGGTGCGAGAAGGAGTTGGGCAACCGGTTTGTTGTTCGAGAGAATCATTACGCTTAAATGGCATATTAAAAATGAAATTATTTCTGCGAAATAATTTGTGGTGTGCAAAACGAGTAGAAAGACTGTTCAACAGGCAGCGAGGCAAAGCGAGCAGCCTGCCATGCGTATGCGTAGTATAGTTGGGGCCGACTCCAAAATGGGAGGTCACACCCTTTAAAAAAAAGCTTTTCGACCGAAACATACATGCCTGTTACTGTGGGAAATTTAACATTTGATTTGGCATGAGTGAAATTTGAAGAAAACTTTTTTTTTTGCATAATTTAAGCACAAGTTTTCAAAGTATTAAAAGTTTTCTTTATAAAATTAAGGCATATTCGAAGCGTGCTCAAAAATACTTATCATTGAAAATTATTCTTTTTTATAAAAATACTCTACGCATGATTTCCTAGGGGATGTATAGTCAAGCTTCCACATAACGAACATCCGTAAACCGAAGCTTTAAGCTTTAAGTATGTTAGACAGTAGTATTAGAAAGGCTTTTGTAAAAAATTTGTAGACTTTTTCATAAAAATTTCATCTATAAAATTATTTCGGATTGTATTTAAGTTTTTATTAAATTTTCTTATTGCTACAAGTATGTTAATTAATGCACAAAAGTGTATAATTTTTCAGAAACTTTTATATTTTCCTTACTTGACAATTCACTTTAAATTCAAATTAAATTGTTATTTATACTAAATTAACATTGACTCACAAAAATTGCCGAAGAAAACTTCAGTTTTGTGTAAATGCGACTTTAAGCTCTAAATGTCTACACTCTATGTGGCAAGGAATGGGCTTTAATTTGCCAAGTTTTGATTTGTGACCTTTTTGTAATTCTGTGATTTACTTGCGAGTTGTGTCAATTGCAGAGCAGTCGAAAATTCTTAAGTCGTTTTAAAGGCACGCAACAGAACAAAATTTGCACATCACGTACGCAATTTTATGACAGCGACTGTGGGCAACAAAGTGGCGTTGGGACTGAATATGCAATAGAGAAAAAATTTTCAAGTCGAAAGCAGAAGGCACAGAGAAAGAAACAGACACTAGAGTAGATGAAGTCGGCAAGCCGTAGAATACAATAAAATAATTCGAAATTTTTTTTTTTTTTTAATATGCTGGCAATGCGAAATTGTGAAGGCCGAGCTGCAGACGAGCTTACCAAATGAATGCAGCTCCGTTTCGCTTTGCTCTGGCATTTTATTTGTCACGCGTTTTTATCACTTTACGTGCGGAGGGACTCTTGGTGTATGGGTATGAGTGTATGCATGTATGTGTGTGTGTGTGTGTAAAAGTCCCAGCATCAGATTATCAAATTTGCATACGCTGCTGACGCTTCGTGACAGTGTGGCCAGTGCGATGATGATGACGATATGATTTTGGGAGCTGGAAAAGCTTGGGGATGTATGTATATAGCATGTGACGAAAGCAATACTCCATATGAACGACATACAGACAGACAGGCAGACAGACAGGCAGACATAAAGAGAGACAGAAACAGGACACAGACGCACTCTGACGTGTGACATTCGCTGTGAGCGGCGTTTTACCGTCCAACGAGGACTGATCAGGATTGAATTACACACACAATCCGGGACTCGGCCACTTTGATTGCAAACGCTGCGAATGACTGCGAATTTGTGTATTTGTGTGCTGGGGGTTTTTATGGCAAATCGTTGACAAATATTTTATTATCACATTTTATGATTTTATGAGTCCCCGGATATGAATCACTGAATGACGAGAAGTATACAAACACACTGCTTCATAATAGTAGATGATGGACTTAAGCTTAACCCAACCAACGCCTGGAGTTTCAGACACACCCAAACACACACACGTTTGTCCTTACACACATGTACTTTCTAGTTAGAGCCTTGCTTACCGTTTTAATCCATTGATTCCAGCAAAATTTAAACTCCTCCCTATCGATGAAGCCATCGCCGTTTGTATCAAACACAGCGAATATTTGCTCAAGGCGTTCGTGTGGCACATCGTAGATGTGGCCCTTGTCGTTGCGGAACAGAGCACGGCAGATTAGCGTAAACTCATCCAGATTCAGGCGGTCATCTCTGCAGAGTGAGGTCGTATTGGGGATGAGGCAACCAGGCATCCAGCCCAATGGCAATGGCAAAGGCAGCAGCAACATCGACGGTGACAAATGTGAATCAGGCATGAAAATAAGCGACAGTCAGGCAACAAAATAAAGTTAGTTTCTAATTCCAAATCAGATGATAGAGAGCACCCTAAAAGCAGGTGTATAAAGTTGGGATGGAAAATGAATTGGGGGCTGGCTGTAGTGGAATGGAATGAATTGTGGATAAAGTTGCCCTTTGGGGTTGTTTGTCATTGTAGTTGGCTGCCATTGTGGCAGAGCACTGCTTTAAGTTCCAATTAAATTTCACTTATTTATAGCATACTTTTTCGGGCAGGCTGCGATTCTCCACACAGCAGCTGCTTGTAATTCGTTGTGAGTTTTATTAAGGTAAAATTAATGCGATTACGTTTATTGATTTGCTCTTAAGTGTACAGCACCATAAAACTGTTGAAAATGTCAATTAGATTTAATTTATGTAAAATTTTACAATTTTTTTTAACCTTTGCCAATTGCATTAATAAATAAAGTTTGACTTTTTTATGTCCGCATTTTAATTTATGTATACTTTTATAAATAATTAGTGAATGAATTTAACGTTTTATTTATTATTCTGTTCATTGACGCTGTTAATTCACTTAATTTTGTTTATTTATTTAAACGGTTTTTCTTAATTTGTTTTGACAACATTCACACTTTAATAATTTGCAAAAGATAGTTTCTTTTATTTTTTTCATTTGGGAAATCCATTTGATATGAGTTGGGCTAAAAGATCTTTGAGTTGAACCTTCTTATTCATATCACATTAGTAATATTAAGATATTTAGTTTTTTCATAGACTTTCACTTTAACTTATTGGGGAAAAACATATTGGGTACACAAAAATAGTATTTTAAACAATTAAAAATGGCACTTTTCCAGCCGTTTTTATATTAAATAATATTTATTAAAATGCACACATAATTTATTTCTACAAGGTGATCATATTATTATTATTTTTATTTTATTATTTGGTTTTGTTAATATATATTTAAAGCTAAATTGAGTTTTTTTTTATTGTTCATTGTAGCATAATTATATATTTTATGTTATTAATTGCTTATCATCGAATGTGCGTATTTTAAATTTGATTGTTTTTGATTGTCTGCTGTCAGTTTTATACGCACCCATCCTTGTCGAATGCCGTGAAGCAGGCGTCCATTGCTGAACCGTTCGAATCGTCGATGACAATTGGCGGTGTTGGTGAATCCATAACTGTGACAACGTTGCCAACGTCGACCGAACAACAAACAAACTGAGCGCTGTGTGCGGGTTCAACGAGTCTGCCACTTAATGAAGCACGGAGCCGAAGCCAACTGCAAGTTAATGTGAAGCCATCAATAATAACTGTAATACACACAACCAGACACACACATACACACACACACACACATACAGACAAATGGATACAGACACCCTTTGGCCTTTGCCAAAATGCTCGGAGGCTTTAGCTTTGAAATTCTTTCCCGGCTTACCCGCTCAGATTGAACGCCCGCCAGTTACTGAGCCACTTTCGTTAGCCCGTTTCGATGGTCGCCTTGCAATAGATTTATCGAATAAACAAAGAACCGCCCGCACCACCAGCACCACTCGCACCATTGTCATGGATACGACGTCATCTTGTGGTTTATTTTATTTATTTGATTTCACGCCCCACCCATTACGGTAGCCACCGAAGCGAACGAGCGGCTTTTGTGGCTGCGCCCGCAGCGACGATTACCTGACGGCATTTTCTCCTAATCAAAAAGTGCGCATTGTGCATGCCCTTTGTACTAGTTGTTGCTTTGTTAGACAGGCTAAATGTGAAAATGCGCTTTGCAGCACCAGTTTGGTGAATACACACAGACATGCTGACACACACAAACAAAATGCCAAAAGCTGCAGCAAACTTTCCAACTAGCTAACAATCAAAAACGAAAACAACAAAAAACAAAAAACTACGAGCGAATCCACTGCAATTGCGACTGCGAGCTGATTCATTGGATATGTGAAGTGAAGGCGGTTTTTGAACGCGTCAAAAGTACAGTTGCGCACACACTCACTAAGTTTTTTGATCGGTTTGTTATTGGCATGGGTTGCGCTTCGTTTGATGGCGACCTCAAGTTGGAGTATGTTTTAACACCCTCCCTTCCAAATGCACTTCAAGCTAAAATCAAGTTCTTGACGCTGACTAACAAGGCCAATTGTTGGCATGTTGATGGGCTTTCAGCTATTTCTTTATACATATTACCCGCAAAATTTCTGATTGGTTTTCAAGGAGTGACAATGCGAATTTTTTCCAGCCACACATTTCTAAAGGCCTTACTAAACTATTTATAGATTTTCCTTGACTCACTTCCAACTAACTATGAAGTGTTTTAATGGTATTAACTGAAGCTTGTTTAGTTATTAACAAGTCATTGCAACTAAGCTAAAAGGCTTATACATAAAGCGATGATCCACAATTTTGTTATTTTATATTATGATATTGATTAATTGTAGTATTAACAAATTCGTAGCTGTGTAAGCTACATAGTTTGTTTTCAACAATATATAAAATATAAGTTTAAATCTAAATTCTTTTTTAAATTAAGACCTTTATTATATTTTTTAAGAGATTAAATGCACCTTTAAAGTATTTAAGAAATGTCGGTAAAATCTATCTATTAAACGATATATTTTGTATTAACGAAGTATTTACGTTAAAATGTATTTATGGCCCCATCTACTTTAACTTTTGTGTACAACTTTCAAATGTAAATAATAAATAACATTTGAATATTATTCAAATTACCTCACACATTTACCTCTAACTGAGCATAATCAAAAAAGGAGGCTAATCCCTCATTTCGTGCACCCATTCACCCCATTCTACCCTCTTCAACTATCTGTGGCCGACAGTGACAGTGGCAGTATAAAAGAATATAAGCCACAAAGCCATAGATTTCCATTTAACTTAAAGTCCCTGCTAACACACAGAGCCATTGTTGCTGTTGCCTGCTACGACATACAAGAACTAATGCGCAGTGAGCGATAAATTTAAATTTATATGTATGTTTACTTAATATTAAAGATTTATGCTCAATATGTGTGGCAGCAGGCGGCAGATCGTTTCTCAACTGCACATAGGTAAAAGAAGGACTAATAAAATATAAATATATATTGCACAACAAATGTGCCAAGCTTGGGCCCCTGTTCATGATTTATGCCAGGCATAAAGACCAATCCTTGCCCTGCGACATCAAAAAACCCCAAATCCCCTCTACCCTCTCTGTTAATAGAAAGGCCAACCCACATGAATCAGCAGTAAAAATCATAAAAGAGCAGCACATAAAAACCATAAATGATTACAGGCTGGCTGTTAGGAGTATTTTTTTGAATTTGTTTCAGTTGCAAAACACTTGTACTTTAATTCACTAGAAACTTGGCCGCAGATAAACAAACAACAAATAGCAAACAACAAACAAATTCCAGAGGGGATGAACAAAAAATAAGGGGGTGTATCAACTGATGTGCGGTCTTTATGCTCTGCCTTGCTGTACTATAAAAATGCGCATAATTTGCGCTGAGCTCAACGAAAAGTTTTTTGGCCAAATAAACTTAAGTAGAACTCCCTGAGGTATGGGGCACGCAAGATGTTGTAGGAGTAATGGGAATGAGCTTTCAGGCGCCACAACACTAATTGAAAACTATTTTTGGAAACAGCCCTTATTCCCAGGAGCCCTTTGAGCTGATATGTAAATGGGGGATAACGCGAAATGCGCAAAACTTTTGTAGCGAAACAAATTACGCGGCATTGAGCTAAACGCAAGCGCACACCTTACCAATCCTAAACACCATACTTGCCATCTCTAGCACAGCTTTACTTTCACTTCTTACAAATTTTTTTTTTATTTATTTTTTTATTTATTATTTTTGGATGGCAGGGATTATGTTCTCCAATTGTTTTCGATTAAAGTTGTCGACGTCAAAGTCATAAACTAAATAAAAAGCATCATAAAAGTGAAGGCAGTTACCCGAACCCCTTGCCACTTCGCACACCCCCTTCCGTTCACCCGCATCAAAAGGCAAAAAACTTTGACAATTTTGTCAAATAATGAAGCCCGCACGTGTCGAAATTTTTGTTTGTTTCAGGTGAGACAGCAGTCAAAAGGTTAAAGAGTAGGAGTGCTCCTCACCCAGGAAACCCAAAAAGAACTTAATCTTGCCTGCTGCCTAACTGTAACTGTGGCTTCGACTGTGGCTAA
Organism: Scaptomyza montana; assembly: GCA_018904305.1. Lineage (NCBI taxonomy): Eukaryota > Metazoa > Arthropoda > Insecta > Diptera > Drosophilidae > Scaptomyza > Scaptomyza montana. The sequence goes on from JAEIGR010000001.1 coordinate 961,239, forward strand.
GCCCGTATACGAAACTGAGCTTCAAACTGAAAGCCGGAACACACATACCTTAATGTTAACTTTATGCCAACTCAAATGTGAGATTATAGCAAGAATTTTGTTTATGAAACTCTTAAGTGTGCTTTAGATATGCTTCAGAAAAATAAATGTAGCTAAGGGAGCATAACTACATCAAATATAAATGCAATGAGAGCCACTTAAGTTGAAGTTGTGAATAGTCCTACTTTAAGTAGCGGTGGAACTATTTTGTGTTACAGTTAAACTTCATCCACAAAAAGTAAATCAAAATTTTAATCTTAAAATTTTTATACTTATATTGTTTTATAATTTTTTAGCTTATAAAACATATTTTTAAGTTGTTTACAATGTTCATTTCACATTTGTAATAATATTGTATAATGCTACGATTCTTAATGGTTTTGAGAATGTATCTTGACTAAAACTTTTTTGGGTGCGTTTAACAAATGGCCGTTTGTGTTAAAAAGTGAAAAAAATCTGATAAAGTGTTAAAAACATTTCTAAAAACTTAGCATGCGCCAAAATATATATTAATCATAGAAATCTTCAGCATACACATTTTATAAAAATCACCATTTTAAACGGCTTTGCCAAAAAACTAAGCCAACAGAAGAGAAAACGTTTATTATTTTTATGTTATCAGTCGCGTCAGCGAGTCATCTTTCGCCTGGCCTGCCGTGCCCTGGCGTTCCCCCATAAACAAAAAATCAGAGCTCTGAATCTTTTGAAGAATTTTAATGCTTTCTCATCAAGGCTGCCGCAAAAACTGTAAGTTGCCAACATAACTCAACAAAGGCAGCAAAACGAGAGCAGACCACGCAAAACGTGGTAATGGAAGAGTGAGTAAGCTAGTGAGAGAGAGGGGGGTGGCAGGAAACGTGAGCAGATGATGGCAAAATCTTGCATAATTTGCCAGTTGGGGTACTGAAAAATAAATTACCGCCTAAGACTTCCTGTTGTTTGGGATGGCTGGGTTGCGACGGCGTCGGTGCTGCTGCGGCTGCTGCTGCTTCTGGTGTCAAAAGTGGCTTGTCAAGCCAATGGGATCAGCTAATAAACCACGCAATGCACGCGAGCGAGAGAGGACAGGAGAGGGCAGGAAACAGGCGCTAAGTGGCGCGGCGCATTTAAAAGCAAATGCCTCGAGGTCGTGCAAAGTTTTGTATGTATTGGGTTGAGCTAAAGTCTGCGTTGTAAGGGATAGGCTTTTTTGGAAGCTTGATAACGAAGCCAGCCATCAATTGAATTGCCAAAAAGAAAAAAATTAGTAGCTTCTGTGAAGGTGGCGGCGTACAGAAGGAAAAACGAAAAAACTCAAACCTGACGGCGCCTATAAAAGGCTTTCAATTTTTGTGCTCTTTCTCTTTTCTTTTATTTTGGCTTTTATTCCTTTTTCTTTCTCTTTCTTGTTTGTAAGCCGTATACTGCTGCTTGCTTAATGCAGGCACGTCAGCAGCAGACAGGAGAGCCAAGGCAGCCAACGAGTAGGACATGAGGCAGACATTGATGGATACGCCGCGTGGAATGCCACGTCAGCAGCTCTGCTGAGATCTTTGCCCCTTGCCATCCGCACACACAATTGGTCTTGTGGTCTGGCCATTAACAGTTCTCGTCTCCTTATTCCATGCCTTGCAATAGGTGTCAGAGCAGTACCTTAGTTTGTCAGTCCGTCAGTCATACAAATGTGTGTGTGCGTGTGTGTTCGTGTGTCTGTTAGCCAGCTGCGTGCTGGCCTTTTATCAATTGTTAGTATTTAAAAATACGTGGCGCACATGCCGCCTTTTATTTCATTCCATTTGGTTTCATTTCAGTTTCGTTTCATTTCTTTACCTGCCGCACGCTTAAGCACAAAATGATAAATTGCCATTTTGACTGGAGTTGCCACCATTTTCACCTGCACCCCATTCTCTAAGTCCTTCTTCCACTCGAATCTGCTTCCACTCTTGACACCTATTCCATCTATTCACTGTTCAGCCTCATGACCTCGTGCTCAGCGCAGCAGCAAAAAAATCGAAAACTTCCATGTGAAATGAACTCAATGCTGCTGCTCGCTTTGGGGCGCGGTTTTGGACCGTAACCGAAATGGCAATAGCTTATAGAGTTGGGCACGTGTTTGACTTTAAAGAGATATAAAATTGATAATGTTAATAGTCAAACGTCCCAAATATTATTTGAAAGCTACATAAAATATTTCTTAAGTTTACCTTTATTTCATCAATCAATGCATAATTTCTGTATCTTTATTTAAAACTATTTCTTATAATCAATCTTCTCTATGCTCGTGTCACGCTATATAAAAAAAAAACTGAAACACTCTTCCAACTCCACTCGCGGTTTAGATGCTAGACATGCTGTTGCCATCGCTATCGTCATCGCCCGTGTCCTGTAGCCGTATCTGGGCTCTGGGTTATTGTTGGTTATTGCTGCGTTGCTTTGAAAAATGTTCGCGTTACGCGCCGCTGATGCTGATGCACAGATAACACTTAAACAAACACTCACCAATACACACACAAACATACACACACACACACACAGAATAAAAACACGCATGCACATGCAGCAAAATCTTTTGTTAGTTTTTATACTCGATACCGAAGGTAAAGAGTATATTGGTTTTGTGCAATGTCCGTCATGGTGTCTGTCCGTCTGTCCGTCTGTCCGTCCGTATGGTTGCAAGTTTTTTCCACACCCTTCAAGCTAGAGACTTGAAACTTTCCAATTCTCTTTATCTATGGGATAGTAAATTAAAGTGTCAAGATGGGGGTTCTACGATAACTGGGGGGCTGGCAAATCGATAAATTCGATAACTCAAAACCGATAAATCCACATATTTCGCACATCCTTACAGCTATAAGTACCAAATTTGGTAAGAAGATAGCTATTAGCAACCCCCAAAAACTGCATCAAAAATTTTGGAGCCACGCCCCCATTCCGCCCCCAGCCCCCGTCTTTTTAAGTCAAAATAGCCCATATCTCCCACAGTTTTTGAGCTATAGCCACCAAATTTGGTGCCAAGATAGGTGATGATGACCCCCTAAAAACTGCACCAAAAGTTTGGATGCCACGCCCACCGATACTGCCCTAGCCGCCCCCATCCACCCCAACGCTTCGTCAAAAACGGGAATGCGTGTATCTTCCAGAGTTGTGGAGCTAAAGCCACCAAATTTGGTAAGAAGATAGCTGGCAACGACCCCCAAAAATCTGCATCAAAGTTTTGGAGCCACGCCCTCCAATTCGGCCCCCCCTTTCTCCACTTTTTACAATTTTCGAGCTAGAGTCACCAAATTTGGTATGAAGATAGCAATTGACATTCCACAAAGATCTGCATCAAAAATTTGGATGCCACGCCCACCCATACCACCCCCAACCCCTTTTCCCACTTTTTACAAACTTCGAGCTAGAGTCACCAAATTTTGTATGTAGATAGCAATTGATATTTCACAAAGATCTGCATCAAAATTTGGATGCCACGCCCACCCATACCACCCCCAATTTTTACAAATTTTGAGCTAGAGTCACCAAATTTGGTATGAAGATAGCAATTGACATTCCACAAAGATCTGCATCAAAAATTTGGATGCCACGCCCACCCATACCACCCCCAACCCCCTTTCCCAATTTTTACAAATTTTGAGCTAGAGTCACCAAATTTGGTATCAAGATAGCAATTGACATTTCACAAAGATCTGCAAAAAAATTTTGATGCCACAACTACCCATACCGCCCCCAGCCCCCCTTTCCCTACATTTTACAAACTTTGAGCTAGAGTCACCAAATTTGGAAGGAAATAGTTGGTGGCATCCCCATCTGCATCGGAGAATCTTTAAGGCAGCGTACACCCTGCCGCATCCGTCCCTTTGCATTCAGGCCTTTTTTACCGGTTTTAATACTGGTATCGAGTATGCCGCAGTCGGTTGCGTCCGACTGCAACGTTTCTACTTGTTTTTTTTTATTGTTGGTTTATGGTGAGCTTTTTTTCGGGTGCGGTTTGTTGGGTTTCTGAGGCGCCGTTACAGTGGTGCAGAGAAATTTTAAGATGCCGATAAAAATACAACTGACTAGGGTCAGCAGCTACAAAAATGTGTCGCAAGCCACTTACAAAAGGTAAATTGAATATTGACCATTTGGGAGTAGCCTTTTTTCAGTTGTTATTCCATTTGGAATTTTACGCGTCAACATGTCATTAAATGTATAAAATAATTCCTAATGAAGTTAAGGCATACATAAATAAAATAGGGAGCGGCATTATATTATATCCTGATTTCTAATGAAAGCTCATTAATTGTACAAGCAAGCAATATAATTTTAAAAATTGCAAACAAATCTAAATAAAATCAACAATGAATTACTACAAAAAGAAAAATTAATAATCATATTTTCATGCTCCTTACAGAACTTCAATGTATCTGTCTTAGCACTTGACTTTGTGAAAACGGTTTAACTATTAAGGACATTTTGGTCAACAGTCGGACATGTTCGCTGAGTCGTATAGCCGTAGCTAAGTGTCAAAGTGCCAATTCACATAGAATTATGCTATAAAAATACCCCTAAGCATTTACAAAAAGTTTGGGGTACAAGATGCTTACTACTAATCTGCCATTGCGGATAATTCCACCCCCACGGCAAGCCAGATTGGCAGTATGTGTTTGGGCCATCACTGAAAACGGTGCAAAAGAGTCACAAGTAGAGAAAAAAAAGAAACAAACTTCAAATGGCAAATGGCGCACAACTTCATTTAAAAGGCATTACGACAGCACATTTACCCCAATAGCAACAACAACAAAAACAGGAATAGCCGGCAAAACACAGTTTGCACCTTTTTTCCCTTTTTGGCCAACAGCGTCGCCATAAACGTTGGCCCCATTAGCATTTTTTATGCATAAATGACAAGCCACAAAAATGGACACATCGTCATGCATATGAATGAAGAGGCCATGTGTGTATTGAATGTGTGTGTGTGTGTGAGTAGGGTGTATATTTTGTTGTGTCTATGTATGTGACAATAGACACTAAGCCTTAACACACTGTGCAGCAGCATCAAAAAGGCAAAAAGGGGCAACGACAACAATGATTACAAAAAAATATCGTCAACGTAACTCGAAACGAATTTGACAAACTGCGCCTCGCTGACGCTAGATGCCGCTATTGTTGATAAGCGCTCGCAATTGCGGATGTTTTGAATAATCGATGCTTCCTGCGCTCATTCACTATGTAGTATGTGTGCTTTGTGTGCATTGTGTGTGTGTGCTGCAGTCTATTTACATTTTCGTAGCATACTTTTTGGGCACTGCGTTGATTTTTCACAATAAATTTTCAATTTTCGATTTGCAACTCGCTTGCGCGCATTTGTGCAATTCATGCACACATTTATTTTTTGTTCGACTCATATTTTTATTTGCCAATTAAAAATAGCCCCTAGCAATACACCGTAGCCCGTTCCCTGCTGCTGGTGCTGCTGCTGCTGCCACAACTCCTTTGGCGCAGCTGCGGCAAATTGCGACGCATTTAAATACAAATTGCATGCATTTTTTGTCACTGTGAACCTGCAACAAGGCAGCCACAGCGACAGAGCCAATTGCACAGCATTGCATTTAAATTGCACATTGAACTTTGACATTTTGATAGCGTTGCGGCACAGGCTTATAGTACATACATCGAACACATCGATGGGGAGTTAGGATAAGGTCGGCAGAAACGACATGCAGCAAAAGGTACACACAAACACACATACACACACACACACACAGAAGGCAATTTATTGGCAAAATATGCAGGTGAAACGAATCGTAGCTAAATGCATACGAAATGCCAGTCAGCATACGGTTAAGAATGGTAACTATCCACAACTCCTAACTCAATCCATGGCCGCTTCTTCCGCTCTGCCCACATGAATGCTGTTTGAGGCACGTGTTGTTAGTTTGCGTTATTGATTGCATCGTGAATTATTGAAAGATTGCAAGCAAACGACAGCAAACGAGGTGACGTTGTATAGATGCAGGTCATGCAATCACAACAATGTTCTCGATGCCTCAAACATCTCGATTTCGACGGCTTAGACATGACATATTCAAGATAAGCTATTTGGCACTTTAAACAGGAATCTCTCGAAAAACCAACAACTTTATTATTCGTCTCTAGCAAGTAAAATATAATTTGTTATAGTACTCAGTTGCCTTTCATTTACATTCTAAATCAAATAACACTAAACACACCTGAAAAATATTTGAATTAAATCTAACTATGTCATAAAAACAAATATTTTTATTGTTTTTTATTTTATTATTTTATGAATAGTCAAAGTTGACTTTAGTGCGAAGGATACTAAGAACTTTATGTCTATGAACTAAATGCCTTTTAATATTGTTATGAGTACAAAAGAAATTCTGTTTTAATTCAACTAAAATTTAAATTCTGCATCAACAACGAATTTAAAGAGAAAAGAAGTAGAAAGCACACACACACATAGTGCAAGAATAACTATGAAAGTTAAACGGATGCGAGTCATGCAGTTTTAAGAAGGTTCCTGTTAACGAATTCAACTCCGTTTCAACAAATGCTCATAGCAGATTGCTCTTTAAGCGAAATTTAACATATTTAACTATCTGAAATGCTTACGAACTCGGTTTCAAGAACTTTTATTAAATAAGTTAGTAAGTAGAAGTGAACCTAAGGCGACTTTTAACAAAGTTAAGAAGTTACACAGAATTCTGTAGCTTTATGCAAACATCCTAAATTCCAAAAACTACGAAATGTAAACGGCAATCAGATAACGCGACTTTAGAGTACATACACTTAAGCAACACACACAGGCAAGCACACACAAAAACACACACACACACATGTGCTGTTTCACCTTTATTGCTGAAGCTGCTGGCCATTTGTTATCAATTTAGGCATCGCTTTAAAATTCGCACAGCAAAGATACATAAATAGGGTCAAATAAATTAAGTAGCTTAGCCAACAAAGACTAACAAACAAAGGCCCCCAAAATGCGTAAGCTGCTGCCTAAAACTAAGCAACAGCAGCATTAGTGAAAACTGTGGGTTAGGGCCGAGCCCAATCAATTCAAAGTAAGCCTGGCTAAAGCTAAAAGCAACCGAAAAAAAGGAAAGAAATGAAACGGAAGCCAAAAAACAAGTCAAACAGAAAAGCCTTCAAACTAAAATAAAAATAAATTGGCTGTGGTGGGTGGCGGGGGCATTGATAGCTGGCTAGATTGATTGATTTAAATTAAAGACATTAGGTGGCTGGCCATCTAATTGAATCGATCAAAGACATAATGTAGAAATTGTGTGTAGAAAATGTGGGAGGGGTAGTTCAATTGTAAATTGCTTTAAAGCACCGCCTGCAGCTGCCTACACTTCATCGTAATGTCATTTTGGGCCAGGACACTTCATATAAAATCCCATCTTAGTCGTCGTCGTCGTATTTTATGACACAGCCAGGCCTCGCCCTCGCACTGAGAGTCTAGAGGTTGGGTAGATTGGGTGGTAAAGGTAGCCAAATAAACCAACAAATCAATTTTACAGGTGCCTAGCAGACACAGCCCCCAAAACCAAAACCCAGAAAGACCCCCAGTTTACTCGTATCTGCTCCGGTACGTTTAGCTTTATTTCACTCTTGGTCGAGATTTATGAGCCAAGGGCGCGTTAGCCGGAAAAAGTATAAAGAAAGAGAGAGTGAGAGAGCGAGAGAGAGAGAGGAACAACAAACATAGCAAATTGTTTTTTGGTCAGCCGGCGCCGAAAGTTGCGCCTTGCGTTTGGATTTAGTGTGGGTTGCATAAGGACTCAAAGTGTAGAGAGTTTTCAGATTTGACGCTGGCTTGACCAGTCAGCATTTATTATTTATAATAGTCGCCGGGCTTTGCTTTTTGCCTGACTTTGCCTGCTATTAAGTTTGCTTTGGCAACCTTTTTTAATAGATGACAGGCTCACCCATACAAACATTGCCAGCCATCCGGCAAGCAGTTTGTGCCACATTCAATTGCTCGACCGGGTTTCACGTTGTTGTTGCTACTACTACTGCTGTTGCCTATCAGTAAACATTTTATTGTCACACACTCGGCACAAATGGGTCGCTGCTGGACGGGCTGCTAGTGCAACAACGGATCTTGACTCCTATACGGCAATCACAGCACAAAATAATCAACAACAGCACGTGTTATTATTATTGCCAGTGATACTCTTTCGAAAAAAGTTAAATGGCATTCGAAAAGGGCTTATATAGGTTGTGAAGTTAATAATTCTTTGTGTGATAGAAAGTGAAGACTGGCTACGGAAATGATCCTATGAATTGTACTTATTCATAGCAATTTTTGCTTAACACAATGAGTGCTATATTATTGTAAAATAACTTCGACTTCATAAAGCTAGTTTTTTTTTGATACACAATCTTTAAACTTTAATAAAGTTTTTGAAGATTTTAGAGCTCTTTGCGTATACGCAATTTACCTTAGGTAAGTATACGTATTTGTATCTCGTTTCCCAGAAAGTTGGGCGCCTTAGAGCATTTTTGCTTCGTCAAACTAAGCAACGCATTCGTCAATCTGGGTATTTCTTTCACGTATTGCTCTTACTTTTGCTTTTTTTTTCGCCAGCATTGTAATTTTGTGCTGAGTTTCTTTCGTGTTGCCTTTTGCTTTTTATAGTCCGTTAAGCCTTTTTGGTCTTTTGACTTATTGGTTTTGTGCGAAAGAGGAAAAAATAGCAGAAAGAAGAATAGGATGGTAAACAACTATCCCCTGCCCTGCACTACACCCAATTACAACTCAGCTCAGCTCTTTGCCCCATAACGCAACAACGGATGGCATGCGTTTAAACGAGCTCAGTTGCAATCGCCACTGTTTGTCCTGTTTGTCCGGTCCACACCCCTTTTCCATGCCTCGCCCTCATGGGGATGCCTTCTGTTTGGCATGTCCACTCGCCCGGGCTGGCCTTGTATATCCTTCTGTGCCGTTGTTTGTTTACAAACGGGCTCTGCACATAGCCATATATACATATGTATGGACATACAAACATATAGGTCCAAAGATAACATTGTCTGTGCAACAGAGGGGCGCCATACGCTGCGTGCATTGCTACGTTGTGTAGGCGTCAGTTGCACAAAGGAATGGCGCCGCCAATCGCAACAAGCAAAAATATTGGGTTACAAAGTAACAAACATCGGCGCTGTCGCGTCAAGTCCCTTAAGTACGCCCTCGACAAATCGTATCATATTTAAATTGATAAAAATAAAGAAACATTTTGGTAAACGTATAAAATTTCTTAGCATTTCTCTGTCAGATCACGAAATTAAACTGTTGAGACAACTACAAGATTTATAAAGTTAAATATTACTTAAATATTTATTACTTAAATTTATTCAAATATGGTATAAATTATACTTTATAATGATTTATATTTTTATGATTTTCTACATAAAAGTTTTTCAAAATGGTATAAATTAACTCGGCTTATAAATAAAGAAACTTGAATAAATTGGTAAATTAACTTTAATTGCCCAACAGGTGGGTCCTGAACTTAATATTTTAGTTAATTTATCTGGCTCATTTATAATGAACGAAAAATTTCCTCACGAACCATTCGTTTCGTTAGTTCGGTTGCATGTTTTAAGGTTGTGTTAATTAAGAGAATTGTTCAATAACTTTGCTATCTAACTTCATGAAGAATTCATTAGCTATTTAAACTTGAGTTTGGGTTCATCTTTAAGCTTCTGCTTATGGCCCCAGCTTTTGGGAGCAACACAAAAACTTGGTAATGGTTGGGATGATCCTCCATTCTCTTGCAAGTGAATTTAACCGCCTTCGTAGCAATTATTGGAAGTTTTTTGTTTCCAACTGTTTTCGGTTTCACTTTAAGTGCTGCTGCCGAGTTGTTTTCAATTAAATGAACACTTCCCCGGCTTGGTGGCAGACCCTCCCTATTCCCCACAAATGCCGTTAACCGCCATTCGCAGGGCCATAATGCCGCAACCCGAAACCCATACAAAGAGCGGGGTATTTAGTGTTGGGGTTGGTGTGCGTTGTGTGGCATGGGCGATGTTTCACGCCCCAATCGTTGCTTTCATTATTACAACGCTGGAAAATAGAAAGAACGATGAAAATTGTTGCCGCAATATTGAAAATGCGGCGGTATTTGGTTTGGATTGGAGCTCCAGCTCCTACTCTCATAAAGAAGCTGCTGCCGCTGCCGCTGCTGCCATGCACGGGCTACAAATTGAGCAACAAACCCTTGGCAGCAACAACTACAACAGCGACAACAACAACAAAAACAATCGGCAGCAGATTAAGTTCATGCCATGTTGCAGTTACAGTTACAGATTTTTGCCATTTGCCTTACTATATGTTTTCTTTTTTTTTGCTCTCTTTTTATTTTGTGTTTTGTTGATGTTTTTTTTGTAAATATATTTTTCTGCCATATTCATTTTGCACATTTGCTGTGCTGTAGCCCAAAACAAATGTTGCCCGCAACCGATTTTCACTATACAAACACACACATGTAACCCGCCTCCAACCCCCCCGCTATCCACAACTACGCAGCAAACATTTGAAACACCCTTTTTGTGGACTCGCTTTGGCGCTGTTTCCTTTTCAGGATCATTGGCAGCGGGTAACTTAACGGCATATTGGATGCTGAAGGTTTCGGGGTACGGGGTGCGGGGTGCGGGGTGCTTGTGGTGTTTTGGTGTTTTGGTGCAAATATGTCACAGCATTTGTTTCACATTTTCGGGTCAATTTTTTATTGTATCCAACATAAGCCACCCACATGATTCCACAGCTGTTGACTACAGAACCCAGTTCCTGACCCAACCCCTACTCCTTTCACTCTCCCTCTCTTTGCACCCCACCATCTTCATCGCATGTGTCGTTGACACTGGCTTGTCTTTTAGTTCTTTTCAATTAAAATGCGCTCAACTGGAAAATCGTAAACACTTTTTGCCAGACCCCCAAACCCCCCCCCCTAACCGACTACCAAACAAAGCAAAATAAAAATACTTATACGTGCAAAATAACTGCAAATTAATTATGCACGACAAACGGCGTCGCCAACAAACGAATTCCAACTAACCAACCCCCCCCCTTCCCTCCACCACCCACAACTCAAATATAACAATGAGCTTGCCCAGCTGCCCCTTAATTGTTGCCATAATTGTTGTGACCCCGCCACAAGCTCCAGAGGCGCGCCCAGTCACGATTATGCGCTTCATCAGCATAGACTTTAGTTGAATCGAGTCATGGCCGGGTAGGTGCGCAGGGGGGCTTGTTGCTGCTGGTGACTAGGCTTTGCCAAAAGCCAAGCCACGCACACACACACACACACACACACACACATATACACAATAAGCCCACTCGAGCCCGCCGCTTTCGCAAATGTCGACCGCAAATTAATTTACAACGTAAACTGCAAAATTGAAAATTATGTTGTAATTACTCAATTCTGACATTTTTCCCATTGACCCAAATTTATGGGGCCATGCCACACACAGACACACAGCCACAATAGAAACAGAAGCAGCAGCAACAAGAACAACATGTTGAATAACTAGAAACGTGAGTTATCTTTAGTCGAGTAGAAGATTAAATACGCTTTAAATCATTGGCTAAATAAATTTTAAACCTTAGTTTGACTATTAATTTTATTTAATTCTATCAAAGATGATATTTGCAATTTGCACATCAAAAATAATCAACAACATTTGCATAACTTCATAATTTTAATTAACATAATATAAATACTTTTTTAATACCTGAATTCCTTTCATAATTTTTTTTTTTTTTGAAGAATCGATTTCAATTAACTTCGTTCTTTTAAATTAACTGAAATGTTTACTCATCTTGAATAATTACAATTTTTATGTGTCTTTTTTTCGCTGCACAAAATAAATGTATTTTAAATTTTCAACAGTTAATAAAAAAAAAAAGACAATGTTGAATATTTACAGTGAAATAAAACGTATCAATAAATCACATGGCAACAGTCCTGACAAATAGGAAGCCGACATAATTGAAGAAAATGCTTGTAATGTTAACTATTTATATGCCTGACATATCTTATTTATAAGAGCCAGTAGATAAAGCAAACTTGAACATTCAAATGCAAAGCTTTAAGTCATATTTCTGGCCAGGATTAAGGCCAGCCTTTGTGCCAATTTAAATCGTAATTATAACGAGTGCGAGAGAAGTAAGAATACGTTGTTGGCCTGCATATTAATTGTGTGCCACGGACAAAGAGACACCGTTGTAGGATTGTTGAAAAGGAGGAGAGGAGGACCCAAAATCTATGCAGGCCCACACCGACAATAGGAATTTTAATTAAGGATCAGCGAAGGCAAATTTATTTATAGGTAACCGAGAGCGGGTCGGTGTGGTTGAAGAAATACTTGACTTGGTAATCTGTGTGCATGTTTCAGGCATTTCTCAACTCCAGTGAATGTGAATGCTTTGAATGCTTTTTGTTTGCCCTCTGTGCCAATTCAGCTGCCATTGAATGTGGGCGGCCTGGCAAGACGCCAATTAACAGTGGGCGTGGCAAGAGTTTGTCAAACTCGAGAGCGCAATTCATAGGTTCTGCATTGGTCCGAAAGACAGTAATTGTCTGGGGGGACCCCACCACCCCCTCAATGCGTCGTGGGCAGGATTATGCACTATACTATTTGGCAGATCGAATTTCAGTCGTTTCCGTAGGGTAGCGGCTATCACGTGTGCCTCACACGCACAAGGTCGAAACAAGAAACCGTATATACCACCACAGCATATAATCTTTTGTGTCTGAATATTTTGAGGGCTCTACTTTCATTATCTGCTCAGTGATATATAGATACATTTAAAGAATATAATGAGATTGTCTCTTAATATATTTTCATATCGTGATAAAGTCTGTATTCATTGCATCTATATAACTTGTCCTTGAAGCTATTTCTAGCAAATCTAAATATTTTTAACTTTTGGTTAACTTTAAAAAAAACCTAATTTTGTTTCTTAACTATATTGTAGCAACGGGCTTTGCATTGATTTTCTGCCTTAGTTTATTGAACATTTATGCTTTTTATAATGCCTACCAAATAGTATTCATTTGATTATTAATTAGAAATATTTAATTTGTTGTAAGCTTTTGTGTTAAGCAGTTTTAAAACGCTCCCACTCCAACAGTTTCCGTAGTGTAGCGGTTATCACGTGTGCTTCACACGCACAAGGTCCCCGGTTCGAACCCGGGCGGGAACATAATTTTTCCTTTTGATAATAATTGGTTTTTTATTACATTTATTTTCATCAAAGAGATCGCAAATCGACTAACTTATATTTATAAAAGCAATAAATTTATATTTTAGCAAGTACCTTTATTAATAAATTGTATTGATATAAAAAAAAACGCGTGCTAAACGCGTTAAAAACGCTCTAAAAGTACGTAACAGCGAATCAACATTAGCAGAAAGCTTTTAAAGCTTTTGATTAACATAACAGCATAATAACTTAAAGCTCATAGCTTCAAATGCCACAAGTCGTGTTTATATTTCATGTATAACAGTTGCGGTTAAAGAAGAAAACAGCAAAACAGCAGCCTCTAGAAAACTTTTAGTGCTTGTAAACACATATGTATTCCCATTATGTGACCTACTCATGCCCCTTTGTTTACTCTCAACCCTCGAATGCTCAGTAAGTGTCGGTTTTTGTTATTCACTGTCTCTCTTCCATGTCCTAAGCAAAAGAGACAGAGAGAAAGAGAAAGAGTGAGAGTGAGAGTGAAAGAGAGTGAGAGAGAGCTTTATTGCATTTACCACGCGTTTCATGCACTAAAAGCTTTCCATTAACAAGACGCTCAAAACTTTTTTCATGCCTTACGCATCGCCGGCCAATAAAAGCCACAAATATTCTTATCAGCTTAGCACTTTAAAACGTTTTTAGCTTCCGGCAATTGTCAATCCATAAGTGCCAATATATTTTGGTGATTAAACTAATCGATTGACTTACGCAGTTTAGTTTGTTGAATGGAGAGAGCGAAAAAAAAAAGCGCGCGCGCGTTGCCGGCTAAAGCACATAAACAAAACTGAGGCCGTCCGACAGCTGTGAGAACTTTACGACTACTGAAAGCGAAATCGAAAAGCGATTGAACTTGCCCCTTGCATACGCTAGCCCTGTTTCTGCCTCACCTGCGTCGCTAGCCTCAGCTGTTTGTGTTTATTTACATAATGAATATTAAGAATTTCCTCTGAGTTGATTAACTGCTTAGATTTAGGATCGAATGATGAAACTTAGCTTGCTTTTTTATTGTTTATACAAAACACTGTATCATAAAAGAGTTTTTCAGTCACATACTTTTACAAAATTAACGTATTTCCACAGTATTACAATGATTTTTTATTTATCATTTAGGTTTAAATAATTTAAATAACAAATGCTATTAACAACTACTCATAATATGGATATCAATTGGATTGTGCCTTCATAAATATCAATATACGTAGAAGTAGTTACATAATAGTAGCAACGGGAAGAGAGCATTAAACGTATAGACTAGCGGGTACATAAACCTAGCTACAATTACAAAACTAAAACGCTTAATCCTTTGTGTGATCACGTATCCAATCCAGGTACTCCGTGATACGTGTATAGACACCAGGGTAACCAGGTTCGCCGCACTTGTTGCCAAACGATACGACACCCAATTGCACCCAATGGGAGTCATAACGCATCATTAGAGGACCACCAGAGTCACCCTGTGAAGTAAAAGACGATTTGTTAAATTGGAGAAATCTTTAGATATCAAATTTAGAATCACCTGACAGGCATCCACGCCACCATCGGAGTAGCCCGCACAAAGAAAATTCTCATTAATGGGCTGGAAGTAGCTGCGATCACAATCCTCATTACGCCAGATGGGCAACTCAGCCTGCCGCTGAGATGTTGACTCCTTGCCACCATAGTATGTAGTGCCCCAGCCCACCACTGTGGCCCGTCTGCCAGGCAAACGTTCCTTCGGCGGCATACGAACCCCTCGTGGCAGGCAAACAGGTATCACATACTTGGACTTACGCACAGGTTTATCCAGCACAAGTATAGCGATGTCATTATAGAAGCCAATGCGAGAGAATCTGAAACATAGAGAAAATTAGCTTGCTGAATGGCTAACAGGCTAAGAGTTGTAATACCTTTCGTGTGTTCGCACTTCCTTGACGGCAAACGTGACCGGATCGGAGGGCTCGGCATCTGTAGAAAGATCAATATCACCCAAACGCACAGTAAACTGACGTGCTGCAAATCTAAAATGAAAAAATGAGTACTTTTATTAACCAAATTTTTGATTAATTAAGTTTGTAACACATTATATAGCTTAAGTAGGATTTGGAAACCTCAGTTTTATTTCTAAAGATCGAGTTCAGATCGCTTTAAAGTTTAAACCTTAATGTGAGTTGATGGCCCTGCTTTTAGTTGCTCTCCAATGTATAAATATAAATAATGTATAAAGTACATAACCAATAACTTTTTTTATGAATCTTGTACTTACGGCTTTTGTCTGGAATCTCTGGTACAATGCGCCGCTGTCAGAATATACTTGGTGCCAATCAATGAGCCACCGCACCAGAATTCCGTGCGCTTTGGACCATGCAAAAATATAGCTGCCATCCAGGGCCACTGACCGTTGGGCGCCTCCACACCGCCAACAATGCGACCCGTCGAGTACTCCTGCTGACCACACTCATCCGGATCGACAATGTTGTTGGCAATCTCGTCCAAATCTTCTGGCTCCAGAGGCTCCTCAGTAGTAGTTGTGGTTGTTGTCGTCGGTGGTTTCTTTTGTGGTATGAGCACGAGGCCAGAAGTGGGTCTGCTGCTGGGTCTAGCCGTCGGTCGTAGTGTAGTGGGTCGCCTTGTGGTGGCCAATGTGGTGGTGCTAGTGGTTGGCCTAGCTGTTAGCTTCAGTGGTCGCTGAGTGGTCAGCACAGTGGAGCTCTCCGAGGAGCTGGATGACAAAGGACAACAAACTCCTGGCACAAAGAGACTCTTAAAGCAGAGCGACTCTCGCAGGCTACTAAGATTCAAGAGCAAAGCTGGACAGCTGCTGAGATCCTCACAACGACCTGGACGTCCGGTGGGCGTCTTGCAATAGTTATCCACATCCTTGGCGGTGCCAGCCTCCTCACTAGCCAAAGCCAGCTGGTCGAATGGACGTGAAGTGGTCAAGGGGCTGGTGGTGCTTGTGAAGCTACTAATGCTACTGCTCGTGGTTGTGGTAGTGCGTGGTGTTGTTGGTATTTTAATCTTTTGCAATGATTGCGACGTTTCTTGAATCTGTTCCTCATTGGGTTTCTTAACCTTTTGCTTGTTCTTGTTCTTCTTGCGCTTCTTTTTCTGCTGCTTGGCCTCCTTGTTCTCAACGAACATTGGCTTGTCTACTGCCTCCGCCTGTCCAATGCGCTTGGTGGCCACCGGAATGGCACTCAAATTGGCTGGCTTGCCAGCTGGCAATAAACTATTTGCGGACAGTGTAGCCGTTGTAGTATCCAGTATCTTGCCAGAGATGCCAGGCAGCGATTGGGACTTAAGCTGTGGACTCGCAGCTGTAGAGTCGTTTAGCTCACTGGTTGTACGGGTTGGCTTAGGTTCGGAGGTAGAACTATCTTCAATGTTACTACCACTACCATCCTCCGTCTTGGCCTCTTGTCCACCACGCGTCATATCCACCAGCATGTGACCCACTGTATTGAGAGCGCCAAGCGTTTCGGAGATGCGATGAAATGTCGATGGTGAGAGAAGACGTGGCAAGGATTCATTGCTGCTTTCACCGCTACTGCTCTCACTTTGCTCCTCATCGCTATCATAGTACTCATTGTCATTCTCCTGAGCATCATCTTCGCTGGTATTGCCAATGCTGCTGCTAATGCTGCTCTCACTTGAGCTATACTCCAAATCTGCAGCTAACTGTCGTCCAAGCCGTTTGTCGTGCAAATGAGGCTGAAAAAAAGACGCTGCCTTAATAGTTAAAGTTATGAATGCCCGTGTAAACCAAATTTCAAACTCAAGCACTTACCATCGTTTGTCAAATGCAACGGCTGATCGTCATCAGTGGTTCCTAGTGCCTGAACCAAGATGCCAACTCCAAGCGCTATTTAAATAACATAAAAAGTTAATGCATTTATTATAATAGCGTAAATATCACAGTTTTAGTCGCAGTCACACAAGATATTTTAAAAAGTTTCAAGTTCTAATAATTGGTCTCATGTTGTTGTTTTTATTGAATGTAAGCAATTTCAAGGTCTATTATTAAAAAGACCAGACATCTATCTATCATTCATTCTTCTTATAGTAGTAACCTTATTTTAAACAATATATTCATCAATTTTTGTCTACCGTCAAACAAGTGTCCAATTGTTGGCCTATGCGAATTGTGCTGAACATTTTGCCAATTAGCAATGGAGCATTCACTTTTCATACGAATTCATTTCTATATGCAAGCCAAAAAGACTTTTCGTACATAATTGGCCAATATTTCATTGTGTGCGCAACAACAATAACAACCAAATGTAAGCAGTACAAAAAGCACTTTGCCATTGGTATAAGCAATTTTTTTTCCAAGTGAAAGTGACAAAGTTGCAGTGCACACCTCGAAAAATGTTAATGAGCCACCGAAAGGAGCACAGCAAAAATTCAACAAAAACCAAAAATATAACAATAATAAAATCAAAATCCCAAGTCAAACTGTAACAGTTTAGCCCGTATCTCGGCTGGCCAGAGATCAAAAATACAATCAAATTTGATTGCGAGGAGAAATCTTAATGCGACCTTGAGCTCTCTGCGTTTGCATACAGAATACGCTGTTAAGGGTATTCCTCAAAAGCTGTACGGGGTATTTAAGCCAGCAGTTTAAAAATCGCAAGTCATTAAACGGGCGCATAACCAATGCGAGCAGCGGTTATATCACAGCAAACTAAATAAACATTAAACGGTTCAGTTGACGAAGAGCTACATGCGGATATGCATGGACTGTAGCACAAACATACGGCAGATCGCCCTAGCGATAGAGTGAAATAATGAACGAGAGGCGTACAAGCCGCATACTTTCTTATTTGTTGGTTATATGTTATATTGCAGATGCGTAATACCAACTTGTAGCATTACCCAACCCAAAAGAGCTTTGCACAGTTAAAACAGAAAAGTTTTTTGTTTATTTTGTTATAGAAAATTTATCAAATTTAAAATATTGATAAATGACTAATACAAATATGTTTTTCAATTTAAATATTTTAATAAACAGCCGATAATAATGAAAAAACGAATTTTTCTAATTTTACTTATTATGTATTATAATAAAGCTACTGTTTTTATTATTTCAAAAGCCAAATTTACAGAGACTAACAATTTAGGCGGACTAAATTCCAATTAGGTCCCAGGTAAACCGAGCAACTTATAATCAAGCAGCTGTTTCTATTATTATGTTTTTACTTTAATGCCAATGAAAGTGAAAATCCCGGCTAACCGGCTGGGGAAAATGAATAGTCAGCGTTTGCTAGCTTCAAAAAAAAAATACATAATAGCAACGGACCCGCTGTGACGCGGACAATAAAATAACCAACAGCTGCAATAACTTCCGAAGCGACAGATAAATATAGCATTAAATTGTACACACTACACAGCAAATGTCTAGAGTTTGGTTTTGTGCAACGAGCGTTGCCAGCGGCAACATTTTTTCGTAGTAGTAGTTGCATAATGTGTATGGATAAGCCAGACACGTTGCGGTAATACCGCAAGACACTTACTGGCGGTACAAGACGTGGAGTAACTGTTGTAATGGGATAAATGTGTGTTTTGTATCTATGAGTTTTGTGCAGTAGCAGTGGTAGTGGACAGCTGCCGCTGGCGACAATTTGATTGGCCTTGGACGCTCATGTGAGCAATTTGCATTCCGGGGAACTGGTTTTTGTGGCTGTGACGTCACTTGGCGGAAGATTTTTGCAGTGGTTGATGCCAAAGAAAGTTGCAAACTTAGTCACGTTTTTTCTTCATTTTTCATAGAGCATTATGTTTTTCAGGCTCATTAATTAGAAGAAGTGTGGGGATAGGGGCATCAAAGCGTTTCAGCTTGAACTTGAGCTTAGGGTTTCACTTTTGCAGAAAAAATAAATATAAATAAATATAAATAAAAGTAAATAAAAACTTGATTTCTTCTTTGCAACATTCAAATGTAGCTCGATTCGAGCGTTGAAACGGATTTGAGCCGCACAGCTTTTAGTTAAAGATCTACCTGAACTAAATTGGTTAATCGCTTAAGTTCGTTGCCTAAGTCTTTTGTTTTAAGTCACAACAAAATAGTTTTAAGGAGCACCCACAACAAATTAGCACATGAAAACACTCACACGCATCTTTTGACTATTACAAAATATATGTTTATAAGTTATTTGTCAATTGAATACCCACCTAGGTACAATAAATATGCACTGAATTGCATTTTAGTTTTTCGTTAATCAACCAATCCTGAAAAACTTTTATTTCATTTGCAAGAGAAAATAGTATGCTTTAGATATTTTATTTGGTTTTTGACTTTGTCAATTTGGGTTTTCGTTTTGTTTTGTTATTTAACGCGACTCAACGAAACCGACAACGTTGACGAACTTAACGAAACGACAAGCAGCGAGCGTTGAATGAAAATGAAAGTGTTAAATGCCGCGTAACACAAATATTGTTTTATTAAGAAATTTAAAGGTTGTTATTTTTATTATCATCGAATGCTTATGAGCTGCTAAATGTGTGGAGTAATTGATCGAATTTCGTAATAATTATTTACTTTGCGAATTGCGCAAAAACCACATTAAAATGATCAACAAGAAATTTCACTTTAAAAAATCACCAATAAACTTAAGCTGTTTATTATTTTTCACTTTAATTCACTTAAGTAATAAACGGTTTGTTGCTGATTTGAGTGTTGCGCCTGCGCCGCGGCTGCTTCCGTATGCCGTTGCTGCCAGAGTTCGACTGAAATTGAAACTGAAACTGCAAAAGACAAAACGATACACAGTCGACACGACAACAACACCAACAACATCAAAATCAACGACAGCAGCAGCAGACAACACAATAAAACCGTTTGGAGTCGCACTCACATTCAAAGACGGCTTTAGGCTTTGAGCTGCAAGGGGCTTCGGTAAGGCGGGGAAATCTTTCTTTGTTATGCTTTTGTGTGTAGGTGTGTGAGTATGTGTGTGTGTGTCGAAGTACCTTCGTGGTCGGTAGCAAAGAGTCGTAGTACTTGGCTTATACTTTCTTTCAGCTTTGCGCTTATTGCATTTATAGATCGCTTCGTCGAGCTTGTTGAGCTTTAAATTCTGTAATTAAATGTTAAGTTTTTCTAGCCTTTTACACGGTTTTTCATTCTGTGCACGTTCAGTGACAACTCCAATGAACCCGCACCTTGTTTAGACTGTTTAAACGTTATGGCAACACGCCCACCTAACCAAAAGCATACTTTTGACTCAATGTTCAGGTAATCCCCATCAAATTTAGTCAAAAATTTGCGCAATCTCTCGTTTTTTTTTTTAAATATTTGTTTTTGCTTATTGTTGTTGTTGCTGGAATAACTATATTGCAATGAGCGACTATTGAGAGTACTGGTTCAATGTTGTTTTAAATGATTCATGCGCTTTGACGTGGTTTCCCCCGCAAAAGTTTTTAACCTACTTAAAATACAAATTTATTGAAAAGGTGTTTTTTGTTTAGACGAAGTATTTAAACAAAACAAAATAACGAAAGGTCTTAAACAGCAAAGTTTTTAAATATTGTTCAATAGAGCTTCACAGAGTTGAACGCATTTTTGGATATGGAAATCCCGAAGTTTAAAGATATGACTTAATGATTTCTAGTGAAAGCCTTGAAAAACTATTGGTTTAAGGCTGTTAAAGTCAAGGTAAGATAATACTTGTAGATATTACACTTATCAATAGCATAAATATTGAAACAACTAACACAAGGCAAAGAAACGACATTTTGTACAATGCAGGGCTAAAAATAAACTCTAAAGTTTTCTTTAACAAAATCTAGATCAAAACTTGAGAACATGAACTGGTTTATTGTAAACCTTTCTTTTGCATTATCAAACTGTGGACTTTTGAAAATGAATATGATACACTAACCTTAAGCCTCTGGCTGTAACTTTTTAAGCTCATCTGTGTTTCAATTGGGGGGAACTTGCCCACTTCACTAACGACCGTGAAAAGCATAAGTGTGGAGCGTGTGACCAACATAATTAATTGAGTATTCATATGCGCTCGAAGTTGTTTGACAACTGCAAAAGTTAGAAAACTTTTTTATGGCCACTATTGTTTGCCAACTGTTGACACCTTTAAAAGGAAAGCAACAACAGCACTAGTAAAATAATGACAACATGTAACAAAAGCTGTACATGAAAAAAAGAGTTAGTACAATGTGTGTATTAGCTTAAAGGCTGAGAAAATGCATAAATTATAATAATAAATATTTTTGTACAAGCGAGGCTGTAGATAGCGGTTTGCTTAAAATTAATGGGTCATATACTTTTGTTTAAATTATGCGCCTTAAATCAAGCTCGAAGCTTTTTGCAATGCGCACGCGCATAAGCTTTGCAAGCTTCCGAACAGCTGACGCACACTTGCAGATTCCAAAAGTCGTTATTTTTTAAACACAAGTGTTTTAAAAACATGTTCAGTAATTTATACTTTAATATTTATTATTTTACTTGATTTATGTACAATTAAAAGCATTTTAAAGATATTATCATTAAGAATTAAGCTACAACTACGACGTCATTGAAATGTTTAACATTAGGCAATTAGGAATTGAATTCATATACTATATCATTTATATATGTTTAAATATATGTATATATATACTTTATCAATAAGTGATATATATTGAGAGATTATTTTTCTTCACTCAGTTTAAAATTCGTTGACTTAAAGCTTGTGCGCGAAAGCTTTAGATTAAATACTTGTTTTTTAAATATATGCACTCAAATTGTGAACAATTAACATTTAATAAAGTTGTACGACTTGCAGAAAGAGATAGCTTGTGTTATATTGAGCGGGATAGCCATATTTACAACAGAGCCGACGCTGGGCTCGCATATCTTACAGATACTCGTAGAACACAATCCAATAGATGCCATTCAGGCTGGCGAAGAGTGCGGGAAAAAGCACACGGGAAGTACGATCGATATAAATGGCACGCTTAAGTCGCTCCTGGGCCTGCGTCAGCTTTGGCTTGGGCATTTCCGGCTCTGGTGCTGGTGGAGGCGGTGGTGGTGGCCGTATGGTTGGTGTTAGTATAATGTGCGACTCCTGACGCGGTATCCACGGTCCATCGGCATCCAACGGCGGACGCACCACGCGACGTGTTGTGGTCACAATCTAATGATAGTTAAGTAAAGTTTGATATTATCAAAGATCATTAACGTTTGTGTAATTAACGCATAAAGCACACAAAGCTTAAGTGCACTGAAAGGAAGATCAAGAACCAAGATATCAAAGTAAAAGTTTGAAGCTTATAAAAAATTTGCAAGTCAAAGCAAAAAAGAAATTATATTAGCAACGCAAATAAAAGTTAATAAATAGGACTAGATAATAATATTGAAGCACCGTCTGTATTTAAGCGAACACTGCATATAATTAATGCAAAACGATTTTTGTTTTCATAGGTTTCGGAACTCACTCGCTTATTTTTGGTCATCTCATCAAAAATCTTTTCAATTTTTTCAATTTTCTCATCCGCCAGGGGCAACATTGAGGGCTGTTTATTTGCCACTGCATTGCTGCCACCGGGTGGTGCCGCTTCCGCCTCCTTCTTGCCTCCCTCTCCAGCCACTGGCTTGGGTGGATATGCCATGGGCTTAGGTATGGGTGTGTCGCTGAGAACAATGTTTATCAGGCAGTACTCCATTAGAGCCATGAAGACAAACACCGTGCAGACGGACATGAATGCATCCACGGCTTTCAGATAGGAGACGGGCGGCAAGGATGACTGCGACTTTGCATGCTGTGTCGATAGCGTTAGCAATGACGTCACGCCCAGCGTAACACGTGCTGGTGCTGCCTCCGGTTTAATCCAGAATGATACCCACGACATAATCACGATCATACAAGTTGGTATGTACGTATTGAAGACATAGTAAACCAAGCGACGTTTCAGCGTAAAAACAACTTCCAGGCAGGTAAAATTTCCCGTTGAATATACCTGGGTACAGTCAGCGGTCTCGTTCCGTATTAACGCCACTTGTGGCAACTCAATGTTCTCGTCCACAACCAACGGTGTGGTTGGGTCCCATTGAAAGATCAGATCATCTGTTGTGTGCGATACTAAGAAAATATAAAGCAGTCCACATTAAAATTGAAATTTTCGATTAGTGAAGCAAGGAAACTGTGAATGATTTTAATATGAAGTTATTTGATTATTTCTATAATTCATAGGATTTTTCTACATCCTATAATCTCTTTATTGTTTTGTTTTTGCATTTCATAAAATATGTTTTTAATATGCTTATACTTAGCATTCGGGTTGACAGCTTATTGACATTGATTTTATTCAATATAATATTTTGGATATTTTTGGTACAGAATATTATACAAAATCTAAGATGGTAGAAATTTGATTGGGTTTCCACTTACAGCTCTCCATTTGTAGCTTGCACTCCTGAGTATCATGTGGATAAATTGCAAAGTTCATGATGCAAGATAGCTTCAGCGTTAGCTTAACCATATAGAGTATTGTCTTATCTTTGTAGAGCCACATATAGTGATTGGGTATGGTCATCGTTTGAAACGTAACCGATTTGGCATTCTTGAAGAAGGAATCAGGTCGCCACATGTTCTTTAGCCAATCCACTTCGAGCAAACGATACTCCTGTGTCATGTTCTCTGGCAGACGTAAGCGATGATCCTTCCAGGTCTGAGCAAAGAACACATCGGCCACATAAGTCATGGAGTTCTCATCGATGGAGTCCAGACCCATGACAGTAACATGAAAATAAACAATTGTTGGCTGTCCCTCCTTTTTGGGTGGCCGCATTTTATCATAGCGCTTCATATCCTCTGGTAAAATATCAGTTATGGCCAAACTTTGTCTAAGGGTTTGTCAGTTAATAAAAGCGCAAAGTTCAGGTTTGGCCTTAAAGATATACTTACTGAAATTCACCCTTGGCATAATGCTTGAGACAAATGCAGCAAATGACGAGTAAAATTATTTGCGCAACCATGACTGTAACAAGTAGGATTTCTCTCTCTCTCTTTGCTAAAAGGCGAATAAAAAAAACACTTTGAGTATTTAAAAAGATGTCTTGATTGATTGACGACCGTGACTTGACCTTGCTTGGGGGATCACAGCAAAACTCTCGAACGGTGTCACTGGCATTGACAATGCATCGAGAGTTTTGTGTCAATTGACGAAAATAGCAACAATTATGCTGCTTAACGGTGTAAATAAAATGTGAACGTAAGAACAATGGCTAGGACAGTTAGCTCACTTCCTGCACAATAGCCTCGGCATTGGTAGAACCTCCCGCAACCCTCCTTCCACTCTTTTGCTTCTTCTCACTGTCTCTTTGTCCCGCTCTGTCTACACGTGGAGGCCACAATACAGACTTAATTCACAATAAAAGCCACTCGAAGCGGCCGCTTGGGCGGATTGGCATAGGGTAGCTGAAACGGGGTTGCGGGAACAGAGGGATACTGCTGCTTTAAGTGGCCCGTGCGCCTTTTGTGCATTGCCGATGCCGCACAAAATGTGGCCCATTGAACGCGACACGGCCACGGATTGGAGGTAGTATGCATTAGACAAGGACAACTCATATGGTAGATGTAGATGTAAGAAGGTATGTAGGAAGGTACTACCTACGTCTGTACGTACTAGGTAGTACTCAACGTCTACAAGACGGCATTGGCTTGGCGAAAGTATTCCTCGTGTTTAATTAGGCCAACATGCTTGATTTAATTTTTAGTTTTAATTATACGAAACTTCGTTTAAAAAAGTTATGTATAAGTTTCAAAATTGGGTGTGAATCGAAAAATTTTTAGGTAGTTTATTATAATTTTTATTAAAACGGAAAATTGAAAGGCTAAAATTTTGATTGGATGAGACTTCAAATAACAAAAATCAAATTTATTAAAAAAAGGGAACTTATCTATATGAAACGTAAAAACTACTTAAAACAATTGCTCCTTTTAATTTTTTAATTAAACTTATTATAGTTTTCTAAGGTATTTGTAACTGTTGAACTTTACCAAAGGAAACTATGGCTTCAATAAGATAAAGACTTAAATAAAATTTAAAAAATAATATGTTTTATTTGTAATATCCTTTAGCTTTATTGTTATCAAGTGAAAGTAATTTTTTTTCGTTAGAAGTTTTATCGTTAATGCAAAGTTCGAATACAGAGGAATTAAATATGATAATAGTTTTCAAATGAGTTGAAACCCATGAAATTACAAATTTTTAAATATTTTAAGAGTTTATAATAATAAATATATTGTTGGCATATAAGTTAACACTCCTTTTTCCATTAGTTATTTTATGGGTTATAATTACATAATTGTAACAGTAAATAGATTAAGTATATATTGTTTAAATGCATTTACTTTTTGTGTGGGGGTTAAAACTGTCACAGATTGGCAACTTAAGCGCTTAAAAAATTCTAAAATTCTCACGACGATTATGTAACATCAGCTAAGCGCTGCGCTGAACATTTTGCAGATCATTGAAATAACTTTTTAGTTTTTTGGTTTTAAGTATTGACAAGTTATTTATATAATTTAACTTTTGACTCCGTTAGTTTGAATATTTTTTTGTTTTAAGTATGTATCACTTTAATTTTCAGTTAAATATATCATTAGATTTCTTGTCATTTTTTCCCCCCGGATTTGAACGTCTTTGCAGTTCGAACTGTCGCTGACAACTGACGGTTGGAGCCGAGCAATTTGAATTTAAAAACGTTGCACCAGGCGAATGTTCACCAACGAATAAAGGCGCACTGGATGCAGGATACAAGATGCATTGGCAGCATTCAGTCTATAGCTCGTTCTTACATGTCTGTGTGAGTGCGCGTGTCTATTTGTGTGTACGCTACTATTGAGACAATGCGGTTGAGTCGTTGAAAAACCTTTTCGCGCGCTAGAAAAGTGAAAGCCCTGAGCAACTAGGGAAAAGTCTTTAATACAGACGGTTAGCAGTGTTTTATATATATATATATATTTGTACATATATGCATGTATATTGTACTATAATACAGTTTAGAGCTGCCGTCGTCTATGTGCTTGTCTTTGCCATAGTCACTTAACATAATTTTGTCAAGTACTTTGGCATTGCCTTTCTACATAATCTGCTCGGGCCTCTGTCGTCATCGTCATTGTACTGATGATGAGCCAGGCCGCCCCTCCCCCCACCCCCACTCACCCGCTTTCCTTTTTAGCCAGATTTCTATGCGTTTTAGCAGCACTGCTGCCTATTGATTGCCTTAAAAACCCCCTAGTGAACAAAATTCGCTACGGTCAAATGGAAGCGTGAAAAAATATCCCCAATCATTGTGTGCAATATGTATCTTTAGTTTTCCAATCAATTGGCTTGTTAGTCGCACACGAAACAAGCCAACAACTTCTCAAGTGCCAGTTCCCAAGTGCCTTTTTTTGTCGCAGCTGCAACAGCAACAGCATCAACAACAATGACATTTTATTTTTGGTTTAATCTTTGTTGTTGCTTCTGTCATCTGCAGTGAAGAGAATATTAAGCGCATTTTCCGAATGGCTGCTAATTAAATGCAATCCGATGATAATATCCATTGAACCCTGCTGACGTCAAATCGAATAAAGTGAAATTAAGAAAACTGTAGGACATCAAGTTCATGAATAACGAAATGCGAACCTAAAAAAGCAACTGCTGATTTTTGAGAATCAATTTCTAAATAATTTTATGAATGTTTTTTTTTTCTATATGTTTTTATTAAAATCTGTTTTGAACGGCACTGAAAATATCGATTTAAGCTAACGCAATGAAAGGGAAATTGTTAAGAATTCCTATAAATATTGGAGGAAAAAATTAGATAACAAGCAGTCGGATAGATTAATATAAATAAAGAGGGATGAAAAAAATTCTAAAAGATGCGAAGATTATTTGAGAAAAAAATACAGTATACAAAAACCATCCAGTTTTCACTGTATTAGAAAACAACATATACTAATTGTAAGATTAAAGATAGATAGTTCTAGTTAGAAAGCATATGCATGAATCCATTAATATTAGTTACTGCAAGGGGCAAATTATGAATTAGTAAAATATTAGATGTGTGAAAAACATTTTAATCAAGTCAGGTGTTTATTACAAGCCATAATTAAAACGAAGACGAAACGTAACCTTGAAGAAGTTTGTGTCGCCATCCACACATCTCATGTATGTGCATATGTATGTATGAACATATACTTATTTACGATTTCTCATCTTTTTCACCCTATGCCATGTCCACGGGCCAAGCACTCAACGCTTTGCCGCAGACACTTGAGCAACACATCCTTTTGGCCTTCCGTTTCTGCCGCAACAGAAACAACAACAACAACAACTCGTCATCAGCGTCGTTATTAAATTATCTCTGATGCGATAATAACACACTTAAGTTACTTGCCGTAGATGAACCTCAGATCCTGCCTCACTACCTTCTTGCTTCCTTGTAATTTTTCCCCCACACAGCTGTGTTCTATAAAAAGCCGCTGATTTTTCTATAGTTTATTCGAATGCAGTCAAGCTTGGCGCTGCTTTTGGACCTGACCTAAGTACTTGCTGGCTGGTTGTCGAGAAGCAGTGAACGCTTTTCATAACTGAACCCGTACCACCAGCACCACCAGTAGTGAAATGCCTAAGTGGTGCTCTTAAGTTTTTGCTGATGGCAGCAGCAGGCGGGTACAACACTGTCGGGGTTTCGGTAACGGACAAACGTAAAGGTTTTTGGCGCGCTTTTAACTTGAATACTAATAATTTTTTTACAGATGCTTGTTTTTGTCGCTGTTGTTAGGCTTTTTGACACTGCATTACGTCATTGAGAAATTTGTAAAATAAATAAAATACTTACTAAAAAAAAAAGATTTGAAGCAAAAGTTGTGTGTGAAGGTCGAAAAAAAACAAGAAAACTTTTAGCCTTGTTAGATATTTGTAATTGCAAGTGAGTTCTTATACAAACACACCATCTTCTAGGTAAATCTGCAAAAGATGATTTTAAATATTAATAAGGCTTACCAGAAAATAAAACATTGCGTTTCCTGTCGCCCTTTTGCTCAGTCCTTGTGACCTACATAAACGCCATATGCGGAAGTTTTTTGTTGAATGGAATGGAAACTTCATGCCCCCAACTGCCAAACTTCCAAGCAGACGACGACGACAACGACAACGATTCATTCATGAAAGCGAGGCCATTGAACCGCCTTCGAAATGCTTAATAAGGGAGTTGTGTGCGGCTTTTGGCTCCACCACAATATGTTCAAGGGTTGGGGGCGTCGGGTTGTCGGGTTGTTTGGTTGGTTAGGGTCCGCGCCCTTTTGGGGTAGTTGGCGAAAGCAACAGTTGCCCAGGTGGAGAAACAACTAAGTGCGTCATTGTCGCATCATTGTTGATAAACAAACCTGTAGCCGCCGTTCGTTCATTCCCTTCAACACGTGTGCGGTATTCTCTGCTGTTGATTTGAGAGGGGGTAGTTATTCCATATGCTAAAGCGCATGCTCCAATATGGTATGCCAGCTGTGCCAGCGTTGTGTCGTCACGTCATTATTGATTTTTACACGGCCATAAGACGCGCATCGCTGAACGACAGTTTCAGTTTTCCAAAGCACACACAAACACACAAGCGCACAAAAGAAAATGCATTAAAATTAGCTAAACAAAAAGTAAATAACAAAAACAATACAAAATACAATAATAATAGTAGGTTAAGGCGCTGGGCGCTGCAAAAGTGGCAGCTTGGCCCAAAAATGATTAAATTGCGACCATATGTGCCCTCCAAGCGCATCGCCATACGGGAGTCATCAATTGATGAGGACATCAGCGATGATGTTGATGATGAGGTGTTCATCAAGGACGCACGCTCTGCCAAGGTGAGATTAAACGAACAGTCACAAGCTTTATTTGTTTCGATGCTTCAAAAATTCAATAGAAATCGTTTTGCACAACTATTTGAAAAATTAATTAGTGGCATATTCGACAAGTTGGGGGATGAAATAATTGCAGCTCCACTCATAATAATTTTCACTCTTCTGCAAAGCGGTGTTTTAAATGAAAATAAGTTGCAAAAGACTAAATGCAATTTTATGATGGAGTTTTTAAAGTTATTTTGAAATAGGCAAAATAGCTAGATTTTATTCTTGATTAGCATTGTTTGCTGAAGTTTAGAGAATTGGCTTTGTTAGTTTACACTTTTAAACCAATAATTATGTTATTAATAATTTAAATTTATCTAAAAGTATTGTCTTCACAGCCATTTTAAGTCATTTAATTCAAATCTCCAATCATCGATCAAAACTTCAGTTTCAACGTTTACTTACCCATGATTAATCTATTAAGAACTAAACTCGTAAGTTAGTTTCCAAAATTTTAAGAAAACTTCGTTATACGGAAGTTTTAAGGAATAAATTCGCAAGACAACTAACATATCTAATTCATACTTGTACTTACAGCGCAGCGAAGAGCAGGGCCTTAAACGTCCATTAATGGCGCCCAGGCGCAAGCACTGTTCCGGTTCGGGTAGCAGCTCCACACCCATCATGAAGCAGCATAAGCGAAGACGTTGCTGTCGTTGCTGTGAGCCTTTCTGCTACATTCTGGCTGCGCTCACTGTGCTCTGCGCGCTGCTCAGTTTGGCAGCATTGATGTTGACGTTGTTCCCGTTGCCAATGCAGCGCATTAATCATTGGTGGAGCGATGATGCACAGTTCGCGGCCATGTCCGTTGCAAGCGCAAGCTATGGCAGTAGCTTGGGCAGCGAGTTTGTGCCCTGCACACAGATCCGCGTGCAGCGACTGTGGACACGCAGCCTGGCCAGAATGAACAGCGAGAGTCCATTGCGTGCCGCTGACTTGAATGGCGATGGCATCAAGGATGTCATCTTTGGCTATGGCGTCGATGACAACATACACTACGAGGGCATTCCGCTGCCACGCTGCAAGTCCGCCCAAGGTGGTGACGATGTGCCCTGCGAGGGTGGCGTTGTTGCACTCAACGGTCGCGATGGTTCCATTCTATGGCAAACGTGGAGTGTCGCCAATGTATTCTCCCTGCACTGCAACGTGGACATCGACCGTGATGGTGGCTTTGACTGTTTGGCAGCCGGAAGACTTGGGGTGAGTTTAGAGAGTTAAATGGTAAAAATTAGTAAACATAATTTATTAACGTTCTGCAGATGATCTTTGCCATCAATGGACGCACTGGTCAGGTCATTTGGACCTTCCACGAGCTAGAAGTGGAAACAAACTCACCCATTGTTATGGATCTCTATACGATTAATGTGCTGCGCGATTTAGATGGCGATGAAGTGCCCGATTTGATAGCTGCACATCTTGAGGAGCGCGAGGAATCCAAGGCTGGACACATTAAACTTATCTCTGGCAAGACAGGCAAAGTGCTGCGCAGCATTCCCACGCCACATCGTGAGGAAATGTTTGTGCCAATCCAGCTGTTGACAAGAGCCGATGGCACAGAGCTGTTGCTGATGTTGACTGGTGGCCAGAATACACCGGGTGGCATTTACAGTCTGCGTTTACTTTCACTGATGGCACACACCAGTGAGAAACACTTCACTCCGCTGCATCAGCAGGTGGGATCGGGTTTGATGGTGCCCGCAGTGCTTAGCGATATAAATGGTGATGGCATCTCGGATGTGGTCGTGGCGGCATTCAATAGCACCGTTTTTGCATTTGATGGACACAACTACAGCTTGCTGTGGAACTATACATTTCCGGCCAGCGAGTGCGTCAGCGCCATTGTGCCAGGACACTTTAATCGCGACAATGTCACCGATTTCATGGTCAAATATAACACGGGACCGGGATTTCCCGTATACTATTATTCGCAGACAACGATACTGGACGGACGCAATGGGCAGCCATTGCTCAATGCCATGATGACTGATGCAGGTGGAGCGAGTAGTCTCCTCGGTGGTGTTTCCATCTCACAAAGCTTTGGAGGCGACTTTTTCCTCCACTGGGAATTGCAGTGCCGCAACAAGCCGAATGCCCGGGATGCCTATGAGTTTGTGCCGGACAGCGATATTATTTTGCAGGCACGTGCCGATACCTGTCGTCTCCGTTACAATGAATCCACGGTGCTAAAGCTATATGCCATTGCCCGGCACATTGAGCCGCCGGGTGCGGTGCTCTTCAGCACTGATGACATCGAGGTACAGTTGAATCGCACACAGCGACCCGCTTTAGCTGGCAAACAGTCACCAATAAAACATCCCAAGCTGCTCAAGAAACTGCTGGCCAATCGAGAGGAGCTGCTCAGGCAGGCAGCAGCAGTGGATGCAGTGGAGGAGCAACTTACTGGGCCTGTAAAGCATACAAAACATCGCAAGCATCCGCTGCCAGCAGATATGCTGCCCGATGAGGATTCGGACAATGATTTGCCCAGCTTTGCCGGTGGCTACATCAAGGAGCCCTACAAAGAATTTGTAAGTTACCTTAAAGTATGTCATAATAATATCTAATACCTTAATATTTGAACAGAAGGACTATGATCCGCTGCCAGCTGAGAATACCAATACCTTGCGTCTGCCGGAGGAATACGAGCTGGTGTACAATGATGAATTGCCACAGCAGCTTCCAGATCAAAACGAACGTCCCATCCACTTGCGAAGTAAGTATCCCAGCGGCAGTAATCGGGATGTGCGCAGTGGCACACTAGAATCCACAACTAGCAGCACAACCAGCACAACAAGTCAACCACTGTCCGCCCAGTCCCCACTCAGTCTTTGGGATCTAGAGCTGGACAATGAGGCGGTCGAGCAGGCTGCGGATGCTGCTGCAGCGGCAGCAGTCACCAGTTCCAGTGGACAGTCGCAGTATCGTAGACGCAAGCGTCGGGCTGCCATTGACAACGCCATCGGCAGTGGCAGTGCTTCCACAACAAACAGCAATAATGCTGGCGAGGATGCGACTGTGATGCCAGAGGATGCTCAGCCAGAGAATTGGTATTTAGCATCCATTTCGTCAACGGGCGTGCTGCTTAAGGCGCTGGGCAATGTCAGTTCCTCACTGGACTTTGCCTTTGTGCTCAACATACGCGAATCGGAGGCGTTTCCACCTTTGTTCTCGCCGCAGGATATCAACTGTGTCGAGGAGAAAATTAGCGCCTATAAAAGTAAATAGAATTACTGAACTATTGTCTCAAAATTTATATCCTAATGTCTTAACCTAACTCGCAGGTTACACCGCCGACAACTTGCGCGTGCTGCGCAAGCAATTCCTTAAGCAGTGCCTGAGCGAACGTCTTGTTGAGACAGATCCCGCGTTGCCCAAGTACGAGTCTCAGTTGATTATAACGAGAGTTGGAATAACGTGTACATGCCGCTCTTTAAAGCCAGGCGAGGTGTGCTCCGAACTGGATCCGATTGAAGCACAACGTTGGACTGAGTTTATGGGCAATGATGGCAATGGGTTTTATGCCAATTAAAAATCTAAGTCTATCCTATAAATCTTCCACTACTAAAACTATTGTAATTAATCGATTGTCATTTATGTGTGTGGCTGTTTCTTGTAATTGTAATAGTGTTTAAATGTGTATTTGTGTATATTTTATGGTTTTTTAAATTAAAATTAACAATTTAAACTTAGCAATTGATTTTTAGTCGTGAGCACAAAGAAATTAACATTCAAATAAGCGAAACCAAAGATGGCAACGCTTTAGCATGCGGACGAATCAGTTTTACAATGTTGTCGTTTTGTTTACTTAAAACATCGATTAACGCTATCGATTTTGTTGTGCATCCCTAGCTCGGCACATTATAACAACAATAAGCCGCAGTTGCCTAAATATTGTAATTAACTTAATGCAACGCCAAACACACAACAAAACATAAGCATGGGCATTCTAGATAAGATTGCGGAGATTGAGCGTGAAATTGCTCGCACACAAAAAAATAAAGGTAAGCTATGCAACTGGAAAGAAAACCGACGCAGACAATGCGGCGTCAGAATTCGCACTGCTGGCAATGGCGTTGCCAAAGTATCGGAATTTAGGGTTAGAATTCACTTGCAATTTCCATTGCAGCCACTGAATACCATTTGGGACTTTTAAAAGCTAAGCTAGCCAAATACCGCTCGCAGCTGCTCGAGCCGGCAAAAAAGGGTGAAAAGGGCGAAGGCTTCGATGTGCTTAAAAGCGGAGATGCGCGTGTTGCTCTCATTGGATTTCCCAGTGTGGGCAAGTCCACAATGTTGTCCACACTAACCAAAACCGAATCGGAGGCGGGTGAGTTATCAGTTAAAATAAAAAAGGATTTATTTAAAATGATGTCCTGTTGTTGCAGCCAACTACGAATTCACCACGCTGACGTGCATACCTGGTGTTATTGAGTACCAAGGAGCCAATATACAGCTTCTCGATTTGCCGGGTATTATTGAAGGAGCCGCCCAGGGCAAGGGACGTGGTCGACAGGTCATTGCCGTGGCACGCACTGCTGATTTGGTGCTTATGATGTTGGACGCAACCAAGCCGAATGTGCATCGTGAACTGCTGGAGCGGGAATTGGAATCTGTGGGCATACGACTGAACAAACGCAAACCCAATATTTACTTCAAACAGAAAAAAGGTGGCGGTCTCAGCTTTAATTCCACTTGCTCCCTGACGAGGTGCAGCGAGAAAATGGTGCAATTGATTCTTCATTCGTTTAAAATTTTTAATGCCGAGGTATTGTTTCGCGAGGATTGCACAGAGGATGAGTTTATTGACGTCGTGACTGCCAACCGTGTCTATCTGCCTTGTTTGTATGTTTATAATAAGATTGATCAGATTTCCATTGAGGAGGTGGATCGTCTGGCGCGAGAACCTAACTCTATTGTTGTCAGCTGTAACATGAAACTCAATCTGGACTACATGCTGGAGGCGCTCTGGGAGTCCCTACAGCTTATACGGGTGTACACCAAAAAGCCTGGTGCACCGCCAGATTTCGATGATGGTTTGATTTTGAGAAAGGCAAGTAGTGTACAATACCTCTTTTGTGTTCCAAATTTTAAATTTGTTTTTTTCCACAGGGCGTCAGTGTGGAGTATGTGTGCCATGCGATTCATCGCACGCTTGCCGCACAATTCAAATACGCACTGGTCTGGGGCACCTCAACAAAGTACTCGCCACAGCGTGTCGGCATTGCCCATGTTATGGCTGATGAGGATGTTATTCAGGTGGTCAAGAAGTAAATCGCAACTGCTTGTTGTTGAATTATATATATTCTATTCTGCATATACAAATTGATTAAATGTACTATCTGGAATGGAGTACTTTGTGTCTTGAATATGTAAATGTATGAAACAGTTTGTGGTGCTTGACTGATTAATAGCTGAACAATATTAATCCTTTAACAGTTTTGGTGTCTTGTATAATAACTTTATTGATTCATCAATTTACAGTTCAACAATTAAAAACTAAGCCTGCTGGATTACCAGCTGGCGTATCATTTGGATGCAGTTGAATTGCTGGCTGCAGCCGCCGAGGCTGCAGCATAGCTCTTGTTAAGCGTGCTCATTGCCGAGATGGTGGAGAAGGGTGTTGGTCCGCTGCAGATACGTTGTGGCTCCACCAACTGCACTGGTGGATTGTCGATTTTGGCAAAGACATTGGTTGCGTCACGCAGCCTAAAGCGACGTAAATTTAAATATTTCTCCTTTTGGTCCTCGACGCGCTCGTGCAGATCATGCAGGCGTCCAGCCAGGGAGACAAAAGATTCGTTTATAAGATGAAAGCCGCGTTTTAAATCTTTTGGCGATATGCTCTGAGGATTGGCCAGCGCATGCATGTGACTTTCCGTGAGCTTAATTTGCTGCTGGAACCCAATCAGATCCTCCGCGTATTTGGCCACCAAACATTGAAAGTATTGGAAAGGCGCTGTGTTCTCAAATTGCAGTCCGGCAGGCGTGTCCTGTGTACGTTGCACCATCTCCAGCGATTGAATAGCTTTGGCTGTTTCACTGCGCAGCTGTTTAATGTGCCGATTGTTGGCATCCACCGAATTGGCCATATTCTGAAGCGTCCAGCGTAGTGTAACGATCTCATGGCTAACATTGCTTAGCTTAGACGTTGAGGTGCGTCCAATGTCCGAGGAAATTGTCTTTTGCTGCTTAATATAGCTTTTGAGTGCATCCACTGTTTTGACTATTTCATCCGGTACTTGAGTCTCCTTAATCTGCAAAATAAAATCTTATTGTTCAGATCCCTCCTGGAATAATTTTTTTTATACTCACCTTAACGCCATCCTGCTTATTGTCGCCCAGCTTGGGCTGCGTGCCGCCCACATCGATGCCGCCCAGGCCAACAAACACTGGTGGTGCTGAAGCTGCTGGTGCACCCATTGTAAGTGGCTTGCCAAAGATGCCCCCGGTTACACTGCTGCCCACAGCGCTGGTCCCCAGAGACATGTTTCCGCCTAAACGAAGACCAGAATTGAAAGGCTGTGCAGCCGCTGTCGATGTGGTCGTGTTAAAGTTCAGGCTGGCGGCTGTTGTAGCCTGTGGCTTGTTAAAGGCGAAGGCGCCAACTCCAGCGCCCAAT
The DNA here is from genome assembly GCA_018904305.1 of Scaptomyza montana. Taxonomy (NCBI): domain Eukaryota; kingdom Metazoa; phylum Arthropoda; class Insecta; order Diptera; family Drosophilidae; genus Scaptomyza; species Scaptomyza montana. The sequence goes on from JAEIGR010000001.1 coordinate 997,000, forward strand.
GTTGGAGGCATTGCTGTGGAGCCGAAGGCAGGTGGCGCTGTTGTTGGTGCGCTTGATACGGGTGTGGAGAAGCTAAATGTGGGTGCCACGGTTGCAGTGGCTTGTCCAAAGGCGGGTGCAGATCCGGTCGCACCAAAACCGGGTGCTGATCCGGGAGCTCCAAAAGCGGGCGCAGCTGCCATCGATGCACCAAAACTTGGCATTGCAGTTCCAGCGCCAAAAGCAGATGTTGCACTTTGTGCTCCAAAGGCGGGTGCGCCTGTGGCAGCACCAAAAGCTGGTGCAGATCCGGGAGCACCAAAAGCGGACGTCACTGTAGTTGCTCCAAAAGCAGGTACTGTTGTTGCCGCTCCAAATGACGATGTCGCTGCACCGGCTCCAAAAGCAGACGTCGTACTTTGTGCACCAAAGGCAGGTGCTACTGTGGAAGCACCAAATGCGGGTGCAGATCCGGGTGTACCAAAGGCAGACGTTGCTGTAGGCGCTCCAAAGGCAGGTGCTGCTGTAGCCGCTCCGAAGGCAGGAAGCGACATACCCGTACCACTCGTTGCAGCCGTCGAGCCGAAGCTGAGTGTTTGTGCAGCAGTGACAGCTGTAGGTCCGAAACTAAAGTTTGGTGCCGCTGCACCCATAACTGCGCCCGCTGCCCCAGCCAGACTCGATGTTGCTGTTTGCGCACCAAACGCAGGGGGCGGGGCGCTTGTTGCGGGTCGCGCGCCAAAACTGAAGCTGCCTGTTGCTGGTGCAACTCCGCCTGCGCCTATTGCGTTGTTAGGTGTGGATGTGCCGAACGAGAATGACATCGTGTGTTATGTGTTTCTTTTTCTATTTACTGTAATTTTGATGTTTAACACGAATGTTTGGATGCGCGTTATATATGTGAGAGATTTCACAACTAGAAACGCACACCAATAATTAATCGATATATATATATTGATAGACTTTAGTTCGATTTTGAAACTAGTTCTTATGCGATTTTGAGCTTAAATGAGAGAAGTACATGATACATATTTGTTGATGTTACTTTTTAAATAGATTGCTGCACTTAATGAATTTTCCACATAGAGGCGCATATATTCTAACAAACTAAGTTAATTACTTATCGAACGTGTTTAGATGTGAGCTAGCTCAGCTCAACTAAGTGCCGCCCATTTTGAATCTTACAGCACTGTTTTCTTAGCAAATGTCGCAACCAGTTGTAGTAGTACTCCATAAAAACGCTAGGTGCGCCACCATACTCGTTTAGATTTACAGTTATTTTGCGATCATGTGATCGTCAGTTCCTAGAAATTTTTCTGCACGCCTGACTTCATAAATTGCACGCAAAACTTAAAATTATAATAATGGCAGCCCAAGAGGAAGAATTTTTGGACTACCTAAACGAGCATAACGTACTGCAGCGTCTGCTCGATGTGCTAAAAGACTTGATAGAAGCTGACCCGTTACCCGCTGATCCGTTGATGGAAATTCTGCACGCCATCGGCTGCCCCCTCATACCGCAGGAGCAAATGAAGGTGCTGGAGCGCAAGGTGTCGTGTGCCTACGAAGAAATGCGCCAACTGCGCTGCATTCTTATGGATCTGGGCAGAGAGGAGGATATCTATGAAAGCGATACGGATGAAAACGAATATGTGGGAGAAATTGGTGAAATCGGCACTGGGCTGCTTTACTCCCAAGATGAATACTACGAAGAATGTACATCGAATGCATCCTCTACATCACCACCCCCTTCACCACTGCTGCAGCAGTACACTGAGTCGGCATCGATTGCTGTCAAAGAGATAGAGGAGCCGCTATCCCCACAGGAAGAGGTGGACGAGGAGGAAGAGGAAACGCTCTGTAGTGATCCTGATTGCATTAATGTGCAGCTGTCATAAAATATCATGTATGTATGTATTACTTGCATATATCCAACTATATAACAAGTTATATAGAAGCATGTGCTCTCGGAGAGGGAGTAAATTTAAATTTTTCAAATTTTGTTAAACTGAATGCATTTTAAAGTTATTGAAAGTCAACGCCAGATCGTTGCAAATAATGTAAACCAATATTAAATATTTTATATGCTAGAAATCAAGTCAACGCCAGATCGTTGCGAATTATGTAAACTTATAGCAAAAAATAATCCTTAATATCAAAGGAATATTATGTAACCTGCTGAATAGCATCAAGTTCTTTTATAAATTTTGTTAAACAATGCATTTTATTAAACATTTTATGTTGAAATCGAAATAAAATCAACTTTTTGCAACTTTTAATTGATAATTCATTTCCCAAGATTACAGGTACAATATGTTAGTAAGTGGACTACAATCCTTAAAAGAAGTTTTGTTATTATTCAATAGGTTCACTTTAATCTTATTATTTTTATTATAATAGATAATTTGGACAATTGGAATCATTCACATTTACTGCTGAAGCGTTGCTCCATAAAATATACAACACATGTTCCTAGATATAATTGACTGGGGAAATCAGTAAGTCAATAACCCGCAACATGTCCGTGCATCCGGAACATAACAAAACAAAACATCAATGCAATTAACCCGAAACATGTTTGTTTGTCGACCATCATTCTGTTTTCGCTGCTGTTTAAGCCAACTACAATTCGTATTTACAACACATTTCAACTGAAAACATTTAAGTGGAACATTACATAGAGAGAAGAAGTTTCTATGTCAAAATTATTCATTTGTATATAAGTTTGAAAATGGAATTATCATTATTGTAAATATTTCAACTTAACTCGAGGGTCCGTTGTATCGAGAGACGACTGCAAGGCTGTCTAATGCATGTCTAATATGCATTAATATCAAAATATTTTTTTTTTAACAGCTTGCACTTTATTTACCGTTGACTGTTTTTGCCTTGCCAAACCAAATTATATTAAATAATATTTTTGGTAATGCTTTTTATATACAAATAAAATATTTCATAGCTATATTGATATTTCAATAGTTTTATTATTTATTCCGAACCAAAATAAATAAAATAGAACACAACTTTTGGTGCAGTTATTTTTTGAATGGCTGGCAAATATTTGGTTTGTTATTTTTTGCACTTAATAATGCGGCTTAACTGTTGTGCTCGACTGAAAAAAATCAGGTTTATAGAATTTATTTGCCAGTACGCGATAAATCCATCTAAGCCCCAGGGGGTCGGTGGGGCGAGAAGAAGAGGCGTGGCATAGCTCGACAGCTGCACGTCACTTTGACAAATAAACTGCAGCTCTGTTAACTTTGTACATAAATATACAAAAATAAAAACATATTTCTGCATGCAAAAATACAACAACATAAAGGGGGCGTGGCAGTTGGCAGCTTTAGCGACTGTTAGAATTTTTTCCTAAATATTTATTTTCAGCTATCTCTGTTTTTTGACTTTGAATAATTGCTGCACAAATTGCCATTTAGCTGCCAGTTTTGTGGCTAAACAGCTTTAAAAAAATTAAGGAAAGCTCAAAGCGATAATTGATTGAAATACGAAATGCAGTCGCATCGGTTAACAAACATTTCTTTATTTCTTTACTCGATTTGGGCTCGCTTAATCTATGGCCAAATCTGTTCTGCCTTTTTATGCACTACCTCCCCACGTACGTTTCGCCCCTGGCTATCAGCCGAGCGTAGCGTAAAACTTGAACCACGTAAAATACGAGCCCGCTGGGCAGCAGCCGCAGCACAAACCAACCAAAAAAAAAAAAATGCAAAGAATATAAAGAATCTACGAAATGGGAAAACCAAATGAGAGAAAAAATGCAACAAAACGAACGGCAGTCGAAATGCACATCTACACATACATACACACCTATTGCCATGGCGTTGCCAGACTGACACGAATTCTAGATGAGCTATGCGAATACATATATACAAAAAATTGAGCGAGAAAGAGAGATAGATAGAGTGCACAAACTGTGGCTTTTAATGAGTTTGTGTTACACATTTTTTGGGGCACGAACTGAACTGACTTTCGAATAAAAATGTGTATGTGTGTGTGTGTGTTTGATGCAATTACAATTTAAATTCGGTTTAATATTGAATTTTGTGCTATAAAATAAATGTATTTAGTTCAGTTTAAATGTAATAAATTAAATTGGTTTGATTTAAAATGAATTGGTCTTAGCTGGGATTCAATTTACATTAATCTTTAGTTGAATAAATAACAAGTTTAACAGTTTTGATACATTGTGACAATCGTTAGGAATATAAAAATTATATGCAATAGTTAATATAATACTCGATATGAGATTATAACAAAAAGATGTTTCATATTATTGCTTTTATTTATTAATAAATGAATTTTCAACTCTCATCACACTTCATTTTACAGCGATTCATTTGATATACAAAAATTAAGTTCAATTTATAATCAAAATTGTTTAAATTATTTATTTAAAATATGTTTGTATACCAATTAATTCAGTTTCTTGCACTATTTATTTTTATTGTTATTAATTCGTATTTCATCACATTAAACGTAGCTACCAAGCATAAATTTCTCGATATGCAGTTCAATATGCGGCAGTGCAACATTAAAAGCGAACCACAGAACCAAATTACCCCACACCCCCATCCATACTCCATGCCATAAACTGGAAATGGGCAAAGCAAGTGCAACATGAAAAAAGCGAATCAAGTATAAAAAGAATCATAGTATAAAACAAAAATAAGAGTGCAAACAAAATGGAAAATGGTTGCAAGCAGAGCTGTGCTGGGGTCATAGCTCAGTTGGTTGTGGCATGCAGCATGGAGCTTCGCTTCAATTTCATGTAGAGTAAATTTTAATTTACAGCTCTTTTGTGACCGCAGGTTTTGCCAGCATGCGAACAGTCGAAAAAACAAACTTTTCCTTTTTTTTTAACGTTGGAATCTCTCTCATTTTTTTTGCCCCCGGAATGCTGTTTGTTTTGTGATACACATGGCTTTTTGGTTATTTGGCCAGTTTGGCTTGTTGAGTCAAATGATATATCCGGACGCTGGGCATTTGCTGCAGGCCAAACGCTCAGCCCCCTTCCAACTCATCCTCCACGTCCATTAGTTTTAATGGCCGCAACGCGGGTGGCAGCCGCGGGTATGTTGGGGGGGGGCAGTAGCAGCACAAGAGGCGCCAGCAGGGCTAATTACTGCCAAACTCTAAACTATGCTTCATTAGCGCCCCACTGAAAACTCTATTAGCCAAATGAGGCGGCGCGCAAAAAAATTAAACGAAAAAGAAAAGCACATAAAACTTTTCTGGCCCGTCCGAAAAACGTGCGGCGACTAAATAATGAACACCAATTTATTGGGCAAAACAGCAAACAACAATTAAAATGCAATTAAAATGCATAATTCACATAGCTAAAAGTGGGCGTGGCATAGGGTACATGCATATATATAATATATGTATATGTATAAAACTAAACGCAGCTGTGAAGGACAAATATTTTTTGTATATTATTTATTTGCTGTCAGCTGTTGAGTAAATTGCAGCACAATTTGGCCCAAAATACATCAATGTCTGTCACACACACAAACACGCACACACTCGCACAACTACAACTAAACGCATTTTATCATCTATTGTCATTTTTCATGTTGCCACAACAGCAACAACAACAACAATGACGACATGGAAAAAAAGGGTTAACAATTTTTATATGTCAACAAGAATAATTTGTGTCACGAAAACGGCAAAAAAAACAACGACGAACGAAACGAAATAACTTGGCTAAGATGACAGAACAAAAAGTGGCAAAGTGTTGTACACAAAAGCGGGTGGCATATTAATAATGAAAACAGGACAGCAAACACACACACACACATTAACACAGGACAACTAGCACAGATACAAATGAAAGAACAACAGCAAAACAAACTGCCACAAACACGTTTAAGACAGCAACAACAAGGCAACAATAAAAGTATGCTAAGGAATCAACAAGCAGCTTAAAATTAATACACACAACACATACACATACAATACACCTACACACAGGCATGCATAAATATATCGTGCCACGCCTTCATAACAAGAACGGCCGCGAGCTACGTGCAACGCCGACAGCCGCATGTGTGCTACGTGCACGTGTCATAATCCTTTCGCTGTGCAACATTTTTTGCCTTTGTTCAACACATTTTTTTTCTCGGATGCTGCTGCTCGTGTTGTTGTTGGGCTGAGCGTCACGCCTCTCAATTTTTGCAATTTTCACAATTGCCAAAAGTATTTATTTTTTATTTGTTTGCTTTTGTTTTATTGTGCAACATTTCTTTATTGTGCTAAAAGTTGAATTTTGCTTGAATAAATATTCAATTTGAAATTGCCCAAGTAATTTATTTGTCAACTTTATTTACAATAGCTTGAAGCACTTGTCTTTACGGTTTTCAATACCTTTTTATAATTATGATTATTACATTATGGACTCCAACAGAAAGTTAATTTTAATTTATTTACATTTTGGCTTAAAGCATTTTAATATAATAAGGTTTTTGCATATAGAGTAAATCCACATAAAATCATTTCAAACAGGTCATGAAGTCAACAACAATTCAAATAGAACAGTAACAGTGCAACATAGTTGTATGCTAGTTAAATAAGTATGAAAGTTACTTATTGTACATAACTTACATACACATTAATTATATTAATTTTACCCTATTATTGTTTAAGTCTGCCATTTAGTTTGACCAAAGAAAGAATTTAATGTTGCCATCCTACGCTTAGCATTCCCACTTAGCAGTACCAGAAGCTGCTGAAATACATTTACCATTGTGCTCATTTATCCTAATAAATAGAGCTTAGAGCCATATTTAGGCTTTGTCTAGCTTCTCAAAGGGAACTTGACAACAAGGTAGTTATTTATAGAAATAAATCTAGGAAGTGGGCTATGAATAAAGACTCACAGTGCTTAAGTCAATCTCTAATAATAATTGTTACAATATTGTTAAATGTTTTGGAGTATACTTTGATAAAAAGGTAATGTTACAATTTGAGACACATAGAGAGGTACTTAATTGTTTTTTGATTAATAGCATTGCTTGCAACATTTAATGGTACAGTCGAACTTCCATATAACGAAGCTCAAGGGAACAAGAAAAAACTTCGTTATAGAGAAATTTCGTTATATAGAATGGGTTTTTGACTGAATTAAATTGCAGGGTTCTGATTTTTGACTTCGTTCTATAGAAAATTCGTTATACAGAAGTTCGTTATATGGAAGTTCGACTGTATTTGTGAAGATTTCAAAACAAACTTTAATCTCAACTGACGCAAACATAATTTTTAATTTAGCTTGAGATTTTCTGTCTTGTGTCAAGTTGTGTTCCTTGACGAATAAAGTGTCCAATGATTCTTTGTATATTACGCATACGCCGCATATTACATTGCTGTTGAAATTTCCTAATGATGAAAGCGCGAATTTTGATAAGACAGTAACCAAAAAAGTTTTAATGGCACAGTGAAGTTAGGGGCAAGGGCAGGGGCAACCAATGTTTCAAATTGCGCGTACTTTCCCTAAGGACATTTGCGACACAGTTCTCTAATTATTTTGTAAATGCGGCCGCCCGCAACGCGCTGCGCTTCATTACAAACGAGCAGAAGCAGAAAGAAAATACGCACGCTTTTCGTTTTTTTACAAGTGTTGTTGTGGCTGCTTGTGTTGCTGTCTCTGAAGGATGAGCTAATCACCCAGCAAAGCGGCACACAAATCAACAAGCAAACAACGCCGACGACGCCGCCAAAGCGCTTGTCACGGAAGTTTAACGAGCGCCCAGCCTTGGGTTCATGGATCGCCAATGGACCCGCAGCCAAAACCGACAAAATTAATGGAGCAAATCAAACGAGCAAAAAGGAGGCGCAGCCCAGTTACAGCTCCAACTTCAATTCCAGTTTTAGCCTGTGTTTTTGGTTAATAATGAAAAGATTTGTGTGTGCCGCATACGAAATTAGCCGCAGCATCAGTGTCCGCCGTTGCCAAAGTTTAACATTTTCTGGTTCTTGTTATTGTTCTTGTTGACGCTCATTAATTTTGCACTGGACCATCACGACTGCGCTCCCGCCTCATGTTTTTAATTAAAGCCCAAGCGCGAGTTGCAAAAATATGAACTTCCGGCGCTGGAGCGACAAAGGGATATGTTAGGCGAGAGTGTCCAGAGTTTAATATACCCTATAAGTATATTCAATTTTTTTTCGTTCAAGTTTTTGGGTATAATAATGTTATACCTTTCTACTTTTAGTTGAATGTTAAAATCAAAGATTATTTGTTTTTTTTTTAAGTATTGAACACTATTTTTTTATTAGTTATTGATATTTATTCAATCTTTTTAAATTGTTAAAATAACTTAATCCTAATAAGCTAAAATTTGTAATGCAATGCTTGAAAAAACCGTATTGAAAAAGACCTATAAACTATTTTTACTACTGTTCATGTATTAAAAATAATTAATTTAATTGATTTTTACTGAGATTATTTATGCGGTGGCATAAATTTAAGCTTCCCCACTATTATCCTTAACAGGGTGTTTCAATATTCATTTTTGGTTTTCACAACCCCCACTTTATATATGTGCGCATTTTTTTACGTGCTGCCGGCTTTAATTAGGCAAACGGCGCATCGGAAATTACCAAACCATGAAGGCAAGACACGAGCACAAAAAAGACACAGACACAAAAGGACCCAGACTTAAAGACATCACCCCTCATATGCAAGGCATGCCAAAGTTTGCTGTTATCTCCTGCTAACTGTTACTTCCCTACCAAATCCCTCTACCCCTCTAACCACTCAACTGTTTGGCGGCCAACACACACAAACACCCAAAACTCGTTGAATTCGCATAAAATGTAATAATAATTTTGCACAACGCGTTTTTAGTGGGGTTTTGTCGGTCAAAAGTTGCTGTAACGGAAACAGCTGTTTCCGCACCAAGCAGTCTAACCCAAACCACCTCCTGCAAACATCGCCCTCTTCGCTGTGTACTCGCTGCCTGCTGGCGCTACACCAATTTACTATTCATTTGGAATTTTGGCTGCCGACTTTTGTGTTTGCCACCACACCGACCATAAAATGCAAAAGATTATAAAAAGTGCCGCTACTGTGGCTGCCACACAGCCAACATCCAACCGCCACTTCCTTAGCATACATCCTTGCATGCATTCATACATTTATTTCTGCCGCACAATAATAATAATATTATTATTATTGCAGAGAAATTATTCTGCCATATGACTAAGAGCTCTGCAAATACAACACGTTCTTTTAAATCAACACTTAACAGCGGCACAAACTATTAAAGGTGACCTATGGGAAAATATGCAGCAGCTTAAACTCATTTATTTACATAACTTCCTTTTAGAGCCAACGTATTGACTTACTTATTAATGGTTGTAGTTTAAAACAAACACTTCTTGGACACTTGTTATTTTTTACTTTACATACTTTAGCCACCAATCCCTGTCACACTCATTCAAAGTAGTACAACTGCTTATGTAGATGATCATCTTGGCTTGGAGTACTTATACTTGTGGCAAGTATATATAAGTATTTGAGCCTGCTAGCTGCCAAGTAAAACTAACTTTTTGTATTATTTTCTATTTTATTTGTTTTCTATTCGTATATGTGCGTTGCGCCTGTGTTCTTTGGCTGCTTTTGTGCATTAGTTTAAAGAATACACATCTACACAATTTTGCAAGTGGCAAAGTTTGCTCGTTGCAAGCTCGTAAGCATCCGTTTCAACTTCAACTCGCAATTTGCAGTCACTCGAGAGAGAAAGAGAGCGCAAGACTGCCTGCTGTAGGTAGATGAAGTTTGAAGTCACGTGGATGCCATAACATATCGAATTACGCATAACGTTCGACTAATGGGAATTAAGAAACTCTAACGAGCGTGACAGATGCAAATGAAGGCAACCCTGGCTGGCACTTTGGCAGCTCAAAGTCACATTTTGTTTGCTGTCTTATCGGACATGCAATAAACATTAATTTATAATCAATTTGCCATAAATCAGTCGTGTGCAGTAAAAGAGCTTTGCCAAATGGTGCATTTCGGAAATTTTCATAAACCTTTAAATTGTTGCATGGCTTTGAAGCACAAGCTTTACAGAATCCATTTACTGAGCTGGCATGATTTTTTATAGAACGAGAAAGAGCTAAAATAACTTTAAAAGCAGCTTACTGTATAAGCTTAAATTGCTTAAATCAAATGCTTTCGAATCAAACAAAAATACTTTAACATATTAAAGCAATATTATACCTATATAAGCTATATAAACTATTTTTGTAACACATAACGAAATCAGCTGGTTACTAAGTCAAATTTTATTTATGCAGCTAGACAGAATATAAAGCTTTTAACTATTGCTTTTAATTTTTAAAGTAATTATTTCATTATATGTTTATTTTTTTTTTAACAATTGACATTTATTAATTTAGCGTTAGGGTCTTGCAACCACTTAACCCAGCATCTATTGAACTTTTGTGCCAGGCCGCAAATTATATTTTTAACAGCCAAGAGGCAAACTCACGAGGCTTTTTGCAATTTACCACATGCGAACTTTTTTTTGGGGGCGCCTGCTTCTTGCCTGGCCCTCAAGGGCTGCTACGGTTGCGAGATGCATGTGCTGGAAATTACATTTTCCACATTAATAAAAGAAAATAAAATGAAGAAAGAAAAAAAACATAAACTGAGCTGCTGCTGCCGTTGTACGAACTATGCAAATGTGCCGCGTGCAGCGCACCAGATAAAACTGAAGCAGAGACACATGTGTTTTTTTTTTGTGTGTATTTTCTTTTATTTTACTTTATTTTTTGTGTTTCTTTTTCGGCAGTCTCTGGTGTGTTGGTGTTGCCTGTCTGGCTGACTGTTGGGTTGGGCTTAGGTTTTTGCAAGTGGAAAATAGTTCAGAAAAGTAAATATACATAGTAGTCACACATAATGTGCAGCAGCTGTTGCCGCCAGTGCCAAAAGTCACAATAAATTTTTGCATTAGTTTCGCAGCGCAGTTGCTACAACGTTTCAAAAATACGAGTATCCCGAAAAAAAATATATAAATAAAATGCAAATCATGAATAAATAAATAACGAAACGTGCAAATACAAAAACAATGCGTTGAAGGCAACGTAAAACCTTTTGCTTAACAAACGCACAGAGCTTTAAACGAGGAGTACAGCAGAATAAGCCTCAGGTTATTAAGACTCTTTTAATAAGAAAATTAATTAGTTCTTAATTATCTTTTGCTGCGTGTACGCAGCAAGCCACAAAAAACCGCAAGAGCCTGAGATCCTACCGAAGAAACGAAAAGTACAGGGACTTTAAAAGGCTTTAAGGAAAACTATTTTAAATTTAGCTAAACAAAAGCTTAAGCAAACATTCAGATAGAATATTGTTTTCAGCTTAAACAAAAGTTATTTTCTAAGATTTAATTCATTGATAAATTTTTTTTACACAGTGTAAATCCCTTAGCTGTACTTTTCGTTAGTATATATTTGACTCGCATATACAGCAAAGATGATTATATTTCTGTGAATGTTCGCAGAATACTTGCAGATGCTTTCCCAAATGTAGGCATAGCTCTTTTGTCAGTCCATGCAATGACTTTCAATGCCGCAAGGGTTTTAAGTTTTATGCCAGCTTCGGGAGCTGGCAGGGTTTTTGTTGTTTCCGTTGTAGTTACTCAAGCTTTTTATTGTTGCTTCAAGTGGTTGCTATTGCTGTTGTTGTTATTGGTGGAGAGATAACTACGTGCTAAGAAATGTGTAACAAACGGCACACACTGAGATACATTCACAAACCAAGATACGGACACAAGTACAGATACAGATGCAGATACAGATAGAGGAGATAGAGTCGGAAAGGCAACCGCAGCCAGAACAGAACAGAACCGAACAGAACAGAACAGACAATGGCAGTGGCGCACCACGTCTCCATGGACACATTCTAATAAAAAGGAAGCATTGAGAACGCCATTTTGTGTTGCCATTTTTGTGCTGCTTCCTGCCAGACAAGCCTAGTCTGCTTGTCTGTGTGTGTTCCCAGCTTTGCCAGTGATGCGAAATGCTTGTACACGGCTCTACCGATAGTCACTAAAATACACATTAAATAGCTTATAGCTTTGGCAAAACTTATGTATTTTATAGTCCCATGTCCAGTCGTATATAACATTAAGGTTTCTGTTTTTGTCAGCACTGATTCTCGATCTGTTTGCAGTTTGACAGTTCAAATATTTTATGTTCTTTCTTTCTTTTTTTGTTAGGCATTTCAGCTATAAATGCCGCACTACTTGAATGAATCTCTTGGGTGTAATAGTTTTCAAATGGCTTTTATGTATCTAGCTGCATTTTTCGCTATCGCACACACCAGTGTGTGTCTTCTGTCCCTTTCCCCCTCTTATTCTTTTGCCAAAAAAAAAACCTCAACAAGGGGAGCAACAAATTGCCATTATATGCATTTCGTGGTACAAACGAGAAAACACGCGCATCTCACATTGAGCAGGACTTTTTGCAAGATGCTCTGCGGCGGCAACAGAGAATGTATTCAGCGCCATTCATGCTCGTGGGTCTTCAGTTTCAGCAAAAGCTGTTAAAAGGCAGCACAAACTGTAGCCGGCAGCCAGGTGTCAATTACACTATCATACAAATTTAAAACTTAAATGAAATTGTAAATGTAAAATTTAAAGATTGTGCAGCTGAAATGGAATTTTGAAGTTCATTGTATAATATTACGTCGAAATTCATTATTACGAAATTCCGTTCGACGAAGTATTTTCTTTAAAAAACAAATCTTTATAACGAATTTTGCTGATAAGTGCAAAACGAGACTCTTGTTTGATGCACTTGTGAGCTAAGTTTTAGGATGCAGTCGCTTGGAGTGTAATTTGTAAATGTTATTAAATGCTCGCAGCCAAATTTCAGCAAACGTAACTAAGATGAAATCATTCCACTAGCCAGTGAGTAGGAATGCGCTTCACAGCTAAGATACAGTTAGTGGCGAGTGTGTTTCTTTCATATGGCAGACACACATGGCGTATGCGCGATGATAATTGCTCACGCGGCGCACGTGACGTTTGCGTAATCAGAAATGATGATGCTTAGTTTCGCCATTGGCATTGTACTGCATCGCGTCTGCTTAAATTAAGCAGATTTAATTTGGATTAATGTGCTGCCTGTTTCAACGTAGTTGGTATTTCCGAATAGATTTGCCGTTCAGTTCGATGCTAATCTCTGCACATTTAATACCCCAAATGACAATCAAGCCTTTGGCCATGAAAATATATTTATTACAGTGCCTCCTGAGCCGTCCTTGTGCCTTCTTCCACACTGCAAAATTGATGTCACAGCCTTGGACTCGGCAAACTAATCAATTTACTCTTTCTTTCGATTCCTGTCAATTAGCGGCATAAGAAATACATGAAACTAATCAGCGCAACAAGCTGGGCAATTGAAGAGGGTAGAATGTAAACAAAATTCGTGGAAAATTAAGAGATAAAAGTCGCTGTTAGTAGCTTGAAAGCACTTGCAGAAAGTACGAAAATAAACGAAAGACGACAGAATTTCTGATTGAGTAGATTGCAATTTTGTTGGTTACCTATAAAATTTCATTTTATCTCTCCTTAAATCAGTTCTTTTTTATTCCTGAAAATACTGAGACAACACCTGTCACAAAATAAACTTCATCAATATGTTTGATTGGCTCTTTAATCCTCGAATTTAAATGTTTAGCTTACCTTTCCTGTAATTTCTTTATATTAATTTGTGCCTTGCTTGCGATGCCTAGCAACTCAGCCTTGTCCCTACACACATTTTTTCCACTTCCATACATTTTGTTGCCTGGCATCGCAATTTCATTTGTGTGCTAATGGTGAGCTTTATTTAAAAATCCTTACATGTGAAATCCTTGTGATGTTATTTATATATTTGCAACATTTCCTGCGCTGCAATATAAATGAGCGTAACACTGGGCGTATTAGCAATTTTAATGCACTTGGCCTTATGGCACTTGCTTGCTCTCTCACTCGCACTTTCACTTTCTCTGTTTCGGTCCTATTAAATGCTAATTTCGCATACGGAGCACGGCACACGGCACACGGCCAAAAGCTTAAAGCCAGGCCAAGCAGAAGTAAGGCACAGCAAACCCAAGCGAAGGACGAGTTTCATACACACATACACACACGGTCACATACACACACACACAAACACACTACATGACATTATACAAGTTATTATTATGCAAAGGATACGCGTTGCCGGCGACTCTTGCTGTTATCCTGTTGCAAAAATCTTCGACGGTGTTGGTAAATTTGCATTTATTCATGGCATAAATAAAGCCATCCTTCCAAAAGAAAAACGCAAAGAAAAACACAAAAAAAAAGCATTGCACTGCAGTTCCTCCCAAAAGTAAAGCCTCTGGTTGTTTTGGGCGCCATTATGTGGATTTCCTTTGCACTTTGGCACAATGTATTTAATTTGAAATTTATTTGTACCTGTCCATCACCAGTCGCAAATTTTTTGTTGTTTATCCAAAACTCGTGCAATTACATGTAATATTTAACATCTGGTTAGGGCTTACGCGGTTTTAGAACCACATTTATGTCCGAGTTGTCAGTGGATTTGAATGTTGAGTGGTTTTCTCATCTGTGTGGCTGCAGTCTTGATTTGCATTCAACGACTAAAATGTAAATTTACAAAATCCGTAATAAGCGCAACGCATTTTTGATTACCAATCAAATTAATATCAAATTTTATGTAGCATGTCAAATAGATCAGAGTTTAGATGTAACTGAAAAACTCATATATAACGAACATTTTTCAACCTATTAAAGTTGTATTAAAGGCTATGCTTGAAACTAAAACTTAAAGCTTAGTTAAATATAAACTTTTAGGAAAATTAAGTTTTTGAAGATTTTTAAAAATAAATAAATTAAATATAAATCAAACCTCTAACGATTTCAACACTGATTTAACAGTTATTTATGCCGTGCTACAACTTAACCTCAAATTATAAATTAATCTAACCTCAAAGTGTTGGCAATCTAACCTCAAAATATTAATTGCTTGTTAGCTAAAACCCCAAAAGCATACTTATTCCAACCGCAAATTACAGAAGGCAGTACTATTTGAAAAGTTTTTGTGTGTGCCAAAAAAAACAGCTTCAGCACTAGGCACAATAATTTCAAAACATAAGCATAACAAACACATCGAATTAAGCAACCGCAAGGCGTAAAACCACATAATATTGAATTAGAAATGCGTAAAATTAGCTCCAAATATTTAGACGACATTTGAGTATCGGCCACAAAACAACTCCCCCGGGTAGTGTTACCCCGGACCGCCTCTCCTACCATCCTCTTTGCTCTGCCCAGCAAGCCTGGAGGCTAACATTATTTTATGCACCAGACGCTAGTGTTAACCGCTACATATCAAAATAAATTAAAATTAAACAGCGCAAAACAAATATGAAAACTCTGTAAAAATTTCCCTTGAGTCGATGTGCGCGATAACACTGAGCACAACTATAAGCCCCTCTAAATAAGACCAACCGCAGTTTTTGAACGTATACATACACACACACACACACACACATCCTGGCTGAAACACCTGGCCTCACAAAGATATGCATATAAAGCACATACGCCATATGGATATGGTTTGTTTAGCAGAAGCTCCGTTTTGCGGTAAACAAGTCCCAACTAGTTTCGTTTTCTCTTTATATGCTCTGCAATAGTTGATAAAAGGGTGTTTAAGTCTGTTGTGAAGCCCACGAATCTTTATGACAAGTTTTGTTATAGATTTAACATAAGCATGAGATGCCCACTGATAAATTGTGAGAACTTATATATTGTTTTTGACAGAGTATTCCTCAGATGGCTATAATCAAAAGTGATTTTTATGCTTGTACTTTTTTTTTTGACATATAACCAAACAAAGATGGTTGCTGTGTTGTCTTCCTGCTGCTTTTGCTGTTTTTGATGTTGTTTTGCTAGCTTTTCATTTGGCTGTAGTTTGAAGTGTATTTACTTAAAGTCTGCCCCCCGTTTCTGCACCGCAAGCAGTTGGCTTGTCAGACATGTTCTTGGCTTCGCTTTTGTGAAAGACACTTGAATTTTTATAATTTTTAAGAGTTTTTGTCAATTAATACAAAAAGAAAAGAAATTCAATAGCTAAAACTATTAAAACGGAATATATTTCAAAGTTTATTTATTAAGTGATTTTGCAATGATTTTGAAATTCGGAACACATATATATGAAATGTTTTGAAATTAGATGTGAGGAAGCTCAAAAATTTATTTATAGTTACTCCTTCCAAACATTTTTCTTACATTCTGCCTATCTAATCCTTTCTCCGTATTCCTATTTACATTTTGTGACGCCCTTCTGCTTTTGACTTGTCCATGAGCTAACTAATTCCCTTCCCGTCCCGTTTGTTTTTTGTACATATAGCATTTTCATTAGCACTTTAATATTTAATGACTGCTGTTTATCGTACATAATTGAATTCAGTTTCTTTGCCTTTTTGCTCATTATATGATTATCTTTTGTTTTGTAATATTCGCAATATGGTTAAGCCGCCCACACTTTGCTGGGCAATTTTTATGAGGCTTTATTGTATGTTTTTCTGCTGGAGAAGTTGATAAATAATGCAAGAATTGCCTTTGGTTTGGTTTTTACGCTCGTCATTAATGGGCAGAGACTTCTCCGACCGCTTTCGCTTTCCATTCATAATTCTCAATCAAATATCGGGTCGAAATACACTTGTATATACCACCCATACATATATGCACATGCATATATCCTGTAAATGAAAGCTTTTGGTAATGTGCGAGCACGAAACATGATTTTCTTTATGCTTTCATTTTTTCGCTTTCTTGTACGTGTGTGGGAGGAGGGGAGATGTCCGTAAATAAGAGTTACATATTTTTGGTTTGCCTTTTGAAACCGAAATTTAATTAATGCGTTTTCTTCGTGTTTTCGCATATTCATGTAACCGTTACCATAAGAATTGCTCTCGGCAAGGGCCAAAAATCTGAGCCCCAACACCTCTGAAGGTGTATGCGTGTATGTGGCACGTTTTGATCATTAGCCGAACTGTAGGTGTTATAAATATGCGTTAAACTGCGCTAATATGCATGGCAATGAACGACACAACCCTATCAAAGCCCATACACCTATGCAAACTTACGCACATATATATAAAAGATACTATGTAAATGTTGCACACAATTTATGGCTGGCACATGGGACATGGTCAAGTCCAAGTATAAGGCGCAAGGACAACAAAGCAGCAGACTTTGAGGTCTTGTGTAACTGTTTTATGGCAGATTTTGTGTGCTTATCAAGCTGCACATTCAATTAAGAGCATTTTTTTTTTAAATTTTTAACACATTTCTTACCTTTGGGCCTGTATAAATTATGCTTTGGAAAGTGTTCACAATTATTTATTATGCCACGAGTATTGTGTTGATGGTTGTCGGAGGAAAGCAGCAGACAGAAAAAAAAAGGTTTAAACGTAAACAAGCAACCCGTTGGTAATAATTCAAATAAATTTATACATTTCGCTTGTAAAAGAAACTGAAATGAAAAAACAAAAACTAAGCGAAAACAAAAAACCGAAACAAAAGGCAAAAAACAAAAACCGCAAACGGCGCGTTTAACTTGGCCATCAAGCATCATTTGTCAAGGCGTATATTTCATGACTCTTTAAACTCAACACAGACGTGAGTTCCTAAATTTTGCTTTCAAGGGTTCTGCAGACGCTGCCTGTCATATGCGAGCAAACATTGTGGCTTTGCTTATTAACGTAGTATTTCTAAAACACGTGCAGCTCTTGTAAGTCCATCATGCATCAAGCGTGCTGTCATCCGACACAGACGGACGGCAACTGACGCTCAACTGACATTGATTGCTCCATAGGAAACAGCAATTCAAGCCAATACTAGCTTGGAAAACTGTCCATCACTTTGCACACTGTTGTGTTGAGAGCATACTGAGATATTATCATTAGATTTTATGAAAGTTTGGGCACGACGAACTGAGGCCATCCAGACATATATCTTAATTAAAATATATTTTTTAACTGTGCTGTATTTTTGTGTATGTTGTATCAGCACTTGTTTGTAGGCTAACCAATTTCGATGAACTTTCCATTATCTTAGTAAGTCTGACTGATGAAATTATGTCCGGTTTCAGTATTACAATTTCTTGGATCAATTATTATTTGTTAAAAGCTTATACAATATGCCCTTGATCAGGAATCTGTACAATCTTTATTTAACTTGTGGAAATTTTTCAATAACATTAACCATCTACGTATAATCTTAACAGGGCATTTGATGTTCGACTGGCAAAACAGCATTAGTTTTGTCGGTTTTGGTTTTGTTTTCCTTTGCGGTTGATAGCTAAACATTTTTCATCTGCATTTTGCTGTGTTTGCTGCTTTCATTGTCCGAGTCGTTTTGATTTTCATATGACAGTCGACGCGTCTGTGGCATCGTATACGTAATCTAGCTGCCCTCAAATGTATGCAACGATTTTTTTTTGTGGTAGGTGTCGACTTAATCAAAACGCCAGCTGCCACACACGTGGCATGGATTTCGTTTTAGTTTCATCGTGGTGGCCATAAAGCGCACACGTGCATAGACTTAACGCAAGTGAGATGGCAATACAGATAAAAATACAAAGAGACAGCTAGATTCAGAAAGAGAGGGAAAATAGTCAACTTCACAATGTGTTTAGCATTTTCTAGCAATTTGCATAAATTTGTAGTTTTGCCAATTCCCCAATTCGCCATTTTCTTTGCTCTTCTTCATCGTTGCCACTATACAAATTTTATGCTCAACACATTTTCTGCTAGAGCTGCAATTAATGGAAAGCTTCTTAAAGCATTTCCACAAATGCATATGAGTTCTCCTTCTCACTCTCTCTCTCTCTCTCTCTCTCTTTCTCTCTCTCTCTCTCTCTCTCTTTCTCTCTCTCTCACTCTTGTATGACCTCTTAATGAATTTATACAACTTATTTGCCAGCTGACAACTCAATTTATGAGCTATACTCTCCGCACGCTCTGTGCACTCAAAGGCACTTTCCTTTTATATTCGACCACTTTTCGACCACTGCCATCTCCCCGAACCACCCGCTGGTCAACATTGCACACAGCTGGCACCATAAATAAGCAGGGGCCATGCAATTATGCGCTTGAGCTGTCATTGCCCGTTGCCCGCAGTTGTGAAAATTGCATATTGGCATAAATTAATCAGCTAGCTGCAATGCCAGCTGTCTCTGATTGGCCCAATTGGTTCAACTATTCAATTGACTGACGCCCTACGGCCACTATTTGTGTGTCGCTTTTCTTTCTCTCTCTCTCTCTCTCTCAGCTCAATCCAGTTACCTATGCATATAAGAAATCGTCCAACAGCGCGACATTGATTGCATATTGCAAATACTTCACAGCCTTTTGGATTGTTAGCTTGCAGCTCAAAACTGGCTTTGATTAAAGCTAATTTAAATTCATGATTTATATGCATTTTGCTTTCAGTTGACTAGTAAAAATGTGCAATCAACCTGCTTCTTTTCACTATCAAAGCTAACTCATTGAAGCGACAACCTTTAAAAAATGACCAGCATATAAAATTGTTACAAATACAAGTTCAAAAACTTCCATCCTCATAAATACAAATACAAGCACCATTTTGGGAGTTATGGCAACGCCTTAGAACTCCTTCTACGTCTCTATGCACATAAGAAAAACAAACTGAAGAGCACTTAAGTCGCATTGCTGGCTAAAAGCCACAGTTGGATGAGTTGTTGCTTTGCTGCCTTGCGTTTACTTGTGGGTTCAGTTTAATTGATTTGCTTTAAGGCTCAACCGAACTTGACGCAATGGCCTAACTGGCAACACAACACAACAAGAAATAAAGAATGAAAAATATGCTTTGCCGAGCAGCAAAAGCAAAAGGAAACGGCAGACAATTAAGCAAACGTAGCACAGAGAGTCTGGAGCTGGCACACTACTACTGTATACTGTGTGTGGCAAGTGGCAGTGAGAATTGCAATGAGAACTGCAGCAATTACTTACTCGAAATCTGCTGGCTGCTCGGCTAAGAGACTTAGCAAAGTCTCGACTTTTGTGGCTGCAGCTGCGGCGTGAAAGTGAAAGACTTTTTCCCAAGGATTTTCATTGTTGCGGTTTGGGGATTCTTCTTGCTCCCTCACACTTATTTGTTTGCGCAAAATATTGCAAAAGACAGCAGGGCAAAGAGCGTAAAGAATTGTGTCAAGCGTTTTGCTTCTGTTTTGATTTGCGTTTTTGATTTGCGTTAGCAAATTGAAAGCGATCCAACATTATTGTATTTTATTCCAATTCCTTTAAGCGCACGTTTTCAATTAAATTATTAGACAAGTTTAACTCGTTAAATTTAAGTGCAGCTTTATCTGTGGCATGCAACAAAGAGGCAATGACCGCCAGTCGTCAGTCAGCCTTCGGCTGCAACGGCAACAAAAGTCATTTAAAAATGTGTTGGAAATTAATTACAATTGCAACCAAATTGGATAGCCGCAAATAAGTTCGCGCAATTGCCGACATTTTATTGGTGCCACAGACATACAAAAACAACAAGAAACACGAATGCGTTTCGTAGGCGATTTTAAACGCGCTGTTTACGTGACATGCACAACAAGTGTGCAAAGTGGAAAGGAGGCCAAACAATGTAAATGCAAGACACAGGGAGAAAATGTGCGGATGTTTAATGAGAAATGAAGAGAAAGAATCAACTAGGGAATGAGAAGAAGGAGATAGGGAAAAATACTCACACAGAATGACTGAATGATTAAAACTGAGAAGAGACAGTGATAAATAGAGAGCACGAGGGCCAATATGATGGTCTAGAGAGATAGAGATAGAAATAAAAGAAAGAGGAAAGAAAGGAGTGAGCAAATTTAATTTTAAATTCGTGACAAAAATTTAAATCCGAGAAAATTTAAATTTAAGATTAATAAATCAAAATATATCGGAAACAATGAAATCTATTACTTCTTATACTTCCCCAACCCAAACAAAACTCTAAAAACAACAAAACTCAAAAAGTACCAAAGAACTTAATCATTTATTAACTCAAAATTTGAATCGATTCAAATAGCAGCCACAAGTCAAAAGCACTCACTCACACTAACGTTGTTTCAATTGTCTGCTGGTTTGTAAGCGGATCGCTTAATATTTCAAAAACTGTTTATGTAAACGATTTAAAAGAAATTCTCCAACAGATTTATATGGCTGCATGCTTAAGGAGACGATGTTGTGGCACTCTTGGGTTGCCGTCGCGTCAACTTCCTGTACTGTGCTGAGGCGCCCCGCCAAAGCAATCACTCAAAGTTGTCCGCATTTGCATAAACACTTCTAATCCTAATGCCCAACAGACTGCAGCCAGTGCTGCGAGCTACTTACAGTCAATTGACCCTCCACTCTCTACCCTGCTTCCCTCTCTTTCGTGCTCTCTCTCTCTCTCTCCTTCTTTCTTTCTGTCTAATAGCAACGCTACAAAACCTTGGAAACACTTGTCAGAAGCAGAGCCTTCACTGATGTTGCTTGGGTGCTGCGATTGCTTGTCAGCTTGGAGCGAGTGCCATTTTGCTTTTCAGTTTGCTTTTGCTCGGCTACGATTACATCAAACAAACGTTTGGCCAGCGGCTCGTGTGTCATTGCAAGGAAAACGCCGTTGCCGGGCCACAATGTGGTCCAGACCTAGCTCTTGCTAAAGTTCAAACAATTGGCAGCTTGCTACAGCAACCACTGCACCACCACAAACACTTGAGCCGTCAGTCAAAATGTCATTTTTGTGGCATTGGAGCTAGTGCTTCGATTTTTATGCCCCGTAGCCATTACAAGGACCTAAAAACGATTGTATAAATATGTTCGAAATTAATATATATTCCTGATATTCAAAATAACTACTTATCTTTTAGTCAGCCAAACTTTACATTAGTTTATAATTGACTCAACAAAATCTTGTAAAAATCGGCCAAAAATATTTTATTTTTATTACAAGTTTTATTTGCTCGCCTTACCACAACACCCCAGCCTTCATCCATTCACCCTTTTCAAAGTTTTTTGCGCCAAAAAATAAATCTGATTAACTTTGTCAAACTGCAAGTGTTGTAAACTCTACTGCTCATACTCTTTATAACATAGCTCATTGAATGTTTCAGTTGATTTGGTAATTTATTTAAAAACTACAAATATTTGAACTATTTAGAAAATTGTTAGTTAAGACGAAATTAAAATATAGGTAATTATTATTAGCATTCAACTTTAATTATTTTTACTTTTATACCATAAATTATACAACAGATATCGAACTGAAAAATATTAAGAATTTTTTTGAGACTTATACAACAAAGCTGCTAATTATAACAAAATATTCATAAAAATAATAATATTTAATCCTCGCTTTACATCTTTAATAAATACTTATATAAGAAACACGCTTTTTAAAACAACTGAAAAAAATAATTTTTCAAATAAGCTCACAACAATAATGATCGATGCTTATAAAAGCGTATTAAAAATATCTTCAATCGTTTACCTCTTTTAGCGTATCTCAACTTTTATACCCAAAGTTTCTACATTCATTTAGTTTTCTAGCTCATATAATTTTTTTTCGTTGCTTAAAGTTTGCTTTATAATTTCAGTAAGTGCTCGAGAATTTACGCAGCGCCATTCAAATTACAATACACTTGGAGCGCTTAGAGGGCTGTTGCCCCAACTGAATTCTCCAGACTCTTTTGAATCTTCACTCTGCACCCAAAACTGCCGCACTTTGCATAAATTTGAGCTTGAAGCATTGCACTTGCTTGACACATTTTGTTTGGCTGACGATGTAAGCTTCTTCCTCTCTTCATTCCTCAAGAGAACAAACAGTTTTACTCGTAACCTCTGGCCAACTTTATTGTTGCTATTCGTTTGCAAGAAGAATGAAAGAGAAGAGAATGCAAAAAAAAGTCATTTAACCAGCAAAGTTTTGTCTCTGGCGCAACAATTTACCGGTAAAAGCTCAACATTGTAACACTGGTTTTTCACTTTTCACTAAGTACCAGGTTTGTGTAACACATAAAAAATCCAGCTGCAGTCCACGGCTGCTCCCCCTCCTCCCCTCTCGATAGAGGTGTTCGAGGGGTTGTAGCAATCTACACAAGTTTTGTCTCTGTCTTTTGGGCAACGTGCGAAGTTTGTCACTCTGTCAAAGAAATATTAAGTCTGTGTGTGTTTGTGTAATGCATTCACCTTGTAATCCACAGCCAGCCAGGTTGTGTTGGCTGTTAGAGGGGCTGCAGATTGTAAAGGGGTGTAGCTGGCGCCTAGATGTCGTGTCAGCACAAGTTTTGCATTCTGCCATGTGTTTTTCTTTTGTTTGTCTCTCTCTCTTTCTCTTTAGCACTGCACGTCGCACGTCCTTTAAGTACTTAAATTAGTTTTCATAGTTTGGCGCCATTTGGGCCAACCAGCCACAGCCCTATCGCCACTTGCATCTCTTCTTCATCTCTTTCGCAGTACTTTCTTCTTTTGCTGCGTGAAAATTAATTCTTTTTTCGCCTTTTGTTTATAAACTCGCCGCTGGGGCGCTTTTGGTGCATACAACTTTTGGCATTTTATGTTGGCTGATTTTATTAAAATTTACAACCAAACACAGTTGCAATTTAGCTCAACAAAGTTAAGGAACATTTGGGGAACATGCAAAGAGTGGTTAAAATTTCTTTGAGCTAAAAAAAAAGGGATATGCAAACATACTATAAACATACATAAAAATACTAAAGATTTCTTAAAATTTAAGTATGTAATTATTTTACTTGGCAATTCTGATTTATTTTTACCTAAATAAAGTTAAAAACTGATATGTATATAATACCTAATTTTGTATGTTAATGCTGTTTTGTATGTTAATGTTTGATGCGTAAACACTTAGATATGATTTTTGCTAATAATATCTGAATGCACTTTTATATATATATATGTATAGTATATTTGTTAAAAGTCTTCTTTAGCTTAAAGATTTTCTTGTATCAAAATAAGGTTTCTCATACCTTACTTTAATAACCGTTGCACTTAAAGTTAAAATGAATGAACTAGCAATAAAACTTGTGCAATTTTAGACAATCACTAGATGCAAAAGAGTTGTTTGTACGCGACGCTTTAAAACACAGACACACTCCAGCACACACATTCACCTACATATAAATCACAGACAATACAAATAAACAGAACAGACAGAATGAGGGAGAAAGCGCGTCGAGAACTGCAGTTGCTATTGCATTTGCGCATTTCCGGTCAGCGCACGGATGTTCCGGTGATCAATTTTCAAATACGCTGTGTCAGTCCACTGGCTGGTTGGTCAGTTGGTCTGTTATACTATTTGGCTACGTTGGCAATATAAGCAGCAGTAGAAGGTGAGAAGAAGGGTGAGGTGCATTTGGTCAAAACTGTAATCGACCTGACGCCCGCTCATCCACTTGGCTACATTTTGTAGCCCTTCTGTAAAATTGAATACAAATTCACAGTTTTTGCATATTTGGTTACGGCTCACCACTCTACAGCTTCTCCATAAACACACACACACACATACACTTTGGTATGCACACATACAAAGTTGTGACTCTTCTATTTTTGTGAATTTCAAGCACAACTTTGCTGTCCGTGTGTTTCCTTCATTTCCATTTTTTAACGTCCGATGTCTTTTGGCTGCAATTTGTGCGCTCGATGGATAACAATTTTTGGCTCTGCAATTTGTATCTCAAATGCTTTATCATGTTAGTTGTCAGTTGTCGTTTTGCTTGCCACAAAAACCCAACCACAGACATTAGCGCAGCGTTAGCTCGAAAAAAAAGTGTTTACATCAGCAGTTGTTATAGTTTTGCGGTCTGTGAGAGCAAAAAACAGAAACAAAAAAGTAGAGATACAAATTATAAACAAATAGATGCACAACGCTCGGAAGCGACTATATACGATACCAATTACAGGCAGGATGTGCAGACAGGATGCTCTAGTTGAGTGCCTGTCTAAAGCTTTAAGCAGCAAATTTCTGACAATTTCCGCTCGCAGCTGTCGTCAGTTCTTGTTCGAACAAACTAAACTTTGAGTCGTCTCAATTAATGAGATTAATTAGCAGCTAATCAAATTTGCTACTACAACTTGCCACGACTGCCATTGATGTGTGCGGCATCAAGCAACTTCGCCCGTCAACCTTTACTAGTTCACCTCCTAGAGCAAACAAAAGTTAGCCACGTCAAACAACATGCCTGTCCGTCTGCCATGGCTGCCAGTCAATGTCTTGATGCCTGCAAATTGCTTGACGCAATCTAATTAGCTTCATTTGGTTAGCTACTTTTAGTTGCGTTGCTGTCAAAAATAAATTACGATTCTTTATCAGCGCCTTAGATGTGCAGTCCATCACTGACACACGCATCTTATATACATTTTTATAGTAGTTTTATTTATACAAATATTTTAAAGTAATTATTGGTTAAGTCTAATGGAATTTACTAAGCGGTTTCTCGTACAAAATTCACATAAAATTGAGCAGATTTTTATAGTTGAAAAACCTTTTTATACCAATACTTTTAGAGCTTTAAATCGAAACGCTATTAAATTGCAATTTTCAACAGTCGATTTAACTAAACAAAAACGGATATGAAATGTTCATCCATATTAAAATAAGATTCGAAAAATAATCAAAATAATGCGAAATATCTTAGAATTTATCCAACTGGTAATTTCTTTGACAATTTAAAGCACTGCCACAATCATAAACGCTTTCCTGACGCTTTGTTAAATCTCTTTAGTGAACTGCTGTTTGATTTGGTAAGGGAAATAAATTTGTGCTTGAGTTAAGTAAACTAGAAAATATTGCGCATACGCAGCGTTGAATCTAGCAGCCCAGCAGTAACAAGTAACCAAAGCTATTTTTGTTCAAACAAACTTAATTGACAGACACACACTTGTCGCTTGGTATTAGACTGGATACGCTTTCCAATTTGCTGCGCACAAATTGCAATTTGCTAGCAACGCGATGTCTTTGCGCCATGTGGCTGATTAGTTGCGGCGCCTGTGGCAGCCACTTGCCTGTGCGTTGGCCAACAGACACACAACCTTAGATAGCCAGTGCTTACTAACTTATTTATTGGCCAAAGTCCAAGGCAAACAGACAGCGTCTCAAGTATGACAACAGTTCTCTCACATTCTCAGCCATATAGTATATGATATCATATGATTTTAATGGAAAATGATGTTGCACGCAGCATGGCAAACACTGTGCAACTTTGGCTTATGCTGTCCTTATCTTGAATTTATTGAAGCCTCATACTTTTTCCTCTTTTTCTGTCGCTCTTTCTGTCATTTTTGTCTGTCTGATTTGTCAATTTTTCTTATTTCATTCATTTTATTATTTTTAATAGAAAAACAAGCGTCTGGCTTGTCAATTTTGAGTGTATAGCATTTGACAGCTGCACTTGCCCATCCACATGAGGATTACCGGAAAAAGAAAATATCACTCTGCAATTATTTTTGTTTATGTTATTTGCTTCTGCTCAATTGCTTGAATTTCGTTTGTGAAAAATAGCTGCTGCCAATTGACAACTGACAGCAGCGAACTGTACAAATATTAATTAATTATTTTGGTTTAAATGTCGACATTAAATTGACCCTCGTTGGGTTGCAGTTGATAATTATGTCATAACATTTGGCATTTAACTGTTGCTGTTGCCCAACCAACACACACAAATTGTTCACATTTTGTGGGTTAATTTGTATTTTTGCTGTGACATAAGTAGTTGTTGATAAATCAATGAAATGAACAGCAATTTTATTTCTTTATAAGCTTTTAATTGAGAATTTAATAGAACTAATGATTCAATAAATGCTTTAATTAAGTTGGTTTTAAGGTACACAATCTCAATTTTATTCCCTTTGCAGTACTCTTAGTTCTTGTGGCTTTTTCATACCCCAAACTTGTGACCCAATTTCTACGACTTTTTTTTCCATAAGCGTTTTTTGCAAGCCACTGGCCAGCTTTGGTCGGATTTGTCCTCCCCTATTTTTTCATCACAGTATTTAATACGATTAAGCTGCATCTAGGCTTTCGGTACCATCGCAGATAATCAGATGACAAAATTCGTAATAATTTTAAATTTTTTGGAGCATTTTTAATTGGTATGCTTTAAATGGATGCTTTGAATGGCTCATAAAGAGCCAACAATATTTGATGACACATTTTTCAGTGCAAAACGCTGACAATTCAATTGAAATACGGCAACGGACAGAGCAGAAAAAAGTTGTTAGCTGCAGTTTTGCAGCGTTGTCATCGAAAAAACGCCCATATCCCACACCCCTTTTACCCGTTGCACAAACAACAAAAAAATTACCAGCCGAACGCCAAAAAAAAAAAATAAAAACCAAATTAAAACAAGCTACGGGACCTGAATACGTTATGGTGGCGAGGGGAGTTACTGTAGTTCGTAAAAAAAACTAAAACAAAACTGAAAGCACAAGAAAAAAATGCAAATACTACTCGAGTGCATGCCAATGTCAAACAGAACGCTGATGCCCAGCATCCAAGCTCATCATCATCATCCTGTTTCGTGTTCTCTACTGCAAAAACACAATGAAATGCCAACAGCAAAACAAAAATAAGTAAATGAAAGAAAAAACTAAAATAGACAAGGGCAAGAACCCTAAAGAGTATAATAGGATAGGGGGAAGAAGAAAGATAACAGCACAACAAAAAGTTGGAGCTGTAGTAGAGCGAAGATGAAATGCTCTGCTCTTGTGGCGACACTATACAAATAATGTCATAAAAAAAAGATGGCGAAGTAATTGGCAAAAACAAGTGCGTACAAATAAGAGTGGATTGGAGAGGATAATATGGATAATAATAATTAATTATAATTTGGTAATATTAATTAATAATAATTGGTTGGTAATTAATAATAATTGGTTCAATAACATTTTTAAGAAGTTAAGTATTCATTAATCCAAAAATGGCATATGCTTTCAATATTTTAATTTTGCAATAAGTATTTAAGTATCATTTCAAGCCAAAAAAAAAACATAATATATATTTTTATAAACTCTAGAATGTTTTTAATACGATCAGCCCGTGTACTCTGTTCGTTAGCCACAACAATTTATTACAGCCTTATTCATTCTGATAAATATCTAGTTAAAAGGTACAAACATATATTTATATTTGGAAATAATAAACCCCTGGCTAAATGTCATCTTTTAGTCCAACCCTTTGTACCTGAAAAGTTTTGAATATTTTTTTTTTTTGCTCTTTATTAAATTGTGCACTTGCGAATCGGTTTGTGTATATAGGGCTGTACATTTTTTTAAATGTTATGTATCTGACTGCTCACGGTGTAATAAATAAGCGCAGCCAATCAAATATTGACGGAAAGCAAGTGGTGCGGGAAGAGTTGTGCAAACATGGCCCAAGCGGCCACAAGCACATTGCGTATGAGCGATATTTTGTGTTCGAAATAAATGAAGACATATCTACATACACTGAGGCTGTGTGCAACTGAAAGCTCATTAGAGCCAACAAAAAAAGAGACATAGAGAGCGAAAGAGAGGGCGAGCTTTGCATAAATAACAAGCTTATCCAATATTCTGTACAGCTTAATAAAACGCAACGGACAAGCATTACTCATGCCTCAAAACCCTGATAGACAGTTGTGCCATCGCTGTTGCGCTTGTCAGTTTATGCAACATTATGTTGCTAATTGGCAAAACTGTGTGCAGTTGAAGTTGTATTAAAAAAAAATATAATTATTTTTCAACATAAATTGCAGTAAAAGATTTGCTTCATTGAACACATTTATTACTTTAAAAAGGAAATCAGGATACTTGCCCCAGTGGCTGCAATTTCTCTTGTGGCAGGTGATGCGGGCTGATAACCACACACCTGCGGCGCAATTTTCTACACTTTGGGGCATTTTTTCTTTGCTTTGTCTGTCGGCTTCACCCAGGCACCTTATCATTTATCAGACATTCGCAAAGATCAAAAGCAGCGCCAGAAAGGCATCAAAATCAGCACAAGGCAAGCGAGGGGGGAAATTAAATCGAAGACGAAAAGACAGAGAGTGATAGGAAAAAGAGAGAGAGAGAAAGAGATAGAGAGAGAGAGAGCAAGGTTGATAACTGAAGCTTAAAGCGAAGTTTGTTATGTGGGCTGACTTGACTGTTTGTTAGGTGGGTGGGATTTTTCTTTATTTTCTTTTTTCTTTTTGACTGTCATGCCATTTGCTGAAAATGAAACTAATTCTGTTGATTGTGGCAAGGCAAGGCATTGTACCAAGCATCGACAGTTGATATATGGGCCCAGCATTGAAAGCTTTATATCTTTGTATGTCACTCGACAATTGCTTCTTTACAGCTAAAGGCGTTAGAAGAATAAAATAAAAGCAATTGCTGATATAATAGCCAAAAACTTAACGTAACTCGCCATATCCGAGTTAATACAAGTATTAATGTTTACAAACCTATGATACTGCAGATAAATATTGCAGAGCTATTAACGTTAATGGCTTACTTTTAAGTTTCTTGAATTTAAAAATATCTTCTCTCATAGTTGTCAGTTTACTTTGGTGTCCTTTTTGTATAAGCTTTACTTGCCTTACATATTCCAAGTGCTCAACATTGCTTAAGACATCTTTACTTAAAATCCTTTAAATACTTTAAGTCCTTGCAAAACTTTAGCCAGCACTTTCTCCCTTGCACACCTAAAACCAATCAGCCAACCTGCACTTCCTCTCACCGCTGTCTATCTTACCTTCCACCTGTCGCACATTTCCCGCATAACTTCACTGGCCTTTCCTTTCACAATGCTCTTTCCCTTTATGACATTTTATTATACCAATTAGACTGGGGCGCCTTGGGCCAGGCATTGTTCTCATTCTCGTGCAGCTTGCCCATTTTAGGATACATATTTTGTTTTGTCTCTACTTTATATGATTTTTTTGGTTTTATTTTCACACCTATTCTAACTGCGGACTGCTCGGAATTTACGGCTCTCGATTGTATTTTAACATTTATTCATACGCAAAGGCAAAGGACAGCACCAGCTTGGTGCCACTAGGTTTCACTGGGTACTCTCTTTGCTGCTTGTACCTCTAGTTTTTGCTACTAGCTCTTCACTCGTAGCACATTTTTCAAATGTGCAACACTTGCCGGCTGTTGTTGGTACTACTTTTGCTGCTGATGTTGCTTGGCACACAAATGACATTTACATTTTGAGCACATAATGCTGCTGTTGTTGTTGTTGCTGTGTTTGTTGTTGCAGTTGCCAGTGTTGACTGTGTTGCTGTGGCAGTACGAACGTAGCCCTAGGTGATAATTGTACACGGCGTCGAGTGTACAACAAGAGCGAGAGCAGCAACAACAACTGTGACAACAAGTGCAACACTTCAGCTGCAACTGAACGCTGCTGCCGTTGTGAATTTTAACAACTAACAACTTCCTGCCTTACTCACGACAAAGAGTTCAATTTTATGGCTTTAATTTTGCGGACAAAAGCAAATTAAATTACAGCAAAAAAAAAAAAAGCAAAGAATGTGAAAGCATAATAGAAAAAATGGCAAGGTCTTTAAGCCGTTTATCAATAGAACTGACCGCTGACCGCGCCCTTTTTAGCAAACCAATTGGCTTGGGCAGGCAATAAATTAACAGGCCAGAATGAGGCTGGACCAAAAGAGGAAGGAAGCAAATCATTGATTCACAATACATGAATAGAAAATAACTCTGGCTAAAGCTTACTTCAAAGGTTTGTCTGGTAGCCAGTAAATCTGTTATATGCTACGTTGCCATAGCTTATCGAAAGCTAGCTACCAAGCAGAAGAAAGGTCAATCAAAGCCAAAGCCAAAATGAAAGCCACTCTTTAGACACTCAATAACGACGATGCTGATAATGATGATAATGATGCTGATGATCAAAGCAAACTGGCAAACTTTACCGAAATGCGAAGTTTTCCAACAGGATATTAATGTGACTCAGCGACAAGCTGCACAATGTGAGAGCAAGACCAACAAATGGGATAAACTTTTGATGAGGCATTCAAAAAATAAAGTTTTGAATCGAGTAAGTGTTTGAAAGGGATAAAAAAAAAAACGATAACTATATTTTGGGCATTTCTTTACAGTAAAAATTAAGAAAATATAAATTTTGATGATGAATAGATTAGTTAGTGTTAATATAGAGTCACAGAAAATATTTGTGCATTACAAAAAGAAAAAATATGTTGTTTTTTTTTTCAACTGATTTGCATTAAAAAGTGTGCATGTAAAAAGTGCGAAAAGCTGACGTCTGTGCAGAAAATACCTAGTTAGGCTAACAAGCATAACTGTAACTAATCAACCAAAAATGTTTGAGTTTGCTATTTCCATATAAAGAGTTGTTGACAAAGTTTAGCACGTAGTTTCTCGGTTATCGTTATGGGTCGCTTTTCATTTTCGCTGATTTTACTGATTGCATTTTGGACTTGTCAGCAGGTTAATGCAGGTATGTATAAATTACATGTAGATTTGTTCAATAACTAATATATGAATATGCATATCAGAGGATGGCACATGTCCTTCCTTAAACATTCAGGAGTCAGACGATTTTGAAGAGCCAGAACCAATTGAGTCAGTTGAAGAGAAGCCAGGTTAATATATTTTAAATATATTTATAAGCATATGCAAAGTAATTCAAGTTTTATATCAGACGATGAACCTGACCGGGGCTCGTTTACTTGTCCTTATCAAAGAAGAGAGACTCCAAAACATTCTACAAAAACAGTTTCCACCGAAGAGACAGGATTGCAATCATCTACAATAAAATTGGTCATGGGTTGGCTTTTGAAATTATTACAATTTTATTTTAAAACATTTTGGTGATTAGCTAATAAACCATCTCATACATATATATATATATATTTTTTTTCAATCCTAACAGCTGTATAGCTTATTTCTTTGTCTTGCAAGCACAAAACCAAAGTTAACTACATTTCGTTGTTGTTGGTGGTACTCTTGTTGTGGTGATTGTTGTGTTGGCTTTTGTGTTGATTTTCCAGTTAGTCGCACTCTGTGCCTTGTGCAATTTAAGTTATGAAAAACGTTTCGTTTCGTTGCATTCCGTTTCACTGTGTTTACCCCTTTTCGTACGATGGCTATAACGGAACTAATGTTCATTTTGGCATGGACGCCAACTTTGGGCATCAGTTCAAGGGCATGGAATCAAATAATAATGTGTATTATTATTGAAAAATAATAAAAGAAAACAAGAGATGATTTAATTTAAAAAAAATCAAACCAATTTTGTTCTTTATTAGAATATTAAAGTACTGTTTTGCTAGTTATGCCTTGGATAGGGTATTCGCGAATTTTGATTTTGAAGTTGCTTTGTTGTTACTTCCTTGCTGTTATTGGTTGTTCTTGTTGTTGTTCGGTGTGGCGTTGTTGCATTGTTTGGCATTGCATGCATTTCACATGCGCCAGCAGCAATTCCTCATTTCCATTTCTGGTGGCGCTTTCCATTTGGTTTATTGCGAATTTTATTGTTTTGCGGTGGTTTATGGCACTGCCAACGTACTGTGTAAATATTTGCACAGCAACACATCTCCTCAATGCCAACAGGCAAATTCTCACAGATGCGTTTAAATATGCAGAAAAGTGCAATATTTGCTTGGCTATTGCAATCAGCACCATTGTTAATGGCGATGATGATGTTAACGTTAACTTTAACATTGCTGATGGCCAACTAAAATTTCATTTAAAAACTCTGGCTGCATTTATTTGGCAGCCATTGTTGGTCAAAAGCTGTAGCACGTGATTTCCTTGATAGCAAGATACTTAAATTTCTATTACACAACACAAGCAGCGACCTTAGCGAACTTAGCAAGAATGGCTAGCTAGCAAACAAAACAAACTGCAGTAAAACAAAGCGTGTAGAAATAATGTGCTAAATGAACAAGGCTCTTAAGTGGAAGGCGTTGAGCTGTGGGCGTCTCTCAGCAAATACAAATAAAATTAACTAAACTGAAAACAAATAACCAACGCTTCTACTCGTTGTCCAGTTTGAAAAGCGTTCACAAGCACAACACAACCAACAAACATAAACCAAAACCTGCAAAATAATTAAAAACTAATTAAATGTGATGGCTGTGGGCCTGCGGGGGGAGGGTGATTACTGGGCGTAGCGCTTGTTGAGATGCTGTAAAACTTAATTAACTAAATGCCAGGCATTGCAAAAACTAAAACAATAATAATAACTCGACAGAAAGTTGTGACGCCCCACTGGTCGCCCTTCTTTGCGCGCTCATAGGGGCGTATGAGTAATTTAATCATCTTGTTGGCATGACCAAAGCTTTTGTTGTCATCCACAAATGCAATTTGTGTCATAAGCAAACAAGAAACTTGCATGCCCCAAACGACTGTCACACAAAGTCAACAAAAGTTCGAAGGTTGTACGTGTGTGTTTGTGTGTCTGTGTGTGTGTGTTTGCAAGTGTGTGTGCAATGGTTATGGTGTTAGGAATAGACGCATCAGTGCAGAAACTGAATTTACTCATTAAGATGTTTTGCTAGGAAGAACTAACTTACTATTTATAACTAGAATTGCAATTACAATAGGAAATTTATTTGTCTATAATTTTCTTTGCGATTTTATTAGAGCTTTATTTTAATTTAGACAATCTTTATTTGATTAAGACTTATTTATATTAAATGAAATATTATTTCAAATGTTGCAATTTCAATGTGTAACTTAACTTTTTTAGTGATAGCAAACTGTGCTTGTGAAAATAACCTTCTTTTCAATACTAACCGTATCCATAAATATATGTTTTAAATTGCAGTTAAATAATCAATTCGACACAATATTATATTAACTTATTCAAATAAAAAACTTGCAAAGCTTTAGTCTACTTTTAAACATGCGAAGTGTCAGTTGGTGTTTGATTTCCCTGCTCTTGCTGTTGGGCACTCAACTTAATATTGCTGGTAACTAACTGTACTTAAGCGAAATTTGTAGGACTTCTTATAAAAAGTGATTAAACTTTAGATCAAACGTTTTTGCACAGTTTTGAATCATTTGTGAGGATGAGCGACTATATGATTGAAGAATTAAACAAGCTCGATATATGGAGTTTGGCACCAGAAGAGTCAAGAGCTAAAACAACAACTTTAAAAACAATTCTATATCCAACTAAACAAATGACTAGAGTTAAAACATATTTATAATTTATGTGGCCTTTTTTAATTAAATAAAATAAAAATGAGCATTAGAAAGTGTTCCGTGTGTTTAACCTTAAGATCTTTACAGCAGCTGCTTGTGCTTGTGATTCAACTAAGCAAGTGCTGAGACTTGCCCACCTTCGTATTTGCTTTGGCACTTCAGCCAACACGCGCTGTGACTCTCTCCGTAACGTATATCCTTAATCCCAAATCTGTGCAATGTTTTGTTTAACAATGCCTGTTGCCTGTCCGCAAAGAGTTCGATAGCCAGCCATTTTTGCCTTTGAATGTGCTAGTGTGTGTGCTTGAGGATATGTTTTTAGTATCAACATAAAAAACAATTCTGTAAGAAAACGTTAAATGCTGCATGATACATCTTCATTCGACAAAAAAAACTTTTGGTCAACTGACAAAATTTAATACTTTAATAAAAGAAATCCTGAGGTTATTAGCTTAACTTTACAAAGCATCGCGTTGGTTTTAATAAAAATTTCCAAATGTGCTTTACAAGTGCCCTCTGATCCTACAGCTTGTGTGCCTAGTAATCCTACTGTAGGTACGCCGGCACCCAGTCTTGTGGTTGTGCCTTACAAATTTTTTTGTGTTAGGTGCATCCGATACTTCTCGGATGATGTTGTGCACATTAAAAGTTTATCGAGTCATATTAGGGTGGAAAATTTAAATTAACACGCCCGAGCATATCTTTTTTAGTTGGTGTTCGCCGATTTTCACAGTTTGTTTAAGTTTTGGGCGCTCGTTGTAGGAGTTTGTGATGGCGTATGTATTTTAATAAAAATGGTATTGGTCGTGCACGCCTGACCCTGGGCCTCCGTGTGGAAAACTATTGCTTGGCCTACAAATGTTGGGCCTTACTTACTTGAACTTATGTAACAGCCTATTTTTGATTATTGTTGCTTACTGGTTAAACCCGTATTTTGATTATTCCGTTTTTTTAATATAACTTGTCGATGGATGCACTTCCGAAGGGGGTGGTGTTTGCGTTGACTCCTGTTTTCTGACGATTTTGGTTTGGTGGTTTTTGTGTTAAATATTACTAACGGCCGTTTTTATGTTTGTTTTATTCCCATGTATTAAATTTACCCCTCTGTGCTGACTTGTTTGTTTTTTGACTGATATGGATATCTGATGTGGTTGGTGTTTTAATCGCCACTGTTGTGGTTGTGATGACACTCTTGGCGGTGTTCCGTCTTGTGTTTTATCGATGGCCTACTGGGTTGGCCTATGAGTTAGGGTGTATGTGTGGTGATGTTGGACTTATATTTGTTTGATGATTGGTTGTTGTGATCCCCTCTGTGCTCCGGAGATTCTCCACCTTAGACTCCTGATTTTACCTGTTATATTATAATTTAAACCCGTTGCTTTGTAAACTAATTTTATAATTAATTTATATTGGTTGTTTTTTTGTGTGTATGAACGTTGTTTTTAGGCCTTGATTGTTTGGTATTTGTGTTCCCCTTGTGTGTATACCTTGGTTTCGGGGACTATGAATTGAAAACGGTTAAAATTTAAAAATGGGACTCTGTTTTTGTTGTGAATCTGTTTTTTGTTACATCTGTTTAATATTTTTATGTTGTGTACTTGTGCCCTACGTTTTATAAATTTGTTAACTAAGTATCTTTGTTGCCTGTTACCTGTGTAAGCGTTTGTGGGTGCCGTTTTTGTGGTTTTTATCGTTTTACTTTATGTTGGTATTCCTTCCTTTTGTTGTATTGTTTATCGTTTACTGTGTCGCTTGTGCTTTGTCACCGTTTGCCTGGCTGATGGTGCCGGTTGTTTTGTTGTGGTCTTTGTAACCCCTTTTTTATGTGGTGCACGTGTTTTGTTGGAGGATTTTTTATTCCTAATTTTAGTCTACGTTAATTTGGGTTCCGTTGTGCCCCTAAGTTTTGAAAATAATATGTTACTGCAACACTGTGTTATTTATGCCTTGGTTTTGTTGGCGTGATCCTCCACTACCTCTGATTGCTTGTTTAGGGTTTGAATGACTGGTTGTTTCTTTGTGGATTTGTGTGTTGTGATATATTTGTTTCTTGTTGTGGCTTGGTCTGTGTGGAAAGTTGTTTTTAGTGTGTTACCTTTTGTTTGGTGTGGTGCTTGGTTGTTTTATTTGTTTTTAGTCGTGTTTTACTATTTGTTTTATGTTTGTGTGTGATTTTCCCATTGTGGTTCGGTTTTGTGGCTGTGGCTGGTGTGTTTTACTTACATTTACTGTTGGTTGTTTTTGTGGTCCTCGCCTGTTTGCGGGTGTTTGATTAAGTTTGGTTTTTGGTTTTTGGTGGCCATATGTTTGGGCGGTGGTGTTTATGCCCCAGCTTCCGGTGTTGCGTGTGGGCCGGTTTGCGGTTGGTTTTACTGGGGGGTCCGTGTCCTTTTATCCCCGGACGTTTTATTTGAGTTGGTTGCGTTCCCCGCTATCGTTGTTACTTGCCGTTTCGGTTGACAGCTTTTGACGCTAGTCTTTTTTTTTTATATTATTTATTTTAATTTTTATTTTATTAATTTTTTTATAATAAATAAGGCAACTGGAAGATAAACAAACCAAGTACGGCGGCAGCCGAACAAAAATGCATGTGCCTTGGGCTGCCAGTTAAAAGCGCATGAACATGCATCAGAACAATGCATGCCACACAATTTTCATATACCAATGGCAACAACTTTCACAAACATCCTTTGTGTCTCTTTGCCTATCTCTTTCAGTTGTTGCTTGCCCTTCAGGTCTATTTAATTTCAACTTGCATACAAACAGACAAACCGAAAATGGGGCACACAAAAGCGAATATTGAAAACGGTTTTTCAACTCCAGTGGCATTACTTTGCTTTGGCTATTGCCCTGACCAAGACTGGACTCAACTGACAATGAATGACCCGCGAATGATAGCAGGCAATATCAGCCAATTGGCCAGCTCTGTGGCAGAGCCCACTCAATTGTTGCCGAGTGCCGCATTGTGTGGAGAACGCTGCTTTCATATGCTTAATTGAAAACGGCATTGAATGCAATCGAGCAGCGTTCTCCAGCACTTTTACACAGAGAGTAGAGGGTAAGGGTAGAGTGAATAATAACAACATTCGAAACTGCTGGCGTGGCCACAATCCTTTTATCAATCGTGGCAAGCAAAAGCGTTCTTCTCTATTCTAGTTTAAATAATCTTTGCCATAAGAATGATGGCTGTCTGCTGCGGTTTTATTTATACTGGATGCCTTTGTTAGGAGTGCAAGGAATGAAGTTTTAATAAATGTATAAAATGAATAGCTCGTCTAGACAATTGAATTTGCTGTGAGTAAATTGATAATTTAGAAAAGCATTATACCAAGAG
The DNA here is from genome assembly GCA_018904305.1 of Scaptomyza montana. Taxonomy (NCBI): domain Eukaryota; kingdom Metazoa; phylum Arthropoda; class Insecta; order Diptera; family Drosophilidae; genus Scaptomyza; species Scaptomyza montana. The sequence continues at coordinate 1,034,541 of JAEIGR010000001.1, forward strand.
CTTATTATTATTATTATTGAGTTCAAATCGGTTCTTCTTCTGATGATGATGAATGACACTTTGAATCAGTTGAAACACTTTTTACTGCTTTAATTTAGTTTTTTTTTTTTAAACATTTTTCTCAAAATTAGCTAAGGCTGAGATGATATTGTAATATGGTTTTTAGCACAAAACGTGACAACTTTTGTGGCATAAAATGGTATTTTAAGCTGTTATTCTTGCCATGGAATTCAATTAGCTCAACCTAAATTGCACAATTTACATAATATCTGGACGAAAACACAGTCGACTTTGTCTAACATTCAAGTCCCAGAACTATAGCATGCGAAATGCAGTAACAACAATCTCACCTAGAAACTGCCGCTAATGAGAAGCTACCTGTTCATGCACTTACTCAACCCCCTTTGCTTTCCCCTTATTTGTACAAAATCAACTGATGCTGATGCTGGCCAAAAGCATTTGTCAACAATGCTCTGGTCTGGGTGCAGCAGAGTAATGTTCCATGTGCTGTGAGGCCAACAAGCTGCTTGAGTCCTCACTTAATCACAATAGGGGCATGTTATGGCAACACGGTCAGACGCCCGGCAGACGCACAAATACACATAATGCAACACAACAAAATTCCATTTCTCACACAAAGCTACACCAAATACCTTTAATGGGATTCATCTGCTCATTTGCATTTGTGATTTTTGAACATATGTATGTGCTTAGCTAGTTTTGAGCTCAGTTTTCGAACCATGTAATTAGATGTTTACCACACATATACAAATATTTAATCCTTGTGATTTAACTTAAGATATGTGTGGTATGTACGAGTATTATGATATTTTGACATGGAGAATGTAGCAAAATGATTCACGAGCCTAAATCTTTATTTATTATGAAAAACGAAGAGAAGGCTCAGAAAAAGATTTCAATTACTTTGCTTCTTATATATTTATTGTAAACTGTCATAGACACACTATTCCGATTAAACACGTTTTTCAAATTTAAAGTTAGTTAAACTTGAAAGCCTCAGTCTGAAAAGAGCTCGCCCAAATGGAAGATTTTGAAGATTATGGCACACCACCGCCCGAGGAGCGCATAATACGTCCACATTCACTAAATGCGGAACAGGAAAAAGATCTAACATATTGCTTTTCATTGTTTGATACAGCTAATGCTGGTGTTATACCAATGAAACAGTTGAGGGATATTTTGCATGCCGTTGCCCACAATCCGTCCGAGCATGAGCTTCAAGAGTATTTTGAGGAATACGATCCCGAAAGTACGGATGAGCTGTATCTCAGCGATTTTTTGCACATCATGTCTGAACGGTACGCGCAACAGCAACCTGAGGATGAGGTTATATTGGCTTTTAAGGTCTTTGATAAGGACGGCAATGGCTATATACCTGAGAAGGAGTTCCGTCTTATAATGTGCACTTACGGTGAGCGTATGAACGAAGACGATGTTGATCAAATTATACTAGACGCCAATTCAAATACCGAGGGCAACATTGTCTACAAAGATTTTGTGGCAATGATGGCTGAGCGTTAGAAAGTAGGCGTTGCAATACACACGTTTCGAAAAGCAAATTAAATTTTGTTTGTCTAGCATTCATATAACATTCGGTTAAGACAAGATCAACTTAAAAGCTCGAAATTACGTGAAAATCAAAAGATTTTACAATGACCCAATCCGGAGGTGCGGATTTGCCCGAGGAACAGCTTAACGAGTATAGGGAGGCTTTCAACTTGTTCGATAAGAACCATTCGGGCCATATCAGTACTCGTGAACTGGGCAATCTTATGCGATCGCTCGGCGAGACTCCCACTGAGGCCGAGCTCAAGGATCTGATCAATGAAGTCGATACCAGTGGCGATGGCGAGATTACCTTCGCCAATTTCTGCACCTTGATGTCCAAACAGTCACATGATAACGAGGAGGAGGAGGAATTGCGCGAGGCATTCAAAATATTTGATAAGGACGAGGATGGTTTCATATCACCAGCTGAGCTACGCTTCGTCATGACCAATATTGGCGAGAAACTCTCCGATGAGGAGATTGACGACATGATACGCGAGGCAGACTTTGATGGCGATGGTAAAATCAATTACGAGGAATTTGTTTACATGATTACACAGAAGTAACTTATTAATTTGTTCTACACAATTTTGCAATAGTTTAAATTAAAGCAGTAACAATTTACTTTGATTTTTGCTCAATTTTGTGGCTCCTTTGACGTTGTTTGTAGCTCGCAAATTTTAGCCACAAGCTCAATTATCAGGCAACACAAGTGTTCATCAACGTTGCTCCTTTCCCTCTTCACCCCCTTTTTGATACCCGTCTCATATTTGCTTAAATTTCGGTTTATGTGGTCGGCTCCTTTGAGCAACTCACTCCACAGACATTTGGCAGACACTCCAATAACTTGGTTTCAGGTAGGGATGCTCTGGCACCTTTTGTGGCATGCAAGCAATTTTCCTGTTGCTTAAATTCAGTTTACTTATGCATTAAAATTAATTTTCACTCCGGTCTCGACTCCAGGTCAACGTATTTGTCCATGCTCGAGGGCATATCCTGTCTGGCCGGCTGGATTATTGCATATTTCTTTACAAAAATGCCAGCTCTGCTTAATTGAAAGTTCACAAAACATTTAAAACGAAATCGTTGAACTTCAACTGAAAACGATTCAAGCGACTTAACAAAAAATTAAAAAACTCTAGATTTCAATTTCAGATGCAACATCAATAAGCACTTTTGCATGGGCATAAATATAACATGCACACACACACACACAGGGACGCGGTCAGTGGGAAAGGGATGTGGTGGAGATCATAGAGGCTGCCGTTAGTGCATGTGGACTCTATCCCGGCAGACGTTGGCTCTGGGACACAGTATGACGACAGCTGCCATTTGTGGGGAGGTTCAACAACTGCAAAAGGAAATTGAATTTGTGTGTTAGTGTAAATGTGTGTGTATGTGTGTGTGTAGCCGAGGATTTGTTCTTATTGTTGTTGCTGTTCCTGTTGCTGGCTTTGCCAGTGCAATGCTATGATAAAGTATGACATTTCTAGCATTGGGTCATTACGTTCCGACATTAATGAGAGACAAAGGAAATTAAGTAAAACATTAAAATTAAACTATATTATTCTCATATACTGTAATTCTTGGTAATGATAATAACAAGTGAATATTAATCGCGCTGATCTTTGCTACTCTTTGAAAGCAAGCAGAAAGATAGTTTGTATGGCTATATTTTGGACAAATCCTTAGAGATGTTTAGGGAATATCCGCTTTATTAAGATTATTTGAGTGTTTTAATTGTGCTTTTGAGACTTTGAAGACATTGCAAATAAAGATCGAAAAATCGTCTGTGACTTGAAAACTTCCGACTGTTCCGATTTAAGTTTTTGTACGTTTTAAATTGAAAACATCTTATATTTTATAGTTTATAAACAATTTCAAAGAGCATTTCATGTTCAACTGTTGTATATTTTTGTACTTTTTAGGTGCAACCGCACCAAATTTTAAATCGCATCGATTTCATGTACAATTTTTTTGCGGTTTTTTGGCTCACACCAGGCACAAACACCTCCGACCAAACGGAGTAACATTTGGGGCACTTCTGTACATGTACTTGGCCACGCAAAAGGGCGCATGCAAGTGACATGAACGACGAGCACGGCGACGAGAACGAGAACGAGGCAGAAGGACATGGCGAAACGCTCGACAAATGTGCAAATGCCACAGAAGAAGCAACAGCAGCAACAACAAACACAAGGAAAGCAACCAAATGAGTTTTGCAGAGCTGTCGAGTTCTGCCTGCTGCGGTTGTTGTTGAGTGTCCATTTTGCAGTCACTCAACTCCACTTAAATACGTTCAACTATTCAAGCAGGCCTGCGTTAATCGGTAGTAAAATCTGTCAGTCTTAAAGCCTTTAAGCCACACATTTAGTTTATGCATAGTCCTTAAAGTGGTGTCATATAACTTAAGCATAAGCCTTGACCTTTTTTTTATGACCAGTGAAAAACCCCGATGAGCTGTCGTTTTATCATTTGACGAAGCTTAGTTTTCAGTGGTCACCCTTTTGGGATTATCAGATCAACCCACAACAAAAAATAAATAAAAAATTTATACAAAAGCAGCGTATAGGAACTTGCCAAGCCAACATAAAACAACAACACTTCGTTAGTTCGATGAGTTTGATAGCTTATAACAAATAACAATCGTTGGAAGCCAAAGCCAATGTTGTTTTGATGACCCAATTAATTTTGTAAAAACAAAAAGACGAACTATTTTCGTCAAAGAAAAGTTGTTGTAAGCTCACTTTTGTTCTACATTTTACTGATTGCGACAACTGGTCACACTGGGAGTTGAAGAAAAAAAAACTGTGTATCAAAAACTTGAATTATTATTTAAATTATTAAACAAAAATTTAATCAAAAAATATAAACAAAACGTTCGTGGTTTTACCATACAGCGCCTGAGTTGTGTAACTCTAACTCTTGTTGCTGTTGCAGTTCTTCTTGTAATAGCTGTTGCTTTTGCCGTTTTATCCGTGACGTCTTATTGACTGCGCGTCGCTCCCTGGACTTTTTGCGTGCCTCTGCAGCTGCACTGTAGGCTTTGAAAGCAGATTTCTTAATGAGTTGCAGCTCTTTGCGAGATTCACACAGACGCTTATTGAGCGCTTCGATGCGTCCCTTAGTCTGTTCCATCAGTTGCGTCTTCTCCTCGAGCTCATGCTGAGCACCATTGGCAGCTACCTTGGCATGACCCAAATTTTCTTGGGCCACATTTAAGGCTTTGTGCAGGACTTGGCACAGCTGCTGAGCATCCTTGACCGACATGGCGGCTGCGTTGACATTGTTGTGTGTGGTCATAAGGGATTTCGACTGCTGTTGCATTGCTGCCTCTGACTCACTCATCTCAACCTCCAGCTGTTCCACGTTCTGTTGTTTGCCGGAGAGAGCCGCCTCAGCAGATTTGGCAGCTGAATACGCCCGATCCGCCAGCTGTTTTTTGACCATGTGGGCGACTTGCGCAGCGGCGGATTGCTGTGTGCCATAAGCCTGCTCCGCATCGTGGGCAGCCTTTTGGGCAATGTTTGTGGCCGTTTTCTTGGCATTACTTTTATTCAACATAGGGCCATTGTCATTATCCTTTTTGCAGCTGTTAAAATCATCTGTATCACTGCTGCAACCGTTGCCGATATCGCCCATGCCGCTACTGCTGCTGTCGCTGTTGCTGTCGCCCATGCCGCTACTGCTGCTGTCGCCCATGCCGCTACTGCTACTGTCGCCCATGCCGCTACTGCTGCTGTCGCTGTTGCAATCGTTGTTGTTGTTGTTGTCGCAGCCGCTGCCCCCCATGCTATTCGAATTGTCCATCCAGCCGTCGCCCAAGCGCTTTTGATCCTTCTGCATGGGCATTGCCATTGTGCTGTTGATTACCATGTGCTGAAGTACAAGTTGAAACAGAAGAAGCTGGCTTAGTGCCTTGGCCAGTTGTGTGATACGCATAATTACGAAAGCTTTAAAAGTTACTGTAAGTTTGTGTTTCCAGTTCAAGCTCAAATATTTTTATGTTTCAAGTAGTTTGCAAAGTCAACTTTCTGAGTGAAAAAAAAATATTGTACTTCATAAGAGTAGGCGAACGCACAAAAAGGGTCTCGAGGTGGCAAAGAAGAAGGCGGCATGGGAGGCGCAACGCATAACTTTTCCACGCAATTTAACGCAATGTTTTTGAAGAGCATCTGAGAGTCACAAGTTTTCCTCTTCTATTAAGTAAGTGCCGTGTGCTTCACTAAGCACAGAAATTTATCAACTACTTTTAAAAAGAGTTTTCTTAATAATATATGAGAAGCATTTTTCTAATACGCTTCCAAAAGAAGAGTTTGAGTTAGGGAATTCCAAATGTTTACCGAGTAATCAAAAGTGTTAAAAAGTTAAAATTTTGTTTTGAATATTATTGTTTGTATAAAATGTTGAACATTTATCTAAACTGGGTGGTATCGGAATTTGATGTACAGTCGAACTTCCATATATCGAACTTCCGTGTAAATAAAAACTAATTCTACGAATTTTCTCTATTTTGCTTGTCCTCTTGAGATTCGTTGCATCGAAGTTCGACTATATTATAAATATATTCTGTAAACAATATTTTTCATATAAAAATCCCTGTGAAAATTTGTTAATAATGTATATTTATTTTTAGCGCAGAGTACTTTATGAATCGGACATAATTATTGACTAATAATTTAAATTTTTTTGTGAATGTTATTTAAAATGCTTTCCGTACACCATTCGTCAAACTTTCGACTTCAGAGTCACAACATTTATTCGAGAATTTCTTATTTTGTTAAATCCTGCATTCGCTTAAGTTTATCAAACTTTATACCGATATTTATATTTATATGTACATGTACAAATGTCGCTTTATAAATAAACATTTTTCTAGGCTAAAATATGGTAATTCAATATAAAACGTACAGAGAATCAGTGTTGCTCTGGCAACTTTGGGCGGAAACCCTTTGAGAGTTTTTAGCGTCAAACAATGTGCTAACGCCAACGGGCAGCCGGAGAAAAAGAAAAGGGAACAGAAGCCCCTGTCGGACGTGGAAGAAAGGACACAAAAGGACAATAAAACAATTTGACCAAAGCTATTTCGTTATAAGTTTTGACTGAGTATTTGTCAGCTTACAGCCATTGTTTGTTTGTTATGCGATTGGGCGACTGAATGTGGCATAAAAGTTTTTTTTTTTTTAAGCCACGTTTTCAATAATGATTAGTTTTTGAATGGGTCTGGGTACGGCGACAGCTGAGTATTTCTTGCTTATAATGAGCAATGGGAAACTTGTAAAAAAGAATATATAAACGAAATGTATTTGAAAAGAGCTTTTACAAATATGAAAAGTTTCATACAAAAAAGTTGGCAATAAATAAATTTTGAAGGGCCATTAATTGGGTCATCAAATGCAAGGTCTTGAATAGATTGCCAAAAAGTTCCAAAGCAGCAGCAGAATAAGACCCTAAACGCAAAGCAATGCCTGGAGTTGGGTCATTTGAGACGCTGATCTGTTAATTCCCGGCAGACATGGCCAAAAAGCAAAAAAGGGTTGCTCGGACTGGCCCATTTGGTTGAGCGGCAAGTTTTGTTTTCTGCCTCGTTTCGGTGTCTTAACGCTGGGCACATTAAGTCGCATGCGGCCTAAATCACACACATATATAAATGTTTTTATATGTGTGCTGACACTTTAATGCCAGCACAAGCTGCCAAGTGTTGATCGCTCAATCGCCAACAACGGCAGCAGCAGCAGCAAAAACTACTAAAAGTCAGAACTGGCTAAAATGGTAAGGGGTTTTTTTGGATTCTTGTTTCGTCAACATAAACCACAACGCCTACTTGTCAACGCCCCATGCGCATCAACAATGCTCTTAAATCTCAACCACTCGACCAATATGTATTTATTTAAGCTATGCATTGTGTGTGTGTGTGTGTGTGTGGGTGTTTGGTCTTGTATCCAATTTGCGTATTTTCGGAAACAAATCAAAACAAATGAAATCAATTCGATGAATCAAATCTAATTTAATGCGTATTTCCTCGCTTTTTGGCTGGACAATAAACATTTTGCTGCCCCAAAAATGAAACCCAAAACCGTAACAGAAACTCCATTATTGTTGTTCTTGTTCTTGTAGCTGTTGACGCAAATTGCGAGGAAAAATCCTAAACACATACTTACTTACAAGTTGCCAGCTAGAAACCCATGCAAACTGGCGCCAATTGTTATAGTCCTGTGGGAAAGACAGCCAAGGAAGAATAAAATTTAATTTTTAGCTTAGAGTACAAAAAACAAGACTTTAGTGTTTTTTTGGTAGGCTGTGTTAAAGATTTAGAACAGTAAGGTGATGGGAAAACTAATGTTATGTATAGGAAAAGAGTTGTGGAATGTCTGTTATATGTTCAGATCATATCACAGCTTAAATAAATACCCAAAGAAATTTAATCCCGACCTATTATGCCCAATTGCGATATTAAGTATACAAAACAACATGCTGAATGGATAGAAACTGTAAATATGGCCGTTGAGTATATGCTCTGCAGTCATAAATGAATTCACCGTAAGGCTTATGTCATTAACATTTCACCTGCAAATAAACACAGGTATATGGGAAACTGCGATACGGGAAGCACGCCTCAGCGTTGCCGATGATGTTTGCGCATTAATTCCGTATCATTAAACATTTGGCGCCGGTTATATTATTTGCAAAGTACAATTCCCACGACCGATGCTGGTATAGCTTGCAACATTTCGCTATCGCGCCGACATTTAATTGGAAATACAAGCACGCACGTTTGAGGATGGGGGGGGACAAGGTTTTGTTCTGTTAACCCTTGTGTTGTTGTTGCTGTTGTTCGTCACATTAAAATTTATGCGCAGCGGCAACTGGCAAATGACCAACGGCGTACGATGAACTATTAACGGTGAGTTTTGTTTGCTCAGCTTAATGGCGGTTATTACATTACTGCTAGATTAATTATTGCTTCTGTTATCGTTACTATTGTTGTTTCTGATGTTGTTGCTGTTCATAAAGCTAATTAAACTGATGATATTTGGCGGGTATTGTGTCAGTATCAATGTGCCATTAGTTAAATAATTAAAGCCTAAGACTAGCAAACATAATTCACAATGCAATCTAATACACCAAAAGGCTTATTGAAGAATCTATCAAAAACAACTTAAATTAGGCCAAATTAAAGATATTCTTTCATTTATTCTGCAAAAGCTTTTCAATATTTATCACCTTTACTGGAACATTCTAAAACGCTTTTGCTCATTTTAAATCAATTCCCATGACTCTGACTTTATGGCTCGTAAGATGCTTTCCTGTGTAAACATATAAATCAGGATGTATTTATCACTTGGCCAATAGACGGCTATGTTTGCGTTTGGGCCACTGTGGCACTGTCAAAGTTGCAACACAATTTTCCAGACAATTGTTTAATTATGCAGCACAAACACTGAGCAACTGTTGCTGCTGAGAATATCCACTATAACAAGAACAACATACACAGAGCAAAAGAGAAATGCGAAGAGGAAGCGATAACTTTAGTTTAAACTTTTCCTGGTGCATGTCCCAAGGCTCTGGGTGCTGCCGTGGCAACAAAGAAAAAAGGTAAATAACACTTTGGCCAGTCGCATGCGCCTTGGCCCCTGCTGGCGAGACGCAGCATGTGCCATGCCCCTTGCCCCTTGCCACTATGCCACATACCTCATACTTCATGTTGCATTCTACAGTAAATGCAGTCGCTTGGCAAACTTTTTGTGCGCCTCAGATTTATTTCAATGCACCAAGTGCGCCGTAGGTGCATTGCAATATCCAAGACTTTGAGCCAACGCTCAGCGAGCGCAGTTCATGCAACTCTTGCCCAAGAACAACAACAACAATTCAAAACTATGCCAGTCAGTTGCAGTTTTTGCTAAACGCAAAGTGAAAACTTGCTGAAACTAAAGCAACTGGGCACAGCTAAAAGGTTAGAGAGGAAGGTGACTGACAAGCAGGATTTCTGTTATTCTGCCAAAGCGGTTGCATACATTTCGCAAAGTGATATGCAAAAAAGCAAAAGCAGAAAATTGAAACAAACTACAAACTTTATTTATTTTGTCAAAAAATTAGCTTACTTATCCTTGGTGGTTTCTGTGTCTGTCATACACAATTAGAGTGAAGGAGTAAAAGTATAATGCTGACAAGAAAAACAAAAGATATTTATAATTTATAACAATTAACTTAACTGAAATTTTAGAGTAGAGGTCTAGTCCAGCGATGAAATTTTAACGAAGAAAAATGATTATAAAATGTGTTTCAACAAACCAATTTTCTTGTGTTTTCTTTACTTTAGCATCCCACTTTTATCGTATAGTTCTGCAAGGCACGTTTCCTAGCTCCTATTCGCATGCAACATGACAAGACTTTGTAGTTGCCCTATAAATAATGCTCTTTGTTAGCAAACTAACATTGGCTTGCCGCGTCTTTCTGACTTCCATCCGCCATTCATCTGCACACTCTTTGCCTAACTTTAGCAAATTGCTGGCGCTGCGTGTCAAAAGAATCGACTTATAATCAGGCTGCTGTCAACAATTAAAAGCCCTCATCAGTCTCCGCTGCACTCCACGGTAATTTCTATTATAATCCCATTAGCTGCATTGTTGTTGTTGTTGTTGACTGTGTTTTGTGGGTGTGTCGTTGTCGTGTCCTTTTACATTTGACGCTGTACTATTTTGCCCAGGTCAAATTGCTAGGCACACAATTGTGCCGCAAGCGCATTTTTGTAATTGTACTTCACGTGGGCTGTTATGGTTTAGGCACATGCTTTCACACATACGCATGCACACACAAACACAGTGTGCCAAACACACATCTCTAATTTGACGTCTAATTACAGTTACTACAGTTCATAGCAATTTTTCCCGCGACCCTGCTTAACTCTTAAGTCTTTAATACAAGTATTATTAAGTTGGGTGCAGTTTTATATAATGTAAGAATTATATAACGTTTCCCTTTTCAAATAAATCACTCATAAAATGGAAAATGAAAGATCCTTCGTTAAGCACAATTTTAAATAATCTGATTCACACAAAATATAATCATTTTTGCCAACGAAACGCATTCAAACAGAAAAAAGTCTACAATTTAAGAAATTTTAATCCCAATTGCAATCATTCGGTATTTAAATGACAATACGGCAAAAAGTTATTGTATTGAACAGATATATATATTGATATGTATGTGTATATAATTAGGTTGACAGCTGCAGAGTGCATGCTGTATTCGCTCAAGTGACTAATTTTTTATTCGATTACAAATGATACGAAAGAAGCGCTCCGACAACAATACATCACTTTTGCCGACCGGGATGTGGGTGTTGGTTCTGGCTAACTGGGATTGCTATCTCAGGGAGTTGTGAGCTGGAGCTGGGCAGAAATTTTGCATTGCATTGCCAGGCTGACAAGTGCTGTGAAATGACGAAGATGCATGGCTGGCAAAGGGGATGGAAATGGAGAGATGAAGGCATGTTGCAGTGACAACAAGCCGGCAGAATCTGCAGCTGAAAGACAGAAACACATCCACAAACACACACACACACAAAGGAGCACACACTTACTTACAATAGCACATATACGCTTTCACAGCTCATCCTGAATGGCAGAGTGGCTGTTGTGTCCTTGCATCCTGGGCAGCTGAAGCTGCTTGCCTGGGATTTTCACATGCGCTTGTTACACTGCACCCGACGTTGATGTGACATGCAACACATTAGTCTAATGAAATTTCTTTTCTCTATTTCCCTTTATACTACTCTGACGAGGTTTTTTTGTACCCTGCCAATCATTGTGGCTATCCTTGTGTCAACTCTACGTCTATGAGCGTAGCTTCTTTTAATTTTGTTCAATTTAATTGACATTTTATGATCTCACCAGTATCTCACCTGTTTTAATTAGAATTGTCTTGGCTACCGCATGGGCCATGAAAATGTGTTGCCTACTTCTCGGCGGCCCCAGCACACAAACAGCCAACTTAAATTGCAGCCATAAATATTTGGAATACCCTAACCAGAGTAAAGGATATTTTGGTAAGCTAAAATATTTTGTGTTTTCAATATTGATAAAAGGGCATTGAAGTAAAAGTATTAACTTTAGAGACTTTCAAAACAACATTTGTTTATGTTAGAAATTTATTAATTATAAATTACTTTCTTTATTCTACTTATTAGAGTACAAGCTATTCAATGTATGGAACTTTTTTGTTGTATTTTTTTTTATTTTTGTATAGCTTCAGTTGGCAGCCACGTGCCGACAGCAGCTTGTGAGCTAAGCTGGCCACCTATTGCGCTCCGGTGAGAATTAATTTTGTTTTTGAATGGCTTTTGTAATTAAAAAGTGGACAGCACAGGGGCCAAAGGCAAAACACAACAACATTTAGTAGGCTGGGGTTGGTGGGATCTGGTCTGGGCTTGGCCGTTACGATGTTGTACAGTTCTTTGAAAAGATTTAGTCGGAGCTTCATTTGACTAACTGTCACACTGTCGGACGCACTGACTGATGAACTGCAACTGTCAGAGAGTTAAGAAAAGTTCCAGAAATTCGTTTTGCACCCACTGTTCGTATTTCAAACTTCAAAAACAACTTGAAGGCTTACACTTACCCCTGTCCCCCAAACACACACACACACACATACACTTTGCTTCCCACTTTTTCTCTCTCCATTGTGGCTGCTGTCAATTGCTGTCGCCCGGAGCAGCGTTGTCTCTAGAGAAGCGCTCGGCTCGAGCAATTTGGTTTTCTATTATGCAAAGGTAATACTGTCACTAGAATGGCCTTACCTGGCTGACGTTGCCATCGGTGTTTCTGTTTTTGTTGTTGCTCTTTTCATTCCCTTGGCCCATAAATCAACTCAAGTGCCTGCGCCCCAGCTGATTTATTTTTACTCTGCCAAGTCGTTCGTTACTGTAGTTGAAAGTAGGACGAAATGGTTGTGAATGGCAGAAGGGGTGTAACAAGCATTTGCCTAAAATATTTAACCAGCACTTGTGTACAACAATTCCAGTTTCCATTCGTTGTATTTTGCTGTCTCTGCCTCTTTTGTATTTAACTTTCTTTATTTTCTTTTTTTTTTTGTATTTTTATTAAATTCTCAAGTGGCATTCGAGGGAAAAATTTGTACACTGTGCACAGTCTCTTATTTCGTTTGTTTTATTTCTTTGCTTTTTTGCAGCCAAAAAGTTGCTTTGTCAATTTACCGTATAAGGTACAATAACAATACGCAGAAAGTTAAAGAAGCGGCATCACTTGAGTTGAACTTGAATTCAGAAGCAACAACAACAATTTGCGGCATGTGATTACCTTAGGCATTTTGTGGCTCGTAAATTGCTTAGAGCTCAAGGGGATGACACAGCCTCTAATGCTGCTATTGCTCTTACTCTGCTTGTTGTTGTTGCTATTTGTTTGCTGTAGTTAAGCGTCGAGCTTGATGCAAACGTGCTGGCAGATCAGCATCAGCCAGTTCCCATAGGCAAATAGCTTATTTTAATTTTTAATTTCGTTGTGTACAATAAAAATGCCGTTTTACAGACTGACACACACGTAGGGGCATGAGGCAACCACAGCAAAACACACTTGCTTTTAGCCTTTAGACCACCAAAAACAAAACCAAGAAAGGACATTAACTTAATGCAAATTTTCAGCTAAAAGCTTATTCAACACAAAATCTTTGAAATCAAAAATATTAAATAAAAAAAACATTTTATTTACTTGTAATAAATAAACACTTTGTATATGCAGTGTGGATAGCAGTCATGCAAAAAATGTATGAATATTGAATTTACGAAATTTATGCTACAAAAAATATTTTTTTTTTTTCATTTTGCATGAAAACTAATATATACGAAATCGAATCTAACAGTTCGTGCTTGTATTTAAATCAATTAAAAGTTTTGGCGTATGAAAAACTTAAACAATTTGTAAAATATACTTGTATCCACATGCAAAGCAAGTGTGCAATCCAATTTGATTCCAACGTGCAGGTAGTCACCAAAACCCACCAATTGCAGAACCATAGCAAAACTGACCGCAGCAACAGCCGCCACCAACATCAACAAATGTGAAGCACGTGGTGCCTTAACAACTATTTTGTAGGTGAGGGCCTCTGGACACTCCATGTGCGCATGTTGCTGGCTGCCTGTGCCCCTTGCCCATCGGTTTAATTGTAGCTGCTTCTCATTGGCTGCTGGCCTGCTCACTGGCTGGGAAATTCATGGCCTCTTAAATACTATAAAATAGACCAAACGCTCGGCACTAAAATCCAAAAGTTGCGCTATGCTACAAAACTTTGCCCTAGCTTTAGTCAGCTCTTGCTGTTTCTCTTGTCTTTTAGAGTCACACACAAACACACACACACACATACAAACACACACACACACATACATAAACAGCTGCTCTCGCACCTTGTGCGCTTTTATGGCTAATCTTTTTTTTTCAGTCATAAAAAGCATCAAAGTTAAAAGTTTCAGCTTTTTTTTTTTGTTGATGGTGCAAGCGGTAAATCAGTTTTTATTATGCATAAATTAAAAATGTTCAATTAAAAGGGTTGCTGGGAAAAAGAGTAAGGGAATGCCTTTGGAAAACACTTTTTGTAGCTTAATGTTGTGTTGTTTCGTGCAAAACATAAATTTTTAAATCAAGGAAATCGAATATGCAAAAGCTTAAAAAATAACGAAAAATGAAGAAAATATTTGGCTATGCGCATAAAATGCTGCTGAAGTTCCATAAGTTTTAATTAGCGTAAAGTTGTTTTTTTTTGTTAGGGTGAACTTAAAAAAATTGAAACAAAAAGTTTGGAATTATTAATACGCTTATCACAGGCGGCGTATGTGTAATTTATGAAATGCAACTTCACCGAAATTTAAAAATGGTATAGCCATTATCAATGCATTTGTTGAACAATTATTGTCAATAATGAATGCAAAGACAAAAGAATAAAAGAAAGCGATGCGTTTAAATTTGCTTTTGTTATACTTTGAACACTCTAAATGGTGGATGCAACTATAACTATTCAATTTATATTCTTGAATACTCACTTTCAATCCATATTTGTTCAACATATATAAACTGAAACACTTTAACACTTTTAAGTCTTGATTTAATGATAAATACTTATAATCTACTTCAAAACTAGTATCTACAGGGCATTATTTTGTCGAGCACCATCGACTTGACCAGCACTTGTGTTTGTTTTAAATTTGTTGTTATAGTTTTAAGTGCTTATAAACAACAGTTGAGTGCAACAATTGAAACTTATTAATGCAGCTTATACATAAATTATTAATTCGTGGGCGTCAACCAGTTGCAGATATGTACTCCCTGCAAATTTCATTCCCTTTTTTTGTGTGTTTATTGGTTTTTTGTTTGTTTTTTGCTTTTGCAATTATAAAATGGCGAAATGTGTGAACTAAGTGGACGCTCGATTAGACCGTTGGTTCCTGGGGGTTTATTTCTGAGTTCTATTTCTGGCGTTTTGAATGTCGTTAAGGCAGAATGGCTTTTTCGTAAAATGCTTCGGGGATGTTATTTTATTAAATTAATTTGTTTTCACATTCAGAAAATAATGTTTTGTTTTCTATTGAAAAATTCTTAAATAACTTTCATTTAGATATATTTTTGTTTTTTATTTAAAGTATCTGCTTATAGTGTTGTTTGTTGTTTGTTTTTAGTTTTTTTAAAGTAGAGCTGCGGGCTAAGTTGCCTGGTTCTTGGTCTCTTTTTGTTTAATATTGACGCTTTCCTTGGTACCATCTGGGTGTTTGGTGCCTCGCGTCGGGTCTTCCTGGTTCGAGCCTCTCTTCGTGCTTCCTGTCCCCAGCGTCTTTTCTTTTTTTTTTCGTGGATTTCGTGTTATAGGGGTTTGGTTGTGAGTTTTCTTCCGTTACTTTTGTATTGTGCTGCGGCGATCTCGTCGCTGTCGTGTGGTCTGGCCGTTGCTTGGCCTGCTTTTATTTCTTGTGGCCTTCGCTTGTTTGGTATGGGTTGAGATGGTGTTAAAATTTACTCCGACTTAGAATAATTGAGAGTGGTTTGCTTTGTTATTAGTTTTGTTAGTTTTATGGGGTTTTGGTCCATTGGCTGCGCTGCTGTCACGTTTGGTGGGAGAAATGGCACTTGTTTCCTCGGCCTTGTGTTTTCTTTGGTGTATGGCGGGGTTGTCATGAGCAAGGTGTTGGTGGAATTATTTTTTGAAAAGTTGACCTGAATGGAAATATATTTTTTAAATCCACTCAAGACTTGTCGGGACTCGTGGGCGGGAGACCTCTGTTATGTTTTGTATTTATTCTCTTTATAATATGTGGAACCAGTTGAATATTCGCGCGTTAGTTTTTGGAGTCGTATGCGTGGGTTGCTTCTTTGGCTCTTGGTTGTTTGTTTTATCCATGGTTTATTTATGTGGCCTCCTTTTGTCGTGATTGAATGCGTTCTTTGTTTTGTCGGGGCTTTTTTGAGCGGCACGTGTTCGTTGGTGGCACGGAAGGCCACTTTGTGACTTTATTTTGTTTAGTGCCTTTGCTCGATTGTGTATAAGGAGCCGCCTTCTCCTGCGTCTGTTTTAAAAGATGCCGTCGTTTTGTTTGGTGGCCTGTGTCGTTCCTTTTGGGTCTTCTTTGGTTTTGTGTTGTTTGGTGTTTTTGCCGTGTTTAAACCATTTATAGCGTGTTTCTTATTAGTTTTTTTTTGCCTGGTTGGTTTGTACGGCTTAGTTACCTTGTTTATATAAGGGGTTTGCTGTATTGGCACGGTTTGCTGGTATCGAGTTGTTTTATATTTTGTTTGTTTAGAGTGTTTTTTCGCTTTTGTTTTAATTAGTTTTTCTTATCCCCGATTGTGCTTGTTGTAGTTTGTGTGTGAGATCGGCCGGTTGGGTGCCTTTTATGATTTGTTAAGGTCCAAATTCCGAAACGCTCTCCGCGTGGGTGTTTTATGATTTGTTAGGCACCAGTCCGCTGCGCGGTTTGCGGGTTTTTTTGTTTTTGTGGTTTTATTTTTTGTTTATTTATTAACAAGCACGTTAACTGAAACACTGAACAGGATCTGCGTCCAATGTCAGAAAAGCCAACAGCCATACAAAATGCTCATGAATTGTTAACACGTTGGTGTAAATGAGCGACGCAACAACCGAATTAAAACACTCGCACACAACAATGCAAAAGAATATAAATAAAGAATTTAACTCGTTAAATGCAATAAATGTGCCATTCGAATGCACACAAATTGTTGAGCAATTTTTGCGGAAATTATTATTATGTAATTGAACTGCAAAGAAATCACAAAAAATTTACTTTGTTATAAATTCCATTTATTAAATTGAAACTTTTGTATTTACTTTATTGACGTATTAATGCATTTAGCAAGCTCTACAAAAAAATCTTAACATAGTTGATTTTTGAAAATACTCAAAATTGACTATAAATAGAACACATAAAAGCTATATAACATGTTTATTATTTAAGTTTTTATTTCTCTAATCGTGCTATGCATTTATTCTTTTGTTGCTTTGGTAAAGTTGTACAGTCGAAAAACACAGAACGTACCAAAACTTTTGACATTTTTCTGACAACAGCAACAACAACAACAACAGGAGCCAAAGCCAAATGAAAAACAGCGCGCGTCAGTCAAACAAATCTCCCAAGGCGATAAAAATCAATTTCCCAATGCAGACATGCAAACAGCAGCAATGACAACGGCGACAAGAGGAGTCAAGGCGATGGCAGTGCGAGAAGTTGGGTGGGCGTTGAGTGCTGGAAAATTAAGAGACACATGCCAAGGCGCACGCAAAGTGCAGCAAAGCGAAAGCTACGACAGCGACATGACAGGAGCAGCAGAAGCTGGAATGCAATGCAAATAGGTTTAAATGCATTTGACGATGCTGTGATTTGATTTCAATATCATTGCACCTCCTACCAGCCCCCGATGTTGACTTTCAATTTCTGTTTGCGCGCAGTTTTCTGATTATAATTCCAATGTCGTTGATGCATTTCGTGTTGTTGTTGCTGTTGTTGTTTTTATTGGCGCCAGTGAACATTTCTCTTTTCTTTCTTTTTATGCCTTTGCACAATTTCGATTTGGAGTTTGGCAAAAAATTGAGGCATTGCATTTGCAATTTCCCGTGTGTCCTTGAATGCCGTCCGCCTTCTGCCTTCTGCCTGATTGCTGTATGTGGAAGGAGCATGTTTTTCATGCGTTTAGCTGATTGCAGCAACGACCAATGCGTCGTATGCGTAATCTTTTCAAGTGCTGCGAAACTTATTTAGAAGCTCTAACGAACGTTAGCGGAATGTGAAATGCTCATTTGAGTGCAGGAAAAAGTTTATTAAGTTTATTTCAGATGCAATTTTGATGCCTATTGTTGTTGGTATAAAGGCACCTTCACAACAAATTACTTTACTCCCTATTTTGCTCCAAATTATTATTTAAAACACTTCTTTAAAGATTTAACTCAGACTTATTAAGCAGCAACTCATTCAACTTATCGAAAAACATGTCATGATTGGAGATAAAACTAATTTTGAAAAGAACAATTTCAGTATGATAATTTACTCAAATTATATTAGAGAAATGCAACTTCTTCAGCTGAATTCAACAGACTTGAAATGTAAGAAGCGAAACTGATCCTAAAACATCTCAATGCATATTTGTCAGCTACGAAATGTTGCACAGCAAAATATGTGTGGTATGTAGGTAGAAAAAAACACTGATAGAGAGGGAGAGAAAGAGCTGTGTTAATTTTTGCCAGTGCAGGCAATAAAGCAACGCAGGCAGCGTCACGTGCGCATTTAAGTTGCAACTTACAACGGCAACGTGCGGCACACACACACACTATACACACACACACACAGATAGACATAGACATTGACACGCACACACAGCTAGTTAGCGCATGTCAGCGTAAATTTAACACACAACGAAACCTGACGCCGCATACAAAATAATCGGTGAGTAGAAGACACCAAACCAGACAGAGACAGAGACAGAGCTATCTCTCTCTCTCTCATTCTCTTCACCCCTTTCACGTCCAGCTCATTTTGTGGTTTATTTTTGCACGCGCGAGTGCAATAAAAAGATATACATAGTACCTAGGCATGAAAAGAGGAAGTCGAGGCAAGTTTTTGGCATCCGTGGCATAACTGACTGCGAGGAGCAGCACTGCATAATCAGCAACGCGACTGCGGCGACAATGACAACGATACCACTACCAACAACAACAACAACAACAACATAAACACTAACAACAGCTAACTACACCGCCAACATTTATCATATGAAATGCACGTGCCAAGCGTTTGCCAGCGTTGCTTCCGTGTCGGCATGAGCTCATGCTGCTCGATAAACCAGCTCCGAGAAGAAATACTAGATTCCAGCGGTTACACACACACACACACATACATGTGCATACGTAATGCGTAGGTGGTATAATGGTTTACTATGCATAGTAATGTAATACTGCAATATGTAAGATTTCTATTGTTTAAGTTGGCTAATATTAGTTGAGAAATAATGCTTATCTAAATGTTAAAACAAGGCTTTGGATTTAATTGTGTAAAGAAACAAGAAAAACAATATATTTTAGACTTATATTTCTACTTAAATTAGCACAATCGAAGTATGCATTTGCATGTAAACAAAACATTAAAAATGATTTTAGAACTTCGAATTTCCCATGTATTGTTTTGTAGCTAAGAACCCTAACTTCAATGCATATTTAAGTAGACTAACTACAATATCTATTTAAATGTACTATATTTTATTTTCGGTTTACTCAACATACTCCATTAAACAGTATTAATGATTTACAAACCTATTCGCTAAAGGCAACCAAATAACTCCCAGCATTTGTGTGGTCTTTTTGAACAAACTCGCAGACATAGAACATATCCATACATACATATTTGTATTTGTAAAAGTTTTCACAGGCATTTAATTGAAATATTTACAGTGGCATTTGCTGCGGCTGCATAATTAGAATGTTTTAAGCTAATGCCGAACCTTTGAGTTTTAATAAAATACATACTGTTGCAGGTTATGTTTAGTTATTGCTTTACATGTTGGATAGGTAATTTAACCATAATTCATAAGGCGTAGAACGCCTTGCATCTAGCGTTTGTCTTTGACTGATTGCACAAATAGTCTTCGCATACTTGCACAATTGGTGGCAACAACAGACGGCACGGCAAGTAAATGCTGCATAAACTTTGGGGCGCTCAAGCAAATTGCATTGTGCTGTCATTGAAGTTCCTGCACTTTACTAACCAAATGCCAGTGCCAAGTGCTACATTGTTCTTGTTATTGTTGCTATAGTTTTTTTTTTGCCACACTGCATTTGTTTTTTGAGCTGCTTAAGTGCCATGCATTGAGTTGTTTTCATAGCACCCACAGCGGCCCTCTCTCTGTCTCTCTTACAACAGCTTTATGCACTTGAAAAAATCGATGCCTTGAGTGCATTGTTTTTGCAGTCGCACTTCAACTTGAAAATATTTTGATAAACTAGCTGTGCTATGCAAAGTGGCAAATACTGTTAAAAAAATAACGTAAAAATCAACTAAAAGTAAAGTAAACTTAAGGCGAACTTTAAGCCAAATGCCAGTCAGCTACAACAATTGCAACAACGAGGCAACATTTGTACCGAACAGTTGTCAAAATTGTTGAGTAACAAAAACACAAGGATAACCAAAAATAGAAAATAATATGATTTTCAAGGCTAGCAGAATTTTGAAAGCCCTAAAAAAGAAATGGTGAATAAATAGTATTTTAACAAATATTGCCTATGATTGTAACAACCTCAAAGTTAGACTGTTTGACATTTTGCCCAATAAAATAATTAAACAAAACTCGCAAACAATATTTAAAATATGATAATTTTAATAGGTAGCTTTAAGCCAAGCAATTCTCAACAATCATAATTCACTGCAATAGACAAAAAATAAAAAAAAATTGTACACCACAGTACAGTGAAACTACATTGAAAAAACTTGTGGCACTTGTGTCGTAACAATATCAAACGAGTCCAAAGAAATTCCTAAAACAATTGTCAATGCGTCAATTTAAATGCATTTAGTTTGGTTACTGACAACAACAAGCAAGTAAATCCTAGAAAAAAAAAAAAAATGTTTCAAAACTTTTCTAGCAAATAAACAAGTAGTCTTTGGAATAACCAGGCAACATTTACGAGTACTCTTAAACTGAGCTGGCAAACAAATTCTCAAAGAAAACAAACCCTGAAGTTTAAACTTAGAATGAAGCTTATGTTTTGCATTTGCTGGTTAAGCTGCTTCATCTGTTTAGGTAAGTGATGCAATAGTGCTGCAAGTGTTGCCAATGTCAACTCAATGGTGTCTGTCACGCAGCAGTGTTGCAAATAAACGGACACTGCCTTAGGATGCAGTCCCCGGTAATGGATGAAGTAGTAGGAGCTGTTATTGAAACGAAGGCAACGCGCCACATGTGGCAGGCATCGCGGCCAGCCACTAGCTTGCTGGCCGACGACACAGACAGCAAATGCATTGAGCCAACAACTTTAGAGCAGCTGCCAACTGACAGAGATGTGGCTGCCTTTCCATCTCCCCCGGTGTGCCTGGCCAATTATGTCTATCAATGTGCCAACGAGCGGGCGCCACGTCCATTGAATGATATTGGCCACAAGCAAGACACTTTGCCTCAAATCGCAGCAGCCGCTTAGAGGCCAATGGCAACAGTTGACAGTGCCTGCATATGTTCTGCTATTGGCCAAGAATTGGGCCCAGACTTAAGCACTTAGGAAACAGCGTCAACTGCGACAATTTAAGTTTTGCTTGTGTTACTATATTTTATACGATTTTTTTGTGCAAACATATATTTTAGAAGCTTTTTTCTTTATATTGAAGTTTAGTTTCTGAAATAAAAGACTCAAAGAAAGGCACTTGTTATATATACCTTTAAAAGCATTATTATTTTAAGCGTAACGAAAATAGGATCAAAAAGACTTATATAACTGAATCTCAATCAAACCTAGTTTACAATTGGAATATGAAATACATTTACTTACATTTCACAGCTGCAATTCTCAGTGGAAGAATAAAGCATAAACAAAGCTGACAGACAATAAAATGCGTTGCCCGTCTGGCGTTGCTTTCGACGCGAAACACTTTAGCCGCATTTGTGGTTTGAGATTGGAATGATGGGGAACACATTATGCAAAAGCAGCAGCACCCACACAAACACACACACACCCACAAAAACAAACACTCATCATTTAATGGCATGCATTAGACTTAGTTGGGAATTTAAAAAATTTTATGGCTGCTTTTATTCTCTTTTCACTTTCGCGCTCTGCCCACTTACAGGTGCAGCAGTCGCAGCTAGGCAATTAGAAAATGAATGTGCAGCTTACGCTAATGGCGTTACGACTTTTTACGCAGCATTTTCAATGCGGAGAAACAGCAGCAACAGCTTCATGTTCTGCCATTTTGTTAATTTTCCGACTGCTTTGCGCGCATTTCGCGCACGCTCAAAGTTTTAATTAAGCTAAGGCCAAAAGAACGTAAGAGTATGTGTGACCAACACACGCACACACACAAGCATCAACAACGCGCTAGCAAATTTTCGCTATTCATGCCCTGATCCCAGCTGCCTTTTCATTCATTCAAAATGCCAAACACAATTAAAAAAATGTGTTACTATTTGGTCCGCCTTCCTCTTGTGCTCCCTCTCACACTCACTTTATCTGTCTCTCTCTGTCTCTTTATTGCTTTCTCTTTCGCAGGCTGTTAGCTGACTCAAAAGGCATGTTGTTGGCTAAATGTGTTGCGCTTTTGTTTGGTGGGGAAGCCGCGCTGAATGTGTTGTGGTATATTTTTGCAGCATTCTTTTTGCCCTCTTTCTCCCCCTGTCTCTTTCGGGCATTCCCACTTCTCTTCATAATTCTCACACAAAAAGGCAACTACGAGATTTGCGGTTCCTGCTAATGCTGCTGATGCTTGGGCTGCTGCGATTAAAAGTTAGCTCTAAATGCCTGGTGGCCTGTCAGACACTGAGCATCTTTTATGTTTTATTAGCCAAGTCTAATTAAAATATGCACGTTATATGTTTAAGCACAAAAAAACTCACTTCATTAAAAGCTCCTTTAAATATATAAGCATAATTAAGTCTACACATCGTATACTTAATGTTTACTAAATGAACAAAAAAATAGCTCTCAACATAATTTCTAACAATTGTTTTTAGCATGAATTGCAGCTGCAGCAGTATTAGCTTTACCAAGTGTTTAATATCCCTAACCAGGAATTCCCCGCAATTCTATATGCCTTGACTTTGCCTTAAAGCTTACAAAAATGTACATTTGTTGTAAAGAGGTGTCTATAGTATGCCACATAAACGTACATTTATATTTATTTGTAAATTGTTTGCTACATTTTGGCACATACGCTCTACCTGAAGTCATTCACATTTTTCTTTTCATTTTTCTCAGGCATGACATACATTTTTCCTAGAAATTTCTGTCAATTTTCTTTTGTCAAATAAAAGTGTTCAAAATGCAACATTTTGTGCTAAGTGGATATACAGAGAGTGGTTGACTAAAGTACACCCTGTTATTATTTTGATGGATAAACTAAAGCGTACAAAGTACATGTTATCCTGTGTTTCAGGTTTATGCTCTTTTTTATTACAATCTTTGCAAACCCATATTCTCATAGTTCTCTGAACTATAAGGTATAGGACTCGAACATTCAAAACAAACGCAAATGCAAATAGCTTTGTGTGATATTTTGCTGCACCAAAAACGAAACAAGCTTAAAATAAGGCCTGAGGACCGGATTGAATATATTTTTTTAGGCAAGCCGGCAAGAATTGACATTTCGAACATTTTTATTTTCATTACTTGTTTTACATGTTTTTGTTATTTGTTTGTTAGACAAATTTTTGTTTGCTTGTTTTTAATTAAACTTGCAAATTGCATGATTTTTTGAGTGTATTTGGCAGGCATAGCTCAGATACGATTCGATGCGAATTTATTTATGTGATAGTAAAAAAGTTATATAAAATTATATTTATTACTATAAAAATTTTGCTAAAGCGCCGAATCATGAACAAGATTTATTTTCTTAATCCAAATAATGTCAAAAAGCCACAAGCGACAGGCGCATAAAACAACTTAGCAAATGAGCACACACACACACATAGCAGAACAACGAAGAAAAATGTTCTTTATTGTTATTACGAAAATAAATAAGCATCCAGGGCAACAGCACAACGCGCAAGCCACACCCCCCTGAAATGCAGTACCAAAATGAAGCAAAATAAATGCGAAGAAATTAAACAACTGGACTGACTTATAAACACACATACACACAATGGCAACGGCAGCCATTTTATATGCCATCACAGTGTAAATAAAGTATTGTTTATGTGTACATGTGTATGTGTCCGCTTGTAGTTGTATGCTGGCAAGCTGTGTGCCAGTTACATTTACTAAATAACCTGTATCAAAGTTGTTCTTTTTATAGGTCAGCCCGCAGCAGGCAGGCAGACAGCAACAGCGTGGAAGGAAGGGGAAGGACACAGTCGAGAGAGGTCTAGCAAATAGCATTTCGATTATTGTGCCAAGTTCGAACTACGCCTGCCGTTCTTTGAGTTATACTATATCAATGGGCCACAATACTCGTAAAACTGTCCCCTAATTATTTATAGACTTGATTTGGACACTCTATGAAGCTGTACATTGGCAACAACGTTGGAACAACTGAAACTTATTGAGAACTACACTAAGTAAGCACTCAGATAGTTAAAAACTTTTAAAATATGTTTTTATGCAGATGCTTATATCTATAAGATAACTTGCAGATTAATGCATTTTGCCTATAAAAATCCATAAAAAAATTTACATTTACGTAGCATTTTAAAACACTTTAACAGTCACATTTGGAATTCAGCTGTCCAATTTATTTGCACTCTATTCATAAAAGTCAAGTTGTTTAAAATATTACACACCGATTAAATAATAGGTAGAAATGCAGGATATGAGGATCAAGTGAAGTAGCATTATATAATTTTGTATTTTCAATTTTCCTTTTTAAGAGATTAACAAAATTGGCGCACAAAAGCACGCAACACTTTTTTTATTTGGCATGTTTTCATATTGAGCACTTTGGCGGTCGCAGTTGATACCAGCACGAAGTGTAGTTGCTTGTGCTTATGCGCTTGATTGGCAGTCAAGAAGTTAAGATTGCGATCCAGCCAATTTGAACGGTAGGTTAGACCACTCGAGGCCTCGGTCAAGTGTGAGTAATTTCAGGCAGTTAGACATCTGGAAACCTGAGAGGTTGAGAAATACGTGAGTTCTCAGTACGTCTATGAAATTTCCATGAGTTTAGTGGCCAGCTGCCATCGTAGCGACCTAAAAATAGCAGTTATAAGAGTTTTTCATTTTCCAGTTTGCCTTGTTGTTGTTTGTTGTTGTAGCCGTTGATGTTGCTGTTTCGCTAGCTGTTCAACTGCGCAACTGACGGGTGGTAAGGGATCTGCCTTTGGCTCTAGTCGAGGTCACCTACAGTTGACTAAACATTTTCATTTCAGTTAAGTGTGTGCCAGTGTGAGTGTGTACTATGTCTGAAGATATGAGTCTGTGCATGTGTGGCTAGAAGTCAATGAGTTTTGCCACATGGCGTATACTTGCTGCTGGCTAAGCGCGTTGCGTGCTGGCCTTGCAAGTTTGCCCAATGATTTCATTAAGTGCGTCCGTACAACAAGCTCAACAATCGATAAACCTATCGCACAACTTTTCAAACATGGTAGGAAAACGCACACACACACCCCCACAAATAATTAGCTCCGACAACACTTAAGGGCTTATTAGAATTGAATTTAAAACAGATATTAGCTTTGTAATTAATGCCCATAGCCGTAGCAAGTCTTACAGAAAACGTTGACAACAGCTGCTACGAAGGCGTCAAAGACATGAACAAAATCTCTTTCTTTGATAAATAAACGTGATGAATATACACTATGAGAATCTTGCACTTCTATAGAACATCTTGTTGATAAAAATTAAATTAAATTTGTGAACAGTTTTTTTCCGAAGAAATTTAAAATAATTTTTTTAATGTATTAAAAGTTTAAAAAATTTAAAATCACAGAAATTTTGATCATATATTTCGTTTTTTTGTGTCTGGATTTGGATTTATTTTTGTCACTTAAGATTTTACTTAATTTGTAACAATAAAAAATTTTGTGTGCTGTGTATATACAGAACGGTAAATATATGTAGAGGTACACAAAGACTGCGAAGTGACTCAACAAAACAAAAAGCAAAGCGAAATCAGGCAAAGTCTCAAGTCTCAAGATGGCGGTTGGCAGTCGGCAGAAGGGGGAGGTCAAGTTACAACGCGCTGTCAACTAATGAAAAGCAAACAAAGCATTCTTTTAGGCGCTCTGCAGCTGCTCAGCTGTGCACATATTGTGTGTGTGTGTGTTTGTGTGTGGGTGTGTAGGATAAGCTGCTAATGTCGAATAGAGTCAAAATTTGTATGAACATACGTGCAACAGCTGCAAAGTTCAAAGAACGCGCCAAATTTTTTCAACGGCTTGATGTAGGGGGAAAAAAAAAGCAAGAAGGGGGATTCAGGCAGACGCGACCCTAAATAGGAATGGGTAAATTGTGCGTAGCTCTAAGGCATGAAATGAACAAATTATATAAAACCATTTATTGCACACTTATGACAGCTGCCAAGAAAACCAATACATGTGTATCTGTGTAAGTGTTTGTATATAGCTGTAAATCAAGTTGCACCAATTTAACAATAAATTGAAAGCCACCTCAAAGTTACTAAATACTTTAATCAATTGCATTTTATGACAATTGTTTGACAAATTAACTCGAGCAGAAGTCGAAGGCTATGCATCGAATATTTGTTTAAAGAGTTGAGCTTAAGAATATTAACTAAATTGGTATTTAGCTTGGTTTAACTGTTTTCTACATGGTGTCCATTGTAGTTGTCCCGTTTCAATTGTCATATTCCTTTGAAGCTGATCATAAATTCAAGAACAATGACAAAAGTGCTCAATTGTAATTGAAATTTAGGATTTGTAAAATGAAATATATATTTACTTTTCTAAAAATGCTTGGAATTCCACAAACATATATCATGTATATCAATATATTTTAGCGAATTAAAAATGATTAAATTTTTGATATCCCAGGTTTTACTTCATAATTTAAGAATGAACTTAAAAGTCAATGAATAGATGATTGTGTTTGATTCTTTTCGTTTTTTTAACTATTAATGGAGCTCTGAATTTTATTCATATGTGTAGTGGAAATTCATTACCCAAAGGACTTTCTGCCACTGATGTGCCTTTTTCGTGTGCCTCACGTACAAAATACTCAATATTTGTGTTTAACTTTCAGCAAATTGTGAAATTTCAAGACCAATTACATATTTAATTTAATACAGGGCTCAAATGTAGCAATAATATTTAAGAGAAAAATGTTGACCAAAGAGCAAGAGAAACTCGCGCTCTCTATTTCTCTAACTCTCTACTCTCTTTGTCACACTCTCTGAGCATCTGCATAGAAAAGCTTTTTGATTTGAGCTTTTGCGCTCTGCGCTCAAAAGGATGCCAATGAGTGTTTGACTCAATGAAGGGATGCTGTGCTGTTTTGAGTGATTTTTACTCTCTCTCGCCCTTGTTCTTTCAGCTCATGTAGTAAAGCTAGTCGCATTGAGTGGCCATTGAGTCAAGTGTTCGCACTTGATTTTGCCATTGCCTTTGCATTTGCTAGTACTTAAATCAGCTTCTTGTATGTTTCTCCACTTGTTGTTGTTTCTCTGTGCCATTGATGGCCCCAAGTCCTCAATATTAGCTCACAACATTTGCTTTAAGGTTTGCTTTTCACACTTTTTCCTTTTATTTTTTTTTCGGCACTTCATTTCGCCCACACATTTTCTATTTTTGCTTTGTTTTTTATCTTTTGCTTATCTGTGCCTTTTTCTTTTGGATTTTTTTGTTTTATTGAAAAGCATTTTCATTGTGTGATTTTTGTCAACGCTTCTTCCGTTGATTTTCTATCTTGCTCGTTCTTGATTTTTCATATTTTTTTTTCGGTGTCTAGTGCTCTCCCCTTTGTTGTTCTTTGTTTGGCTGGGCGCTTCATCTTGTACTTACATAAGTGGCTTAAGACGCAGGAAGCAGAGTTCTAGGAGCGAATGATTCGCCATTTGTTTTTCCATTTTGCGTGTTTGATTTTTATTTGGTATTGTTCATTTATCGGTTAGTTGGTCTTTTAATCGTCTTTTGCTTATTTGTCTTGACTTTCCCATGATTTTTTTGTTGATACTCTTGTTACCCTTGCTTTCCTTGTCCCTGCTTTTGGTGCTGCGTTTCAATTAGTTTGAACATTGTTTAAGTGGTGCTGATCTATCGGATACTTATTTAATTGACATTTTGCTATAGCAAGCACAGTTAACTCAACTCTTCTTACACTTCTCATGATGTTTTTCTTTAACTTTTGCCATGAAATAGTTGTTCATTAAATGCGATTTTGTGTCATTCTCACAATTCCTTGCGTTTCACCTTTTAAGTAAAAGTTGGTAATTTGATAAGCTTTTCATTAGCTTCAGATGCTTGAAACTGTTGCTTTTATTAGCCCTATTAGCTAATAGCCCGTTTGCTTTGATAATAAGCTTGTACCTGTCCTTCTATCCAGTTTCATTTTCTCCGAATCGCTCGAATGTCCTTTAAGTTTCTTTTTCATCCTCTTTTATTTAAGCTTCTCAAGCTTTTTATTTTCGCCATATAGCTCGATATGCATTTAACTTATCTATGCAATTCGCGGAAATTTCTCAAGGGGTTCTTCAAATAAATCAACTTTAACTTGACATTTACTTATTTAAAACCTTTTTCATAGCATCGCATTATATTTTAAAGCAGAAAAAGATGAGTAAGATTATTATTAGACTTGTTAACAAACGTTTGTATCAAAACGCCTTTCCCAATAGCTATTTATTTTAATGTTCGCTGTAGTGCTTTATTTAATGTACAACAAATTTTTGTGTTTCCTTACACTTGACAGCATTGTCCAAATATTTCGCTACGCAACTTTCAATGGTTTTCACAAATCAAGTTTCTATTAAGCGAAGCAAAACAAGTAGAAAATCGTTTCGAATCAAACAATAGAATGAAACAATTGCTTGGCATTTATATAAAGTGCCAGAACATTGACAATTACACAGATTAACGTGAAGTTGTAAAATAATAATACCAAGAACCGTCACAACATTTTCAGCTAATTATTCGTCATTTGCCATAATTCTCCTGCTTCATCGTATAGAATAATGCTTTAATATATGTGCTTTTCAAATATTTGCTTAACTAATACTTATAATTCAGCACATCTATCTATCGATACCCGGAGCTAAGCTTGTGCTCCTTTTGTTTTTAATGCTATTGATACGCTAATTAGCTGCGTTAATTTATCAAATGTGCGCACACCTGTGCAAAACTCACACAAACACTCTCTCACCCACACACGTTTAGCCCAGCCACTAAAAATTCTACTGCAGTTGCTACTTAATTACACGACATTGCCATCCGCTGGCAAGTAGCACTTTCTCTCTTTCTCTCTCTCACTCTCACTGTCTCTTTTACTCTACCTACTTCAATGCAAGCCATTGGCATTTTCATTCGCATTGCATCGTCAATGTCACAAGTGTGCTACAGTGTGGCAAGTTTCATTTCCTGGCACAGCCTCAGGTAACTTCACAATTAACTACTAATTGCTCATACGCGACGTTGACTGCGCAACATTAGAACAAAGTCAGTTGGGCGACCCCCGCACACCTTCTCTACCCGTCGTCTTGGCACTGTCAAGTATTCTTGGCTTTTGCTTTTGCTCTAATTATCCGCGCTGTCAGCCACCTGCTGGCGCTGCTGTTTTCCCGGCCGTCTATTTACTGAATTAAGTTTTAAATTTTTATTAAATGCTTTGCGCATTTTTTGCAGACCTCTTCTTTATCTCTCGCTTTATCCTTCGATCGGCTGCTTATATGGAGGCTACTGTAATTAGTTTTTAATTGCTTTTTAGTTGCCAACTTTGCGACCCCGAGTCCTGTAAATAGTTGTGTTGCCTTTGTGCGCTTTTCATTTGCTAATACAACTTTTTCGGAGTTTTATTTATATTAATACATTTTCTTTTTCTTGTATTTTTTGGCAGATTGGTCAACAGTTTTATGCCGTGTCGCTGCCAAGTCAATCCGCAATTCTGCCCAGGAAACGTCAGCGGCATGTTTAATATGCTCGGGCACTTTGCTACAAAAAGTAATCAGAAAACTTTGGCAATAAATCTATGAATACATTTCTAATGAAAAACCATAACGTAGCGAAAGCGCTCCTCACAGGCGACCTTTTACAAATTTCAATTTTGCGTACAAATACAAGTTAAGTATGGTATATAGAAAAATGACATAGTGTGATGCTTAAAACAAACAAAAGTGGGGCGAAAAAAATAACTTAAATAGTGAAAGAGTTAAAAATAAATATATCAGTTATAGAATTCGCTTTTTAATTAATCAATAAAACCGTAAAAATTTACTGATTAAGTTAATAAATATGCAGTGCTTATCGATATTTTATCGCTCTTCAATCAATACTTTATCCACAGCACAATAAAAGCAAAAGATATTCGAAAAATTCGTTAAGGCTATTTTTATACTCGTTACCGAAGGTCAAGAGTATATTGGGTTTGTGCAATGTCCGTCATGGTGTCCGTCCGTCCGTCTGTATGTTCGCAACTTTTTTCCACACCCTTCAAGCTAGAGACTTGAAACTTTCCAAATCTCTTTATCTATGGGATAGTAAATTAAAGTGTCAAGATGGGGGTTCTACGATAACTGGGGGGCTAGCAAATCGATAAATTCGATAACTCAAAACCGATAAATCCACATATTTCGCACATCCTTACAGCTAGAACTACCAAATTTGGTAAGAAGATAGCTACTAGCAACCCCCAAAAAACTGCATCAAAAATTTTGGAGGCACGCCCCCCATTCCGCCCCCAGCCCCCCGCATTTTAAAGTCAAAAAAGCCTATATCTCCCACAGTTTTTGAGCTATAGCCACCAAATTTGGTGCCAAGATAGGTGATGATGACCCCCCAAAAAACTGCATCAAAAGTTTGGATGCCACACCCACCAATAATGCCCTAGCCGCCCCCATCCGCCCCAGCGCTTCGTCAAAAACGGGAATGCTTGTATCTTCCAGAGTTGTGGAGATAGAGCCACCAAACTTGGTAGGAAGATAGCTGGCAGCGACCCCAAAAAATCTGCATCAAAGTTTTGGAGCCACACCAACCCATTCCGCCCCTCTTTCCCCACTTTTTACAAACTTCGAGCTAGAGTCACCAAATTTGGTATGAAGATAGCAATTGAAATTCCACAAAGATCTGCAGAAAATATTTGGATGCCACACCCACCCAATCTGCCCCCAGCCCCCCTTTCCCCACTTTTACATACTTTGAGTTAGAGTCATCAAATTTGGAAGGAAATAGCTGGTGGCATCCCCATCTGCATCGGAGAATCTTAAAGGTACAGCGTACACCCCTGCCGCATCCGTACCCCTTTGCAATCAGGCCTGTTTTTACCGGTTTTAATACTGGTAACGAGTATACCGCAGTCGGTTGCGTCCGACTGCAACGTTTCCACTTGTTTGGGTAGAGATTTTTTTTAAATTTTTAAAGTCTTTCGTCAATCTTAATAAACGAACGAATATGCCCACATGTATGCCTTATATACACAAGTCAAATTGAGGGTATATATCAACTGCAGTCACCCTCCGCAGATGCCTCGATTCCCTCCTTGTATTCCCTTCTGCTGCGCAAACACTTCCGTCGCTTGTGCAAATGTCAAACACATGTCGAAAGGCGCAAAACGTTGACAAACAAAACGAACAATTTTTATGAATAAAAAAAAATTGGAAAATTTGTAAAACCGAAAATATGCCGCGAAACAAAAAAAAATATGTCACACGTTCACAAGCGAAAAACAAAACGAAAGGGAAGAAAAGGCTGGTAAAAAAAAGGTGTGCTGACTGGCAAAGTTCCAACTCATTTTGCGCAAATGACGTGCAATTTGGTGTTCCAAATGCCAAATATTTAACATGCCCAAAATATTTGCCGGAAACGAAGGCTGACAGAAGATGGTTATGGGACAGCAACAGCAGCAAAAGCTGCAGCTGCTCAAGTTTGGAAAATCACCCATTCGCAACGTTGACTCCGGCTCCAATCACCGTTTTGATGGTTCATTGAAACCTCTCATCTATCGACCAATCGAACTATACCAAACTCCATAAATGGAGCACAGGTGCTGACGCATTGAAATAAATGTTTAAGACAGCTGTCGTTGTTTTGTTGTTGTTTGGGGGTTGCCAGCATTTGCCAAATTAATGTCTGACGCAGCATTAGATAAATGCCAATATAAATTTAGCAATAATCGGTTTAAAGCAACAGCTGTAATTGGCAACATTTCAAGTGAGTGAAGCTTTAAATACTTACAGTAGTGACTGGCAAGGACAGACAGGCTGCTAAAGACACATGTTTTGAGCATCCGGCAGGTCGTGCAACTAGTATATCCTGTAAGATGGAAAGTAACTAAGTAGGGTAGTTAAGAAATTAATAACATTTGATATTATTTAGCACTTTACATTTACTTTAAAATAAAGTCTGTGTTAAAAAACCACAAATTATAGATTTTTGTTTTTATTTTCAATCGGTTTTTATTTGCTTATAACTTGTATCGGAGCTTGTATGTAACATTATCATTTTACCTGTTTTCTTATAAGTTAAATATTTTTATGCGTCACACGCACCAAGGGTGCCAATTACCCAATTCCTTATATCTTTTTTCATTTCTGGCATCATATCTAATTTAAAACATTTTTTTTTTCTTTCAAAAACTCAATTACTGGCCGAACTGCTGTACCACTGGCGGCAATGGGCGCCAGGTAATTGCCTGAAAATTATAGGAACAAAGCTAAGCGAGAAGCGAAGATGTGAAGAACTTTTTCTTAAAGTTAAAAAATAAAACTTTTAGCTTTGGCATTCTTTCGTCTCACATTACAGCAGCATAATGAAATCAAACAAGAACAACTCGAGGAAAGAGACTTTCAGAGCCAGCAGCAAGCTGAGAACGTTGCAATTATGCAAGAAGTTTGGCCAAAAAGCGCGAGTAAGCAACTCGAGTTTGAGCGAATGTTAATGACTTGAAGTGGCGCACAAAGTCAACTTAAAGAATGCCTGACAAGGAATGCCACAAGTTGACAAACATTGGCGCTCCGCTTGTGACTTTTAACTCAAAGTGCGAGTGTGACAACTGCACAGGAAAAAACCACTATAGTTAATGATATTAAAACTAATTATATTTAAATATATATACATATGTAATCAAATTTTTAAGCTTAATCGCACGATATCTAGATTTACATCTAGGTGACAATGTAAGACGAGTTTGTATTTTTATTTATTTTTTTTGCGTGTAAAGCTGCTCCTCCTACACTTTAAATGCCGGAAATAGCGTAACAGCGCAACTGGCGCCAGCTAAAATGGTTGTTTGTTTGCTTCCGGTGTGTGCAAACAACGCAAACACATTAAGCATCAAGTGGGCAGCATTCCCCAAACTAACTCTCGCCTCTCCAACCTAGCTAATGTGTACTTTATGCAAAAGGCAATGGCACTATTGCTTTTTGCATCAGGTGAAAACCACAGTTAACCAAGAATTAGGTAAGGGGGAGTAGATGGTGGAGAAGGCATCACAAGTCAAATTGGAGGCCGCATGCTCAACGAGTGCTACACATTCCAAATGCTTTGTTCATCTTAATAATTCATAAAAATTTATGCGAAATACACAACATTTGTGTGTCGGGTGTCTGTTTCTCTTTTTGGTTTATGTTTTATGCGGTGTTTTAGTGTGATATCGGTGATGGTGTCGCTTTCTCGTTGTCAGTTTATGCCAGCATTTATATTGTCTGCCCCGGCAGCTGTTTCTGTTTGTTTTGAAAGCAAGCATGGAGCTGCATATTTTAGTTACCCTGTAAACACGAAATGTGTGCAAATGAAGTGTATGACAATAATTAAGGCTAACATCAGGAATGAAGCTCTCGTCTCATGAAAACAGCTTTAAATTGTGTTAAAATAAAATATCGCTAAGCAAATTTTATAACAGAGCAACTCCTAGTTTAGAATTCCCAGCATCTTCTGCATTCATAATTCCTTTGTTTTAGTTTTGTTCCACATTTTGCAAAAGTGGAAAGTAGTGTATTTTGAACACTCGTGAAAGTAACATGCAACTGTCATTTCTATTTAACAGCTCGTATATATGTACATATGTTTGTTCCATTCTATCATAAGCTGCTTTCATGTGTTTTTGTTTTTCATGTGAGAATTGCTTTAATGAAATATTTTTCGGTAATCTGCATTTGTGGCACTTTTCACACACGAAATGCAGACACACGAGTGCAATGTTAATAAATGGTATTTTCCATACTTGTGTTGTATCTTTAACAGAAATTTCGAGCACGGTTTAATTGAATTGTCTAACTTTAACAGATTTTAAACCATCTAGAAATTATATATGTATTAAATACTTGGTATGATATAAAAGATGCTACATATGTATTTCCTTTATTTTCGAGTCAGTTTCTAACAAAAATAAGTTTATTCTTTTTAATGCCAGGGTCTGCACAATTATGGAAAGTAATTTCAAGTATAAGGGGATTATTGTTTCCAAATGAAAGATCTCATTTCCATTTGCAATTTAACAAAGGAGATTAAAAAACAATTCAGAAAATCAACCCTAAACAAAATCATTCAAAACCCAGCAAACCGAACACAATATTGTTAAAAATTATTTTACAAAGTTTAATACGTATATTTTTCCGGCGTTTTGTAATTTCATCTCGGAAAGGAAGATGGGTAAATTTATAGTTAAACTCAAGAGGAAGGTGCGTTGGACACTAATCCAATTGGAGACGTTCATAGTGGAGTGCCATAAGCAACATCGTGGAAAGATTGTTGGGGTGCTGCATCTACTAACCCTGTCAGCATTATTAGGTGTAGTTGCATTATTTTCTATATACGATTTGGTTTTTGTACTGCCATCGTACTTGGAAACCATAGGCGTTGTGTATATCCTCAACTTGATACCATGTTTCTTCGTGATATTTAATATTCTGGGCAATTTGTGGCAATGTGCTCGAACGAATACAAGCTTCGTGGCATTGCCCAAGGATCGACAGCAGCCGCATCCAACTGAGGTTAATTTGTGGCACTTGTGCACCCATTGCCAAATTATGGTGCCACCACGAACCAGGCATTGTAGCATATGCAAAATTTGCATTCTAAAGCGTGATCATCACTGCTACGTCACGAACACCTGTATTGGTCATGCAAATCAACGGTATTTCGTTGGAATGCTTCTGCACTGTACTCTCGGCTGTGTCATTGCCTTCGCTTACAATTTGCTTAATCTGTGGGAGCAGAGACACAACCTAGCTCAAAATCCGGAAGCGTTTCTTGTTTTTTATCTATTCATATGGACGTTGTTTACAACTGGCAATGCGATTTATAAACGGTTGGTAATCAATTTAATCGTTCTGGTGTTCAATGCGTTCGGCTTGATTTTAAGTGGAGGAATGCTTTTGTTTCAACTCTTTATGATCAGCCGTGGGAGCTGCATGAAATCTGTACGAAGTCGCAACTACGATTTTGGGTTCTGGTTAAATATGCAACAGGTGCTGGGCAAACGAATGTTTTGGACAATGCTGTCACCGTTTTTGCACAGTCAGCTGCCCCAAGACGGCACCCGTTGGCAACAGCCTTTGGACGAAGAGCACCAGAAGCCCGCATGAATCGATTTTGTTTAATCTCCTTTGAATACTTACAAATTATCTGTGTATGCTATACGTTTATCTAAATGCATTGTCCAAAATCGTGTTTAACACCTCATTTAAGCAGGCAATTTGTGTGCTTATTGCCTCGGCTAATTACCAAGTGGATGAAAGCGCAGTGTTTGGGTCGTTTCTTGCGCCGATAAAGCACGTGGCGCAGTCACGCGACGCAATTTAATCTGTCAACTCCTCGAAATATAAGAATTTGTTGTAGTATATTATTTCCGTTGCTATATATAATAGAATTATTACGATACCAGTTTACTTTAGCTTCAATCGACCACCCTCCACTTAAGTATCGATATATTCAACTACCGCATCCATATACTTAAATAAGCTATCGCAACATAACATAAATATCGTTAAAAATAAATTTCGGAACTATTTAATACAGTTTGATGAATGACAGTAATTTGTCAATCCGATATGAGGATATATTATTAAGTGAACTTCAAAACCACCCGGATACACTATCTTGATTTACACAGTTTTAAATGCTTTCATCTGTCGGTCGGTCGCGGAAGACAGAAGACAGATTGGTAAAGAAGATACTACCAGATATGGCTGTCATAGCCCCAAAAGCTGACTGCACCTTTTACCACCTTTCTGGCGCAGTCAGAAACACTTGTCAAATGTCAAAAAAATTCCCAAAAACTGTTGAAAAATGACAACGCCAGTTGAGAGTTGCCAGTGTGTAGCGCGTTTTTATTTCAGAATTAATGATACTGCATGTCACCGACAAGCCTTGAAACATGAAATCAAAGTCCACTTTTCAAGCAGAGAGAGAAAGAGAGATGGATTGCATGAAAAATGTTCGAGGTGTGAAATCTGGACAAAGCTCTAAACAACATAATTGCCAAATAAAAAAGTCGCCGCCGTCTGCGTTGACGATGCCGCCTTTTAAGCTCCACCATTAATCAAAATTGCGGCCAACTACCGTTGGGAATGTGGCCGCAAAAATAAACAAAATAACATAGAAAATGTAAAAAACAACAGGAGCAGCCAGAATTGACTCAAACCGAACTCCAACGTCAAACAACTCCCCGACAGATTGCGCTGCAAAATGCGATGTCAACACTTTGAGCCAATCAGCAGAGAGCATCGGGAATTGGCTTCCTTTCCCAGTCCATCTATGTATATGGAATTGGTTGGAAGCTTGTCCAAGTAGTGTTCAACTTCATTACCGGCTTATGTTCGTACATTTAATCCGCCTTTTGCTCCTTATGAACACCTAAACTGGCGAGCGCTGATTGCCGCGTTCTCAATGCTCAATTGTTAGCTTCCGGTCGATGTTCAATGGCGATGCTTCCGTTTTCCCTGCTGTTTCTGTCCACAGAGTAGAAACCAGCTGTTCAGGCAACTAACGATGAAGGATTGACCAGCACACTGGGAACCGACTGGGCACTACCCTCACATTAACAGCCCAATAATCATATGCCGCATTGTTCCCGAGGAGAAAGGCATCTGTTGTATATATTTGACTGTTCCATCAACATTGTCCACGTTTGAAAACGGAAATAAGCCATAAATGAGTAAATGTGGTATCAGCAGGAGGTGAACTTTAAACTGCGGGCCTTTTGCTGTTGGCCCATGCTGGAGCAGAGTGCGTCACAGTGACAGTTTCTCCCTTGGAGCAGATACCACAGCATGGCATGGCATGAAGTGAGCCATGATGGAGGCCAGGTAAGAGGTTGCATGACTGCCTGCCTGGTTGGTTGTCTGCTTTTGCATCAGCTTCAGCTTTTGCCTTTCGTTTCGTTTGCTGTACTAAATTTACCGCTAAGCATTTGCCAACAGCCACTGCACAAAGGACAATGACAAACAGAGAGAGAGGAGAGAGAGCTGCTGTTGCTACTCGTATGCTGGCCGGGATCATGGGGGTCATTGTAATCATAACGGTAATGTTGACGTTGTGTGTGTTGTGTATCTTTCATCTGTGTGTGAGTTTGGAGCAACGCATTTCAAAAAACTTTAAAAAAAAAATAAAGGCATAAAAACGAAATGCTGAAATGTCGCCAAATTAGTGAAATCATGTTAGAGGCATATACAGGGTGCCTCAAACGCTTCTGCTGCTAAGGAAACTGTCCATTATTTGGCTCTTTAACTTAAAAATCCTGCACAGCAATTTTGGCACCCAAACAAT
Organism: Scaptomyza montana; assembly: GCA_018904305.1. Taxonomy (NCBI): domain Eukaryota; kingdom Metazoa; phylum Arthropoda; class Insecta; order Diptera; family Drosophilidae; genus Scaptomyza; species Scaptomyza montana. The sequence continues at coordinate 1,072,178 of JAEIGR010000001.1, forward strand.
AGCAATTGACTGAATTGCTTCTATTTGGTTGTTATTGTTGTTGCTGTTTTTGCAATTGCTGCTGTTGGTTCTTCTTAACGACTTTCAGCAGCGACGTTAACTGCGCTGCCTGCGTCACTGTCTCAGTTTGTGGCTCTGCTAACGGCGCTGCCCTTGCGCTATTGGTAAAATGTGAAATCCAGCCGAAAAGTGAGCCACTAAGCAGCTCACGACAGTTTTTATGATATTTTCACTTGTGTTTTGTTTGCTTTTGCAATTATTTCCCCAGCTATCTGTGTGTGTGAGTGTGTGTGGATTGTAATATTAACAGTAGCAGTTTGTATTGCTTTTCTGTCTCCTGCTGTTAACTGACAACCAGCCTAAAAAGCACTTCACATTCATTTGATATTCGCTCAGTTGTCGGCTTTTGTTTTGTTTTATTCGTCGCGGTAATATTTTGTGCACTTATTTCCTTTGAAATTCAATACATTTTCTGCAAATTTGCATACATTTGTTGTTTATGCGTGTGTGAGTTACTTAGGTCTAAGCTGGTTTTGTGGCATAACTTTATTTGGCCCACAAATGTTGCACCTTTGAGGCGCATCAAAAGCAACAAAGTAATTTTACTCATGTATTTGTTATATGTATTAGTTTATGGAGGTATCTTATTTCAGAGTATGATTTGTGACTTATTGAAAGAGGCATCTGAAGCTCCCTAATGTGCATATTAACAGTACGCCCTCGCTTAACTCAACTCTCAGTACCAGGAACAGTAAAGCAACCTTATATGATAAGCATCAATAAATTCAACTCTTGCAATCAAATCTGTATGTAAGGCGGCAAATTCCTGTGAGTTAGAGTATGAATTCTTCGGTGTGCTAAGATACAAGTCGTATGTTTTTTTGAGTTTCTGTGTTGTTAGTGTGAGTGTATTTGTGTGCGTGTGTGTGTGTGCAACACCCCTTAAGTGCCTGACAGTCCCATCAGTTTTATTTGCATGGCACTTTAAACCCCGAACCGCACTTAGCCAACACAAACCCCACCCGTTTGAAGCTTGTATTTTGCGGTCATTTTACTGATGTTTCTATCTGGGCGAGGTGCTTGCGTCGAAGTCCTCTCCGGTATGTTTATGTATGAATGTCCCTGGTGTTGACGGCGCCCAAGGCAAATGTTGAAGTCGTGCGAAAAATTAAATAAATGGCCAACTCAATGCTTTACCATTTGGTTTCCTTTTTCCTATACACACAAACATTTTTTTTCCCCCGCTTTTTGCCCCACTTTATTTATGCCTTTAATGCGCGATGATTTTCGCATTGATTATTTGCTACGTTTTTGCCCCTTTTGTACCTTTTGCTGATATTTGTAAAGGATGGTATTCGGATCCACGCACCCAGCATTTGCCTGCTGGCTGAACTGACGTCAATTTCAATTCGCCATTTCCGCGACAATTAAAAAATTGTCTGGGTCGAGAACATTTTGCTTGCACATCACGCACACATTTACATTCACCCCCGCGAACTGAAGCCTACACATTGTTCATCATAAATAAATACTGTTAATTTTTCAATTGTCGCCTGAGCGTTTAACGGCCTTGCCGCATGCCCTTAGGGCCACGTGCAGCGGCCTGTTGTGCGGGTGAAGGGTCGAATTGCAAGGGTTGTGGGGTGGATTGGGCTTGGTCAACGAGAGTCGCGTTAGTGTCGCACGCCAAATTGATTGACAGCGGATTGGGAAATGGATGCACGTACTCTATACGGCGAGTAAGTGCAAAAAGGAAAACTTCAGCATTGTTAATATTTTATAAGCGAATATTGCATACCCTTGCTAGTGTCTACATATATAAGAAAAATGTGGTGTACCTTTTGCAGCTAGAGTATTACGAATATTTTGTACGGAAACTTTTTGGGCAAAGATTGACAGGCGAATGGGCAGCAGAGACAGCAGCTGAGCCAATTAAGTTGACAGCATTCCAACAGGCAAACGTGACAGTTGCGTGTCTGGAGCTGAAGCTAGCTGAATCTGGGCTAAGGTTGAGTTCCCAATCTGTGCATTTGTGCGCACGTTTCGTCGCCGTTGTCTAGTTGACAAACTTGGCACCGGCGTCGCACCGGATATCAAGCTGTAGGCAGCTTCTAATATACAAATACAAATAAACGCGTGGTATGCCACATGCCGCATGCCACAACAGCCACAATAGCAGCAGCTGCTGTCTGTTTGAGTCTGTGGCGGAACTTGATGAGCGGCAGCCATTTTAATTTTTGGACTGACTTCCCAAAATTCTATCAAGCATGACAGAGTTGAGTTCCCATCCTCCAGCTCTCTGTTCCTTTGTGCAGAAACACTTGCAATTGGAATTTCTAATCGAAGCAAATTGAATCACATGTCTCTTTGACGCGATACATCGCGACGGGTAGCCAACAAACAATGACAACTCGAGCAGCAGCAGCAGCAGCAGCTGCACTAAGAGAAAGCAGCTTTAGCAGCAGGATATCATCCGGCAAAGTTTGTTGCTGTTGTTGTCGTTTTGTGCGTGATAAAAGCAGCATATGAAAATTTGGGCAGACAGCGAAGCATAAATCAACTTTTGGCAAAGTGGCTGCCTAAAAGGAACTCAAATTGGCTAAGAAACGGTGCAAATGGAAAAGATAAACGATTTTCGTGCCCAAAACGAGCATAATATATATTTATGTTGTATTTGTACATGCAATATTCACAAAATATTCCTTATTTGTTAGCTGTTTTTGCCATTTGACTTTTCAAAACTTATTGTAAACAAAAAAGTTGAAACAGACGAAAAAGAACGAAAGAGCTATCTGGCAACGCTGTGGGCATTGTCCCGTTACTGACTGATCGAATTAGTGATGGAAGACTCGACATTATGTAGCGATATTAATAAGACTATCGATTATCAGCAATATTTATTAAATACGATATCTAACGTTCATACAATTGAGCTTTTAAGTCTCACATTTAAACTAATTTGCAATATTTAACCGCTCACTGCACATAAATGGTAGTGACATTAGCCTTAAAATAAGAATTATAGATGCATGTAAAATAAAAAATAAATATGTGTACATAAAACTAAAATATTGATCTGTAGGATTAGCGCAACACAGCCAAAATCTGCTAAGCTGCACTTAAATTATTGCAAATCTATTAAATTGCTCAATAATTCACAATTGAGCATTTGTGTTGGTTAAATAAATTATATTAATTCATCGCCGTTGTAAAATAGGCTACGAGTATTGCAAAATTTATGGAAAAAGCTGAACATAAAATATTCAATTATCAATTTAAATAAAAAAATTAATATCGTGTTTTAATTTGCGGCGGCTGCCATTCGCACAGTTTCAGTTTTCGTTACGCAATTGTCGTAATTAATGGAAGAGCCGCGTTGAAATTTCATAAGCCAAAAGCACGCTTTAAAACTGACCTTTGGCTTTAGGAAGTGGGCAGAGGGTGTGGGTGTTGGTGTTAGGTGAACTCGACCACCTTTTTGTGTCTTGAGCAGACCGAAGAAATTGTGAACCCGCCTACCCAACTTGTAATTTGTATCTTGTGTTCTGTTTTTGGGTGATTGAAATTAATTTACGAAGTGAAACTTGTTTGCGCTGAGAAGAACCCTTTTGCGCTCCGTCGGTCTGCAAGTCTATTGAAGCGTTTAAATTGCTGTCAACAAAAGGCAAACAAATAAATAAAAGCCAAAAGGCACTGGCTGTGGGGTGTTTATGTGTGTGAGTGTCTTGGCGTTTTTGTTTGTGTGTGTGTGACATTTGCCCATAGAAACCAAAACGAAACGTGCGCCACGACCAAATGATTAACACGTTTCTTTGCTAGCTTGTTTAGCTATGTAACCAAACTTAACTCAAGATGTGCAACTCGAAAATGTTCATGAAGCAACGGCAGCATGGGGCCACAGGAAAGTAAGTAAAGTCTGCAAATCAGATAAAAAACTTAAAGGAAGGCAGGCGCCACACTATGCCCCCCTGATGAACATTACTGTGACGTGGCAGGCACACAAATGGCCCACAATTTTGCCAAGAAAATTAACGCATAAAAAAAATGAAGGCAGAAAAACAAATGCGGTAAAAGGTAGCCACATCAAAGTGGCTAACCAGCTTACAAGTTGGTAAGTTTGATGCACTCTAAAAAAAGCCGTGCAAGTTTAAGAAAGGTATGCCAGTCAGTACGACGTTTCCACTGAATACGCGTTTGCGTCAGCATCCAAAAATTTGGCAGATCGATTATTTGTATTATTTGTAATTTTTGTGCCAAATTTGTGCCTAAATAAACAAAGAGTGTATTGTTTATCAAATATTAATCAAATTTATAGACCAAAGCTTCACGAGTGTTGATTTAGGACTTTTGAGGTATGTGAAAACGGTCACACAAGTTCGATATTAAAGTATCGAAGAAAAACTGCAGCTTGACATATTCGCATATCGATAGACATATCGTTCTTTGGTCTTACACACTCATAAAAAGCACGTGGATTTTGTCGAAGCTCGCAGAAAAAAAAAGCGTTAGCGACATGGAAAATAAAGAAAATCTAATTGTGAAAACTTATAACGATGATAACGCTAGCACTCCGTTGCGCATCGATTCGGAAAACGATGACGAAGATTTTGTTGTGCTTTCGCCAGCCCCGGCTCAAGACACGTCCATAAAGCAAGAGCCATATAATGCTGAGCTGCATCAGAATGAAAAGCCAGAAACGACTCTACAACAAAAACGCAAACCCGAACTTGATGGTAAGCTTGCAATAGTTATTTTATTAAATACCAAGTAAGAAAACTTGATTCTAAGAGCGACCCTCAAACCGGGACATTACGCCTGCAGTTTGTATGCATGTGTGTGTGAACGAGAAAATGCATGCAACTTTGCGCTACTGAATGCTTGACTTAACCAATTTCGATGAAATTTTCAAAGATAATCATTATTCTGTCTATAGTTTCTGAAGCAAGTTTTTAAGTTTCGAATCAACCCCAAATATGGAGGCCAAGGTATACTTAACCAGGTAGCCTTACTTGCTCTATCTTTACTGTAGCCTTACATTTCAGTCTCGAGTCAAAAGTTCTGAGCGATGCATTTCCACGGATGAATTTATGTATATGAATGTACGCTCTACTTCGTGCTCATTTTTACTATTAAACCTTTTTCCTATTTCATTTCTTAAGGGTATACAAAATCTAATGCGATTATATATAAATATCTTTCTTTTCAATAGACACCATAGCGTGCAAGACAAAGAAAAGGATTGATGTGTCGATAAACAACTTTGAACAGAAAGGCAATTGTGAGAGTGCACCTTCACAAGCACCTTCTAAACAGGTAACAGAGAACCAACCAAAAGAGTTAAAGCTTGGCTTTAAAGGAAAAAGACCAGGTGGAGCAAGAAGGAGAAATAGAAATCGTAGATCAAGTCAACAATACTGGAACCAATCGGAAGACAATGCTACCAGCGTGAACCAGGTTGCCGGCTTCTCCTGGACATTCACAAATGTTTCGTTTCAAAACAATAATTTTCCGACATGTTCCTCTTGCAGAACATGTCCCTTTCCCATACCATTTAATGATTATTGTTGTAATTGTTGTTGTTGTTGTTATCATCATTATAACCAGTGTAGCTGTCAACAACAATACTTTTACCCATATGGGTTGTAAATCGAAAGTTCTTCCAGCTCCGGATCATTGATTTTAATAACTTCAAAATTCAAATTGCATTTCCATTCATTGTTTATCTCTTCAAACCATTCAAATTTAAACCTAACAATTTTTATTTTTTCCGTTTATATTGCAATTCTTTTGTCATAGTTTCAATCAAACTGCCCTAAATAAAGCTATTTGAAACTATTTTTAAAACTGCATTCGAGCGCATTTATCAATTTATTACAATCGTTTAATAAATAATTGTATCTTTTTTTTCAAGTGCCAAGTTAACCAAAGCAATAAATAACTGAGCTCTAATGGCTCTATCTATGTTAATAGCCAATAAAGCAAGAACGGCATACAGTTTTTTGCTCTCTCATCATTTAGCCGCAGGTTGACAAAAACCAATTCGAGTCAGAGCTACTACATTCAATGGAAATGGATACAGCAACTGCATTTGGTATGACTGCTAATCCGTCAGCACTTTGCTGCTGGTGTTGCTCCACACACTTCAACAGGACAATTGAGTGCGAGCAGGGTATAATCGCTTGTTGATCCTTTATAAATGCTTGAGAGCAAAAGGCAAAGGCAGAAATTCTTTTCGGGTCAACAGCTGCTGGATGGCAAAAAGGCCAAACTCTGGTCGTTCACACGGGGTGACATAATCAAATCAATAATTTATGAGTTCACTTTGCTTTAAGCGGATTTACATGACCTGCACTTCAACAACAACGGCAGCAGCAACAACAACAACACTAAAAGGATACCAAGGCAAGGAGAAAAAGTTTTTCCAACTGAAACTGAAACTGATATCAATTAGGTGGAAAGTGATAAGTTGCCGCCTGGGACTTTCCGTTGTTTTTCCAAAATTGCGAAATGTCAGAACTGCTGTGGGATTAAGAAAGTAGAATTTGCGACTAACAGGACGGGGTGTGGAAAAGGTATTCTCGCAGCATTAACGATGCGCACACTCCACACGCTGTGGACGCCGTTCGCTACTGTGGATGATAATGCTCGTAACTAATGCTAACCAGCGAAGCGTGCAATGTGTGTTTTGAAAGCGGGTGGCAGCACAAACTTAACAGCAACCCTCGAAAAAGGCAAACAAACAGCAACAGCGGACGAAAAACTGATGCGGCTGTCCTCTGTTAAATTCCACAGGGGAAATAATTGCAAAACAAACAAAAGGAGAAAAATCATAAAAACTGTCGCGAGCTGCTTAGTTGCTCACTTTGTGGCAGTGACGCAGGCAGCGCAGCTGACGTCGCTGTTTCTAAGATGAACTTAGAATATAAACATCAGCAATAACAGAAACAAAGCAGCAATTCAGTCAATTGCTATTGTTTGGGTGCCAAAATTGCTGTGCAGGATTTTTAAGTTAAAGAGCCAAATAATGGACGATTTCCTTAGCAGCAGAAGCTGTTGAGGCACCCTGTATATGCCTCTGACATGATTTTACTTATTTGGCATTTCGTTTTGTTTTTGCATTTAGTTTCTTTGGGTTTTTGAAATGCGTTGCCCAAAACTCACACACAGATGAAAGATACACAACACACACAACGTCAACATTACCGTTATGATTACAATGACCCCCATGATCCCGGCCAGCATACGAGTAGCAGCAGCAGCTCTCTCTCTCTCTCTGTTTGTCATTGTCCTTTGTGCAGTGGCTGTTGGCAAATGCTTAGCGGTAAATTTAGTATTGCAAACGAAATGAAAGGCAAAAGCAAAAGCTAAAGCTGATGCAAAAGCAGACAACCAAGCAGGCAGGCAGTCATGCAACCTTTTACCTGGCCTCCATCATGGCTCACTTCATGCCATGCCATGCTGTGGTATCTGCTCCAAGGGAGAAACTGTCACTGTGACGCACTCTGCTCTAGAATGGACCAACAGCAAAAGGCCCGCAGTTTAAAGTTCACCTCTTGCTCATACCACTTTTACTCATTTGTGGTAGGCAGGGTTTTTTTCCCCGTTTAAACGTGGACAATGTTGACGGAACAGTCAAATATGCACAACAGATGCTTTTCTCCTCTTTTTCTCTCACTCTCGCAGTTCGGGAACAATGCGGCATATGATTATTAGGTTTACAGCCCAAGATGGTAGTTCCCAGTCGGTTTGTGGTAAGTTCCCTGTGTGCTGGTCAATCCAAAACAGTTGTCTCTACTTTAAGGATGTGTTGGATAGACACACATAGCAGACGCCAGCAGAGAAAAAGGAAACGTTGCCATTGAACAGCAACCGGAAGCTGACAATTGAGCATTGACAAGGCGGCAATCAGCGCTAGCCATTTTGGTAGTCTATCAGGAGCGTTAGGTGGACAAGGTATAAAAACATAAGCTTGTAATGCAAGTTAAATGCTTTTTAGCCAGGGCTTACGGGTAGATAAAAGACTGCCGATTCCAAATGGGATCTCTGCTGGTTGGCCCAAAACTGGTGACGTTGCATATTTTTTTAGGGAGGTGGCCAAACAATCGTTGGAACAGATACTTAAGTGGGCGTTTGGCTTGGCGGCAGCTGTTTCATGTTTCAATATTTCATGTCGTAGCCTCTAGGCGCAATCAGAATGCGTTGATTAATGGCTTGCCCTAGAGCCTTTGGCGTATTTTGTTTATTGTGTGATGACACAAGCTAATTTACCATTTATTATAAAGGTAGTTTATTTTAACAAAAAGTTACGTTAGCAAGAAGCAACGACTTGCAAATCCTCTGTACAAACTTTTAGTGCACATACTGCAAACTTCAAATATCTAAAATCGTATAAGTCATATTCTAACCGATTAAGGCCCAATATCTCAATGTCCGGTTAAATTTTCGTTTAGCTAACTGCCGCATTATTTTGCTGGTTGAGTTAAAACAATTTGGTTTTCTCAAAGCCAAAATAACCTTTCATCGATAAGTAACTATCGCCTTAACAGCGCTGCCACATATATACACAGCGTTGCCATTTATAGCGGCGGCAGCTGTTTTTGTTTTTGTTTTGGTTGGTGACTGGCAAATTTTGCATATTTTAAATATATAAAATATAAAATTAAAATTAACACGCCTGAATGAAACGGTTCCGTGGGAAAACTTTTCGCTTTCTGAGGAGCATTTGTTGGAGGAACTGTGGAGTCGAATCAGCATATTTTAGAGAATGGTTTTGCATGTAGATTTTTATAGCCTGAACCGCTGAACAAATTTGGTATCATCCAGATCAGTGAAATAGTTCACCCTATCCCTATAACTTCTCGAGCTATTAACTCTGGGCTTTATTTCGTCAAATTGCGTCTCCATTGCATGAATATAAAAAACTCTGCTGTGCGATGCCATTTTTCTTTAAAAACAAAATAAATATACAATTCAAGGGACGTGTTTGCTTTATCGATGATTCTTATCGATATATCGTGACTTTAACGCGCTTTAAATTTTAACCGAGCCGCCTTTATCTCTACCGAACATTGAGAGACTCAAATTCGACTAAACTTAGACTAAGTTGACTAACCGGACATTGAGATATTGGGCCTAAATATTGGGAATTTTATAGTACGCCAGTTTTTTGTTTAAATATTTTCCCATTGATTTGCAATTGGTAAACAACGAAAAAATTAGACCAGTTTCAGTAAGCAAGAATATACTAAATTGAATCCCAAGTACTTATACTTAATGCTGGTCACACTTTCGTAACTTAATGAAAACGTGCTCCGCAAGTAATAAGGTCTAAGAGCAAAACTTTTAGTAGTTAAACTCTAACTCTAATCTTCCACTTTTCCATAGACATTTACATAAAGAAACTACAAAGCAAATCAATTCAGTTGAATTAACTTGCCTACTGTGTGTATTTGGGGAGACATACAGCCAAAAGCAAAATCTCAGCCTCGAAACAGTTCAGCTTCATACTCGCAAACCTTTAGGAAAAATTCATCATACGCCGCATTGGTTACCGTCGACGTCGCTGCCCAATGGCTGGCACTGTCGGCTCGGCATGCGTGGCATTTGGCATTTGGCTGCGGTATGTGGAACACTTGGGGGCATGCTCTGTGTGAATGCCACAAACGACAGTTGAGTTACATTCTTTGTTGTACACTACTAGTTGTTGTTGCAATACTCTTCATGCAATTAATGTGGGTAAAAAGGGTACATTGAATATGTGTTTAATTGAGTCACTGGCTGAAAACAAACTTTTTAATTGTTTTATGTAACACTTTGTAACAAACTCAACCTAAACAGCTATTTTTATGAACCACCTGTGATATTTAATGCGAATGGAAGTTGCTAATGAGATCATTAGATCAAACTAGTTGCTTTGTCATATGACTCGCCTGGGCAATGGAGTAAATCTTATTAATGTACAGGGTACCTCCAAGTAAAACATTCTCAACTAGAGCATTTTTGTTTTTTGTACTGTTTTAGTTAGTCCTGCTACTGGTGCTGTTACTCCTGTTTTTGTGCACAATTGGCGCTACATTTTGGGCGATTTATTGTAGAAAATATATTTGGTATGCTGCTTATTGAAATGCATGGAAGGCAAAGCCGCCAACCCCTTTGGCCAGTTGTTCAGAACCCCAAAAGACAACAACTATTTCAAACAGAAGCAGCAGCAACAGCAGCAGGGGCAAAACAAATACCAGCACTTGAAGCAACTACATCTTGCAACCTTCAACCCTAGCCCTACTATCCCCCAGCCTGGTTTTGTTGCCCTGCAGCGACCGCAGCAACGCCTCCTGCTTCTTTTTTTTGGCTGCCACACTATAAATATAACATTAATTTTTATGTTTTCATATTTAGCAACGCTTCAGTAAACACACACACACACACACCAAGGCAGTCGTCGCCTTATTGCTGTACTTTCAGATAGAGCCATTGAATGACGTTTATGAGCGATATCGCTAACGCTGACGTCGCAGTCGCGGTCGACGTTGATTTTGACGTTAACGTCTCGATGTTGGTACTTTTCTGCGCAACATGCGCTGTTAGGCGCGATTAACAGCGCTGTTAAGCGGCCAGCAGCATCCACACAGCTTTTAATGCGGTTGCGGCCGTGACTACGACTGCGACGTCAGCGTCGGCTGCGTTTTGTCTGGGTGCCTTCTATTGTCATTTTGGCACATGTGAAAATTTACCGTTACTTCTTGGCCGGCGCTACCATTCATTCATTCGCTGTTTACATTTCGCTTTGTGCCCGTGCACATTTTTGTGTGGGTCTAACGGTTTTTCAATGTTCCCACTGCATTTTTAATTGGAATTAGTTTTTAATGGACTCCAAATGCATTGTGCTGGTGTTTTGTTGTTGTTGTTGAAGAGGGAAAACGGAATATGTAAATGTTTTTAAAATAAAATGTTTCAAATAAAATTAATTATTTAACAAAATAACTTAACAAATAACTATGTGTGTGTGTCATCATTACTTTGTGAAGAAAAAAAAATTTTAAAAATTCAAATAAAAAATTTCTCAACACTGAAGATCAGTTAATTAAGTGTTAAATGTTATATATGAGATATGGCAATATCCACAAAAATGATGGACAAAACAACAATTTTAAGATATATTTACAAAGTTATGACAAGAACCTGGATTATATAAATATATAAACATAATTAATTTTAAATTTTCTAATTAATATCAAAAAGCTGTTGAATCGCGTGCTCTCCATTAAGATCTATTTGACTTACTCTTCTGGTGATCTTGAATGCAAACTCATCATTATATAAAACTATCATACATTTGCAAAAGTTATTGCATCATCAGCGGCCTTTAATAAATTTTGTTTAAATAAATAAAAAGCCATCAACTTGAAATTCTCCATTGTTATAACAATGTTGAAGTGCAAAAAAACGGTGTTACTAATTTTGAAGATCTACGCATTGAATTCAACACATTGAAACCTTTTTAAAGACTTTCCCAAGTACCAACAGTAGTAGTAATAAATTAACATTGTCATACTAGACTTGAAGAGCTATTAAGATTTTAAGTAATAAAATAAAGATAATTTTAAACTTATTACTAAGTTATTGTATATTACGCCTTACTTCAAGCAGCTCCAATTCAAGTACTCTTAAGAGTTTAAAAATACATTTCCTTAAATGCCCAGACACCCTATCTGGACACTCAACTCTCGGTAAAATTTCCTAGGGGCCAATTTCCTGTCAATGATGTTTAAGGGCATGCCCAACTCTTGCCTATCTCAATTTCAGTTCCTATCTGCTACCAAAACTATAATAATGGTTATCAATCTGGGCACAGATAGATGTCATGTGTGTGACTGCGATAAACCTCAATGGCTGTCAAAGACAAAACCCTATTCAAAGGCCGGACGAGCACTCGACAAACAAACGGTAAACCGAATAAGGCGGGGGATGAGAAATTCAACACACGCCCTCAGCGGTTAACTGCAGTTAAGTGGTTCATTAATATTGTTGAATGCGATTTGGCTGCGATTTTTAACGCCTGCAATTAGAAACGCCAGCAAATTGAAAACTAAACAGTGACGTGGATGAAGACAGCGAAGTAGGGGGCACGGGGCATCTGTCAACGGCAAACATGGAACTCCGTTTTGTGGGTGCTTCAAAAATGATTTACGCACGTAAATCATAAATTAAGCACTTCAAGTGGATGCCAAATGCAGATTACGATGACGTTGCGTTGACAATGTACGTTGACTATTAGCGTCCAAAGAATCGTTGGCAATCCGTTTGAATGCATTTCAGCCACCTGCTTAGCTGAGGCACTTAATACTTATCACTCTTATCAGGCGCTTCAAATTTTAGTTTTTAGTTTTCAGCTTACACTGTTTCTATCAATTGGCTCAATTGGCTTCAATTTAAAAGGGAAAATGCTAATAATTTCCGAGTAACGCTTTCAGTTTGCGTCGCTCTTTGATAGGCATCGCACCTACCTATATCCAATCGGGAAATTATTTACTGTTTCAGCTGCTACTATATATTTTACTGACTTCTTTCCGCTTTTTGGCAATAAATTAAATCATATATTTTTTTTTAAATCCGATTATCGTTTTACAATGAGCTTAAGTGATTTCCTTGTGCTTATATTAATTTTTGTAGTGCTTTGTGTTGGCCCGTCGCGCTCTCAAGGTTGGTATTTGCACAAACATTGTTTGTGGCATACAGAAGATAATATTTACTAGCAATATTGAAACACAATATAATTTTGAATAAGACTTTCAGTTTTTCACGTTAAATTAATACAGCATTTCGGCAAATCATAATTTCATACAACCATTAAACCATTTTTATATTTATCCTGTTAATTTTTAGCTATTAATTAAATTGAAATCAAAGGTTTAAGAGTTTTGATTAGATTTATTCAATCAAGTAGAAATTCCTATCAAAATTTTATTCATAAGTGTTTATTTTGGGAGCACATTAAGTTAAATGTTTAACAAAATATAAATCTGTTAATAGTTGAATGTTTCTTTCTTAAATAATCATTTAATAAATTATTCCCACGCTCCGCTCATTAGGCTATCAGCACTAGGTGGGCTCCGTTCCAAATTAGCCTCACAGCAAGTTTTATTGCAGGTTTAAATTCACCTCTGCCAAAATAAATTCACCACATTTAAGAGCTGCAGATGCAAACGATCTCTAAAGAGCAAACGAAAGCATCACAAAAGAGAAACAGACAGACTGCCAGCTGTACAAATATGCAGAGATAGTTCGACAAGTGCGCTCTCTTCCGACCAAAAAAGTTTCGTGTTTCGATTCTTGGCGCAGTGATAAGCCGTTTTGAAGGTAGCGCAAAAAAACCTATATAAATGAAAATTAAGCAACTATTGAGCGCGCTCGCAATCAGGTAGAGTAGCTGATCAAGAGCGGGGGGTGCTGCTGGCGCGGACGGGCAGTTCGGGGCAGTTTTAATGACAGTTCGCTTAAATGTGCTGGCGAATTCTCAAGACGAATTCAGTTGAAAAACGCGCGTTGTACGAGACGGCCAGCGTTTTTGTGACAGACAATCCAAACAACAAAAACAGATACTTTTGTACATATATTAAAATAGAATTTGTCCAAAGTATAATAAATCACGTGCCAAATGAAAATTGTGCGGCGTGCGCCACAGTTTTTTGTAATTCTTTTTACGACGCGCTTTTTTATCAGTTATCAGTGAGAAACGCGTGCCAATTGTTTACAACATATAGATTTTTTGATTGATAATAACGCGAGAATAAGATACTGAAAAATATATATGTACTTGGTTCTTTAGCTGCGCCGTTTGAAAAACAATATAAATTTGAATAATTTGCTACGTCAACAGATAGTTTTTGGTGTGTGTGTGTGTGTTTGAGTGTTTTTGTTTTCACCTTCTCTTCTGTTGTTTCAGTTTTACGTTTTGCTTGATCATTTGGCTGCCTTTGGCCAGACACCGACCTGTTGTTGTGCGTTTTGTGTGTGGATCGTATGATTTTTTTTCAACCAGTTTGCGTTTAACATTTTTGTTGCATTTTTTTACGCTTGATGTTGTTGTTTCGGCTCTTTTCGGCTCATTTTTAGTTTAGTTTGAGTGTTTGAGCATTTATTTTGGCAAAAGTTTTCAATGTTGGCATTCGCGATTTGACGATTCGATTTAAAAAAAAAAAGCTAAAGACGTCGTCTGACTGATTAGATAATGTCAGCAGATCCCTTGTTTCCTGCTTGGTTAATATTCGAGTGACTTTCTATTCACACAGGGCTCTTTAGCATGTCGAGAACCCATTGAAATTCAATCAAAGTGCAATCAAATGCTAAACTGACAAGTTGTAAAACTGATAAAAATCGGTTTAGCTACATATTAAAGTGATATATGTACTAAGAATAATATAAACAAAGAGAGACAGTGAAAACGTGCAAAACTACAATTAGAGTGCATCAAACTAGACAAAGTTCATACCATGGCCATAGAGTTACGCTCTACGAGCACTCTAAGTGATAATACAACAACAAAAACAACTACAAAAACAACTATTACAACAACAACTGGCTACAACAATATCAACTGCCAGCGTCGCGCCCAACAGCTGTTTAGTTGCATTTGCGTAAATGCGAATCTATTGTTGCTAACCTTGATGCTTACACTGAGCAAATGTTGCACGGCCACGCCCACAATAGCGCCATCCAATCAACATCAATTGCTACCGGCAAGTGGCGCATCTTTGTCCAAAGATCTCGACGACAAAGGCACACTTAACTTGGGCTTGAAGTTCCTCAACGTATCTGGAAAGATCGGCACGCCGTTGGGCATAGGTGAGCAAAGAAAAATATAAAAATACAAAAACAAAAACAAGCTAAAAGCTACAACTAGTATCTCGTATTTTTTTATGTGTGGTAATGGAGTGGATGTATGTGGTAATGGAGTTTATTTTAAGCTAGACTGTGATAATTTTAGACCGGGTCTGCAAGGTGAGATGCATTTGCAAAGAATTCAGCTGCACTGACTGAAAATTGCGCTTTAGTTACTTTGGCTTTATCAAAGCGAAACTTACAAATGTTACTCAAACAGGAAAGCAATGCTTTCTTCGGCACGAAGTAGACTAAGCCTGCGATTGGATCAATCAAAAACCCATTCTATATTAGGAATTCTATCTATAACTAAGTTTTTTCCCTTCTCCTTGAGATTTTTTATGTGGAAGCTTAATTTTATTACTAAATAAAACAAAATAAAGTAACTATGGATGATTACTTAATACTCAACAATGGACAAATGCTCTTAACAATGTTATTTTCTAATTTTTAATTGAAAGTCTCATTAGTCATGACTAATGAATAGCTTATGATAATGAAACGCTTCATTAGATCGGTGTTTAAAGTTGTTTTCTTTTACTTGTAATAGTTTTTTAAGCGATTAAAATTTGATAAAAAAAAAGAACCCTGAACCTAATAAATAGATTAAATTTATATAAGTTTTGGATTATGACTTACTTCAATCGATTAAATTCGATATCTCCGGTGTTTTTTAACTGTTTGGACGAAATTTTAGAAAGTTCTCGTTCCCTATTTCAACCCTCATTTTTATTTCCAAATTGTATTTTTGTTATCGATACCATGTGTATATCGAACCGATAGTTATTGACAATTTGAGCAAACTTGTTCTGCTCATGGTATAGGAAAACTTATATAAAAATCTGAAGTCTCTAGTCTTGTAGTCTCTGAGATCCACGCGTTCATACAGACGGACACGGAATGCTATATCACTCCTGTTGTGCTGATCAAGAATATGTTTTCTTTTACTGTGAAATACTTTTTAAGCCCTATTTTTTAACCATTTTATGGGTTAAGGGTAAAAAAATATTGCTATTCAATAGGTAAATCTCATATTGTGTGTTTTTTGTGTTAAAACTTTAAAATCTCATAAATCCTTTCAACGCATTTCACATAGCTCTTAATTTGATTGACAAGTTTTGATTGTACAAATTTTTATTATGACCACCGGAATTCGCGATTTAATTGATTGATAAGAAAATCATTTACGTTGCGTCTTTATGGCATTGCCTGTATTATCTTAGGGGTATTCCGGATTGTAAATTTCGTTAAATCAAACCATCAGCTCGTATGCTCGTATTTGCTGAATTAACATTATCTAATCGGCGCTTAGTTGCACATTTTATGATTGGATTTTTTTTACGGTTTACTCAAGGACTTAAGCAATCGAGGTTTTCATTCAATCAGTTTAAAATGGCAATGTTAATGCTTGTTGGAGTAAAAAAGATACGATTAAATTTTAATGAAGCCATATAGGTTGCATATATACAAACATACAAAACATACATTTTGGTTAACAGTTTTAATAGTTTTTGGATTTTTTAGCAAACGAAAATCACTGAAAAGTTTAAAAACTTATTTTTAGTACGAAATTTTTCTTTTAAATAGAAAAAATAAATAAAAATTAAATTTGGAATTTAAAAAAAGAAAAACACGATATGTATATTTTACTTTCACGTCTGAATCTTTTGGACTTTGCTCAAATCATGATCAAGATCGTAAATAACATTCTTGATATATATCCAAATGGCGCATCTGACAGATGTCTACCTATTTCTTGACGTCAGCAAGAACGTCCATACATTAGATCGCAATAGGTCAGCCAGTGTCTCTGAACTGAACACCCAAATTTTGCAGTGTATTTAATTTCTTAAATTAAAGTACCGCATGCAATAACTAAAAGAATGCGCCGGCTCCGTGAGTCTGAGACCAGACGAGCCCCTCACATATTTTGTAACACTCTCAGACGCTTTGCCTTCTATTTTCAATTATGTTTTATGCACTATGTAATGTATATTTTTTCATTACACGCTTTACACACTGATTTATTGCTCATACGCTTTGTGGTCATTTGTTTGTAATCATTTTTATCTGATATACTAGAGCAGGTTGGCTTTCTTTAGTTATCTGTCGCATAGATTAACATACGCAAGGTCGTCATAGCAAAAAATGTTTGTTTTATTTTTACTTGTTGCTCTCTTTGATATAGTATGTATGCATGGTTAGATTGTTTTTCTTAATTTGCTTGGCTCATTTGTTGTTCATGGCATTTTATTTTCGTCTTAATTTATGCACAGTGCCAACAAATTTTCTAGTATGTTCTACAACTAGTTTTGCAAGTCAAAAACAACAGCAACAATATTTATAAACAGTGGGCGTGTTTTGTTGGCCCTCATGCTGTTGTCGACTTATATAAGGAGAGAAAATGACGCTGTCGCCTCTAATTGTTTTGTTTTTATGTGCAACAGTTAGGAAAACAACAATAAGATCAAGAGAATCTATCAACTACAAAATGTCTCAAGTAATTCGCTTTGATTGATCGCGTTCACTGGAAAATTAAGGCGTGTCCATCTCTGATAGTTTCAATCAAAGCCCACTTCACTTGGCTTTTACTCAAACTAGTATTTTCCATTCTTGCCACCTCACTCTCCTGCTATCATGGCAATTACTCACCGTATGAAACCAAAAATCACTTTTATTCAATTGACATTGAACTTGTATTGTAATAGCGTACGACAGCGATAAGTAGCAGACGCTAACATAAATTTATATTAGGTAAGCACCTCAAGCAGTGACGAACTTTCCCAGCACTTAAAGCACGGCTTATCAAGCGTTAGCCGCTTGCAGACTGCTTAACTGTTATCGATATTTGCTTATCATGCGTATAATTATGCGTATTGCATAATTGTCTGGCGTTGTTGTACGACTGCTGATAAGAATTTGTGCTCCCATTTCTGATTATCTAAAATGGCACAATTTGCGCCGAAGTATAAAAAAGATAATTCAAATACAATAATTAACTAATAAAAGAACATTTTCAGTTATTCGTCAATCTGAGCTCATTGTTATTTTGATAAAGCTAACCAGTATTTGCTTAAAACAAGTTTATGCATGCGCTGATTATAATCTATACGCATGTATCTGCCAAACCATTAAAGCATTTTATACAAGGAAGTTTAGTCCATACATGATAAATGCACATTTATTAATGTACAAATGCATATAAGTACATATATTTTACATTTCATTGGTTAACATAAAATATTGTGATATCTGTTTCGTTTATTTATCATTATTCATAATTGAAAACAATTCAACAGCAGCAATTGATTTGACCTTATTGATTGATGGCATTTGCTTAAATGCTTTTGTTGCCTTGCACAGCTTGACAGTTACTGTTGTTGCTATTGTTGCAACGCAATGCGCATGAAAAATTATTTTTGCGCAGGTTTTGATTAAAACATATAATTATTTTGGGCTTGGGAATGTCAATGGGAAACAGCTGTCAAGAGCAGCGACACCGCTGACCGGAAAAACCCTCATCAAAGTCAAAGTAAAACCTATGCTGAGTATGAACATTGTACATATGTTTGTGTTGGTATTTACATAGGACATTGTCAATCCATAACTTTTTCGGCGCTTGTCACAATTTCTTCTATGTATCAAGGAGCTTTTGACCATTTCTGTCTGCTGTTTTGTTTTTACTACATTTGTTGTGTGACAGCTAGAAGAAAGCGCAAGTTGTTGCCAAAAGGTGGAATATTGTCAAGCTGCAAAAGTTTTACAACACTTTCCGTTGTTGATGTTGTTGAAGCTGGAATTTTTGTTGATTTAAAAGGCCTGAGCTGCTACAAATACACAAACAAAGTCTATATGTTTGTGTGTGTGTGTGAGTGCAAATGATTTGAACGAGCACGTGTGTCTGCTTTTGATTGTTTTGAAGTTTTAAGCCCTAATCAATTTGGGAATTTGTGCCACCTGCAAAGAGGCACTTTGTCTGTCTTCTTTTTCGGTATGCTTCGGCTTGTTCATAAGTTTATTCCTTTTTATAAAATTATATTTTTTTTTCTTAATTAGAAAACTTTTTCAGCAGCTTAAGCTGAAAGCTCACTGAACTGCTAAAACATAATTAGCTTTAATCATTTGTTTACATTGCCTAACTTTGTTCCCACTTTTACTCTGCTTGCAGCTCAATCCTATTCGAAATGTGATGAGAAGCAATTTCAATGCCAGAACGGCGATTGTATACCCATACGTTTTGTTTGCGATGGCGATGGAGACTGCAAGGATCACAGTGATGAACATGTCGAGGAGTGCAAATTTCGCGGTAAGTTTGCGCCAAAAATTTAATGCAGCATACTTTTAGGCACCGCTATAAAGTGCCCACTACAGTCGCGTCCATCACAATGACTGATGTTCGCTCTCGCGTATCAATCAGAAAAGCGAAACGAGTTTGCCACATTTACGCATGGCGTGTGAGAAGGGAATAGTGGGGAATGAGGCAGTGGTGGTGGTGATGGTGGGAGGGGGGGAGGTATAGAGTAATCAAAGGGGGCGGGTATGTTGACCATAACTGTGCCAGGGCAGTGCGCTCATTAAGTCGCTAAACATTGGCGCTAAACAGTAATTGCAACGCAATTGTGCTGACTGTGGCATGCAACGTTGTTGCATCAGCTCGAAAATTTATCAATGCGCAAATTTGTCGCACGAGACTGTTTTGCGTCGCCGTTTTCTGACTTAAAAGGGAAACTATGTGAAGTCGTCTGCTTAACTTTATCTCTCTCACAATATTTGTACCAGACACCGAAAACTATACAAAAAACAAAGTAAAGTACAAAAGGGGGGGAAAAAAACGAACGGAAAGCGGGAAAGAAGAATGTGTAAAAGCAGTGTAGTTGCTTTTTGTTGAAGCTGCTTGGCATAACGTAATTTTTATGCAATCTTCGCTGAAGGGCACATTTCGAGCAGTAAAATTGATAATGAGTCTCCGGAGGTAACAAAAACTCTGTAGCACAACCTTTCCCTCTTAATAAAGGATTCTGCTGTTGCAACATAATAAGCGAAATGCGCAATAAGCAAAACAGAGAAGGTATCAAAGAGCTACAAGAAATGGCTATAAATCATATCATAATGCTAAATAATACGCAGTATAAAACTTGAAATCGAAATATTACTACATATTTCAATAAATAGTATTACGTTTAACAATATATTGATTATTCATCGTAAAATCAATTTTTTTCAGCTTATAATTATTCATACTAAATTTAGCACAAAATTGAATGCCTTTGTATGCATAATGAGCATAAGTCCTTAAGCTTTAACGGCTCAATCGTTTTCGGATCATTCCCAAATCGGGTTTCAGCTCAACGCAAAATACTCTAAAATATGTCAATAAGATGCTCATTCAAGGTTTGCTTGCTCAATAGCATAACTGCTTTGAAACTCACAACAAACCTAAGCAGAGCTCACTACTCAAATACACACAAATAAAAAACTCACTCAAGTTTTATGCTTTGTTTTGCGCTCGACTCGCAGAGTGGCAGCTGCTGTCGACCGGAGCCAAAGCTTTTGAGATGCTGCAAAGCAGCTCTTGGCAAATGTTTTTAAGGATTGGCACTCCGCAGCTGTTCACTCAGTTGTCGGCGAACTTTGCAAGCAAACGGACGGCGCGAGCTTAAAATAAACAAACCCGAAAAAAAATCGTTGAGTGTCAAAACGTTACATATATAAACTTGAAGGCGTTAAAAACTAGAAAAAATAAATAAATTTACATAGTGTGTCAATAGTAAGAGCAAAATTGTAACGAAAAACTGTTAAAAATTTAAAAATTCGCATTCATAAATTGCCAAAGCAAAATGATAACAATATGTCCTCGAAAAGCTAGCAGTTGAGTGTCCTGACAGTCCTTTGAAGTTATGCAAAGTGTTTTTGACAAAATGCCAGCGCCAGGCCAAAGAACCCCTCTAAAGCTTACCCAAAGAAATTCTATAGAAATTTGTGCGTTTTTTATGTTCTGTTGAACATTTTTGCTTTCCTTTTCTATTTAGTGATGTCCTTTTCTTGGAGTCGTCGTTGTTGTTGGCTTGTGGGCACGTTTCTGTAAAGTCGCCGCTGTCAAAGCTAATCGGCAATGTCCATCTGTGTCATTTTGTGTAGCCAGGCGGGCTGTTCTAGAACTCAGACTTGCTGTCTGATTTGGCCGTTTTGCACTTATCATTTATCATTAAGTTGTGGCCTACATTAAATGTGTTTCCTCAATTTCCCACAGAAAATGCTAAATGTTGTCATTCCGCCTTAGCTATCCCCAATACATATTAATTTCGTTGACTTTTGACAGTTGGTTTTGCGTTGTCCTTGTTGTTGTTGACCCTCTCTTCCCTGATTGCCGTTGACCATTATGAACTTGAAAAATTATGCCTGCCAACGGAAATTATGCAATCAATTTGTGCAACTTGGCTGCCCGCCCGTTCAAAGCTGTCACAATTGAGCGGACAATATGAAAATTGACTTCACACGCATTTCGAGGACATATTCAAGTGTCAAAAGAACAATTTAAAAACAAAAAACAGCTTGTTTCATAAAAAAAAAAACTTACAGCTTATAAACAATTTAAATCAATATGGGACACGTCTGGTATTTAATCTTTGTGACCAGTTTGCTGCACACACAAAGCCACAGTCTGGGCGCCTTAGTAACGGAATATGGTATGATATTAATAAAGTATTTTATAAGCTAACACTAAGTTCGTGCTATGAAAATTTTGTTATTAAAATTTGTTATTGAATTAAGTCAAACTTTTTGTTGGGAAATGTGTTGCCATCCATAACTAATTCATATCTTTGACTTTACAGTATTATTGTTTTTGGTGTCAGTTTTGCTTAAGCTTCAGCTTAATAAAACTCTTTCAACAAGTTGAAAACAATTTGCAACTTAACTTATTTTTATGCTGCCTTACAGCCTTTTGTCAACGACACCTTTAAACTTGATTTCATCATGTCCAAAATTCCAATCACGATCTGCTAATATAGAACACGTTAATAACACTGTGTACTCACGGCTCCGCATTGCAAACAGTTTGGCTCTGCTCCTGGATTGCCTGCGCCGCGCAGCATGCAACAGAATATTTTGCACACGCCGCTTGACATTTGCATACAAATTGCCAGGACTGTGCTGCCAAAGGCCAAACTTTTTTAATCAACTGAAAAGCCGTTTAAACTTAGTTTAAAAAAAATAAAATAAAAAACAAAACCGAATGCGAAAAAAAACAAAACGGTGCAAAATATACAAATTATGCGGAAATGCAGCTGGCAATTTGCCGCACACTTTCCTCAATTGCAACATGAGTAAATACAATTAACGGCAGCATTTAAATTTGCTTCTCTCTTTTTGACAAAATCAAATTAAATCAAATTTAATGTGAAAAGCACACCACAAACAAAAACTTGCATCAATTTGTCCTCAGGTCACTGTTGACATAGATTTTGTGTATCTAAATATGTATGATGTATGTATGTGTGTGTGTGTATAGTCAATGCCACATATTAGCAACAACAAAATATCAAAAACAAGCTACATAAAAAGCAATAGAATCGAGCTGCGGGCAACATAAGCAAACATTACCTACATGTAGCAAAAAAGGCAAAAACAAATATATGCATATAAAAAACAAAAAGCAAATAAGCAAATTTGTTAGTCCTAGATGAAGTTTCAATGTCCTATTAGCAATATTGTACTTCGGAAAAATAACTTTTTGTTAAAAACGCTTTTAAAAATAGTCCAATTTATTTTTCTCTCAAAATTGTCCTTCCTACATACTTTTTGCCTATGACTGTTACAGGCTTCTTTGCAGAATTAAAATACCCTCAAAACGACTTTAAACAAAATGAAGCGTTTCAAAGTGTTTGCTATGTGTTGCACATGTGACCATTTTTTATTGTTCATCGGCTGTGAGGTTGTATTTATATTTGCTTTTTATTTTATATTGCTTTGTTTTTTGTCTGCAAATATTGGCGCACATTGGTTTCAACTTTGTTTCATTTCGAATTATTTCTTATTTTTTGTATTTTTTTTTAAACAGATTCTCTCATGTAAAAAAACATGTTTTGTGTACCTTTTTCGTTTTTTCATGCTACATTTCATTTGACTGCGCACTGAGGCATCGGACCGTAGACTTGTGCTGGCCCATAAAAAGTTTAGAAATGTAATCATATAAAATGTTATTGATATGGCAACTTTGTAACTACTGCATAACGTGCCAGCCCTCTATTGTGCAATGCCGCATTTAAAATTAGAAAAATTAATATGATTTTGTTTTTGAGTAGGATTTAGGGTATTTTGTATGAAAGTGAAAATAGAAATGGTCTAATTTTAGGCAATGAAAAATGTTTGATATTATAAAAAACTGGTAATTAACAACAAATAATTTGTTTCACACATTTATATCTATATTTATAAATGTCGGAAATTATTAACAATGGTTTTTAGAAATTCAATTTGTCAAGTTATCATAGCCAACATAAGAACAAAATAGAATGACACTTTTATCGAACAAATCTTTTTGAGCCTTTAGGATAATATTTATAATTTTTGGTCCTTTAAAAATGACGTCCAATTGTAACAAAAAATGTATATCTTAACTTGTAAAAATATATGTAGTTCTTTTGTGATTTAAGCCACGACAGCATGGTGGCCTAATCTAATATTTAATGCACATAACAAGACTACGGAAAAATAAGTTGTCTAAAAGGAAACACATTTGTTGACCCTGCCCGAAAGAGCGGACATTGAAAAGCAATTCGAAATTCAACGCTTGCCGCGTATCCAACGATTTATTTATATTTTATACGGTTTTTGTTGTTGTCCTATAGTATTTTCTTTGCACAGCACGTGCTCAAGTGCGTGTAAATACACACAAATACGAACACGCACACTTTTAAGTACAACTGAACGGGAATAAAAAATGTTGTTCTGGCTGCTTTTGTTTTTGAGACGGGTTCAGAGGGCAATGCAACCACAAAAACACACGAATTATGATTGCGTACAGTTGAAAGTACTCTTGATTTAACACGGTTTTATACGATTTTACAATCTCTCTCTCTTTCTCTCTCTCTTTACAGAGGCAACTTGCTCAACGGACCACTTTCGTTGCAGCAATGGCAACTGCATACCAAAGAAATGGCGTTGTGATCAGGAGAATGACTGCGCCGATGGCTCTGATGAGGCCAGTGCACTGTGCAGTAAGTAGACAAAATAAATACTCTAATATTTGTATAAGAAATATATATTAAATATATATTTGCCATATTGATATATAGTGAATGCCTGTCCCAACAATGAATTCAAATGCAGGACTGTTGATCAGTGTATACCGCGTAATTGGCTCTGCGATGGCAGCAACGACTGTCGTGACAAGTCCGATGAGGCTCAATGCAGTAAGAACAACAAAAACAATGTTTACCACTCTGTGCTCATAGCTCTTAGCTCATAGCTCTCCCTCTCTCTCTCGATTAATATTTTAAAAAGTGTTGCGCATAATTTCAAAACTTTGGGTGCGTATAGTTTCCACAGTCAATTGCAGTTTAATCGTTGCATTCGAGTGTATTCATAAACACATGACCCTCAAACACACACACACAAACAAATAACACTCATACGCCACGTTGGCAGCGCTTGGTAATAGCGCATAAAATGCTTAACCCCATAAAACACGCATTTACACGCCCACTCTACCACAAACACACACACAGACATACAAACATATTAACAACATCCTTTGGCCTTGGTTTCCACTGGCATTGTGTAATGGCTTGCTGGCCACAGACACACAAACACAATGAATGGCAAAAAGGGCCATCTGTTCCGTTAGCTTATTTTGGCAAGAAACAGAAAATAAACGTATTTAATATGGCCCCCTTCCCTCAGCTGGAAATTTATTAGCTGCTGTTAGAATTGCCTTGCTCAAACTCCACAAAATCTTTCTCTATTTATTTTTTGTCTCTCGTCTTGTGCGGTCTTATATCAAAATCTTAGAGGCACGCACCTGTTCGCCAGATGAGTACAGCTGCAAGAGCGGCGAAGGTGAATGCGTTCCATTAGCCTGGATGTGTGATCAGAGCAAGGATTGCAGCGATGGCTCCGATGAGCATAATTGCAGTAAGCAGCTCTTGAGTTGTAGTAAAAATTTAAATTGCAATTTTTGTTTATTTAACTAAATCGATGCAAAATTAAATTTTTGGTTGATTGCCAGTCTTATTATTTATTTAAATTATGTATTGAACTATTTATGAAGCGCTTTAGGAACTTTAGCACATGTCTTCCAAAGTCAAAGTCAAAGCAAACAAACTAAATTTTTGCCTTCAGACGTTGTTTTGACAACATTAAATTTGAGTTAAGCAAACAAAAGATTCTTTGCTTGTTTAACGCTTTACAATAATCAAAAGCAAAGAATTATTAGTTTTTAGCACACACCATTTAATAATGAGTTTTATACAAATGTCATAAGGATATGAAATATTGTTTTGAAGTCACGCACTTTTTTGTTGTACAAATTAGTAATGCCAGCTTTTAAGTAAATCTCAGTTTTATTTAATGCATTTATTAAGCCAAGTTTTAGTTCTTATCACTTTTGTTGTACAAACTAAAAACTGGCCAAGTTAATTTATTTCCTAAATTCTTTACTTTCATTTCGCAAACTGCATTTGCATTTTTATTAGTTTATGTCCCAGTCCCTTTATTAGTACACCCAATATTTTCTTATTTTGCTAACTCACTAGCAACATCATTCATCATGTGCCTCCGCTTAATACTTCATTTCCTTTTGGTTCATGTGGTTGTTTTGGTAGCTAGCTGATTGTAAAATTTTTTGTTGCTAATCCTTTGTCCTACATTCCGTTACACAGACCAGACTTGTCGCTCCGATGAGTATACCTGCGGCAATGGGCGCTGCATCCAGAAGCGCTGGGTCTGCGATCACGACGACGATTGCGGCGACGGCAGCGATGAACGCGACTGCCCCGTCGTACCATGCGACCCCATCGCCGAGCACACCTGCACCAATGGCGCCTGCATTGCCAAGCGTTGGGTTTGCGATGGCGATCCGGATTGTCCGGATGCATCCGACGAGCGGGTAAGTGAAGTGGGCTACGGCTGAATGCTTGTCTCATAAATTTTAGTTCTGCGGCTGTGTGTGTAAAATTGTCTGTAGTTGCTGCTGCAGGGACACTAACTTTTTATACCCTATAGTCATTAATATAGCAAAGGGTAGTAGACAGTTAAACAAGGGCAGACAAAGACAATTTTTAAGGTGCATTCTTAATGCAATATTTAAATTTAGCAAACATTCCTTAGTACTTTAAACAATATTTTAAATTTGTTTGCTTGTATGCTTATCTAAGTTTATGTTAGATATTCAGAGTCGTTTACAGAGTAACTTTTACTTGCTTAACTTGTATGTGTGTGTGGCAAAAAAGGCGCCTGACATATAAATTACAGCCAAGTTGGGCATAACTCAGCGTTGGCAGCTTTGGCAGCTTTTGTTGTCAACGCATAGTACGCATAAAATTGCATTTTGGCCGTAAGGGACTTCTGCTCTGATAGGTGGCTTGCTGGGGGATTGTAGGGGGTGGACTTGAGGGTGCACATAATTTCGTGTGTAAGCAACTAAAAGTATGCAACGAAAACTTTTGAACAGAAGCAGCAATTCCGACAAACTTTTAACTCGACTTCTTTCTTTATCACCATCTCAAATTACTTCACTGCTGCAGTCCTGTGCGAATGCCTCAAAACTGGTAACTCCCTGCTTGCCACATGAGTATCAGTGCAAGGATCGCATTACCTGCCTGCACCACAGCTGGCTCTGCGACGGAGACCGCGATTGTCCGGATGGTGATGATGAACATACTTCCACCTGCAAGAACATCACCTGCAGACCGGATCAGTTTCAGTGTGGGGATCGTAGCTGCATTGCCGGACATCTAACCTGCAATGGTCAATCGGACTGTGCGGATGGCAGCGATGAACGCGACTGCAAACCCTCTGTTGATATCAAGGGCTGCAATGCTACAAGTCAGTTTGATTGTGGAGGTGGACAGTGTATACCTCTTTCCAAGGTCTGTGACAAACGCAAGGATTGCCCCGCCGGCGAGGATGAGCCTGCTGGTAAATGTGGCAAGAATGAATGTTCTATCAAAAACGGCGGCTGCATGCATCGTTGTGTAGATCATTTAGTGGGTTACAGATGCGATTGTCACGAAGGCTACCAGCTTGCAGGAGATAAACATGCCTGTGTGGATGTGAATGAGTGTGAGCAACCAGGTGTCTGCTCTCAAATCTGTATCAATGAAATTGGCGGCTTTAAATGTGAATGTGAGGCTGGTTATATGCGAGATCCTCGCAACCATACACGCTGCAAGGCAACAGAAGGACATGCCTCTTTGCTACTAGCACGTCGTCATGATATACGCAAGATTGCACTGGATCACATGGAAATGACATCGATTGTGAACAACACAAAGTCAGCGACGGCTCTCGACTTTGTCTTCCGCACGGGTATGATCTTCTGGAGCGATGTGACCACACAGAGCATCTACAAGGCGCCCATTGATGAGGGCAATGAGAAGACAGTTGTGCTAAAGCAATCCTCAGTTACATCAGATGGCCTTGCTGTCGATTGGATTTACAATCATGTCTACTATACAGATACTCACAAGTGCACCATTGAGCTGACCAACTTTGATGGCAACATGGGCAAAGTTCTTATCGAGGATGCATTGGATATACCACGCTCCATTGCCCTTGATCCCATTGAGGGCTGGATGTACTGGTCGGATTGGGGTGCCTCGCCACGCATTGAACGTGCTGGCATGGATGGATCCCATCGCACTACAATTATCAACTACGATGTCAAGTGGCCTAATGGCATCACACTGGATCTGGTGAGAAAACGCATCTACTGGGTGGATGGCAAGCTGAATGTCATCTCCTCGGCCAACTACGATGGTTCCCAGCGCAGACAGATATTGTACTCCACTGAGTACTTGAGACATCCTTTCTCAATCACTACTTTCGAGGATTACATCTACTGGTCCGATTGGGACAAACAGACAGTTTTCAAGGCCAACAAGTTTACTGGCGAGAATGTTGAACCAATTACAGCCGTGCATATGGTGAGTTAACACGATGATCCCTTATGATAAGTTAAAAAAAATAAAATTTTCAACTGCCTTACAGCTCCAACATCCTATGGTCATTCATGTGTATCATCCCTATCGGCAGCCCGATGGCATAAATCACTGCCAGTCAGTTAATGGTCATTGCTCACATCTCTGTTTGCCGGCGCCGCGCATCAATGAACGCAGTCCACGCATCTCCTGTGCCTGTCCCACAGGCCTCAAACTAATGGCCGATGGTCTGATGTGCGTCGAAGATCGTAAGTAGTCCAGACTTTTAATATGACGATTCTTTACTCTCTTCTTTATTAACACTTTTATTTTAATTAATTAACTTTGCATGTTTGTTGCATGCAGCCAACTTTAGAGTTGCTACTAAACCGCCGCGTGCTCCCAAATTTAAGACCAAAACGAAACCGCAACAGCGAGTGGTCAACCTTAATGAAAAGCCTACTCATTTACTAACCGAAGCCGATAAGGCAATAACCTTACAATCCAAATTGCCACAGACGCAAGAAGCTTTTGGTATGCTCGTTTTTTATTTTATTTAACTATATGTTTCTTTTTGTGTGGGTGTGTATGTGTATGGTACATAGAAAATATAAAAAATAATACAAATCCTAAAACAAATTTTCAAAATTTCATTAGATACAAGTGACATTTACTCATCCATTAATCAGCTGTTGCATTTTTGGAAGCCGTCAAATTCATTTCCTTTCACACTCATTGTTGCATTGTGTGCCACAAATATTTATGCATGAACCATTAGTTCGTATTAAAACCCGAAAGCTAAAGCTAACAGCAAATAAAATTAATCACATAAATTTTAAGCCATTGCACTGAAGCTGTTTGCCACAGCTCGACAGCTCTGTTGCGCCACATTTCCCATGCTGCTGTTGGTGTTCTGGTGTTCTGGTGTTCTTGATTCATGGGTTGAATGGGTTGCATGGATATTTGGTATATTTTCCAAGGCAAGCACTTCATTTGCCGCACTGGCATAACATTTGCTTTGTCATGGCTGCCATTAATCATCATCAAAAGGCAACCTCAGCCCCAGCCAGGCTTGACAGTTTCATAAACGCCGCATCGAGAGCCACTTGCAACACAACCAACCGCAAGTAGGCAGCACAAAAGGAGTGAACGTTGCAACTGATACGACAAGAGCCACCCAACCACACCAACCCAACCATTTAAACCGCAAAGTATGAGGTTAATATGGCGCCGTGTCAACTGATTCTCTCACTCTCTCTTTAAAGCAAAATGTAGATGGCTTATGAGAGCTCTTGCTGTTTGGACATGATTTAAGATGTGGCTTGCCATACTCAACTTGAATTGGATTTCAAAATCCCTATTACAAGCCGAATCCATTAAACGGTGCGCGTTAAAGATGTCATTACGCATCCTTTGCTATTGAAGTTACCCCCCGCGATTCTATTCAGTTCATCATCTCTCTTTTGTCATAAAAGTTTCGCCATCAAAGGCGCGAGCGCGTTTAAGTGTTTATTTGCGCCTAAATGCGCACTTTGAACGATTTGATTGAAAATTCTTTTGCAGTAGGGTGGTGGGGATTTCGGTGCGTTGGTTGGCTAACTTTCGCGTTGGTTGCCAAATGGCCCAAGTACCATCGTATATTACACACACAATTTTTATAAATTTTGTTGTGCTTATACTCTGATAACAGCGATGAATTTTAGGAACGCGCACTCAGAATACAGTCCATAAGATAGTATAGTTATTGTTTGTTTTCTAATCACAGGAAAATATTCAATAAATAAGACCAGCAATCTGAATAAAAATAAAATACTCTGATACAAAAGTAAAAAGTATATTGGTTTTGTGCAATGCCCATCTACCCGAGACATGAAACTTTGCATATATCTTGGTTCATGTCTGCACCAGACAAGGTGTCAAGGTGAATTGGCTGGCAATTCGATAACAAGTCGATACACCTCGAGGTAATAATTTCCGCATCTTAACTGCTAGAGTCACCAAATTCGGTGGGAAAATAGCTGGTAACTCCACCAAAGCTCTGCCTTAACAATTTGGATGTCCAGCCACTCGAATTTTTAAGACTTGGAATGCCTCTACCTTCCACATTATTTGAGTTAGTGATACTTAATTTGATGGGAAGATAGATTTATATTACTTATTTTGCTTTTTGACGTCGTCTCATGAATATAGAACAATTGATGCACAAACTATCATACATTACCTTTTTTATAGTTTATTGAAGATAATAAAATATATAATATTTTTAGGCGACGCCCACCCCTCTCGTGCCAATACCTCCTCTCCTCCTACCCTCCCATCCTTTGCAAGCAAACTTTTAACTACACTTTAACACTGTTATCAGAGTACTTCGCAGTCAGTTGCGCTCGACTGCAACAATTTCACTTGTTTTTTTTTATGCCTTTTTTTATTTGTTTCCTTTTTCCATTTGTGCGCCTTTTATTGTTGTGCTTTTTATGTCTGTGTCGCATTTGGCGCTTTTGTGTTCTTTTGTCTGTTGTTTTTTTATGTGATTTACATGAATTCGACTTAATTTCATGCGCTTGCACTCCTCCTTCTAGCCAAAGTTGACGAACGGCATCCTGTAAAGAACCAAACGCACATCGAACAAACGACTGCGCCCAGCCCACAGCCGGACTCTGGTGTCATAGCGCTCGCCGTGATAGCTTGTCTCACATTTTGTGCGGTGATTCTATCGGTGGTAAGTTTGAAAAATCTTAAAGATTATTTAAATTTGTGTTACAAAAGTCTTTTGGTGATGCGAAAGAAAACTTTGATATACAAAATTCTAGAGTAAATATGAAAGTTTATTGAATAGAAATTTATGGTAAATAAAAAGCTTTATATGACTTTATGGTGAAAAAGTTTTTGATTGATAAAAAGACTTGGAAATTGGTTTAATCCATATAAAATAGCAAGAAGGAATGACTTAAATTGCAAACAGTGTAAATAACAGTCACTTTTTATATGCAAACATACATACATATATTTGAATATGTTAAATACACAAAATTATAAATTTTTATTAAAATCTAACAAGCAATACTTAAATTAAAAAAAAATTTTTCTAGAATTAATTCAAAAGCCGCATTTCAACTTTTTTTATGCTATGTATTAAAGTATAATCATAAATCTGAAATTTTAAATTTTTCTTTTATCAGCTGCTACTCATTGGCTATCGCTACTGCAGCAAAAGACGCATAAATTCTATGAATTTTGAGAATCCGATATATCGCAAGACGACAACTGAGGATCACTTCAGCTTACGCAAGAATCTACCTACTCGAATCTACGAACACACCAGCATCATGGATGAGGAGGTAAATTTTGCAACTATCTCTATACCACAAATAAAAGCTTTCCATCGATTAATAATTCTCCATCTCTTTTCAATAGTACGCACCCGTCATAGGCACATCGTATTAGGAGCTTGTTTTGGGTTCTTGTATCTGATCTATGATCTATATCAGAAAAAAAATGCAAAGCCTGCAGCAGACACGCCTAAAGACTGAGCAACTCGTATGTGTAAATTATTTTAACAGCGGAACATTTTGGAAGAAAGATAAAAACAAAACATAAGAGAATATCCTTAAAGGATGCTGTACAAAATACGTCGCAGAGCTATAATTTTAAACTAAATTATATTAAACTAAAACTAAATCTAACTAAATGAAAGTCTTAACGATAATTTACATAGTTCCAAACTGTATATAGCTGTAAGTGTGCATTAATTAATTTTAGATGGAAAACAAAACAAAAAAAGCAAAGATATTATAATACATATTAACCTTAATAATTAGATGGAGAAGAACGTTGAAACTTTATTTCTGTTTAAAGTGCAGATTGTTTATTATTATTATATTATCAATATTATACTATTGTTAAGTGTACATATGTTTACGAGTCAAGACGATTGAATAAATACAGTGAATATATATATATATATGTGTCGTGGAATGGGAATATATGTGAATGTTTATTTTCTTTATATTACAGGAACTATCATGAAAATTCGCGAATTGAATAAACTTTTTAGAAACTGCCAAAAGTGTAAAGCAACATAAAATAAAATTGAATTATTCATCAATTTGCAGCAGATTCTCTTTATCATACCCAAACATATCCGATAGGTAACCATTCCCCTTTTTTGCTTATTATATCAGTAAGTAGGCTAGTAAGTATTTTATCTGACTTATTCAATCCAAAATAAATATTATATTAATATTTACAGCACACAAACATGCAATTGTTGCGTGTATTCAAAAACCTTTTCGCACATGTCCATATATAAACGGTTGCTTAGCATTTCGATTCAAAAAACAAAATCAGTAAGCGAAATTTTATGCAAAATGCAAATTCTTATAAAAACGTAGGCAAGCTATATAAATGTATATATAAAAAAAAAATTATCCAAACATGTCCAACACTGAAAACAGTATATGTTTCCATTTTTCAAGCTAATCGTTATTTTAAAAAAAGCTTCTAGGAAGGTCAAAAGATTAAAGCCGATTTTAGATTTTTTAAAAAATAATAATTATTAAATCTATACTTATGTGTCGTATATTCATATCTATGATCTCCCATTCAATTAGCATATGCATGTCATGGTCTCTGACCTATGGCAATTTAACCAAACAAATTTACAAAAAATTGGTTGCCAACCGCAATCGGTACACCGCAACCGACAACATGCTCACATGCAACCTAAGTACACACCTCCAAAACTGATATCGTGCTATGTTTAAACAAAATTAAAGAGTATAACGCAAAAGAGCTTACAAACTTTTCACAACCACCTGCCAGCTCTTAACAACTACTCTCTTGCGGTTGCTTTCGAACTCTCTCTCTTTCTCTCGCTCTGGAGACGATACAAAAACGTTGCTGTCAAAATGCTGTGTACGCGTGGCGATCGGCTATTTATCGGTTGCAATGCTTCGTTTCACTGTGGCCTGGCATTGGTGGATTAGTCGTGAAACGTCGTGCGTTGTGCGCAGTCGTGTTGTTGTTACTGGCATTTTACGGGACCGTTAAGCTGCAAATGAACTCTAAATAAAATATAGTTTTGCGTGCGCGTCATAAGCTGTAAAAGCAAAAGTTCCCAACCACACAAACCAACGCATTTACCAAATTGAAAGAGCGAAAGAGTAAAAGAGGTAGAAAAAACAACACTTGAAAAGAAACCGCAAGCGAGCATAGAAAATTTAAGTGTTAATTGCAAGTGTATAAACATTTTTAGATGATTTGTGTGATTTTTTGCCATATAACTGTATGGTTTATGTGTATACGGAACACGTGTAGTTCGAGGCCGCTTGCAATACGCGCTGAGTTTGCCAAAAAATAATATTGTCTGCCAACGTCGAGAGATTTTTTAATTTGAATCTTTTACCCTGCACTAAAATTAGAACTGTCGGAAATTGTTAGCTCATCAAAGACACAAACCACATTAGGCAACATCAAGCCGATAGTACTTCAGCTCGAGTGGTGGTAGCGGCATTTCAAGATCCTATTGCTTTGATAACATCATGATAACAATTACAAACAAAAAACATTAATTTGAAAAACAACATGATTCACTTATTAGTGTACTTTTGAGTGTGACCCATTCATTCGCATAAGCCCAACTTAGTTGTATGTTTTCTGTTTGCGGTTTAGTGTTTACCTTGTAAGCATGCGCAGACCGTTCAAGCTGACCGCCGCTGGACGTCGACGCCCTTACATTTTGCAACACATATTGTGTGTTTTGTTGTTTTGGAATACCCCGTTTAGCACACTATGCGGGTTTAAAACTTGAAAAGTTGATTTTTAAAAGTTTTTAGTATAAAAGCAAGTGTTGAGAGAATTATAAAAAAAGTTCTATGAATATGTTTCAATTCCCAGAAAACTATATTTATTTACATTTCTTCAAGCTGTAGCATATTATAGGGTTACTTCGTGTACATCATACTCTTTCATTATAGTCTTGTATGTTTTCTTTATTTCGGCTTTCTGCAACATCGTATGATATTTTTTGCTCGTTTTATCATCACTTCATTTTTATGTAGCTGTTTCGCACGTTTTTTTTTTCCTTTTTTTTTGTTCTCTTCGGCACTCTTCATTTTGTCTTGTGTTCATATGCATTTCGATTTGAATCGCCGAAATATTAAGCTCTCGCTCTCTTTGTATGATAATTTGCTACTTTTCGTAATCTTTTTGGCAACAGTTGTTTTTTTGGTAATGCTGAACATTTTGCTCTTGCTTAAACAGCTGACGCTGTCGTTGACGTATGTCCGTGATTTGACATGGCGCTATTATTTAATAATGAATACTATATAAATAAATACCAGAGAAAATTACGTGAACAGTGTAGAAATAAAAGTGAATTTCCCATCTCTTTTACAGTACAAAATTCGATCAAATATACATTGTTAAATCATAAATCACACAAGTGTATAAACCATAAAATGGATGAGCCCCTGGCCAATTTATACACAACAGCAACAACAACAATAGACACCAACAACGGCAACAACTACAATAACAACAACAGCAACTGCGAACAGGAAACGCCGCAGCCCCCCAAAGTGAACGTCTTCTTTAGCAGCAGCTCCAACTATCAAAGTCGCGTTCAACAGCTGATCAGCTTCAGTTTTACATCATCGTTCCATCTGATATTCATCACGGTCATATTGAGCATTAGTAAATTCTGCAATGCCGCCGCCATAAATGCAGCTAATGTGACTGCATCAGCACCCAGTCCCAGTTTAATCATCTCCAATCTAAGCGGCTCGGCTCTGCTGGAAAAGATTATGAAGAACACCACACTGGGTCCACAGTTGGATAAGCTGAAAAGCTTTGCACCCGCTGCAGCGAATAGCATCAGTCACAGTAGTAGCCATTCCTTTGGTTCTACGTTCTTCAATACCAAAAACATCAATCTTAGCATGGAATTTAAGTTTCAAAACGTTTCGGGCAAGATAAATACGCCATTGGATATATGTAAGTAAATTTCGTAGAACCCGTGTTATGTAATATATTTAAATATAGTATAGAATTGCGTCTAATAGTTATTTATAGTTGTTATCCGAAAAGTTTATTAAACTAAGAAAAATAGTTTATTTCGTATTTTCGTTAAATATTGAAAGTACTATCCTTGTAACTTAAAGAACAACAGCTTGTAAATCAGATTCTGACTTTACGTTATTTAAGAACTGGTTTGTTCTCCAAGTGCCCTTTTGCACTTAGTTTAGGCTTAGCTAATCAGCGCCATGTGTTTATTTGTGTTTAATGCCCATAAAGTTTTGATTTAAAGTTTCAAATTACCGATCGATCAGGCCACCAAGACCCCAAGTTCAATATTTATTTATTTAGCGTATTTCCAAATAACTGTCTGGGCGTCTGACTTCGATTTACAGATTTTTATACCAAGCACAATTCGCTACGTCACATTTTTTTCAGCCTTTTACTTTTCTAAGTCACGCTCTCAATTCCATCTCTTTTTACCTCTGCTTCTTCTGCCGGCCGGCATTTGCTGCAGAGAGCGTAGACCTCGGCGGCTGTGAAACGACTTCAGAGAGCAACAAGTGTTTCGGTTTCTTTTTCTTTATTTTTTGTATTTGCAGTGGAGTTTTTAGTTACTCTCTGTTTGTTCACTCTGGCATGCACAGTGGTATGATCAAGCTTGAAAATAAAGTAAAACTGTAGCAGTGGCAAAAGTTATGTATATTCGAAATACGAACCAGTTAAAAAGCATAAACATTTATACAGCACAGCAGCTTAGTAAAGAGTCAATTGAATCATTCGTACCGTTCGAAGTAGGTACGTTAAGTATATGTATACGCTTGCAAAAGTCTTAGAAATAAAACATTCGATCAAAACTAATTTTCTTTAAGTTTGAAGCGAAGCCATGCAACAGTTTTAAAAAAAAACTTAAAACTGGATACAGTCAATATTATATAATTTGTTTGATCTTCAACCGCGTAAACTATTACAAACGTTTTGTACACGTATTTGTTGTAAAGTGTAAAAATAGAGTTTTCGAATTTTTCTCATCGATAAAGGTACAAACTTTTTGATCATATTTCCAGTTAATTTTATACTTGCTTAAATAAATGGAGGCATAAAACTCAGCTAAACTAAAAAGCTAAAAACCAAATTAAAATATTGAAGATGACAGCTGTTATTGAAAGGCACTCAGACCAATGAAACATTTGACCTTAATGATATTTTTTTCCGATTTTGCTTTAATACTTATATCGCAAGACATACGAAATAAGTAAAAACAAAGCCGTCAACTTTAAAAAAATATGAAAACCTCTAAAAACAAAATGCAATTTGAAGCGCATCAAATTTCAAGTGCTGAGACAAAATTGGCAGATCAATCTGAATACTTAATCAAAGACAGGGAAAAAGGTTTAAAATAAACCAGTTCGTCAATATGTGTGGGCTTACTGCTGATTGTGGCTCAATGCCAAAGCCTTATCAATTATTTACACTCAAAATTGCCAATAAAATGCAATTGCACGTTTACTTTTAACGGTTAGCCAAACAATAGTTACATTTCACATCCTCAAAATAGGAATCGTTAAGTGAAACGTTCGAAGGTTATAATAAATGTCATTTAAGCCTATTCAATGTAGATAAAAGGTCAAAGTGTTAACTTAATTATTAATAGACACTTGAGGGGGATACTCTATTTTCGCCACACGTCCAACACATTTAACCTGGCTTAAATAAGCTAAATAGCTTAATGTAATGGACAATCTTTTCGCCTAATGAGCTGTACTATAGGTTGGATGACAACAACAACAACAAACATCTTGCAGTGGGACTTAACCGATTGCGGCTTACTCGATGACTGTTTTAAAACGGGTAAAAAGAGCAAAGAGGAAAGGGTTCAAAGATTGGTTGATGCAGATCTTTCGGGGAAGCCACCACTAAATTTCGTGTCATATCATATGTATTAGAACGTCTCTGTAAGGGTATTTAAGTTTTGGCATACCTTTCACACTTTTTACTTTTAGTTAATAAATATTTTTACCATAGTGGCAGTATTTGGTAAATTATTTCGCCATTTCTTTCATGTTCTCTAAGTTGGCCAACAACATTTTTAGCCATGGCAGCATAAGCCGAAACTGTCATCCAACTAGTAATTGCCAAATGAAAATTGTCAACTGCTATTTGTGGGTTGCTCTCGAATTGGGGGACCGCAAACGCAATCGAAGTTCTCGGCACGTTCATGACAGCCTAATGAATGTCAGATTCAGATTCACAACTTGAATGAAACTGCAGCCAAGTTGCCACAAGCAAGGAGAAAGAGAGAGAGAGTTAATGAGAATTTAAGGCTGCGTTGATTCATTTTAAAATCGAAATTAAACAAGTTTTTGGTCCGGGTGTATCATAAAAACTGTCATCACAGGCCAGCATCAGGAACAGAATCATGGGAGCATAACTGCAATCGAATCTTGACGTCCTCGTCGTCCAGACTTTGTA
This sequence comes from Scaptomyza montana, assembly GCA_018904305.1. NCBI lineage: Eukaryota > Metazoa > Arthropoda > Insecta > Diptera > Drosophilidae > Scaptomyza > Scaptomyza montana. Next base: position 1,109,680 of record JAEIGR010000001.1, read on the forward strand.
ATTAACTTGGCTAATTATGCTCAAAAATGTGCACGTGTTGTGGCACACTAATTTCAACTGGAGTAAAGTTCGTGTAGACTTCTCTGGGCGCATAGCATCGTTGGTTGCACATACATTTCCGTTTTGGCTTGATTACAAAACGCATTTTACCTGATGTTCGTACATTCGTACATACCTACTTATACATACATATTTAATTATGAGCAAATAAACTGGTTACAACCTAAAAACAACTTTCAGATGATGAAGCCAAAAAAGTGTTACAACAGTTTGCAATTGTTTGAGTATTACAGTCACACTCGGACTGTATGCTGTATGTTTCTCTCTTAACAGCTCAATCTTTCATAACTCAAAGCATATGCAAAACAATAACAAAACATTCAAACGTATAAGCCTCTTCAGTCAAAGATTTCAATGTTAAACACCTCATAACAAAGTTTCTGGATCTAAATTGCCAACTTGTGTTATGCGATTAACGTTAATTATGAAGTAGCGATAAGCGAGGCCAAGTCTGAGTAAAGCAAGCATATTTTATTGGATTTTTAGACTTGAAATTGTTCCAAAACTCATTATAAAGCAATATGAAATGAAAAACCTGCAAATAAATTTTTTGTTACATTTTCAAACTGTGTTAAGCTAATGGAAAATTTTCCTGAAATGTAGAATACTTTCAAAGCAGTTGATTCGCTATTGCATATTTTGCTTTAGATTTTCTTTTATTTAGCAAATGTTTTTATTTGATATTCAACAACTTGCTTGGAGTAAATAATGTTCAGCTATTCTCCAGGGATAGAAAATCCATATAACTAAAACAAAATAATAACAAAGTACTTCTTATCTAATCTTAAGCTATTTGGAATACATCTGATACCACCTTAATGACGAATTTCCGCCTGGAATTTTTTGAACTTGTACAAAATACGAATTTAATGGGATTATGTAGTCACAAATAATTTCAAATAAAACTTTATCTATTGCTAGCGGCATGTACAGTTTGTTTATAAATACTTTTTTTCCCATAAAAATTACGCATACGCTACGGCTGCCACAAAAATGGGTTAAACACAAAAAAAAAAGGGTGGCGTGATTCTTTTTTGGCAAGTGTTTTTAAACATGCGCATGTTGAAAATACATACGACAAAAATATATACAAATGTATGTAAATGTTTATTCAATTAGAATGCATAGAAAATTCGCTGCATAGAAAAAAAGAGGCGCTTGCTTGTGATGTGTTTTAATTGCAACGATTTAATTAATTCAAACATCAACAACATTTTCGATCATCATTCGTAATAGGAAAACATGAGTAATGTGAGAGCCAAAGTGATTCATTCATTGGCCTGACCAAAATTGAAAACACATACGTGTTGGCCGGCCAACTGTTGTTTATTGTTGAGTTTGTTGTTTTTAATTATTGTTGTTATTTTGTATGACGTCAACGATCAGGCCACATTTTTTTCCCCACTAACAATAACAACAACAAGCGCTTAATATCGCTAGAGAGCGAGAGCCGACCAAGAGGGTCTTAAACATTTCGTACGAAAAATTCTCTTAAAGTCTGTAATTAAAGTGTAGCCGATTCACAAACCACTTTTCATATTTAGTCCATACACACAGTTATACAACATTATTAAAAAAAAAAAAGGTAAAGTTTATCGTAATTGTTGAAAAAGTTTTATCAGCACACGTTTTATCGCAGAATGCGCAAACAAAATTTAAGTAATTAGCTGATAAATTATTAATGATAAAACGTGGAATTAAAATACATATTTGATGTAGCTGCTGAAAAAGCACCAATGTAGATTCGGGTCTTAGCTTAAAACAGTAAAAATAACGTATCTATCATTTGTTTAATATTTTCATTCATTAAGTTTTCATCATTAATTACTGTTTGCAATATTCTTGATTGTTGAAAGCTAGGGATATGCTAAATATAATTGAGAAAACAATAATTCGACATTTGAAACAATTAAAGTGTCTAGACAGGCAAAAAATTTAACAGCCCATGTTGCTCATTTTATTCCGCATTAGCGTTTTACAAATTTATGGAGTTGATAGTGACAACGCGCCTTAGCGCTTATTAAGAAAATATTATTGTTCAATTTTATTATAACTGCGATTGTAAACTAAAATCAGATCCACTTACAATTATTCAGCCAACTTGCGAACAATTCTAATCAATACTTATGCGAAATCGATAAGAATTATCAAGGTAACCTTGGTTGGACTAGACACATATCATCAGCTCACATGCTACTGTTAGTTACTGTTACTGCAGCCATCTATATTTTTATTCTATTTTATTATAATCATATCATTATGATAAAGCAAATTTATTGAGTACTGCAATAACGTATAGTTGGTAATTGGCCAAAAGTAACAAGTATTGAAGATTTTAAACACGTTATTTTTGCAGTTTCTGATGAAGTGTGATACAACATAAGAATATGCCAGAAGGTGTCTTCTATTAATAAGACATTAATGTTTATTGATTTGACCATTGATTGACTTTTGCGCTGATTTCTTATTATTACACTCTGTTTTTTCTGTTGCTAACCTGCCAAGTTATTTGCCTGACCCTAAGCAACCAGCCCACTCTCCACTTTTATTGAATCAATGATGCGAATTTTCATGAGAATTTTTGCGGCTCCCTATGCTACAGGGGTGTGATTATACGAAGAAGAAACTGTTCAACGAACCTGGCAACACGCATTTAATTGCCGAGTCAATCTGATGCTCGGCATCAAAAATTCTGTCAATCAAATTGGTTCTACTTTAATTGATCTTCTTTATTAAGTGCCTGCGCGTTTTTGTGGTTTTCTGTAAGATGAAAGTTAAATTGTTGCCCAGCTAATATAATTTATTCAACTATGGAAGGGCTGGTGCGTTGCGGGTGTGGCAAACGCATGTTATCCATTGAAATGTTAAATGGAAACTGTTCTGTTTTCAAGGTCAGGCAACTGGCAATAAAATGCCATTTCCAATTTACGCCCATCAATCTTCATTTATTCATTTAGGCTTATTCACAAAAATGTATTAATACTATGAAACTTCTATGTTTGTGATAATAGTTTAAATTCGCTTAAACACTGAATAACATTACGCAGAAAATGTTTAATATTAACTCATTTTTTCCCCTAGCTTATAAGCCCATTTATCCTTATTTAAAATCCGCTCAACCCATAAACAAAACTAATCGACTCTTATACTTTATTAAAAGGAGCTTAAAATTTTCCGACCAATATTTTTATAATAAATTGTCATTAGCATTTAAAGCAATGCCATTTTAAAAACAAAAAACCAAAAATAATAACTAAATACATATAAGAAAATATTAAATCAAGCTCAAAATAATGTCGCAAGCAACAAATTGCAATTATTACACTGCTGGCTATAAAAAACAAGAACAATCAAAATATAATATTCATACAAGTAAATTGCTTATAGCTGTCTGAACTTATATAGGTTCTATTTAGCTTTTCATATTCTAAAGGAGTTTCTATTATATTTAACAACCATTCTCCGCAGCTCCTCATATCTATATTAACCATACTTTAAGCTGCTATAGTTACATCCAGGGAGCGACCAATGCATTAAAAAACTAACAAAAATTTGTTTAATTGAAATATGTTTATCAATATTGTAGCGCAATTTCAATTAGGCATCTAAGCGACTCACTTAAAATGCAAATTGCGTGCAATTCACAAAGAAAGAGACAGTGAGCGAGAGAGGAAGGGGAGAGAAAGATTTGTGCGGTCACAACAGATGCAACATTTTGCGCTAAAATTACAATTTACATCATAATTCACGAATAAAACTCTTTTCATATCAAATTAAGGCGCGGGCAAAACAAACTAAATCAAATAAAAAATAGTATTTCGGTTTTTAGTGCGCATATTTTTAATAATTGAGATGCTTTTGATGCGACTTTTTGCAGTGCTGTGTGTTGCATTTATAAATTTTTATTATTATTGTCAATATAAATGAAATTTTATATTTTTTTTTTCTTCACAAGCAATTGGTGTCAATATTTAATCCTAGTTTGTGAAAGCTCAACTGAACTGAACAAATAGAAATACAAGCTAATGTACAAAACATGTTTTGATGTTTTTCTCTTATTATTAAAAGCTTACATTGTACACATTGCAAAACAAATGCAACAAAAGTCAAAAAAATTAAATAAAACAAAATTCCTTTTGTGCATGCTCAGAATTTCTGACGTTAATGAAGTGCGCTCTGTTTGTGTGTGTGTGTAAGTGTGTATGATTGTGTGAGGGTAATACTTGACATTTCTGCAAATGTAATTAAAAGTGTGTGTAAGAGTGTATGTGTGATGAGTTCGTGCGTGTCTTGAGTGCTGCCTAAGCAACTGTCAATTTGTGTTAAATGTGCACAATTAAACGTCAAATGATACATGGATTTAGATTTGAAAAACTTGAAACACTTTTGGCCTAATCGCTGCAAATTAGCACATGTTATTTTGGTATGCAACAAACACCGACAAACATACGCACACACACACACACACACAGACATGCACAGCTTATTGAGTATTCAGCTCACATAAACCTTAAACTTTTGCCTTAATTCTGCTCAAATCGTCAGCTTTTTTATGGCTAAGCGGATATGCGCCTGTCGCCATTTTGTTTACAAGTGAGTTTGTCACTAAGCTCACTGCCATATACCATAAACGATTGATGAGTCCCTGTTGGCAAAATAGACAAAAACTGATAGCCATTAAGCCTGCTTTTCGTATTTGCTCTTATTAATTTCAGAAATTTGTTCCCTTTTGTTTATGGCAGCATATTTCGCGGCTAACCCTTTCACAGACACATTGACACAGACACATTAACACTGCCTACCCTAAACTTTATTACTTACAAGTTTATATTTATTGTCACTGTTTGGGCCAGGCCTTACAAAAGGTCTTAAAGCCTGTCATCGAGACCAAGGGAAAAACAAAACTCTTCTCTAGCCCCAAAAATTGAATGCGCCATTGTGCGGTTGATTGCGGTTCGGTTTGGGATTGGGTTTGGTTCTTCGCCGTTAACGAGCCAAACTTTTCAACTTAAATGTTAGTTATGAATTTTATAAGAACCCTGTTTTGTTTTGTTCTTTTTGAATTTATAGTCTTGGTCACAGAGTTTCCACACAATTGACTAATTAACATGTATTTAATTTCTCATTAGCTCAAAGTCTGCCACATTACTGTGAGGAAAAACAATTCCGCTGCAATGACGGTGAATGCATTCCCATACGATTTGTCTGCGATGGTGATTCGGATTGCAGGGATCATAGTGATGAGCGACAGGAGCAATGCAAATTTACAGGTGAGTTGAAGTTGAGTTTATATACTCTATATGCTATCTACTTTGCGAAAACCAATTGTTCAATAGTTCTTTGTAGAAAGTTTCGAATCTTTTGAGGTTTTGTGGCAGTTGCAACATCAAATACTCATACTACTATTCAATTTGACACAAATGAGTTTTGTTCAACTTGTCCTCAATGCAAAAGGTTTTTGCTGCCCTTTTAAAATGCAACACATTTTGAAACACAATAAAGTAAATAAAAAATATTTTTTTATATTGAATAAAATTAATGCATTAAATGAAATAAGTAAATAAAGCAGCTAGAATTTTATTTCTTATATTGGTTTAAATAATATAAGTTAAAATATATTCTGTGCGCATGCACAAATAATTATATTGATATAAAAATAAACAAGTAAACTGCGACACAAAAATCGATTAAAAATTTTGTTTATTCAATCCAAACTTTTTGAGAGTGTAATTTATGTTGCAGTACAATTTGTATGGTCCTGCCACAAAGTCAGGGATTGTTATACTTTTTGACAGTATTTGAGCTTCACGCATGGATACAGCTGTTGTTGATACTAGTTTTTGCAATGCTCCCTTTTATAAACCCCTCTCTTTTTCTTTCTCTTCCTAACTTCTATTTTTTTCTAATTCTAAACTGCTGTCAGTCATTTTGTAGTTTTTCAATTTAGAAAGTGTCACAGAACTAACCATTTACTTAGTTTCAGGCATGTACCCTGTGTACTGTGTGTACCACACGGTACTGTGTGTTTGCTTTTGTATTGGTTTTTAGAGTTTTGTTATTTGCTTGGCTTCGTTGTTGAGTAAGTAACAACTGGCGGTTTATTTAGTGTCATGTTTAGGAGAACTCAGCTGCCCCGGCCGAATCTGTTTTCATTTAATTTTTAGTCTTCTTCGGATGTGTGTGCGTTTTCGTATGTGGCATGTTTGGGTGTATGTTATTAGCCCCATGCATTTAATTTGCAGCGACTGAGCTACCAGCTTATTGGTGCTTCAGTGGGAGCACTTTGAAATTTCATGTTGCCTACTTTTAGGGCTTACACTTTAAATAGTGGTCATACAGCGCGTGCGAGAATATTAGGCAAGCCGTGCTAAAGGTGAACATATTTTATATTTTGTTTTAAAAATACCTTCTTAATTTGAGAGGTATATTGTTTTTCTCAATATTAAATCTGCATTGCTTTTGTTTTATTTTATTTCAAATTTTAATGTAACGAAATCCACTTATAGCAACAAACATGTACATAAACAACGACCTTGAGCGCTGTGCCACTACTACAAGACAGAGCCAGAGCACGAAGAGCTTAGCGAATGAGTTGAGTAGAGAGGGAGTGCAAGAACAGCTAAGCACAAGTTGAGTCTTATTTGGCCAGTGTTTAAAACAAGTCAAGTGCAATCTAACTAAGCCATTGCATCATGCTTAAAGCGCAGACACAGTCTTTTAAAGAGCTTAAGCATAGAAATGAGCAGATTGCAAAAGCTCAAAGTGTCGAGAATAATAATAAATACACTTATGCTTTATATAAACAGTGTAATGCTTAGAATTGCGATTCTGAATTATTATTGTTACTTACAACACTTAAAGTGTGAAAGAATTAAAACAAATACAGCAAAAATATATGCATACATTCTCTCAACTGAAATATGAGCTTATAGTACAAAAAATTAAGTAGCTTTTTCTATAAACGGCGTGATTCCAGGAAACGAAAAGACATACATATAGTACCAACTGGGAATAACATCGGTCGTAACAGTGATAAGATCCCATTAGTTGTTTACATTTACAAAAAGTACCATATTTAATAATTTTATCTAGTTTGTATCATGGCAGAAACTAAGTATTTGAAAACTATAAATATGTTGTACAGACTAAAGTATATTTGTTGAATCTGCTTACTTGGTAATTAATATTAACATATAAATATATTGTTCTATCAAATAACGTAAACAATCTGATTAGCATCTTAAGACACTTCAGATTTCAATCTACTCGCGTTTTTCATTAAAACGCAGTCTATAAATTATATAGGCTATACTGAAGGAAGTCGTGGGGTCATATATAAATTGTTTTTTGCTGATATAGAGCAGCAGACAATTCTATTAAGTCTCCGACTTATCTCGCACTATAGAATTGCGACTTAAGAAATTTGTAAGGGCAGGGGAAGGGATGGCATTTAATTCATAAGAATTGCAATGCGCCGCAAACAAACAAAAAGCGGTTTAAACTTGACCCATTTGTGCAAAGTTTATGCTGATAAAAGATATATTATGCATAAATATGCTTGTATGTGTGTGTGTGTTTGTGTGGGTGTTGGAAATTCCCGCACTGTTTACACTCATGGGTCAAATCGTCTGCCTGCGTCATCTGACGTTTCGCTTTCTTATCAGTGGCGACTGGCTGGGTTTAATGCGTCTCAGGCAAAGTGAACTGCACTTAAATACAAGTATAAAAATCATAGCTTGACTTTAATATTTAATATTCTATTATGCTGGATATGGAGTCATTATGGGGTAGAGTACATGTTTCTTTGTGCATGTTGACAAATGATACTTTTAGGTAACCAAACAATACCTCAACTAACAAATTTAACTCACAAAACAGAAATAAAATGCACTCACTCATAAAATGTTACTCAACTTTGAGCTGCGCAGCTCTTGAGCAAAAAACTCTTATCAACAGTTGAGCGCAAGCTCGAAAAGCGCTCAAAATGCTTTTGGATGCTGCCTAGCTGGCTGCTGGCTGGCTAGCTGGTTTCGTATTTTTAAGATACGCAGCGACGTGCTCAAAACTCAGTTAGCATCGAACTTTTAATTTAAACGGACGTGTGCGTGTGCGACAGGACAAAAAAATAAATACAAAAACAAAGGCAAATAACAGCGCCAGCCTAAAGCGGCAAAAGTTTAACAAAAGGCAAAGACTATTTAACAAAAAAAAAAAACGTAAATTCAAGTGAAAAATAAAAAACAAAATAAAAAATTAAGATAAAAAATTAAATTGAGTCTGAAAAATAATAATAAATTTTTTCAACTGTGTGTTGTTTGCGTCGTTATGCCTGGCGTCGCATTGGCGCCAAGTAAAACCAATATAAAAATAAGGGAAGAAACAAAAAACGGAAGCTTTCACAGCGTCTTTTTTTTGCTCTTTTTCTAGAGTTGTTGCTTGTTTGCTTTTCACGCTTCTGCGCGTCACTTTGTTGTTTTCCTTCTTGGTATTTCTCTTAGCCTGCTGCTCTTAGACAGTTGCAACAATAAAATGGCCTGCTAATCGCATAAATTTTATACATATTTGATTTAAGTCGCATTTGGCTATTGTTTTGCAGTTCGGTTAAGTGTGTGTGGTAATTCAAGCAAGTGAACTTGACACAAATGCACCACAACCTAGCCTATTGCCATTAACATATGCGCGGATGCGTGTCATATTTCAATTGTAAGCTTTTTACACTTTTGAATTGTCATAAGGCGGCATTAAGCTGTCATAATTAACAATTATGTTTTATAATGTATTTTAACGAACAATAACAATAATAAGCACTTAATGTTACAATGTGTGCGTAAAAAAAAACAATGGCAATCAAAAGTAAACACACACACCAACATCTGCAGCATATCAATATGAGGATTATGTGCTCAGCATACACATTAACAAAAATGTATTTTTAAATAATTATTATGCAAAAATATATAGAATAAAAAAAAAGTAAACACATAAAATATTTGAAAGGCGTGCGACGAGGCGTATGCTTAATTAAAACGTTCAAATTATTCAGCAACAAAAATACGTTTATATTTAAAATAAACAAAAGCATGAATTGGAGACCAATTCTCATTTGATGCTAACAACGAGTGCAATAAATATAATTATGCAAATATTAAAATATTATACACATTTTTTTAGTAAAACAAATTTATGGAAAATGTGCATTATAATAAACTACAAATAGTATGTTTAACTAGGTCTTACCCAAATAAACACACAAAATAAAACCCAATAAATAAATGATATGCGTATAAAAGCAACGTTCAAATGTTACAAAGGCGTGACATTAATTATTCATAAAGTAACCGATTCAATGTAATATTTTGTATTCAGATTATAAAACAACTGAAAATAATTGCATAGAAACTTAATCAGCTATGTCTATGAATATAATACACAGCTCAACAGCCATGCTAACTAACTGCCTACATTAAATTATTAAAATGCAACAGTTGACAAAAGTTTTTATTTTGATTATTAACTAAATATTGCTCTAAAAAGATAATCAATATAATTGTTTAAATTCCTCAAAACAGATATGTTTGCTTAATAAAGTATTACATATAAAACTAAATTTAAGTTTAAATGCTGCCGCAAACTTAAAAAAAAAGTGTTGCTCACATGAAACTAAAACAAAAGTTTCGTATGAATAAGCTGAAACTTATCCTCAAATTTCTCACCAGTTTAAGCCAACAAAAAGTGTTGCCCACATTTCAGCGCCAATTTAGCAAACGCTCTTGCCAGGCATTTTGGCAGCTCAAACAACCATTTAAAATAATTACAAAAAAATAATTGTGTGACATAAAAAACAGTAGCAGAAGCAGCAAACAACAACCATTTAATTTAATAATTCAAAACACGCACTTAGGCCACATTATAATCTAATACAATTCAACGTACAGCCTGCGTGCGAGCAGCGAGCAGGGAGCGAACGCTCTGCTTCAAGAAAAAAATTGTTAGATGCCAAAGTTAGCAAGCAACATGGGAGTAATACGCAGCTTTTTGGTTTGCCAGCTGCTGCTCATTACCGGATTATTACAGCACGCGTCACTCAAGACATATGCAACGTCTATTGATACAAGTATGAGTTAATAATTATTTTATCTTATGGTAAACACCTAAGCACCAAAAGTGTCGTGTTTATGGCCAATAGAATAATTCTAGATAAAATTTCATGTTAGTTTTAAGTTTGTTTTTTGTTTGTTCTTATATTTAAACATTTTATGTTGATGTGCTGTTTTAAGAGTTACGTGGAGGAACTTAGCTGAAACCTCGCATAATAATAATTTAAGATCACTTTGTTTAATGCTGGCAATTTTAGTTCAACCTACAACTAAACAAAATTGGTTTTCTTCATTTCAATTTCCATTCAACTTGAAACACATTGAATCTATATGCATAAGTTTTCAGAGCATTATAGTTGGTAATACATGGACTGCCCTTCAAGTGAAGTTCGATTTAATGTTATTATTTGTCTCAATGTGCTGTTGTTGGTGTTCTGCCTTTAATGGGCAGGCGTGGGAGCAGCGTGGGAGCAGCAACAGAAACAGCAACAACATCAAGAGCAACAGCAGCGGCAAAGAAAAAATAATGTCAATTGCCAAAGCAAGAGTCATTTTAGAAATAAATAACATATAGACAACTAAATTGGGGTTGGCCATTAAGAACACACACACAAACACAAGCAAACAGTGAGCAATAGCAGTAACTCTACAGCAGAGTTAAGTCGCTTGCCACGTTGCGCATACGGCGCACAAACAGCGTCAAGGCACAAAGCAACAAAAACGACGCTGCTCGACTTTTAAGCAGCTTCGACACACACATCTTGACATAAGTGGCCAATACATGGATACACATACATATATACTCCTATACATAAGTATGTACATAGTTGTGTTTTCAATATCGAGCGCATAAATATTCATCCCGAACATTTACAAAAAAATAAAAAATACGCAAAATATAAGCGACAGCTGATAAGCCCAAGCTAGCATTATATACATATGTGTATTGGTATATGTATTTGTATGTGTGTGTGAACATTTAAAAAAAAATCGTGAGAAGAAAATCCATGAAATTCATGTCCGTTTGTCTGTGCGCTGACTGCAAACCTTAGATAAATTCAGTCACATATCTTTGGCTTGGAGCTCTCTTGCCTTATAAGCCATAAATTATGCATGGCTCACTTTTAAGCAGCCGTCGAAACAGCGTCGACCATCGAATTTCTATGCGCAAGGTTGAACGTCAGCAAATGTAGCAAGTTTCTAGCCTTTTTCCATTTCAATTCGGCTTCCTACTCTTATTCGCAAATATAGAAATATTTTAGCACATTTTGAAACGGTTCCACTAAACTCTGGATTTTTTTGCATATTCCAGCATTGAAATTCGCTTCTAAACTGTTTAAAACCAAATTAATAAATGTATCTTCTTAGTATTAAGATATCCTATTATTACCCTAATTTTACCTCGAATGATGTTAAGAATCACTTTCGGAAACAAAGCAAATGCTTTAAGGCATGATTAAGCTAAGCAGCAATAACAGCCACAGCAACAAAAACGACTTAATTTCACATTTTCCAGAGCTCAGTTCAATTTGCTTTTTGCTTTCTACTTCCGGTCGCACTTATACTTAACATATAAATTGCTCGACATTTAAAATGCAATTTTAGCGAATGCGAATGTTGCCAACGGCTGACCATTTGTCGCGTCCATTCAACAGATAAATTCCTTACATTTCTCCGCTTGATTTACCATAAAAAAAAGAGACCAGCATATGTAAAAAGTTTGTCTCATTAGAAGCAGCCTCTCAAAGCTCATGCCAAGCGGCTCTTCAAATGATTTATGATGCGCGGTCTAAGTTCGTAGCTACCAAAACAAATAAAAAAAAAATCATTTGCTGTTTTTTATTGCTATACTTGAAGCAGAAGACAAAACGCAGCGTAAAACTCCTATAAAGTGGAAAAAAGGTGCCATAAACAACAAGCGGGAATGTTAGAACGAGCCTTTTTTTCTTCTGTGTATGTATGTATTTGTTAAGGGGGCAGCATGCTGTTCGTAAGATGCTTCTACCTTCTAACTGCGGGACAAATTTTTCATTTATTTATTGAAACGAAAAAGACGGAGCCAAAGAAAGTAAAAGTTAATAGTGTGCGAAAAGGGAAAAGTCAAATTTGTGCACGTTGCTTCCTTTTTCCGCTCTTTAAATGAAACGGACAATTCAATTTATGTTCGCTTGTCGCTCCAACAAAAACAAGCAACAGACAAACTTCATTAAGCAGCAACAGAAAATTCAAAGGATAAACATTTCTCAATTAAATACCATTATATATATTAAAAAGCTATAGCTTACAGGCTTCAATTTATTGCATTTTGCTTAATTGACCAGAAACTTTGTGGTTTTATTGAATTTTATTTATTAGCTTTGTATTAAATATATTTCATAAGCTATTAAAAAAAAAATGCTATAAATCTTAGGATTTATTTTTATTTTTCTAAAACATAAAGTACTTTTTCTATATTTTATTTATATTTTTGAGATGTTTTTATAATTTCCATATAAATCAAACATTCTATTAATTTTTTTACAAAACATTCAAACATTTCATTTTAAAATTTGCCTTTTGAATTCGCTGATTGAGGATTATCTTAATTTCTCTATAAAAAATGTACCTTAAAATACAATTTTTGTCCGCTTAAAGCGGGTTCGATGCTGCCACAAAACGTTACAAATGGCATAATAGGAAAATCGAAAATGGAAAATGGCAAATATCAGGAGAAGTTTTAATGCGCTAAATCGATGGATGACCGCAAACAAAAGTTTCCAAGCAGCCATTTGGACACTTGTGAGACCAGATAACTTTTTTCTGTGTGCTGTAAATGAGCGCCCAGAGAAGGATTTAAAAAAGAAACAGATAGAAACTGGTGCGAAGGCGGCTGTTAAGTTGCATTGTGACGAAACTTTTGCCAAGGCTTATGGGCATATGTGTGGGTTTGGGTTGCTTGGCTTTGTGTCTGCTGACTTTTTGTCAGCGTAAGTTTTGGGGCAACCTTGAGCCAGCTGCTAACACAGCAGCGATAGCCTCGTGCTGTGCAAAGCACCTGCAAATCAAAGCCAAAATGATAAGACCGTGCAAAGAAACACACATAGAAAAAATAAGCACCTCTAACCTCGCCTGCTAAAGTGCAATTCATTATCATGCAAAAATAGCTGGCAGTCAAATGCCAGCGTGGAGCGCATTAAATGAATTGCATTAAATTCATGAGCAGCAGTTGTTGTCGTTGCTGGTCTTGTTGCAGCAAGCTCTCTCGTCTGTGTTAGAATTAAAAGGTTGCCACCCTTTCAAACCTCATGCTGACTCCAGTTACCCTCCCTCAAGTGGCACATAATCCACGCTGTCGTCGACGCAGCGCGTCAGACTGTAAATAATGAAGTTTGCACCTGGGCGCCACAGTGGCAGTGATTTGGGCGTGTGGTTGCGTTGCAAGGGAATGGTGGTGCGACAGAAAACGTGTAGCATGCATTTAGAAACACTAGGGTAAAGAGAATATAAATATGCGTTACGCAAATGTTGCACACAAAAACAACGCGAACAAATTTATGGGCTTTATGTCTAAATAAAAGTAGCGCGACAAATGTAAACAAAGATTGCGCAAGAGAGAGAGAGAGAGAGAGAGAGAGAGTTAGAGAGAGAAAGAGAAAGTTAATAAAAAGTTTTTGCAATAAAAGAAAGACAGCTAAATATTTGTAATTGCATTTTAAAACGCATAATAAGCCATTTTAACAACCCGCATGTATGCCTACTATGTCTATGTGATATTTTATGACCTATGCTGTTAGCCTATTAAGTCATAAAAAAATAATAATGCAAATATGTAAATGCAAAAAGAACTTTTTCAACTTTGCCATAAGTAAATACAATTTAACACACAGAGAAGTTGGAGGGAATTATCGTGAGTTGGCAAAAGTCTAGCCTACAGAAATTTTGTTTTTTTAATTTATTTTCAATAGAAATTCAACACTGCGCCAACGCAAAATTCATTATAAATAAATTACACAATATTTTTTTATTTATGTTTATATTAGTTTACTTTTGTGTTTAATTTATTTTAACACCTCAAGCTCTTTTTTTAAATTAATTTTCAAAGCTTGATTTATCTTAAGGTATGCTAGTTATGGTTAAATTTTAAGACTTGGTTATTTAAAGAACAAGTGGAGATAATTTTTTTATTAATAAAAATTTGTTTTATTAAAAAAATAAAACAATAGTAATTCATAAACAAAATTTATTTTGAAACTTCATATGACACAATTAAAAAGTTTTGCTTGCTTGCCACACTTAAGTTACACATTTACGAACCACAAGCTGCGTAGCATGGTGTAATAAAAGTTTTATGCCAAAAACTTGAGTATGAAAATGTCATTAATTGCAAAGCATATACATAAGTATATATGTTTATATATATTTGCAACAACTCAAAGTTCTGTGTCATGGGCCTGGTCATTAAACCTAGAGAAGGTTATCCTATCTGCTCTTGCTGGCTGCTGACTGAAATCCTTGTTGAATGTCGACGCTAAATGCCGCTGTTAGGTAAATACGTTCGGAATGTTGCGAGTCCCCAAACGCAAAACGTGATGCGCATTTTTCGCAGTGCGACTGCTAAAAGGCGAGGAGTTTGAGAAAAATACACACAAAACTTGCTTCAAAGTTTATGGCTGTATAACAGGAAATTTGTCTGATGGTGGCACAAAAGGGAAGTCAAAAAAGGGGGCATTGGTAAAACGCAGCAACTTGCTGCATTGACCCCCAGTTGTAGAATTTGGCATCAGTTGGACTTAAGGCCCAAACCTTAAATTTGCAAATGTTACTGCGTTAAATTGAGAGCAGTTTCAGTTAAAAGGTGCAACATTTTAGCCACGCAATATGCAGATGAGAAGAAACTATGCCACCCAATCTCTCTCTTAGCCCTAGTGAAATATCCATTAAGTTTTCTTGGCAAAGTGAACAAAAGAAAAGCTCAAAAAAAGAAACCACTGCAGAGCAGTTGTTCGCTAGAGTGCTACTCTAAGTGGACAGTTGACTAAATTGAGTGGCTTAAGAGAATTTTGTCAGAATCTGTTTTTTGCAATTTAAAAAATTTTTTTAATTGATATGTTTTTTTCTTGTTATTTATATCATAGGTAAAATATTTGAATTTGACAACAACATAAATAAAATCAAAAAATCAACAATGGATTGAAACAGAATTACTTCAATTAAAACAATAAGAAACCTGAAAATGCAATTTGTACTCAAATCTTTTAATTGCAATTCTTTAACCATTGCACCATTTTTCCCAGCAAATTACAGTTTAGTTGGTCTGTGCATGAAAACGGAAACTTAGCATATTTTTTTGCTTTTTCTTTTTGCATTTTAAGATTTTTACGCTCGGGTTGAAAATTTCGTTTACAAGTCGAGCAAAGCCATAAAATAAAATGACCACAAAGCAGCATAACTAAACTATTTTTACCATGGATGCATAAAACAAAAGCCCAGCCAGAAACATGCTAGCTATAGATTTGGTGATGGGGACAAGGGGTGTAGCATGAAACAAGCTACCCCGCACAGCAAGTGGCAAAGTTTTTGTTGCCTGTGGCATCAACACAGCCCGCAACATAAAAATCACATTTATTTTTGACACAGAAAGCTATTGAAGCATATAAAATAGATTTTCATTGCTCATATTTTTCATATTTTTTTGTATTTTTTGTTGCAGCAGCTGATAATAGTGTTTTGATACCCTGTAGAACACCCTAAAAGAGGGTATTATAAGGCTTTGCAAAGATATTGATAGTATATACTAGAAGAAACTTTTTAAAAGCAAGAGATTTAAAGCAATTCTACACCGATTTTGATTTTTTGTTCAACATCAAGTTCTTAAAGGGAATTTTGAAGTCCAATAGAAAATGCTCAACTTCTTTGCACTTATTTCAATTATGTATTATGAAACCTGCCAGCGATGCAAAATTCAATTTAATATCGAAAGCACGGACTTGCAGTACTTAACTTTTTTCACATTTTCGTTTCGTTTTTTATAGAGTCAACTTGCGGCATTGAACAGTTTCGTTGCAATAATGGCAACTGCATACCCAACAAATGGCGTTGCGATCGGGAGAACGACTGTGCCGACGGTTCTGATGAGGCAGCTGGCCTGTGCAGTAAGTATTCAACACATTGACACATATGGGACGATTTTGGTTGCTAATATTTCAGCTTAAATTGTGTACAGTGAATACGTGCAGAAATTTTGGGTTCAAGTGCCACAATGGGGAGGGGTGCTTGCCACGCGCTTGGATCTGCGATGGCGAACCCGATTGTCGCGATGGTTCCGACGAATTGGAGTGTTGTAAGCAAAAAAACAAAACCTAAAGCTACATTTGCATAAAAGTATACACAGAAACTAACCCGGAGGATTTACGCTGTCCACAAAAAATATACAAACAAGCAATGCATTGAGGAGCCAAATCATAGCTAAAGAAAAATAATAAAAAAAGCAAAATAATATCCCCATATACTCACAAACAAATGGGATCTCATAAAGGCGTGCATTTAAAACATTATTCTTATTTCAATGCATGCCATATATATCCATGTATATCCCGCCATGTATCTCAGACTTTATGACTTGGGCGCGCCTAGAACTTGGCAGCACTTGTCCATAAATTACCGTCAAAAGACGCCCAAACAACATCCTAAAGTGCGCATCAAAATGTGCTGCTAGCAACGGAAATAGTTTGTATCTATGCATTAGCCAAGGCACTCTTCTAGCCCTGGCAGCTCTTAAACGGTCCTTCTCGTTGCACTATCTGTCATTTTTGGATATCCTTTCTTAATAAAAATGTTTGTAGGTTTAAGAAATTTAGATACTTGTTTGGTTTAATTAAGAACACGTAAAAAGTATGTTGTATAAGGTAAACAGAGTTTTAGCTTGCAAAGTTCTCCCAAACTGATCATATTTTACATGCCAACTCATAATATTATTTTATAGTTATTGCACAAATTTGCCACCGCAACTTTTTTAGGAATTTATAAAGTCTGAGTGCCACATAAAATTTACAAATATTTTTTCGTTTATTTAATGTTATTTCTCGTCAGCTCTATAATTGAAAAGAAAAAAGATGATGAGACTTTTATGATGTTATCCACTCGTTACTCATCAGTGGGCCCGTTGAAATAAAAACCGATAATCACAAAAAATTTACAATAAAAAGGAAATTTGAGCCTGTGGTTTATTTGCTGCCAAACGGCTGCCAGCCTTGCTTGTTGACTCGCAGGGCTCGGCTCAAAAAAATTTTACATGAACAGGATTCACAGGAAACTCTCTATCGTTCTGTTGCTTCTGTTTCTCGTGATTCCACTCCCACCATTGAACACGTGTGACATTTTATGGCTTTTTGTGCTTGCCTAAAAAAAAGGAAAGTATTTAAACGTAACTTTTTGACGTTTTATACCGTTGGCAACGTTGTGAATGTTAATTGAAGTTCAACATGCAGTAGAGAAAAAAAAAAATTGTTTGACTGACAATCGCGAACTTCAGCTAGGCAGCACAGCACAGGTTTGCGTTTAATGCATACTTAAATCTATGTACATAGAAAATTCCAAGAAAATGTTATAGAGCACATTTCAAAGCTCAGACCGGAAATATAATAATGAAAATATAATTGAGAGACTTTTCAATTATAGTGAAGTGACTTTTTTCAAAGAATTTTATTATTTTTTTCTGATAGCAATTCTTATATTAATACATATACATATGTTTAAGTATATACAAATGTGCAGCTAACGGAAATCGGGAAGCAGTTGTATACATACATGTGGTACTTGATATTTAGTCGGACGAGTAATGCAATGGCTAATACTTGTTTTACGATTAGCTCGTTTATGTTTAGATATCTCACAACCGAACGTATTCCCAACAATGTATTCCCATTCCTAACGGATGTTTGTTTATCTTACAACATTTTCCTCTGGAATGAAATGTTTTGCACCCTTCTCACTAGTCTCTGCCTCGTAGGACAGCTGCTTCTCCGCCTGCTGCGCTCTTCGTCTCAGTGGTGTTACTCTGTGTCGTTACTCTGCCTTAGTGTTGGTGGTACTGGTTGCACTTAACCATCCCACAAACATACATATGGAAATTGTATATTAACATCAAAGTCTTATAAAACAATAATATAGTCCACAAACTAAAGTAACAGAAATATTTTTTGTAATGATTATGCTTTGTCAACCAATTGTTGATATTTACTTTCCAGTCAGGATATGATCTGTCATTAACTTTACTTTTCTAACAGTTTTGTCCCACTTTCCATGTTTTTATTAAATTTTGATCAGAGAAAAACTTTTCATTATTGAATTTTATCTTCGCAAAGAACAACTAAAATGTTACTCGGGTGCAACTTCACTTTGAAGCGCACACAAGCAGCTGTACAAAGGCATCAAACTTCATTGGCCTTAATGTCTTTGACGTGGGAAGAGGAGTGGTGGCACTTGGGCAAACACTAGGCGAACTACACGCCTTGCACATAAAGCAAAAGCATTTTAAATAAAATTAAAATCAAATTGCAAAGTATACTCACTTTTGTGCTACGGCCTCCTTTGCACTGCAGAAGATAACAAGCAGATGATATTGAATACAATACAAAAGTTATGTGAATTTGTGCGTGTGTGTGTGTGCGTTGCTTGCTATTGATGCTGTTCTGAGTCAGTCATTGTAGCTAGAAAATTGATTTTGCTATGGCTTACACAAGCTCTGAAGCCAAACCAAGTCTAAAAGCGAGCTCCGGGCAACTGGAACCAAGCTCTGAGGTCAGGCGACATGTCCTGCTGTTGGCCACATTTACGACTTCTGCGAAATAGTGACATTAAAATTGGAAAAAAAAAATCCATGTATAGCAAATAGAAGAAGTCATAGCCATACACACAGTCAGCTCTCGGCAAACTAGCTAGCAATAAAGCTAATTTAATGAAAACATAAAAACGTTGCGAAATATTCCAAATTGTGAGTAATTAACTTATTTTATATGGACACATAACTTTAGTTGCTTGTTGTTTATAAAATTTGACAAAATAATGAAACATAAATTGGAGCAAATTGCTAAGTCATAAATTTTTAAAAGGTTTATGTGCTGGACTTTGTTATTTAAACTTTTAAGCTTATTTCGTATATGAAATTTTAGCAAATTCTTTTTGATATTTTTTGTTGCTTTATTTAATAACATTGTTACTGGATCAATCCATGCTGGCATAAAAAACTTGCAAATAACTTCTAAAAGTTGCAGCTTTGATTGAAAACTTCGATAAGCTTTAAATATTTTTCTCGTTTTCTATGAAAAAAAATACCGTCCTATCTCAATTTCTGTCTATTACACTTTTGTATTATTAACTTTTTCATCACGGAATATTGTCTTGTTTTTTTTTTGTTTTTTTTTTTCCTTCAGGTAAGGTGCAATTCCTATTTGAATTCCATTGCCGAAAATAAACGCGCTCGACTACTCGCTCGTTGCAATAAATTCCAATTTAAGTCATATCACGCATACGACATGTTGTGCATGCAAAATATCAAACAGCAGCAAAGCGTAAAATAATAATAAATTAATTTATTTGCAACGACGAGGAAAATAAAAGGAATGAAAACATGTATGCCAAAAATATTTGTTTTTGTTTTGCGCATAGGTAGCGCACCAAATAATGTTAAGCAAAGCAAACATAACAGCGTCAAAAAGCATATTTATCCAAGTGCGTGGTTGTGTGTGTTTTTGTGTGTGATATGGTGTTATGAACCTTTATTGCCTATGGCGCGCACTCGCACCCACACACACACAGACACTGTAGGAATTACATAATCTTATCAAGCAAAATCAAGCGAAGCCAAAGCGTAAGCACAACAGAAAACAAAGGACATTTAGTTCACGCGCCTTCGGGTAGGCAGCAAAAGCAACAAAAGGATGCAGGAAAAAAAAAATAACACGCATTTAGGGTTGAACGCAAGCGTTTTTATGTGCAAGTATACGTGTGTATGTGTGTGTGTGTGTGTGTTGTCAGCTTTGTTTAATGTCAGCCTGGCAAAACTTCAATTAAAGTTTCAGGCAACATTTATTAGTATGTGCGTGGGTGTCGGTGTGTGTAGCTATGTGTGATAATTGCTTTAATGTGTACGCATGTGTGCGTTTTAACTTTATGGAGTGTTGGTTGATAATGTCTTAATTACTGCCTAGATAAAATGCCGCCCGTTTAGCCCAAAGTTCCAGTTGCTCCATATTTTCGAATGCTTGTGTGTTAGAGTATGTATGAGTATGCGTGAATGTGTGTGTGTGTGTGTGTGATGGCACGGCAACTATGTTTATTACATGCCTGGCATGTGCCAGCCACAATTGGACTTCGACTTCAGTTCTTGATGGTGCTGCTTCTTATAAACTTAATTACAATGCCAAGCAACACAACAAGACTATAGACAGCATCGTCATCATGATAAAAGCGTGTTGCACGCTTTAAGGCGTCGCAAAA
Source organism: Scaptomyza montana (assembly GCA_018904305.1). Taxonomy (NCBI): domain Eukaryota; kingdom Metazoa; phylum Arthropoda; class Insecta; order Diptera; family Drosophilidae; genus Scaptomyza; species Scaptomyza montana. Next base: position 1,130,313 of record JAEIGR010000001.1, read on the forward strand.
GTAATCGTCCCAAAATGTGCTAGTGCTGCAGTTATCAAAGATTTAGCTAAGCAGCTCCATTAGGCAGATAGTTAGAAGCCACTCGACATACATTCTTTATCAGGCAGTTGATTTGGAACATGGCTTTATTTGGGCACTTTTCGATAATCTTTTATACTTGTTAGTTTTTTAAGTCTTACAATTTTAACATTTATCCAAAAAGCTCATATAGTTCACAACAAATTTTTAACAGCATTATTGTCAAGTTTAAAAATTCTTCTGTTTTCATATTCTACAAATCACTTTAATATTTTTAGGCTACAAAAATAAAAATGTTTCATCATAGGGCATAAAAATCAAACACTTACACTCTAACCACATTTGTTTCCATCATTTATTTGTATTATTGCAGAGATCAAGGCATGCAATGCGGATGAGTTCGCTTGCAAAAGCGCCGAAGGCGGTTGTATACCGTTAGCCTGGATGTGTGATCAGAGCAAAGATTGCAGCGATGGCTCCGATGAAGCCACGTGCAGTAAGCCATCAAATTTAAATCTTTCTCTTTACTTTAACTGTAACTAGAGCTTTTGTAGTTGTAGTACTAGTGTTGTAATTCTTCTATGTGTATAGCTTAGATCTTGTGTGTGTGTGTGTAAGTGTGTACACACTTCATTTTGTTGGCCATAAGTGCGCTACACATTGCAACATGAATTGTGTAATACTTACTTAAACAACACACATGCAATAAAGTACAAATATTTACACACACACACACAAACACACTTAAGTTTGCAATGCTTTTGTTACATATTCATTGTTGTAGTTGTTGTTGTTGATGGCAACAAATCTTTTTGGTTTTTATTCCCTAGCGCCTTGCGTTGGCAATTTTTATAATGGTGTTGGCTTTGTTGAGTTATATTTCACATATTTCAGTTGTTGTTTTTGCTGGTGCTTTTAACTTTTTGGCTTTGGTTTTTTCCATGCTTGTTTGTTTATCCAACTCTCCACAACCGTTAACCACAGCTCATACTTGCATAAACACTCATGGTCATAAGTACCACAAGCAAATCCTCCGCTTCACCTCTTACACACTCACATAAACACACACACGCACACTCCTACATACAACCAACATATCCAACAAACTTGTCTCACATGAACATGATTTCCACAGATACAACCTGCCGTTCCGATGAGTTCACCTGCAGCAACGGTCGCTGCATTCAGAAACGTTGGGTCTGCGACCACGATGACGACTGCGGTGATAGCAGCGATGAGCGTAACTGTCCAAAAATTGAGTGCCCCAGGAACAGCTCGTTTACGTGCAGCAATGGTGCGTGCATCTCCGAGAGTTGGGTCTGCGATGGCGCAACCGACTGCCAGGATGGTGGCGATGAGCGCGTAAGTTTTGCTGAAGTTTATCATAATAGTACAATATAAACTTAAATGCAAGCGTACTAAAACACATAGCGAGGGTTTATCTAGAAATTTAAATTCGAGCAATGAAGTTTCACAATTTGTAAAGGGAACAAATTTAAACTGTTAGTTTTAAATTGTATTATTGAATTTTAATTTTTTATTTATTCTTTTAGTTCACCCTGAAATTAAAATAATACTTAAAATGGGAAAAATATTAAAGCTTTTATTATGCATACCCGAAAATGATGTGCAAAATATACTAAATGGCTCGTAACAGCCCACGTAAAAAAAATATACATATATTTTTATATGCTCACTAGCAAGCATAAATTATGCAACGCTCGCGCATTACTCAAAACAGGCGACGTCGACTTCAGCGTTTGACGCTAGCAACTGCTGCCATAAACATTTATGTGAACGATGCGCAGCTTTTGTTGTCAGCCAAAGGAGAAAAGCAAGCAGCAACATCAGCAGCAGCAGTGTTGTAGCTGTTATTGCAGCAAGCAGCAAGTCTAAAATTGCTAAAGAGATAGTTTTTTCCCTTCGGGAGTATAAAAAAATTGTAGAAATTTTTTTGAGCAGCCCCCAAAAAGTATGCAACAAAAGCTACTAGCATGCAAGCAATGGGCGAGGAGGCCAGCGACAAGCGAAACATTCTTTATGAATAGAGTATGGGCTATACACACACACATAAAAGTGTATGTATTTATATGTTTATGAGTGTATAGTTGGCTGACAAGATAGTCGTTGCTATTTTATGGCACATTTCAAGTAAAGTTCGCTTTGACAGGCGCTGTGCAAAATGCATTTTTAAAATCAACTACGCACAGCAGACAGCCAATTTCATTGTCTACACAAACGCTTAGGTGTTACAGTTTTTATATATGAAAATATATTTATTATATGATTTACTTTTTGTCGTTGTGCGATTTAAAAAACATAGAAACATTTTTAAATAAATTAAAAGTTCTTTCAATGCACAAAAAAGTTAATATTGAATATATGTCAACATTAAAGATTATTTGATTTTTTTTGTAATTCGTTCTTATATGAAATATATATTTTAAGAACTTCCAATTATGTATTATTATTGTATTTTTGGATGTAATTTTAGTACAACTTTTTTTCCAGCACTATTTGTTATTTTTTTTGCATATATGCATTTTTATAACCTTTACCCAAACGTCTTTCAATCTTCTTTCACACAGGACTGCCCAAATTCATCGCTGACAGTAACGCCCTGCGTGTCACATGAGTTTCAGTGCAAGGATCGTATTACCTGCCTGCACGCCAGCTGGGTCTGCGACGGCGATCATGATTGTCCAGATGGTGATGATGAGCTGCCAAGCAACTGCAAAAATGTCACTTGCAGACCGGATCAGTTCCAGTGCGGCGATCGCAGCTGCATTGCTGGACATCTGACCTGCAATGGTCAAGCGGACTGTGCGGATAGCAGTGATGAACGGGATTGCCATTTATCAGCACAGACTAAGAGCTGTAATGCGACCAGTCAATTCGATTGTGGTGGTGGACAGTGTATTCCTTTGTCAAAGGTCTGTGACAAGCGCAAGGATTGCCCCGATGGCGAGGATGAGCCGGCGGGAAAGTGTGAAATTAATGAGTGCTCCTCAAAGAATGGTGGCTGCATGCATCGTTGTGTAAATCATTTAGTGGGTTACAGCTGCGAATGCAATAAGGGCTATAAACTATCGGCGAATCAGCACACCTGTTTGGATGTGAATGAGTGTGAGCAACCAGGTGTCTGCTCTCAAATCTGTATCAATGAAATTGGCGGCTTCAAATGTGAATGTGAGGCTGGTTATATGCGAGATCCTCGCAACCATACACGCTGCAAGGCAACAGAAGGACATGCCTCTTTGCTACTAGCACGTCGTCATGATATACGCAAGATTGCACTGGATCACATGGAAATGACATCGATTGTGAACAACACAAAGTCAGCGACGGCTCTCGACTTTGTCTTCCGCACGGGTATGATCTTCTGGAGCGATGTGACCACACAGAGCATCTATAAGGCGCCCATTGATGAGGGCAATGAGAAGACAGTGGTGCTGAAGCAATCCTCAGTTACATCAGATGGCCTTGCTGTCGATTGGATTTACAATCATGTCTACTATACAGATACTCACAAGTGCACCATTGAGCTGACCAACTTTGATGGCAACATGGGCAAAGTTCTTATCGAGGATGCATTGGATATACCACGCTCCATTGCCCTTGATCCCATTGAGGGCTGGATGTACTGGTCGGATTGGGGTGCCTCGCCACGCATTGAACGTGCTGGCATGGATGGATCCCATCGCACTACAATAATCAACTACGATGTCAAGTGGCCTAATGGCATCACACTGGATCTGGTGAGAAAACGCATATACTGGGTGGATGGCAAGCTGAATGTCATCTCCTCGGCCAACTACGATGGTTCCCAGCGCAGACAGATATTGTACTCCACTGAGTACTTGAGACATCCTTTCTCAATCACTACTTTCGAGGATTACATCTACTGGTCCGATTGGGACAAACAGACAGTTTTCAAGGCCAACAAGTTTACTGGCGAGAATGTTGAACCAATTACAGCCGTGCATATGGTGAGTTAACACGATGATCCTTTATGATACGTTTACCAAATACAATTTTCAACTGCCTTACAGCTCCAACATCCTATGGTCATTCATGTGTATCATCCCTATCGGCAGCCCGATGGCATAAATCACTGCCAGTCAGTTAATGGTCATTGCTCACATCTCTGTTTGCCGGCGCCGCGCATCAATGAACGCAGTCCACGCATCTCCTGTGCCTGTCCCACGGGTCTTAAGCTGATGGACGACGGGCTCATGTGCGTCGAAGATCGTAAGTAGCTTGGCCATTTGCTCGAATTTGGGTTGGGTGGGAAACGCAGGAGCTAAAAATGCACTTTGAAAACGCGTTCGATGTATTCGACGCACGCAGCGTAAAAGCAACAGCAGCTGTAATTTTCAGCACGACTTAATGCGCTTGTGGTTGCCTGCCAACGTGTCCTTGTTGCGGTTGCTGCAAACACGATGCTGCAGTTGAGCCTTATTAAGGCTTTTAACATCTGCTCTAATGTTATTTTCAGTGCAATTGAATTTTATTTCTATCTTGTTTTCATTTTGTTTAAAATTTAATGTTTGCCCAATATTTGATTTCGGTTCCATAGTACACATACGCCCTGTGCAACCCACAAGGCGTTATAATGCAACAACAAAGTCAGGCGTCAAAGCCACGACGCCAGCGTCAGCAAAACAACCTCAAGATGCGTCCAATTTAGGACCGGGTATGAATTTTATTTCTATAACTCGAGTCACAGGTGTTGGAAATTTGTACTTACATATATGGGAGATAAAGTATTTTTGAAGCAATGTGTATTGGTCTAAACGTTTAAAAAAAATAATTTAAAACTCGATAAATTCTTTCGGAACTAAGAATGTTACAAAATAACAAAACTTTTGTACGATTCGATTAAATATTGGTTTGAATAAGACATTTTATTTGTCCTTTAAATTGTTTTCGAAATTGTTTTAAGTTTTGAAGACGGAATGTGTAAAAATATTTTTGATTTTGTTTAACACCATTTCCTAATACTTCTCATATAGTTTTGACAACGCACATTGCTCAGGTGTTGGTTGTTGGTTCCTATTTTAACTAAAACTTAGATTATATACAAAATATTCCATTATTTAGCTTTGTTTACTGATTGTCTATCGTTATATGTGTATATGTTTCATACTTGATTGCCTTTTCTTTCTTGTTTTACCCAATCATAACTTAATGTCATATTGTGATGTGCACAAATTATTTACACACACATACACACAGACTCTTACACTTATGTACTATGTAAATTCTGTGCGTTCTGTCTTTTAATTTTGTATGCCATTTGTCACACCAATTCCTTACACATGCATCCAACGATGGCAACGACGTCGACGCTCAAATGTCATCATCATAAATCAACATCAATGATATCGACATAATCACTCAAAATGCACACACACACTCGAAGATAGAACAGTATTTTACCACGTAAAACATGCATTAATATCAGATGGGGGTAAAACCATCGCAAAAGGTTGCGCTAGTGACATGTTTAATGGCAACAATGGTTGCCCAACCCCAAAAACTCGAACCGAGCTCAAGTTCAAGCGACAACCCTATGACACTTACACCCACGCATTTCTGCATGCAATTTGTACACAACTTTGTCAAAAGCGATGACAATGCGAATGTGAATGCGAATGCGAATACGGATGTGGATGTGCCGATGATGAACGGCTGACAGCCGCAGAGGCAGAGGCAGACTGACTCGCTCACAAGCGGCAAGCATAGTAATCGTCGCTTAACAAATCGCCATTAAATTAAATTGTACACAACGCACAACGACATAGCCAACAATAATAGGAACAAGCACTGTCAAGCGATGGGGGTGTGAATTCGTGTGCCTGGGAAGCAGATAGTTTAACCAGATATTCATCATCCACATCAGCCGCACATTTCAACCGCATCCATCAGGCTGAAAATTGGCTCTGTCAACACCTAGATGTCTACATTATTGCTACAGCTGGGGAAACGCGTCACAAAGTTGAGCATAAATTACAACAGTGTCCACCAAAACTATGCAACACATGCACAGACGCATTGATTTACTTACGGCTTATTTTCATTTGTTGCACAACCAGCTAATGAGCGTTATTTGAGCTACCAATTACTCTTATTTGGTCATACATTTTGTTACATTTCCAAGAAATGAATACAATAAGCAGATTGACACAGACAAAATCCAAATAATTAAGCCAAGCATGATTGAGGGCGTTTCGTCCTATGTCCTTTGCTGTATATGCACAACTTTTAAAACAATTTATATTCGCCACTTAGCTGAAGTTATTTTTAGCTAGCTAACAAGCTGAGCAACTTGATCTTGGGAGTATTTTATATAAAAGCCTTCTTACTCAAGTTTCCTTGTGTTTAAGCAAACTTAATAAAACGCATTGGCTATAATAAAATCTTAAATTAACACTTCAACTTAACTTTACTTACAGCTCATAAATGTATTTAAATTCACTCAAATTTTCTTTTCTTTTTTCACCTGTTTAAAAGTAATTTTATCAATGCTATCCACTTGAGTTTCTCTTTAACCATTGTGTGTGTGTAGCATAAAACTTTCACGTTGGTTTCTATGCTTACTAACCAAAACAACTTCTGCCTAAGCTTGCTACTGGGCTTCCTATACAAATGCGCCTAATTACGACAACTCAAAAGTATAAGAATACAAAATAAAAAACGAATAAAAGAAAGCGAATATAATAAATAAGTAAAGCGGAAGAAGAAAATGTTAAGCGGCTCAAGCAAATACCGTTACATTGGCGCAAAATCTGGCTCCACTGCAGTATAAATCCAAGAAAATGATGAGAGCAGTTAAGGACTCCAAGACTCAGCGCAGTGGAGTGCTTGGGCAAAAGTTTGCTGAGCTTTAAGAAGTGGGAGAGCGGTTGGCGGCGCAGGGTCAAGTAAATAACTATAAACTAGTTAAGGACTATTTCAATTAGATGACCAAGCCAAAGCAAGCTGGTCATAACTGCAATTTCAATTAGCGGCTTGCGCTACTTTTTCTAAGGCCACCAGTGTTGCGCAATGTTTGAATAACTGTGACTGCTAGTCAGCTGTAACGGAGCAATATAGTTACGAATTATTCAGTGACTAACTACCCAAAGTAACTTGTGCACGGTCACAGCTTATATTTAAACTGTCTTAAGAAAATCTTAATGCACATTTTGGTATTTAAGAATTTTATAGTATATAAAATGCACAAAATATCCTTAATGGTATTAATCTGTTTATGCATCTTCAGTCCTTTTGTACTTTTGTTATAACCTTAACAATTCTAAAAATATTCTTTTAAAATAACCTATAACATTTTTCTTTAAAAAAATATTTAAAGAGTCACTGTTAATAAAAAGTAACAACTATAACTGAAAAAGTAACAGTTTCACACATCTCTTTCAACCACCCAAACGCGCCGCCTCACTTGATATTGCTTAATTAAGCGCAGGCAAAGCTCTGCAAATACGGCAGACAAAATGACAGATAGCCATTGGCATGGGCCGCTATAAACTCATGGAAAAAGACGTCGAAAGTAACGACTGCGCTTTTTATAGCCAACACATAAAGTTAGGGGTGGGGTTGGCGTTGTGGTTGCTGTGTTCTAGATCAGCAGCTGTTTGCAAATTTTATGACTTTTCGTTGACTGCAGTTGTTCACCAGCCAGTTAGCCAGTTTTTCGTGTGAGGGGAAGCTTTAAATCCCCAACGAATGCCACACGATTGCTCTATCTACATATATCCGACAAAAGTTCTCAACTTTGTTCATCTAATCTAGTCATCCATACATAAAAAACAAAGTTCATAAAAAATAAGGTGACATTCCCATCGGCTACGCATTTTATGCGTTTTTATTTCGTATGCTTAGCATGGAATTTAGGGGGATTTTTTTGTCGCGAATTTATATGGCATTTTTGTGAGAAGGCGCGTCCAACAAACAAAATAAATAAGAACCCACCTGGTGGCAGCCACATTCAGTGTCTGAAAGTCTTTGAAGCTCTTAAAAAAAATAAAAACAAAAACACATATAAAATACATGTGCAGGATTATGCCAACGAGAGCTTGGAATAAATATATGAGGGAGCATTACTTTGTTTTGTGTTGTGTAGCAAGCAAATTGCATTTGCTATAGATTAGGACGTCACAATAATATATTACATTTATGGAAGTATATTAAATATTTGTAGGTGGCAAACAGCATGGTGCTTTTATAGCAATCGCAAGGTGTTCCCTCAAATGATCAACTAGTTGATCTTTTGGATATGTGAAGTAAAGATGTTTTTTTTTTTTAATTATAATAACGAGAAATTTACAATACTTTGGGTGTGACACTATATCAAACGGGAATTTTCCCTTACAGTTTAAATATTTTTCTAACATTCTTATAAAGCACTTTTATGCACCTGAATTCTTACATGTTATGGTATTCTGCTGAATACCAGCGAAAATTTGGTTTGGAACATATATTTTCTTGCTTATCAAATTTGGCAAAGTCCACAGCTGTGCCTTGAAAAACAGAATTTAAATTATGTGCAAAAAGATGAATGCCACCAGTCCTAAAAACCATTTGAAGGATGCTTATGTGTCATATGACACCAACACCCACACGCACCCACACACAACGTGCAATTAATATGGCATATATGCGCAGAGATTTTCAACTGCTTTTCATTAGCCACTTGACTGTCTGTTAATGCCACTAATAAATTGCCAGCCTACATAGAGCTCAACTAACAAATAGCTCCTACTCTTCGGTCTGAGAATCGATGCTGTGCAGCTGTTGCCACTGCCAACTTTTAATGACAATTCTTGCCGCTAGCGATGCCATATGCGTCACATTCTGATGCTAAGCATTCGGCCAGTTTTCAATTTTTGGAAATTCCAACAAGGTTTTGTCTTCAAAAAGCAAACAAAAACTAATAAAATCAACAAGATGAAAAATAACAGCAGCAAAGAGCAAAAGATGAACAGTAATAAGTTGGAGATAAACAGGCGACAGTTCGCGCATTGCTGTTAAATGCGGCACATCCTTTGCCAGGCGAACGCGTTTTGCGTTCTATGTCCTGTATTTTGTTTCCCGTGTCCCGTGTCCCGAGTCCTCTGCTTAACTTTTGAACAAATTCTAAACGGAAAATATGAAAACGAATTATGTTGACAGCGGAAAAATCCTACAACTTCCTGCCACACAGACAACACAACCTCACAAAAGGCAAAATGCAAAAAGTGTGACATAAAAAGTTGACAACTGAAAAAACACTGGGCATAAAGGGAAGGCGGAGCGCGGTGGACAGAAGAGTGAGGCTTAGAGCTAGAAAAAAAGGGAGGAAACATTCACCATGGGATGTCGTGGACAACTTTTTTTTCCCGCTATGCAGCTCCTAAAAGTAAAAAGAGATATTTTAATTGTTTTTTGAATTGGACAGGCGTTCAAAAAAAAAAAGTTGGTACCCCAAAAATGATGAAATTATGAAATTTTTCATGAATTCATTCAGCTTATAAATAGGCTTGAAGCATTTCGCATAACTAATCTTATAAAATATTTAATAACTTTCCATGGAATATGTTTAGACATGACGCTAAGTAGCTTAAACATGTGACATTTGTCGTTGGATATGGGTCTTACTATATATTAAAATCTAATACAATTAAATTTAAATTATTTCTTTATATGCATTTGTTTGTCGTACTTTTATTTTGTGTACTTATTTTGGTTTTGGTACTAAACATTATTGAAAATATGCTTTAATTTAGTAACAATGCTCAAGTCCAAGTATTTTTACCTTTCCTTTGACATTTAAGACACTGGCAACGCCAAAAATTCCACAAACCATGACAGCAGCAGCAATACTGAGGCGGTGGAAACGGGCGGTGATTCAGGCAAGATAGCCTTAGCTGTCATAGGGGTGATCATAGCCGCAACTGCTGTTATATGCGTAAGTAGCAGCTGCAGCTAAATTTGCACCTTAGTAACCAATAAATATATATATTATTTTCTTGAACAGGTGTCCTACTGCCTTATTAAGAAGTATCCGAAGCCTGGCAATACGATGAACTTTGTAAATCCTACATATAATAAGACCACCGAGGATACATTTAGTTTGGAGAAGAATGCGCCGATTAATCGATATGCCTCGGCCATTGAGGAAGAGGTAAGCGGGTCAATAGTGACGCCAACGCCAAATGCAAATGATTTTAGCTATGTGAGATTTTAAGCTAACAGAGTGAGAGAGAGTTAAACTTAAGTTAGAACTAAATGTTGTATATAGATGGATAAGTAGTCAATAGGCTTAAAGCTACACTTTACTTAAGAATGTGGCATCTATTTAAGATATTTGTTTAGGGCTAAGTATAAACTAATAATAAGCACAAATTGGAATAAAATAGGGGGGTTGAATAAGAGTTAGGAACCCGCATCTCGCTTAGTTAAAATCCTTGCTGATCGTTTTTGAGGCAACTTACAAATGCATCTAAATGTTTTTAAATAAGTATGTATCATAAATTTATCATATTTCTAAAAATATTTTTAAACTATAAGTGTGTTTTAAGTATTTATAGATGTGCGCTTATGTATTCACTGAGCGTAATTTTACAAGAAATTTAATTTTTTAACAAAAAGTTGTTGATAAATTATAATTTACCAAAAATTTAATAAGCTATAAAGACCAAACTTGAAAATTGAAATATCTGATAAAGATAGAAACACAACATGTAAAATTCTTTTAAAATTCAGCAACATTTTTTATTTATTCCAAATAATTCAAAGATGCTTAGTAAAACAGATAGGCTAAAAAGTTTGGAAGCAGAGAAAGTTTTTTGAAGGTCCAAGTCAAAGTATCTTAAACAATGACCTTATTAAATTTTCCAATTTTACCGTATCCTCTGTAAATTTCCTAATGCCCTCGGCCAACTTATCACTGGCCATGACATCTTCATTCATAAGCCATCGAAATTTTTGCTCATACAAGCACATTTTGTTAATACTCTGCTGCTTGGCATTAGAGGGTGTTAATTGTGTTTTCACATCACTTTGATCAGCATCCAGTTGCTCCAACAAAGCTGGACTAATGGTGAGCAGATCACAGCCAGCTAATGCTTTTATCTCGCCCGTATTTCGAAATGATGCGCCCATAATTGAAGTCTTATAATCATACTTTTTATAGTAATTATAAATGTTCGTCACAGATACCACGCCTGGATCATCATGTGGCTTAAACTTCTTGGTATCCGTATTTGCCACATGCCAATCAAGTATACGACCCACAAAAGGCGAGATTAATGTTACGCCAGCATCTGCACATGCCACAGCCTGGGGTAATGAGAATAGCAGCGTCAAATTACAGTGCACGTAATGTTCCTTCTCCAATATTTCGGCTGCTCTGATACCCTCCCAAGTTGATGCCAATTTAATAAGTATACGTTCTCGGCCAATACCAAACGCTTTATATAAGCTAACCAATTTCAATGCCTTTTCCACGCTCCGTGACGTTTCGAATGACAGACGTGCATCTATTTCAGTGGATACCCTACCGGGCACAATTTTCAATATTTCATATCCAAATAATACGCACAAATAATCCATGGCTTCTTCTACTTGATTCTCTAGTGGGCACGACTTACTTTTACCATATCTAACTGCATCGTGTACAATATGTTGATAGCGTTCCATATTTGCGGCTTTTAGTATAAGTGATGGATTTGTCGTTGCATCCGTTGGCTTGTAGATATTAATGGTCTCAAAGTCGCCCGAATCGGCAACTATGGTTGTCACCTTCTTAAGTTGATCCAAAGCAGACATCTTTGCTATCTTAATACTAAAATTTCCCTACATATCATTTCATTAGCCAAAAATATATTAATTTAAAACTGAGTTTGGCATTTGTAGCTAATTTACTTGATTAAAATAATTGCTCTTTAGATTCTTCTTTTAACCTTGCCGATATTGCTAGTTTCTGTACAATTTCATTAAATGAATATCTGCATGGTTATTTAAGATTCGGCTGTCCGAAGATGCCTGTCCTGCTTCCCCTAAGCTTTTCACATTTAATTAAGAAAATTATGTATAAGCGTATAATCCCATTGACACACATGACTTGTCCGTATTATATCCATATATTTATTCATGCATTTTGCACGCTGCGAGTGAACAAAGCAAAAGAGCGCAGAGTATAGCCAAAAGCAAATGCAAATAGAAGGTAAGTTGGGTCATGTCACAAAGTACACAAACAAACTTCCACAAATTTAAATTATTATTATGTTGTAAATGGTTTATTTGATTTAATTGCGATTTTATTGCTTTATGATTTAATTTATAACCAATTTATAAATCGGCAAAAGCCGCATCGCAACGGCATTAGCAAATATTTTGTTGAAAACTAACTGAAACTGCACTTCTGGCTGCGCCACGACCTATAATTGAATGGCGGCTTTAATGCAATGCAATCAAAGTGCGCATATCAATTGGCCAATTAACCAAAAAAGGCCAATTAAAATGCGCCAATGAAGCGTCAAAATGTCCGTCGTTATTCCATACATGGACATAAACAGACAGATGGCAACAACTAAACGCATTGCGCAGAATTTTCCGATAATTAACTAAAATATTTAAATAAAATTAAATTTTAGCATTTCACGTCTGCTGCCATTTTTAATTAGCCAGCTTAATTTTGCTGCTAGTTGCGAAAAACAACAAAATAATTATGCTAAATTAAACAAAATGTCATTAAACGAGATTTTCCGTTGTGGTCGGCTGCCACAAAAATTTGCATTAAAATCCGATTTTTTACAGCATATACTTTAAAAAAATGACTTTATCTCTTATAAATAATCACATGATTCTTCATTATTTTTGTATAATGAAATCAAATATTCTTAAATGCCTTTTTTCTAGCTAGAATATTTATCAATCAGTTTCTTTTCAGTTTAAGCTTATTAGAATATTTCTTTTAATATCTTTTCTAGTTCGCAAACACTTAAAAATCATTTCTAACATTAACTTTCTTTTTTTTTTTTCCATCCTCAGGCACCGCTCCGTGTTCAGGGCACAGAATGTGTCTGAAAGACACCATAAGTAAGCCATGCACACCTAATGAGACATATCCAAACAAACTGCGTTTATCAAGAGCAGCGGCTAAAACAACAACAGCAACAAATAGAAAACTCCTATTACCAAGTCCTTTAAGTTCAAGGCAACTCACTCAAAGAAACAAAGAGGAAAACTTTTGTTTAGCAAGTAGAAAGAAGCATGCCAAAAAAAGACACCAGCATCAACAACAACAACAACAACATAAAGCAAAACCCACAACAGCACAAGTTATTTCAATTACAAGAACTACAAGTAGAACCATATAACAGCTAAATATTATCATGGGGAAATGAAAATACTCAACAAATTCAATTTGTTGCCTAGTTTAAAATTTAATTTTAAAATTATCATACTGCACATAAGACACGCCCACACTCACACGCCCATAACTAATACGAAACTATTTCTAGGCGCAATGTTTTTTGGTCGACTAAGAGCGTCAAGAGACACATAAACACTTACACACACACATAAACATTTGTACGTATGCTCACACACACGCACACACAGGATCGAGCCACAAGACACACACAGCCCGAAACTCAACCTTTCGTTTTAAGTCCATAAAATAAACTGTATAAAGTTGAAAACTAGCACAATTTGAAGTAAAAAACAAAATGAATAAACAATACTAAACTTTATAAAAGGTACCATTATAATATGCAACACTTATAATAAATATTATTAAAAAATAAATACTTTTTGTTATAAGAAACAAAAGAAAAGGAATTCACGAATAAAACAAAAATTTATTTAGCACAAGTGTTGGTTCTAATCTAGAAAAATTTTTAAATTAACTTTTTCGTATGTAAATACATTTTTGGAAAACAATTTAAATAAATAGTACATGAAGGGTCGAAATATTTACACTAAATATGTGAAACAAAAATACTATTTTGAAATTTCACAACATTATATTTTTCGCTCATTATCTTTGGGTATTCAGAACAATTTGCTGTGATCAGTTTAAACATATTAAAATATTATTTCGCTGATAATTTTTAATGACTTATGAACTTTGGAAACGCTTCTCATTTATTTAGTATGTAACATATATTTTACATTTCATCAATTCTATTTATTTAGCATAACACAAAAATAATAAAAATTTATTTGGTTCCTAAATATATAAAATACTGCAGCCGAATTTGGTAACTGAGAAACATATTTATATAATTTCATAAATGTGTAATGGCTTTTTAAATTATTAGCCTACAATAAAAATAAAAATGGCACATGTCAAAAAATTGATAAGCTCTAATTTTAAACAAAAAAGATAATAAAAATATTGTAAAATAATGTTTATTCAAGAATAAAGTTAATTTTAAAAAAGTTAAAGGTATTTTATTGTAAAGTTATTTTCAGGCTTTACAATAACAAGCAAAAATTTAATAAAACATATTTGAGAAAGCTTTAAAGTCAATATGCATAAGTATTGGCAAACATTTTCAAACTTGCAAAACAAATGATTTATTTGTCTACAGTTTAGCAAACGCATATAAATAACATTATATACACTATCGAGCTGACTGCGCTAAACTCCCTTTGGAGTACAGAATTGCCCAGAGATATTAAAGCATCCTTGCTTTGGCAGTGATTCAAGCAATTGCCAGTAAGTTAAGTTGAGTTTGAGTTCACAACTTAATAGCCTTGACAGCAAGGGCAACAGCAACACGACATTTGCCTTTGCAAACATACTCAAACCCACACAGGGAGAGATATTCCCACACACACACACAGACACATAAATTATTAAACGCCATTGGACAACAGCGTCAATTATTTTACATGAGGGCGCATCAATAAGCAATGAAGACGAACCGCAAATGTGGAACATCCAAACTGTGCAGTTAGAAGTAGCTATCAATAGCCAAAGCAAAATTGGCTTAAAAGAACAGATTGCATACCATGCAAGCTGAGACTAAAACCAAACATTAATGGCCATAACACACACAGGCTCGTTTATGCACAAAGCAATTTTGGACAGACCAAAAGCCATTCAGCAGTATTTTTAATTTTACCCGTGTGGCCCAAACAGGCAGTTAACCAATCGGAAACCAACCCGTTGCCCATATTAAACCTCTGCTTTTATGTGGATGTGTGTGTGTGTGTGTGCATACGGTTGGTAGATGAAAAACTTTGGTTAATTTATATGAGCAAATTATCAGCGAACCTTGAGGCCAAAGTCAATCGCAGCGATTTTGAACACAAATGCCATATAAATGCGATTTTTGTTTATACCCTGGACACAATAAACAAACTGCATAGAATGAGACACTTTTAAAATATAATGATGCTGAAAATAATAAAATAAATGTTTTTCGATGAGTTGAAATTCAATGCAGTGATAAATATCACCAAATTTTTATAATTATAGACAAATTAATATTATTAAGAAACGAAAGCACACAGCTTTTACAGATAATCTGCTCTTCGATCACAGACTTCTATAATTTAACTATGTTTATATCATCATTCAATATATCCGTGTTTTTATGGGACTTTATAGCTATAATTTAGAGCGACGCCTAAAAGCAGGCAACATTATTTTTGTTTGCCGGGCGACAAGCGACTGTCAACGACAACAACACACGTGCCCATTAGCCGCTTATAGCCAAATTCAGATGGCAATTATATCGATTTGAGGAGGGGAAGGGGATCTAGCACCCATTAAGCTTCGATAATTTCATAGGCTGCTTAGCCGTTAAAGTTGCACGCTGTGTGCAGCCTATATGGCGCATGCAACCAATGCTAAATCGCTGTGAAATATAAGAGGCACACGTGCAATGCGGCGTCAACTCAACTGGCTAAGTCTACCATTCAGCCACAACAGCATACATTTTGGTCGTTTTCTCGCCGCGGGCGCTGCACAACAGAAATTGCTAAAGCAAAACATACAGGAAAGTCCCCCCCTTAACCCATTCCGCCAGTCACAAAATCCAATGAGGCGCAACATCTGCCGCTGTGACTGTGGCAAAGAGGCAAACATGGTCGAGTTTTGTGTGTTGCAAGCATGCAACTCTGTGTGACTTATGATGCAAGCAACAACATGAGTGTCCCCGAGGCCAACTGTATGGCACTCGTTCAGTGATGGCAAATCAACGATAAACATGTTGACTAAAACTTGCAAAACGAGTAGAGTGCCAAAGCGTTTTATCAAGTGACAAGAATTTGAAGTAGAAATAATGTCACAGTTAACATTAAATATAAATGCAGCGCGAGAAAAAGTTATCGATAAGTTAATTTAACTGTTATAACAATAATTACAAACTTTAAGGAGTGCAGTTTGCTAACGATAAATCTATTTCAAAACTAAAACTTTTATTTATTTTGATTAAAAATATTTTAAATATTGCTTACAGTTTTCCATCTCTTCCAACTCCAATCGCCACTGCGAACTCTATCATTCTCCAGAAGAAAGCAGGTACGAACGTTGCTGTCATCAGCGTAATCAACAACATTGCACAACAACTAGCGCTAGAAGCTTTGCATGTGATTTCTATCGTACAATGATGCTTGCATTGTTATCGCAACTTTTGTTCGTACAGTTCCCGGCGAATCTTAATTACAGAATGGCCCCGCCAGTTTTTGTTTCGTGCAACCGACCAGCAGTGGCAGTAGCAGCAGCAGCAGCAAAAGCAGCAAGCTATCGAAGCGTCTGATTGTCAGCTACCCTTACTGCCCCATGCTGTTGCATGCAGCATCATGTTTGTGCAAGCTTTGAATGCGCTTACGTACGTGTGCGGGCGTGGGTGGGGTGTGGATAGCTGTTGTCGCTGTTGTTGGGACTCCCCCTGAAGCTAGTTGCATGCCACTCGCGCACACACGCATAATGAAGGTTAGGCAGGAAGTTCATATACCAAATATGCTGAGGCCACATGATGGCCAGCTATATGTGGGAAAGAGATTTTGGACAGCCCGTTGCTTCTTACACGTAACACTGGTTGTTGTTGTTGGGCTTGTTGGCTTGTTGGTCGAGATGTTTGCACCACGTTCTGAATAATGGATATGTATCGTGGCAACATTGTATGCCCCAGCCAAGCGGAGTGACATTATTCGAGTTTTGGGCTGCGACGCCCACATGCTTGGAAATGTTTTTGGAATTGTTAATGTAATTACGCCTGAGAGCCTTTGGACTCCAAACTGTAATACATGAACGTCACCAACCTACAGCCTCAACCAGGTTAATCAAGTCAAGTCGATAAGCGTAGTGAGTGAATGCGTGTGTGTGAGTTTAAAACGAATTTACAGACTCATTGGAGAGTTTGTCTTGGTAGCTTGGCAATTTGCCTAATTGCTGTTTAAACCTATAGTCCCATTCAATGCGAAAGAGAGAGAGCTCAGACAGAGTACGAGGGGACTGCATGGACATTTTCTAATCAAGCGACGAGTTTTTCTTCATTTTGACACCGTATCAAATAACGTTGTAGACAGCAAAATTCATCAGGCCAAAGGCAAACTGAATGAAGTCAACTTAGCGAAGAAGTGATGGTATCAAAAGCAAAATGGGTGGCTGGCTGGATGGGGTGAGCACTTTGTGCCGTCTGTGTGACATGGAAAAATGGTTACAAAATGGCGGCAGCTGACTCAACAAACAAACATGCACTCGACTATGTGTGTGTGTGTGTGCCCCTTTAAGTGTGTGTGTGAGTGTGTTTGTTTATGTTGGACACACGCAGCGTCTCGGCCTTGATGCAAAATGTCGCCTGTCTTTCGCGTTTTCTCTTATTCCATTCCTCATTCTTTCACCCTCCCCTTTGCGTGTGTAACTTAAATCCTCCTTTTTAACATGTTGTGTTGAAAAGTTTGCAATTTTTTTACACTCTCTGCTCATGGCAACCATAAATGTTTTATAAGCTCCTTTTATACATGCAAGCAATACCAAATTATGCTTTACAGTTGCATAGAAATATACATACATTTATCACATTGCTAAATCACAGATGTGATTTTTGATAAAGTAACAAATAAATATTGATGAACATTATTAAGTACACTTTTCTGCAACATATAAGCTTTGTAAGTATACCTAACTGATTTCTATGTACATATTTTTGTGCGTTGAAATCCTAAAAAGCTTTTAGGAAAATTTTTTTGGAAAGCTATGTAGCTAAAAATATTTTTTGAATGATCATACTCAATCCTGGTTAAAAATGTAAGTATAAAGTTTAAAGCAAGATATTTTAACTAATTATAAGAGAAAAAACTTGAAAATAAACATAAAATCTGTCTGCTTTTTAGAAGTTATGGTAGAGGAAAATTTGCACATGTAATTAATCTTTTAACTAATCCGGACCAAACCTTTATAATCGCTTTTGCAAGAGTATTTCCGTTGCGCTGTGCAATATTTAAGCTTTTATCTCAGCTGCCCTTTGCTGGTCCCAACTTAACCTTATCAGCATATACATACATATATGTATATTTACATATGCATGTATATAAAACTCAGATGCGTATTTAGCTTGTTTGCAAATTTTCAACTTGAAACGCCAACGCCAGACCAAGAACCAAAACGCAGCGGGTAAATATTCTTTTCTGTAGCCAGTTCTTGACTGATGATGATAAAGAATAAAAAAAAAATAATAAACAAGGCGAAAAGTTTTGCTGCGTTTGGCAGCTGCTTGCAGTTTTGTGCCCGCTGTGTGAGTGTTTTTGTAGGTTTCTGTGTACGTCACCATTTTGTTAACATATTAATATGTATGCGTGACACAATTTACAGTAGCAAAGGCCAGCAACAAAAGCGACAGCAACAGCATTACACGTTTCTTTGCGCCATTTTCAGCCACTTGATGAAATAATGTTGCATAGTTTAGGTTTGCAGTGCAAAATACACTGTAAGCTATTTAAAAGCCGTCAGTGCACATCACTTAACAAATAAACACACATAATTCACATAACGTAGTACATTAGGAATCGAAAAATTAATTACGTTTTATCAAGTGCCTGCGGTGAGTGACAACATTCATTTCCAAAAGTTGTTTGGATCAAATCTGAAACTACAACAATAAAGCTGAGTGTAGATTGAACATGTGTGTTTTTGTGTTTGTGGCAGCTGGACAGTCGGCTCTTTGTGTGGCATGTGGGTGACAGGCGCAACAGCAGGTGAATTGCCCGGAACATCACGTTTAATACCAAAATTGACATTAAATTGCTTGTGACCAGGACCAGCGATTTTTCTCCAGCTTCTGCTCCTGATGTTATCGACTTTTACGACAATTCCAATAAAGTTACAGCCCAGACGATATTCACGTCTGTCACTTTCATCGATGGGCACCAAAGAGGGAGAGATGAGAGAGAGAGAGAGAGGCTGGATTGATAGGCAGAGCATGCCCTAAAAATGACAAAACAACTTTTGTGCAAATTATTGAAAGATTTCTCTATTGTTGCAAGTTGGGCGTTGATTAAGTAAGATCTCAAGCTGAAGACAACCAAATAAATGATTAAATACATTTACAGGTTACACTTATATATCAAATATTTCTGTTAATCCCCAAGCCGTGTCGAATCAAACAATTCACGTATTATTTAATTTACGTTTACAAACATTTCTCAAAAAATTTTAATTTTTAACAAACTTAAATTTAAATATATTAATTTTTTAATTCTCAGAATAGAAAAAAATCTCCTTTCCTTTCAACCAAGCAAAACGGACATATTAAGAAAATTTATGTACTTACTGTATACAATATAACCGGTAATAAAAAGTAAACTTACTTATTCAATAACAAATGCCATTGCAAAACAACACAACTCACAAAACTTTACTAAAATTTCCAAAAAGATAAATATGTTCACACTTAATCGATGAAGTGGCAGGTAGCGAAAGTGTCTGACGCACTTGGCTAATTTTATTTTATTATTACTTTTTGTGACATGGCACAACAATTGGATGAGACTCAGCTCGACAACCATTTATATTGGCATTGACTTTGCTTTTTGGGCTAAAACGAAGCTGTTGTTACTGTCGGACACTTGAACACGTGGCTCTTTGGCACAGTCTCCTCAGCCGAACTACACAAATAGCATTGTATATTGGCATGTCAAAGGGAGTGTTTTGGGGGCGGAAATCGAAGCTATAGCATGAGTAAGCGCTCTGGACATAAGTATGCCCTGTTGAGGGCTGCATGAGTTGAGTTTCCATCTGCTTTGCCGCTCACTCCACGTCACACAAATGTCTTACGTAATTGTCATAACGGCAACACACGACATATACATATACATTCATTCGCAATTCCCAGTGCAAACATACAAACAACTAACGACTTGCCAAAGCCCAAAGCCCAAAACAGTCAGAAGACAATCCTAAACAGAACAAAAGTTTGTGCACAGCAAAAAAGAAACCGGACCAAATTGCCAAGAAACAAAAAACAAATACACAACCAAAAACTTATTTAAAATGACCTTATAGACGGCACAATAGACAGACCGCAAAACATGTACGCTTGTGGGTGTTGTTTGTTAGCCACACATACTTAACTTTATTCGTAAATACGAGTGGCACGTCAGAAATAACGATATTGTGTATGGTATACATATATTATAGGCAAATGGCTTTTTTATCATATATAGATGAATTAATTTTTTTTTTTTTGTAAAATATTTTTTAAAAATATATGCAACACATTAACTTTTTTATTTGTTTGCCTAAACGTTTTATCTTGTTCTTGTACAAAAAAAATAAAATAAAAACGCTTTTAATGTCTGTAAAATCTTATTATTTCTCAAGCAACCCTTCTTGGACGCGCACTTTCATTGCCTAGTTTTGGGCTGTGATTCTGTCCCTACAGTTGAATCCATTCATAGTTTAGACAGTTGCCAGCTAACGCCAATGCCCACCTCCATCGGCTTGTCCTTCTCAAGCGCCTTGATCTTAGTTTTAGGGATTGCTCTGCTGACCGCCTGGCCTGCTTTTGGGTGGGGTCAGGGTGTTTATGGGTGGGTTGGTCAACTGTTTTTTACATTTAAGTTCACCCACATTTAATGCTGCTATTTCATTGCTATAATTTTTTCTTTTTGCCCAGCTTACGCTTTGGCTTGTTGTGCTTTACTCCGCTTTGGTCTGCTTCGCTTCGCTTTGCTTTGCTGGCTTTAGTTATATATTCGTTTTGCTATTTTAGTTTTCTAACCAACAAAACAAATTGAATCACGTTCGCCTGGGAGAGAAACGTGAGTATTTTATTTTTTCCCGTTAAACATTTTCATTTTTCTTCCTTGCCAAAAAAAAAAAAAACACTAAAGAAAAGAAAACGAAAAACAATTTCAGCCTCGCAATGCTAGTTGTTTTTTCTAATAATGATGCCGTGAGGCTAACTCCAGCTTTTGTTGTTGCTGTTGTTGCTTCCAGTGACTGTTGAGTGTTGGCGACTGGGCCATGCCCAACACAATCATTTGCCCCATATCATATAGCTATCATCGTTTAGACATATGTGTTTGTGTATTTTGTTTATTAAAAAGAGATTGAAGCAGGCAAAAATAAGATTTTGTCATGAAACAAACAAACAGAGTATCCTGTTCAGGACCATTCATCTTCATTTCTGGCTTGATGATTTTATTTTGATTTCGGTTGGCAAAACGTTTAGGGGATTACCAGACTAATGATTTTATTATAGTTTATATACCCAACACATCCACTTTGATTGATGGTCGGCGCGATGTTCGCCACCTCTGCTCATAATCTTTTATGTATTCTTTGGTTTTCATTCATTTATTCATTGTCTATTCAAGTGAGTCGTCATTTAAGTGTTGCTTCATTATATTAAAAGCACATTAATGCTGTCGTCCAGTGTTGCTGCTTCCGCTGCCTAATATATGGAAATTCTTTAAATTTGGCTGGGATGCAGCTCTAACAATGGCCATAGACCAAAAGCCGTAACGTCAAACAACGACCAAACAATTTGAGACTTAAAATCAACGCAGCCCAAGCAAAAGTTTTCTGTGGCTACACTTTGCCATTGTCTCGAAATATTTAAAAGCACGTGGGCTATGATGACAACTGAATGCGCTACAGTTGCATAAATACGGACTGAGTAGAATTTTTAGATGTTTAACTGTGTTAAAAAGTGCTTAGAAAACAAAGTTGTACTGTTTGATTTTTGAATATTATATTAATTTAAATTTTAAATATTTTAGTATGATGTTTAAAGCCCATTGGTAAAAAAAATTGCTTATTCAAACTATGTAGTTTTTTATACATATAATATTTTTAATTTTTCTGAGGAATCTAGAAAGAACTAAAAAATTAGGGAGAAATAAGAATTAATACAGATATTAAATCATTTTTTTTAAACTCACTTTCTTCTATACCTATAACACAAACCTCTTGTTGTAATTTGAATATATATAAAGATCTTTTTCCATTGTTTGTTATTACATTTTCTATTATGACGAGCCGCAAGAGTAGAGGGCACACTTTAATTTCATTGTAGGGCATGAAGGAGCCATAAACTAAAGCAAAGCCCGCAGCATGGTGCCACTTTGACTGACTATCACACTCTCCCCCTGCAAAACTGTAACTCCACCAACACTTGCTGAATGCTGCTAGTTGCCGCACATAGTCGTCGTAATTACGCGCAACTTTCGACAAGTGTCGCCAGAGAAATCGCCAGCGTTAGTGGGTGCTACGTGTCCCTGGGGCGGCTGCAAAGTTTTTGGCTGTGGCGTCTTTTGATGTTGCCGCAGGGCTAGTAGCGCCACAGCAGCGCACATGGCGACCAAGTCAGCTTGCGGTTTAATCTTCTTTTAAATTTTACCACCCTGCCATTAGAGATGGAGAAGCTCTACTACAGAGTGCACTCTAAAAAATTAATGGTACCACTTGATTACACGTTATCATCAAAAAGAAATCAATTTTTTCGAACCGAAATAAAGTTTTTTAGTGTCTAAAGAATTTAGTAAATGACTCTAATATGATATATTGTCAATTTATTTAAAAACAACTTTTCATATTGTGACATGGATGCAATTTAATAAAAGGTAAAATTGATTTAATTTGAATTTAATAAAAAAAAAAAAATCAATCAATCACAAAAACATTGTTAGGAATAGTAAAATATTTGCAATTAAAATAGTATTTTCACTCATAATTTGTTGTAACGAACAACAAACAAAATTTAAAGGCTGTGTGATTTAATAAAATCGATCCACTCTAATACTTTTACATCAATAAGAATGCATTTAAAGCATAAAAACACTGGAACTATAAAGATATTTGCTTTGAAGTAAAACGTAAACGAAATATATACAGTATTTTTATTTATTGAAGAGCTTAAATTCACTCAACATAATTAAAAACCCAATTTTTTATTGGATTTCTTTTTCATTTTGGTGTTTTTATTAAAAGAAAATTCTTTGAGAATATTATATAATAAACAAACATTTTATTTTACTGTGTGCTAAAAGTTTGCCGCCACTTGCGCTTGATAAGTTGGAACAAAGGCGAGCTTGATTCGACCAGAAGGAAAGCAGAGGCAGAGAAAGAGAAGCTCGAAATAGTTAAGGATTCTTTGTGGGGAAAAGTCATTGTTACACTTTTGCGGCGCTGCTGTTATTTTTCACTCTAATTAGCCGTCATTGGTTTGTGATTTGTGGGCGTGCGCCATGAAACACCTGCTGAAAATTGTTCTCAAAAGTTTCTGACCACACACACACATACACACGATTTGCTAGCTAGGTAGTTATTTGCTGTAGATTTTGATTTACTTTGGAGCACAAAAGGACAAGGCACAGCCACATAAATCTAAGGGCCAATGGTATTCGGTCAACTGCAGTTCCAGACTTGACCACTTGACCAATTTCCAGCTTTTAGGTATGCTTCACTAATTTGACCCAGTAGCAGTAAGAAATACTACAACAAGCCGCAAATAATTTACAGCAAATGAGTTTGCCACAATTTATGCAGAGCGGAGACCGCATTAACCATTCCATTCGGTAGTGCCAAAGACCAAAGTAAAGTATTTAATTAAATTAAGCACAAAGGAGCAAGAGTGAGAGAGAAATACTGACCGATAGTTTCGGTGCTTTTATTGTAGGTCTTTAAAGTGTTCGTAAATCATTAAAGTTTCAGCACAGACCCAAAACGACAACCCAGCTAATGGGCTATTGTTAATGATATTTCCTGCTCCTGCTCCTGTTTCTGTTTCTGTTCATTGTCCAAGCCGATCACGCCTGCCATTTTGTGTGGCCACATTAAAATAGACTAAAATGCGCAGCAGCAGTCTCTGCCTTTATGGCCACTTAATGTAAAACAGTTAATTAGCAACACACACACATACACTCCCATTCGCATTTACATTAAGCGAGCGTAAGGGACGCTTGTCATTTCCGCTGGCCATGCAAAATGGCCACCATTTTTACTGCCACCAAAGATTCTTTAAAACCAAGATAATGCAATTGGTAAGAAAAGGCTTTAGCGTTTTTGTTTCAGTTTCCTTTGCACACAGCGGCCCGTCAAGTGTACGACAAGCCGCAGGCCAGCGGCAACCAAGAACGGTAAAAATTAATCACTGTATGTGTGCGTGCGTTCACTTCTTGCTGGGCCTGCTTGTCTAGAACTTTGCTATTTTTCATATTTTGGTTATTTCTGTGTCGGCAAATGACATCGACAATTGTCATAGAATTAAAAAAAAGGAAAGAGTATGAATGACCAGCAATTGCTAAGCTGAAATTTGACAGTTTGTGTACATCTATGCATATGCAGCACCCTTAAATGTGAGTGTGGCAATTGTATATCGTTTATTGACCAGTCTCAGCTACATATATACATATATAATTTGACCATTTAGAGAAATTCAGAAAAAAGTGTTTAGAGATTTCGATCATGAAAATATTTGAAAAGTTTAATTTAAGCAATATATGTACATACTTGTCTTTTGAAATTGTATTGAAAAGTTAAAAGAACAATTTTTATACATTGCAGCAATTAAAATTATTTCTATAACTGTATCCAATCTAATTATAGTAACCGGGTGATTTATTAACAGGTTGATCAATATAATATAGAATAAGCAGAATGCACTCACCGGCAGCAGCAACAACACAAATACAGTTCAATGCAAGTGCTCTCACTCTCTTTTTTTTTCACTTAGCACTTACACAAAAACCTCACACCCACACACAACAATAATTAAATGAGATGCATCTCAACTTTCTTTTCTATATACATATTTATGTATATTTAATTTTATTTTCAATGCACTTCACACACAAGAAAAAAATAAAAACAAAGTAAAGAAATTAACACTATCCCCAATGCTTCGCTTATTATGGAGATTTTCAGTGCGCTAAACGCAACAACAACACACTCGTTTGACGCTGTTATCCTCTCTCTTTAATTTTTTCGCGACCCGGCAAAGCACCAGCAAAATGGCGCGCGTTTGCCAATTTTTCATTTGCTAAAAAACACTTTAAAAAGCAAATACACGGCGATTCTATAATGTTATAAACACTTTGCGTACGTTCAGTGCGTAATATAAACACAATTTGACTATTAATATAGGCCGTATCAATTTTAATTTAATAAATAAACAGACGACAAGCTCCCAGCGATGTAAAGACGCGCAATGTTCCAGGCTTACTGCCTTGGTTGACAAAGTGGAACAAGTGAGATTTGTAGACTTCTGGAATGTTACGATCGCTCTCTGTAGTTAGAGCAGTGCAGTCCTTTTTATATCTCTGTTAACGAAGTTGATGTACATTCGTGCGCAGCAACAACTACATAAATAGACAAGCATTTTGGTTTTTGCATGTATGTATTTTACTATTGCCGGTGTTCTTGCTTTAAATATAATGTTCAAAAGATTTCAAACAAAAATAAATAAATATATATTAATGAACAAGTTAAAAATAATTTTGCACATATTTGCGTTAAATTAAATGCCGTTCTTTATTGAACAAACATAATACTGTGAGAAGAGCTGAGACCATTAAAGATAGCAGAGCGTAGCTTTCATTTCACTCATTTAAATGTGCTGCAAATGCATAGATGTAGTTTTGCAATAGCTGGTCCTTCATTCTCTTTCAAATTTTTAATTCTATGACACTTGCCAACGATTTTGCCACAGCAACTACCATACAGTTATGCAGCGATGAGCACGAATTTCGAAAGTATATTTAGTAGTTCACTTGTCGAAGAAACAGACAAAGAAAAAATATCAAAAATAACAAAAATAACAATAATCTCGTCAAGCAGGCTCAGCAGAAATGTAAAAAACGCACATGCACTCAAATACTAACACATTTTTACCGTTCTTGGTTGCCGCTGGCCTGCCACTTGTCGTACATTTGAGGAGCCGCTGAGTGCAAGGGCAACTGAAACATAAACGGCTGCACATGCTATCTGCTATCGCGCTCCTTCACACTTATGGCTTACTGCTTTTGTTATTCCGAATAATAATAATATTTCCGAAGCGAACCCCTGAGACAAAGCTTTTCTTACCAATTGCATTAGCTTGTTATTAAAGGGTCTTTGCTGCCACTGACACTTGCGCCATCTTAGCTGGCAGGTGGCTGGCCTTCTGAAGAGGCGGCAAATTACTTTTGATTAATGAAGCGCAATAATGTAATAAAAAAAAAATAAACTTTATAAAAAATAAATCCAATCAGAGAACATCCCGTATGATCAAAACCGAAAATGTAAATGCACTTACAAATCTTTCATTATTCTTTGCAAGCTTATTATCTAAACATGGGTTTTAAAAACTAACTTAATTTTTCAAGTAAATTTTTACAGTCACTTTTAAACCTGCTCTGTTTTATATCGCACTCTACCAAACACTATCAGTGTTAAAAGAAATATAAATAAATAAATACCTGATTGCAAGCAGCTACTCAGCGGCAGTTGTCGGAATTAAAGGACGTCAAAAAAATAACGTGCTTTTGTCCATAAAAAAATAATGTCTGAAATGTCAAACCAGTGTTGTTGTTTTTTTTGGAGAAGAATAAAGCTTAAGGGAGAGGCAGGCCAAATTTTCATCTGTCTGGCAATGCCTCAAGGACTGCAATTTCTTTGGCATGCTACTTTTGTCGTCCTGCCCATGGCGTAATTATGAACTTAACAGGCAGCTGCAGGCGTGCGGCCAGCGGAAGCAGCACCGTCAGTGCCGGCGATGCCATATTGTGTTAATATTTAATGGACATCACGCCAGCAAACGCGCTCAGATTTTTAATTGAGCATATGTACATTGCAAAAGCACGCAGTTTTTATTATTTATAATTTTTTTGCGTTGTGTTTGTGTGTTCGCACAACAAACGTACATATGAATTTATTGCAAGTTGGAGTTGGGTTATTTTACGCAAAATAAAATGAAATGCTTAATTTAAATCAACGTTTGAAGATACTGCAATGAAATGAGCAACGGCTCAGTATCATACTTAATTGCAGTTAATAATGGCTGCACAGATTCTTTGCGCTTCTGTCACTTAATTCATTAGCTCTGGCTACGCTGATGAAGATAATGCCAAAGATAATTCCATGGCCATAGTCGGGCAGATGCTTAATTTTATATCAAGCAATTAACGCTTACCGCAAATTCATTTGCATATTCAAGGCGCCTGTCAGCTACTTCTTTTGGCAACTGAGCGCATAATTAAATTTAGTCCAATTAAATGACAGACAAGTACAGTCAACTTGCGGCCCAACGCGTTGTCCTTTGCGGCTGACTGGGCTTATTAATGAAAAACACTCTGAATATGCATGTCTGTCATCTTTACTCTACCTGACCTTAAATCCTGTTATAATATTAAAAGAGCATGTCTTGAAAAGAAGAATAAATAAGGAAAATATATGGTAAAACGCAGCAAGGTCACATCATGTTACTTACACAGTTTTAAATGTGTGCGCCAAATGTCTGCGAAAGGCTGCCACTAGGTCAAATCGACACTTATTAAAATTTCGAACAAGCGCGGCAACTGTCAGATGGTGATACTAACGCAGTGCTGCCACCGCAGCAGTAAAACCTTTCTAGCAACTTCAGCATAAACAATAGGTGGCAACCTACCGCGTCCGACTTGTGTAATAAAAACAAAATTAGACTTTAAATTATTGTTTAAAAAAATTAAATTAATGTAATTTTGACTAGAAGTACGTGAACAAATGGTGCTTGTACTGCTGACAACCGCATAAATGGTATGATAACAGCATATTTATTGACAGGGGGCTGGTCACCTGGTCAAGGCCGTTCAACGACAAAAATAATGGAAATTTGTTTTCTTTTTTGCCAGTGCCTAAATCCATATTGCAGTGTTTTTACTTTTGTGTTTGAATTGTGAGAAATGCTCCCCGCCATTATATTTCGGCAAGGGCATCGCCCGCTCAGCTCAAGTGGCCCAACAGCACTAAAGCATGTGCTTGGCGTAGGTGGCAGCAGTTTCGTCAACTGTCTGAATCGCTATGCCGCCGCGACCGGCTTTATACGCATCTCCTTCCTGGACATCAATCAGCGTCGCAATTGGGATGTGGCAAGACTGCGGCTGTATGCCGATGCCAAAAAGCAATCGCTCCAATTGCGCACGTCGCAGGGGCGCGATATGCTGCAAGGCGTCATCGACAAACAGCGTGCTGAATTCATTGAGCGCAAGAATTTTCTGGTTGACGATATACGCGAGGCACGGCACAAGGTGCAAGAGCGTGTTCGTGAAAAGATCGTTGAAATACGCGAGGAGCGTGAGAATATCATGACCATACCCAACATGCTTACCATTAGCCGTGCCATACTCTCGCCATATATTGGCTATGTTATTGTCCAAGGTGATTATACGTTAGGCATGAGCTTGCTTTTTGTCGCTGGTATTACAGATCTGGTAAATACATATATTAAATGGTTTTTTGTGTTGCAGAATAAAATTAAATAGCTCTTTTTTTAGCTGGATGGACAGATTGCGCGACGTTGGCCTTCACAAGCTAGCAAAGCAGGCTCATTCCTGGATCCCATGGCCGATAAGCTACTAATGGGCTCCTTGGTCATTGCGTTGTGTTACGGCGAGTTGCTGCCAGTATGGCTAGCAGGCGTTGTTGTCTTCCGAGATGTGTTTCTTATTGGCGCGGGATTTGTCATACGCTATATTAGTTTGCCACACCCAGTAAGTTGATAAACACCAGTGACCAGTGCACTAGAAAACAAAATGTGTTTTAATTGCAGAAAACGTTGTCACGTTACTTTGATGTCACACATGTGACTGCCCAACTGGAACCGACTTTTATCAGCAAGGTTAATACTGGGGTGCAGCTGGCCACTATTGGCATAAGTCTGGGCGCACCCATATGGAACTATATCGGTAAGTATATTAAACACTGTGCCCACTTAAATATTGACTATAACTTTAAACCACAGATCATCCGGCGCTGCATGGGCTGTGGTATTTAACTGGCGTTACAACCGTCGCTGCAGCGCTCAGCTATGTTGTCAATAGACGCAATACTTTTAAAATTATCAAAAAGAAGACGTAGAACTGAGCATTTATTCTGATGCTATTACCCCTAAGATTAGTAATGGAACAACAATTGCAATGATTAGACTATAATGTTTTTGTTAACAGTAAGCTATAAATAAAATGATATATTTTGTTATCAATGCTGCATTGATTCTAACATTGAGCAGTTGCTAAACTGTTGAGCACGCTGAACGAGCGTTCTTCTGATTGATGCTGCCAGATAGTTTCAGTATCTTGTAAAATTCAACGAGTATGTATTCGGTAAAATTGAATATGCTGGTCGTTTTTAGTGCTGTGTAACGAAATTATACAACAGCACGCATCATTTTGTGAATGCTTATTTGGCTCAAACGCTCGAGTTTTGTTTTCATTTCTCAAATGCGATGCATTAAACGCAAAAAATAAATTAAGCTGCAGAGGTGCCAAAACAAATAAATCTAAAAATATCTTGAAAATGTAAGTGATTGCGTCTGGTTTCCGTCCAAAGTAAATGCAACTATAAATGTTATTTGCAGGTCGCAAGCAAGCGAAGATACAATGCGAGAGCTGGATGACATATTAAACGCCAGCGAAACCTACGCCGACCGCCTTGCTGCCTTTCTGCAGCTTAAGACTGCTCCAAAGCCGCAGAGGAATCCGGCCTTCGTTCTAGGCGCTTTGGATTTCTCATTTGATTTCGATGTGGATTTAGTTAAACTACCGCCCAAACCGCTAGCAGCAGCTGCAAAGAATGCTGAGCCAAAAGCCGAGAAGCCGCTGCGAGAGATCACAAACGAATCCCTTGTTCCATCTGAGCCCAAAGCGACAGTGGTACCACAATCCAATGCGCTTGCTTCCACCTTGCCCACTCAGGATAATGAGCAGCCTGCTAGAATGCGATCCATTAGCTCACCGCGAAGATCAGCGCGGCGCAGCATTCCCACTTCTGATCGTCTGCGTCGTGTGGCAATACACCGACGCTCACGCAGCTGCAGTCGTCGCGACCTGCTCAGGGAATTCAACAATGCCGTGGCGAATAGCTCAAGTTTTGTAAGTTTTATTCATTGCAGACTGTAGCATTAAAATATACTTCTAAAATTGATTTTATCATTTATAAACTGTGTTTTTGCAGTTGCCAATGCAAAGCAGCACGCCGTCATCGAATAAGCAACTCGCAGCCGAGCCGGCAATGCAGGCACAGCAAAGGGAAGAGAAGTCACCTGCTCAAAGTGAAACAAATGTTCGAACAGATCCTGGGCAGGAACACTTTGAATCCAATCGTGAAGACCCACACACACAATCATACCACTCCATCTTGCAGAGTTCCCTGCAACGTCCAGCGACGCCAGAAAGCGTTGCCAAGCGACGCACCTACACAATAGAGATTGGACCTAAGCCGGGCGAACTGCTCCTTTCGCCTTCCAGCAAAAATCAAGTATCTTCGATGAGCTCTGTTAGACAGCCAAATGTGCATCTAAGATCAAGCACAAGTCAGTCAAAATTATCAGCAGCTCGTCTAGAAATTCGAACGGCTAATACACCACCGCGTGTAATGTCGCCATCGCTATCGGAGTCAGGGTACATTGTGCACGAATCGCCGCAACCAGATTTGCAGCAAGGGGTACACAATCTAACTCGTAATTCATCGATACCTTTTGTGGTTGTTCCCATTTCGTGTTTAAAAGCCACGTCTGCCGTAGCTCAAGTAGAAGCAGCCGCTCTAATAACGGCCTCTCCAAAAATGACCGATCGCAGCCTTCAAACCAACTGCAGCCTGCGTGCCGTTCAAGAAAAAGATTTATCTGCAATCCTTACTGAAGACGACAGCGATGAGGAGCAGCAGCACCAGGTAATTCTAACCAGTAAAAAAAACCACTGTCAAAACTCCACACAGTTGCTCGACTTGCATTACTCACGCTCTAAGAACATAAATAAACGAAGCAATCGCAGGACGCGCCAAACAGTATTCAATAAACCCTCGCGACCAGCCATCAACGGTGAAGATTTTGCCCTCGAGCTGGCGCGAATGAGCAACTACGAGATACTTGATCTACGCAAGCGTCAGTCCCAAGACCGGCAGCATCCGCTTAACGGACGTCGACAGCGTTCCACAGAACAGCAGTTGGCTGCGGAAGAGCATAAGCACCTCGAATTGGAAATATTGAGACGTAATCTGGATCAATCTACCGCAAGGAATTCCTCCCCACCAAACAGGATTTCAAGTGCAGCAACTTTGTCTCAGTCTGGCAATGAATTCCTGTCTACAACAGCATCGGTGCAATCTCCGGCACCACCTCCCTTAGACTTTAGGGATAGATCTCTACAACGGGGACGCTCGCTGCGTAGCCATCGTGACACTTTAATGGTAAGAAAATTTGAGTTTTATACAAATTTCCAATGTGTACATATTTTATTCATTTTAGCAAACGCTCGAGTTGGATCCAATGTTTGTCACGTCAACAGCGCCGCCGCCGTCTGAGTTCAGGGACTCTTTAAAACAGCCACAACAACGAAAAAAGAAACCAATGCAGCGTCGCATGCGCTCTCGTCATCGTGAGCCACCAAGTGTAAGTTTAAGGTACAGAAAAAAAAAGAAACCTTTTATCTAATTACACATAATTAAATTAAAATACAGAGCGATGAGGATCAGCTATTGGCAGTCTGTACGCCTCCCGCACAGTTTCGCATGTCAAAGTCTAGGCGACAGTCACAGCTGATAGAGACACCGGAAATATCACTAGCAACACCTCCCTCGCAATTTATTGATGTGCCCGAAACAGATCCTGAGGAAGAGCTGCAACAAGAGAGAATTCACAATTCTTACATAGAACCATTGGGAAATAATACACAAACACCAACGCCGGAGCAGGTTCTAATAGAAGACAAGCCAAGCAGAGCTCCACGTATATCTATGCGGCTAAGCACTAGCACCCTGCAGAGTAGGAACAGAAAGCAGCTTAGCAAAAGGGAACAACAAGAGATAGAGCAGAAACTCAAAAGGGAGCAACAACAGAAAGAAGAGCAAAGGGTGCAGCAGCTGCAAGTGGAAAAACATAAGAAACAACAAAAGGAGATGTTGCGAAAGGAGCAGTTGTTAAAGCAGCAGGAGAAGACGAAACAACTGCAAAAGGAACAGGAGCAGGAGATGTTGCAAAAGGAGCAGGAAGCATTGTTACAGGAGAATCAACGGCTTAAGGAGCAGCAGCAGCAGGAGGAAAAACAGAAGGAGCAGGAAGAGGCGTTGCGTAAGAATCAGGAAAAGATGCTACAAGAAGAGCAGAAGCAAAAAAGACTACAAAAGAAGCGGGAGGAGATATTTTGGAAGGAACAGGAAGAGATGCTACAAAAGGAGCAGGAACAGAAAGAGAAACTTTTCCAAGAAGAAAACCAGCGGGCAATACAAATGCAAGAGGATCAACAAGAAATACAACAAAAAGAGCAAGAAGAGCTGATGCGTAAAAAGGGGGAGAAACAACTGCTAAAGAAACAGAAGAAAAATAAAAAACAGCACAAAGAGCAGGAGCAACAACAACTGGATGAGATGCAGCAGCAGCAGCTGATGGAAGCATCAAATCAAGAGCTGGAGCAACTGCCCGCACCTCCGTCTCCGCCAAAAGATGTATTCAAAAAACCAACAGGCCCAGCGCAACGAGCAAAACGTACAGCGAAGAGCAAAACAGCGGCAGAGCTGACAAGACTTACAATTAACCTACGGAATGAAACGCTGGATCCGTATGAACAGGAAGCCACCGCAGACACGAGTAAGTCTAACAAGCATAAAGTGGTATAGGAAACATTACTTATAACCTCATTTTTCGTTTTAATCCCTAGCCGGTGTACGTCGTTCAAGGCGTGGTCAAGTGCCACTGTGCAATACCTGGTCGCACACTGTCAGCGATCCGTTTAACTTTATGTGCAAGAATCTGGCGTACTTTGAGATGCCAACTGGCTATAATTACAAGCCAAAGAAACGCTCAACTGCCTCAAGCGGCAATTCAATAATGAAGAGACCACCATTATCTAGTAGCACACCACGCAATGCAGAATGTATACCGGAAGAGCCAGCGGCACCAGTAATGGCAGCTCCGTCAGCTGCGCCCAAAAAGCGTGGACGCAGAAAAAATACACCACCAGAAGAATCTGCTGAACAACCGGCTGAATCTTACAGGAAACCAGTTGGCAAGAAGAAGAGAAAATAGCTGTCCTTTTTACAAAAAGGATTTGTTTATTTCTCCCATCGACTGCTATCTTAGAAATATCCAGCTTAGAGATCAATGAGTATTAATTAAAATAATTAACTGTATTTAAATCGTATCGTGCTGGTGGAAAATAAGTACAGGACTACAAATGTAAAGGAATGAATATTTCATACTCAAACGCTGAAAATCGGTGTCGGTACAACACTACCGAAATGTTTTATAAACTGGCAATTCAATAAAATGAAGAAAAGAAGGTAATCATCCTGCTAAGCGAATACACATAAAAGTAATAAAACATATTTATTTATATATAATTCTAGGCAGCCGACTTCTGATCATTTTTTTATACGGATAAGAGTAATATACAGTTTTCAACTTCTAGAAAATAAGGTTTTTACGTTGTTATATAGTTATGAGTTTCCATTAAAATTGAAATATATCTTGTTTTTCAATTGGTAACTTAAAAACCAATTTGTTTAATTCAACCCCCAAGTATAAAAATCTTTATACTTGGTGATTCAACTGAACTTAAAAAAAAAAAAAAAACTCAACTGTTTAGCAACCGTGGAGCGTTAAGGGGGCGCTGCCAAACCGTTGATGTTTGTGCAAACAACACAAGGTGGCAACGCTAAGCGCGCTCAGAACTGTCACTTCATCTGTCACTCTTTTCTTTCTTTTCCGGTCAGCGAACAGACCTGTAAGTTCGCGTAATATTTGTCCATAAAATAAATCGTAATATCTTAGTGTATTGACAAAGCAACGATATTTATGAAATGCGCCAATTTAAAGACAATAGTGTTAACCATGCCTGCCAATTAATATTGCACAATAAATACCTTCTTATGACGAATAATTGGCTTGTCGAAATGGCCAAACAAAACAAAAAAGAAACAAGAGTGAATTTCTCTAAATTATTTAAGTGCTAAAATTGAACGCTTATATTCATCATGTTGTTCTTATTGAAACGAATCAGTGAATATGTGCTCATAATACAAATTTCTTTTCATATCCTTTGCATACATGTTTGATGTTCTGTTCGACGTCGCTATCAACGCTTGCAACACAACAATATCAACAATTGAATAAAACACATACAGCCGCCAAAATGAGGAAAATTATGAAGCAGGGCAAGATCGTAATCGTCCTTAGTGGACGTTACGCCGGTCGCAAGGCCATCATTGTCAAAACCTATGACGATGGCACCCCAGAGAAGCCCTTCGGACATGCTCTCGTTGCCGGTATCGACAGGTACCCACGCAAGGTTACCAAGAAGATGGGCAAGAACAAGCTGAAGAAGAAGTCGAAGGTCAAGCCTTTCCTGAGGAGCTTGAACTACAATCATCTGATGCCCACCCGCTACACAGCGCACGACATCAGCTTCGAGAAGCTGTCGCCCAAGGACCTGAAGGATCCTGTTAAGCGCAAGACCCATCGTTTCCAGACGCGTGTCAAGTTCGAGTCGGTGTACAAGGAGGGCAAGAACAAGTGGTTCTTCCAGAAGCTGCGTTTCTAAGCAGCTCATCTCTGTGGAGGTCTCTTGATTTGATTGTCGCCGTTTTTTTAAGGTTAAATAAAAAACCATAATTCTGATAAAAAATTACCGAACTTGTGCTTGTGTTAATTAATTTTATGCGACTTCGTTGACCTTTTGGCAACACTGGCTAAGTGTTCGCAGCATCAGTTTAAAGTTTAAACCCTTGTGAGAAAATTAATCTATGATGAAATTTTGGATAAACGGCAAGCTAAATATGGGTTTCGTTCGTCCCATTCTATTTACATCTTTGAACCTTATGGCAGCAAATTTGAGCAGGCGGCTTCATAAAATTTCATAGTTTTTTTTTCGCAGTTAAAGAACTTATAATATGGTGAATTTGACATTATTTTCAATTTATTAATAAATATTCGAACAGAATAATACATTTTGTTTGAATTTACTATTACATGCTTATAATCGTTTTTGAAAATTAATTTACAATATATGGCTTCACTGTACACATTTGGAACTTGAAATTATTGTAGAGCAGGCTGAGCTCATTTGCTTAGGGGTTATTTATATGTATGTAGTAGGTATAGTGGTTTAACAAATCAAATAGTCAAGTGGATCGGGCTCAAAAGATTGGAGATTATAAGAAATTCTGTGAAATAGAAAAAAGAAAATGAGTTTAACAATTGCAAGTAATAGAATGTTTTTAATATATATGAATTGCAATTGAATTTGTAGATTACCTGGAGTACCTGAACGTCGGAGAATCACAGAACACATAACACTTAGCCGGGGCGGGGAGATTTTTTTTATTTTGGTAAAGCAGCTCAAATGTTTGACCACATTATAAATATGTAAACGGATTGCTTCTAATTATATATTTTGACATCACAATTAAACGCTTTCATGCATTTGCTTTGGGGTGACATTATTCTGTATAACAGTTGGCTCTGATTGGCTTAGTTGTGGGTTAATAAATTTTGGTATACGTTTTAGTAGGGCATTGAGTTTGGTTTTTTGGATTTTCATTTCTCTTAACTCTGCTTGAAATAGTTTCCATGTGGCCTGTGGAACGTTTAAGCATGGATTGTTGGGGAGTAAAAAAATAGATGTAAATATATATGTCGGTTAGATTTGTACAAAATTTTAAAAATTTGGTCTACATTGAGGAACACAATGGTATTGACGCAGCTACATACGTGTGTGTGTGGGTATTTAAAGTGGGTGTTTATCAGTGTTTGTGTGGGCACTACGGAGTAAGTACTACTTAAAATAAAAAACAATATCAACTTAAAAGCAAATAATATTTAGTTTTTAAACCGAATTAGTAAATTTTGCGTTTTTGGGTTTGGTTAGAAACAGTTGAGTACAGTTTAAACAGCAAGGAGAATAGCAAAATATAACATATACATACAAACATACATAACTCACTTGCAGTTCTATTAAAGTTGAAGTGGAAATAATAATACAACAGAGCATGAAATAATAGTACATAATACAAAAAAATAGGCGCAGCTTGTAAACAGCAACGTGTGACAGTGAAGTAATAGAGAACAAGCAAATATATGGTACATAAACGTGGACGCTGTAAAAACTTAATACAGCACTAATACAGAGAGCGCCAACTAAAGCGAACGTCTCTCTTCTTCTCAAACAACAAATAAACTTAGGGAGTGCAATTTTAGTTAACTATTTTACCAATTAACACGCTTGGCACTCAAGATTTTGAGTATATTTTGGACGACATCAGTGCTGCTGTTAGTGCCTCCCAAATCTAAAAGAGATCAAAAGTTTATATAAAAGAACAAACAAAAATGTATATAAATGTTACCTGGCGTGCGTATGGCATCATTAACAATAGTCTGATAGGTAGCATCATAGATAACCTTCGCATGGTCCTTGTGACCCAAATGGTTCAACATGTCAATGCTGGCATTGATCATTGCCACCGGATTGGCAATATTTTTGCCAGCAATGGCAGTGCCTGTATTACGGGTGCCAGGTTCAAAGACAGCGTACTGAAAGCAAAAATTGACTGTTATTTCTTTGTCTAAAACCAACTTAATGCACACTCACATGATCGCCATAGTTGCGTCCAGAGATCAAACCAGCACCGCCAATGAGACCGCAAATCACATTCGATACAATGGTGCCGTACAAGTTGGTCATGTTCATAACATCAAATTGATGAGGATTGGACACAGCCTGCATACAGGTATTGTCAATAATCATATTATTATGCTCCAGCTCTGGATAATCCCTGTGAACACGATTGGCCACTTCCAGGAACAGACCGTCCGATAACTTCATGATATTCGCTTTGTGAATGGTCGTCACACGCTTGCGATTATGCTGGCGGGCATACTCAAAAGCATAGCGGGCCACACGCTCGGCGTTATCCACTGTCACGACCTTCATGCTCTCCACGATGCCGGGGACTGATTCGTGCTCCAACATGGCATACTCACCATCTGTATTCTGGCGGATAAGCACAACATCGACGTCCTTGTGACGGGCTTGAATGCCCGGGTATGATTTGCAGTGCACCACATTCACATAGAGATCCAGCTCATTACGGATGGCCACATTACGCGACATCTCCTCCAGACTGTGCGACTTTGTCTCAATGTTACCCTTGAGCGCGACACCATTACGTTTAATAGACATGATCGCATAGTCCAGATCATCATTACCCTCGGTTGAGGGATCAATGTCGATGACCTCAAAATCAATAGGAGCACCACAATACCTAAAGATTTCGCGCACATAGCCCATTAATTCAGGTCCAATGCCGCCGCCGGGCAACATGGTGACAGCATGGCGGCCGCCATACTGCGCCGAGGGAATATCAGTGCCCTGAAAGAGAAGCAGCAGTGACATTAAAGAAACACAAATGATCATTGAAATTTCTAATTTTGTTCTTTGAAAGTTCCACTTTTCGAGCGACGACTGTATAACCTCAAAACATACCGTTAGTTTCTTTTGCAGCTTAGATTTTGTGTGTAGCACATCCTCGGTCTTCTCCTTGGTCACAAGCAGCGGATATCCCTGGAAAGTGCGCAAAAAAAGTCAAAAGCCAATTGTTGTCACTGGTCTACAGTCAACACATTATGTAATTTGCCAGATGCTCCTTTGGACAACATGGACATTAAGGCCTTCGGCTAAAACTTACGCGCGTGAGGATTGGCGCCCGGAATTGCAGTAATCTTTGCGATAAGCGTATAGACATGTTGTATACTGAGATTTATCTGTCTTTCAAAGTTCTGTCTGATGCTTTTCAACCAATTTCTCTTTGCTGCTAGAAACCACGGCCAAAACGCGAAACATATGTTTAATTTACCGATGAATTACTCGTAAGGCTATAACACTATCGATAGGTTTACAAATTTGCTATCAAGTTGACAGCACTTGGAGAAATTCGTGACGTCACAAATGTTCATAAAGCATGAAAGAGGACTATGACTTTGTCATAGATTTTGTGAGACTTGGTGAATATAAAAAAATGCATCTGGATGTATATTCAAATTGCAATATTCATGTTTTATTTGTATCAAAATTAGAAAAAAAAACTCATGTGTTGTTATTTCTTTTCAAGATAGTGATAAATAGATTTATTTTAAATATGTATAACACAATCTAAAATATTTATTTAAAATTTCGAAGGGTATGCACTCTTCGCTGTGAAAGCGAATTATTTATTGTGTTGCTGTTACGTTAACAACCGCATTCGTGTGGAGTTTGTTTTTTTGAATGAAAACAAATGATTTGCAGCATGTCATAAA
This sequence comes from Scaptomyza montana, assembly GCA_018904305.1. NCBI lineage: Eukaryota > Metazoa > Arthropoda > Insecta > Diptera > Drosophilidae > Scaptomyza > Scaptomyza montana. The sequence goes on from JAEIGR010000001.1 coordinate 1,169,297, forward strand.
TCGGACAATTGACTGCCAATATACTAAGAAATGGAGGCGGATCTAGTGTCCGCTGCAATTCCAGGGCAAATCGAGATGCAAGAGCCGCTCTCGAAGCTTAAATTTATACACTCGCTCGTCGTAAGTTATTTCAAGAAATTTAATACTTCTAATCGTAACAGTGTTTATAAATATATCTACATAGGCTGGCGGCGTTGCAGGCTGTGTAGTGGATATTGCACTCTTCCCCATCGACACAGTCAAGACACGACTGCAAAGCGAATTGGGTTTCTGGCGCGCTGGCGGCTTTCGTGGTATTTACAAAGGTATCGCGCCAGCGGCAGCAGGCAGCGCACCCACAGCTGCTTTATTCTTTTGCACCTACGAGTGCGGCAAAACATTGCTGAGCAATGCGAGCAATACCAAAGATTCACCTTATGTTCACATGGCAGCAGCCTCTGCAGCGGAAGTGGTAAGCGATAAAGAATTATTGTATGAATAAGCTCTGAAAACCAAACTATTTTTACACAGCTTGCCTGTCTCATACGTGTACCTGTGGAAATTGCCAAGCAACGTTCCCAGACCCAATTGGGTCACAAACAGCATCAGACAGCATTGCAAATTCTAATGCGCGCCTATCGCACGGAAGGATTGCGACGTGGACTCTATCGCGGCTTTGGCTCAACAATAATGCGCGAGATACCATTTAGCTTAATACAGTTTCCCCTATGGGAATACTTTAAGCGCCAGTGGACACCAATGACTGGCTATGCGTCGTCACCATTAACAGTTGCGCTTTGTGGCGCCGTTGCCGGGGGCATTTCAGCTGCATTAACCACACCGCTGGATGTGGTGAAAACACGTATAATGCTAGCAGATCGGGAGAGCGCGACGCGGCGCCGAAATATACCATCTATTCTACATGGCATTTATAAGGAGCGTGGGATAAGCGGGTAAGAAAAACATACTTGATTTTATTTTTTATATGCATATGTATTTATTATATTATACATTTTCCAGTTTGTTTGCCGGCATTGTGCCGCGCGTCCTCTGGATAACGCTGGGCGGTGCTTTCTTCTTTGGTTTTTATGACCTAACAACGCGCCTATTGGGCGCGGCAAATACTGATAATTAACAGCTAACTAAGGGCACATATTTTTTTAACTAGTGTACAAAAGTCTGAGGCACGTTTTGAACTAAGTAGCTGCGTTTGCCAAACTTTAAGCCTGGCATCAACAGACTAACGATAACGTAGACAATAAAATAATAGTGTATGCAATCTTATTAACTAGTTTTTAGTGGTGGTTTATGCTTCATGGTTCATCTTCCAGTTAGGCGATGTCATCGGCATCAATGTGCATATTCCTTGGTTCCGGATTTCGCTCTCGTTGCTGGTATAAAATATTAAATTGATATTTAGTAAAATGTCTTAACGAGACTAGGAAATCCTAAGCAGCCGTTAGACAAATAATCAAAGCTTACTCGAACCAGGCTAAACATGCTTGATGGGTTTGGGAACTTCTTTCCAATACTTACGGGTGTTATGTGCAAGCGAGCATCGAGAAGGCTGGCAATGGGATGCGGTTGGGTAAAATCGTCAGTGCCAATCATGGAGACATCAGAATCTCCGTCATATTCATCGACATTGACATAGCCACTACGCGTGGCATTTCGACGCTTGAAGAGAGAACAATTAAGTGCAAGACGACTACGTGACATTGCATAGACCTAGAGTACGTTGTAATAATGTTAACATACATACATATGTAAATTTCAAGAAATGCAGTTGTACAAATATCAACAAAGATACGCAAGTGAAAAGTTACTTTACCAAAGCGGCGAGCACAATAACTCCCACCAGCACCAAAAAAGGTAGCCAAATGTATTGCGCATCATCGGGATGTTGTAGATCTGGAGATAGAGTTGTGTTTGGCACAGATTCCATTATTGTTTTCAAGAGGCTGGACGGGAATTTAAATCACAGATTGAACGTCAAAGCATAAGCCGGTGCCAGTGTGACCACAAAAAACAACATGTTAGTTATCGTTATCGTGCACAAGTAGTGATGAGCGTTTTAAAGTAAACAAATGGTAAATGGTTATTTATTTGTGTTTATAATTATTCTAATGTTGTGTTGTTTAAGTTATTGATTATTTTTATTGTTATTTTCATTATGTGCTAATACTGGCCATGTTGACTGTTTAAAAATGTGCGTATGCATTTCCCAGTCACAGTGACTAAGTTGCAGTTACTTTGCTTTTAACATCTCTAATAAAAGCGCTGTGTTTGGTGTCTTTTTCCTTGATCTTTGTTTATATTATTTTTTTTGCATAGCCCGCGCTAAACTCATAGTTTTAAATGGCTGACTCAATTACTGAAATTGTTGTTGCAGATTTGCGTAGCTGTTGCCGCGTTTGTCTCAAGGAGCCGCATCGCGCCCAACTGCTGGATATGAATTTGATATATGATGTAGAGGGGCAGTTAACATATAATGATTGCTATGAAATATGCACAAAGCAAAACTTGCGAGAATGCGCCGAAAATGAACCTTATGCACTATGCAAGCACTGCGGCGTCGAGCTACAATGGGCATATGATTTCCATAAGAAAGTATCTTTAGCAAATCAGCAGCTGAAAAGTATGCGAAGTGTTGTTGAAACTGAAAGGGATGAAGTCGATCAGAAAGTTGAAATGGAGGCGGATGAAAAAGCTATCATGGATCAATTGATGGATAAGCATGACGAACAGGAACAGCAAATGATGGAGCAGATTTTAAGCGAGGCTGAGGAACTGGCGGAAGTTGATGAAAAGGCAGAATCATCAACAATTGAACCGAGAAGTCCACCGAATGCTTTTACAACCGTAAATGATGTAGTTCCGCGAAAGCGGCACTCTGGTCAATTTGTTTGCAAATTCTGCAATAAACTATTTCGCAATCATTCTCACATGATGAAGCACCAGCTGATTCACCTCACAGTTCGACCGCAATATCAGTGCAACGTTTGTGATCGCCAGTATCTCACCAGGCAGGCACTCAAGGTCCACGTGGATACGCAGCACAACAATTTAGGCAGTGGCTGTCCTATATGTGGCAAAATATTTGCCATAGCCAAGGGACTAGAGATCCATATGCGCTATCACAACAACGACTTTCCCTTTGACTGCGATCAATGCGATCGCAAATTTGCTCAACGCTCTCATCTCACTGTCCATCAGCAGGTGCAGCATAGCAGCGCACGCTACCTCTGCGAATTCCCCAGTTGTGGCAAATTGTTCACTTCATCGTCATCACTGCGCAGTCATGAGTGCAAACATACCGAGATGCCATTCGAGTGCAACGTCTGCCAGCAGGGATTTCCGGCTCGTTACAAGTGCGTTGCATGCACCTTTTGGTTTAGTTATCTATTTGTTTCATATTTTTTTAACCATTCTGCATCTCATATAGACTACGGCTGCACGCACAGCGCAAACACAATACGCAACTTACACTCGAGCAATTGGAGACCATGCGCAAGTTTCATGTTGCTCGCTCGAAGCGTGTCTTGGCAATAATTGATGATGCACAGCAACAGAAACAGCAGACGGACGGAGAACTAAACTAATGGCAGCTCACTGTAATAGTGCAACAAGTTGTCAAAGATTCATTTATTGCAAAGATAGAGCATATTATAGTATAAACTTGAAAGGCTAAAAATGAAGTAAAAAAATTGCAATTTATCCATTATCATAATTGAGAAACTTACCAATGTTAAAAATGTTTACTGAAGATAATGTTGTTTTATATTTATCTTTTTATTTACTTTTCTTATGATATCTTTTATGTTTAAAGCGAAATCGACATAAGCAAAAGTTGTCAATTGTTCTAGTTAAAATAGTAAAGCTGATGTTTTTGACATAACTAATGGAATTCCATCATCAATATTTTACCAGTTGATAGAGCAAATTGGCAAGCGAAATTCTTTTTGTAAATAACGTTTGCGGTTTTTTTTCAACACGCTTATATTAGTTTCACTTCTTTGTTTGTTTGTACATCGAACTATAATATTACATACCATATTATTTGTCAATTATGTCTTGACTTGTATGATTAAGAAAAGAAATGCTTTGAATATTTTGAAAGTCTAGCAAATTTTATCTCATAAATAAAAGTCTTGAAGCAAAAATCTTACAAATATCACATTGACTGTATTTCACGTTTTAGTTGGGTTGGTTAACAATGACTTGGATGCACATATAGACACATATAGATACATATATATCATACATATTATAAGGGATAATACAATTAAGAAGACGCAATAGTTTAGTGGCTCAGCGTGAAGGATAGAGGCATAGACTTCATTCCATTGGTGGTTATGGTGTAATCATCTGGATTTTGTGAGGAGCCCGTTGCGGTGCCCGTTGTTGTATTGGCCACATTACCCAGACCCATTTCAGTGCGCTTACGCGAAGTGATCTTCTTCCAGCCTCGGAGCAGAATTTGATTGCGGTACTTGGGTGTGGTGAATGTATAGAGCAATGGATTAACAGCCGAGTTAAGGGGTAGTATAAAAACTACCAGCCAGGCATAGATATCATCCGAGATAGTGTACTCAAAGAACACCCAAATCTTCATGGCTATAATGGGTGCCCAGCACATAACATCAGTTAGCACAATGAAAAAGAAACGCACCGCAAACTCGCAGTCCAGCAGCGAAAGGGGCGTTGCACTCCTAGTACGCCAAATCGAAATAAGCAGCGCCGTATACAATAATGCAATCATTACAAGTAGCCACAAGTTGACGCCCAGAAAAACAAATGCCGAGTACTGCCAACCCACCGGAAAGGCTTCGTGAATGTGCAATGGAAAACAGGTGCCCGAATGTGAGCCATAGAATTGTGCGGTGCTCGAGTACCAGATAATAACTGGAGTTACAGCCAGAGCAACGCCAGCCAACCAAATGCACAATAGCGAAAAGTATATAATGCGCACACTAATGCTCCGATGGCCACGAAAGGGATCCGCAATGAGCAAAAAACGTTCCACCGACATAAAGGCCAGTATGAGCATAGATACCTCCGAGGAGCTAACCGCCAGTGCGCCAATTGCCTTGCATTGCCAAGAGCTCAGCCAGTCACGAGCTACTCTGAAAGTATTTAATAAAATAGGAAAAATAAAATTTGTATATTTTAAAAATTATAAGAAATGTAGTACAGTTCTCATTCCATGATTTTTTAACAAACATACCTATGATACTCATCCCTGTAGCGATAATCCTGTACACCAATGGTGAGCAAATAAAAACCCATCAGCATATCGGCCAGTGCCAGGTTCCGAATGACCATTGTGACAGCAACATTCTCATCGCGATAGATAAACCGACCCCAGAGCACCATCATGTTGCCAGCTATGGACATCGTGGCCATAAACCAAGTGGAGTAGCGTAACGATGGCTTGCTCAGCATATCCTTTAAGGAACTGACACCATCTGTCTTTGGCTTGCACATCAAAACGTGTGGCGTCATTGAGCAGTAGTAAAATTGATCAAAGATAATGTATTTCAACTTGCGCATCTCATTCAGTGCGGTAAAGTCAATGCGTTCGAACTCAATGCCAGTCAAATTTAGAAAGGATACGTTCAGAGATGCCAACAGCTCGCGGTCTATGGACAGCGGCATGTTGGCTAGGGAGCTGTATGGAGAAAAAATTTAAGATGTTTATAAATTCAAACTGAATACAATATATAAATACAAAAATTCAAATTTTTCAACTAATGTTCTCCTATAATATTTTAAACAAAAATATATAAAATTATGCAAGAGTAAGATATAATAACCGAGGAAGTTATCTTATATATTTTTAAGTAGCTACAAGATAAAAATTCATACATTTTGTTCCATTAGTTTCTCCCTTAGGTAAACGAAAATTGCACTTGATATATGCATATATTTTTTGTATTTAACATTATTTACTTACAGTGCCTCCAGATGGGTGTTGTACCGAAATATTTCGCCAGATAATTCCTTAATGGGATTGCCAATGAGGCGGCTGTAAAAAACATAATATATAAAGCAAAAAAAAAAAAATTTCATTAAAATTCAAAGTAAAAGAAGGCACATAAGCCAAATAATGGGCCCATGAGCATGATAAAAGCAAACAGCATTTGATGACGCTTTCAACTGCCAGATTACATATGTGAGTTTAAATGTTTGTGCATACATGTGTGTGTGTAAGAAGGTCTTTAAAAAGTTAAGCTTTTACAACAGCTTTAAAAGTCAAACAATAAAATGCCAAGAAGAAAACAAAACCAACAGCAACACAAATGTGTGCGACATAATAACGAAAATTCCTATTTAATAGCCGTATGTGTGTTTGTGTGTAATGGTGTGCTTGATATAAATCACTGCGCATAGATATAGTTTCATAGGGTGTGCGAGGGGGAGTTATGTTGGTATACATAGTTTATGTAAGTTTGTCAGTCACAGGAAAAAGCGCATCATTCAAGACAGCTTGCAGACGTTGAAGCTATAGCTTTGGCTCCAGCTCCATGTCCAGCCGGAATGTCTTTACCTTACCCCTGTGAAATGCAGCAGCTGATGTTGATGCTATTTAGCTCCATTCGTTGCACTTGTCTGGTCAATCAATGCCGGCGTCAACTGAAAACAGTTTGTTTTTATGGCTTGCCGCACAAAGACAATACGCCACAAACAACTCCCCCCCAACTATTTTATCCCCTTGCTTGCCCAGTGTCTCTCTCGCTTGTAATTGCCAGCCAGCTATAAAGTTGCACTTTATGCTGAGGGTAGAATTTACTTGTAGCTTAAACATAAAGTAAATGTTTTACTTGTAGCATAAATTGCTTTTTGATATGCTGTCGCACTTCACTTACCGATCCCGCACTCCCACCACACCACATCCCCTACAGATGATGCTAGTGTGCCACAATATTATGTTAATTCCAAGAACGTTGAGTGACAAAAATACAAGGCTTGGGCTTTGTGCGGTTGTCCAGTCATTAAATAGCCTACTTAACAACTGCATTAAATGTCAGAGTAGCTGTTTTTGGGCCTCAGACGACAATTAACATTTTTCTTAAGCGTGGCAACAAGTTGCCGGCCTAAAATAAGTACCAAAAATCCACAACAACAAAGTAGCCCATGTAATAATGCTCGTTGCTTTTGCTTAGGCACACACAAACAAATACAGACATACTGACACGGACGTGCGTATCTTTACTGTGTTTTCTGCGGTTGCCTGAGCACGAAAGTAGGCAACATAATGCGTCAGTAAAGGTCCCACACGCGCACTTACACTCACACACATACAAGAGCGAATCGGTCAATGCGCACTTAAGGACATGTCAAATAAACGTGCATAGTTGTATTAGTGCAATGACACAACACGAATTGTAGCTTAATGTTAACCAATCGGCAAATGCCGACTGGTTAACTGCTCTTCTTGTTAACTAGGGGTCTTTGAAGCAGACTAAAGTAGAGGGAATCCTAGTGCGACAAAAGTCCTTGCAGATCTAATTCAATGGATCCTAACGATCAAATTTAACAACTAACTAATTACTTAGATAAAGTCTGCGATCAAATTGTATAAGTTTAACAAAGTTAAGAATCTTGGCAATAAAGCTCCTTCCCGCATATGAATTCTCAATTTATACAATTTAGTACATATGTTGAAACAATTTTCAGATGGCTTAAAATTAAATTGATTCTCTTAATGTCAGTTATCAAGATTTTTTGTTTAAATAAACTTACTAGAAGTCAACTGCAGTAAGTTATATTTGCAATAAAAATGATTTTCATAGTTAAGAAAAGACATATAAATTAAAGTTATACTTTAAGATTAATTGAATTTACTAGCAATATGCCCGCACACAAACATATTTGAAATCAACGTAAACAACTTTATTAATAAATATGCTATTATTCGCTCTCTTCAGATTAAATGTATTACAAAATGTAACAACTGCGTGCGGTTTGAAACCATTTGTTGCCATTTGCCTCGCAATTAAATGGTATTATGCCAATCAGTGGAAATGGCACGAACCGCTGCGAATCCTTTTCGAGCAATGTCCTCGCGTGCGCTGCCTAGTCGCACAAGGTTTCATTTACCCTGGTATCCAACAATCATTGGCCGCAATTAGCGTCATTGTGGCAACAACAAAACTGCGACACACCCTGTATGCGGCGTACACTTGTTGGTAGCGAAAAATGAGCAGTCATTGCAAATTTCGCTGGAATAGCAAAAATCAAATTAGTGCAGCGATTTTGTGTGCCCCCCAAAACGGCAAGTAATGCTCAACGGGTGGTTCCAGGCTAGTCAAAGCAAACAACAAGTCAGTAGAAATGTCAGCGGTATTTAAAGTCAAAAACAAAGACACAACATACGCGTACATGTGTGTAGCAAATCTGTGAGATACAAAACGTCGAGCGATAAAAGTCACATTTGTTTTATGAACTTCACGCTTGCCAAACTGTTCAAAAATTCACAGCACGCTTTGCAGGCGCATTATTTGCATATTAAAGCAAAAAACAAACTGGATGTGTGCCTGAGGGGTTAGTAAGCAAAAGATTTCACTCACTGCCAACAATGACTTGAGGGATAATAATGGCCAAAAGACCAAACGCAGCACCAATTTCAATAAAATCCTTCATAATGGATGAGAGACTGAACTGATTTTCGCCCCCTGTCCATCAGCGCGCTGCTTTGTCGAAATTGTTTTCACATAAAATACAAATTTATTTGCATTTTTATTTGGTCATAATACTGTTTGTTTATTTGTTGATCCTGCTGCTGCTGCTGTTGCTGTCGTCGCCTGTAGCCAAAAAGTCAAGGCGCGGACAGACAACGTATCCCGTAAGATACAAAGGCATTTGCTAAAATATATTTTCAACATACATATAACAATTTTTGGTCAAGCGACAGGACGAACATATTTCTCTGCTTGATTGTGTGTGTGTTTTGGCATTGATATGCTGATGCTGACGTATGTATGCGTTAGACGGGTTTTGTAAATTTATTAACGCCTCAGCCTGATGCCAGACTTGGCTGGATGCTTAACCGGCGACCACATTTATTGAATATGATATTGATATATTTATGCATGTACACAAACTTGGGAAAGCCAAGCTAAAGAAATACGAAATGAATTTAACCCATAAATTGTTGAGCTTTACACTTGGCTGGAGTCTTAAAGATACAATATGCAAAAAGGTTAAGTTTATGCAGATTTAAATGAATGCTTAGTATTTATTATAAATGCTGACTTGAGCAAAAGTTGGAATTAAAAACTATTATCTGCTCTTTAAATCTTAAAAGATATTTAACTTGCTCTCTAGCAAATTAATTAATTAATTTGGAATGTTTGCCAGTTTTTCTTCGCATTGTTTTTAATTAAAATCCTTGAAGTTCTTGACAAATATTTCTGTAAGGAATTTAAAATGCCTATGTGCTATTTTGAAAATATTTAACGAATGTTTTTGTTTAGCATACTTTAAGGTTTTGTTTTTGTGGCAATGAAATCTTTTAGAAATTTCATCATTATTAGGCATACGCCACGTGGCGCTATATTTTTGTTAGAGCTCCATATTAACTTTGTTATGAGCCACACAGAGCAGCATTTTTGCATATAAGTTTTATTTGAGCTATAACACAACTTTTATACGACTTGGCCATAAAGGTTGGACCAGCTCTGAGCTAATAATTTACGCAATAAGTGGTCAAATTAAAAGGCGTAGTCCGAATCATAAAATAGTAAATACAAAATGTGATCGATATTTGCTCAGAGATATAAATAGGTCTCAGAGCAATAAAAGTTTTTATGTATTAAAGATAAGATAATTACAAAAAAAAAAAAAAACATGGAACATTTCGTGCTTAAGAACTTAAGTTTCATTTTGTGTACTCCCCGATTATAATTTAATCTACACAAATCCTTTCAACTTTTAATTTGTTTGCGTTCAACAGTTGTCCAGTTGGTTTCTTTGTTGGTACACTCAACAATGAGCTTTGGCGAGTTTATTAACCCAGCCTAGGGATACATTATTTATTCCATTATGCTAATTAATGGTGCATCATAATTCATGCTTAGCGTTTTGATTTGGATTTATAAGTCTAAAATATATATATATATATATATATACTCACATATCTAAAATAGATGTCAGATTTGCAAAGGCTTCCAAATGTATGTGGGTAATGAGGTTGTACTTTAAATCGCTGTGGAGAAAGAGAACGCAATACAAATAAATGTGAATATAAATGTAGTAAATTTGGTAAGAAAAAATAATAAAAATAAATTAATATACAAGAATAATCATTAACAATTAGCATTATGTTTGTCAACTATTCAATTTTTTCCTTATTATTTGCATGTTTAGTGATTTTGACTCCCACAGGTAAAAAGCAAAAATATGGCAATCTTTTCAATTTGTTGGTGGTATTTGGTGGAAAGGGCAATGTGCCAAAAACAAGCATTTATTTACGTGGCGGCAATTTGTGTTGCTGATTTATTTTTTCACTTGCCAACACGCCGGGTGCCCAGACGACCCATTGACTTATATTGTCAGCTATTGATGCATAAATTAATGATTATGTGGCTCTACGACTTGCAGACGGAGATGCTTGATAAATTCTTTTCAAATTGCCGCACACTTACACATACCTTTATGATTGAAACACACACACAGCACCTAAACAAACACAATTTGCATGACGCTTAAATATATGATATGTGTAAACAATTGAAAGTGAAATTTATGTTTGTGTCGCATAAATTCCATTGTCTAGGTGTCAAATCCAATAACAGATTTTAGAGCCCAAAGCTCAATATACATTCTTAACAATAATATAGCCAATATGAACTTCGTCAACGTTGCGTATGCGCAATTTGTTTGAAGTTCTATTTGGTTATGTTGTGTTCTGTTCTGTTTCTGACATTTTGCTATGAGGAGCTGTCAGAACCGAAATGTAACCCATATAAATCTTAAAGGAGCGCCGATGATAGCGATGCCAAAAATGAAATGAAAGCAAAATGCAGTCAAGAGTAAAAATTACGCATACGCACCATAAAATCTAAGTACAACATATTTCAATAGACTTTTCGACACTTTTTGCTTAAAGTTAAGTGCGTCGTGAGCGGCTGGAGAGCGGGACGGGGAGGGCTATTGCAACATTTAAAATAAAAAGGGAAAACAAGAGCAAAACTAAGTGAAATGGCCAAAATGTAATGAGACTGCCTTAAAAGCAAGGAATGCGTCCTTGGGTTTGGGTTAGCCTTGACATAAGCTGTAAATATATATTTGTATAGAGAATTTCTTTATACTTACAGCAGCTCTAGATTATCCAGTTGCGCAAAAGTTTTCTCGCCAATGTATTCAATTCGGTTGTAATCCAAGTGCCTGTAAAATTAAGTGCAGCCACAATTGAAAAATAAACAGACAGAAGATTTTAAAATTAAATTGTGGCACATTTGACGTTATCATAAAAGTGATTCAAGAAAATTGTATGCAACACCAATTTTAAATTTTCTAAAATAAAAAATTAAACACATAAAAATAATGCTTTATTATTAGCAATTATTTTAATTCATTTTAGTGCTAAGTCATCAAATATGCAAACGCTATTTAATATAAAAAAAAAACTAAAGCAGTGTGTGACAAGAAACAAGATTACGATAGGTTAAGGTTTATTTATAAGTGAGTACTTAACTAACTGTATCTAAATGCCCCCAGTCTGTATCTGAGCGTACTCTTTACGCTTCCTTGACCAACTGATATATTAGGGTTGGTTAGTTAGTTAGTTGGTGGAAGCTTCAACTAAGCCTTCTTAAAGCTGAGCAATAAATCGTATTTTTTTATTGTACATACATACATATATGTTAAGTTAAGGCTTTATTAGGTGCTGCACGAATGGGTTGGCGAAATTGCTTTTAAGCAGTAGTAAAAAAAAATTATACTTAATTGAAATATTAAATGCTGACTTGGTTTATAATTGTTTATAGCTAAACATATTACTTTACTACACAACAACAACGACAACTTTATTAAGCTTGCTTACTGCTATTTTTGGCAGCTTGGTAAAAGTGTTTTAAATGCTGTTAAAGCTTCAAATTGTTATTATGCCATCCATGGCACATCGTTATGGGTTATAACTGCTGTTGTACACCCAAACCTCTCCCATTCGTAAAATACAAAACAACACATGCCACACTGCACTGATGGTTCTCAGTACCCCAAAATCTTCCCCAAGTCCTTGGCAGACAAAGTCGCAGACACTGTAAAGCATTTCATGCTTGAATACACCAACTGAACGAGTACCATAAAAAAGTGGGTGTCGATCCCTTTTTCTTATACGTGCACCCATATTTTTTTTTTTTTTTCTAATCATACATTTGTATGATTAAACTCAATCTTCATCCCAGCTCGAACTTAAGTTTACTTACATTTCGACAAGCTTTGGACTTTTGGTCAGCTGCTCATCCCTCAGAGTAAGATGATTGTGACTCAGCACAAGCCACTCCAGCTTGTGCATTGATGCCAAGTGTACCATGGGAAAGTAGCGCAGCTGACTATTAACCAGGAACAGCCACTGCAGCGATGTCAATTCCTTGAGTACGTCATGCGGTAATTGGCTAATATTATTATGGCTAAGCTCGAGACGTTCCAGATGCGGCAAACCGCTAAAGCTGCCTGGTGGCAAGCGTGATATGTTGTTGTATTTCAGAGTGCTATAAATGTGCTTTCCTTATTACAATGTTCAATTTCCCTTTTATATTTGTTGTTCGCTAATCAATACTTACAGCTTCTGCAGTCGCGTTAAATTTGTAAATAGGTTTTCTTTCAACGTCACATTGTTGCGTATGATGATTAGATTCGTCACTTCCTCACTGACTCGCGGCCAACGACGCAGCTTAGCAAACCTGCCACAATAGAGTATGGTGCCGCCGCCGCAAAGGCACGTGCGAGGATATGTCGTGATGGCTGGGATAAGTAGACAAATGAGATGATTCAAATGTTAATCACGTTCAAATAAAATAGATTAACTGAGTGTGAAATAAAGATTTGATTGTTTTTAAAAAGAGTTTGTCAACTATTTATAAGTGCAATAATGTTAAAAACTTAAACATATATCAATGAACAAGGTACTTTAAAATACAGATAATTTTCCCATCCTTAAACTAAGTTTTTAATCTGTAAAGTGGTCTGGCCTGAAAGACCTAAAAGTATTATATTATTATCCTATTAGAGGAAATTTTATACAAGGTATTTTAAATGTTTTGCACCACTTAACAATCGCTGTAAAACTTAAGCGGATTGTCTTAATATTATCAATACGTACCACAGGGTGTGGGTGTGGTTTGATTTCTGTTGCCCGCCAGCGTCGGCAAATCCCAAACGCTGACATTCGAACCAACTACCGTTAGGCGTTGATTTTGCTGTTGCTGCTGCTGTTGTTGTAGCTGTAATTTGTCTTGTTTTTGTTTCTTCTTTTCAATCGCATTACGCAGAATTTTATCGGCAAGCTTCTTGCTCCCATAGAGATTGCCACACTCGACCGGATTCTCATCGCTGCCATCGGCGCAGTCGAGATGTTTGTCGCACATTTGACGCTGCGGTACGCACTGGTTGCCATTGTTGCACGCAAAGCTGCCTGTTGGGCAAGGTCCTTGTAAAAATGTACAAAAACAATTAATATAGCACAGACATACACATATTGACCTGAATAGAGAACATAAAGTGCTGCACTTTATTTCTTTAATATAGGAAAAACTTTTTCCCCACTCATTTTATCACACATACGTCACGTGGCCACAACAGAAGGTTTTATGAGTAATCTCCTTGCATGGTGCGGAACAAATCTTGTTGTGACTACAGTTTGTATATTTTCTGTTTTTCCAAAGTTCACAAGAGTGCAAGAAATGTGCACATAAAAGAGCAAATCAATTAAAATTAATGTGCGCAAAAACTTTTGATTGCTTTTATTTTTTTTTGTGAATAAGGCTTTTGTTGTATTGTATCTATTACCATTTGAAGTACTTCATTTGAAAATTGAACACTAACTCACATGAATAAGTTCGGATATCAATTAGCATTTCTATAGAGCCAAACTAATATTAACTTGGCTTGGAAAATCGACGAAAACTTTTCAAACACCTATTTGTCATCAAAATTGGCTATTTCTTTCGGCACTTTGTCTTCCTTTTGTTATTGCCAACAGCTTTTAAAGTGTATAACTGAATCTTTTTCGATCTTGATCTCAAATAAATTGTATTTATTTTCCTGAATTGTGAATTATTTTGCAAGTAAATAGATGTCTTGTCTGCAAAAAACAAAATAAGTTAGTAGAAACTGCAAATTATACAAGTGAAAAATATTTTAATAAGGAACCAGAAAACTAAAAATAATAACTAAGTAAAGTAAACAGCTTTTTTGCCTCTAACTTATATAATGCCTTTTTATATTGAACGGATTTGACAAAGCTTAAAAATATATATATATATATGAAAAGCTGTAAATAAAACTTTGCCACCTAGTTTTTAACTTAATTCATTGAGCACACAATTGAATAAAAGAGTTGCACACTTAAATTAATGACAAACAATCAAATCTAATGATATTCGCATATTGCGTTATTTTTCATAGTTTAAGCAATGAACACAACTTACAACTGAATAGAACCTTGGACTTGGTCATGAATATGTTTCTGAGACTGAAACTGAAACTCATCCAGTGTCTTTGGCACGCTCTGTGCATTAGCAGCAACACTTTTCATTTCAATTTCACTTTGTGCTGGCAGCTAAGCGCATAAATACAAATCTAGGCAGCTCTTGCTATTTGCCTGACTCGGATTTAAGAAACAGCAAACGTCAGCAGACATTTTTTTAATATAAAATTTCTTGTATCCCTAATGATGGTCCTTATAATACGTCAGACGCCACGTTAAGCCGATAAATGGCATTCATCAAAAATTTATTTTTGGGCATGGCAAATCAATAGGCAAATTGGCCATGGGCATAAAAAGGCAGACAAAGTGGATGTAAAAGATGTTTAGGTTGCCAAACGGGATGTGGTGAAAATGTGAAAATGTTTTTGCTCATAAAACAATATACAACAGCATCAGCTACCCGTAAAATAAATGTGAAAAAATTATTATTCTCTTGAAGACAAAGTTTAAGTACATATTTTGATTTTTTATGCTCACGCTTCTTTTTTTAATACCCTTTTTCCTGTAATGGAAATATTACTTTCAAATACTTTGCAGGCGCATCAATTTATGAGCGTTTGCTCTTTGAAATTTCAATTCATTTTTTAGAATTATGAGTTACTTTTTTTAGTGCTCAATTTAAGATCATGTAATCAATCAAATGATGAAAAAGACTTTAAGAAAGTTTGAACAACGATAAAGCTTTTGCAATTTTTTCCCCCATCAATAATTTTTAGCATTTTGGACAAATTCGAAAGTGTAAATATTTTTGCTTATAAGACAGTTAAAAACAACCTATTAAAATTAATGCTTTTTAAATTTAGAATTTAGGAAAAGACATAAAAGACATAAACTTTTTTACTTACCCAAGCTTAGAAAGAAGATAAGAGCAGATAGCAGAACGACAATAATCATAAAGCAGACGCCAACCGCTATGCTGCGTCCATAAACCATGTTGTGTTAAGTAAGTATATATGCTTCCTTATCCTTATCGGTGGGCTTCGATTTGTTATCTGGCTAATTACTTGACTGCCATGCCGGTGACAGCCACTGGGCGGTGTTCATTATTTGTACAATTTTTGCTCCAAGTGTAGGCTTGGCCACGCCCATCACGTACTGACTTACAAAAAGTTTACTCGACTTCGAACTTCTTTTTACTATTTTGAATGCATTCAAAGTAAAAGTAATACCTAATTAAAATTAAGAATATTCTTAACGTTTTCAATAAATGTTTCATTCGATTGTGCACAATGATAATTTTTTCACACAAGATGTGTGTTTAATGTTGAAGCTTATAGAAATTTTCTAATTCAAAAAACCTTATGCAAAAACATTGTACACTTCTTATTAAAACACAAACAAATAAATTTTCGTTTTGAATGAAGCATATTTTAATACTTCAGCGTTTGGAATCTTAAATTTGTTCAGCATATAAGTTTACTGTGTTTTGTTCAATAAAAGTTTTTTGTTTTGTAGAATTATTTTGTTGAATTTATTTTAGTTTTATCTCAGAATAACTACCATGATTTAATAGGTTAATTTGTTATTCTCCTAGTGTAAATAGATTGAGTCTAATAAAATTTTGTGAAAATTGTTCACAAATCATAGAAAGTTTGATTATCTCTCAATAATAAATTACGATTTATCTCTGTCATCAAAGAAGTTTTTACTTGTAAATTATCAAGACAATTTTCATTAAATGACAATTTGATGCTCAGAGTTGATGATATATTTGGCTTTACAACACTTGAAAAAAAAAACTTTTCACTGTTTGAGTCTTTCAAAAAAGCGTCGTTTTACTTTTCAATTAAAATTTAACTATCTGTTTACAAAATAATAAAACCTTGCTAAGGAAAGCTAAGTGTCAAATTCGTTTTCTTTATATTTTATTTATTATAGCGCTTCACACTTGATTGAATTCATTAAAGTAAAAGAGAAATGTAGCCGCCTACCGACAGATCATAATTTCCGCAAAAGGTCGACGCTGTCAAAGACGACAACACACTGTGTGGCTAAATGTATGCCAAAACGTTGGCTCATTATCTCAATCATCACAATTGAAAAGCATTTGGAGTGGAAAAGTGTCGTAAAAATGTAACATTCTCTTTATGTTCTTGTGCGCTTCTTTTTCGTATTATTATCTTATTGTGTTTTTTTTTTGTTCATTTTTTCCTTCGTTTTTGCCTATGGCCACTTAATGCTCTTGACCAGGCTCAAACGCACATTTCAAGATTGTGTCAATGCGATGAACACCGAAAAACGAGCGGGTCCCTGCCAGGCGACAATTCAATTTTGCGGCAAATGTACTAGCCGGCAACGAAGCCTCTTTTCTAACACGCACCTACTGCAATGCAATCTGACGACGCGTTTTAAAACGCATGCAAAACGCGCACGACTACCCTTGTCAAGACAATGACAAGAAAATACAAAACAAGACAAAAACCGAACCAAACAAGTCCAAGTACAGCGACCAACTGAAACAGACAAGAGCCATTGCTACTGATTTTGTTTGGCTGCTGCTTCTGCAGCGAAGTCCTTGCTTCGTGTCCCATTCGTCCTTAGTTGACCGTCGCGGCGCATTCGTATTGTACCAAGAACATTGGCACTGGGAGTTGGGTGCTGGACCAAATAGATCTAACCAGAATGCGAAAATGCATTGCTTTAAACAAATTCATGATTGACATTTTAAAATCCTTTCGATATTACCTGCCATTCCCTTTGCAATCAAAAAGACAATTTTGCATTTCTAAGTTTCAAGAGAAAAAATAAAATTATAAAAAAAGTGTAATTATTTATTAGCTAAACTAGTTATAATGCAAATATAATTTGTTCTACGAATTTTTCTGTCTTTAGTTAGTTAATATAGTAATAACTATTATATAAAAAACATATAGTATGTATATTGCTGTTGTATAGTCCTAAGCAACAAAATTGTTTTGCTAACCGTTGTGTCGAATTATTTAATTGTATTACTTAAACAAATCCAATGCATATTGCAATAAAAGCTATAAACTATTCATTAAGTACTTATCGTTTAAATACACTTTGCAATTGTAGACTATTATAAAGCGTTTTTTTAACACTTTCTAAATCGAAACAGTTTTCAACAAAGCAATTGCGAATTTGTTTTTTTTCTTCTGCTAAAGCTGCGCTAAGTGCTAAGTACATATTCAATTTATGATTTTAATAAGAATGGAATGGGTTATAAATCACTAACTGAACAACTTAAGTGTTATCTAAAAAGGCGTTTTACAGTTTTTCGATCGATACAATTATTGCAACAAATTACGTTTTCGAATGGCGCATGGTGATTGATTGAATAAAAAATACATATTATAGACTAGCAACAAAATATGTTATCATAATAAGAGATATTTTGGTTAAAAAAAAACAGTAGATATAGCACAAAAGATATATATAAGTAAATTAAAGTAATAAACAAATTTGTGGGCAAGTTAATATGTTTCTTTTGAGAACTAGGCACTAGCATAATTTTGTGCACGAATAAATTAATATTGTGAGTGGTATGTGGATAGAATGTGTCTAAAAATTTGTAACAATTAACATTGCTTGAGAGATCCATTAGGTAATTTTTAGAAGAAAAATTTGAACAAATTTTTGATCGTTGTAAATTTTTGTCTTTTCTCAAATATTGTGATATAGCTGTATATAGCCGCCCATTTATGCATACTAGATATGTAAATCATTTCCCCGTCTTTTTGTTCCCCCAAGTTGCTTGAGTGTAGAAAAATATTTCGTTGCTATTTGTTTTAAAGTTGCTGGCTTAGACCCAAACGCCGTGCGGATTCTTGCTAGTTGGCACTGCTGTCTCCAGTTGGCGTGGTGAACCAATAATGCGACGACTGCTGCCCTGTTTATTGGGTCCCTCCAGAAGATGTTTGATTTCCTCGGTGGTCGTTACGGTCAAACTTTGCAGATTTACCTCCTTCATCTCATTGACCAGTTGCTCGACTTGACGTTTCTTTTCTGCAATCGCATGCTCAATCATTAGCAGCTCCTTCTTAAGGTTGTCTGCCGTTTTGTTAGATGTGTCCGTGTTGTGTAGGGCCTGATCTATATCGCTTTGTATGCGCTCCATTTCCATCAAAAAATCACGTTCCACTGTTTGTCTGCTTAGAAATGCAATTTTTATTGATTTGAAATATTCTGGTGTTATTTGATGGCTTACCTGTTGCTTTGCTGCTGTTGCTCCAGCTCAATGTCATCCATGAGCAAACGCATCTTGTTCTTGCACTGCAGCAGCTCTGTCTCGCAGTTGGCCAGCTTGGAGCGCAGTAAAGCGATTTCTGACTTGAGTGTTTTCTCTTGCTGCTTAACCAGCTCATTCTCCTCCTCCACATATTGAAGAGTTTGAAGGTGCTCACTGCCTTGTCTAAAGATTTGATCCGCTTTGGATATCTCACGTGATATGGCCTCCAGTTCTTGGGCATGATCACGTTCTCTGCTTTCCAAATAAACAATTTCTGTATCGAACTATAATAAAAATTTTGATTAATAAAAGAGATGTTTCGTGTAACATATATTATAGACATAAAAAACAAGACCTTACGCATTTATAGTAAGAACAATAAGGTAGCTTGTAGATTTAACATATTTTATTACCTTTTGCAGCTCTAGCTGCTGTGCAGTAATTTTCTCCCGTTGAAACTTGATAAGCTGCAACAGATCATTATATTGTGTAGCCTGGAACATGTTCTCGCCCTCATCCATGCACTGATTGCCACTTTGATTGTTGTTATTATTGTTCATATTGTGTTGCTCGTAGTCACTGAGAAACGGATTCGTTGAGGAGGATGCATTTGATATGGTCTCCGCATTGCTGCTGCTGGGCGGCAACAATCTTGGCGTCTGGCACATGGGACTGTTGCGCGGCGGTGGTGGATCACGATATGGAGGCGGTACTAATGCTCCGTTTGATGAAATCGTTGGTGTTTGTTTATATAGCTCCGGCGAATTGTTGTTGTTGTTGCTGCTAATGTTGCTATTGGCATAAATGTCGCATGAGTGCTCATTGTTACTATTGCTATTGTTGTTGTTGTTATTGTGGCTGTTGTTATTGCTATAGCACAACTCATTCGGACTGGCGCGTCGCAATTCGTTGCTAGATTTGCTCAGCTGACTGTAAATGTGCTGATTGCTGTTGTTGTTGTCGATGTCATTGTTGCTGCTGCTATTATTGTTGTTGTTGTTGTTGAAAAAATCGTTGTAATCATTTAGAGCAGGTACATTACAATTGGCATTGCTGCTGCTACTCATATCCAACGGATTTGACAACGATTTCTCATGCTTCGGCAATAATGGTGTCGTTTTGCTTGACGGCGGCAATTGTTGCTGCTGTTGGTGTTGCTGCTGCTGCTGTTGTTGCTGCTGCTGCTGTTGTTGTTGCTGCTGCTGCTGTGGTATGCCTTTGACTATACCAATGTTGTCGAATTGCTTGGCATCGTAACCGCTGTAAAAACAAGATACGTTGAACAAGTTTTATGAGTAATACCAAATTTTACAATATTGAAAATTTATATAAACAGAACATAAAGCTTAATTACATTCGGCTAGAACAATAATATAGTATATTACATATTTTATGAATTTAAAATGCCCTTTGCAAAGATGTAATGATTTTCAAACGTAAGGCCATCTAATTTTTAGAATACATATGCTATATTACTAAAATTTTAATCTATTAACGCACCCAAAACTTTTTTTTAGCTCTTTTGTACGATAGCTGAGCTCCACGCTAGACTTTTGCTTTTGCAATGTGGGCGGTGGCGGCAATTTGCTTTCATTGACATTGTTGCTATTACTGGGGCCAAGTGGCTTTTTTGTCGTTGTTGCCATTACTGCATAATTGTTGTTGTTGTTATTGCTCGACAGCTGCTGTTGTTGTTGATGATGTTGTTTTTGTGGTTGTGTAGCCTGCTGCTTGTTTTCAGATCGCTGCAATATAAACTGCACATCATTTGCATACTCGCCCCATTTGAGCAGAAGCTTCATGGGATTTTCATTTGGAGCGAGGTGTCGCTCATTATTACGCCAGCGTTCGATGAGAGTAAAACGACCCACTTTGCCTGTTGCATGAGCCAAAGCGAAAACCACATCCTATGAAAAATAAGCAAATTTTTCAATAATTATAATCATTATTTTTTTATTTTACTTTCATTTTAACATTAGTACAATATAAAAAACTAATAAAATCTTAGGCGTTCTAGTTAGAAAACCACTGTATTTATATTCTTATAAAAATCAATATTTTATTACGCACCTGGCAGGTTGTATTAACAGTTACGCCGCAGACAATTCGCTGTATGCCCTCAACCCAAACTTTCAATTCCATTTTTGTTTGTATGAATTCGATTTTCGTGTTGTTGTCGTCGCCGCGACTGCCAGAAAATTGCTACTAAAATGGGGGCTAATGATTTCAAGCCTGAAAAGCTGTCGCGAGGGCAGCGAAGCATGCAACTTGTTATTTTTGTTGTTGTTATAGCAGCGCCATGACAAGACTGAAGTGGCTGCTGTTGGTGCTGCTGCAACACCAAATTGGGGGTGGAGCTGCACTTCCACTTTTGCTTCTCGCTGTCGTTCTCGTTGTTGTCGCTTGTTAGTTCCCTTTCTTTCTTGCTATGTTTGCAGCTTTTTCCCAATTGCTTCTGATATCTGTTTGTTTGTGGTCTTTGCTGCTGCTTCACTTGCACTTATTTCTGGTTTCAGAGCACACGGGTGCAGGGGGTTGCAGATGTATGTACGTGTGTGTACATTTGTACCTTGCGTGCATGTGTGTGTGCATGTGTTCTGATTCACTTTTTTGTTATTTTTTCGCCTAGTTAATACTGCCGTTTTGTCGCCCGCTTTGTTGTGATCACTTGCGCACACACTTTGTATACATTTTGTTTATGTTTTGCACGCTCGAATCGTATTATTTTCAGATTCTTAAAGCAAAAAAGCAAATGCACAATGCGCGCATTGTTGTTGGCATGCACTTGTACTCGATACCCGTGCCAGGGCTGCTGTGATATAACCAGGAAAGACACTTGTACTACGTTCGATAAATATAGCTATCGCTTAATGTAGCCCTGTTTAAGTGGCGCCAAACCCTAAAACATTTTTTATTTAAACAATTTTATTTTTTTTATAAACAAAGCGAAAAAAATTTTAGATTGCAAAATAAAATATGTTGGTGAAGAAAATAAAATATATATATATATATATACTATATATTAAATTTTTACATAGTTTTGCAAATACAATTTAGAACAATTGTGAAGCAGGCAGCATCAACGGAAAACAGAAGAAATGGTAATTAATATGCCTCTATTCAACAGTGACCACATATTTCGAGGCAGCATTTCAGAAAGCCAATTTTTCAATGATTAACTCTAACCATCAACCAAATTTTTTCTTTTTTATTTGCTCGATGATCTAACGACCCCTTAAGCTGCAGCTTTCAACCGTAAGCTGAATCTCTGGCTGCATTGTAGTCTTTATCCTCTTCTACTATATGCACAACATTATTTTCAAACACATCCATTACAGCACTGACAGCATTCAGGAGCGGGCGCATGAAACGCACCTCCACAATATGCGCGCACATGAATGACCGATGAAGTTTTATTGGGTGATGCCATACGTTTGCCTTGATTTTGACTATAGTTGGCTTTGATTTGTTTGAGGTCATTTGGTTTACTTTCGACAATCATGCGCCTAATGGACACCAGGCCATCGACTATGCCAATAACACCAGCCTGATTTCAAGAAGCAACTCCCAAACTGACCACCGGATTGGGATAGGTTAAGTTGTGTACGTTTTTAAGGGTGCTTACATCAAAGATTTTAACATGACTATCCAGACCGCCCGAGAGCGGACGTCGGTCATCGGAGCTCAGGCGGAGACATTAGACAGTCTTGTGATGCTGTTTGATACTCGTTAGCATGCGACATCCACTAATAAAATCCCACACGCGGATTCTGTGCAGCCGGCTGTTATGAATATTGATCCGTTGAGCAGAAACAGCATGGACTCAACGGGACTGCCATGATCCAGTATCCGCATTACTGACTGCTCTTCGCATGAGTCGCATGATTCGATTTTACCATCTGCCGGCGGATGCATGGCTCCAGCGCGTATATAATCGTTGTACGTCCTCACCACACCACCACCTTGGCCACATCCCACCGACAGATTGACTTATCATCTGCAAAGTTGGCCAGCTGTAGCTTGTCAGCGGTAAAAAATGTGAAGTTGAAATCTATATAGTTAATAGCTGTTCCTTCCTTGAGAAACTCCTGTTTGAATTTTGTTGAAGCATTTGTACGTTCAGTGGCTGAAAATCGTTCATGTTGGAGCGAAATTAACGAAATTTGTCGACTATATAATATTGAGTATATAAGACAACATACTCTTAATGATTAGTAAAGCGTCCTTACTTTTATTAATCGCAAATAAATAAATGAATCGATAAATAGTTTAGTGCCAAAATCTGCGACGATAATTCATTGCAACCAGTGTGTCTACACATTTTTCTATCTTGCCTATCGAATGGAGTGGTCGACTTGTGCGAAGTGTCGATAAGATATATCAACAATCATATTCGCGAGTTGAACGAAAACAACTGCAAGTAGCGCAGTAAGCAGCGCAATATTTACGCGAAAAAATTCTTTCCGCACAGTATACATATATTGATTTTAGCGCATTAACAAATAATTAACACCGTACAATTGTGCTCTGCCTGCGGGGCCAACGTCAACAATTGTTGCTCCCCCCAGGGCCAAGTATTTCCACATTGCTTCTGTTTGCTTGTGTGCGTGCGTTTGTGTGTGCAAGTGTGTGGAGCAGCAGCAAAAAATGGCCAGTGAATGTTTTACAGCTGCATAAATATGAGCTCAAGTTAGGCCAACTAGATTTAGCATCTGTTTTGGCTGCATACCTCAACGCGTATTGCTTATTGGGGCGCGGCGCTCAGCTGCTGCTCGAGTGTTCCCTGTGCTTGTAAACAAAACAAAAGGCTAGAAGTGGAGCAGTAAAAAAAACAACAACAACAACAGCAGAAGCATCAGCACTTACAACAACTACTAAGCACAATGGCCAGTCGTAGTCGAGCTATATTAAATGTTAATCTCGATACGGTCATGGCCAACGATCCGTTGCGTGAGCTATTCGAGGCCTGCAAAACAGGTGAAATAGCCAAAGTGAAGAAGCTGATAACGCCACAAACGGTTAATGCGCGCGACACAGCGGGACGAAAATCGACGCCATTGCACTTTGCAGCGGGTGAGTAACAACAAATTAGCAATTCCTTTTGCGACAAGCTCTACGCCCCATTGCTGTTGCTTGCTTGTAGTATCTCTTACAAAGGTTGAAGGACTCGCTTTGGCATGCAACCAACTACATACCCTTAAAAAAATAAAAATAAAAACACCTCCCTACCCCTTCACACACGCATGCAATCACTGCTGCTGTTCTGGCCTTGATCCACTTTCGTCGCTGCGACGAGCGTCATTGTTGCCTAGCTATATGTCGGCGCTCGCCACGACACGAGAGTCAGCAATCGCAATTGCGACACCCATACCGCCCCCCCCTCCAGCCCCCGTCCTTTACCGCACGAGGCTCGCTCAGAGTTGACCTACTTTTCTGCTTGGTTTCGTTTTGTTTCCGGAACCCTCCGGCAACCCTCACCTACTCTTTGGCTATGTGTTGCATTTCCACAACATGTTTTCTATTTTAAAAAAAAAAAAAAAATGTCAGCATGGTCAGCATCCTGCTGACGTCTTTGCGGCCCAAACTAAATCCAATATCAATTCTTAAATAATTTAAAGAGGATATAACAAAAAAAGTTACGAAATTTTTAAAATATGTGCCATCTTTTTAAGTGAAATACATATAAAAAAAAAAAATAATTAAAAATATTTTCAACAAACCCATTTTCCATAGACTAAAATTTCAAACAAATTCATATCAACAGATCCTGTGGGAAATTTCTGGATACAAGTTTAAATTGTGATGAGTGTGTGTTTTAGCCAAGAGAAATAAATATCAATTGTTATTTCTGCACTGAACTGTTGTTTATTTTTGTTTTCACTTGGCCTTATCTACACCATACAACAGACAGCTTACACTCTCCAACTAGAAACAGAGAGCGCGCTATTTGGACAGGGCAAAATTCCTAAACTTAAATAACAAATTTCACTTTTAACTCGGTTGGTTGTCACGCTCAAGCGCACGCAGCTTGCGCCCCCTTAACTCCTTAACTAATTAAAAAATACCTTTTGACTGCTTGCGCAGATGTGGAGCGGAGGGGTTGTGTGCCGATGAGGCGTGGTTCGGGGTCTGAGTGTATACTTGTTAGTTTCACGCCCTTTGCATATCAATTTGGATGTTGCTTTTTTATACCCTTAACCCATAAAATGGGTAAATAAGGGTATAATGGTTTTGTGCAAAAGTATGTAACAGGCAGAAGGAAGCATCTCCGACCCCATAAAGTATATATATTCTTGATCAGCATCAACAGCCGAGACGATATAGCCATGTCCGTCTGTCTGTCTGTCTGTATGAACGCGTGGATCTCGAGATTACAAGAGCTGAGACTTCGATTTTGTATATAGTTCTCCTATACCATGGCAGAACAAGTTTGCTTCAATTGTCGATAATTATTCTGGTTTCCGATATACACATAATATCGATAACAAAAATATCAATTTGGAAAATCTAAAATGAGGTTTGGTAATGGGTAACGATAAACTTTTCTGAAAATTTCGTCCAAATCGGTTAAGAACACCGGAGATATAGCTTAATCGTTGAAGTAGTCAGTTACCAAGTTTTATATAAATTTAATTTATTTTTTGAACTGGGTTCGGGTTCTTCTGTCCCCTGCTTTTACTTGTTTTTTTTTTAATACTTTAACAGAGAGCATATTAGTCGTGTCACAAAATGTGTTGCTTAAAAACAAAAAATTTAAGTTTCACCAATGTATTTCATATGCAAATTAAATTCGTTATCAAAGTTTTGTCAGATTATATAAGTATGTATACACATTATGACTAAGCTTTTATAGGTGTATCAAACAAAGTGTATTTTTCAAGTGTATTTAAACTTTACCACACCTAATATAACGGTTCTTTTTTGTTGGTGTGGTTTTCTATGATTCATGCGCTGTTTATTTTTGTTTTTTTTTTTTTTGTCTCATTGGTGTCTTGTCTGTATTTTACTTTTAACTGTTTCGACTGTCTCTCTAAACTGGTTTTCGCCATCCATTTTTTTCGACATGTCTTTTGTCACGTTCTGAAGAAAAAAAGTGAGATCTTAAATGTGGTCTACAGTTGTTATTGACAGACTTTTCACCTTGTTGCGCGAAACGTTTAAGATCCAAATAGACTAGCTGCCCCACCCGTTTCATGACCCCACCCCTTACCTCTTGAAAATTGCAACACGTTTGCATAAATATCAACGCACTTCCCTCAAAGAATTTCAAATCAATTTTTGTATACCCCCCCTTCAGCTGTTATCTATTTCGCACAGCTTATTTATTTGTATAGAAGATAAGAAACTCGATAATTGTTGCTGATAAAGTCTCGAAAATTTACTGACTAGCTAGACCTTCAGACCTTATCTATAAACACTGAGATACATAAAACACATTCTTTTAATAGTTACCAACTAACAATTGTTTAACTAATTAACCTTCAACTTTATTATTTTAATAAGCTTAAGCAAGAGTTGAGCTTTAAGTGCGCGCTCAAGGAGTATACTTTATGACTTTAACAATATCTATTGCACATTCAATTGCCCAACACATGCCAAAAGTTAATAGTACTAGTTTTTCCATTCTATTAATTTTACACGCAACTTTCGTAATTTAAAGGCAAAAAAGTGAACGGTTAATAACAATTTCGCAAATACTTTAGGAGGGAAGACTTTATTTAAAACTTAGTCTCGCTGTGGCTCTCGTTGATTTAATTAATTGCTCTGCTATTATTATTTAATTATTGTTAATCATTAATTATAACTATTTTTGTTTGCTTGCGAAATATATAGTTTTCCTAGCTCTCCGAAAATATCAATTCATTATTTTAATTTATTTGTCTTCCTGATTGTTAACACAATTGTTATGTGTGCGAATTCAACAATTATGAAATACTGACTTAGTTTCTGCTCTAAGTAATATTTTGAGTAACTACTGAACGTTTTAATAACGCTTTTATATTATAATCAATATTTTTTCTTGATTCAGACAAGTCAACGAATGAGGATTATGGGGATTAGATTCGAAATTAAATGCCTTAATATTACAAATTTTACAAAAATACTGTTAGTGCTGTTAGCTGGTTTAAATAGGAAATAATAATAGTTATGGCCCGGGAATGGGCTGGCTTGTGTGTTGACAGCTTTCTATAGATGTTTGATGTATTATTACAGCTATGTTGTTGTACAAACAATAACACAGTAAGATTTTTTTAATGGGCCTATAGTTGACTTGGGTGGTCTACAATTCCAAAAGAGAATAACAAATGCCGGAAATCTGTTAGACCGAAGGTCCCTAAAGTGCATTAAATACAAAAAAAAAAAAAAAAAAAACTGTTTGTTAACCATGTAAGCCACTTTTAGGGCTTGCTGCCCTGTCATGATTAGCATTGAGTCTAATATCGTCAATTTGTTTCCTCTTTTTATGCAGGCTATGGTCGTCGTGAGGTGGTTGAGTATCTGCTTAACAACGGCGCCTCCATACAGGCCTGCGATGAGGGTGGACTGCATCCGCTGCACAACTGCTGCTCGTTTGGTCATGCGGAGGTGGTTCGTCTGCTTCTCAAAGCCGGCGCCAGTCCAAATACCACCGACAACTGGAACTATACGCCGTTGCATGAGGCAGCCAGCAAAGGAAAAGTGGATGTCTGTTTGGCTCTGTTGCAACATGGTGCCAATCATACCATTCGCAACTCGGAGCAAAAGACGCCACTCGAGCTGGCCGATGATTTAACGCGTCCGGTCTTAACTGGAGAACATCGCAAGGATGAGTTGCTCGAGGCGGCACGTTCTGGCGCTGAGGATCGTCTTTTAGCACTGCTCACGCCCCTAAATGTCAATTGTCATGCAAGCGACGGACGCAGATCGACACCGTTACACTTGGCTGCGGGATACAATCGCATTGGCATCGTCGAGATCCTTTTGGCGAACGGTGCCGATGTGCATGCTAAGGATAAAGGTGGCCTGGTGCCGCTACACAACGCCTGCTCCTATGGCCATTTCGATGTGACCAAACTGTTGATCCAGGCGGGCGCCAATGTCAATGCCAATGATCTGTGGGCCTTTACGCCGCTACATGAAGCTGCCTCCAAGAGTCGAGTGGAGGTTTGTAGCCTGTTGCTGAGTCGCGGCGCTGATCCTACGCTCCTTAACTGCCACAATAAGTCGGCTATCGATGCCGCACCCACGCGGGAGCTACGCGACCGCATTGCCTGTAAGCCTGTCGTCTAAGCGTGAACTTTAACTTATTGGCTAATTTTATGAAATTTTCGTACTATTTTTTTTCAGTTGAATATAAAGGACACTGCCTGATGGACGCTTGCCGCAAATGTGATCTATCGCGTGTCAAGAAACTCGTCTGTGCCGAAAATGTTAACTTTGTGCATCCGTACACGGGGGATACACCACTGCATTTGGCTGTGGTCAATCAGGATGCAAAACGCAAGCAGCTGGTCGAGCTGCTTACACGCAAAGGATCTCTGCTTAATGAAAAGAATAAGGCATTCCTAACGCCTTTACATTTGGCAGCCGAGCTGTTGCACTATGATGTATTGGAGGTGCTGCTGAAGCAGGGTGCCAAGGTGAATGCCTTGGATAGTATTGGGCAGACGGCGTTGCATCGTTGTGCACGCGATGAGCAAGCGGTACGATTGCTCCTCTCCTATGCGGTCGACACAAGCATTGTGTCCCTGGAGGGTTTGACGGCTGCACAGCTTGCTTCGGATAACGTATTAAAACTGCTTAAGAATCCTCCAGATAGTGAGAACCATCTGCTGGAGGCAGCTAAGGCTGGCGATTTGGATGCAGTACGCCGCATTGTGCTGAATAATCCACTTACGGTTAACTGTCGAGATTTGGATGGACGTCATTCGACGCCGCTGCATTTTGCTGCCGGATTTAATCGTGTGCCTGTTGTGCAATTTCTGCTGGAGCATGGCGCTGAGGTCTATGCTGCGGATAAGGGTGGCCTGGTACCGCTACACAATGCCTGCTCCTATGGCCACTACGAGGTTACCGAGCTGCTCGTCAAACATGGTGCCAATGTGAATGTCTCTGATTTGTGGAAATTTACACCGCTGCATGAGGCCGCCGCTAAGGGAAAATATGATATATGCAAGCTGCTGCTCAAACATGGTGCTGATCCCATGAAAAAGAATCGTGATGGCGCCACGCCCGCTGATTTAGTCAAGGATTCGGATCATGATGTTGCGGAACTGCTGCGCGGACCTTCTGCTCTATTGGATGCCGCCAAAAAAGGTAATCTGGCACGCGTGCAACGTCTGGTGACGGCAGAGACAATTAATTGCCGCGACTTAAATGGACGCAATTCGACGCCTCTGCATCTGGCTGCTGGCTATAACAATTTTGAGTGTGCCGAATATTTGCTAGAGCATGGCGCTGATGTGAATGCGCAGGATAAGGGTGGACTCATACCATTGCACAATGCCAGCTCCTATGGACATTTGGATATCGCAGCGCTGCTAATCAAGCACAAGACCGTGGTAAATGCTACAGATAAATGGGGCTTTACGCCTCTACACGAGGCTGCCCAAAAGGGACGCACGCAACTATGCTCATTGCTGTTGGCACACGGTGCCGATGCCTATATGAAGAATCAGGAAGCACAAACACCCATAGAGCTTGCCACAGCCGATGATGTTAAGTGTCTGCTGCAAGATGCCATGGCCACGTCGCTCAGTCAGCATGCGTTGAGTGCTTCAACGCAATCACTGTCTGGAGCTGGTTGTTCGCCAGCACCAGAGGCTGGCTGTGGTGGATGCAGCAGCCGCACTAGCAACAACCTCAGCAGCAGCTGCAACTGCTGCTGCGGCTGCATCCGCTGCTCTGCTCTCACCCACGACGGAGACGGTTCTACTACCTTCGGGTGCTTCGATGACGCTAAGCGTGCCTGTTGCATTGCCGATCAATAGTTGCGCCTCACGCATGAGTCCCGCCCAGGGTGCCGAGGCAAATGGAGCTGAGAATACCGGCAGCGAGGAGATGCTACAAGATCCGGAGTCTATAACAAATGTGTCTGGTTTCTTAAGCAGCCAGCAGTTGCATCATCTAATCGAGCTCTTCGAGCGGGAGCAAATTACGCTCGACATACTCGCTGAAATGGGACACGATGATCTCAAGCAGGTGGGCGTGTCCGCTTACGGTTTTCGCCACAAGATTCTCAAAGGCATTGCACAGCTGAGAGCCACAACGGGTGAGTATTATTGTATACATGCAAACTTAAAGCAAAACTAAACCTTTTTTTAACGTTTAAGGTATTGGCCATAATGTGAATCTATGCACACTGCTGGTGGATCTGCTGCAGGATGATAAGGAATTCGTAGCGGTTGAGGAGGAGATGCAGGCCACAATACGTGAGCATCGCGATAACGGACAGTCGGGTGGCTACTTTACACGCTATAACATAGTGCGGGTAAGTTAATTACAAAACCTATTCTTTTTAGCTTGTAGTAACATAATATTTCACCTTTGATAGGTACAAAAGGTGCAGAATCGCAAATTGTGGGAGCGTTATGCGCATCGACGCCAAGAGATTGCGGATGAGAACTTCCTGCAGTCAAATGAGCGAATGCTTTTCCATGGCAGCCCATTTATTAATGCGATTGTACAGCGCGGATTTGATGAGAGACACGCTTACATTGGCGGCATGTTTGGTGCAGGCATTTACTTTGCGGAGCATAGCTCCAAGAGCAATCAATATGTCTACGGAATTGGCGGTGGCATTGGCTGTCCGTCGCACAAAGACAAATCGTGTTATCTGTGTCCCAGGTACGACCAAAAAAATAAATAAGTTTAAGTAATTTACGGTTCTTCTAAATTGATCAAAGTTAATAAAAAATAGTGTTAAATATCATAGTTATTATAAAATAGTACTTATAAACATATTTAAATGTATTGCAGGCAATTGTTGCTGTGCCGCGTTGCTCTGGGCAAATCCTTCTTGCAGTATAGCGCCATGAAAATGGCCCATGCACCGCCTGGTCATCACTCTGTGATCGGACGTCCCTCGGCGGGCGGACTGCATTTTGCTGAATATGTTGTCTATCGGGGTGAACAGGTACGATAATTTAAATAAATGCTTTCTTAGTTATTAATGCATTTTTTTTTTTGGTTTCAGTCTTATCCAGAGTACTTGATAACCTACCAAATTGTCAAACCCGATGATAGTAATAGCGGTGCGGAGGAAACAAGATGATGGATGCCCTCGGTTGGCTCGACGCCTACAACAACATCGCCGGCACCACAGCAACCACAACAGACCTCAACGCCAGCTTCAGTTGCAGCTATAGCATCAGCTACAGTTGCAGCCACAGTTACAGTAACAACAACAGCTCCAGTTGCCAAGCGGCGTCATAGGCACGCCAAGCAGCCGGCAGGACCACATCTGTCGCTGCAGTTGCAATATCAGCATTATCAGCCTCAGCAGCTGGCAACACTGCCGGTGACGACGACGCAGCCAACGCCAGCGGGTGTTTTTCACACAACGCACAACAACAACATCAATCAAAGCTATAGCAATACAAATAATAACAATAATGGCAACAGCAATAATAACAATAATGATATGTCACCCGTATCGAATAGCAATAGCTACTCATCGGTTGATACAAATCAAACGCTACTCAACTCCATTGCCAATCAACGGGGCAGCAATCACCAACAGCAGCGCCAACCCAAACAGAGCCACCACAGTCACAGGAAATATGGTCAATTTATGATCGTCACGCCCGCCGTTTCCATCGATCGCGACTTTGAGTACGAATCGCATTTGGATTTCGATGACTTTGCCAATGCGGCGCATAATAATGGCAATCTATTTCGCCTGGGACTGCGTCGCAGCGACAGCAGCAGCGATGACAGCGGACACAGTAGCGACAGCAGTTTTCGCTCCAATTACAATCCGTATTTGCACCACAGTCGTCAGCATTTGCTGTCCAAGAAAAACAATAATAACTCCAGCAGTAGTGCTCGTAACTTTTATACCTTTTCCGCCTCCTCTTGGCGTTGGTGTACGCTGTTGTGTGCGGCTATGCGTTGCTTTGGAGCCGGGCATGGCAATCAGGCGCCGTATAGCAGCTCCTTTGTGCAACATCATCGTTTGCGTCGATGTTCCTCGTACAATGCGGACACCGCTTATGATTATGAGCATTTTGCAGCGCCATTTAAGACGCGTAAGACACGCGATCATATGAATAATATAACATACGAGTTGTGACGGTGGCCCCTGGCAAAAACCGTACAGCATTTTGATCTCTTTGTCGCCGTTGTATTTGTTGGTCTACTCCTAAAACTTCAGATCCTTATTAGACTTTTATTACAATTCTTAGCTATAAATGTCGTATACTGTGTGTCGTCTTCGTTGATGCTAGATATAAATCTATCGTCAAATCAAAAACAAAAAAGAGCAGCACATTTTTTGAGTGATTTTAATTCGAACTTACGAGTATAATAATGTTTAAAAAATAACAAGTATAAGTATGCATAATGCACGCATGTTTACTTAAGTGTTTAATTTTAGCTAATTAATTTAAAAATAACAACAATTTAAACTCCAATTAAATTTAAATATACATACATAAATATATAAATCAATTACTTGTTTAGTATTTAAATGGAGATTTTCAAAGATCGCCAGCGCGCGTTTTGTGCATAACAGCCAACCTCACGTTTGTTAGCACACACGCATGAACTTGGCTGCGCTTGCTTTACCTCCAATACCAATGCTGAGTGTTATATCACTCTTTGCTGCTGCTGCTGTTGGCGCAATTTGCAACTGTCAAACCGCTGTCAAGTTTAAGTGCGCCTGCAAAAATTGGCGTTCCAGCGGCAGCAGTCTTAAGAGTAATGATGATGAATGCTAAAATACGCAAAATATCTTTGTTTTGGCCACGCACACGGCACCCATAATCACATTTCACTGTCAAAATGCAACACTTAATGTTGCGAGTCTGTTGCGGTTTTTAAGCTCCATTCTTTGGCATCTCTTTGCTAATTTTTTTGTTTTCGTTTTCTTTCTTCTTTTTTTTTGGCAACATATGCAAGTAATTTGATTAAATTATATAATTACAGGTCAGCGAAGATGAAGCAGACGGCAAACACGAATAAGGCAAATGCATGCCACCACCTTTTTGGGCTGCATGAAAATCGAGAAATGTTTATGTTGTTGTTAGCGACACTCACTGCAGGCCGGGACTAGTGCAATTTGTATTTCACATAACAACAAATAAGCACCAGGCACGACCTACATCAGGTGACGTTTTAATGTTGCACAGCACTTCACACACAAACACACAGAAACCGTACACTCATTGAGAGACAAACACACATATCAATAAGCCAAGCAAGTCGTCGTCTTTGCCTAAACACTGGCATTACCAGCTGCCCAAATGCGTGGCTGTTATTTAATTAAAATATAGACGCATTTATAATCAAGAGCAGGAAATGTGCCTGTGGCAATAATGCGTCTCTAGCAACTGTTGCAAAATTGCTAGGCTACGTTTATTACCATTTTTCCGCGTCTCAGCGATCAATTAACAAATGACATTTGTATGCAAGAACATAGTGAACACGCCCCTATTGGTATGCTTCTGGGTTAGCTTTATTCGTTTTGCTTTTTTTTGGCATAGATATATTCTGCTCTCTCCCAGTTGTGTTGTAAAAAAATTAAGTGTAAAATTAAAATTTGCAGTTGTGGTTTTTTTTTGTTTGATTACTTATTAAACTAATTTCCTAATCGTCTACATCATCCAAGCTGCTGGCCTCAGCAGAATCGCGATTCTGTTCCGCTGTCGCTTTAATGGTAGCCTGGACAAGATCGTGTGTAAACTTTTCGATCAGCCGCATGGATACTGAACGTGGTAGTTCGTTTAGCGAATGCGATACAAACTCGCCAAAGGCTCGAAACTTTGAATATGTAGTTGATGCTGTTGGTCCTGCTGCTGCTACTGCTGTGCCTGTAGCAGCTGCCGCACCAGTAGATAAAGCTGTTGAATTATTATTGCGCTTAGCCTGTGGCACTTCCTCTGGCGCTGCCGCGGCCAAACGCTTCTGTTTAACTCCAGCCACAAAGAGCTCTGGCTGGCGATATAATGTGCCATTCATAATATTGCTGTGTCCATTTAAATGGGTGTTTTGTGGTATGCTGCAAAAAGGCACACTGTCAGCGTCATATTTATAGTTAGAAACTTTACTCACCTAAGCACTGTAGTTACCGGCAACTGTCGATCATCTTCATAATCATATTCTGAATTCTCATCATTGTCAATAACTTCATTCTTAATGGCTTTAATCGGTCCATTACTTTCGCTATTCATATCGAATTGCACATCGACATGTTCCTCATCATCCCCATCATCTGGGTCATGTTTATCTACAGATTTACTTCGCCTCTTATACGAGCGACGTGTGCGTATGTGATCCGAGAGAAAATTTAGATATTCGTACAGTGGCCATTGGCTGCCTTCAATGAGTTTGTTTTCTACTCGTCTTTTTTCGATATTATAACGATTTCGTAATGTGATGATACGATCGCGTAGAGTTGAAACTAGAATAAAAATAAAAAATAAAATGAAAACTGTTATCCTTGGATGGCAAAAGATTAAAATACTGAGTATTTCGGATCATGAAGAAAAAATGACGTGCAATACATTAAATATTTTTTCGACTCGTTATAACTTACCATTAAAGCCAGTTTTGTGTGCAATTTGCGCCCAGAGCTGCATAGCATGCGCTTTGTCCTTAAATCGCTTATTCGACCGATCATATAGCGCCGGTCGTAGATGGTATTCCCGAATCAGATCTAAGTCGAATTCTCCGGCTTGCGCATAGGAAGCGCGTGGTCTCCCCCGCCCTTTTGGCGCTTGCACGACAGCGGGCACCGTAATTTGTGACGGCATCAGCGGAGACGAGGCACGCTCCATTTTCGTTTTGCCTTGTCTAATCTGTATAATGGTCATAATAATTATCTTATTTTATTATTTTTGTTTAATTTTTTTAAATCTGTCTACCAGAAAATATTTTTTCTAGTGTATACACCGCTTGCTACGCGCAGTAAAGCAACAAAACACAAAAGCAAAGTAAAAAAAATATAAAAGAAATTATAAATAAAAAAATATTTATGCGGCGCTATGCGGGGCATTAAAATTAATATATTGTGTATATACATGTGTTTACAGTTATCTATTTACAGTTTTGACGCTTTTGGCTCTTGCGCAAAACTTACTTTTGACTTGCACGCAAAATATTTTACTTTAACTCAATTTGTTTTTATATTTAACACAGCAGAAGCAATAACAACAAAAATAAAAAAACGAAGGCACACACACAACAGGCGGGCAGCCAATTGCTTGACTTTTTGTTGTTGTTGTTTTTATTTTATTTTTTTCAACCATGGACGACAGCGACGCTAGTCACAAAATGCACCAAATGAGCACCACAAAACAAATGGCGGAAAAATACCAAAACCTTTCAAAGAAAAAAATACTAAGCAGCTGATGGAAAGCGCGCGCGTTTTAAATGTTATATTTTGGTGTTACATTTAAAATAAATTGTTTTTCTTGCAAATTAAAAAAAAAAAAACTTGAATTACATTGGAGTTTTTTTTAATAGTTATAAAGAATTTTATCTTTATAAATACAAAATTATTTTTATCAAACTGAGTTAAATTTTTTGGTAATTAAACTTACCATTACAATTGAATTTGTTTTTATTTTCAGTATGAGATGCTTTAACGTTAAAAAACGAACACAAAATGAAATTCATTTAAAAACTAAACAAAAATTGCCTGATTTTTCAATGTATAAGTTTTACAAATTAGGATAACAAAAGTTTTAGGGTTTAAACTCGTTTTTGTTGATGCATAAACCTCTCATAGGCCGGGACAAGTGCAATGTTTGATTCAAAATGCAAAACGTTGACACCTTCCCGTCCTGCAAGCAATTTATGGTACACGGTTTTTTTCCCTATCTGATTTTCGGTATTGGATTTCAAAAGTACCAAAAACTGAAGACGATACGAATTACAATATAATTATGTTTGCTACCATTAAAAAAATAAAAGAAAACAGATTGAAGAAAACATATTTAATAACAGGTAGACAAAAGCAACAGATCACTGCCTAAAAATCTCATATTTCAAAAAACATACAACAAAACAAAACACTCACAAAAAAAAAAAAAAAAATGCATTTCATATTAAATTTCCGACCCTACTTGAACGCCAAAATTCGCCCCCGCCTCCGATGTGTTTTTTGTTTTTATGAACCATTTTCGTGCGGGCGAGAGAACAATAGTTCGCTAAGGATCTTCTGCGAGAAGGGCTCTTCTTCAAAGGCTGCAAAATTAAAGTACCGCACTACAATACACTACACAGAGAGAACAGCAGGTAAAATTAAATGCTGCAAATCAAGCGTTAAATGCCATTTACTTACGCCTCAAAGAATTTAATATGCACATAAGAAATATATAATACTACTGTATACATATATATATATGCTAGATTTAGCGCTTACGTTTTGTATGTGTGCAC
Organism: Scaptomyza montana; assembly: GCA_018904305.1. Taxonomy (NCBI): domain Eukaryota; kingdom Metazoa; phylum Arthropoda; class Insecta; order Diptera; family Drosophilidae; genus Scaptomyza; species Scaptomyza montana. The sequence continues at coordinate 1,205,764 of JAEIGR010000001.1, forward strand.
ATAGATATGTGTTGCTTTGGGTCCATTGACAGTTGGCTAACATCGACAAATTTTGAAATCCAAAGCGTGACAAAATTCGTAGAATCTAGCCGTTGCTCTGCTGGACCCTTGGAGCAATTATGAATTATAAGTATGAGCTCAGTCTGAGCGAAATTGCCAGAGCAGCACAAATAAAATCAAAGTTTCCGAGCCACTTACATTCATATACATAAGTCTGTACATGTTTATGTAGATGAAGCTCTGATTATGTAGCTGTTTGGGGCTGCGACAGTTTTTATATTTCTCTCCTGTTTTTTTTTTTTTTTCTGTGCCTCTCAGCGTATTTCTTTATCGCTTATCTTTGGTACATATATATATTTATAAAAAAGGGGGAGCTAAGAGTTTGAGCTTGAACATATTTGTTTATGCGATCGCAGCCAAGCATTAGCTTTAAGTTTAATGACACACATACATAGTAAAAGTATCCCCACCAAAGACGAAAATAAAAAGAGTTCGAGAAATAAACGAACGCTGCAATAAATTCATATTTATTTATTTTTGTTAGGCAAATACGCCCCCAACAGAACAACAGCTTTAACCGACTGGGGTACTTTGGCTGAATTCGTGCTCAGGCTTAGCTTGCCATTGAGAACCTTCAGTAAAGCAGCCGGCCCAGAACGACCAATAATAACGGAAAGCGGAAACGCAAATAGACGCGCGATAAAATAAAGAAAAGCAAGGGAGAGTGGGAAGGGGGATCTGAATGCCACATAAATTTGAAATAACTAATAATTCATTGAATAGCAACAGGCACAAAGCAGTGCCCGCCACACTATCCATGTTGTAATAATATTTGTTTAAGCAAACAGCTGACACGAGTAAAACAACAACAGCAGGCCAACATTTGAGCAACCAACATGCAATCATAACAACAACAACAACAACAACAACATAAAGCAGCCAGGCAGGCAACCCAACAAGTCCAAAGCAGGAGTGGTGGAGAGGCAGGAGCAGTGTGTGAATGGCTTTTGCATCATCGAATCAGGCTATGCTAGTGTTGCCAACTAGTTTGATTATGTTCCAAACTAAAAAAAAAAGGAGTTGAGCATAATTTGTTGCTAAAGCAGCTTGTTTAGACTGTCGAATTATTATTGGAACAAATTGAGAAAATCAAATTTGTTGTACTTAGTCTGAACATACATTCTTTTGTGTAAACTATATTATTAAAATACCACAAGAAACTATTAAGTTGTTTGCAGAACAGTAAAAATAAAAAACATAGCTTATTTTGTTGAGCAATTTAAAAATTAAGCAAACGTAACTTTTTTTAAAAAAATATTTAAAGATGAAACCAGAATATTTATTTAATATTTTTATACTTTGTTAAAAAAATTAATAAATTTATTAATTAAAGTTTTATAACTTTTAAAAGACATTCGATTCAAAACAATATTTTTAAAAGGTTTTGAAATTTATCAAATTGTTTCCACACTTTTTCTTTAAAGCTGCTATCAGCGTTATGGACAATGTTCAAAATTCGAATTAATAATTTTTGTTGTTTCCTTTGGGAATTGGTTTTTTAATTGCTTTGGGACTTTTGAAGTAGAACCATTTCTAAACGGATATAAAATATATTTATTGTACAAAGATTTGCTGTTGCATCTCACATTTAACCTTTCTCCATTCTAATGAACTCTCATTATGGAAACATTATTGCACTTCGAAATGATTTTTGAGCATTTAATGTGTGATGGCACATGCAGTTAACATAAGATGGTTGTAGAAAGCAATTGGGTTAATTAAAAGGAATAAAAAAATCATAAAGTGAGCATTAAAGACAGATAAATAGGCGATAGTTTGACGATTTGCAGTGTATAATAAAGAGCGGTGTTTTGTGTGCAATTTTTATGTTTTCTTTGTGAGCTTCTTTCACGTTATATGATTGCGTACGGCCTTTTGTCTGTTGCCTGCCTGATGTGTTGGCCTGTTCTAGTTTGAGCCGAATCATATTTAATGACTGCAAAGAGCCAAATGCCAAAGACGCGATGCCATTTAAGGGGGAGGTGGGGAGAAAGAAAGGGAGCGGAATGAGGGGGTAGGGGGCTCTGTGGCGTCGCAGGCGAATCGGGTAATAGCTGCTAGCCAAAAACAGTTGTGCCTGTGTTGCAGCAGTTGCGTCTGCGCGCTGCGCTGCACAAAAAATAACTGTATTAAATGGCCAATGCCAATATGCCTAGGACTGCGACTGCAACTGCAAGAAACCGGGACTTAGAAAGGTTCTGCGGCCTGTAACAATTTTTTTTGTTCTTGTAGCCTTGCCACAACCAGACTAAACCAGTTTGCAAAGCGGATGCGGCATAGAGAGGGGGTGGGGAGATAGAGGTGAGGGGCATACTAAAAAGAAGGCGTTTAACTTGCCTGGGCCTGGGCGCTGCCTGGGCTGTCTCATCTGTTGTCTATTTTGGTGTGGCAGCAGACAGCCTCCTTCTGCCAGTTGCTGTGGGCCTGTTCCCAGTGCAACATTTATTTTGTTGCCGAGATGCTTTCTCTGCCCGATTCGGTGTGTTGCCAACCAGGTTCGCACTTTGATTTGCTTGCAAATTTCGTTCTCTTTTAGCCAACGTAATCGAAATGCAATTAAGAACTCTATTTTCTTATATTTTTATTTTTGTTTGTTAACTTTTTAACTTTTGTTTTGGCTCTCACACTCAATGTGGATAATGGTTGATATATATGTGAGTGTGTGTGTGTGTGTGTGTTTGAGTGAGTGTGTGCCGAGTTTGGGCCATTTTTATTATGGCTTTTAGAAAGGAGTCTACAGTCAGATGGCGCGTCCAGGTTCGATTCCGTTCAACTTTCGGGCGAGTGCCATTGGAAAGGCGTTGACGTTAGCTGGACTCGTTGTTGTTGTTGTTGTTGTTATAGAGGAACCAGCAGCTATTGCGTCTGCTTGCTATAATTAAAGGGTTACGGCCATGGCCAAGACACGCCAATCGGTAGAGAGCCGCCAGTTAGCCAAGTGGTTTGTTGCCCAGTTGCCATGTGAAATGTGTGCGGCTGGCTGATATGCATAACGGTGTTTTAATATTAGTTGGAGCACATAAGTGGGCATGTCTCCTCCTAGCTGGTTTTTGCTGCAACAACAGCAAAAACAATAATAAAAAAAAAAACAACCATTCCACACAATCGCATTGTATATTGCCGCACTACGCACACACATGCACATAAAGCTATACGTGGTCATTTGGCTGATATTGTTATGGCGTAACTTACGATCGTTGACTATATGCAGACAGGCAGACAGAGATAGTACAATACAGTTTGAGATGCACTCAGCTGTTTGGCAATCAATACAAATGATTGGTTAGCTTCAAGACTTCTCAAATTAAGCAACAAATTGATATAGCTGGTAAAATGTGTCTCTCTCCTTGTGTGTAGTTTGTGAGAAACAAGATGAATAACAATAAATGGATGAGAATCACACAAATCTTAACTCATTTCATTTAAATACATATCACTTTTAGAATAAATGTTTAACAACAGCTTTGTAACCATTATTTCAGTTACGATTAAAGAAAGAGTTCATTTCTTGATTCACTAAGCTCAACCATTTGTAATTCGATACCGTTGCAACTTCAAGTGCTCCTCTTCTCGTTAGCAATAAAAGTAACATTCCTTACATAACTAAACTGTCGGGCAGTGGAACAAGAAGACTTTCTTGAGGATACGAGCAAGGAGAGGTGGAGAGCAGAGATGAGCAACATATCCAAAAGCTTAACAACTCAATTACTAGAGCCTGCTGGGAGCCTGGGACTGGAGCGGCTGGAAGTCAAGCAGCTTGGCTTAAAATGCAATTAATAGGCCTTAGCTCAAACACACACACACACACATTTAAAAAACATTTTAGCAGCTTGTTGCCAAGCCAGTAAGCAAATCATTAGCGGCGAAATTTGCGCCCAGTTATAATCCACAAGCCTTGGATTTCTATATACCCAAGGCTCGAGAGCTCACATTTCACAAAGTTCTCACACAAATTTAAGATGCGAGATTTTTCTCGAATGCTGCGCAACGTGGCGTTAAATGTGTACCAATTATATTATATTCATGTGTGTGTGTGTGTGTGTGTGTGTTTTTGTGAGTATAACTTGTAGAAGCAATGTTTTGGGCAAAGATCTTGAAGAATTTAAGCCTCAAATTTCGCGGTGCCGAACCACAAATTTTCAAAAAGCTAAGCACAATTTTGTGAATGCTTATTATTAAGAAAGGCTGACCCATGGTTTTATATGGGGCACATATAGACCTGTCTGTATGTCTGTGTGTGTGTGCTGTGTATAGGTATGCGATAGCGCCAATTTGATATTCGGCCAAGGAGCAGCACACAAATTAAGTTTCATAGGAAGAGCGGCAAATAAAAAAATAGCGTTTAAAAAAAAAAAATACCTGAATAGCTTGTTATACCCTGTGTTTTTATAAGAAAAAATCAAATGTAAAATCGGTATGATAAACTTTTATAAAACCAACCGACTTTTTCTGTAAAATGATAGATCGAACTTTAAGGAATTTCTTAAGTTATAAACTACTTTCCATAGCTAAAAAAAATCTCTACAAATTTGTATATCAACATTGTTTCTTTCCAAAGCAAGTAGTTCTAAAATTTGTACACTTGATACTCCTTTGTATGCCCCTCTCTAATTTCAAATGTGTTTTTGTTTTTTTTATGTGAGCGAGGATCGTAAAGCTGTAGGCAGTTAAGTAAAAGCCAAGTGAAAGAAAGTTCGTCATACAAATAAAATTAAGCATCATTTAAGGAATTGGAGAAATGAGATGTCGACGGACGTTGAAGACATTAAATGTTATTTGAGGTAGCTTTAAAGCTATAAATGAGTCGTAGAAAGTTAAAAAAAAAAAAAAGAACACATATGTATGTATGTATGTACAAACAGAGATATGCATATGTATACACTGTAGTCGAAACTTGCACAAACCAAAAACAAATATCTTGAGTCTTTCGGGCATATAAAGCGAAATCAATATCCAATCATTAATCGTTAACTAATTCCATGAATTTTGGCAGACGGCCGGCACTCGGCTTTGCTGGGATCGACTAAAACTCGTAGCAGCTCCGCTCCTCTGGCCCATTTACCAAGTTCCGAAAACGCAACCAGACATGCCACACTAAAGACATATATTTATGCCCCGCAAAGCAGCGCTTGGCGTATTTAGAACAGTCAGACAAAACACAACACAACAACAACAACACAACGAAAAAACAACAAAATAATATCAAGATAAAAATATTTTTCGGTTGCCCTTTTTTAGTGATCCGGCAGCTGCCCGGCTGTGGCCTACGGACAGTGGCTCCTAAACCAAGCGTATTTGTTGTTGTTATTGTCGCGACGTCTGCCCAACTTCCAAGTTCCAAGTCGCAGTTTCAGTCCTCTGTGGTCCTGGGATGTCTCAGAGTTTGCTTTTTCAATTCGATTCCAAGTTTTGTGTTCCGTTTTCGATTTCGATTTCGTTACCGACGACTATGAAACAATTTTATATTTTTCTGCTGAAGATCAATAAAAATGTACCGACATCTGTATTTTGGTATGCTGCCCCAAAATTAGTGTCCAAATTGTCGTGCAGAACGAGTTTCGGGTCACTTTTTTGGATACACACACACACAGTAAGCGGAACAGAAGGGCAGCAAACACCAAAAAATTTCAAAAAAATTATTTAAACTTCATAAATTCTTTGGCTCTCGTCGCGCAGCTAAAAAGTGTTGAAGTTGCGCTTAATTTATGTGAGAAAGAGATAGAAGGATCTGTATAGCCAATGATCTGGATTGTATAGGGTGCCTAATAGAGATAAAGATTGATTCACGATAAGAAACGTACGAGGTTGGCCTGCAAATGATCCAACAAGCAATTTTATAAGATTTATTTGGAATTTTTTTTTTTTTGCAGAAGAGATTGTCAATACATTGTCTAACGACAAGAATTGGGTGAGTTTTTTCTTGTCTATAAAATATATTTTTCAATATAAATACATAATATCAAACAAGATTCTTAAGAGAATTTTCAAAACAATTTTAAAGAAAGCAATTCCTTTCCAACAAATGGCAACGCCGTGTGAGTTCCTGTGTCCGACCGCCCGTAAGAACGGTGCGCTGCAGATTTCTCAGAAAATGCGATCAACCAAAAATCGTAACAGCAAAAAAAGTAAGGCTAAGGTCCAATGGCTGCTGCATGTGTGGGAGGTGAAGGTGAAGTTGGCACCACTGGAAGCGTGCGGGGCAGTCTGTCAGACAGTGAAGTTCCTCAACAGTGTCTTCGTCTGCAATCACCATTCACAGGCCATCACTAATGAATTTGTATGCAAACCGCAGACATTTCATGTTTTATGTTATATGGCAATGATTTGGCACAAAAACAAAGGAAAGACAAGAAAAAAAGAACAGTAACGGAAATGCGCACAACACATAAAAAAAAGGATCAACAGCAACATTTTGTGAAATTAGTGCAGGCGGCCAAAGGTGCTTAAAGAACATTATGTTTGTATATGTATGTATGTATGAATTGTGATTTATGCATAAGCAATAAAAATTATAATAATGAAGGCGCTGACATGGAGCGCAGAAGCGCGGCGAAAAGCAAACGTGCGAAGAACAAAAATTAAGCCACACTGGCACACACGTGATGTGATTTGGTGTTTGCTCACGCTTTCTTGCTAAACCCTTTTTTCTGCATTGCTGCTTCTGTTACTTGGCGTTGTTGGGGGTGTCTTGGCGTTAACAGCAAGGATGTCTCACAATCCACAGAAAAAAAAATGCACAATGACCTTTTTACCGTTTTTGCGCGGCAACATGTAAATAAATTAAGCAGCAGCAATTGCTTTTGCGTCGTTAAGTTTCTGCAAACATGCAGCTAGCTCTCTATCTTTTTCTCTAGCCCCCCGTTGACGATTAATTTATTGCGTCATAGGCTCAAATGCAAAGTTCCATGTACATACAGACATACATACATATGTATGTATGTACGTATGTATATGTCTGTTACTGTCAAACTGCAAGCGTCAGTTATTTGATGTTCGGACATAAATACGGAATTTGGACTTTGTACAAGCTTAAAAAGTTGCTGCTGCACCCAAACGCCGAACGGTTAAACATAAAAACTAATGGCACTTTTATAACTCTAACATTAGATTACCTTTTTAGTCTGCTAGCTTGTGTTCCTCTTCACCGAAAAAACACGAACGAACTAAACGAAACCCATTTCGGCGACGAAAATTTTAGCAAAATGTGGGCGCAGACGCAGGCAGCATGCCGAGATCCCGAAGATGATACACAAGTAATCAAAAGAAATGCAATGAACGCGTTGCGCTGTCGGTTTTTTCTCTTTGTCGTGCTGCTGCTGCACTTGCTGCACCGTTAGGTCCACGCTGGCGAGTTTGTCTTCAGCCTCAACACGAGTTCAAGATCAGCCACTGCCGCACCCACCAAATCGTAAACTGCATCTGCGTAGCTTCTTTTCGACTGTAAACTTTGCACCAGCAACTGCAAGAGCTACAGCTGCAGCAGTCCAAATGTTGTTTTGGCATATTTTTTGTATGTCTCTTTGCACTTAGCACACAATTAGTTTCTTTTCGTTACGTTCAGCACTTTGTCTTTTGTTAAGTAACGGCTGTTCAGTTAAGTAATAAAAACACATAACACACACACACACACTTTAACACCAAGAATATTACATTAAAACAGTGACGCGAAAGATCATATGAACCGCAAGTCCGCTTCGACCGAGAGAATTCTCAAGAGTTCTTTTTGCACAACCGTCCTCGCTGATGGTGCGCGCGCAATTGATTCCTGCTTCAGCGACAACATCGCTCGTAAGCGTCAGCCACACAAGCCAAGAAGAAGAACTTCTGCTGTTGCTTTGACTTTGCCTTCGAGAAGGCAGCAACGCAGGCAGCCTGCCAGGCAAAGATGAGACTATTAATGTAGCGATGGCGCACGAATATATTTTCAGGCACGACAGCGCACAAGCAGCGAATGGCACTTGTGAGGGAGATGTAATTGGAAAGCACGAGCTGTTTCGTGTTATTGCCCATGCTCATCTCTACTACGAAGCATAATAACGGACGTTTTTTTTGTTGCTTTCCCTCTGCACAGCGACAAAAGGCAGCGGCAGAGCAGTGGCAGCAGAAGCGGCAGAGTTCGCTACAAACTACAAAGAGGAGCCCATCGATCTTGCGTTAGGGGTTTTTGTTTGCGCATGTGCCGAAGTGAGTATGCCCTGTCTAGGCCTTTTGTGTGGGAAGTCCTTGAAGTTACCAAACTTTTGTGAGGTTTTTGTTTTCATAGTTTTTTTTATAAAAAGAATTATATAAGAAACACAATTTACATGACTGTGATGGCGTACGAAATCATACAGATGTTTCGATCAATTCGATCCTTAAAATATAATGAAAAAAGTTGTAAAAAAAAGCTATATGCAATTAGATTTATTTGTGAATGAAAATGATTATAAAGAAACAGGTTTTAGAACATAATGTCTATCAATTTTAAAACCTTCAGAAAGTATCCTTACTAAAATCCTTCAGCTTGCCCTAATGCTAGCTGAGATGCCACGTGTTCCTGAAGACTTGCCTAATGAATGAAAAAGCCCAGGGCATCGGTATGGTCAGATGTCTTTAAGGCGTTGCCGTATTCCAAAAAAGTATTATTATGTTAGAGCTTAAGTTAAATATGAAAATAATTAGCTACATATTTTCGTAATTAATGTGCTGCGCCTGCAGCAAAAACAAGTTTGCAAGTTGAAAGCCAAATATAACCCAATGCAACGCAAATAACCCAAAAGCTGAACCCCCGAAAACTTTGCCAAAAACCTGGATTGAAGACCTGCACAGAGACAACTCCATTAGGGCGGCCCACATTTTGTGTTGTTGCTTCGCTTAGCAGGTGCTTTCCCAACGCGCAGTTGCAACTTAATGTGGCAAAAAGGGTGCCGCAAATAAAAAAGAAATAAATAAGTAAATAAACCTAAAAATCATGAGGAAAGTTTTAGTGCAGCGAATCAAGAGTTTTAACATAGGCGCGTGGCTAGAGAGAGAGAGAGAGAGAGAGACCTGATCGGAGACCCGACCCGCATGCAGGACTATCGATTGATGCGTCGCACGAGACAGCAAGCGGCGACATGTGCCGAGGAGTGGTTTTCTTGTTGGGGCAACAACAATAATAACAACAGCAACAGCAATTTAGCATAACTGCGCAAATGGCACAGGCATCATTAAACACATTAACAGACGCAGACACAGAGACATGGGCTAAGAGCTGCAAGCCATGTCGATGGCAGGTGATGGCCAAGAGGCCGACAAACAGTTGCTGAAGCCTGAATGAATGACTGACGAACTGACTGAACGACTGAGCTGTGGCTTCAGCTTTTGCTAAACTGTACGCAGTCCAGCTGCACAGTGGTTTGAGTATTAAGCAAAAAAGTCTAAAGGAAACAATATCTAATGAATCAATGATTAGTTCAATCATTTTGATATATTAAGTTGAAAAAACCCAATTGCGGTTATTTTAAATTCTCCAAACTTGTATGACAAAACAACAAAATTTTATATTCTTAAATTTAATTCCCAGTGAGCTTTAAAAATTACATTTACAATTACATTTAAATGGGGCATTTAAAAGTTTTTAACAAAAACCATTTTAAAATATATTAACACTTTTTGATTTTATTCCTTAAACTTGAAAAAATATAAAAAAAAACACAAGCAAAAATATGGATATGATTTTATAGAGTAAATTTATTCATTTGAAGCACTGTGCAGTGTTGGTTTTAATGAGTTTAACCCGTGCCTGCGGCGGCTAGCAGCCTGTACGTCTTTCCTGCCTGGCACCCCCAGCTCCCCTCATCTTGAAGGTAATTACAAAAGGATGCGCCACAGGATAACAGCTGCCGCGGACGCAGCCGCAGCACGAAATGCCAATTGATTTGCCTGACTCAAAGCTTAGCAGTTGCTGAGAGGCAGCTGAACAACAATTGTTAAGTTTTGTCGTTAGCTCCTGAATGATCCTGGGCGAGTTACACAAACTCCGAATGATTCTAAGGCCTGTGCATTTCTAATGAATTTCATTGTCTCGCTCAAAAAAAAGCACAAAACATAACACAAAATACACACACACACACACACATTCATATATACAAAGAAAGAATAAAAAAAATAAAAGAATCTTGGTTCCAGCTTGAAACTAGTTTGACATCGTCTTTGAAAACCGGTAACAGTTAGGCACCCAGTGCCCAGAGCCCAGGGCCAAGGTTTCCCAGTACTGCCCGCTTGTTGGAAAAAAAAAAAAAAATCATAATAGTAGAATTCATTGAAGCATTGGAAATTATGTTTTGATTTTCCATATGCCGCATTGGCTCCGAACACAGTGAGCTCCCTAACGAACCATAGCAAATTGTCTAATCTGCCAACTGTCTTCACACCTTTTTGACGCATTCCTCGGCATTTGGCTTGATGGGTTACGCTTCTATTGCATATTACAAGCCACCCCATACAACACCCGAAACATATCTAAGTTTCTGCCCTCTAACCCATTCAATGGGCCATTACATGCCACAGTTAAAAACACACATGCACCCAAACTGCTTTACTAATTGTTTGTAATTTGTTTATGTTTGCTATGCAATTTATTTTGTTTGGCAAGGGGTTCTAATCGTCGTGTATGTTATGTGCTGCAAAATGTTAACACATCACTCAATTTTTGTGCCTTTAAAATTACATTTACACCCGTCTAGATGGAAAATAAAAATGATAAATTATAGGCAAACACAGTTTAAGATTGGTAAAAGGGTTCACTGTAACGATCCTTTATGAAAGATTGAGTGGTGCTTTAATTCCACTGCAGTGAACAGCAGGTTTACCTCGAGTGTTCTAGTTTTTAATGATTCTCTCAGCTGTTCCTTATCATTTCAATATCTATCTAACATTATCAAAATCTAATTTATTGTAAAGTTTGACATTCATCTGGCTTCGTTGAAATTCCTCCAGCTCATTTCAAGCAAGCTTTGTATATTTTAACGTTCTTGTAGCATATTATTAATATTTACATCCACTTGAACTACAATTCTTTTCTTTGTGTTTTAATGTGAACAAGATGCGAACGTTTTCAGGTTTTACTTAGCATCGTGTCAACGTATCCAATACATACATTCATAAATATGTATTTAATAAAGTTATAAATTTGAACAAAAATAAACGTGACATTGATCTACAGCCATTGGGTGAATCACAAACGATCGTCCGTTTGTTTCTCACAGTTCCGTCCACAGCCTTTCGAACAAACAGAAGGAAGTGTTCCTCCTTTCAGTACTTTGAGACAGTTTGCGTAAATTTCGGCAATTTCATAAAAGCCAGAGCTACTTAAAGTGAACTCGGACAAACTTTATGATCACTAAAAAACAACCATATCAAAGCAAATAAAATCAGACAAGAACAACATGTGAACGATTGCAAATTACAAGCAAAGATCCACGGCCAAAGTCTGTAGTTGTGTCTGAATCTTTGTCTGTACGTCTGCATGTTTGTCGGTTGGTTAATATCTGGCGATCAGGAGGACGCATTGAACCAGGTTTCTTTTTCTTTCTGATGCCCTATCGGTAAGTATCGTAAACTTGTCATTCAATTTGTTTTGTTGAATTAAAAATTTAACTAAATTAATATCATTTGCTTTAAGTTTTCATAAAAGTTGTTCTAGATTGCTTTATTAAAAAAAAAGTTTTGTATTAGAAAGTTTGGTTTTTTTCTATAGATAAAACATTTGAAAATATTGGGTCCTATCGCAAATCACAATATATATAGTCGAGTTCATTACAGATCATTAATAAATTTGTCATAATACTTTTAAACAAGCTCGTAATATTTCCCATTACATAATAATACACTTTTAGGTTTTTTTTAATTTTATTTCTAAATGCCTAAGAGCATTAATTCTTCTGCATTTGGAGGAGAATTTGTTTTTGTTTTCCTTATTTTTTTGGGTTGATGCTGGCAGCTGCTTCTTTATTTTATTATTTTTTTTTTGGTTTGTCATCATTACGAAAAGGAAGCTAAAGACAAACGGATATGCGCTGCACATCAAGCAACTGTTTTTTTCTTCGACTTTTTTTTTTGGTGGTTACTGCTTTTGGGGCTTTTCACTTCTTGGCGTAAAATAAATTGTGCGACAGGTGCGACGATGTCGACAACTGAACCAAAAAAAAAAGAAAAAGAAAAGAAAACAAAACAAACCTTAACCACAGAATCTGTTTGAGATGCAAGCAAAGCTTTGGCCACATTTGTGTGGGAGCGAAGCTTTCGATCCTTATTATTATTTATTTTTTTTGTTGGCTTTCGATCTGGTTCGATCTTACAGCTGCGCATAATTGCCAAGAAACTCCTTCAGTCTCTGAGAGCATTTACAAGACGCAGCTGTTACTTCCGCCTGAATGAGTTTTGGTCTTAAATGGTTCGAATGGGTAAACGTTGCACTGGCTTACAATAAGCTGGCTACTTAGCCATGGTTGCTTCATGCGCTCTTGATCCTTTATTATCTTACTTCAGTTCAGTTCTTTTCTAATGCTAATCCTGCAAAGACCCCAAAAAACTGAGCTCAGTTTTCTACCTGCTACTTATTTGGCATTGGTTCTGCTCTGGATCTGCTTGCGGGTGTTTCAGTTGGCGTGTCTGCGGGTCCTATTGAATTAATGTGCTGCATTAGCAGCAAACAGGTTTGAGACATCCTTTTTTTTATATTTTTCGTTGTTATTCATTTCTTACTAGAAATACTTAAGGTGAGAGGCTCAACGATCATGGATCATGCTACGTTTTTTTTTTTTGGTTTTGTTTTTTGTAAGGGTTATAAATTTGTGTTGTTGCCAAACGCACGTAGGATCTGGCTAATATTGTCCAAAATAACAGGTGTTGACTGATTAGTTTCAATGGCGCGATCGCCCGAACGGCATTACATAGCATGTGCATACATATATGTATGTATACCCCGAAGCACGTATCAAATTGATGACTGATGATTGTACTATCCATTCATCTCACTCCAAACTTCATCCTACATTTCACCTGTAAGCCGATACAGCTTTGGGTACAGTCGCAAACTGCTTGGCAGTCAGGCAGATGTTTGCATATCGTACTCAAGATCGCCGCACAATTCTTTTAAAAGCAAATGCTCGTTTAAGTATTTGTCTGGCCATCCTGGACATGCTGGACCTGCAGCTGGTTTGCTTCATATTTTGCATTTCGAAATGCAAACAACGAACGAAACAAATGGAACAAAAACATTTTTGGCAAACACAAAAGGATCGCACACAAACACACGCACATAAGGCATCCTGCTGCAGCCGGGACATGGTACGTTAGCTGCAAGTCCTGCGATTACACGGCACAAAACCGTTTCCGTTGATTTATTTTTATGATCCACAGTCTGTATATGTACTTTCCTTGCCTCTGTCTCGTGATTGATCTCCAGTAAAATTTGTTTGTGGCTTAGCAAAAAATACAAAAGGCCATCGTACGAAAGAACCTAAGAAACTGCAGTCTGACAAAATAAGATAGCTAACAGTAGAAAGTAGTTGTATCGGACTCGCGAATATTATCAGCTGTACTGTATGTGATCTTGCACAAGCAAATTTTCCATTTCATTTACCTTGGACGCAAATTTCTTTTTACGAAGATCAATCAATTCATCTGTCGTATAAATAATGTTGTAAGATTTTCCCGTGGTGGTAAATAGCTACAGCCTTTGCTACAGATCTTTAAGAAGCTGTTACCGCCATCATTCATAATTTACACGAATTTGATGAAGATGTCATGAAGAAATGCGGGAAAACATTTGCCTAAAAGTGGTGAATCATACCTTTAAGCCATGAGAGATGTTTTACACATACCCCTTTGTTTTTATATTTAGTTAAAGCCCTTAAAGATTTTTGTACCAGGAAGGAATCTTTTTTTAGGCTAAGAATTATTAAAAATAATTATAAATTACTATAAAAAGCGTAAGGTAAGTGAGGAACTGAATAATTTTTTTTTCGCTTCACTAAAATCTACAAATTAAAGTTTCAATTTACATCTAAATACCTGTTAATTCTGCTAATAACCAACACGATCTCCTCCTATGATCAAGAATAAGTAAGAACATATGTGAATCAACATCTCATTGTGGCGTCAATGAACTTGACTGTGAATTTGCAGTTGCTACACTGTTTCAAAAGTGAGATCTTTATACAGATCAACGATCGATGATCGTCGTCAGATACTCATTCTGCTGTTTGCAGTGCGAATGATGTGTTTGTTCAACAAAAACAAAACGCTGTGCACAAATGTAACTAAAATTTTGTTTACACTTAAGTACCTAAAAGCAAATCAAGCGAGCAGCGCAAACGCCTTTTTCAAGTTCATGCTGGGAGCATCCTTTCAGTCGTCACGATTCATGGGCGAACGCGGCTTGCAGTTCAAAAGACATTTTTGAGAAATTAAAATATATTTATATGAATATGCATAAAACCAGGCATTTTAATATGAAGCGCAGCTTTTGATATTTGATTTAAAAACTTCCGGTTTTGATTTTTCGCAATCGTAATTTGATCGGTTTATGTGTTGGGATCTTCGCATAAAGTTGGCAAAATTAAGACACAAGCAACAGCTGCCTGACGCTTGGCTAAAAGATAAGCCAGAAAAACAGAAAAAAAAGAGGACAACTTGGAATCTTACCAATTACACGTGCAACCGTTAAAGAATCAACATCGCACAACACAAAATCCAATTCAAAATCAAACGAACAATTAAACGGAAATGTCACAGAACGAAATTCTTGTTGTTTGTTGCAATTCCCAACAACAAAATACTGAAAATTTAAATATGAATGCAATTTTTGCCTAGGGCACACATGCACACTCACACATGTGTGTATAATTATGAAGCCATGGGCTGTTACTACCTCGTGTCAGGAAACCCGCGAGACACAAAGGCGCAAAATGCAATGCTAAAAAAGCCTACCCAAATCAAAGACGACAAGGACAAGGGCAAGGACAAGAACAACACTGAGCATAAGGATGAGAATGTGAATATGCGAGCATAAGGACAAGAGCACAATTTTAAGCTGCGCACAAAATGGCAAACAAATCAAAAAAAAAAAAAAAAAATGAAAACAAGAAAAGCGTGAGAATCGCTTCGTTATCCACGACGCAGTTCCGAAATTCCAATAACAGCATCTGATAGAAAGTACTGCGCGACTAACTAATGTTATGGTATCCACTGAGGCACAACACAGCGCATCCTTTGTACAGCTGAGAGTACGAAGCCTGATGAAGAGAGCGAGAGAGAGAGAGAGCAAGTGAGAGAGAGCGAGAGAGACAGAAAGAGTGAGCCACCCCATTGCCTTAAGCATTGTCCTAGTTGTGTTTTCAATGCGCAAAATTTTCATCTTGGGGTTGCATAAATTATACAACAGATTAAAAACCAAATGCGTAGTTTGATTGCTTTTCAACAAGTTTTACGCATTTTTGAACGATTCGTTTTTGGTACAGTTTTTAATGGGTTTTTGCAAGGGGTGTAGGATGGTGTAAGAGTTGTATCTTAATGTGGAAAGGGTTGCTTAAATAACTTGATTCCTGAAGATTGTGATAATAATATAGGGAGAATATCTTGTTACGTTTCCTAAGTAAATTGGAGTTGAAAAAAGTAAAAAACATTTATTATTTAAAATAAATTGTTTGAATACATATTTAAAAGCAAATTTATTTGTATAATTCTCAAGTTCAAAGTAACGCACTTAATTTTTTTTTTTAATTGTTAGATTAGAAATCTTTGTTGCTGAAGAATTGTCATGTTTAAAACGAAACATCCTTAAAATTAAGCACTTAAACATTTGTGAAAATATATATATTGATAATCAAACTTATCGCACTTTCAAATAAGTGTTAAGCATTAACAAAAAATATAAGATTGCACCATTAACAATTCTTAAATTTCATTAAATTATTTAAGGGTTAAAAGAAATTATCATCTCGTACAACTCCCAATGAATGAACTATTATTTTCCACAGTGTAGTACTAGTTGTACATCAATTGTTTGGCAATAAAACCAACCCCACAACGAATGGGTAGGCCAAACAGGAACCCAGTTTATAGATGAGCTACGAACAAAATAAACAATAGGAAACATGGCACAATAATTGTACCAAAGTTCGACTTTGGGCAGCATGAAAGGAATGCGCAGTTCGCATTAAGGATTTCAATGGCAAGGATTATGCGTAGAACCCAAAAAACAAAAACGAAGATGACAATCTAAAAGGAAACTCATATATTGAATTCGCTGTGAGAGTGCGTAATTATTGTTTTACGATTGGGGTTGCGCGGTTGCCAACAATCGCGAACGCATCATTATAGGGTTGGGTCCAAGGACAACAACAAGTAGCAGAAGCAGCAGCTAAAGCAACGGCTGCATGCCAGGACATGTATGTCTCTTACGAAAGTAGATCACAATGCGATGTGAATCTCAAAGGGGCAAGAGGGTGGGTTTATGAATAAATAATAATCAAGTTGAACCTTGAAGCAAAGGTAAATAATAATTAGGTTTGATCCACACCCATAAACACACACACACACACACGTGTTGCTCAAAACGGGATAGCAAGGATTCGTTCGAATAATTGCACACAGCTGCCGCTAACGATATCTAGAGCAGCAGCTGCAGCGAGCTGTTGCTGTCAAGAAGCGTCACCACGTGCCAAGGTGACTCAGCTGAAGGAGCAGCAGCAGCAGCAACAGGAGGCAAAGCTATTATCCTGCGGGTCGACCATCTTTTTATTTTTGTGTAGCTCTTAACTTGAAAGAGGCAGCTGCTCCACGATCAGGATGAAAACATGACTCTCTCTCCCTATCTCTCTTACGTTCTCTCTCTTCTCTCCTTGTGGCAACCAGTTGTTGCGCCCTAAGCTTGCAGCAAGTCCATCCTTTGTCCTTTAAGAAAGCTGCCAAGCAATAACAACAGATGTGTTTTTTGTTTTCTTGTTGCTTTAGGAACGTGTTTCCAAACATGATTTATGGCTGATCTGCTTCTGCTGCTGCTGCTGCTGCTACTACATGTTAGAGTTTCCTAGAGCATTGTTTGCCACACATTGACCGACCAGCTGGCTTGATATGGTTTGGCCTGAACCCAAAAGCATCTTTAAGAAATGTCTTTAACAGAAACCGGTCTCATATCTCATTTCAGTTGCTTTTGTGTCGTTTTTATGGCGTGTTATGATTTCGTATTACAATTAGCTATACAAAAGGCATGCTGCCTATTCCTTTTTTATTCATTGTCTTTGACCCTATAAATTTCTATGCAGCGCATTAAACTTGTCACAATTCTGCAGTTAAGTAGACATTAAAGAATCGACCCAAAAATGCCTATGATCCAAGGCTCAGTGAGCACTTCATTAGCTATTGCTTGACGCTCCACACACTTTATACATTTTGCAACTGGCCAACTAGACTCTATTGCCATAATCATAAAAGTCATGCGAACATGAAATGCATGGTGCATGGGATGGCATCGTTGTCGATTGACGCCTCCAGGCACCACTTAAGACAAATAACTTACACACCTATCGACAGGCACACACACTTCTCCCTGAGGCAACAGCTTGAGATGATCGCGTGTCGAAGTTATTTAACACGACACGAACACGAGCTTATGCAACAAGAGTACACGACTAGTTTTTTGTTATATGTACATATGTACATACATGTCTTACATTGCAATATAACATACATATATGTAATATAAAAAGTCAATATTTATAACGCATTTAGCAAAAATTTCAAAATAAAGTTTTGCTTTGTAAGCTCCTAAAAAAAATATCAACATCTATATAAAAAAGAAAGAAAAAAATATTTATAGCACGAGTTCAACACTAGCAAGAAAAAACGACCAACTGGATGCAGCAAAGTCGCGCGCCTTCGTTTAGTTGACGCATTTTCAATTAGTTTTAGATCAGAACTAATTGAATTCATTTTAGCCATCTCGGCGCATTGCAGATCGAATCGCAGGCAATCTTATCTTAACAGTTATGATGTTCCCCCGTGCTTTGGCTTGTTTTGGCATTCTGCGCCAAAATTTATTGACAAAATTTGCAACTGAGATTGCATAGGGAGGCTCCAGCTTCTATAAAACTGATGTTGTATATCCAGTAGCCAGTAAGAGTGGTAAGAGGTAGTCAGAACCTGCCATCGGCACATGTGAAATCTATGACCATACCTGTGCATAATAAATGGAGCACTTGTGCAACGGCAGCGTCAACGGCGGCGCATGCAAAGCGACAGGTAAATGGCACACACAAAAAAGGTTAACAAAAACTTAAAGGCAGGCAAATCGCTTTCTGGCTGAATAGCTAACTGCAGCAGCGCCAAAGCTGGTCAAGTTTTTTTTTTTTTGTTGTGAATAGCTGCCGTGCATGGCAATGGCATCTGGACACAACAAGTGGCGCTGTCCGCCACAGCAAAATAGAAAAACAACTGACTTTTCAAATTGAATGAAAACGTTGCTGTTTTCCAGACACAAGCTGAATGCTGTGACTGTGAATACTTTCCAAGCTACTGGGTGACCAAATCGCGTAACAGACAATTTAAACGGATAACATATTTATTTTAACAGTTCACAGCACTACCATTAAAGTATCGAAACGACGTGAGAAATCGATAGTTGTATGTGCGTTTTTTATGGCTTATCATTGTTATTGCGCAGGTTTACTATTTTTAAATGAGATAATGTGGTACACATGGGAACATGACGTCAGTTGAGGTGTTGTTTAAAAATGATCAAAACATATGAAATATATCTTTTAAGATAATGAAAAAATCACAACTGTTTTATTTTATTAAGCTTAAAAATATATTTTTGCTTATATATATGGTCTATTTATTGTTTTGATCAGCTTTCAGTTTGAAAAGGCAGCCACGCGGGGTTGGGAAAAAAAATCCCCCCGCCGGGGCAACCAAAAAAAAGAAAAGGGGGGGGGAAATTGTTTTTTTTTTTTTCGACTTGTGTTCGGCTGAGCTCAATAACGCGCAGTATTCGCGGCTTGATGTTTCGTTTGTCCAACTTTCGGAACTGTTTTAGATATCAATATAGAATATTTTCACTTATATACCGCTGTTGAGAATGTGACGTCATACGTTGAGAGACAACTTACTGCAAACGCGTTTAAGTAATGACCTCTGCATTCACTTGCATTCCCCTGCTGTAATCAAAATCAATTGAATCCAATCAAAATACAAACAAGCGCCAAGTAAAAAGCCACACTTCACTCAGTAGTGGACAGTGCTTTTAAATATCAGACAAGGTGATCCAAAACTTTTCTTGTCCTATACGGTGAACGATAACGTTAATTTTATATGACCGGCAACCAGTTGCCGGCACTTTAGCAACAACAACAACAACAAACAGCGATAAAAACATTGATTTGTCGCCAAAACCAGATAACAGTCGATACCAAAATGCTACGAAAACTCAGTACATTAAAGGTCAGCAGAATGCGTGGTTTTTCGGCGCTTGTGCAAACCAAGGCGCTGGTCAACGGCAATTGGATTGATTCCTGTAGCAAGCAGACATTTGAGGTGCACAATCCTGTAAATGGCGAAGTCATTGGAAATGTGCCAAACATGACAGTTGAGGATGCCCAGCAGGCCATAAATGCTGCCAAACAAGCATACGAGTCCAAGGAATGGCGCTCCTTGACTGCCAAGGATCGATCCAATATGTTGAAGGTAATTAAAGTGAGAATATATACATATCTTTTAATTTCTTATCGTATTCAGCCTCTTGCAGAAATGGAACAAACTTATCGAGCAGAACTCACAGGAAATAGCTGAAATTATGACTGCCGAATCGGGCAAACCGATTAATGAGTCCAAGGGCGAAGTTGTCTATGGAAATGCATTTGTGGAGTGGTTCGCGGAGGAAGCGCGTCGCATTTATGGTGAAATCGTGCCCAGCAGCACAGCCAACCGCGAAATAATTGTTATGAAACAGCCCATAGGTGTTGCAGCTTTGATAACGCCCTGGAACTTTCCGCTGGCGATGATAACGCGCAAGGCAGGCGCCGCTTTGGCAGCTGGCTGCACAGTGGTGATCAAACCGTCGGAGGATACGCCACTGACGGCACTCGCTTTGGCCAAGCTGGCCGAGGAGGCTGGCATACCGCGAGGCGTTATTAATGTGGTGACCACCAAAAAGGCGGCACCCATTGGTGAACTTTTCTGCAAGAGTCCGGATGTTCGAGGCATTTCCTTTACGGGCTCCACTCAGGTTGGCAAACTGCTATTCCGCAACTGCGCCGATGGAATAAAGCGTGTGTGCCTGGAGCTTGGTGGAAATGCGCCTTTTATTGTCTTTGATTCGGCCAATGTAGAGAAGGCTGTCGATGGTGCCATGGCATCCAAGTTTCGGAATTGTGGCCAGACCTGCGTATCGGCGAATCGCTTTTTTGTGCAGGAGGGCGTCTACGATAAGTTTGTGTCGCAGTTAAAGCAACGCGTGGAAGCTCTAAAGATCGGTGATGGCAAGTCGAGTGATGTGCAAATCGGACCATTGATCAATAAAATGCAATTCGATAAGGTCAGCGGCTTTGTAGAGGATGCGCGCAGCAAGAAGGCCAATGTCATAGTGGGCGGAAAGGCTCTGCAGGAGTTTGGCTCACTCTTCTACGCACCCACAATAGTCACAGATGTGCCTCCGTCGGCGCAGCTCTACACCGAGGAGGTCTTCGGACCCGTCGTATCCATCATTAAGTTCAAGGATGAGGCAGAGGCAGTGCACCAGGCAAATGACACACAGCGTGGACTTGCTGGATATTTCTATAGTGATAATCTACAGCAGGTGTTCCGCGTTGCCAAGCGCCTGGAGGTGGGCATGGTTGGTGTCAATGAGGGCATAATTTCCGCCCCAGAGGCACCGTTTGGTGGTGTCAAAGAGTCTGGCATTGGACGGGAGGGTTCCCATCACGGCATCGATGACTACGTGGATATTAAATATATATGCATGGGCAATCTCAAATACGATTGAACTTCATTAAATTGCCACGCGCTTAAGCCTTAAGTAGCAGTCTTCCACTAGATAAAAGCTTGTTTGTTGTAAATTCACGCGGTCTAAAATGCAAACTATAAATGATAATAAATTTGCACAAAAAGAAAAACTTCTCCAGCTTATTAAATTTTTGCTTGTATTCTACTAAATCCATATATTAAATATTTGAATTGTACGATATTCAATGAAATTGCTTACTGTTTGCTTACCAACACTTAATTTAGTCGCTCGACCGCCACATTTCATTATTAACAGGAGCTGCTCCACAATTAACATAACATACCCACAACATACTTTTTTTTCTTAAAAATTTTAGCATTTTATTTTAAGTGCTTTTATATTTGTTTGTTGTTGGCATGGTCATAAAATTGAAAAAATTAAATACTGTGTTAAGAAAACATATTTCTTGTAAAAAATGCATACCTAGCTTTGCACCAAACGCTCTTACAAACTTACTAGCGCATTAAATTGAATAATAAGAACAAGCGCGCCATAAGAGCAAGGGAGCTAAAATGAACAATAAGTATGGAACATTGCTCACTTGTTCAGTTGGGTGAACAACTCTTTTTTGCTCACGCACTCATAAGCTACCCAACACTACTGTCTGCGCAAGTGCTGATTTGCTTCCAAGTGCAATTTGTTGAGGCAATGTCTGATATAATTGTAAGTAAATTGTTAATTACTATGAGTCAACTAATAAAAAATGCTGCTGTGCAAAGAAATATTACTTATAACTTTAAGTACATTTAATGTATTTTAATAGCATATTGCCACTGCGTCTGCAGGCAGCCAAGATGCCGGCAAGTGAAATTTTTTGCATTGCATTGTTGTTGCCGTCGCAGAAAGTAAAATGTTTGTTTGTGCATATTCAGATAGTTAAAATGTAAGACTCAAAAATGTACATACTGTAATTTACTGCCTGTCCATTAGCTTAGTCGGTGCACTGTCGTTACCACAGCGACGCTAGACAGACACGGACAGTGGACAGAGGACAGACACACAAACAAAGGTACAATGACTTGTAGATTTTTGCAGCAGAGACTGCAAATTGTTAAGAAAGGGAATGGGCGAGTGGGTGGGAGTGAGGCATAAAGAGTAGTGGTGAATGCGCATTTGTGTATGGCATGTGTTTTGACCATACTAAATGCCCGTTTCTCTCTCTTTTGGCACACGTTGCACATTTATTTACATTTGGTACATATTGCCAAAAAATCGAACTTGCTTCCTGTAGCAGTCAAATTCGCGCATGCATGTTATACAGTTCAACTCGCTAATATTGAAGCCTCCTAGACTTAACTAAGTAGCTTCAGCTACGCTTACAATAACAACCAATTGGCACTACTAGCGACAACAACAACTGCAATATGGCCTGCGCACCTCTTTTGCTGGAGCAATTCATATATAGAAAGCGCAATTTCGCTTTTGCTTTCGTTCGCCATCGTTTCTTTGTGTTATGTAAACAATCGGTGTGATCGATCTTTATTCTAGTCCTAATAAATGAATTTACTAATATGAATATTTTCCTAATTTTGTATACATCACAGCTAATACGTGTGCAGTCTGCAGAGGGCATCAAGCGTGTCGAGATCTCGCCAAAATCAAATCTCAAGCAACTCTACGACATCGTACAAAATGCACTCAAAGTCGATGGCTTTGGCTTATTTATGGAGCGCAATTTTTCTACAGAGCTGCAAGCTAGTGGCTCACAGCTGGTGAGCACCATACTCAAGCATGGTGACATGTTGTATCTTAAACAAATGGCTGGCACTTCATCACGCGTAAGTCTCCTAATTCTAAATTATTTGCACCTACTAAAAAACGTTTTTATATGAAGCGCGCGAGCACCACAGCCATTGATAATATGACATTCAAAAGCGCAGGCCAACTGTCCACTGAGAAGAGAACTAATAACGCACGTCCTTCCATTGATGTGATCGAGGATGCGGTGGATCAACAACTGCTTAAATCTGATGGCACCATCAAGAGAGAGCGTGATAGCAAACTGTAAGTTGCTTATAGCTCAAATGTTAATGTAGAGCTAGATTGTTATAAGTTAAGAAATGCATTAAATCATTTTCCACAGTTGCCATCATAATGCAAATGGACGCTGTGTGCATTGCTCCCCATTGGAACCGTACAATGAGAGTTATTTAAAAGAGCATAACATCAAACACTTGTCGTTCCACTCATACATACGCAAGCAGACTTCGGGCATGGATCATGGCAAGTACTTTGTATTCGATGACATCAATTGCCGCATTAAGCCCGGCTGTCGGGAGCATCCACCGTGGCCCAAGGGCATCTGTTCAAAGTGCCAGCCATCGGCCATAACACTCAATCGCCAGACATATCGCCATGTGGATAATGTTATGTTTGAGAATACCAAAATAGTGGAGCGCTTTTTGAACTACTGGCGCACCACAGGACATCAGCGCATGGGCTTCTTGTATGGCACCTATGAGCAGCATACGGATGTGCCACTCGGCATACGCGCCAAGGTAGCAGCCATATATGAGCCGCCACAAGAATCATCACGCGATTCGATCAATATCTGTCCAGATGAGGCCGCCCAAGAAGTTGATGCTGTAGCCAAAGCATTAGGGCTTAAAAAGGTGAGTGGCTTTTCAAATGTTGCTTAAATTTGATAAGAAAATTTTTTCTTTAATAGATTGGCTGGATATTTACGGATCTGATCACAGAAGATGCCACTGCAGGCACTGTAAAACATATTCGCGGTATTGAGACACATTTTTTGACCGCTCAAGAGTGCATATCGGCTGGTGAGCTGCAGAATCGCCATCCCAATCCTTGTAAATATGCTACAAATGGTACGTTTGGGTCAAAATTCGTAACAATTTGTGTGACTGGTGAGTGCAGATACAAAAATATAATTTAAGGATCGATTATTATCACTTCTTATTTAAACAGGCGATCAGACTAAGCAAGTGCACATGGAGGGCTATGCTGTGTCTGCTCAGTGCATGGCTCTGGTGCGTGATGATTGTCTTATACCCACTAAAGATGCACCCGAATTGGGTTATGTGCGTGAATCAACCGACAAACAATATGTTCCGGATGTTTTTTACAAGGTAGGTGTCTAGTTCATTGTTTTCGATAGTTCGGGCAGCTTTTTAAGTCTATTCTAATTAAAATAATTTAAAGGGATATGCTTGATTGTCCAACAGTTGATACATAACTCTACATTCGGAGTTTGTTATATAAAGCCCGGCCTTATTTTTTTCTTTTACATCCTCCCAAAACAGTGTTCCAATAAAGATTTCTGGAACAAGATTTATTGAAAACATTGAAATTACAATTTGCACATAAAGAATTGAAATAACATATATATTTCTTTGCTTTGTTTATGTCAAATGCGTATATTTATATACCGCCAATTATATTTGCTTTTCGGCAAGTTAATATGATGTGTGCGGCCTTTTGTCAATTTATGATAATCCGCTCATATATTTCAATATAAAGTTGACATTTTTATCGAATTGTACTTTGTGCTGCTCACCATTGCTCTGTCTGTTATTTACTTAGTCGGTTATTTTAACGCTTCTGATTCTTTTGCATACATTTATAGACATTTAAACACATAGTTAATATAACCATCACACCAATACACAATACAATTTTAAACTTTAATAAACTTCTTAACATTTAGATAGTAGAGAATACTAGCTTAAGATGCAAATTCAAATTAAATCATTTAAAGAGAGCTTAACATTTGGTTTAAGTTATTTCTTAAATTTTTGGCAAAATATTTTCAGTAGAATTTTACACCTCTACGCCTTCTTGTTATTATATCACATTCTAAAATTCAATCCCTTACATCGCAATCCTTAATTTTGTGTGTGTGTTTAAAGCTCATTTAATTTTCAAAAAGTTGCGCTGTGCCATTGTACTTTTCATATCATTATTATTATATTTCGCTCTAACTATCCTAAAATATAAATTCGAAACCTTTTATGTTTTCAATCAAAATCTACAAATAACTGTTAAATTGAATTTTAATAAACAACTAGTATTATAAATCCAATTAAAAATCATATTAAAGGGACAACTAAGAAAACTGAGAAATTCCTTGTTTTACTATGTCCTAGTATTTAAAATATTAGTTTCTGTCTTTTCGCAAATATACTTTTCTTTAAACTGTTTTGATTAATTACTTTTCTTAACTATTTTGATAACCTTGGTTTCACTTTCTTGAATGTGACGTTCACCTTTATGCTTTGACCTTTAGTTCCAAGATTTTGGATTGTTCTTAACAAGCAGAGTAAATTTTCTTTATGCATAATGTTACAAAGATATTTAATTTTTATGTTGAAGCACATAAGACGCGATAATTTTCGTTCTGTTGTTTAAATCAAATTGTTTTGTAGATTTAAATTAAGATGGATGCCTATGCATTAGGCTTAAACCTTATGTTAATTTACATTTCGCTTAAACTTTATTTCGGTTGCAAGTTATTTCTTTGCGCAGGTAACGTTGTAGCACATTTCACCAGTTCGGTGTTTTATATCGAATTAAGCAACAAACATAAATAGTACTTTTATGTGAAAAACATTACTTTGTTATGCTCAATCAATTTCATTTCTTTGGCTTAATAATACACATGCATATATTTTGTAGACTCCGATGTTTGCCTATTTTAGGTATTTTTTGAAAGTTCTTAAGTATATACTTTTACTACCCTGTAGTCAAAAGTTTTAGTGTAGTTTTACATATTTTGTTCAGCGTTGATAAGTCTGAGCTTAATTTACTTCTTATTTAATATGGACAAAAAGGTTGTTTTGTTCAAAATGCTCCTCTTAAATATATATCTAAAAATTTATTACAGGTTATTATCTAGTCGACTGTGTGCCAAACAATCATTACATTATTGGATAAATTTAAAACGTTTTTTTTTCAAAAAATGATTTCTTGTAAAATGCTTATCAAATGTTTTTTGTCCAATCCAAACTGTTGTGTAGTTTTAGCAAATATAAGTTATGAGTTGTGTATATGGTATGTACCCTTTCTTATTGAACGGTTTGGACAACATTCATTATGTAGTATTGTAGAGTTAACTACCAAACAATCAAAAAAAAGTACTATATTTAATTTTGGTAATATGTTGCTGAAAGCAGAGCTTAAATTAGTTAAAGACTTTTACGAATTAATGTCCAAATGCCATTTACTTTTGTCGACTCATAGGAGTGGCGGCGATAAAAGCCTTTAGAAGCTGGCGCGACGATACTCGCCACAATTTTTAATTATTGTGTGCAACAGGGGGTATCCTGCAGCATTGCCAGTGTTGGCGACTTTATCCAGCACATCAATGCCAGACACAATATAGCCAAATATGGCCGTAAATGTGCTTATATCATTAAGTACCATGCGAAATTGGCTGCCCACAAATCCACAATTATCGTAACGCTTCTGACCGCGTCGCATACCAACTGTGCCACGTCTCGCGAACAGCCCAGATTCATCGGGCATAAAGAAATGATCGTCGAGAGCGGCATAACCACCACGACCAGTGTTCATCTCAAAGTCGCCCGTTATGATGCTCTCATTGCTCCAGGCTTGAAATATATCGCAGCCCTTATAGCCAAATCCACGCTCATGCATAACTAGAGCACGAAAGTTCTGTGCCATAAGTGGCGCCACATCGTTTCGCACCTCAATCAGAATACGACCAGCTGGTTCCCTTTCGATTTCCATGTCCAGATAGTAGACCGGATAGCTTGAGCTGTGTGGCTGCCGCGTTAGTCGCACGGGCTTACGAGGCGGAGTCGTGGCAGCAAATATAGCTGCGGTTGGTGCGGTTTCTGCCGTTTTTGATGTTGACGAAAGTGCCGATGTGCTGGGCAAATTAAAAGTCACATAACGCTGTGTTTGTGTACCTGAATGCCGTCGTATTGGCACATACGATTTTTCTTTTTCCCGCTGCTTCTGTTGCTCCAGCGTCTGGCGCTGCTGCATCACCTGCGTCAGATGAGTCTCAAGAGAACGGCGGTCCACTTTTGTCTTCTTAAGCTGATTATCAATGTGATTGCTGTAGCAGTTTTTCTCAAAAAGCGATGGTGTTGGATTTGTGCTATAATTGATGTTGCTGCTGTTGCTACTGGGCCCGATATAATTGCAATCGAAATTGTTACAAGGCCCATTGTTGCTGTTGAATTGTGACGTCTCTAACGGTGGCATTGCTACCTGTTGCATCTTCTGCTGCACTGGCTGCTGTAGCATTGGCTGTTTTAACCTATGTTGCACTGACTTCTTAAAGTTTTGCTGCATTGGCTCTTGCGTCTTCTGCTGCACTGGCTGCTTGAATTCCCGTAGCAATGGCTGTTTCCACTTCGGCACTTGCTGTGCTGGCTGTTGTACTGCTTGCTGCATTGGCAGCCAAATTGGCTCAACATCCTGCTGAATCTCTTGCTGCTCTGGCTGCGACTGCATGATTTGCTGAATTGGCTGTTGCACCGCCGGTAACGGAGGCCTATCCACCAACACTGTTTGCTGCATTTCACACCAAACTGCATAGATGCAGTAGTTGGTCAACAGCAGTGCCGGTGGCGGTTCCACATTGTCCGGTGGCAACTGGCATGGCTGAAGTCGTAGCGTCATGAGTCTGCGATGCAGTCGCCCAAAATCCAATACCTCCATGCCATTCTCTCGTACTCCAGCACGCATGCGACAAATATAATAGGTTTCTAGCAGCTGCTCCTGAAATGTGCAACGCTGGTGATGCAGCGTTTTTAGCAGAAGTAGCAGACTGCCAACTGTCTGTTGACCCGCGATGATTTTACGCTGCGTCTCATTCTTGGCGCTTAGCCACCAGTTGCGCATGTGAATGCTGCGCAGTGTTGAGCTATGGGTGAGCATTTGATCGGTGATATGTTGGTGCATCGTGTTGCAAGCGTCGATCAGTCGCCGCAGCAGCGTCATATCAGACAAGGCCAACAATGAAGAATGTGCAACGCAATCCTCAACCTTCGCCAGCTCATTGCCAAGCAGCTGACGCAGCAGTTCGGTCAACTCCAGATGATGGGTCACCTCATGATTCTTGTGCTCTACATCTTTGGAGCAGTCACAGCACATTAACCTCTGGCAAGTGTGGCACCAAGTCGTATTGGATAACTCATGCACAGGGCATTGCCTTATGCCATGACTTAGCAAAGTTTCTACGTTCATCTGATCCATCCAATTGCCATAGGGTGCCTGGTTGTTGGGATTCCGGCCGTGATCCAAGATAATTGGCGGCTGCAACTGCAACTGCTGCTCGTTTTGCTGATGCATCATGGCTATGCCCAGTTGAAGGGCAGGCAACTGCTTGAGCAAAAACATCAAAGACTCATTTGTGGGTAAATTACACATCGTTGGCAGTGGCGTCTTTAGACCACATCTTGGGCACACCACCTCGAGACAGCCACTAAGCAGCTGCACACAGGCGGCACAGAAGCAATGATAACAGCGCAATTCCTTGGGAAAACGTGAAGCATGTTGTGAACTATAGCTGCCACGGCACAAGCTGCAGCTGAGCAGTTTAATAAGTTCTTTTGGTATATCCATGTTGGTTTCTAAACAGAAAAAATATCAACAAACGAAAATTATGGCAGTGAAAAATGTGCGTATTGAAATATTAAATTCCTAATGCATTTATAGTTTCTCAGTCAAAAGATTCCAAGCTTAAAAGCTTCTATAGATATAATAAAATAAATTTGAAAATTCAACCAACATATGCTTGCCTTTTTGAAAGGGCAAACAAAGACACCTACACTACGAACACGCGTAATTAACAAGAATAGAAAGCCAATAACCATATCGATTGTGGCACACAATTATCTATGCATATACAGTATTTAATAGACATGAGTACTTGGAGTATACATTATTAAACATCTTAATATGCCAATTGTGTGGAGCAAGGTATATAGCCGTGATATATAGCGTTAAAATATGTCTGTTTGCTGTTTATTTTTAAATTCACTTTGTACGTTTTTCTGCTACCCTTTTCTAATGCTCTTTATTCTCTCTACACTACTGCAGTCTTTTCACGCTTTACTTTTTATGCAAATTTTGCACGAATATAAAAGCTTGCTTTAGTTTTAGCATATAAACTCTCCCAAACACCAGACAGTGCATGTTTGTTTCAAATTATCGTACACTCTTCCCATTTCCGATGCACACATAAAACCGACATCATTAAAATCTTGAACTTGAATATTTGGAGCTTGTTTTAAAAACTATAGCTCGGAGTTATCGAAGTCTGAAGTTTGTCTTAATGCGTTCAAAATAGATTCTATAAGAACTATCTCGACTTGAGCCTTCTAACTTAATTCCTATTGATCTATAGTTTAACTGCAATTAAAGCGATGTATATAAATATATTTGCTTGGCAATTTAAATCGTTTGTTTTTACGCATGTGTATTCTTTTTGTGTGCGCCCTTCGACATGGCGAAAACAATTTATGTATGCATTTCTCACCCTTGCCACTTTAACACAAACTTTCCCATAAAAATCATGAGAAACGTGCCATTTGAAATTTGGAGACCATTTAATATTTTTAGTTTACCCATATATTAATTAGAGCCGCTTGACCTTATCCCGATTGTTGGTCAATCAACATGCTATTAAATATATTAATGGAAAGTATCATAGTATCATTTATGCAACATAAATAGTATGGCTGAATAAGAAATTAAATAAATCGAATGGCAGAAACTTTCAATTAACATTATTTTAAGTTATATGTCAGCTGAAGTCCGCTTGAAGCTTGTTAAGAATTCACAAGTCAATCTCTTGAGGCTACAAGTGACCCTTAAAAAGGTCAACAAAATAACTTTAACTTTTAACTCAAGCCTCGCAAATCTGAGCTCAGATAACAGCTAAGCTAAAGCTTCAAAAAAATGCATTCAGTTAGATATTTTTAATTGTTCTGCTATTGTTATTAACTGAGAACTAGAAGTTCTTAATCCATTAACTAAAAATGTCAATTTTCCACACTCTACGTATTTATACCCTTAACCCATAAAATGGGTAAATAGGGTATAATGGTTTTGTGCAAAAGTATGTAACAGGCAGAAGGAAGCATCTCCGACCCTATAAGTATATATATTCTTGATCAGCATCAATAGCCGAGTCGATTTAGCCATGTCCGTCTGTCCGTCCGTCTGTCCGTCTGTCTGTATGAACGCGTGGATCTCAAAGACTACAAGAGCTAGAGACATCAGATTTTGGATATAAGTTCTCCTATACCATGAGCAGAACAAGTTTGCTTCAAATTATCGATAACTATTCTGGTTTCCGATATACACATGTGATCGATAACAAAAAAATATCGAATTTGGAAAATGTAAAAATGAGGATTGAAAGAATTGGTAACAATAGATCTTTTCTGAAAATTTCGTCCAAATCGGTTAAGAAACACCGGAGATATCGAGCTTAATCGATTTAAGCTAAGTCAGTATACCAAAATCTTATATAAATTTAATTTATTTATTGCAACTGGGTTCAGGGTATCTTCTAGTCGGGCTCTCCCGACTAGAGCCTTCTTACTTGTTTATTTTTTTGTTGTGTATTTTTTATTTTTTTAAATTTCTCTTTTTTCCATTTTTCATATAGTTTTTATTAAGGCATACGGGTTAAGCTAGGAACCTTGGTTTCTATTCATTCAGCCCATTTTGGGCGCGCCGGCTAACTATAGTTAGCTGTATCTTTTTTAGACAACCTTGCCCACAGCGGAATTCAAACCCACAACTGTAATCGTGATACTTTGAGCTCAATTTAACGAGACTCAAGGCACACAACCAAACAGCCGGCTTCTACGTATTTAATTGGGCTGATAGCCATTATCCGTTTTACCCAGTACATTCATCATAATTTCCATTGATTAGGACATCATTTGATTACTTGCCACTCATTCAATTGAAGATGTGGGTGCAAGTGAGAATCGACGCCCGCAAAAGTATGCTAATTATTCGGTAACATGACGCACGTAACAAAGCAGAAAATATGCATCGCATAAATGCAACAACTACCCCGAGCTAACTGATTATTAAGTTACTTGGTCGGTCTGCAGACTTTCGAGATCGCTTTTAACTAGCTGTCTTGCTGTATTTTTGTTGTTGCCATATTTGGCATTTTCATTCTGTGGTATTATGTTTCTGTTGCTATTTACTTAAAAAAAGTTACATTATATTTATTCTGAGAAGTTATCTTGACAAAATTAATGATAACCGAAACAGTACAAATTATCTGTCAATCATTTAATTCAAGTGAAATCCAATTAAATGACAAGCAAAGCATTCACAACATGTGTGAAAAAAAGGGATATAATAAATTCGTTTAATTGTAATTGTTGCTTATTTACAATCGCAATTTGTTAAGTAAAAATGATATATGTATTTTATTTGCCTGAATGCGCATTTTGTCATTTAAGCCCAATCATTCGGTAAATGGTTAAAAAGTAGTTGGATATGCGTAATTCAAATGAAACTCCATAATATAGTTGCTAGTTGCTGTGACAACAAAGTCGAGAAATGTTTGTTTAAAAAACCGTTTATGAACCTAACTTACTAGTTTAAAGATATCTTAAGGTGTAAGTGATATCGGTATATTATATCTATCCTTTTTATTGATACATTACTATTTTTTCTATATAAAAGTAGCATATCTATCATACGCTCGAAAACTGATAAACCTTTCTATTCATATGACAGAGGTACAATTACGGCATTTTTTGATGATATCATATAAATTTATCTTTGACGAAAACTTTGAAACTTTTGATTTCCGCTCGTTTTTTGTTTTGATTGGCTCTTAATGATATTCTCAACTTGCACAGAAGTTTCTAGGCAAGTGCAACAGAAATTCTATTATATATGCAATGTGCTCAGGTGGGTGTGGGTTTGATTGCTGCTTATCATAAGGGTTTCAAAGTGGCACTTACATAAACAGTAGCCCAATAAAAGAACAACGCGCTTATAAGACAAAATGTCAAGTGAAGTGTGCTTTTCCGCACCATCTAATAAGCTTTACAATGCAAAGGATGTGCTTCTATTAATTGTGAGTCAAAAGTTTGAGCTTAAGTAATCAAACGTGCGTCAAACACGATAGTTGGTTGTGTTCTTTGACATGCATGAAATTTGCTGAAACTATTCTTACATTGAGCAATATTATATTCAAGTGTAGCATCCACTTCGTTAAAAGATGCATAAGTCATTCACTTCTTTAGAAAGATGCACCAACCATTTTCAAATAATTCGTTTGAACTTTAGTGATTATTATCGCAGCTTTCGGAAATTCTAAAAATAAACATGACTTAGATAGTAATGCAGTGGGCTCCTTGCTGCATATAAGGGACTAATTTTTGTTATTTTTCTCTCATAAAATAAGCTTACCTTTATTTTGTTGTGCTTTCAAACTGCACAAGATAGTATGTTGTTAGTCGCCCGACAATAAGTTGTGTTCCATTTTCTTAAACTTTTTGACAATTTTACTTCAAAACAAGTGGAAACGTTGCAGTCGGACGCAACCGACTGCGGTATACTCGCTACCAGTATTAAAACC
This sequence comes from Scaptomyza montana, assembly GCA_018904305.1. NCBI lineage: Eukaryota > Metazoa > Arthropoda > Insecta > Diptera > Drosophilidae > Scaptomyza > Scaptomyza montana. The sequence goes on from JAEIGR010000001.1 coordinate 1,238,409, forward strand.
GGTAAAAAGAGGGCTGATTGTAAAGGGGTACGGATGCGGCAGGTATGTACGCTGCCACCTTTTTGTTCAAATTAGGTGGGGAATTTAAAAGGTGGGGAAAGTGGGGTGGAATTGGTGGGCGTGGATCAAATTTTTTGCAGATTTTTGGGGAAATTATTTTTTTTTTTCATACCAAATTTGGTAACTCTAGTAATTTGTAAAAGGTGGGGGGAGGGGGGGGGGGTTGCAGGTTTTTGGGGGTCGTTACCAGCTATCTTCCCACCAAATTTGGGGCTCTAGCTCCACAACTCTGGAAGATACACGCATTCCCGTTTTTGACGAAGCGATGGGGCGGATGGGGGCGGCTAGGGCAGTATTAGTGGGCGTGGCATCGAAACTTTTGATGCAGTTTTTGGCGGGTCATCATCACCTATCTTGGCACCAAATTTGGTGGCTATAGCTTAAAAACTGTGGGAGATATAGGCTTTTTTGACTTGAAAATGCAGGGGGGCTGGGGGCAGAATGGGTAGGCGTGGCTCCAAAATTTGATGCAGTGTTTTGGGGGTTGCTAGAAGCTATCTTCTTACCAAATTTGGTAGTTCTAGCTGTAAGGATGTGCGAAATATGTGGATTTATCGATTTTGAGTTATCGAATTCATCGATTTGCCAGCCCCCCAGTTATCGTATCACCCCAATCTTGACACTTTATTTTACTATCCCATCGATAAAGAGAATTGGAAAGTTTCAAATCTCTAGCTTGAAGGGTTCGGAAAAAACTTGCAACCATACGGACGGACAGACAGACAGACAGACGGACAGACAGACACCATGATGGACATTGCACAAAACCAATATACTCTTTACCTTCGGTAACGAGTATAAAAATAACGCAAACTCCTATGTCCTTGACATTTTACTCATAATGTTCAGCTGTATTGCATTAACTTTACTTTCGAAGCTTGTGGTGCTTTCTCTTCAAATAACTTGGTTGTATTATGTTTTTAAAATAGTAAAAAAATTTTGGTTCGTTAAATTATTTATTTGATTATGTGCGCGAAACCTTTGAACGGTAGATTTATTGTTATATTTATTTTTTTTATTTCATTGATATTAGGTTCTTAGTTTAAATCGTTTTGTGTGCACTTGCAGGACGTAAACGCTTTGAATATTTTACTCTCACTTTTTGCACAGATTTTCTTTTTATTTTGCTCCTCCTTTTCTAGTGAAAGTTGCTGCTGACGTTGTAGCGGTGGCTGCTGTTGCAACTGTTGCTTTTTCTCTAGTTCCAGCTCTTGCTTGTGTTGTTGTTGCTGCTGCTGTTCGTGGCGTCGCACTTTAAATGCAGCATTGCTTAGCTGCCAGCTGCTGGGAAAGACTCGCGGCGGCTTTGTATGCTGTTGCCGATAAGTTGGCGCTGCGCTGGCCAAGCCAGATGATGGCTCTGAAGTAGCTGATATAACCGTTGTGGAGGCAACTGCCGTCCAAAACATTGTTCTTCCGGCTGCACTGATAAATGTTGAGTTGATTTAAAATGCTTCTCCACGGTATGCTCAGCATGATAACAACAGGTGCCAATCTTTCACTTTAAAAACCAACAAAAAACTGATTTTAAAGTCTTGTTTTTATTTGGATTACTGCTGGCTGCGTTGCGTGCTGTCGGTCGGCTCATTGGAGCTGTGTGCGTTCGTAGCGTCCAACACTTCGTTTGCAATTGCAATCCGAACAAGGCAAAGCGCGCGCTTTTATAGACAGCAGCAGCAGCAGGCATCGGGAGCTGGCAGTGTTGAGAGCGCAAGAGCAAACTTTTGCACCCAGCGTGCGCTCTTACATATGTTTTTGCTGGTATGCGCTCAATGTCAATGTCAAGCTCTACTGCAATTAAGGGTCTCATGCTCTCCATTCTCTTTATCTATCTATCTTTCTCTCTCTCTCTTTCTCAGCTGCTACTAGCCCAGTCTAGCTTTCAACTATTATGCCCCGTTGTAAATTTGCAATGTTCATACTTTCTGCAAATGCCATTTTTTGTGTTGCAATGCATTTGTGTTTCTGAAAATTTTGCGTTTCAGTTGCAGCTCATGTTGGGTTTGGCATTATACATATGTCTATATTTAGGCATAGCTTTGCTTGTATCAAGAACATATCAGGGTCTTCCATTTCATATCTAGGTAAAACAAGCCAGGTGTAAAATATTGCAACGTTGAGTTCACTAAGCACTTATGCAGAAAACTCTCAATTTGTGAAAAGCTTGAGCCGGAAAATGCTTAGCCAGCCGCATAAAAATGTGCTCAGATTTGCATTTGTATGCAGGGCAAGCTTTTGTTTTAACTACCAACACAGTTAATGTTGCGTCTTTTAGGCGCTCGTTGAAGTTGTGACACACATAAACAGAGAACGTTCTTTACGTACATATCTTACGTACATACGATCTACATTAAAATTAGCGAATTTTTATTCTTGATCCAAATAATTTAGACAAAATAATAATCAGCTGTGAAATTTCATCTGAATGTTGAGAAATAACGGAGATATCGAAGTTTAAAGTTAAGCCAGTAGTTCGAAGTATTGCATGCAATTTATTTATACGCTTGCACGCACACACACACATATACAAATAACGACAACAGTTGTAATGTCTATCGTTTACCGTACTCACAGTCGAGCTTTCTCGTCTTGAGCCTTCTTACTTGTTTAGTTTTGCGTATTCAAGCAATTGAATTGTCTCGTTTCTGGCTTCTTTTCACAAGTTAATCAAGCATTCAAAATACGTGACTTGCCATAAAAGTGAAAAATGAAATCAATTCTTGTTAAAATATTGATAGAATTTTCTTTTGGCATTTAGCTATCAATTTAACTTAAAATCATCCATTTTCGAATTAAAATTAGCACTTCAAATAAAGTAGTAGGCATTTATGACCCTTATAACCAATATGCAACATTTAGCCGGAATGAAAAGTGCCTTATTACTTAAAAACTTGCAGGAGGTGCTCTCATCAATGCAATAAAAAAAGGAAATACTTCTTATTACACTATCTATACTGATAAAAGTATAGCTGGCTCATTAGCAGTGCAGCGCTCTTGAAATGTTTCTTATGCCATTCTGAACAAGCTTAAAAATGCTTGTTAACTTTATTTTTGCAGCTTAGAACGAATACAGTTTTTTACGGGTGCTTATTTTCCGAACGAAAACAAGAGCAAAAGCTACTATTTTTAGGTTCATTGCCAATGTTGCAGGAGTAAAAATAAAAAAAAATAAAAAAATGGGGAAAAAAGTTATAAAGTAGAAATATTTGCGGCGTGTGTAAAGGATTAGAAAATGCAGCCATTGTCTAGGTGATATACCAAAAAAAAAATTTTAAGTGCATGGGCGAGAAATTCCTTTATCTTTTTTCTGAGTAGCAACAGATTTGCATATGAATCTTACTGGAAGGCAAAAGATTAAACTGTTGATAACAATTGCAAAAGAAGACACAATGTTAAATTTGCTCTTTTCTTATATTTTTATGAACCTTAAAAATAACAATATGCATATCAATATATCTCAACCTGCGTCACTCCGGTTAACTACGAATTTTGTCATTTGTGAATCCGTCGTCAGCGTCATTGCACTATGGGGAAAATGACCACTTTATCTGGCATTTGCATGTTTTTTAAAAGTTTTCTAATTATGGCAAATTTGCTGTTATCGCATTAAGAAAACATTAGACTTTCATGCCCCAAACTCAAAATGTTAAATTTAACAGTCCCATCTGAGAATAACAGCTGTTAAGTCAGCTGTTGCAATCAAGCACGTGCGGCTAAGTTTTGTAAATTTTTGCATTGAGTTTTGTTTCTAAAATATTGTGATGGCAACACAATTAGAAGAAAATCAAGTCATGAACACTGATTTCGCAGGTTTGCACTGTGTGTTTAATATAACAAATCTTTCGAATTGTGCGTGTGTATATTAATATTTTGTGTTTTTATGAGCGCTTCTAAAGCTGGATTTTTATTAACAAATTTCAACTTTGGAAAGGATTATGTAAAAGAGTTTAGAATTGTTTATGTGTTTGTCCAAGTGTTTGTTGTAGCGTTGTCAATTCTGAGTTAACAGGTATTGGTCTTAATTTCCTCTTTTTCCTTTTTGGCGCAATTTGCATTTTTATTAGGTAACCTTGTTTTTTCAACGTCGATTTGTTTGCTGTGTGGAATAGCGAGAGGGGCCGGCACGAACGAGAGAAGGCAATTCAAAGATATTTTGAACTGCATGCGTGCAATAATGTTGATGCAAATATTTTAAAAGTAAAAGCCACCAATTTTGCAACAATTTGCACTATAATTGGCTTAAATGTAATGCACTTTTAAGAACTTTGAAAGAAGACATTCGCAATGGATAAACGGTTCTACAACTTTGCCTTTAAAAAAAAGTATTAGACCGGTTGGACGGCCGCTTCTTCCATTTGAATCGAAAGGCGAAAGGGCTAAAAGACTGCAAGCAGCGGAACTATCCAAATTTCAAAATGATAATGTTTTCTTGCTAGTTCATGCAGCAACCGCAGCTGCCCGGAAACAAGGACTACATGATCTTGCTGCAGTTCTTCAAATACTTGCAAGTAGCCCGGAAAAAGCCAAGCAAGTCAGAGAAGGGTTGACAAAGCCCATTGATGAGCCTTTAAAAGCGTCCAAAGATGAAGCATTGGCGTTAATTTTGGACCAAGGATTGACAAAGGAGCAGTATTGTGCTATCCGAGATGACATTCGTAAGAGAAATGTGGATATTTACCCAATTTATAAAAATGTGGCAGAGCACAGAAGCAAAGCAGACCAGACAAAATTGATGTATCGAGACTGTAGCCAGGTCTCTCTGCAAGACCTTTTGGAACACACGGCTTTTCGGATTGTGACACTTCAAAAGATGTTATCCATGGTGTATTGGCCAACCAGCACTTGTTTTTTATCTGCTGAGCTCATTGTCGTTTGGATTCGATGGAAGTACTGGTCGGGCGAATTATAACCAGGCATACGCAGATAAGAGATCCTGTGACAAAGACTCATGCCTTTTTGCCACCACCATAATGCCTCTTCGACTGATAGACTCATCTGGAAACTTGTTGTGGAACAATCGCACCCCTCAACTTTAGGTTTTGCCGTCCGCTAAAATTGGAGTTTCTCAAAGAAACAAAGAAGTCTTTTAAAAGAGAACAATGACATAAAATTAGAATTGAAATTTGAAATCAACGATATTCAAGGTATCTTTAAATGATACTCATGTGTATATGTAAGATTCAGTCCATATCTCACTGCCATTGATGGAAAGTTCTGAATGCTTTAACGGACACAAAATCATTTCAATCATGCCCCATATGCCCCAAGCCAAAGAGATTTCCTTGGAAATAAAAATTTCAAGTGCTTCAAATTTTTGCCAGTTTTAGACAATCTGAAATATGGGTAAGCCCACTTCATTGCTGGATACAATTTTTGAGTTCGTCTTGCATGCTGGGTATAAGCTGGAGTTAAAAATGGCAAATTGCTAGTCCATGTGACAAGCAAGCGATGCTAAACGAAGGCAAATATACAGGAAATGTTTTGGGCAAACTCGCTTTGAAGGTAGATAAGCCGAAGCAGGGGGCTTTGGAAATACAAATACCGGTAACACTGCACGTCGCGCATTTGCCAACTTCAAAACATTTTCTGAAATAACTGGAGTTAGTCAACAAATTATCTACAATTTGAGGATCATTTTGATATGTTTGTCCTGTCAGTTGCCAATAAATTTAGAAAATTCGAGGCATACTGTCCCAAACTGGCGAAATGCTTGTGGACACTTATCCATGGCTTCCCATGACACCAACTCTCCATAAGTTATTGTGCTCAAGGCAAATCATGGAAAATACGGTGCTTCCAGTCGGCTGTTTTGGTGAAGAAGCGTCTGAGTCCCGCAACAAAATTTATAAATCGGATAGACTTCATCACTCTGAAAGCACAGCCGATTTGAATCTTTGGGCGATGTGTTTAAACGAGCTTTGGATACATCAGATCCAATAATTTCTTCCCTAAATTTATCGCGACGTATAAAAACTAAAAATCTTTCCCTTCCATTGAGGTAATTCAGCTTCTTTCGTGTGAACACGAATACATAAATGTTTTTCAGAACAAGATGAGTTTGAAGACAACGCCTACTTTTTTTGAAAACTTTGAGCTGGATAATGAAGAAAATGATGAAAATAAAGAAAATTAATAAAAACTGGTTTTTCTAATTTTGGGGCGAAAGGGGCGTGCCGAAACTCCTATCTGCAACGTAATTTGGAAAGTTTATGTCTAAAATGCACGTAAAAATTATTTTTATTTTTATTTTTTGGGCGAAGGGCGTTGACATGCCTACTTTTCAAAATAGCTTTTAATGGTCTATAAAAACATAATAAAAAAAACCGCAGTGAAAAATCTCCTTTGGTTAACTCACAATAATAAATGCCAGATAAAGTGGTAATTTTCCCCATAGTGCATTGTTATCGATAGAAAGTATACACGGTGCGCAATTTATACAATTAATTTGCGCGCGACTGTACAGCAAATGTTGCAAATGCCACATATGCCGCTCCATGCACTTGTCCATATGAATACTTGCAGTGTAGTGTCCAGCATCAATCAGGCGCCAAAGGGGGTGTTGCTGCAACATTGCGGCAGCAAAAAGCGCGACTTGCCTGTTGACTGTAAGCTAAAAACGCCCACCATCTTTTTGTTTCTGAATGATGCGCAGTTAATAATTGACTTAACAATGCAATGGGGGTGCTCTAAATGTGTGTGGGCCTGATCGATGCCGGCCAAGGCTTAATCAAACGTGAACAGCACAACATACAACATACATTAAATTTTATGCTCGGTTGATTAAAGATCAACAGTTGCGCAAAATTGTATTGAACATACTGAAGGAAGATGATTTATTTCTAATCAGATCATTTTCAATTTGTGTATTTGCTAATCGTCCTTCCTTCAACTAATCTCTTTCGCGTGTGGCTATTGAATTGTTGACAGTACTTTTTTGACAGAATACTGCGTTCCATGTTTTCGAATGCTTTCAGTGCACAATAGTCGCATAGTTGCGTTGCCAAGCAGTCAAGTTTTGTTTTGCAAATAGTACATTCCCAATCAGGATTCCTGGAAATGCTGCAATCTATTTTTTTTTTATTACGCTTGTTTCCTGGATATAGCTAATATAATTTGATTTGCCTGCCAAACTAGCTGGCCAATGCAAATATAGTTTGGTTAGTTGCATCGAATAGCCTTATATGCCAATCAATATGCAAATTTAATTATTGTGCAACATTCATTTACGCACTAACTTACTGAAAAGCTCAATGTGTGAGCTAGAAACTTTTAAAGCATAAAAATTGTACTTAGTTTGTGTAAGTTTCTGATGGTAAAAATAATAAGATTATTGCCCGTTTGTAGCTTATATCAGAATCACAATAGATGTAAATTAAAAAGCTTGTTGATTTACAAAAAGCATTTGAATGGCTTTATTGCACTTATATTAAACCTAAAAATATTTGATGTAAATTAACTCCAAGGATATCTGCAATCTTTTAAAGTTTGCCGTTATTTCACTACACTGACTGCGCTTGCTTATATCCTGGCGAAGAGCCTGTCTCGAGTTTTTCGTTGAACAGCTTTGTTGCCTTGATGCCTTGTTATTTGCGGTTGAGCCAAACAAGCAGGATACAAAAGCTTTCTTGGCGGCATTAGCTGGACTCAACTATTATGTAGGTCAATGGGGCAGCCCGTCTAAGAGTGTGAGCATAAAGCTTTCATTCCCCCAAAAACGAAATCAAATGCAATATTTTAAATGTCATGTTTAATTTTTTAATATAAATTATTTTTTATGTTTTTTTTGTGTGTTTTCTTGCAGGAAAAGGATCAATATGGCAACGAGGTGCAGCGTTTAGCACGCCCATTGCCCGTGGAATATCTGTTGGTGGATGTGCCCGCATCGACACCGCTGCAGCCGCAGTATACATTCACAGAGTATGACAAGCGCCAGGCATTCCCAATTGAGAATCGTTATATTGATGGCCACCTGCAGGATTTCAATGCGTTAAGCAGCTATCTGTCCGCATGGGCCGAAGAGGAGTTCCTTGAGGCCATTTCTGATTTTCATTTGCTTGTTTATTTGTACAAAATGGACATGCTGCCGTTGCGCCAGCACATGACACCGCTGCTGGAGGCAGTGCGCGCCAAGAATCCAAATCAGGCGGCCGATTTCAAAGGCGATGAAGTCTGGAAACTGCTCGAATCACTTGTCCAGGCTAGCTCCTCAGGCAGCGGGTAAGCTTAAAAATACAAAAAATATTATTATTTTGTATTTTAATCTCAATTACAACTTTTTCTTTCGCAGTGGCACCACTAGCTATCCGAGTGGTGGAGCAAACAGCGCTGGCGCTGCAGGCTCTGATGCAATGGATCTGGATGCCAACACCTGGACCTGCAATCACTGCACCTTTATTAATCGCGGCGATCTAAACTCGTGCGAAATCTGCTCGCTGCCCAGATAAGCAAATTTATCTATTGCCCCAGCGACCGCCAGTCCGTTAGCTGAGCGCTACTAAATTCTGGTGTTAAATGAAACTAAAGATTCAATCATACTTACTATAGCAAGAGGATGCAACAGGATGCAAAATACAGGATGGCAGGAGGTTAGAGCGTGGCAAATGAACCTGGTCGCATGTCACGCACTTACTCTATAAATGTAGCATTGTATAAGAGTTTTATAATTAAAATTTAATTTATTTTTAAATAAATTTAAATTGTTGAGTGTACTAAAAAATTTTAATGATTTTTTATCCTGTGCCAAGCCCGACTATGAAAGTATAAATATATAAAGAAAGCTAAAATAAAATCTATATATTTTTATGTAACGAATTCACTTTCAAGAATCCTGAAATTTGGTTTAATCAAAAATCCATTGTATAATACGAATTTTAGCTAGTTTGCAAATGCTTTTTCTTTCTCTAGAGGATAAACTTGTTCATTACAGACTTCAATGACAGACTTAGCTCCTTAAGAAGTTGAAGACTGAAATACTGCTCTTCGCACCAGCTTCCGTTAGAAACTCTTTAAGTCTTCAAATCGGCCTTAAACCTTGCCAGACTTGCCAAAGTCCCTTCTAAATCTCTATACGATTCACTGCCGCTTTTTTTTAACTAGTTAAATTGTTTTCATGAAGCGTGATCGCTTTACAAATCATTTTTATATGCTTTGCACTGCACTTTGTTTTTTAAATATCCAGAACAAGTTTTGAAAATACATAGCAACCTTTGACTACATTTGTTCCATCCGAATTTTTATTTAATTTAGTTAAATAAGTTGTTATTTAGAAGTCACACATTCCGGATTATAGTTTTTCTAAATAAGCCATAAAATATCAGTTTTTTTTTTTTTTAAATCCTTGTTAGTAATATATATATAATGGCGTACCGTTTATTAACTGGAACTTCTCCACTTCGTGGTCTTCTAAAGAAAATGCCAAAGGTGCAACATTGATGGTTGCGGAAACTGATTTAGATATTTTAACTTATTTATTTAATTTTTAGGCAAATTTTGACAAAACGGGATCGATCCGGCGTAGCAGTGTGTTTGTTGGTAAGTTTTGCTGATATTGTTTGCTATAGAAAAGGCAAAAGTTTTCTTAATGGGATCATTTGTAGAACCTCCGGTGCCCTGGTTGGAAAAGCCCAGCTGTGTGTTCTCAGGGCCTGCTTTAAAGCATCACTGGGGGGTAAGTTTGAACAAACATTTCTTCAATTGCCCACACTTATGAAAAAATTGTCTTCAATATTTAAGAGATAGAAACTAAATATGTAAGATGTTGATTATAGGTTCTTTATGTGTATCTATATATCGCATCGATAGCTAAGTCTAAAATCGAGATCTTAGATATTTCAAAGCTCTGTTCTAAAAAAAAGGAATTTACGAGTTAGACATTTAGCTACAAATATTATTGTAAAGGTTGTGTGTGCTAGAAAAAAAGTTTTGCTAATGTTTGTATGTTAACTAATAAATAAAATAATATTTGTTTATATCGCTGTTCCTCTATACAAAACTAACTATGCGTAATTTACAAAAACGATTACAAAACAATACATAAAAATATACTGGGTGTTACGTAATTTTGTGTTGGAGCAAATGTGTGTAAGAAAATACTTGGATACGACTACAATAATATTTAAATATATGTGTATATTATGAGAAACATTTATTGAGTTCTATATATATATGTATGTATATGCATATATATCTAATTTATTTTTTATATAATATGTAACTGTTACGCAGCGTTAATAAGATAAATTTTTGGGTTATTGTATTTAAATGTGTTTATTGTTCGCAACTGAATTAAATACAAACTTATGTGTGTTTGATGTGAGTGTGTGAGTGTGTGTGTACACTAATTAAACGCTACTCAACACTATGGCTAATTATATACTTTATATATATATGTCATAATTTAATATATTTGTATGAATGTTTATTGCATAAGAAGCTAAAAGTTAACCAACTTTAGAAACAGCATTTAAAGAAGTTCTCTACTTATTGTTCAGTAATTATTATATAACAGTTGCCTCTCTTTTGAAACTGCATAATATACATAGAATATAAGTTGTATTTATTGTATTTATTTATAAGTATAACTTGCAACACAAATTCTACGCATGTTTGATTTTTGTATTGTATCTTTTGTTTTTTTGTTACATAAACTACACACACACATTATTTGTGTATATGGTTAGTATGTATAGCAGTATAGATTTTTATCAAGTACGAGCTTTAGCATTAAATTGGTTCATTTTTCAACACTGTAATTAAAAACTAATGCAAGCTTGTTTTTGGGGATTTGGTTTGTATGCTTGATGAATCCATCTAGAAACTCATAACTCGACTTTTAAAATATATATGTATATAAGTATGTATGCATGTGTATATGAGTAAACGTGTATAAATGTATTAGGCGTATGCCCCATGTATGTATGCATGTATGTATGTATATTGCTTATCCGTTTTATCTGTGTGTTGTTCTTTGTGATTTTCTCAACTTTCATCTGGAGATATGAACGTTTTCATATCTTTATAGCATAGAAAAATTCGCAATAGATTGCTTTGCGAACAAGTTCTTTAAAAGTTTTTCCAAAATACTCCAAAATATAAATTAAATGTTTCTTTTTCATAACCAGTTTTAGCATCATGCACTTCGCTTTGGTAATTTAAAAAGTGTTTAAAAGTGTGTTAAAATGTTTTTTATATATAAATTAAAGTAATTCTTAATAAATATACCAAGTATTTCTTAAAAAGGAAAACAAATAAGGATGTTACATACTATTAAGCGTGTAAAGTTTAGAAGTGTTGATTTTAGAGCCAAAAGACAACGAAAACTATACTAAAATGAAAATATAGCAAAGATACATTTTGTACTACAGAAAAAGGCATAAAAAAACTTATAAGATGTACAGAGTATGTAAAAATTGGATGTGTAAATAATTTGAAGTACAACATGACGAAAAATAAACAACGTATGTTATACGTCTAGTAAGTACACTGTATTCCACAAAGTACATTATACAAAGTCTAATATGACGGTGGTTTCTAAATCAACTATCAGCTAATTGAGTAACTATTATAGTATTATATTATGCAATTACAACTAGGCTTACATACTACACACTTCTTGAGTTATTTTTGGTTTTTTTACTGATTATAATTATAATATGGTATTAATTTTGTGCATTGTACAGCAAAATTTGCGTGCAAACTAATTACGACAAATAACATTACTTTAATTACTTTTTCTTGGTTTTTTTTTTTTTTTTTTTTTTTTTTAAATCAAATACAATGTTTGTTTATTTTTTAAAATTTCGGTTGGTTTTTGCTTTCACATTATCATTTATTTTGTTTTCAAATGTTGAAAAGTTTGTTGTTCAGCATTTTGAGGGTTTTTTTGATTTTGTTGTAGCTAAGAGTAAATACAGAGTTTACAATTCAATTTGTATATATAGAAAGAGATAAATATTGGGTTGTCTAAACATTCGCTACAAATATAGAGCGAGATACAGAGCGACAGGATTTTTCATTGTTGTGTATAGATCGATCATTTAAATCCTGTTACACGTGAATATAATTTAAATAAATAATATTAATACAAGTTTTTTAAACATTACCAAATTTCATATAAGTTGGCTTGCAAATTGTATGTATTTCTGTTTGTTTATCCAATATATATGAGCATATACCAAATGCATAATGTTTCTATGTCTTGATACAAACTAATTCCATTCAACTGGTTTTATATGGGGTTTTTTCTGCTTATGGCCTATAAGATATACGTGACAACTTAGCACTAGAACTTTAATTCATTACCACTTTTTATAATTATATTCGTTTTTTTTTCATCTCTTCTTTAAATATAATGCACTTGCTTATCGTTTATTAGTATTAAGTTCTTTTTCCGAAAGAAATTTACAACAGTTAGTAAGTTCTTTTTCTGCTTTTTGTTCATTGTATTAATCAGTGAGCGCAAAACTAATTATATTCCAAATTAATATAGTTCATAAACTATGGGCAAACTATAGGTTAAAGGGTTTTTATAATGGGTTCAAATTGGTATTAAGTCAACAAATCTTAATTCAACACGATTGTATTTTTAATTTTAGTATTTTCTTTTAGTTCTTTCAAAATTCCTCGTTGCAAATGTTGTACTGATCATTACGTGTAACAAGTTTTCAAAATTAATAATAATATAAAACTACCATCAGCTCTACGTCTTAGCTCTATGAGCTCACATACTTAATCTTTCCACCAACATATCGTTTAAGAGCATTAACTTGATTTCAAGATTGAAGAAGTAAAGCCAAATAAGTTAGGATCTCAAGTTTACGTATACAGAAATACACATCTTTATGTAAATAATAGAAAGGTTGTAAAAACTAAATGGTTCGACACATTTTTAACAAATTCTATTTTTGCTGTTCATTTTTGTTCTTATCATGTCAAGTAGTTGCTGGAAGACGAGTCTAAGTTATGTTTTTTTTTTCTAAACACACTAAAAAACTTTTCGTGGCTTTACTCACCTCTTGAATAGTTTGGGGCATACTTGGTAAGTAGCGCTGACGTTAAAAGAAATCATTTAATGTTTTTGGTAAATATAAAATTGAACTGGGTGTTGCATTCGTTCGTTACGTTTCTTTACATTTTATATATAGGTTAAGTACCGTTAAGTATGTTCTTATATCTGCCCAAAAATAGCTCATTATATTTGATATGTGACGAGCTGTTAAAAGTTAAGTTCCTTCTTGTTATATAAGAAAACGTTTTTTTGTTTTTTTTTTTAAATATACATTTTGTTAAATAGTTCTTTTTAATTTGTTTTAGTTTTTAGGTATATCAATTTTGCTTAACACTTAAATTAGTTTTAATATTAAATATTTTTTGCCTTTTGTCTTTAACTTCGTGGTATTTGTTGAAATAAGCATAAAAAGCATTTTATTTTGAGCTTTAAATATAATATAATTTTATATTTAGCAATGAATAAATAAATAGCATTTGTTGTACATACATATGTATATGTTTGTAAACTGTAAACATCAGCTTTATATACTTAGCTGCATTGCTTTTAAATAATCCAACATTGTGAAGACTTAAACATAGGACTTATATCTTAACTTTTCTTTATACCACTTTGCGTTATGGTAAATTAAATACATTTTTGTTGTATCATTTGAGGGTTTTTTGTTAGTTTCATATTTAATATCTGTTTAATTATAGTTTTTTATATTTTCCGAGGAAAATAATTGCTTTTATTCTTTATTGTTTACGTTTAGTTTGATAGTTTTTGGTTTAAGGGTTTTGTATATACTTACTTATGCTTGAGTAGATATAGTATTGATTTGTGACTATGCACATCAATTGACTAGCTTGTTAAGAGTATTTCGTGTGTGTCTGCATGTGTGTGTGTTTTAAAAATGTATAAACAAATCATAAAAAGGCCGAAAAGAATACACAAGAAGCCAAAAAAGAAATTGTCAACTAAAATCCATTTTTTTTATTATTAAAAAATCACCTGATTTTTGTTCGAATTGCGCTAAAAATTTTTTGGTCCTCATTTGTCACTCAAATCAACTAGGTGTGTTTATTTTTACTGTAATTTTCACTAAAGCATATCAAAAAAAAATCATTTGACTTTGGGTTCACTCATTCGAGAAATCTCTGCTCAAAAACAAGACACTTTTCCATTTAATACGATTGATTTTTCGTATAAAAATGTTGGTGTCGTCAATCTTTCAAAGTGATATGCGTTTTGTAGCTTCACAACAACAGTTCATGATGCACCCCAGGGTTTTAAAATGTTTAACTATTATTTCTTCATACTCGTTAAGTTTTTGCCACATTTTGAGATGCTTTTTTATATATATAATAGATATATACATATAATATACTATATTTAAAGGTATGTATTTTTGTTTTTCTTTTCATTTGTTTTGTTTTTGTTTCTCTAATTGAATATATCACGGTCTTGCTAAATATCGCTGTATGCATGTAAATATCTATAAAGTTGTCACTCGACTTTAGTTCTATATATATGCTGTGTATATTTGCTTCATTGTTTTCTTGTTGTATACCGAATATATGAGAGAACATTAACGTTATCCAACTAGACAATATACATAATTGGTATATATAGAGTACAATAGCTAAAATCCGATTGCCAAGACTGACATTGACTTTCGTAAAGATTCTTGATTATAATTTTCTCAGTTGGTTTTTAGGTAATAAGGTTTACGAATACTGACACTTGAATGCTGAAACACAGTTGATCTTATTGTCATATGATGTATGTATTTATGTTGTATATATAATGATGTATAATGCCATCTAAATTGGGGAATTTGTTTAGTTTGTGTAGTATACTGTGAGAAGATGATATGGATTGCAATATACGTTTATTGCATTCGCTTAAGGTTGTTGTATATAGAGTATAGTTTGTATGTATATAGAAGTTTACGCAATTGACTACTTGAACATGTTCCATCATGCTTTTTATATATGTATATAAATGTTTGTTTATATATGTTATATATGTTCGATATAGCTAAATATGTATGTAGTACTATAAAAGTTTAACCTACAAGTACGAAAAGAACACAACTAATTTTTAGTGTATATGTGTGTCTGTGTGTGGTATGTAGTATATTGGTTTTATATATTACAGCAATTTTGGTCGTATAACCGACGATATTTTTGGTTTGCTTGTCGTATTGTTGATGAGGTTTTAAAAAAAGGTCGCTACCACAAAATGATTAGAAAACTAAATAATTTAACTATAGATATCTATGTTTGTTTTTATCAAAATGTATATGTATATGTATATATTTACCGATATATATAAAGAGCGGAATATAAGTTCTTTTACTAAGTATATATCAAAATTCACAAGCTTCTACTTGGGATTATAAAGTATTTATTTATAAGTCATTAAAACATTTCAATATACAAATTTTAATATATTTTTGATTTGTTCAAATTGGGTTTTCAGACTGTTTCAACTGTTTACAGAGTACAAAACTAAATTTTCTTTTGACGACTTGTATCACTTTGAATATGTATGTTGAAATACAAGAATGTTGAAAGTAGAACGTTGAAAATGTGTTGGAAGCATACAATGCGAAAATGTAACAAAATAAGGTAGAAAACAAACAACCGTTTTAAACGTTTCCTAAATGTTGACTACGAGTACGAGTGAATTTCAAAAGCCAAAGATCTCGAATCAAATATAGTTTATATAACCAACATTTGTTACTAAATACATAAGCATTTTTTGACTTCTTGCGCTACAAATAAATTTAAATAAAAAATGCAATATGCAATCATAAAAATATTAAATATTTATTCAAATTATTTGTGTAAATGTATATATATATAACAATGACTTTTGTATAAAATAATATGATGGTTTATCAACAAATTGTAGGCCATGGAAGAGCACACAAATTGCCGGGGAGACGTTTAAAATTATGGTGTATATAAAATGCTGAGATCTAAGCAATATATGTATTTTAATTTCATTTTTTCGATTGTTTTTGGGAGAAGTTGTAAAATAATATTGATAAGTACTTGTTTTGAATGGCACCAAATAACTTTGTGGAATGTCTGTTAAAGTCCTTAAGGATAAGAAATAAATAAATAAATTAAGGGGGTTAAGTACTAAAATATTTTTGTTTATTTGTTTGTTGTGTGTGTGTTTAATAGATAAATAGAGCATTACGAGTATAATATTCAGCACAGCAATGTGAGTTTTGAATTTGCATTTTGTATATAAATATCTTTGGTATGCGAAATATGAGACGACCCAATTTGTATGCGGGAGAAAGTTTTTAGGATGCATTTTGCTGTACAAAAAACTAAAACGGAAAAAGATATACAATATGTTACATGGTACATACTCACCTTTAAAATGCAGCCAGACACAAAACAAATACATAAGTACAAAGAAACAAGAACACAAAACAATCTTCACCTGGTGACAAATGCGACAAACAACAGCTACACATTGTTGATGATAATAAGTACAGGTGTAATAGGAGAGCACAACGTTTACGAAATTTCAACAAAATAAATAATTATATTATGTCAAAAGAATTAATAAATATATATGTATTTAGAAATGATAAGTCAACTGTAATACGGGTCTAGTAAATTATAATAAAAACACAAAATATTTTTTTATTCTTTGTTTTTTTTTTTGCTTGATTCATTACCAACATTTTCTTTTTTGTTGTTGTGTACCAGTTTTATTAAACACAAAAATTACTTCAAATAGTTTATTTTGTTTTATAATTATGTTGTGTGTGTGTGTGTGTGTTTCAATACACATACATATAAACTATGTATATACATACGCAAATAATTACTTTCAAATGATAACTAAGTAAATTAATTAAATTATAGTTCAAACATGCAAGAAAATCAAATACAAGTATACAACGGCGCTCTGGCTGCTTTTATTGTTTCATTTTTCATTATTTTGTATTATGTGTCATATATGTAGTATTGAAGTTTATGTTGTGTAGTGTAGTGCAGTGTGGTTATGTATTTTGTTTTGTTTTGTTTGTTTTTTTAATGCAAAACTCAAATGCAAATTCTACAACTAAACAATTACAAATAATAATTAAATTTTAGAGAGGGTTGAAAGAAGTGTATGTATGTGTGTAGATTATGCAATAACTACAAGTTAAAGTTTAACTGAATGTTAAGTGAATACGTAAATCAAACAGCTAAATAAAAAAGTTTATATAATGTTTTAGCATGTTAAAAAAAAAATAAAATTGTATAAAAGTAAAGAAAGTAATGGTAGAGAGTGGCACTTTATGATATACAAATCATAGTGCGCAATTTAAAGTATGATATGGTAAAAATAACGATATTTTTATATTTTAATCATAGGTTTGGTTCGCATTTTTGATACATCAAAGCAGCTAAACTAATTTGAAAGCACACTAATCTAATGATAAAAAATATGATGTGGTAAGGACTTATGTAAAGTTAAGAAAGTTAAAAAAATTAAGGAAATATATCGCAGCTCTTTTGTTATTTGCCAGTTTTTATTTAAAGCACAATAAGAGCTTAGTTAGCACATGTGTGTAAGTGTGTGTGTGCGTGTGTGTGTGCAATATATAGGAGTATTAGTGTGTGTGATGTGATTGTTAGGGGTCTCTTGTCTCTGTCTCTGTTTAACTGCTATGCTGGGTGAATTAAATTCGAGCTCAAAAACTAAATAACTAAATGATGTGTGTGTTTTTTTATGTTTTCGTATCTTCATCTTTTCTTTGCTTATTTGCTTTTCTGTTCATTATATTTATAGTTAAAATTTTTTGTTTTTAGTTTTTAATGTTGTTTTACTTAATTATATTTATTAGTATTTGTATAACACGAGAGGCTTGAGCAAAATGGTTGTTAGTTCTTTTTCTTGTCTCTCATTAGCTTTTTCCTTTGTTCAATGAGCTTTAAACTTTTTGTTATGCTTTCATAAATGTTTTTTTTTTTTTTTAAATGTTATATATTAGGTTTTTATGGTTTGGGTGTTTTTAATATGCACTAAAAATTATATAAACTGCTACAATTAAACGCAATCACAATCGGTGGATTTTTAAATTGTTTTTTTTTTCGATTTTTTTTTTTGTTTTTGTTTATTTTTTTTTCAGTAATTTTTGCTTTTTGGCTTAATTTGTTTTTCTTCATTAATTTTATATTTTTGTTTTCTGCTTGCGTTGCCTTGCCAGCGGTTCCTTTTCTTCTTGTTGTTTCTTATATTGCTTATCATTTTGTATTAGTAATATTATAATTAAACGCGTGTTGGGCTAGCGGGTGGCGGGGAGAGCCTTAAATATAATACTTAATATGCATTCATCGTATCATGTGTATGTGTGTTTGGGTGTTTCCTTTCCTATTTTTAAGGTGGCACTAACAACTAATCTAACCCAAAAGATAAAACGTTATGAGATTTGTGTATGAATTTGATTGTAGTATGTGGATGCAAATTAAATTACAAAATATGGATAGACAGAAAGAGAAAGAGATTGTGGGGGGGGGGGGTTGTATAAAGATGGCACTGCTTAGACATACATGCCCATGCCATACACGCTGCTCCAGTCGACTCCCTGGAAGCTGGACATATCCACATTGGCCAGCGCATAATTCTGATATGCAGCAGCAGCCGGATTGCCAGCAGCTGCTGCAGCCGCAGCGGCCGCATTCAATGGATTGCCAGCAACGAGAGCTGCTTGTTGCGCGGCCGCCAGGGAATGTGCATTGGCGCCCGCACCGTTTGCCGCATTGGCAGCTAGCGCAGCGGCAGCAGCGGCTGAATGCGCCTGTGAGGCAGCAGCAGAATTTGAGGCAGCCACTGCAACAGCGGCATTGTGATGCTGTTGATGTTGCTGTTGTTGATGTTGATGATGTTGATGCTGCAGTCCGGCGGCGGCAGCGGCATGAGCATGTGCCGCATTATGCGACTGCTGTTGCTGATGGGCGGCTACAGCGGCCGCATTCTGTGCCGTCTGATGCGCCTGCATCAGTGCGGCATTGGCAGTGGCAGCGCTGGCGGGTATACTATACGGTGCATATCTAGAAGGCAAGAAAGTTAGATAGAGTTTAATAAAAGTCCATAGTTTATATACAAAGATATAAGCATTCAAAAAAAGTTGTTAATGCACTCTTCCTATTTTGACTATTCAACTTTATACTCTAAAAGCAAATTAAATTTCCCAAATGTGTCTTATGCAATTTTTTAGCTTTTGTAGTTTTTAAGTTAGGTTTAATGTCTGTTTTTTTGTATGGTCCTAAATGTTTATAATCTTGATTCTATAATGTTTTACAAAGCTTTTCGCACTTAATGAAAATGTTTGAGAGACCATAAAAAATGTGTAATAAATTATTTATAATGAATTTGTTTTAAATAACGTGATATTCCATTTAAGTCCGTGAGCTCTTTTGAGAATATTGATAATTATTTTCATTGAAAGTTTAAAACTCAATTTAAAGATTTACCTAACGCTGTGGAGTGCTGCCTGCGGATATGAGGCAAGAAGCTTGCCAAAGTTGCTTTGATTGGCGGCCATTGTGGCAGCGGCAGCAGCATTTTGTACTTGAAATGGGTTCTGTGATATGAGTGCTGCCTGCTGTGCGGCAGCTGCAGCAGCCGGAGACTGCAACAGTTGTGTAGGTGTCTGCAGCATGGAAAATTGATTCATGGTAGTGACTCCGCCGCCACGTGTTCCAATCAATTGACCCGGTGCCGTGGGCATCTGAACGCCCAAAGTGCCCAGCATAATGCGCTTTTGTAGCAGTTGGGCAGCAGGTGTGACGGCCTCTTTGGGTTGTGCTTTCTTGCACTCGACCTTCTTGTTCTTGATGGTGTGGAAGTGTATTTCGCAGACGCGATCCACAACATCCTCGTTCTCGAAGGTGACAAAACCAAAGCCGCGATGGCGTTTCGTTTGTTGATCCATCAGCATAACTGTTTCTTCGACACCGCCAAATTGACTGAAGTAGGCTTTTACCTCGTCGGCGGAGGTGTCCTGGGAGACGCCGCCAACGAATATCTTTTTGGTCTTATTGGCTTGACGTGGGCGATTCTTGGGTGTGGCATGCTTTGGGTCAATCTTCTTGCCATCGAGTGTGTGAATGGGCACTTTAAGGACCTTGTCCACGGTGCAGGGTTCTTGGAATGTGATGAAGCCAAATCCGCGGCTGCGCTGTAAGGTGTGACATGAGAGAGAGAGAACAAATTGGGGAGAGAAACAAATATCGATATAAAGTTTAGTTTAGTTAGTAAACACAAATATTCATGGTAAGAGGCATCGTTAACAAATACGTTTATAATAATTATAGTATATATATATCTAAATTTGCAAAGTGATCAGCTAATTGCAAGTTAATATAATTTGCAAATTTCCTACTAAACGTTAGCAAAAGTTTAACAAAGTAAGAATCAATCCATCAACAGCTCAAATAAATTGATGTCACCAAATGTGTTTTGAAAAAATTTTTAATTTGAAACCAAAAATTATTTAAATTGATTAATTTTCCGATTGGTGTACATTTGTATACATATTTTTAAGTTGTATATTTATCAAAGATGTGCAATGAGTATTTCAATTAAAATCACAAATACTCATTGCAGTTATCTGGCTATTTTACTTTAATGTGGTCACTTGTCACACTTTTGAAGTTTCTTGAAGTGAACGAAACGACAAGAAAGTAACAACAAGTTGTAAGAAGTAAACACACACATATACATATGTATATAAGTAAAATTATGCTCAACTAATAACTAAAAATTGTAACTAAATACTTTTGCGATCGATCAATATACATATATTGTATTATCAATCAATAGATTTATTCCTTTTTGGTTCATCAACAATAATCCCGCTCTAAGTATATACACAAATATATATTTTGAATACCAACATTATCTTTTGCACCTCTTCGCACTTTTAAATAATATTTAACAATAATACAAAATACATATGAGGTTTTATATAGTAGTTATAGGTAAATAGTATGCGATACTAAATTCGGATATGCAGCATTGTAGAAATATTAATTTAGATAGAGATAAAGAGTGTAAAAAAACGGATCAAACGCAGTTACTAGAGGCCAGTATATACTTATGTGATGAATCATTATAATACTCCTAGGTACGGATATTAACAAATAGCATTTGGGCTTGTCCCATTAAATTGCTTGTTAGTTTACAAAGAAACATACGTAAATGCACTTATCATTATTATTACTTTACAATATTTTCTTTACAAAACATGAATTGGATGTGTTAAAAGTTGCTTAAAATTAAGTTTTGATTTTTTTACATTTTGGAACAATTAAATGTAAATGTACATTTTTTACAATTTGAAATACAAAATATCACTTAAGCCTATGGCATTGGTTTAATAACCTTGCAGAGCATAATGGTAAATTAGATTAAAAATTATATTTTAGCAAAGTTAATTATGGTAACACATTAAATATAAGATTCTTTTTTTTGGTAATATTGCTCTAAAACTGTTTGTAGCTACGTCTCGGATGACTAAAAGGAAAAATCTAGACATATTTAATAATCTATAGACATCTGCAAGGATACATTTGCCTCGACTCTCCGAGGATCAGTATAATACAAAATTTCAGATATGATAGCTAATTATTATGATAAAGTACCTCTTCCAGAAAACTATTGATATATCTCAATGGTTGCTCTAGGCATGTCTATAATATATATATATTTTTTCACTTTAAAATTAGGAAGATCTTAAGGGGATTTTAAGAAAACATTGAAATATGTACGATACCCGAAAAATACCTTGGGGCGACTGTATATACTTTAAAAAATAAATAATAATATAGCTAAGATAAAATGTCATTTCATAAAGCTGCGCTTAAAAACAATCTTTAAAACTAAAACTAAAATCATTAGATAATGTAACTAAATAATTGATACACTTGGTGAACACATTTTATATTAAAGTAATTATAAGCTACAGAACTAACGCAGGAGTTAAGAATTATAGTGCGAAGAAAATAATAAAGCAAAAACTAAACACAAAATACGTACAAAAAAAAAACACTTAGGGGGTAGTACGTGGAATACGTGGTAAAAACTAAGCTAAAGCTAGATTTTAATTTTTGTTGATATAATGTGTATGTAAATAGTATCTTTATTGAAAAATACAAACAAGTTTTGTATCACAGCTTACTGCTAGAGGGGGAAGGGGGAGTGAATTTTGTATTTGGTATTCAAATTCATTCTGGTACAAGTTAAGGGTTTATAAAAAAGTTTCGCTCTAGATTTTATCTATATATGTATATTTGTTCTAGTTCATACATTAGTTATTCGTAGTTAGTTTAAGGCGGTACTTTTTTTTCGCTTGCTTATCGATAGTATATAATATATATTTAGTATGTATTATATATATTGTAAGTAGTTTGTTTTTTGCAATTATGCGTTTAGGATATTTTTTTTTTTTTTTTTGGGTGAGAAACGCTAAGATAACCAAGTACACAATACGAGTACGAGTACATTCAATAAGAGAATACGATTATACGAGTGTTATGTTTTTAATATTAAGTTTTGCTCAGAGTTATACAAGAGTTACGAGATAGAGAATACGATGCGCCAGCTTAATATTTACGCTAAACGTGTTTTTATACAGTTAAATACGTTTTTTTTTTTTTGGCGTTCTTTTATTAAAAATGTACCTAAGACATCGTTAACGAGATTACATCTTCACTTCCTTTGGCTCCTGCGACAACAGCTGCAAATGGGCACGCGTCAAAGTTCCAGTTGCCAGTTCAAATATTGTGGCGCCAGTTGTTCATTTGTTCTCCACATTTCGTCACTTTTCAAGTATATTATATTTTTATATAATTTAGGTATTGCATACATATATATATATATATATCCTTTTTTTTCAACTACATAGCTAGCTAGGTTTTTTTCGATCCTTTGCTTAAAAACTAGTTGTACCTGGGATGTTGTCTTTCACCTACAAAGCAGGACACAACACCATGGCACACACGCATGCACTCATAAAGGTGTGCGAGCAGTTGTAAAACCAGTTTTCGTCTTC
Organism: Scaptomyza montana; assembly: GCA_018904305.1. NCBI lineage: Eukaryota > Metazoa > Arthropoda > Insecta > Diptera > Drosophilidae > Scaptomyza > Scaptomyza montana. The sequence continues at coordinate 1,261,532 of JAEIGR010000001.1, forward strand.
TTTTGAATGTGTGTGTGTGTGTTTGTGTTTTTTGATCGCTTGATTTTTTTTTTTTGGAGCACAACAAAAGGTGTACATTGTAATTGTGTGTGTGTGTCAGTGTGTATAGAATACTTCACATAAAAGGGCACAATGTGTTTGCTTGCGTTTGTCTGACTATCTGATGTGGTTGTTGTTTCTGCTGCTGCTGCTGAAAATACAACCCCCGTTAGGATCGGTTTTCTTGCGAATAAAAACAGTTCCATTTCCAGTTCGAGCTCTCTTTTACCTTCGACTATAGTTGTTTTTGCCCGTAATTGCGCAATTGCGCACAGCAGCAAGCGATAAACAACCCTAAGGACTTAAAGCCCGGACTGCCTGAGTGCCAGGTTGCCATTGTCCTGTGCCAAATTGTCGAGGGGAGCCAACCAAATAACAGCTGCGCGCACAGGACTCGTAAGCGGCAGCTGCTATTTTTAATGCCCTAACAAAGCGCGAGAGCGCACACGCTGTCCGCTGCAACTATCCGACAACAACAAGAACAACAACATTGAATGTGTATAGTTGATTGTGCGCTTATCAAGCGGACAAATTGCTTAATACGCTTGCCTAAAATGAAACATCCGCTGCGCATGTGCGGAAGAGTCTCATATGCCACGACGTGACTGTAAGAAATAACAACCTTAAACTGTTTTAAGCTAAGCATAAAGCTTTGCTCAGCTGACAGTGACTTTCAAACGGTTCTGAGTTAAAAGCTTCGATAATTATAATACCATTACACTGCAGGCTTGTAATATAAGAGCTACTATATCTTGAATTCTTATTTTGAGCTATATGACGATGATTTCATAGACTCGAAGGATTGTGTTTATGAAAAGATTTAACTCGATATAATTAACATTTTGTTTTTACTAACATAATATTATAGAGTAGTGTAAAAGAAGTGGTTTTCTTTTGTCTCTAGTCGAAAACCTGATTTTGCAATATACATAATGTACCCTGCTGTCTGTCTTGTTGTCTTTTGTGCATCTTTTAGTATTTTGTTGCCTGGTGGTCGTCTTTAGGTCTTTTGTTTGTTGTTTGGTACGTAGCGAAAAACTGTAATTCTAAACCAGACAGAAACCAATAAATAAAGTGAACGATGCAAAAATGAAGGAAGTGCCATAAGACTGGAACAGACAACGAGGGCCACGACTGTAGTAAATCACACACTATTATCATTGTTTGTCGTTGTGGTAGAGCTGCATTCGGCAGAGCAGCTGCAGCTGCGCCGAAATATAAAGGTGAGAAAATGAGATAAGCGCAGATGAGAGAGGAAGAGCGTTGTTAGCAGGCAGACAATCGGAGTGAGTGGAAGTAGCTGTAAATTTCTGAAAAAATCAAAAACAATTCTGCAAGCGAAACAGAGAAACCCAAACAAACAGAAAAGTGTAAACCCACGCACACAGAGAAAGAGAGGTAGGCAGGCAGACCGATGGAATGGTAAAGAAATTTGAAATGGCAATAGAAATAACAAAATAGTACATGGCAAAAATATTAGGCATAGACTACATTCGGCTTACCTGAGTGACGGGATCCTTCATGATGAGCACATCGGTAACAGTGCCAAACATATTGAAATATTCCTTAAGCTTCTCCGACGATGTCTGCCAGCTAAGGCCGCCAACAAAGAGTTTGCCTGGTGCAGGATCTGACATGCTGCCGCCACTGTTGCTGGGCGTTGAGCGTCCCGAGGAGCTGCTCTTAATGCTTAAATTGGCAGCGTTGCCATTCTGAGCGACAGCATTCACATTCTCTACCTTGAGCAGTGCCAGAGCGGCCTGTTGTGCTGCTTGCTGTTGTTGGGCTGCTGCTTGCTGTTGTGCTGCTGCCTGTTGTGCTGCCTGCTGTTGTGCTGCCTGCTGTTGGTCTTGATCTTGTCCTCCAGCTGTTGGGGGAGTTTGACCGGCAGCGCTCTGCTGTTGTGTCTGTTGCTGCACTTGAGCCTGTGCCTGGGCTGCTGCGGCACTTTTGAGCACCGCCGCTGTAGTCAATGTGCCGTTAATGGCCGCCACATTGCTGTTGGCTATGGAAGCAACCAGAGCATTGTGCAGCTCACGATTGTGATGTGGATCGATGAGGCCAGCAGCTGCAGCGGCTGCGGCAGCGGCAGCATTATCAATCGGATTGCTGTGGGCATTAAAGAAATATTTATCAGCTGCACTAAGTACTAAATCCTCATGCGGTGGCTGCGATTGCGCTTGCAACATTGTTGCGCCCTCCTTAAGCGCGTGCATTTCCTGTTTAAGCTGAATTTTGAAGGCCGTTTAAGTTTAGATTTTTCTAGAATTTTTATTTATGTATGTATTTGATTGGTATGTTTCTTTATTCGTTGGTTTTTCGTCTGAGTCTATGACGTTTTGTGTGTTATTTGTTAGGATTTTCTAACTTGGTCTCGTTGCGCGATTTGTTTTTGTTGCCAATGGCAATGGGGCTTAAGATTCGTTTTATTTGTATTTAACAAGCACATAAATTAATGCAAATGTCTGCACAGCACGAAATATGACAAACAATTTGATGACTGCAAAAATGTTTTCTCTTTATGTGCAGTATTATTGGAATTCACGTAATATATATTTTTGGAAAAGCGCGTTTGCTCCTTTTACGTCTGCGCGTCGCGAATGTTGAATTCTGAATGCGTTGCAGGATGTGTGCAAGAGCTCACAAAATATCAAAAAAAATGTATTACGAACGAATGAGCGTGCGCAGCAGCAGACACAAAGAAAAAAGCGAGCGAGCGAGAGAGAGAGAGAGAGAGTAAGAAAGAATGACCAAAGACAGCTGTCACATATGCCTGCGCCAAGGCACACATAAATACATGGCTGGGGTTGCCCAACTCTCAGAGCATAGAGGGTTGTCAGGTAGCCGAGCAGGATAACGTTCGCAGCGCAGTGTTGCAAAGTATGTCGAACAGGTGTTATAGTGTTGTTAAACGCATGTGTTAATAACTTTTCTGTTAAGTGTTTTATAAGTGGGCAGCACTTGAAAACGTTTTAAGTGGAATATTTATGAGCTCAACACTTGTTCAAAGTAGCAGCGCGTACTGAAATCAAGTATTTATATGGATGAATAAATAACCATTTAATTTGCAAAGTTATAATAATAATAGTACAGGCTTGTATTTTTATAATAACCTTAACTAACTGAGTCTTCAACTAAGTACAAAATTATTTGTATAATTGATGTGTGTTGACTGTTAAGTTTTGTCACTTTTAAATTATTTTATATGTTTCCCATAGTTGTGTTTTTCTAATGCTACCTTCTCTCTTTAAACAGGCAATTCCAATTATAGTTATTACTGCGATTGGTTTTAGTATAGAGATGCTTGCTATAATTCCTTTGGCGATGACTCGGGATACTGTCTATTGGACTAAAAACTCTGCGGCTTCCGATTATATTGAGACACGACCAGGTTATAAAGTTGCCAATACGCAAGGTAAACCATAGCAGACCGACCATGTACAAATTTACATAATCATTCAATTTAATATACATATGTATGTTTGCAGCTTTTGGTCTTTAACCAAAAATATGAGAACCCACCGGGGCTAATTGAAGCATTACAAGGCGATGTTAATGGACCTCCGTGTAAGTGTGTTACATTCAAGACGCTTCAAATTTTCAGCGCTTTCACTTGTTAAGAATTTGATGCTTCTCCTCTTTAACGCCATGTAGCTCTCAATATTTTCCAAAACTTTCTAACACTGTCGATCTGGAGGCGTTGTTAATTTGGCGTCTTGCACACAAAAATTAGAATCTTTTCAATCAAATCAAATTTCCTTCCAGGCGACAATGTTGACAAAAAAGAAGAAGTCAAAAAACCCGGGGTAAACAAAAAGATATTGGCCGCTCATGCGGCTGCAGCGGTTGGCACTTTATGCTTTATGTTTGCCTTATAGAATAATGATTTGCACGAAAAGAAGCATCAAATTCAAATAACAATTAAATTTCAAATTTTAATTTAAATAAATTTTTGTGAACACAGTGGTAACTGAGGATGATAATAATGATAAGAAAGGCAAGAAATAGTCGTACATGTGCCAAGATCGACCCACCCCTCCCCCCACCAAGTAATATTTTCAAAATCAATTGCATGGAAATTTCAAATCAAATTTTTTATAATATAGATCATTGCATTTGAAAATATATTGCAAAACACAAAATGCAAAGGGTCTTTTCATTTTTTAAGGTCAACAGGATGAGAAAGTCAACTTTAATTTAAGATGTCCTCATTTGCAGATATAGCAATCAAAGGAAATGCGGTCAAGCTGTTAAAACTAAACGATTGTTACAGTTTGACAAGCATTGTTGCGAGAATTTAAAAAACAAGCAGTACTAGAAGCAGTACACATATAAGCAGTGCGTAGTCCCATAGCTAATAAACCTAACATTTGCTCCAAATGCACTGCTTGTGAAAACTGCTTCATTTGAGCTTAACCGCAGTCTACCAGAAAAAAAATAATTCTAGCCGCTCATCGTTAGCGACCTTAGTTTAGGCTCGAGGGCAAGAAATTTATAAGAAATTGCACAAGCAGTGGAAAAGCAGTTGGCGGGCAGTTGAAAAGCATTTGACACTGGTTTAACATTAACATTATCAGTTTATGCTTATAGTTTTACATGCCAGCAATAGTTGTTGCTCAGTACTTTAACCTAATGCTTTAACCAGCCTGCTATCAACTGTCCTCACTTGCTTCCAATGCAGCTGCGCAATGCTCACGCCAACAATTGTGGGGAAAAAACAACACCAAAAATATCCCACGAAAATCGTAAGGGCCAGGACAATTTCCAAATTTTGTGCTCCCTTAGCGGGTGGCACAATATTGCGACAGATTTGCCAAGGGTGTGCTGCATAAATGTTTGTGTCTGCGTATTTGTGTGTGTGTGTTAATCAAAAACAAATCGAGGCAGCGACGCTGGCAGCGCCGCAGTTAATGCGTTATGTGCGTTATTGATTTTTGAAGACATCGTCGCAGACAGAAAGGAAGGAGCAAATAATGCCGATATGATATTAAATTATGATTGATTGCAAAATAATTTAATAAAGAGCAAACACAGAGCAGCTGCATACAATATTAAGTGGTGGGTCCTGTGGTCCTGTGTCGCTCGGTTATTGAACTTCGCCAGGTTTTTTTTTTTTTTTCTTTCTCTTTTCGGGTGAAATAAATGGGCGAAGCATTTCTATGGCTGCTGCTGCTGACCCAGAAAATAACTTTTATTGAAATAATTATGGTTACGCACTTGCAAAAGTGATGGCGAGAGGGGAAATTTGAACACAGATGGATCAGGTGACGCTTTATGGTTTTACAAAAGTAGATGTGTGCATTTCATGCCAATGATGACATCAGCAAAAAAAGCAACGGCGCCTTAAATTCTAATTCGATTAGGCACACTTACAAAAGCTACAGCAACAAGCCACAAACAGCTACACCTCCTTAATTGCGTCAAATAAACAGCCAATAATATCTCATTTAAGCGCCGCTTACAAAGTTGCGCACACCTGCAATGATCAGCGAGTTCATCGAAAATTGTATTGGAAATCCGTTCAGGATACGCACCCAAAAACTTACTGGGTGAGAAAATGAGAGAAATGCAGTTAAGCGGAAAATACACATTTCCATTTTAGCCGGCAAACGAGCTGAAGTAAAAAAAGGCCAACGCAATAGCGACAACAACAACAACAAAATAAGGAAATAACGACAGCAACAGAAGCGCAGCAGTCGGAATGGAAATGACAAGTTGTTGCCCGTGGGCGGGCACACGCTGCGTATGTGTTATGTTATGTGATGTTATTCTTTTTCTTATATATATTTCACTTTGTCACAACAAAAACAACGCAAACACAAACACGCACATAATGCAATATATATATATATATATATATATATATATTATATTTATATAAATGTTGCTTCATCATAAGTTATTTTGGCCCTAAATGGGCTGCCGGCAAAGAATGAAAGAAATAGGAGGCTGCGAGAAAGTGATCTGTATAAGCTCCGAACACTAAATGGCCACATAGGAGGTAAAGGAATAATTTGTGTGGTTAGTAATTTCTTTGTAAACTATACATTTACAGCAAATAAGAAAAGATGGTTAAGTATTGAATTCATTTAAAATAATTATATTGAAAAATCCTTGAAGAACAAAAAATAACTTTCTAAAGGTAACTAAAATCCACCTAAGTTATCAATTACAATATCCAGCACAGATTGTTCTTTATTGTTTTTTTTTATTATTGTTATGCTTATAATAAATAATGAAATGCATCGAATCGTTTATTTATGAAAAGAAAACTTTAATTCACACATTTTACGTAATGACAACTATCTCAATTTGTATGAAAATACACAGTTAAATTCTGCTTCTTTTATCAATTAAATCCTCAAAGCGCTTGTCCGTGAGTTTTTAAAGCTGGCATTTATGCTCTTTACGTGTTCATCTCTCTGATTACTCACTCTCCGCCTTAGGCTTTGATCTGCGCTTTACCTCAATGCTGACAGTTTGAAACCGATGGGCGATTAACCTGTCATAAACATGACTCCACCACCCTGCACTTTGGCTGCAATCAGTTAAAGCCGACAAATTGCAACTGCATTTTAAATGACAACTAAGTCGGCGCCCAGCAACAATAACAACGACGAAATGCCTGTAAACAAATTGCTTTAATTTGCTGCTCCTCAACCACCAACAAGGCTACCAACCACCCAGCTTCCCCCACATGCTTTGGGCCTGCCACACTGCGATTGCAATCATAATCGCAGTCTCGTTTCGGGCCACAATGCGCATTAAAAACAGGCAAAAATGCTGCGCTTAAACTTATGTAGATACAAAACTGAGGGAGGCCTGCCTACTGCCTACTGCCTACTGCCAGCTGCCTGCCTGCTTGCATTTTCATTCAGTAGAACGCCATCAAAATGGATATGAAATGGAAATGGCGGGGGTGGGTGTGCAAAGGAAGGTGGGCAAGCCAACCCTTACTCTTTGCTTTTAAAGCAGCATATGGAATAACTTTATTGTTTTTACATTTGATTTTCATGCTGGAACCAGAGAGAGAGAGAGAGAGAGAGAGAGAGTGGGCTTGGTGGGGGTTGCTGCCTGGCACTTGCAGTGTTCGCAAAGTGCGCGTCGAAACAACAACGCATAAATTCAACAACAACAATAACAGGAAGAAAGACGACAACGACGAAGTTGTTTGGAAATGTCTATATATCATGTAGAGAGGGGTGGATGTAAGGGCTGGCTGCTTTTGTGTGTATGTGTTGTGGGGGAGCCTGGAAATGATGAACGTAATGTGATTGGAAAACCACCCCCAAAGAGCCGAGCTACACAAGCTACACAGCGAGAAAAAATAAGCTATGCACAAAAATTCACTAGCCAGATTATAAATATACAAATATCACACAAAGAGAGACAGAGAGAGAGAGAGAGAGCAAAGCGAGAGAGAGAGAATGAGAGAAGCAAAGAGAGAAAGAGCGTTAAGCTTGGCCTGGCTAACAAACCAAGCAACAACCGCCCAACAACCCTTGTCGTCATCAACAAACAACAACAAATATATATATTGGGGGAGAGTTTTTTTTTCGCAATTGGAGTGCGCGCGCAACCCTCGAAAAATTGGTGCGTGGTGACGACAGCTAAAGCGTTCGCTTCCTTAACTGCCTTTCAGTCAACTTTTGGTTTTCGTACGTGCAATTTCTCGCCCGGCTCAATGACGGACGTCGTTCTACTTCTAGATACAAAAAAAATGGGAGAAAAGTAAAAAAAAAAAAACAGAATCTAATTAAAATATTGTCATGCATAAGGAAAACGCCAAACATGACAAAACAAAAAAAATTTGTATAAAAATCTTTACACATTTTGGATACACTCTTGTGAAAAAGTGAAAAGAAAATGTATATATTCATACTCGTATCATCGTCGAGCTTGCCAGTGATATTGTCCTGTCACAGCAGTATTGTTAACTAAGCAATTGGTACTGCTGAGCCGGGGCATTAACATTGTTGAGCGTCGCTAGCAACCAAGAAAAGAGCTATGGAAAATCAAAAAGTTTGGAGTACACAGTAGAAAATCAACGCGAGAAGTATAACTTTGCGGCATAGTACATACATATATACAGGGAAATACAAAACACACTCATTAAATATACAAGCATGCGTGTGTTTGTGTGTGTGTATATGCGAAAAGACCGGAAAAATCAATTTTCCATTTTTAATTCAAAGCTAAGCGCGACGACTGAAACTCTATTCACACACATGTACGCACACTCATAGAAAATTGAACAAGTGTGTGTGTGTGTGTGTGTATTTGTTAGCAAGCCCAAATGGATAAAGCAGGATGCTGCAAATCAGCAGCTAGGCCTGAGAGATACAGTAAGACAGAGAAAGAGAGAGCGAGAGATTCAAAAACGAGACAGTGGGCGGAAGAAGAAAAGACAGAAAGAGCGAATAGTTCAGAGAGAGAAAGATAGAAAGAGAGAGAGAAAGCGAGAGAGACAGAAAGAGTAAAGACGCTTGAGTATAGACAAAAGCTGTGCGCGGAAACGTTTTGGGAATTGAAACAAGTTAGCTTGATTCCTAATTAAAATTTTAAAACAAATACTTAAAAATGGTGCAATAGCAAAAGAAACACAATTAGATAAAGATTCTCAAAATACCAAGTACCTTTTCGGTGCAAGTGATGCAAATTTTTAAAATTTAAGTGCACGACCACACCCACAACCATGGACAAACTGAGGGTGTTGGGGGTGGCAACGGGTGGTATGGGTACTGTGTTTCAATTGCCAAAATGTTGCTAGGCGAAAAATGCCGGGTCCGTGGCACATACAAGCATACACACAAACACGCATACACACACACACACACACACACACATGCATACATATGTATCTCTCTGTATAACTGTGTGTCCGGCATCAGGGTCCTGGGCTGCTGCGACTGCAGTGCCCAAAAATAAGAAAGAAACACAATGAAAGGAAAGAAAAAAGCAACCCCTAAAAATGTATAAAATGCGACGCAGCGCATTAAGGGCGTGAGGGCAAGGCGCATATAACCCAAAAAAATACAACATTCAGACCAAGTAGAATAGAGACCTGCATACTCAAAGAGCAGCAAAATGACAAAGAGATGTGTTTTTTGGCAAGAACAACAACAGATCCGAATTGAGATCTGCCAGCTGAAAAATGAGATTGAATGCTGAGCTGCAGAGCAACATTGCAGCAGCCGAGGCATCATCATCATGATCTTAAGGGTTGCTTCACCAATATTGTTCTGCTTTTCAGAGCTGATATTAATGATGACCAAGTGGATGATGTTAATAAACATTTACATTAACATTGGTACTAGTCAAGATTCAGTTTCGAATATTCAAAAATGCATAAAAGGGATTAAAGGATGCAATAACGTTAGTGTGAGTGTGCTTAAATGTGTGTGTATGTATGCGCGTGTGTGTGTCTCGAGTACCGGTGCTAAATACTTCGAAATTGGTTAAGCGTTTGTTTTACCTATCAAATTGACAACGCTTGATTGTGCTTGAGGTAGCCTAATTGTTTCAACAAGCTGCCCGCCGGGCTGTCGTTTTGTGTGTGCCTTTGTATTGGTGGGTGTGCCGCATTGTGCCTTAACCGTTTTGTGGTTGCATGTCTCGTTGTGTGAGGTTTGGTGCGACACAGAGTTGGTTATTGTTTTGTGATGTGCGGTTTTGCTTGTGGGCCAAATGCAATTTAATATGCATTACATTCAAGTGATTTTCATTACATGCAGCTTTGTGGCATTGCACAACGTCAGGATAAGAGCGAACCAGAAAGCTAGCAGCAGGAATTATTAAATGTGCAAACTGTGATATGAAATGAGCACAAACGCAGTTGAGTGTTTGAGATGGAAATTAATAATTGAAAATTATTTGTTTAAATGTATTTTTGGATAAAAGCATCAGATATATGAAGCGTGATCAAATTTTTGAAATTAAATTGATATGATTTTGAAATTTGTTAACAAATAAGACATTTTGAAAATCTATTTTCAACTAAATAATACACACAACATTCCTATTTATCTATAATTTGATCAATAATCTGAGTTTTTACTGTAATCTTTAATCTACTTGTACAACTTAAAATAATGAAAATCACTGTACCATTACCCTGATTATGTCAAATGAGCAATATATAAGTTTAGTTGTTCATAAACTATTTTAATAAAAACTACTATTCACTTCATACCAAAAAACAACTTTCTCTTCTTATTACATTAATATTACATAAATTGACCATTTTCCTTTATCAAGTTTTTGATTAATTACAACGACAACAAGTCAGAAAAGTACTGAAGGCGGCGCCGCTGGACTTTAATAAAGAAGGTACAATAAAGAAACGTGTTGAAATAGCGTTGGCCTAAAAATAATCATAATAAAAAAGTAAACCTAGGCACGCACTCTCACACATCCTTTTCTATGTGCGCTTATGCACATATGACACATATGATGGACTCGGAAAAAGGATTACAGACATGACGTAAATGCTTGTGGGTGTGCGGGTGTGTGAGTGTGTGTAACGTGTGTAAAAAGCTGGAAAAACTGAAGGGTTTAAGTAAGTGCAGGAGTGTCCGCATCAGACGCACCTTTAGCCCTTATGCAAATTGTTGGTCGCTTTGTAAGCTTATTAAGTGCTTGAAAGTGCATAAAAATAAGGACAACAAAACAGGAAGACTGCCGTTAAGCTACTCGGAAGTAAGCGTCGTGCGTCCCAAATGACAGCATTCAAAGGCAAAAAATAGCAGCTGCCACACACCCATAAACAATAAGGACTTATCATTTAAATAAAGGAGAGAAAGCATCACCGAGAATTCTGGCTGTATGTAATAATGTTAATAAAAAGGTGTGGCAAAGGTGTGTGCTGTAGATCAACAGTCAAATGTGTTGTGTGACACGTGTGATTGTCTTTTCGTCCTCAGCAAGGACATTTGAGTTGCTGCAGCAGCTCATTTATATGCAAATCGACAGCAGGATGTATTGTGTTCCTAGCCTGATAGAATTCTGACTATTAGACGCAGCAGACAGGAAGAGCACATAAACATACTTGTACTAAATGGCAAAGGCTGCCGGCAGCTCAAGGACTTTGCCGGAAATGCTGTCACGGCAATTGACTCGAAGCCTGCCAGAAAGGAGTTAACTGGTTAAAAGTTAACTGCCCCTTGGTTGTGGGCTACACTTTAATGATTATTTATTTATATGTAGTTGAATGGCTTGGAGCCATTCTGACGATCGAATTGCGAAAAACTCCTTACAACTAATTTTAAACTTTTTTGGGAAGGCCTCAGTCTTGTCGACATGTAATTGAATTTAATATGGCCCAAGGACAGTCTCTCATTCACACACATGCTAAAAGTTGCTCAAGAGCAAAGGGTTGTTTTGTGTGTATTTTTGGTCATAGCGGAAATAACACAAAAAGCTGTCAGAAATATATATAATTTGGCCATTTGGTTTGGATCTGAAGTGGGTCAGTCGAGCGACACAAATGTTTTATAAAAGCTTCTTATAATGTTACAAGTACTATGCTTAAAGGAGCATTAAAAGCTCAAATCTGCGCTGTTAAGAGAAAGCTTAAAGCTTTCGCTAAGCTTGAAACTGCTTTGTCCTTAGAATCCTGTTCGCAAGCAGTTTTAGATGCTATAATATCAAATGCACTTAGCTTACTCAAGCAGTGTCTCTGCTATAAAGCAAGCAGTGCAGGGTTTTTTATGCATTGGGAAATTATAAGGAAAAATGGGTTTGCAGGGAAAATTGTTATTATTAAAGTAAAATACAAAAAATACGTTATGGCTATGTTTTATAATAAAATTGCTATAACAAGCTTATTTCACTCTAAAGAGCTGTCAATTCAATTACTCAAAGTTTGCGAATAACACATGTTAGGAGAATCTCTTAGATTTGTCTAAACTGCTGTATTCGATACGTTTATGTGTGCCTATTGTTTACAACAACATCAGCAACATCAGCAATAAAGATGCCAAGTGCAATAGCTGAGTCAGCGCTTAGCGCTGAAGCAAGTGCTCGCAGCACGAGCATAAACGCATCCTGCTCAAAGATGCAGGATACAAAAGTGAAGTGGTGCTCGAGAAATGCTTCAGCCGCATAGTGGAAGACCCGAAACCCGTGACCCCCTTTCCAACGCCTCTATACGAAGGCACTTGTCTGGTAAATGCTGACACCAAGCCTCGGCTGAAGTATTTTGCGGGCAAATAGTCCAGCTGTTTTGAAGGAGGAGGGCGAGTGGCACCAGCAGTCTCAGCATATTCATAGGCTTGCTAAGGGTGGATGGGATAAAGTGGGAATGGGGTCTCAATGTAATAAAAGTCACTCGAGTGACATTTTTGAGCTTGCAGCTATTGCCAAGTATAAGCAGAATGCAAACAAAGCGAACGCTGAACCCCAGCTCCAGCTTCAGCTTTCAGTTACAGTTTTTAAGGCCTCCGGGGCCCCTCTATCTCTTGGTTGTACATGTGATGTTGTTGTTCCTTTACAGCCGCCTTTTAATCGATTATGACAACGCGCATTGTTTGCCGCAAATCCTGTCTGAGTGTTGCGTTACAGCAGCAACAACAACAACTGGCAACAACAGTGCAAGCTGCAACAGCTCAAAACAACAGTCCCCAAAATGGAGTTGAGCGCGATTCGTGACACGACTTAATGCCAGGCAACAATTCAAATCGATTTAAGATAAAAATATATCGGCACTCATCAATCTATGTTTGCTTCTATAACTTACAAAATGTTAAACTTTTTAAACTAAGAATGTATCAAATAGTTTTTTATTGCACCAAAAAACTTATATTTCGATAGTTTGAAAAGCAATGTTTTTAAACACGCTTAGCCTTTAAAAAGTAATTTATGTATAAGCATAAGTATGTATGCATATGTATTTATTTATTTTTTTTGTATCCGAAGCACATCGCTGTTTTTGAAACCCCACGCAAGCATTGTACATTGAACTTGCAGCCTATCGCATTCTGCTGAGCCATCAGCAAGCAACTCATATCGAGAAAGAATATTGGGAACGAGAGAAGCCGCCCTTTTCAAAATTAAAATGTTTCCCTTATAGCCGGTTGTAGTAGAATATTGCGCAACATATTCAATAAAAAATTTGTTATCTATGCTGCAAAATTGTCAAGTGTGCACTTGAGAAGCTCATTTTTCAAGGATTGCGCTCGCTCCTTGCGCTACTTAGATAAAGACGAAAATGCAACGATATGCGAAGCGTTTCCCATCTACACGCGATGTTTTATTTATTATTTGGTTACTTTTTATGCTTTGTTACCTTTAGGGGGCGGTGTCTGCTGGGTCGTTATTATACGATTTTTCTCTTTTTTGTTTTTGTCACGATTTTGTGTTATGCGATCAGCGATAGTAAAAATGCACATTGTTTTGCTTCCTTTCCATTGTTAACGTTTACTTTACTACCCTCCAATTTAGCCACAGGAAATGCACGCTCCGGATGTCGTTAAAATGGCGACTGGTACCGCTTTTAATATTGTTTTTTCCGCATCGCATGTCGTCATATTTGTTTTGTGGCGGCATGTGTGAACTTACCTGTAACATAATCAGAGAATATATTAAGATTGATTAGAATACATTGCACAAAACGAGAGTATAGTAACAAATAACATGATATCAAGATATTATAAATTAATCGCCAATTGAACTAAATTAGAATTGTAAAACAGTTTTACTTGCAGAAATATATTATTTTGGTTAAGTTTCTTGCGATTTGCGCTAAAATACACTCGAAACTAGAAAGCTTTAATACCTCTTTTGCTGAACAATTTATAAACACGATTTAGTACATTGACCTATCCCAAAAAAGTAGTACCACCAAAAGGTGCTAAGTACAATCGTAGGTCCAATAAAACTTGCTCAGTTTCACATTGCATGTACGAGTACGATAATAACGAGAAGCGAATATTTATTTACTCAAGTGATTAGCAGCTCATGAGCTGAATGAAAGTGAACGGTTTTTCGTTTTATTTATGTATTTAGTCTGGGGTAAAGTCATCAATAATTAGCGCTTGTTAAGCATAAAAATGCGAATGATGTCGACGAATAAAGTAAATGCTGCATATTAATAACTTTTTGGGAAAAAGAGAGCCCAAAAAAATTCATTAAGTAAATTTTGACTCGCAAGACACAAAAATTTTAAGAGGTCAGTTGTTAATCCAAGCTCGTACATGTCGGACGCAAACCTTGATATCGTGAGACATGAAAAAAATAATATTGCAAGTACATTGTATAAGCAAGATAATTACGCAAAAGACAATGCAACTGCTTTGGCTGCTGTTCATTTGTCAGTCAGGTGATTGTCTTGATAATCAAGAAACACACAACATGCACAACATCCCAATGGATTTATAAATTGCTCCTGTTTCGTCTAATGCACTTTTATTTGTCAGTTTGTTTGTGGAGCACTGCAGCAAAACTAAAAGAGGCCAAATCTATGGGCGATGGAGGACTACGACGACATGAATTTATGGAAGAGTTGGTGGTGGATGAGTCAAACCACTCCTATGCTGATTACAGGGCACAACAGGTCGATGCAGACAACAATCAATTGCGGGTGGAGGAAGCGGAAATACAGAAGATAGGGGCAAATGTAAGGTCGATACCCGCAGTGCAAGTAAAAGTGACAAATGAAGTGGAAAGTGCCATGATGATGATGATGGGGGCAACAGATGATGAAGAAAAGCAATGGCTACGACTGCAGTCTAATGGAAATGGCCATTACAAGGATATCTCTGACATACAAAATATAATGGACAACAGCAGTAGGGAGGATGACGAGCTTGGGGGCGTTGGCAGTGCCTTAATGAGCCCCAACGCGCTGCCAATATCGGCAAGGCATAATTTTGACGACGACAACAACAACAATAATAGCCACATTGCTGGCCAAATGGCTGGCGATGAGCAACTATTGCGATTGCAGGACTACAATTTACTGTACAATGCCGAACGGCAGACATACTTTCAACTGCATTCGAGTAATGGCCGCCTCGCAACGAATAGGCCACATTTGTCGAGTGGCAATCGGCTATTGCATCAAGTCGTCGGCAATACACTGAGTGCTGCCTTTGGCCTGAATGCGAATCAGGTAAAGGATACAGGCATACAGATGACCACACAAACTGTGCAGCTCTATGATGCCATCTCGTTACGACAGTCGCGTTTTAATCCATTCAATCCCACACGGTGAGTTATGAATGATTGATGATGTAACGGCAACATCTTATGCCTGAAAGCTATCTATCCTTAATTAAGTTGAATTATACAAGTTCATCTTGGCCAGATTGCCAACGGTAACACCTCCATTTCTAATATTGTGGAATATTAGGTTACATTACAATCAAAATTGTAGCGTATTTACTATTTCAGTATCCATCCATACAGCAGAACTTTTATCTTAATATTTGTTATTGAAATGACTTTTACCGCCATCTTTTACACTATTTTTGCAGAATCATCATACACGGTTGGCTGGGCAATGCACATGCGAATGTGTACAGTAATTTGGTGCCAGCTTATTTGAGTCTGGGCGATGGCAATTACAACATCTTCACCGTGGATTGGGGACGTGGCGCCATTGCCGACTATATAACAGCCAGTTATAGGGTGAAGCCAGTGGGTCAAGTATTGGCCAAGTTTCTAGACTTTCTGCACAAGGAGGCGGGCATGCGTTATGAGGATCTGCAGTTGATTGGCTTTAGCATGGGCGCCCATGTAGCTGGCCTTGCCTCAAAACACGTGCAGACGGGTCGTGTGCGTGTTATACGCGCTCTGGATCCGGCTCTACCCTTTTTTCGTTACGCACAGGAGAAGGAACGTTTGGATAAAGGGGATGCTGACTATGTTGAGGTGCTGCACACAAGCGTTGGCAGCTATGGCTTCGATCGTCCTTTGGGTCATGTGGATTTCTATGCCAATTGGGGTAGCCAGCAACCGGGATGCTTTTGGCATGAGTGCAGCCACTGGCGAGCCTTTGCACTGTTCAAGGAGAGCCTCGAGTCGCTGGGTGCTGCCTTTCAGGCGAAAGGTTGTTCGCCTAGTGACTGGCAGGAGTTGACACGCTACAGGCGCTGCACGCAGCCAACGGGGCAACGTCTATACATGGGCGGTGATTTGGGGGCATTATCAATGGAGCAGTTGGCGCAACGCGAGGGCGTTTATTATTTTCAGACCATGGCAATACCACCATATGCACTCAAAAAAGAATAATCGGATTGCTATTTCGGTCATTCAGAGATTAATTTTAGAAATATTTTAATCTTTAATTTAAAATAAAAATATATTTCTGATTATAATTTAATTAAACTGTATTTATTTATTATATGCATTCACAAACACAATTTCCTTACAATTTCCTTTCCAATATTAGTTTCCATGTTTTACTATTTACTTCCCTATTACAAACTTCCGAACAACGAAGTTTTCTGTATAACGAATTCAGAGCCAGAGCTTTGCAATGTGGTCCAATGAAAAACCATTCTTTATAACGAATATTTTACTTGTCCCCTGGAGATTCCCCATATGGAAGTTCGACTGTGTATAAATTACAAAAAGTTTGATTTCTGTTTTATTTGAAGTCTGTGAATTTTTGAATTAAATTTCCGAAAGCTAATACATGCTGCCCTCGAGGTTTAAAGCCGTTTTGATTTTTCGACGAATCGGGAATAATTTTTTCAAGTGTCCGAGGGCAAGTTTTAGTCCGAGTTGACAGCATTGGGAATAAAGCAGGGAAAATAGCAAGAGGAAAAAATTAACAACAACTGCACCAAAAAAAAAAAAAAAAAAAAACAGCAATGTAATGAGCAAATGTGCAGGGCGCATTTTTATTTCTAATTAGTAAGTGCATTTGTGTGTGCGAGTCGTATGTTTGTGTGTGTGTGTGCATTTCTAAAAGCTGCGCTGCAAAATTAAAAAATGCTGCCATGTGTAAAATGCTTTTCATGCCAGTCACAGGCGGAAAAAAACCACCTTGCAACGTGCATGTGAGAAACAAAAACATACATAAGCCCTGCCAAAGTAGTTTGTGCTGCTGCCATTTTTGTATTAGCAAAAATAAAATATTTTCAAAAATCGCTTAAAGCACGCCACAGTGATTTAAGTAATTAGATGAGTCTTCATTGCTTTGTATTTTAAATGAAATTCAGTTTAAATATAAGTTTCAAAAAGCACGAAACATCTATTTAATAGTTGGTTTTTTTACTATCAAACTATTCTTCGAATGCCATTTGCTAAAGGTCACTTTACATGCATGATCGGATTTAACTGTCTACAAACGAAATCTAAAGTTGACAAATGGAACATCACCGCCATGTTTGTGAAACTTCAACTGCTTGCTTAAATTTTGAACTGCTTTACAGTTTTCATTAAAAGATAACTTAGCATCTGTGTGTAAAATATTTTGATCTAGTGCGCCATGTAGTAAAGTAGTTGGCATAAAAGAAAACATACCAACACAAGTGCTTAAATTCTATTTTCGAACCATATTCGAAATCTTAAAGGTCGAATGTCTAAAAGTTATTGGCAAAAACTGTCGCTGGAGTAGAGCTAAACATACAGCACAACGAACACCCGGCGTAGACATCAGCCAGCCGCAAATTATGAGTTTCTGTGTAATTTGCAGCCTGCTTTTTGGCGCGAGACCTACATAAATTACACTCTAAAAAAATACACACTCTGTTACACATTAATAGAATGACACAAACGCTAATGCCAACAAGTAGGAAAGTTTCATTGATGCTTGCTTTCGATTTACTCTTTACCAAGCAAACTAATATAGCGGCGACTTAGAAATCGGCTGACAAACAGTCTTTCCAGATCTCACCCGTTAAGGATTCTTCGATCTCCACTGACGAGGGTCAACAGAAGCTGACTTATTGCAGTATTTGTCTATTTGTTATTGTATTTGTATATTTGTTATTGTTATTGTTATTTTTATTTATATTGGGACAGCTAACTATAGTGTGCGCCTAATCGGGCTGAATGAATAGAAAATATGGACACAAAGGGGTTACAGGCTTTTTTTTTTCAATAAGGGAAGGAGTTTTTAAATCATTATAAATTTGGTAAATTCAGATGTTTAGGTCTAGAAGTTCTTTTAGGTTGATGCTTATCAAAAATGCGAAACAAATTTGACTCTCTAAAACTTCAAAATGCATTATAGCCTTTGAATTCAAAAAGGGTATAAAATGAACACATAGGCGAACACCACAACCCTCTTTTTCCTTTCCTCCTTTTCCTTGTCACACTATCTGCAATCACGACACTTTGGTGCTTGCATATTGCATACTGCCTACATGTAGGCACATAGAGCATAAATTAAAGATAGCCCCGTCGCACGTTGCGCGCGCTACATGTTGGCCAAGCTAATGACTTGGCACTGCCACGCATAACGCTTTAATTGGCCCTATGTGTAGAGGTGTGTGCCAAAATGTTTGTAATACTTTTCAACGTGTGCCCAGAAACGGCACACGGCTGCTGTTAATGTGATTTTTTCCACATCATTTGAGTGAACCCAGCCAATTGGATAGCAGTCCTCAATACGAACGTGAGCAATAAGAAATGACGTGAGCAAATATTTGCGAAAACAAAGACGAAAAAGGAAAACCAAAATCAAATTCTTTTTGGCAGCCGAAAAATTAGGACTACACATTTTTATGTGGCGTCAGTAGAAAATTCTTTTTGTAGACTTTTCTATAATTTCTCCCTTGAGCATAGAAGTACAAATTTTATATAAAAACAAAAAATCAGTCCTCTGCGTTTAGATTAAAGTGTTGCATACTTTTCAAGGTCAGTAGTGAGCGTGCCAAAAATTGCATATAAAGTTTAAGTTTATAAAGTAACAAAACTTTTGTTTATAGTTTTTGTTACGGTTTTCAGCCCAGAGCTGAGTTAGGCACTTGAATATTGTTATAATCAAGTTGCTCTAAGCTGTAAAGTGGCTATCCAGTGATGAGTAGTTGCTCGAGGCACTGCTGTTAAGAGTATAAAGGACCTTTTGGTTTTGGTATTTATGGGCAAACTTCTGTGTGGCTGCGGGAATAGAGTGTGTTAGTAAAATTTGTACGCTTCTTGCAGTTATAAACTCTTTAAAATTTTGTGTCTATATTGCAAACAAATTGAATAATTAAATTGATTTAAATATAAGCTTTAGTGGTACTCAAATTAAAATAATAAAGATTTTGTAAACTTATTAAACACAATTCGTTCATTTCGCTCCAACCTTTAACTAAAGTATATTAAGAATTACTTAATTTTTAAAAATTTTACACTTTTATTCGTAAGAATAAGTTACATTCGACAAAGAATATAATTGGATTGAATTGTCTGACGAGGCAATAACTTGTTATTAAACTTGCTTACCACAGCATAGACTCTAAGTAGTTCATATTTGTTGACTGTATTTGGTAGTCAAGTCAAAACTTTTGGCACATACACACACACACCAAATTAGTTGTGAAACAAACTAAAATTGCGTTCAAGTTTTGGGTACAAAATCTTCACTTGGTGAACCGAACTCAGTACGACATAAATTGCAGTTGGTATTGTGTGTTGCAGGAACGAAATTGTGGCACACACACAGCCCGTGGTTAACTCTTTGTCACTGTTGTCAGTTGTGCGCTGCAAGCCTAACTGAATCAAACAGACAACAATAAAATACATGCGCTAATTTTTATGCCGTTGTTGTTCTTGTTGTTGCCAAAGACGCTAGCGAAAAGGGGTTGCAAAGAACACTGCAACACAGTCGTCACCGTCACTTTGGAAGCCCTGCAAATGTGGTGTCGGTGCCCCGCCCTTAAAACCCCGAAGAGTTGATTCAGCTACTGAGAAATGAACTGAACAAACTGTACTACACACACAGAACATATAGAACTACTAAACAGAAGAGCTCAGACAATGCAATCCTAATTCCTGACAGGCTAAAATCCCATCTTACCTAAACCTCCTAAGCTTCCCCCCTCTCTCACTCATTGTAACAAGTAACTGGCGATGTCTTTTTGGTTTGCCATCGTCGTCACAACCTGCCATAAAGTGTCGCGTCGCGCGTTTCCTTCGTGGGTACCCCCTTCTAACCGCTCCTTACTTCCTTCCTAGGCTGTCAGTGACATTTTCTGGCGGTTTGGGCCTGGTGCTTTCTGTGCGTGCTTAACCCGCAATGGCTTCCGGTGCACGCACGTCACATTTCAGTTTGTTGCTGCACACACACAAAAAGTGCACATAACTTGCCAGGGTTTTGTCGGCTTTGGATGCACTTTTACAAGCTCTTCGCCTCTCTGTCTCTCTCTTGCTTTATCTCTCTTTCATTATGGGTATCTCGCTTACTCTTGTTGTTGTAATAGGCATAAGGATTACATATTTCAAAAGGCTTTGAGTGCTGCCTTGAGCCTGCCAAGTAAAAACAAGCTCAAAGCTGTCAATGCCATTGAAATGAAAGAAAGATAGAAGAAAAAAAAAACATTAAAAACAAGAGATAAGCAAAGAACAGAAATAAAACCTACAGCTTGTTTGTTGACCTGCATCAAACACACACACAAAGAGAAGACATGCTCGAATAAAAGATATTTTGTAAGTTATGTTTGAAAATAATCTTTTAGGAAAATAAATAATGCAGCATCAAGCATTGATTATTGTATATAAAAAACTGCATTAATTCCACAAAAAACGTGATTGTTTTGCGAATAAGTTGGAATTAATTCAAGAGCCATCGCAACTGATATAAATATTATAAGGATTGATTTAGGAACAAATCGGGATCATTGCATTGATTTAATTGCTTTACTTAGTTTTTTCAAATACACAAACACATCTTTAACTTAAGAATGCTGATGGAATTAGCCTTTTATCACTAAAATCAAGTGTTTATGTTACTTGTTCATGTATCTGTTAGTTATAGCAAAGGTTATACTATAATACCCTTGTTACACTTTGGCTAGCTACAGGGGATAAAAACCAATGAAACACATTGCAACACAAAACGGTGGCAAAGGTGTGTGTTTGAGTTTCTGTGTGTTTGTGTGTGTGTGTAAGTGTGTGTGATTGCTGGATGCACCACGTTGTAGCATGCGTAGCATATGTGAATGCTTGGCAAACGGACAAAAACTAGCCAGCAGGTGGTAGCCAAAATGAAGGTAACCGTTTGCCCATACAGAAGCAATAGAAGGGCGTCAAAAGATGTCGCTGCAGGTGGTGCAGTTGCTGCAGACAATAATGTCAAAGGACCATTATATAATTGTATAGTTGACCAGTGTGGTAAGCAGCTTAAATGATATGTACGCTTAAAGTCGGTTCAACATAATTGAAGTAAATTTCTAGAATTTCATGTGCAAATTCAACTTGCAATTACATCATTTGCAAAAGCATAAGAATATCAAATTCAATACAGTGTCAAACAAACCACTTTGGGCTAAATTTCAATGTAAAACTTGGGAAATCCACGCAGACACTCAAACAATTAGTTAGCAAATAGCAGCGGGATGCGGGAGCTAGCTGTAGCGTCGTCAACTGAAGCCTTACCAAAAAGTTTCAGTTTTTGCGCAAACAAATTGGATTATTCGATTACGTGTTTGTACCAGCGAGGCAGGTAAACACAAGTGAGGGGTGGTAGCGACAAAAAGCGGGCGTTGAAAAAGTTAGAGAGAGATAGTGACAAAAGAAGAAGAGAGAAAGAGAGAGAGATTGGGGAGCAGAGCCATTGATGATGGCAATTTTGTAAAGCGGCCATGGGAACAAGTTTGGAAGTGGCACTTGGGGAGGTGTTAGGGGTTTAATGCAGGGATTGCAGAGGGGTTCAATAAAAAGAAAAGTAAAACAAAAAATTCGTTTTATTTTAATTTTTTGTCTTTGAATTTGATTTATGTTGGATTTTTCTTGGCCAATTGCCAAATGTTGGAAACTAAGAATGAAGCACTAAATATTAAAACTGCAAATTATTGGACTGTTTTTAACTTGTCAAAGGTCGAAAACTGTTTTAATGAAATGTAAATGAAGAAAAGTAGGCAAATTCACCAGTGAAAAACTGTTATTAAGCTAAACCTGGTCTAGTAGCTTATATTTATAGGTCAGGATAATTGCATTTTTGTCTGGAAAAAACAAAAGTTCTCAAAACAGTCTTTATAACAAAGGTGAGTAAAATAAAACTAACTACATTAAAACTTTGAAGAGTTTGGTTGAAAATGAGACTAGAAATTATTCAGGTCTGTCTCAGTTGACATAGAGAAAAAAGGGCAAAAGATATAAAAATAAAATGCTATTTCCAAGGCAAACACCTACATAGAATCATTTTTTATTGCTGGCTAATTGACTATTTGAGTCAATTGCCAAAGGATAAAGTGATAGAGTAAGACAAGCACGTGTAATGTATGTATAAAAAGCAAGCAGAAACGACCAGCTAACTGGCATCGTACGTTGTCGAGCGGTCGTAATAAAATTAGAGACCTCGATAGAGGAACAGCAACCATAAGTTACCTTGTGGCAGCTGTGGACATCAGTTACCTTTTACACAGACAAATTAAAAGTCAATACATATAGTGCACACACTACCAAAGCGAAACAAAATTTATTGTTTCAAGCTCGTTGGAATCGTTCTTGGCTTTTGATGGTGTTGGTGTAAAAATAAACGTAAAAGGTTTTTCAATACCACAAACTGTGAGCTTGCTTTTTAATTGATTTATATAGTATATACATATATATATATGTACATAAATGATTGTCTCGTTTCGCTTAGTCGGGTACTTATATATATGTATAGTATATATGGCTGCATGTGGCATATGTTGCAGCAGCTTTTCAATTATTTATTTATTTTACTTGCCCACAGTTGCCAAATGCAGGCAAGCAGCTGCTGCTCTTGGTGCTGCCAATGGTGCGTGTGAGTGATTTTTAATTTATTTTTAAATAATCCAAAGACACATCTAAGGTCATCGAACAAATATATGTAAGGCCCTTGACTTGATATTTGCCCAGCACGAAAAACGTTTTTTTTTTAAGTTATCTATAAATTTTTTTTTTGGGTCGTTTTATGGACTTAGCCTTCACTTGTGGCTAGTCCTAATGAGCTTTGGGCAGCCCGCAGCACAAGCGACAACAACGACGGACTAGTCCAAAACAAACAAGCAAACATGCACAAGTGTGACATAGAAAGGCGTTAAAGTGTTAAGCAAAGTAGGCAAAAAGGCGGGCTAGAAGGGTTGTAGGTGAATAAAGGGGTACTTAACTTTACTTTGAAACTGTCGGAGAACGATAAACATTTGCTGGTTATGCACAATCGATAGATACTTAAGAGGAAAAATATGCGAAAGTTCTGCTGACTTGCTGACAATTAACCCTTTACGTGCCAATTGCTAAATAAATTTGTTGGCATGTGTGTGTGTGTGTGTTTGTTGAAAAACTCAACTCTTAAATTCTGCAAGGCAACAACAAAATCAGCAAGAGAAATCAACGTCACCATCCATTGCTTGGCATTTTAATTGGCATTGCTGCCAGTTCAAGTATTGGGGAAGGGGACTGTGCCATTAAAAAGTTGATTTTAAGCCAAGCTGGCAACGCCTCAAGTTAGGCAGCAAGCATTTGCTTAGCTATTTGGCCAATCAGCACTGCATTGCGCCTTGCGTATACATAATTTAATTAAAGTTTATTCTCGCCTCTTCTGCCTGTGTTGTATTGTATGTATTTTAATGAGGTTGAGCATATAAAATGTGCAAACACCGTGTGCAACTTGAAGAGTTTCATAGCAGCTGCCAATTATGTGCACAAACATTGGTGTTAAAATAAGCATGCGTGAAGAGTGGAAGTAGAGTAAAACAATTGATTTTAAGAATTCACGAAGGTGTATTAAAAATATGTTGAGTAATTATGAACCTTCAAATGAAATTACATACAATTCTGTCATTCTGAGCAGGAAGAGTTTATTTAACTAGCTCAAATCAATTAAAATCAGTCGCACAAAAAAAATTATTTTTTAATTGATTTAACTGCTTAAAAAATTAATGAATTATTTGCACAGCTGGTGGAGTAATTCAAAAATACGTTGGGCAATATTTTATAATAAAATCGTTCAATTCATTTCAGTTGAACCAAACTACTAAACATAATATCGTTTAGCTTTCTCTCTCAAGCGGAATCTCAATTATTGCACAAACCGACACACATACTATATTCTACTCATACGACAATATACTCCCCACATTTGAAACGAGTTGCATGCAAATGCACAAGGGAATCTCACTGAAAAAAAATTTAAAAATAAAAGGAAGAGCAGCGAGCAAGCAAAGGAATGTGGAATCACATGCCACAATACAAATTGAAGTGCTCTACATTATAATTCATTGCACAAGCAATATGATTTTTGCAATTCCAAGCTATAATCGTCCGAGAACTGAAGCCGAACTGCGCGCAGCCAAGCCAGCCAGAACCACAAATCGTTAGAAGTTCTACCCCAACGTGCAACTGTATGTTGCATATGCCATGTGTCCAAGTCTGCATCAGTTTCAGTTACTGAGTCCCGGCGACAAGTTTCATTTTGAGTCAGTTGCTGTTGCTACTTTCTACAGATTTTTTCATTTCGCTGTGTGTTGGTATTTCAGTCACATAGTTCTTTTTATATTTGTTTGCACTCCCCTTCGAGTTGGTTGCGTTTATTTACTTACATTGTGTATGCCATGAGTATGGTGTGTGTGTATGTATGTATTTTATTTCATTGGCACGCACATGCCACGAAAGCGCACGCCACACATTGCAGGACAAAAATTAAGCAATTTCAGCAAAGTGAAATTTTTTCCCACTTTATTTTTGATATGCAAATTATATTATTTCTTTAAACAAAAGCTTTTACAGCTGATGCTGAACAATTTAAGCTTTTTGCATAAATATTAATGACAAAAAGCTATTCAATTGTTGTTATAAACTAATTAAACATTTATTCAAGTTATTAAACCATTTAAGTCTTACATGCTGTTTAATCACAAAAGT
Source organism: Scaptomyza montana (assembly GCA_018904305.1). Classification (NCBI taxonomy): domain Eukaryota; kingdom Metazoa; phylum Arthropoda; class Insecta; order Diptera; family Drosophilidae; genus Scaptomyza; species Scaptomyza montana. Next base: position 1,286,555 of record JAEIGR010000001.1, read on the forward strand.
TGTTTTCTTATTCAGGATATTTGTACAGATATATTTATTAGAATATATAAATGTGTTTATTTCCCTCATAACTTCTTTTGCCATAAATTCTAGAAATTTTAACAATTTTAATGAGCAACAAAAAGCAAAACTCAACGATCCAAGTACCAACTTTAACTCAAGCCCAATTCCTTTGCACATTTTTACTTTCAGCTCTTCGCGCCAACATCGTGAACTCGTTTATATGCCAATTACCGTGCCAAAAAATACGACAAAAAAAAGCCGAAACCACAAATTCAAGTGGCCGCACATCAAAAAAATTTTAAACATAAAGTTCATCAAATTTAATAGCAGTCTCGCGGTATTTTTGAAAGCAGTGAAAGCTCATAAAACAAATTTGTTCTTGTTTGCTTTTTGAAAACGAGAAGGATACAACAACAACAATAAAACATTTTGTTTTTCTTTCTATTTTGATTTAATAAATTTTAATGCATTCGTTGAGATGGCAAAAAAAGAAGCTAAAGCCAGAGGAAAAAAAAAAACAAAACTGTTGGCACAGTCGCAACTTTTGCCACAGAGCATTATGAAAATTAAATGAAAAATAATCTGAAATACGTAACATATACGACACGTTGCCAATGCTAGGTTTTTTTTTTTTAGTCTTAAGTTTTTAAGCATTTTACTCTTTTTGTTCTGCTGTATGTGTGGGTAGCCTTTGGCAGCATTAAGACATTTTTTTCTAATGCCTTAAAGAGCATAAGAAAAAAAAAACAAACATAATACATACGCCAAAGAGATTATTATAGAGTATAATTTTTTTTTATCAGTGCTACTGCTTAATGTGCTTATACAATTTGAACTAAAATGTTGCTTATTCAGTAACTCTTTTACTCATGGTTTAGTTAGATAGATTTAAAGTGCTTACCCCATATAAAAAGCAATCGGATTTGGCTTATTAGTAGATACTAACCTGCAAAGAGACAAAAGAGAGGCAAAAGAGAAAAATGCGATTATAATGAGGTTAAATTATATATATGTATAGTAGCATGTAGTAGTAATAAAAACTATCATCTAATGAAAGAGAGATATATAAAACGTTAAGGCTATATACATATCAACGACATTAACTACACGGACAACACAATCTAGGGTTTCTATTTTATTTTCTATCAAATTTTCATAAACCGCTTACGGGTCAAGTTTACTTTATTATGCAGCAAATTGCATTTGGTTTGTTGCTGTTGCCTGTTGGAAGTAAAATGAACATCAAAGTAGAGGCAAGCAAAGCGGAGTTCTGGATAATTCAGTGCTCCTAAGTAAAGTCTATAAAAAAAATGCGCAACAAAATCAGCAGCACCAGCAGCAACAAAAACAACTGCAAGTGAATACCGGAAGCTTAAGTAAGTAATAAAGAAAAAAAATCGAAAATAAAGAGAAAGATTAACAAAAGGATGGGGTATATAATGATAAATAAGTTGGATTTACCAGCTGGAGGGGTTGGTAAGCTAACAAAATGAGCGCTGCTTCATGACTATCATTAAATAGGAAACGTGTCGTTTTCAAGGTGGCACTGTTTATGAACACCAGAGTTGCCAGAGGCTTATGTATTTTTTTGAACTTGAGTTTTTCCTGTTTTCCTGCTACGTTGCGCTGCTCAACTAATTTCAAAGTTAAAATGGACTTTTGAATTAGTTGCATGTTGCACAACTGTTGCTCACTTGCAGATAACGTGTTTGCAGCTTAGCATAACAAAATTTTCAACTCGTGTCAAAGTTACATCTTCTGTATCCAAGTATTTTTGCTTTTGTTCACACATACACAATCAATAACACACTCGAGTCACACAAGTTTTCGTCAAAGTAATTTACGCCCAAGGACGGAAACGGCACGTGCCGTGTTATTCCTCAACTGCTGCTTGTTGATCTCACATAATTTGATTCCTTATAGCAACAATTTCTGCACTTCTTCTTTTTATATTTTTGGCAAAAACTTTAACAAGGCAACGATGACAGCAGCTGCAGAAAGAGAGGAGCTTTTGCCAAACATATAACAAGAAGGACACGCTGTGCACGCTTTATGCCCGCTAGTAAAATATTTCACTGTTGCATGACGCGCAACGTACATTGTTAAGTTGAGAAATAAACAAAGTGTTGCATATTTATGTACGTGCTTGTTCTCTCAAATGGTTGAAGGTTTGGGCGACTGAGTAATTAAGAAAATCCATTCACTTTTTCTTCGTGTGTAAACTTTAAAGCCATTATGTTAGTTGTAACTTTTCGTGCACTTGTTAATATTTGTTGACAAATTAAAAATATTCTAAAAATATTTGTAAGTTGCTGTTTAAAGAATCTAAGAATATTTTTCTTTGTAATGTTTTAGCTTTTTTCTTTTTTTCTTTCAAGCCCTACTAAAAATGGTTTAATAATACATATATTTTGTTTCTTAAGTTCAGCAAAATAAAAAGGCTTAGCAACTATTTCTATGAAAGGGCATACTAAAAGCGCTGTGGCCAACTGGTGATTTTATATTTCTTCATTTTGCTGCTGCTGCTTTTCTCAACTGATGAGTTTTTGTGGCAAAAAGAACGCTTAAGGATACTTGTGCAAGATTTATAAAGTGTTAGTTTTTTTCTATCTTTTTATTTTTCAAGTGGAGTTGCCTTAGCACTTGCAACATATTCACACCATCATACATAATATGCGGCCAGCACACAGATACATATTTTTGCCCAGTACAACTCATCCGCTCGCACATGCATATGCATGTTTAAGGCGAGGACATGCAATTTTTGTTCCTTTGGAAAATGGCGCTCATTTTTTAATGAGCGCTCCGGAAATGTATGTGTTCGTGTATGTGTGTGTGTGGCGTCTCTTTGATTTATGAACAGCGCAACTCAACTGACGTTTCGCGTTTGAGTATATGTGGGTGTTGTTGTTGGTGTGTGCGGCAGGACATTGGTTTTGATATTCCAGAGCTCTGCAGAGTGGCAGCAGCAGGCACAAAATTATTTGTAATGTGTCGCACGAATATGAAGTATCCCTTCATCCCTACCAGTAATGCCCACTTCCTTGCTGCCCCTGACAGTCACTCGTGTTTACTCATTGATATTGTAAGCGCTTGCCTAAAAGTTGACTGCAAAAGTCCTTAAATCGTATTTACACCACGCACACGCGTCCATTAATCAAGCAATATATCAAATATGTCATCTGGCAGCAGCAGCAACAGCAGCAGCACTCGGCAGCATATAGCAAGCGGGGCGCAGTGGGATTGAGAGTGTAGGAAATGGGAGTATTTAGGATTTGATCGACATTCTGGTGTAGGTTGTCTCTTTGTTGATAATAACAGAAATGTGAGTAGACCAAAGTGAATACCCAAAGCGTATGAATAGGACACTTTGAAGGACGCCAAGCAGCACTATGGGAAGAATAGCCATATTCCAAAAATAAAGAGGGGTTAGATATACGCAGCTGACTACTTAAGTAGCAGAAAAAACCGTTTGGAGCAAAGACTTTGGTTTAATAAGTTGCGGAATTAAAAACACAACTACTTAACAAAAATTTGTTAATATCGCACTAAAAGAAATGTATTGCTTAATGATAAATGAAAAACTTTGATATAAATATTTATTTTACAGCCTTCAATGTTTGTTTACCAAAATGTACCTTTTGTAGCATACATAACTCTATCTATTATAAACAAAAAAATTAAATTTTGACGATAGTACGTGGTCGTCAATTTAGGAAGTTGACTAAATTGACTGCTGTTTCGATCTGAGTGAGTGACTGGCATTAATGTTGCTTTGTTGTTGTCTTTGCTGAGCATCAACCACAAATTCTAGGCCACGTCAAAATCTTAGGTCTTGTCAATCAGCTTGAGCAGCTTTACAAGTGTGTGTATGTGTGTCTTGTAATGCAAAACCAGCATTAGTGAATTATGTGCTGCCTTAAAAGCCATACATATGCAAACAAATGCGGCCTTTAGCTTGGCTTAGCTCTTAAGGCACTGCCACAAGGCAATCCCCAGCTCCAGCTTGTCTCAGTTTCAGTCTTACAAAAAAAAAAAAGTATGCTTCACTCTTTGCATGCTTATACACACACCCCTCCCGCACACAGACGAACACTTGCATACACAAGCAGCATAAAAGCTTATAGTTCATCAAGTGAGAGGAATTGAAGGAAGCTTAAAAGAGGTTAATAACTGTGGACACTGTCAGCGAAGCTTGAAATTAAGCAGGCAAAATGGAAACTTCAAATTCCACTCATACTAGTTTGTTTGCTTGCCAAGGGCTGAATGTGTTTTAGTTATGGATTGATCGATTTGCTGAATTCTATAGGCTAGTTGGTTAAGGCAAGACTTTGAAGTCTCAGTTGATTATGTTTCAAAGTGTTTAAGTACCCGTTCGATTAGCTTAGCAATATTTATTTGTGTAAATCTCAAAGTTACCACTCTAGTTGATAAATAAATTTCATAATAAAAAATAATAAATAAATAAAAGGATATGATCCTGATTGTGAGTCTCTTTTTCACAAGCATAACTTTAACATCTGCATACACTTTATCTTGTTTAAAAGAATTCATTTTTATTTTGGTGCATACATGCTTATTTATCCGTAACATCTTCATTTGCATCTTATGCGTTGTTTTCTCTGTATTGTACTTGGATATATATTAAAACGTGTGTCTTCAGCGATGACGAGTTTCCTGCTTTTTGGTAAGACATGCAGCATATCCTTTTTCAGGCTCTTATGCATGATTTCCTGTGTCAAGCAGTTGCACACGTAATTTACATGTGTGTCAAAGCCAAAAGGATATGACACACATAAAATGCTGGCATACTTATGACCTCCTCTGCATCTACTTACCTCTGCACTTAATCATATCTACATTATTCATATTTGAATGGGGCATCCTTTTTTGTTTTCACCGCTGTCAGGCCTCAAGCGACAAATTGAATTTTTATGACTTGCAAAATAAACTACAATAAAACACACCCCCTAAGAAGGTAGCTAGTCCAACATTTTTATGAGCTGCCATAATCGAAGTTTTCGGTTTGCGGATTTGCTAAATCTTTAGGACGCTTTATTACCTTTCAACATGCGACGATTGCAGCACATATAAAATGTACGTATAGCAACATACTTTGATTTCGTTTCCTATGTCTGGGACTGGGCCCGTGAAAAGTTGATCCGTCTATTCGTCGTACATATATCCTTTAAAAAAGCCCACGCAAATCCACGCCAAAGTCATTTCCGTGCAAAAAAAGTCTGGCGCATTGCAATTCTCGCATTTTGCTGTTTGGGGCGTAGACGCTGAGAGTGCAATGAACCAGCCAGCAAAAACTGGCAAATACATGAAAAACTTTTCAAAACATGCTCGGTGAATTTTGTGCCTAAAAGTATGCAAATATGTAGTAGAGTTGGAGTTGAAGTTGGAAAAGGCCAGCAGATAAGCAGCCGACATAACAGACGTTACAACAATTGTAACACTGGCAGCCCTTTGCTGTCCTTTGTTGTTGCACAATGATGGGCAGTGTCTGTTTTTAAAATACTCTGTAGCTTGTGTAGCTAGTTTATGGCATGATCATTTTGTAGTAAGGCATGCAAAAAGTAATTTTTATTTAAGTTTTTTTTTTGTATTGCATCTATACTTTTATTTGACAAATGCCTTTAACTTTATTTGTATTGAGCTTTATCAAATATGAATATTTAGAGTATTTTGAAGGCATTACACTACCATACACAAAAGTACAATACCATTCACACATAAAGTGCGACCAACCCCACCGATACCGTTTTGTAATGCTACTCTGAAAATATATACAGACAACCATTTACATGCATCTCTCAGAAAATAAAATAGAATTGAAGAGAACAAAAGTTTATTGCGTTTTGTACTTGTTGTTGCTTCTGCTGGTTTCGAGTGTGCTTGTGTGTTTGTGAGTTTTGGTATTAATCACGTGCATGTGTGCATTCATTAGTCTATTTGTGCGTCTAGTGAATGCAATTTTTTCGAATAATGTACACAAAACGGCGTATAAGCAAACGTTATTTTCAAATTGGCCAAATTGGTAACATTCGTATTTTATAAATTTCTTCATATAACTTAAAAACAGGTTCTTTCATGTAACATTGTTTTAAATTCCAGGGTATGTTTTTATTAGTTCTCGTCGTCACTTTATGTATTTATTTAATGACAGCTGCTGCCGCTTTTGCTGATTTTCCTTTTGGGTCTTTGCAATCTGAAGTTTTCATTTTCATGTAATTTAAAATTTTGTTTATGCATTTTATAATTTGCTTAAATTATAATTTCAATGACCAAAAGGCACAAACAGCTGGAAGTATTTTAAAGCCAGCTTCACTTAGTAGCTCTCAGCAGTTGAATTGAGTTTTGGCCTCGAAACACTGTTAATTTTGTTAACTTAATTAACTTGCAGAGCTGCGTTCACGGCTAAGACTTATCCTCCGTTAACGGGGATAAATTCTATTTATCAAACAACATTTTCAGTTTGCGAGGATTAAAACTTTTTTAATGCATCAGAAAGCAAAAATATGAATAGAAATAAATCACTTATTAAAACTTTGAATAAAATCATATAGAATTCAAACTTCGTATGCTTTCCATTTTTTTTTTTTACTTTTTTAACTAACAAATATTTAATGAACAAATATTATAAAACCATACAAAATGGCTAATTGCAGTTTTTGAATTTTGCAATTAAAATACGTTAAATATTTATTCAAATCATGAGTTAAAAGAAAGTAGCTGCGGATTTTAAAATGATTTACCGCAACATAAGCTTTTTGCATAACATGAAACCTCGAATTGCAAACGGCTGGGTGGTTGCGGGAATGGTAACTGAAATCCCAGCAAATGCCATGTTACACAATAAATTAACGATGCCAAAGAGGAATGTGTCCTGCGAACGCTGTGTATGTGCTTGTGTTAGAGAGTGGAGAAACAGTTTGAACAAAACTTTAATTGATTTTCTGTCACCTGGCAAAAGGCGCTGACTGACACGTGCTATCTGTACACGTTGTAAATATATATGTTTCGATCGTTTATTTTCTGAGTTGTTATTAGAGATGGTTAAAGGTTGTTATGAATGTAATTTCATAAACATTTAATAGGTCATATCTCTTTAAGCTACAATTTGCATGGCAAAAGTGTTGCAGCAATGCATTCTTAGTGTGCTGCAGGCAATTGTGTGCAATGCCACAACCCTTAAACGCCCACACACGCAAGAAACGGTCTCAAGCCACAAACATTTGAACTAGCCATACAAACTGTAAATTCTACAATGTAACGTTGCATGCATATCAAATACTATGTGTGCGTGTGTGTGTGTGTGTGCCTGTGTGTATGTAATGCAAACATATTTACAGTTTTATTATTGACTTGACATTGCCGCGTAGCAAGCGACTATATGCATCTAAAGCTGTCAACCAGCTATTTAAAGGATAAGCTACAACAAGCTTTATGAATTGACTTTGAACTTAGCTTTGCAATCTGATGCATTTATTTTTTATCGAGCAAAATCTAAATATTTAAATATTTCTCAGAAATGTTTATTGTTACTATTCCAGGTCCTGCACAAAGGCAAGTATTTTAGAAAGGTCGAGGATTTCTAGGTCCCTGAGTTGGATAACATGTTTTCTTAGGAAACTCCTTCTTTTATTTGCGCATTCTGCTTTAACGTGCAAGGCGGATTGTCATTCCATGTCACAAAACCTGCAGATGCCGCAGTAATTCCTAGAAAAGCTAGGTGACCTTTTAATCAAAAGAGCAGTGAGTGTCCTAAGTCTATTTTTAACCATAGATACAACATTGATATTGTTGCTACCCAAGAGACAATTGCCTCGCCTGAGTCCTGGTGTCCTTGCCCAGCTTGTTCCTTAGTTCTTCCCTACTCTACAAGGGGTATCTCTGCCCCAAAAAATGTTTACTTAATATATAAATGCAAATTCTGAGTATAAGAATATATCAATTTTTAGTAATCGCATTAATTGTAAGAGGCTTTTTAATCTTTATCCACAGCTGGAGGCAGCCAGTTGGCAGCAATCTTTAAGGCAGCTTCCCATTTAAAACCTCAACTAGTTCACTGAGAGCTGAATTGTGTGTCTGCGTGAACATTTTCAAATAGATAAACGCATTTAAATTGGAAGGAAGTGTAAACTTTGCCAGCAGCAGTAGCAGCAACACAATCATGACCAAAATTTATGTTGACAACGCGTGCTGGGCCAAGCGCCAGTAAGAGGATTTAAGGGTGCTGGCTGCGGGCTAGTGGGTGGTCGTTTTGGGTCAAAAAATGAAATGACCAAAGCGTCAAAAGCAACGAAAAACTCTTTGCAGTTTGTAGCAAATGCCATGGTGCTTATTAATGGGTCATGTGAGCACACTGCTAAAGTTTTGGCCAAAACTGAAGTTGGCCTTGTTGCTGTTGTTCTTGTTGCTGTTGCAGTGCTTTAAAACTTTTGCAGCAAAAGTTGGTAACGAAAAGTTTTTCGACAACTCGCATAATAACTCTTCACCCGCCATGCCCTATACTAGACGCAGGGGCAGCAAAGGTGATAGCAACGTAATACATACATACACACATCTGTGACATTATATGTGTGCGTGTGACGTTAGTTCATTTTTGGTAATTTCCCAGGCACAAATTATGAGACGCACATTTGCATATTTTACCGCTTAAAACAAAGCAACACAGAGCTGTATATTACATGCGCGTTATGAAAAATTTGCATAAAACACTTTTCACTGAAGGCACTACAAATGTATAAATCATAATCGGCATAGGAGTCCATTCTTCATCAACAACAACATTCCCATGGCATTTTAGTCAGTCAATCAGTTTGTCGTGCAAAAGAGCTGCACGCTTGTTGTGTTTGCTTTTATATCACGATGTGCTCGTGTTGCGAAAGAAGCTTCATAAAGAAAATAGAAACACAACAATTCAACAACGTGATTAGAACAGAGCTTAAACAAACTTTAACAAAACAATGGCTAAGAAATATTCTATGGAAGGAGTTGAGAAAAGCTTTCCACATTTTAAAATACTTCTTGCATTTTCTACTGTTGGTAAACACTTTAAGCTCACATCTCTATTCGCCACGGCAAACACGGCGTATGCGTGGTGAATGCCAAATGTGCCATTGGTTTTTGCGTTCGGCGGAAATTTGACCATTTCCAAACACAATATCGCGTGTTTTTGTTGTTGCTGCTAGTGCATAATTTCGAATTTCATGTCAAGCGTCAGAATTGAAAATTGAATGTGTTTGTAATTGCCAAAAATGGACGTTGAATTTGACTGTTTGTGTGTGTGTGTGTGTGTGTGTGAGGAAAGTAGCATGGCCAAGCTTATAAATTCTCTTTTGTGTCGTGCAAGGAAATTACGTATACGCACGCAGTTATGCTGCCATGGGCATTGGCATTGTAAGCTGTATAGGAAATTAAGTGGCTGCTGATCATAAATGAACTAAAAGGGGAAAACTTAATGGACTGTAGCTTATATTGATTAATAGACTCTGGCTAAGAGTTCTTTGGTTTTATTTTATTTTTTAAGATTTGCAAAGTTAAATTTAAGAGATGCACAACCGGAAAAGTATTCATTAAAATAAACTAAAGCCACTTAGAGACCCAGTTACATCCATTGGGTTTTGAAAGCAGCAGAAAAGCTGCAAAACTAAACAGAGCGTGCTATATTTGTAATTTTCCAGTTGTTGACTGTAATTGTCTTTTGCTATAATTTTAAAATTAGTTGGGGAATTATGCAAGAAGAACTTTTGTCTCTATATTGAGAAGTCATTTTTAACGCTTTGCTATTAGGTTGGTTAACTTTAACTTGTTCTTAGCATAAGAGAAACTATTGAGAAAGTATTGTGTGTATTGCTTATCATTAAATCAATTACCAAACATTGGTTTCATCTCCAATTTGAGTTTTGTTGTACATTAAACGGTTCATTCGTAAGTGTATTGTCGTGTTTAAAGTACTTCAAACATTTTGACGAAGTCACAATATCCTTAACAAGGCGAAAGAAATCCCCAAAAATCGTTCCAACCCAAAATGCGTCAAATGCGTATAGACAACTGAACAGCATGCGGAAGCGACGCTTTTGTAAACAAAGACCAAAATTGGAAGCCCTTATATAAATAAGAAAAAACTGAAAGAAAACAAATTAAACTCTCCCTAACGTTGACCTGCCGCGTAATTAAAGCTGGTGGAAGATGTAAACAAAAAGAATGTGAAAACATACGCTGTGCTAGGGGCTGTCACAAGTGCGCTATGTGGGTTTTTTGGTCAGTTCTTTCAGAGCAAGAGCAGTTGTCGAAAAAAAAAAGGCAAAGTGCTGGAGCACAAAAACACACAAACAAGGGTTTACAATTTCAGGAAAAAATAGGCTTTAAAATTGCAGGGCCCAAAAGGGGTGACAATAATTGGAACAGTTGTGCAAACATGCGTTGGCTTTTGTAATATGTGTCAACCCAACTACGTACATATAGTGTTACACACTTTCATTTTGCTATTTTGGTGGGAAATTTGAAAACACTGGCGCGAATATTTTGCCATGAAAAGGTGCTTTCAACGGTTATAAGTTTATAAGTCAGCCTAAATTGTGATATGCAAATCTCTTTGATTTCGCCTCGACAGCCTGGGGGTTTTAAATCTTTTGCCAGGAAAATAATATATTTCTCGTCCCGACAAACTTTTAAGTTTAAGAGAAACTATTTCTGGGCGCTTGTGCACTTGTCACCGCAATACCTTTTGCCTGTTACCTGGTTTTGTGTTGCTATTGCTGGTTCAAATCGCTGTATTTTCGTGTTGCCTACATTTTGGCGCAGCTACTGCAGCCACAACAAGCGTCTGTTGCAACTACAAAAGTACAACAGCAAGTAGTACATATAAATTGCAAAGCAATTAAATTGCACAATTGTTGCTGTCAGTTTTGCAATATTTCGTTTTTGCTGTTTCTGCTGCTGTGTTTGCGTGTTTTATAAACATTTTGTTAAGCATGACATTTTAGCACCTCAGAAACAGCAGCAGCAACAACAACAACTGATTGTTGGCAATTCTTAGCTGTGTTTTTATTAGCGCGCACCCAAATGTGGCAGCTGCACGCATCCTGCGCACAGCAGTTACACCTAGTTGAAGGTATTTTGTATCCCTGCTAATACATTGCATGGCAATTTGCATGCATTTTTAAATGCACACCCACAGCAAAAAAACAACACCGGAGCGATAAGGATAACCCACTTAGGCGTGAAACAACAAAAACAACAATTGCACCATATTAAATAACAAACAACAAAATTTGTTTATAATTACACATTAGCGGATAAAATATTGTGCATGCCACAAAGCACATTTAGAGTGTGTGTGTACAATAAGTATATGTGTATTGTTGTGTGTTTTGTTGTTTGTGCGCAATCGTTGCCCGCTGCATGTCTCATAGTCCTTGTGTGCGTTTGTCGGACGCCTTCTTTAATCGATGTTGTTATGGTGCCAACTTTTTTATGATGTGCGCTAAAGAGTTGCCATTATCGCCGATTGCTATTGCGATTATTCAATTATATAAATATGTCTGCATGGCTATATGTGTGGGTATTAAGCTCGGTTCTTACAAATTGACTTTGCTTTTAGTAAAGATTAAGGTTGAAGGCGAAAGTGTATCCATCCCTACTTGACTTGACTTTATCTCAAATTCCTCAAGTAAATGTAAATGCTGTTTGGTTTTATAAGCAGAAATTCGAGTGTTTCTTTTTTCTACTTGATCTTTCCTAGAATTCATGGATTTCTGTGCGAAATTCTTACTAAATTCCACATAATTTGGCATCATTAAATTTTCCAAAAAATTCCACAAATTAAGAAAATCTAAGAACTTTGATAAAATAATTTAATATGTTTAACTGAAAGGTAAATGCAATTTCAGTGAATCTCAATTAAAAGCCTTCCATGAATATTATTTGCATTTTTATTTATATTTAATTTGTAAAAAGCTACCAATTAAGTTTAATTGCAGCAATTTCAGCAGCATTACCAACGCAACGCAAACCTCCGGTATACGATGCATTCAATCTGCAAAATTATTATTGTCAAACTCTATTTCCCGAAGTATTTAAAACTCAACTGCAGTCGAACTCTCTCCTGTATCTTAAATTTGTGCGTAAAAATCGATTTCGGCTATGACTTATGCCAGCTGAAGAATCAGCAGCGAGAAAATTGCTTCGTTTATTTGCCACTTAAATTTACTGTTAAATTGATAGACACATATAGCACAGATAAAGGATGCAAAACTGTTTCTTTAGTCAATTACCCCTTTTAGATCTTAGACAAAATGGCCTTTTAAACGGCTTTAATTACAGCAAATGATTTGTTTGGAACTATAATTAAGAATTAACATTAAACTACTCACTTTACACAGCACCTTTCGAAATATCATAGCTGAAACGTGATCCTACACTAGCAACAAGAACAACATATAACACCATATAGTTAAGTGTATGGCTAAGTCACACACAAAGCAACACACGCATCGTCCATAAACACGTACAGCACATTTATGAAACATTAAAACGTCTTTTCGGATTGAAACATAGCCGTTGACGACTGTCCGCCTTCCAATCCCACTCCTGACTTGTTGCATGTTGTGCTGTGTTCTCTGTATGTTCAAACAAATTGAGTGTGTGCGGCAATAAAATTATAGCAGCAACACTAAATAACAACAATAATTGCAATTTGACCCAGCAGGCTTTCCTAGGTGTCCAAGATGACAAGCCAGCAGCAGCCAACTAGTAAAAGTATAAGATTAAGATACATAGTCAAACGAGTTTGAAATTGCTAAGCTTCTTCTCAGCTTTATTGGTCACAAATGCACATGACTGTAATCGTATGGGAAAGAATCTAAGTCCACAGTGAACAGTTCAAAGAACAACACATTTTAAGTTGGATTTGTAAGTTGCTTAGGAAATATTTAAAAGCCCTTAAAAGTAGGCAATGTTTTGAACCAAATTTAATATAAGTTGGATATTAAGAAAAGTAGCAGCGTGTCTAATATTTGGTTTAATAATTTTAAGCAGCGAAATTAAAATTAAATACTAAGAAAGCTTTACCTTAAACACATATTGTTGTGTTATTGTTGTAAAATAATTTTGGAATGAATAATATAAATTGATAGGACACAAATATTAACAGAAATTAAAGAAACTAATTTAGTCAACTAGTTACAAAATTTTAATATTATTTTAATTTTTAGACACATAAATTGCAATTTCGACATATAATTATTACAACTTGCCAATTAAGAATAGATTTCAATACAATGCTTCATAAAAAACGACACACAAATGCAACTAGCTAAAACCTATTCAGATTGTTGTATTTGATGTAGATAAATGTGGATTATGCAGTATATAAGTAAAAGGTATTTGATAATTGTTTTCGATGAGCAGCTTTGAAGCTTACCTTGTGGCTGTCAGGCAGGCAAACGCTTTTATTGGTGTCTGAAATCTGCAATATACAAAAAAAACCAGAAAAGAAAATGTCGCCACTGGTATAAAAAAATTTTTCAATTGCTCTCTATGATTTTTACTTTCGGTTTTGTGGTATTACTTTTTTTTTCTTGTTTGTTTGAAAGGATATTTGTTATTTGGTTTTCATATTGATTGGCAAAGAAGTTTTGCAATTTACTTTCTTTTTTATTGTTGTTGTGGGTGAGGAATAGGAGAACATGTTATTTCTGTCTCTATGTATGCGAAAAACTACATTTGGATGCACATTTGATATGCAAAAGGTATTAAAAGTAGATATGCAGGTATTTATGAGAACAGTAAATGTGTGTTTCTATACAAGGTAAATATATTGTACGGCCAACCACTCGTTTTCGATGCTTTAAATTAAATAGAATTCAGCTTATAATTTATTGCAAAAAGGAGCATATTTATTTACGAAATTCTCAAATGATTAAGTTTATTAGGTATTTGTGGGATATTGTTATGCATATATACAATCGGTTAAGACAAACAATGAAAAATACGTATGTCAAGTGAAGCATTTAATTTGTTAAAATAGTTGTAAAATCTTACTGAAAATTCCAATACCAAACGCTTTTGTGCGCATTTTACAGCCTACAAAAAGTATAAATATTAAGCTTCTACCACAAATAGAACAACCTGTACAGTGTACACAAAACGACAGCAATGTACATATACATAAATTGTGTGAAAAATTAAAACAATTCGACTTGTTAAAAGTGTTGATGTTAAATGCAAACATGTTTGTGGCTAGCAGAAAAGCAATTTAATTTAATTTATTAATTACAATCCAAACCATTTACTTTTAGCAAAATTACATACATATTTTGCGTTGATCAATTACGAAATTATATACATAATTTTTTTTTAATTTATAAACAAATTTAAGCAGACCCAATAATATTGGAACACCTATGATTTTTTTTATTATTCTTTATGTGGGCATTAATGATGCTACGAGTTTTTGCATAATTTATATGCAAACAATTTGTAATTTTTTATTTTTGTGTAATTTATGTTTGATAGCTTTGAGAGGATGGGTGGTAAGAGGGCTACAACCAACAGCAAAACTAAAGTACAAGGTACGAGTACGACAATTTAATGGATGTAAATACTGCCTCTAAAGTAATAACGCCATATACATACATTATTTAAATAAGCTGCTTACAAATAACATTTATAGACAACAACACCAAAAGTCATTAAAAATTCAACAGCTAGAAAAAACAATGACAGCAACAACAACAGTAATATATATAGATTGACATATTAATTGTAATAAATTGTGTGTTTGCGTTCATTTATTTAATAATTGATATGGATAATATGATTTGATCTGTGATAGTTTGTTTAAATTATGAAAACCTCTTTTCGCGTATGCATGATATTGTTTTCATTACAGTACAACTACAAGCTTATTTCTATAATTATATCACAATTATTATTTCTGATATAAATGAAATACACGAAACTGTTGTCTAAATATTAATACTGATTACAGTTCTGTTTGCTAGTTTTTATAAATTTTTTTATGTTCTGCAAAGCAACCGCTAAAAACTATTATGATCATGTTTAAGTTTAATTTGTGCTTGTTAATGAGAGTAAAAATGCAGTCGCAGGGTAAACTAAAAGCAGATGGCTTTTAAGATGAATCGAAGAAGAAACCAAAACTCGAATGATTTGCTTATGCAAAAGGCTTAGTGTCGCTAAACTGTTAACTTCAGTTCCAATTTCACTAATTCAAACTGCGATGTTAAACAGAAACAAGTTATTAAATGAATTTTATCCTTAGCTCTCACTCTTTGTCAACTGACACACATTAAAAAGCTGCTTAGCTACTTTTGACTCAGCACTTGGAAATGTCATATCTTTAAAACGGCAACAAACACACATTTTGATACCTTTTTCAGCTAACAGTTATGCATCTTCTACCCTAATTACTCGCGTCGTAGGCTAAAAACCCCGTTAGCTCGACAGGCAAACAAATCCGTGACATCAAAATGTCAACAAGCAGCACTCGAGCCTCATAACTGAAAAGGCTAATGAGAGCAGGGAGAGAGATATAGTAAGTAAGAGAAATGGGCATGAAGCGGAAATAATTGCACTCACGAATTCGCACATTACGCAAGTCAGGCAGGTTAAAAATATTTTTATTCATATTTTGTATTCATTAAATAAACGCACAGAATAAAGTATGTATGCTGCTTACGTATATGTTTGGCAGGCTAATTCTAAGAAAAAATTTAATTATTTTAATAATTTAATAAATTCAAATTCATGCTCACAGTTTGCACATTTGATAAGAGATGAAATGAAGAGATTTTGACAACTGTTTTTGGCTGACGTTGGATTTTTTGGCATTTGCATTTCAATTTGCCGTAAATGTTTCGTATCTTGTACCACCGCCTAAATGCGGATATAAAATGTTTGGCAAATTGTCAAACAAAAAGAATTTTTAATTTCCTGCTTTAAATTGTATATATGCAAATACAATACACTATGTATTATAGAAATGCGCCTCCAGCTGCGCCGATTTGTGGCATTAGATAAAAGCAAACAAATTTGTTGTGAGGAGGGGTTTGTTGGTTTTTGGTTGCAGTTAGGGAATACACATGGTTAATGTTTTGATCGAAAGTCGAGTTAAATATGTGTCGGTATACAACAACTACAATACAATATATAATTACAAATGCTGCGGGTGAATGAGGAAATTGTATTTGTTATGTAAATAAAATGTCGATATTATAAATATGATAAGGTTAAAAATGCATATATATATGTATATGTATGGTATAAATTCAAGTAGCTCTACTTTTACTATTTACGAATTTCTGTTGCACCCAATTGATATTTGACTGTTAGCCAGGAGTTGTCGCATACCTGCAATGAAAAAAAATTAAAAAAATAAATTTAATTAATTTATCGCTGAAAATAGTATGAAAAATCTATTTACATTCATATTAACTTTTAAATCCTATCGGCAGAACTTCAATACAAATTTATATATTAAAAAAATATGCAAATTGTGTTTTATTTGCACACGCTTTTTAATAAAAAAAAATTCATTAATTTTTATCGCACACTTTTTGTCCGTTGGACAGTTGGCATTAAAGTTGTTCGCAATGGTTTTAATTGATTTAAGAGTAAAGTGAAAAAGAACAATAATTGCCTTTGTGTCGTCTCCAAGCGACAAATATATGTACGCACGCTGTTAGTAAAATGTTTGACAGGGTTTCCGCAAAAAAAAAACTTTTGTTGAATTAAAATACATATATATTTTTGGTTAATTTATTACAAACGGCAAGAAATTAAATTTTTTGAAAAAAAAATATATATGTATTGTCATAAATGAATAATTATAGCTGCTTCATAAATAGGACAAAACATGACTTAATGAAATGGTTTAAATTTCTTATTTTAAGTTCAAAGCATAACTTAATCCTTTAAAAATGTTGCACACTAGCATGACACCATGACCATAGAGCGTTTTTGCATGGCTCAAAGGTTTAGATCTCATATCTTCACCAGGTTATAACAGTTTTCCAACGAAATTACTTCTTTTTTGAATATTTTTTATCTTTGTACACTATTTGACAACTCTGTCAGGTCTTTGGTATATAAGCCCTGGCATCGCATCGTTTTATTTTATTTTTTTGTGTGCGTTGTCAGTTCTGCGTTTCATTGAGCTTAACGCACAAATCTGACACAGAGTTGAAACGAGTGAACTACAAACAAACACGTAATACTGTGTATGTGCGTACATACATGCTAAATTCGAGTGAGTAAACTTGTGAATGCTTCACAATATGACGAATTGTAGCTGACATTACATATTCGTACTTGTAGGGCTTTAGCCTACGGATTTTGTCGTTGTTGTTTTTTCTCTTGCAGTGTGTGCCTCTGAGGTTAACTGGTAACGCGGTGATTGTTTTTGTTATTATTGTAATTATTATAGCTTCCATAAACTGCATTTTAATTGCATGCAATCGCTTTGTTATTTCAGTTTGCTTGCATTTTGTTTTGCTTGTTGTTGTTAACCTTGAGTGCCCGCCCCACATAAATCGTCGGCTCGAAAATAAGAAATAAATATCTGCGCGTTTGTTGTCAATCTCATACAGTAACGCACACATAAATTGCATGCATATATATATATTTGTACCGTATATAGTATTTTTCCATTTGTCGTCCAAAATGCAAATGAAATATTTATAATTGCGTATGAAAAACCAAAACCGTATAAATTGTTGACCGGTTTGGGTTGATTTTCATTTTTGGTCAGATATAATGGCTGAGTCTGTACTTCCTGCACTGGGAACAAATTCGTGGAATGTGGTAAAGTTGAATGTAGCCTTTTCTTGTAATTAACCTTATTTATCAGTTAATTGTAATTCATAGCCAAAACATTGTTTTTCATTTATAATACACCTAAAATATTTTCTTGATGTTGCTTAGTGTTCATTGTTCCGTTCAATGTTTTATTTATTAACACTCGATGTGAGAGCTGATATAATTTCTTACATATGAATATCAAATTTTCTCAGCGACTTTTCATTGATTTTGTGCATTTTTACGAGGACTACATTCTGGAACGTCACCAGTTTTATGGATATTAATTATGCCATTTATGGGCTCCCACACCATCACATTTCGTATTCGAGGCATATGCGTTAAATTGCTGTCATTAAGAGGCGTTTATCAATTTTTAAATGATGTGGTTTGTGTGCAAAACTGACATATGGCTATTAAAATGGGAACTTCACATTTTGCACCCGTCTGTCAACGTAATTATTATTGGAAACTTATAAAATGTCAATACCCTCAATACCCTATGTCTATTAATAAGTCTTTGCCAATACGGTATAGAGGAACTGACAATGAGAAAATATCAGGTGTAGTCTATAAATTTTAAATACAACAGCCATCACAATAAAAGCGACAAAAATGGCAATGGAAAATAGTTTTAAGCAAAAAATATAATAAAATTTCTGATTCAAATTGTTTTGATTCGACAACGAAAATAAAGTAGAAATGAAAATTCGTATGTAAATGTATATTTTAGTAGATGTTAAGAGATTGATAATAAAACTGTCAGATTATCGGTAATCCGAAAAGTTCAAATATAACAGTTATGAGAAACTCTTAAAGTGGGCAAAAAGAGATCAAAATTACTTTATTAAAGTTGCAAGTTAAAATATGATATAAAAACAATTTTAATGTCAAAAAATTGGCTTAGTACATTTTTTTGATAGCAACAAGTAACTTTTTGAAACTAAAATATTTTCTTTGCAATTTTTAAGGATGGCACAACCGAAAATCACATCTTAAACATTTAAAGTTACACACACACCCGTTCTGACTACTCTGGCAAGCAAAAAAGTGACACGAAATAACTTTTTAGCAAATATAAAATATCAAACAGTTGGCAGCTGGAACACACTCAACAAACTTTGTCTGTTACAATATACAAAAAAACCAAAAAAAAATTACAATGACTAAAAAAGAGCAAACGAAAACAACAGTAGCTGGCATAATACAATACACAACAATAACAAACAACAAATAATCGAAATCGCAATGGAAATTGGACTTATCACACACAAAAGAAGTTCAAGAGTGTGTGTTTATATGTGTAAGTATGTGTATCTGTGTGCGTTTGAAGTCTACTTTTGGGCCACACTTTAACGCTGTCTTCTTATGCGCAGCAACTTTATCCTATACCGAAATCTTACAAATACGAAAATAGTTTCAGTTTTTCAGAACATATATGTAGCTATGTGTATGTTTTGACAAGTGCTCAGAAAAGCAAAGCATAGCAATTTTTTGACACTCTACAAACATATCAAACAAGGCATATAGTATTTTAGAAAACAGCTCAAGAAATCGAACAAAAATTTAGCTTAAAAATCTATATGTACTTCAATATTTTTTCATAGTAATTTGAAGTTGACGAAATTTGTTTCCAACTACTTTTGAAATAGAAAAATGTAAAATGTCTTTTAGTTTCTAAATTTTATCGAAATCTTTCTTTGTAATATTTTTAACAGAGCGTCTCTCAGTCGTGGTTGACCCACAAGTTGTATTACAGTTTTTGGTACAATGAAACGGATATGGGTGTTGTTTGCGTGTGTGTGACGGCATGTGTGCGAGGGTGTGTGCTTGTGTGTGTGGGTGTTTTCCGGGTGTGCGATTTGCGAACCGAAACGAATTGCCACTGTGCTACCCCCGTTGCTGTGTGTTTCAGCTAGAGAATCAGCGAAATGGCAGCTCAAGTACAAAAAGTTGGCGAGACTCAACCGCAGGAATGAGAACCTGACAGGGTTGCTGAGACACGAGGGGTTCGGTCTCGAAGGACAAGCACAGTATGGAACGAATGAAGCCAAAGAAACAAGGCGAGGCGCTGTAGCCAGGCGGTAAGCTACTTTTTAGCTATTAGTGTAGCACAAGCAAGAAAACACACATGCACACACATACATGCACAGACACAAATATACAAAGGAAAAGGGTTACAGCAAATAGGGGCCGCATTTTCGTTTACTGTAAATATAATATTTTATTGTACAATAAATACAAAAATGGCGCACAACTTTGCCTTTGCCAGAAAAACGGATTCATAACATGAAATTGCTTTTCTTAATGGGTACAAAAAAAAAAAAAACCCTAAGCACACTAACACACACTGCGAGATATGCACACTCACTCATGACTGGCCTTATGTAGGAGCCGAAAACGGGTTTCTATTATTATCATAAGTATTTTGTTGCTGTTGCTATATAGGCGCTATCCTTTTAAGCCTTTCGTGGGCATGTGTCCATTCATGTTTATGCCTTACAAGTAATAAACATTTCATAACAATTTCATTAAAAATAAATACCGAAAGGCTAGCGTTGGAGTACTGTTAATACCCTTACCAAGCGTTTAATTGATTTGATAACAGCTTTATGATTCCGTAAACTGTACTTTTTTGCTGCATTTACTTTTAATTGTTCATATATAATATAAATAATAAATATTTTATCGATTCAAAACTGCCACATATACCCAGTTACGCAACCAAGTCACCCATTGCAAGGGTATTTTAATGAAAATGTGTTTTCCAAGAAATAGGCTTAGCTCAGTCTCGTGTTAAGCGTAATGAGAAATGTGAGTATGTATAATATCCAGTCAATGTGCTGATATGTGAAAAAGATTATTATGATTGAATACTAACGAAATCAATATTATTTCTAACCTACACATTTTAAGCTCTTCATTCGACATTAAACAAAATTTAAGGTAGCTAAACCATTGTTTAAAAAGGAAATTTGCATATTTAATATAAACATGTAAAATGGTTTCAAGTAAAAATATTTTGTTTTCCAGCGAAGAACATAAATGCATTGAATAGAAAATCTGTTATGTTTATAAATATGTGTTTGTATATTCACTTATTTATTTATTTACTCTTCTTGATTGCTGGCATCCAAATTCAAAATTCGGGTGCCGCGGGCTGCGTGTGTCAAATTTTTGGCGTAAACAAAACGTGTTAAAATTTTAAAATATTTGCATACATGGCAAAAAGGCATTTAGAGCAATTTATAGAATTTTATAAGCTTGTACAGCGATAGAAAAATATATGCATAATATATCAGATGCTAAGAAAAAATGTTCCAATTTGATTATCACGCATTGAGATTGATCGATTTATTAATATTTTACTGTCAAAGAATATTTCCTATTTAAAAACAATTAATAAATGTTTTAAATTATATATTAAGCCAGTTTCGACTAAATCCTGGCCAACAAAATCAACCAATCAAAATTAATATTTTGTTGCTCATCCTTAAATAAATTTAAAGTTGTTTTCTTATCAGATTTGTTAAGCTTTTAATATTTTTGGGAGTATGAATCACATTCAAAACCTTTTCCAACGTGTGTTTCTCAAAAACCTTCTTTCATCTTTATCGGCTTCCATGTGAATAACTTTTTTATGCGTTTCACATCACATCAGAGACAACAGCAACAACAGTGTTGAGTGTTGAGAAAAGTAAACACTTGCTCCATTTTCCTAGCCGTAACGCTCTTTAAGCTTGGGGGGCACAACAAAGTTTACGTTGTTGTTGACACGCTTAACTTGAAACAACAACAACGACAAACCGTTTGCTTTTTTAATAGACGACTTGTGGCTGTCGTTTTTGTCTGCAACACAGCTTTAAATTTAATAAGTCTTTAACACTTTTAATTAATAACGTTACACACAAGTGCACAAGCACAAAGACACTTGCAACGAGAAGTTGCTTGTTGAAAGCATTAATTAAAATTTAATAACACTTTTACATACAAGACAAAACCAAGCTACACTCGATAAATTCGATATTGTTTGATTGTTGAACAACATGAGAGTATTGATTGACAGGGTAAGAGATATTTTGGTAGTAAAACAAAAACTTTTATAAAAAGTTTCAACCTAGAACTAAGAGTTCAACGCTATTTGAACGCGGATGGCAACTTTAAGTGAACTTTTGCCACGGCACCCCTTTTCCGCAGTCACCTCTCTTCTGCATAGCTATTTTTCATACGCTTTGATGCGTACAACATTTGGCGCTTCGCTGACGCAGCTTTCCGGCGTTGTTTTTTTTTTTTTACCTGCTTACCAATTGGCCCATTGGCTTGGCAGCGCACCCCAGTGCCAACTTGAGTGTGATTTATGGGTACGTTCATAAAATGCGAGTCTGTTGATACCCTTGCCAAACATTTTTGGGGCAATTGTACGATGATGTCATGTCATAACCCAAGTTTCTCTCTCTCTATGCAATGAATAGTTTCTAAATTCAGTTGAATTCAATGAGTTGCGCTAGATGATGACAGTTTACACAATTTTTGATTTCCAACGAATAACAGCACAGCAGCATATGTATTATACATTTAATTTTGCGAAATTCTTGCGATGCCTGTGAATGTCGCATTTATATAACCAAAAGGGTAAATGGAAAAACTGTGTTAAAACAGAAAACTGGCTTATTAAACGCCTTGAACTATTGTTAATTTTTATTAAAGCTTTTAAAATTCGAGCACAACTATTAAAAAATTCTTGCTAAGAAAAATATATTTTTGAATCAAAATTTTAAACTTAGCTAAGGCACTGAAAAATACGTTTCTTAGAGTCTGCCAAGTGCGACATAAATTAAAGCCTAATACTTTTCTTCATTTATATATTTTTGCTGACTTAACGAATGACTCTTGAAGCAATTTTTTACTGCTGAGACATTTGCATTGAGGCATACGACTAGTATGCCAGCAAGCAAGCAGCAGTATGTAATTATGTGCCCAAAGAGCTGGCACTAAAGACTGCGCTCAAGCAAATGAGAGCAGCCGTACAAGAGGAAAAAAAAACCAAAAACAAACAAACACCCATACATTCAGTCAAAAAGGAAGCCAAGCAGACGTTGACGAAGAAGAAGCAAGCAGCAGAAAAAGCAGCAGCAAATGACACTGTGCCAAGACGAAAACCAAGACCAGTCCATTCCCCCATAAGTATAATGGGGGGAATGCATACAGGAAGGCAGTATACGTATACAAACTGGGTATACAAACTGTGGTCGCTTCACCTTGAACTCAGCAAGTGAACTTAGCTGGCGTGACTGGACTGAAGTACCTACAACAACAGCATTGAAGTTGAAGTTGTGAACAACGTCATGAAGGAGAGCGTTTTACAGAGCAACAGAAACAGGTAGACAGAAGCAGCAGCAGCAGCAGCAGCAAACTGCACACGTTGGCTTTGCATACCCCAACCTCACCTGTCACGTACCCGCCTCCATGTTCAAGCGGTTTCCTTTTAGAATTTTTCAGCAGCAAAAACGAAAAGGAAAAAGTTTGGTGCGTAGTTCCTTTTTAGCCAGCGTATTTTTTTATTTCTTTCTTATGCGGCCCGGCCTGGCCAGCCTTTAACAGGTTTTCATTTAAAGTTGGCAAAAGCCAGTTGCGGAAATTGTGTGTGCGCCTGTAGATTTCACTTGTCAAGGTTGAAATAGGCAGCAGCGACAGCATACGTCTACATCTCGACCCATTTAAAGGCCAGCTTAAGTAAAGAAAACAAAAAACATCCCAAACGACATCGCATGACGAATTAAGTTATCGTGTTTATAACCTTAATATTTATGGCACAGATTTTGACATTGTGGCAACAGTAGGCGTGCTCAAATTGTGTTAATCAATTTAAAATAAATAAAGAAATAAGTTTAAAAAAATTATGATCATATGCAAAACCTTGTTAATTTTATTTCATAAATCACTATTTTTAATTGAAAGTTATACAATAAGAAGAAAATGTTCTAGCCTAAAGAGCTGTCTTTGCTCTTTTAAAGTTAAACGCATTTAACACCTTCGCAAGCTCAATATAAATTATAAATAAAAAAAAATAAAAAAACACTTAAAAATACAAGCGTATTAAGTCATAAGGCATTGACATGGGCAGGCATGCGAAATTTATTGATATATGGAGTGATATCTGTGAATATAAATATTAACTTATACATATAAAAAATACTTTTATTTTAACACTTTCACATATGTGTCAAATGAGGTGTTAAATGACTCTAAGGGAGAATTTTGTCATCATTAAAATTAACTGTGCTGCAAAATTTACAAGCGTTCAAACGAATTTCGTTGTCAATTCGGCATTTGGCTTTTAATGCTTTTAAATGTTTATGGCTTCATCAATCCTTCTCTTATATTTCATGTGTCTGGATGTGTGTGTTTGTGTAAGTGGACTTAATTGCATTTAATTTGCCATAAAACTGTTTGCCTTAATGCATGCCAAAAGGGTTTTTTGTCCAACTGAGAACGTGCAGTGCATTCGTAAAATACAATTTTGTTGGACAAGTCAGGCGACAGCAAAATACACAAAACACAACTTGAGACAATGTGGTTGCAAATATTTTGAAAAGTCATCTAGTTGGGAACGTCCGTGCCAATTTTCGTGCAACTGCTATGCAGAAAATGCATTTAAGTCGACAAAATGACTTTGTGTGCAACACAAAATATTTATTTTATTTTCAATTTATATTGTTTATACATTCGTTTTTGACAAGGCCACGCATTTAGTATTTATGTACATACGGATTTATGATGTATAGTACATATGATATTCGTATATTTAAATAAATTCGCACGCTTGACATTCAGGCGAGGCGAGCTCGAGCTTAATAAATCGAACTTGAGGTTGAAAAACTCCAAAATGTATGAATGCATGTTTGTTTAAATGCATTTCAATGGAAATCCGCTGTTCGTTTCAACAGTCTGAATCATGATGAATGGGTTTCGATAAATGTTTGTATTGCGTGGCGTTAACGACAAAACGTCTGTTGTTGGTTGCCTTCAGTTTTAGAGTGGATTATTTCGACTTTACAAAGAAATCTGCTAAAAACTAACAAACGGACGGAATGGTAAAATTAATATGAAACGACAAATGTTACTGATAAACAGGGCGTTAAACGTTTAAATAAATAAAATCGATAACGTTATTGTATTAAAAAAAAACTTTAATTTTAATACGATGTTTGAATTTCTAAAATTTTACTTTTAAAAAGTTCTGTTATAATAAATTTATAAATAGAAAAAGGAAATTCATTATGTTTTCTATAAAAACGAAATTATTAATACCTTTTTTAATATGTTTCATTTAATTATTTATTTTTATTTATATGTTCTAAATGCAGTCACTAAGCTTAGCATACTGTACAATCTTCTAATGGTATAAATAAGCATTTTTTAAATCTTTATGTAGTTTTGTATGTCAAGCATTAAAAAATCCAAGCAAAAAAGTGCACATTAAGTCTCTTTCAAATAATGCGTGTACAACAACTATTTTCTCCAATCCACAATAAACAATTTAAAATATTTTGCAAGTGGAAAAATGCATTAGCTAGCGATTGCAATTTTTTTTCTTTTTTTGTTTTGCTAAGCTTTTGTTTTATATGTATACATTTTCATTTTCGATGTGTTGAAATATGCATTTCCATTGAGGAGTAGCTACAAAACCGCTTTTTAGTCATCATTCAGCATCATCATTACAATCAACATCATCATCGTCTTCTATTGTTCCATGTTTGTAGCTGTTGTTGTTGTTTTTTGTTACTGTTAGCTGGCTTTGAGCGCCATAATTGGAAACATGCATTTTCCCTATTGTACGCAAAAATAAGCAGCAGCAACTCGCTAGCTATAGTGGGTGGGGTGTGGTGTAGATGATTGCAAAGCAAACAATGCCAAGTCAGTGCCAGTGGCAACAACAGTAACAAAGGCACTACCCATAACCATTTCCCCCCTTCCCATCACATTCGTCTTCTTCTTCATGTCTCTAAACCCAAATAGCCAACACACAGAACCAAATCCAAATGCCTCTTATAGCCATTGTATAAATGCTCTGCGCGCCATTTGGCAAACATTTTTATTATAATGCAACACATAGTACAAAAGCCGTACACTACAAGCTTTGTGTATTAAGGGGGGGAGGTGTGGGCGCAATTTGTTGCAACATCTAATATTGCACTAATGTTTATTAGCTATGTAACAAAAACAAATTACAGCAACAATGTAAGTGTCAGTCAAACGACAGTGAGAAAAGCAATTTTTTCAAATTTTATATATAACAAGATAGCAATTCCACGCAACGCCGGGGATTTAATACATTAAGAAATACTTATTGTTTTTAATTAGCTTCTTATCCTTACAATATTTTTCATAAAACATAAGTTTTTCTCCTAGGTTTGTCAAACAGAAACTACTAATTTTATAAGTCTTTAAAAACAAAAATGATTCTTTATTGCGTGACATATTTTGTGACAAATTTATAATACCATCTTGCAATGGCATGACAAACGCTGTTTTTTCGTTAGCAATTTCCTTAAAAGCATAAAAACGATTTGCCAGGCAGCCAAGCAGCTTGTTTTGTTGAAGAAGCAAAAATTGTCAATCTCTTGGTAAATGCGGAACAGATGCGACCAAATCGCACATCAAATCGCTGCTTGAAACTGATGTTGATGTTGTTGTTATTTTTGTTGCAACAGCAGCTATAGTGTCACCAAATATGGTGAGCATGCAACAGAAACTGCAACAACAACAATCAAATCGAGACTCGAACTTGCAACATTATATAATCTACGTTTTCTGCTTTTTACAGTTTTTCATTTCGATTTTTTATGTTTTGACCAAATGCGTTTTCAATGCTATAATTTATGAAAACTGTATAGCTGGCTGGTCAACATGTGCAACGTTTTTGATATTTTGTTGGTTTTTGTGGCATTTTTATAAATAATGCATCAGGTTGAGGAGCTCATAAATGTTAAACAAATGCTATTGCCCGAAATGCAGCACATTAATTCGGGCAGACAACAGTGTTTATTGATGCATTAAGTTGTCTGTGATTGAAACATTGATTTATGTTATATATTAAATAATTATTTGGTTGACTTAATACTCATTTGCATAGTAACTAAAAATGTACAATATTATTAAGCATTAACATTTACATGAGCTTCAAATAATTATAATCTTAAAAAAAATATAAATTGATTTTTTCTGCTGTATTTAATAAAATTGAACAACCACCATATGGTTTAATATAATACCTTTTCAATGACTGTGTAGTGCTTCACGTTGCTGCACATCCTGAACAATGAAATTCTGTTCTTTTCACTTAACTGGCCAACAATAACATTTCAACATAAGCTGCTGATCCTTACGCACGCTTCAGAGAGCCAGCAAAGGCAGCAAACAAAACGGAAGTCGTTTATTTTGTGCATCTGATATAACAATGGCACCGAGCCGAGCCTTCAATTATATGGTCAGGAGAAGAGCTTTGGAGACAGGGAGTCTAAACCACACCCACTAAAAATATGAATCCAAACACTTGAGACGTAATATTTTTACTATGTCATTTCGTCAGTTTGGCATTTGGTTTTGTTTACAATATCTTTTATTTCAGTTTTTTTTTTGTACTTCCTGTCTTGCTGCGCTAGTTGTTATCTAATTTAGCTTAAGAGAAAGCATTTAGAGAGCAAAGGAGATAGAAAAACTTATTCACAACGGTTGACTTTCTTTGGCCTTTCTTTCCTGTAGTCGTTGTAGTTGTTGTTGGCCGCATTGTCGTTAGTCAGCCAACATGGCGGTTTAAATATTTCCGGCTACATTTCACAGGCGAGTACAGCTGTCATTGTTTGGTGCTCTTTCAACTATTTGCAGCCATTAATTATGGAAAATGTTTTAATATTGCTCCAGCGGACGACAGCGAATTGCACAGGATATACTGCTAAATACATACATACAAACTGACGTACTTATTTAGTTCAGTAAGTACAGCTTGTCGACAATTTGGATAATGGCTCTTATACCATACAAACCCAATATAACTAAAGCGGGTCAGCGAAAAAGCTTTTAGAGCTCTGACAAAAATTTGAAAGAAAAAAAAAATTTCCAAAGTGCAGTCGAGTTCAAAATAATAATTAACCCACAAAATCAAAAAGCAAAACAACACAACAATAATAAAATTCGGATTACGGTAACGTATTGCTTAGGTACATTCACCTTACCCCTTTTTTTTTTTTGCGCGACGAATACCAAAGTCAAAACAAATGGAACAAAATAAATGCGAAATTCACAATATGATTCATTCACACAATATTGTGAGACAAACATATTTATACTTATAAGCTTTGTCTTTAAAATTGATATTTTAACTCTGTAATTTATGTAGCCAAAAAGGTATGCGGAGGTGCTGGCATTTATACTTATATGAAGTTTGGCATGCACGAACCAAACAAAAAATAATACAAATAACAACAATAAAGTTAACCCGACAAATCTCAGCCGGTTTAAGCAATGTTTTCATTTGTGTGGTTTTCGTTAACTTATTTATTTAATATTACAAAGAGGCGGCGCCGTTAACGTTGACAAAACGTCATCGTCATGCATTTATTAAAAAAAAAAAAAAAAAACGCTTTTATATTTGTGCGTTGTAAATTAAATGCTTTGAATGCTATTTAATACATTTTTTTAACTTTTGTATATTTGATCATGTTTTGAGCATGACAAAGAGCAAAAGAGTGTGTGAGGATTAAATTAAACTTAGCCATCAAAAAAAAGAGATAAATTTTTTTTAATAAACGGCCTACATAAAATAAAAATCATATTTTATTGGCGGATTTTTAATATTCATAATTCGATTTTAG
This sequence comes from Scaptomyza montana, assembly GCA_018904305.1. Taxonomy (NCBI): domain Eukaryota; kingdom Metazoa; phylum Arthropoda; class Insecta; order Diptera; family Drosophilidae; genus Scaptomyza; species Scaptomyza montana. The sequence goes on from JAEIGR010000001.1 coordinate 1,315,261, forward strand.
TTCCTTTTGAATACAAAATTCATATTTTTTAAATATATTTCTTGTATTTTTCATATTTGTAAAATCCACACTTGATTATTTTGTGCAAACTAAACTCATTTATCAATTGTCTTAATGCCTTTTTGACAACCCCAAATTATTACTCACATCAAAAATGCCTTTCTCTGCAATTTTTTATGGCATTCAGTTCTCTCACATTAATACTTTTAAGCAAATCAATAAAGACGAAAAAAGACAAAAATAAACCCACGACAAAATTTGCATAATTTAAATATTTGTTTTCGGGCTAACTATGAAGCGTGTGTCTGCGAACGCATGAAATGAAGTAGCTTTGTATACATAAAAGAAACACAGAGTTAAAATCAGATCTGTGGCAAACATTTCTTGAGCGACTAATTTGCCTAACAATGGGCTTAGGCTTAAACACGCTTATTATTAGGTGGCTATAAATTGTCTTTGTAATTAGTCAATAATTCTGATCAACAAGTTAACGTCGCAGTTAAATGATAAATGCCATTAGACTTGATACATGCATTGGAGTAAATATTGAATTAGTCGTTTGTTCACACAGTTTATCTTTATTGGTCGTCATTTTAAACTAAAGAAGATCTATCAAGTTGGCTACTTTTTAATAATTTCGTATAGTTTGTTTACTCTTATTTGTTTACTCTTATTTAATGCACTTTCTTATTATGTATGCATTTGTTTTGGCTTCCGTATGCCATTGTTAAGATCATTATCTTAATATTGTCGGCAGTTCGAACTCAATTGCCAGTTGCAACCGTGTAATAATTACCATGTTATAGCATTATTGCTCAACTTCATCACTTGAATGACTTGAGATTATCTGACGTCTTCTTCATGTTTGTCTGTAAAAATGGTTATAACATTTACTACACAGTCTTTACTGTGCCTCACCTCGGGCATGAGAGGTTAACAAATCTTCGTAACTGTTACAGTTTCGCGAAGGAAGAGTTGTGCACGTCTTTATGTACAAACACTTGCTACAATAATAAATATCTTTATAGTTAAATTGAAAAGGCTCAAAAGCTAAGCACAAATTGATTACTAAACAGAATTTTTTACTCATATTCATAGTTTGTAATTTCAGTTTCTTCCTTTATAAATCCGAAATTTAATTTAAATCAATTTATATTGACAACAAATCCAATAACAACTTACAAGAATTACCCCCCTTTACACCAATATAGACACAAATTCATAATTTTATTAAATACTTAAAGAGATAATTTGAATAATGACATTAAATGCGATTGAAATATGAACTATCAAAGCACACCAAAATAACAAACAAAAAAAACCAAACTTTTATGTGGTGGTGATTGTGTATGAGGCGCCGGTTTTACAAATGGCGCTGATTAACCCAATTAACTTGATATACGCATAGCATGCATATTTAATTTGTATATGTTTTTTTTTTTCTTTGTCGATAGATTCCAGCTCAAATAATTTAAAAATTTGTTTGCATAATATTAACATAAATTATGCTTCGATTTTGTTTTGACAGGTGCGAGCAGCTTTTGTTATACCCTGAACCCATTAAATGGGTAAATAAGGGTATAATGGTTTTGTGCAAAAGTATGTAACAGGCAGAAGGAAGCATCTCCGACCCCATAAAGTATATATATATTTTTGATCAGCATCAACAGCCGAGACGATATAGCCATGTCCGTCTGTCCGTCCGTCTGTCTGTCTGTCCGTCTGTCCGTATGTTTGAACGCGTGGATCTCAGAGACTACAAGAGCTAGAGACTTCAGATTTTGAATATAAGTTCTCCTATACCATGAGCAGAACAAGTTTGCTTCAAATTATCGATAACTATTCTGGTTTCCGATATAGACATAATATCGATAACAAAAAAATATCGAATTTGGAAAATGTAAAAATGGGAGTTGAAAAAATGGGTAACGATAAAACTTTTCTGAAAATTTCGTCCAAATCGAATAAGAAACACTGGAGATATCGAATTTAATCGATTGAATTTAAGCCAGTATACCAAAGTCTTTTATAAATTTATTATATTTATTGCAACTGGGTTCAGGGTATCTTCTAGTCGGGCTCTCCCGACTAGAGCCTTCTTACTGGTTTTTGTTATGTTTTACCTATTGGGCTATTGGTGTTGAATTTGTTGACAAATAATGTTTTAACACAGAGTGTTTGAATCTTTTGCGACTTAAGAAAAGATTAAGATTCAATTATAATTGATTTAATAATAATCTTTAAACATTTTAACTTCGGAGTTAAAGTGTTGTTGCGACTTAAGCAGTTGATTTGCTTTGGGGTCAAGTGGAGTAAAGCTTAAGCACACAAAATCTAATTAGCCTTAATTAATACTGTTATTGTTTGCGTTAATGTATGGAGCAATGTATATATAGATGCATCGAGCCACACATTTACAACATGTACATATACATACATATGTGCATCTTGGGCCGCAACTAACTGACAGCAAAACGTAACAGATAGCTTGAACATGGCCAGTATAAGACAAAAGATCCAAATGATATGTACCCGGACCGGTTCTTGTTAGAGACTTATCATGAAATCTTTTGGATAAAGTCGATTCAGACTAGAGTAGTCTTATGTTCAAACGTTGAATAAAAAAAATTGACTTAATTAGGCCTAAAATGTCACATTTTGTTCAATAAAAATCCATATTAGTTTTGCAGCAATGTTGATTTAGTGTGATATTCACACAAATTTGCGCCAAAGATAAATGTTTCATTTTCGTATTCAAAACTACTCTTATTTTCACTCAGCAATAACATATTATTGCAGTAATAATCTATTTTTATAAAATTCTTATACAAATTAACCCAGTAGCTACTAAAGTGCAGACCATCTAGAAATTGTTGTGATAAGGGCCAAGGTTGAGTCGCTTGGTCGCTTGGTCAGTTGCAAGCCCGTAACTCACGTTCCTGACATAAGCACCTGATGATAAAGTTGCCAACACGAGCGCATGTTGGCAATGCACTTTATTGCTCTCACTTGGCTGCCTGAACAGAAAGTTGCATAACTGCAAAAAATTCTAAAAATATTTTTTTTTTTTTCAGAGAAAAAATTCCTAAGCGTTGTCTTAAAAAATATATGTTTTATGGGTATTTTTTCCACACAGCTCACTTAAAGAGCCAAGTTATGCGTACATTTTTTAAGCGCCTCCGCGAAACACAAACTGATGACAAATGCATCCCCAGTGACTGACAGACATACCTGTGTGTTGTGGCATGCGGCAGGCAAAAAATAGGATCGAAAAACAGAAGCCTGCAAAATTTGGCGCCAATTGCAGTTGACTGTTATTTTTATGGAATATGTTGCGGCAGCCACACACTAACTGCATTTGGCATCGTGCTTCACTGGTTGCGAGCCGCCTATTTTTCCAAGCCATAAACAACACGGCCGAGGGGCGTAAGGCTAGTCCCAGATGGGCTCACAAGGGCCAAGGCTGTGCAACCTACATTTATTTTATTTTTCAAAAGATTTATGCACATTTTTGTTGATGTATGCAAATAGTTGAGCGCAATCTTTAAGTTGTATTTAACACAGTGCTGACAACAAATTAAAATTCGTGCGTGTTTTTCATATTTTGCGTTGGCGACATTTTTTTTTTTTTTTCAGAAATTAAACTCAAGCAGAACATATTTTTGCATGCGCACTCTCCCCCGTAAGATTTATATACACATGTCATTTAGTTTAGAGAGTTCCCGCGCTCTTAAGATTTGTGGGTTAACCATGAAAATTGATTGCGGACAGCAGCTGTTGCATGTTTGGAATTTATTTTTTGATTCTGAGTTTTGCGTTTTATACCCAAAACCCATATAATGGGGAAAAGGGTATAATGATTTTGTGCAAGTGTATGTAACAGGCAGAAAGAAGCATATAAAATTTCGAGAATAAGTATTCCCGGTAATAGCTCTTCCCATTTCCAAATACACATGATATCGATAACAACAAAACCTTGAACTAAGAAATTGTGCAACTTGTTTTAGAAACTATAGATAATATAATGAAAAGCTGCGAAATTTATAGAATACGAGCGAGTTACACCTACAGTTGTGAACACAATATCTGTTTGCGTAGTATCTATGGTTTGGGGTATCTCTAAGTCGAGTTGTGTCGACTATAGCCTTCTTACTTGTTCTTTTCCATTCTCAGTTTTTCATGTTTGGCCGGAAGTGTTGTTGTGTGTGTTTTAATTTTTCTGTGCCCATTGGTGTTGCGCACATGCAGCGTAATATGTCAAAAGCAAAGAAATTTCGGGGTGAGCGAGAGCAACTAAAAAGTGTCGCACACTTTTCTTAAGAGCACTAATATAAACCAACAATGACAAGAACATTTTGATGATGTATGACAATGCGCTGCTTAAATTAGTTCATTGTTGTCTAAAGAGCTGTCAAATGTCAACGCCAAACAGCCTCCCCACCCACCTCTTCACCCAAATCCCATTACACTAAGCCGCTAGGAAATAGCCCGCGACGCACTCACAACTTTTGGCTGTTAATAAATCAACAGAAGAATATTGATTTTTATCATATGTTGTTTAAAATACTCTGAAATATTATTAATATTTAAAAGGTAATTCGCTGCCTTAACAATTTAATACGTCAACAATTATATCAATTTAATATGGATTTTAAATAACCTATTTAAGTCAATTTTTCTAAAAAAAACTGCAATATGAGAAACAAATGATTTCGTTTGAAAACTGCCATCATACAGCTGCTACGGTTTTTTAAATATTAAAAGCACATAAGGCGGCTTTTTAGCTTATTTTTCATTTAGCAGCGCATTTAGTTGCATATAAATACAAAAATATATATGTTATACTTTAAATATCGACCAACTTAGTTGCATATGGCCCATAGCTGCGTCAAAGGTTTCACATAAATTGCAAGCGTAATCCTGTTTCTTCATTTAAGCAATTAACCGGCTTACAAACAGTTACATAAATGCAATATTGAAGACACAGACACAGACACAGACATAAACACATGCACATACATACATATATTATTTGAAACTGGGTGTTGGGCATGGGGAGCAGCACGTGCAAGTGGGTATAAATTAAATGCAAAAGTCAAAGTGCACATGCAATTGAATTGAGCTGACTTTGTGTAACTGTGTGTCTCTAAGCGTGTGTGCTAGCATGGCAAATTACTCAAATCATTTGAATGCATTGAAAGTATTTACTTTTTGTGTATATATGTGGGGCAGTGCGTTTGAGTTGAGATCTTTTCGAGTACCCAACTATACTTTGATTTGAAATCAAAATCATGCTTTTAAAATAAATATGCTTTTGTGAAGCAAAACACCTCAAATACTTTTTATTAAGCATCAGATTATACAGTGGCTTAAGCTTATTTTGATTAAAATGCAATGCAAACTAAAAACATTTCGTTCAAAATGTACACTCAAGCAGTGTGCATTGGAGTTTGCACAGCATAAGCATCTTGCATTGATGCAGTCGATTTAATATCGCAATGCTTCCGCATGCTTACATTATAATCAGCCTCATTATCGGCATCATTATCATCATCATGCTCTTATATGACTGCAAGAAAATATTCAAAAAATGTTGGAGAAATTAATAATTAAAGCGTTTCAGTTGCAATACTGCTGCAACTTTGCTACAGAGAGTCTGAAGCGACCGCCCAGAGCGATGCCCAGACCAGACCAATTGAATTGAATTCGAATCGAAAGCGCGTCCAATACAAAAGGCGGGCATTCACAGTGAATGAACGAAAGATAGACATCGAGGAGAAAGATGGAAAAAAAAACAAATATTAACGAATGGATTGTAAATTGAAAGCAAAAGTGAAAAAGATGTACCACAAAATAATAAATAAGAAAAACTCATACAAATTGGTTGTTGCTGACGATAGCGACGATAATGATAAAGATAACGATTATGATGTGCCATTGGTTGATTTGTCTTCCGGGCCATCCAGAGCGCGTTTCAATTAATGTGGAAAATATATAATTAATAATGGTTATGGGCGGTAGAAATGCTGAGGCAAACAGGCGCATATTTTCACTTCAATGCAATTAATTTTTATAAACATTCTTTTTACATCAAATGACGAAATACTTTCAAGTGCCGAGGCAGCTGCAGCTGTCACAAACTTGAAAGAAGTGGTGGCGTGAAATGAAACAAAACGGTTCCAAGTTACGAGTCAAGTTTGATAAATGATTTTATGTATGTATTTTTATTTTTATGATATTGCTTTGAACCACTGAAACTTAATTGAAGTGCGTTTCACAAATGCATTCGAAGCTGTTTATTAATTTTAATAATTGCTTTCGAAGACTGCTTCCAAAATGTAAGGCAGTAGTAGGCTCGAATATGTTACAAGTATTTTTGAAGTGCCAACATGACCTTCAAGATGTCACATCTCAAAAATCGAGCCGCTTAGCTTAGACTTTAACCCACGCGATTATTGTGCGGCTTATTTGTTTGAAAATCCCTTCATGTTAACTAAATAGACGATTATCGATGCCCAGCGCACGTTCACTATGAATTGGTTTTAAATAAGTCATAAAAGATAAAAATTTAAATAAAAACGATTATCAATTTAAAACAAGTAACAGAGCTTCATAGATCGGAACTACTTTGTTGAGCTTATAAATATGCATGGCACTCAAACTGTCCGCCATATTGCGCCGTTAAACTTGGCACAAATAGTGCTCTGCTCATATTTTAACAATTTCGAACCGGCTAACCTTGTGACGCACCGACGGGAGAATTCAGTTATGTTTTGGGTTTATTTGTTTTTAAATTAATGGCACTTTACTTTGAAAGTATGCACTCAATAAATTAAAGGGTATTGAGAACCTGAATGACAAGCGTAAAAGGTTAATATGTTCAAAAAATTTTGTTTGTATTTAAATGGTAACTTTTTAAAATCGCAGTATTTAAAATACTATGTTAAGTCATTAGATATATTTTATTATTTACAGGATATCTCGCTTTCTTTCAGGGAATATCAGTATTCTTACTTGTCTGATTTAACGACCATGCCAAATTAAGTTTCTAAAAGCGTATTCTTACCTAGAATTAGAAAACGAAAGTGGTTCTTATTAGTCAATAAAAACACTAAATAAAAACGGTTTTATTTTTGATAACATTAAAGCGACTTAATTAATGGAGCAGTAAAGCTAACGTTATATAAAGGAAACTTGCAAATCTAGCTTATTGCAGATACATTAGCCCGAAGAATTTATTAAAATATGATTTCAATAATTTTTTAAAATTGTTTGATAGTTAACCTTCTACAAGCTTTATAAAAATATCATGAAACCACATTAGTTAAACTGTCTAATGGATATTTAAATATTTTATAGACTTACAGGCCTTGCACAACATTATTTAATGACCTTTAAAAATAAGTCAGTTGGATAAATCAAAGCTTGTTTGTTTTCAGTAAAAACAAATTCCTATAACACAGCTAACAAACATGCTTATCTTACGATGAGCCATTAAAATAGATAGAAAAAATTAAAACACAAAAGATGTATAATTTAGACAAAATAACACTAAATGCAAAACCAGATGAAACAATCTGATACAAAAGAACACATACATACATATTGGGCTACCAGTTTTACACGAAATTGATGCGGGTGCATAAACGGGTGCAACATTGTCCCTGATGCATATCAATAAATTGCATAGAATTGCATAGAGCGGTATTGAAATTAAAATGTCAGCTATTGCGTTAGCTAATTAATTACACATTTGGTGCAAATTTGATCATCATTTATAAAATATGTGAACCAAACTAGCGCATATCCCATTACCATTATAAAATCTATACGTATTAACTTAACGACTGCGCATTTTGCCCCCATAACTCACAGGCAGTATTTATGGGGTTTTGTATGTGTTGTTTGTGTGTGTGTTTTTTCTTATGCGACATTGTGGGCGTGAACAACAGCAGCACTCAGAATCAATTAACGAGCCGTATATTAACTTAAATCTAGGTTACCAATTTAAAAATGAGTTGGCAAACCGCTTTGAACTCATATTTTTTCGAACAGTCAACACAAAACTAACCTTTTACCTAACACAGTTTAACAAAAGTGATGTTACATTTTTTATAGATTTTTTATGGTTGTTTAACAAATGTAACAGCTTCCTCTTTTTCCTATATAATAAACATGTTGACAAAAAGCACACATAAATATCTATACTTACAAATTAAATCTATATGCCCAACGAGCCAAGCCAATTCGTTTTATTTTTTTAATAACGCGCTTAATTGAATTTATTTTTTTTTTTCATTTTTAAAATGACTTTTTAAAAGCAAAGCCGTTACTAAGTCGTTTATAGTACCTGTTGTCATGAATAATGTTATATAAATTAAGCTATTTAGTGGAATGCGAACGCGCTTATTTCAACGGATTTTTTAATTGAAATAACAAAAAATTTATGAAATAATTAAACCGATTATCTTCTGACAGACGCACAAAGCATCTTAATTTAAGCTAAATGTTTATGGATATATGTAAATTGACTATTTTTAATATGTTTGGAAAGTGAAAGGGAATAATTGCCATTTATTTTTTTTTTTGGCAAGATTTCAAAAGTATTTTAGTTTTTAATAGCTTAGCAAACTGAGCATTCTAGTAAACTATAAAAATCAATCAAGCGAATCAAACCAGATTATGCCCATAAAAGTAAGAATGTATGTAGGTTTGGAGTTAAGTTTAAATTGTGGGCGAGCAACCTGTCAATAGGATTAAAAAATATAAGACAGTTTTGCAAGCAATAAAGAAAACTTGGAAGAAAGAAACAACATAATAAATGTAATACCAAAAGTTTCAGCTTTATATATATTTTTTTTCACAACTTTGTTGAAATGTTTCAAATGCCTTGCAATACTTACGAGTTTGAAACTTAATAAAAGTAAATTGAAAAAAAAAAATAATAATGAGCAAGAAATCTATGGCTTTAAGTCAAACAGCAATAGTTGCAATCTTTGTTTTTGTTGCATGTTATCTTATATTTTAATACAAAGCATCAAAAGAGGTTCAACCATATTTATTGTCTCATTAGTATCATGCATATTTTAAAATCTAAACCAACAATTAATTTACACACTTTAAAATGCAATCTATTAAATACTACCGCCCAAAATGCCAGTCAAGTGTCCAAATAATTGTATGTGTAAGTTTGTACATAACTCTTATCTTAAAGCGAATAATAAGCTGCCCAAAAACAACTGAAAAACTTAAACATCAAGTTAAGATTTTGAGAAGCTTAAATATATTTAAGTGCAAACAATAAATAATAATTATTTCAGTGCGTAATTGAAGTCCAAATATAGGTAAAGTTGCCATATTTTATTGCTGTCTTTCTAACAGTTCCGCCTGGCACGCAACTCAGTTTTTCGAGCTGTCGAATCCGTTGTCAAAATGTCTTTTGTTGCTAGCAACGCAACAATAAAGAAACCAACAAACAAGTCAAAAAGTTTGAAATGCGGTATGTTGGCTTAGAGATATCTTGTCTAAATATATTTGTTCATATACGACATTAAACTTTATTTGTTAAAAACTTTCGATTAATAAAGTTTATTGCCAAACTTTAACAATCGTGTCTTAAAAATTGTCCAGCTACGGCAGCATATAACAGTTTACAAAGTCCTAAAACAGCATACCATTTTCAGTAATTGTTTTAACTACGTGGTGTGCAAAACGTAAACCTTTTTTTTAATAACTTACCCATATTCGGCAGACATAATTTATTGTTCAACTTTGAGCTAAATGTTCGTAATGTTCTAATTAAGTGGGCGCGTGTCACATTTCGGTGTATTTATCGCACCACTTGAATCAAAAATCGCCAGTATTTATGGTACTGTCTATTGTTAGCTGGTTGTTTTTTTGTCAGTTTGAAAGCGTGCCCTCACCCATACACTATTATTGTTGGTACCATGTCGATTTGATTAGAGCGCGTGTGGGGAATGTATAATTGCTTTGTGGGAGAATAAACACATATACATAGATACATGGCGTTACACTAACCACAGGCTGTGCGATAAATGGGTTTTGTGGTTAGATAATTGAATGACCAGTCTAAAGGTGAATCTATGGTTTATTGGTTTGTTGTTTGATGGCAGGTTCCATGCCTTATTACTCACAAGGGGAGAAGACCATAATTTTCATTAAACGAAAATCAATTGCTTAAGGAAATCAAACCACACAAATCAAAACTAAACGACAAAACCTAAATGATCTTAGGCAGAAATGAAGGGCAATGATATAATGAAAATCAGAATGACATTGAATTACAATCCCTTCTTTGTTTTTTGACTTTACCAAACGACAATCAGTAGTTACTTTTGATATTAATAACATATCATCTTGCTGTACAAAAGCAAGTTACTTATCATTATTTGCTCACTTTTCATTCACATGTTGGCTCAGTGACATCTCATGACATGCCACTTAAAAATAACTCTCACGTGGACGACATGCAACAGAAATCAACCAAATAGAAATGCAATACTCATAATTCAGCAGAAACTCAGCAACCCACCGTAAGGTACAATAGCTAACTATAATAAATAAGAAAAAAAACAATACAATGGAATATCTCAGCTAAAGCTATTTCCATGTAAATCTGCTACACAGCAGTTGCTGATGAAATAAAAAAGTGAAATTTAATGCATGCCTTAGATTACACGCTACAATTTCACTAGCAACGAACAAAAAAAAGACAAAAACATTGTTTAGAAGAAACAAAAACAATTCGCAGCTTGCGGCAATTGAGCAACTGTAAAACCGCACCGAAAAGCAAGCAAAATCTCTCAAGTTGATGCAAGATGTTTTTTGTTAGAGCGAATTTCCACTCGAATTACAATTGCAGCGAAATGTGCAACGTGCACGATTGTGAAGGAGTAGGAGGATGATGGAAGATGGGTGGAGCACAAAACATCATGAATGTTAAATTCCAGTTGCCAGTCGTCAGTTAGCTTTTCTCTGCAAGCGCTGTAGACAGACAGACAGTCAGGCGACAATCAAAAGCGGCTTAGAAGCAGTTGGGATTATGCATTGGAAGATTTAAACGCATAAATTGCAGGTTTAAAGTTACAAACTTTGTCAACGCCTGTGTCTAAGCCAATTTAGCTGCCACTAGAGCTACATGAAAAATGGCCAAAACGCTTTGGCAAAGATGCTGCAAAATCATTTATATCTATATATTTCTCATTCAATTGCAGCAAAATGCCAAAATGCCAAGCTAAAGTAAAGTCAGCATTCGACATAAAGCTATTGAGCATTATATTCATTTCGATTGCAGCATTCGTATTCACTTTGGCGGCTGCCAATCAACAAAAAAAAAATATATCTATGCATAAAACTTAAAAATTGTCAACAACAAACGTGTCAAGATGTCCAAAAAAAGCAATCACATGACTTGTAATAGAAAACCGTAAAAGTGAGCATTTATATAATGTTTATAAAGAGATTTTAGAATGTTCATTTTGTACGTCGGATATTACAAAGAAGTTTTTCTTTTTAATTTAAAGTCTAAAGTAGCTTTTTACAACTTTAAAGTAAAGAAAAAAATTCGCTGAACTTGAAATTGAAAAATAACAAAACGAAATCAATCAAAATTTTGTCAGTCCAGCGAAAAAGACAACGCAAAACAATTAACATGAAATGGCGCTGCTGGGCGCAACATAAAAACTAAAAAACAACTTTGGAATTTAAAACAAGTTGTTTTGGGGGGAAGTGGGTGCGTTGTTGCTGCTGAAGCCGAAGGTAACAAAACAACCAGCAGCTAACAAAAAACAAACATAAACAACAAGTGCTAGCGAATATGTAAGAGAAATGCCGACAGCCAAACTTTTGCACACAGCATCAAAATTTTCAAGTGGTTTCAAGTTGTGTTGGCACAGAAACAAATCCGAATCATAAATGCCGGATATAAAAAAAACTAAAACAAAAAAAATAGAAATAAAAATGTATTGCACTAATTGATTGTTGGCCTCTTTTGGGGTTAGGCGGCGGCACTGGCAAAAATTAAAATTGAATTAAAAAACTAACAAGAAGTAAACCCGTACAGCAAATCAATTAGTTAACGGGGTCAAGGATGAAACAACATCATGAATGCGAAATGAACAGCAGCTAGAAATATTTAACAATAGTAGTTTATGCGTATGCGCAGGAAATATTAATCTATTTCATTCTCTATGGGCAATATAAATGTTTAAAAATGTATGCTATAAGCGTTTTTTATTTAAATTCCAATTGTCAATGTTAAAAAGACTTATCCCGCAGGCGTAGAATTTATTTACAATATTTTGCGCTCGTGCAGATAAAAATTTGCATAAACTGGCTAATTTAATCATATAAAATAAAATGCGGCATGCCACAAACATGCACACAAACAGCACCCACTTAACGCAATAAACTGCAATGTGTGTTGTCTAAAAAAATGGCGCAACACAAAACAGAAAAAAATAAATGCCAGGTTATATCCAGCAGGATATATTCAAAGTCAATACAAAAAACCTGTGAGAGGGTCGGTATTGAGGCTCTCCTCTGGGACTGCCGCCAGGCATTGAAATTTAAATGCACAACGCATAGTTCACCAAAAATGGTAAATATATACATATAAGTATGTATAACAAATGTGTAAGCACATGTACGGAGGAAGCGTTTGACACACAAAGCACACACACACACACACACACATACACATAGTCAGCAAACCAGCGAGGCATGACGCATAGGAAGCGGGCAAATTGAACAAACTTTTGTGCACTCAGCAAAGGAAAACCATAGAAATGTTGAATTTAAAAGCGTATTAAATATTTTTGAGCGTAAAACTTAAAAGTATAGCTTATTCCTGTGATAAACAGGTAAGCGGAAACTTTGGGTATTAGTTATGCAATTTTAACCCCAAAAAACGAACCCATGGCAGTACCATGTTTTAGCTAAATGCAAATGGGCCATTTCCCGGAATAATATTTATACGCCCATTTGTATTCACCTTAAAATTTTACAACAGAATCAATCAAGTGGAAATGCCCATTGCCAAGAACTTCTTACCCAAAAAAGGTATTATGGTTAAGTCACAGGTAAATTCGCATAAAAAAAAGTACACCAACAAAAAGTTATTTACGTTTATGCCTCCCAAAAAGTATACGCTGGCAATTTCCAAAGATGTTTACACACAAGCATTCGCCATAGCAATAAGTTTTAATTATAAACCAAGCAGGCAGGGCAGATAAAAACGCTGTTAAAAATACGCAAGACAAAAGTGAGGAGAGAGGAGCCAGTCAGTCAAATCCTCTTTAAGCAGACTTAGTAAGTACCTGATGTACTTATAGCACGCAGGTAGCTCATCTTATAGCCCAGCTCTTGCCGCGTAAGGATTTCGTTTTTGTATTTGTATGTCCCCAAAGGCGTTGGCTCAAGTGCCAAATAGCTTTGGCAGCATCTCCTTTTCGAAGAAATCAATCTGTCTATAGTCTGCGATGAGAATTGCGCAGCTGATGTCTGTATCAAATACAAAAGCCATATTCTTAGAATGGGCTTAGGCAAAACTTTTGCCAACCAACATTTGAACACATAAAACTAAAAACAAGCCAAAACAAAACAACCCGAGATATCAAAAATCTCAAAACTAAAGATTTAACAACAAACATAACTACAACGAAAGTTCCGTTTTATGATGTTGATGTTCAAATTCATAGAACTTTGTTGCCTAATCATGGCAATGAACGAGACGCCAATAAGTCTGGACCTGTCTGACAAAAGTATTTATTTGTTTGTTTGCAAAAGCCACCCCGAAAGCGAAAGAAGCTACAACGCTATTTGAATACCCTAAGGAATACATAAGAAGAAAAATATAACATATGAATTATTCAATCTCAGTGCTATACGTTATTAAATTTGTATTTAAATGTTGTTTATTACTGAAATGCTATTTCATTATACATATTTGATTAATCAAAAACGTAAGCTGCAGCATAGCATATCAATATTTATAAGGTCGTTACTCATTTCAAATTAGTATTGAACAAAATACGTTATAAGTGTAATATAAGTTATTAATAACAAGTTCGTAAACAACAACTTATCACAAGCCGCATGAAAATTGTGTGAGACTCCAGGATATTCACGAATTCCAAGAGAAAGAAGAACTAACAAAAGGCAGCGGAAGGAGTGGAATGCGGATAAATTTACCACCCTCTCTACCCCTTCCTCATCCACCTCACCACCAACCCAACCCTCCGCAGATTTCAACGATGACAGGCAACGCCGCGCACACGCAATCCCTATACATAACACTCTTACTACATTACAAACCACAAAAATGTATATACAGGGTGCTTCTTTTAAAATCAATTGTGAGATTAAATTGGAGTTTCTTGGCTTTGCTTCGCTTTTGGCCGTCTATTCGTAACAATTGCTGTTTGGCATATTTATGAGGTTTATGGCTTGGCCGCGCCTAAATGTATGCCTGCTAATTTTTATTCAAATTTATTTTATTTTTTGGTTCTTTGGCGTTTTCGTGAGCAATAAAAATTAATGGGCTCGTCAGTGTTTGACGTTGATTTTAGTTTGCTTTCTTCTCTTGATTTTTTTTTTTTCTACAATCAAAAATACTTTTTGTCCTGTTTGAGTGCCTGAGTTTTATGGCATAGAGGACCCTCGACTATTATGTTGAGCTATTGGCATAGATAAGCAGAAAGAAGATGAATTCGCTACTGTCAGCAGTTTGAAGGTTAAACGGTCGACCCATTTAGACAACAATCACATTAATTGCAATGTGCTTCAAGTCCCCAGATACTCAAAAACTTTTCTCAAATCAGGGTGTTGACCCAAGAAAATCACGTACAAACGTGTCGGAATAAAGTCGCAGACCAACCAAATCAATCAATGGATAACTAACTTGCCTAACGCCTTTTATGTGTCATGTTTTTCTTGAACGGCCGCAGATGGGCAAAAGGTTAGCAGCACCTTAGGCGCTTATTTCAAAATAGTTCAAATACTTTTTGAATATAAACTTTATCCTCTGTACTTGCAGGATAGAGACCCTATTTTGATGTGCTTATTATTGAATATCGTTTGGATGTAGCTAAGGCAAGCTACGTGCTTCAATTTAATGGCTTCCCATTCAATATGACGGCTAGGTTGAGTTGTAAAGCAGCAAATTCTCTCAAGGTTGCCAAATGTATGCAATCAGGATTTGTGTTATGCATGATATTTATGTAATATAGAGTGAAACGTATTAAGAATTTTAAAAGGCTTCACGAAAAAGAGATGCAATTAAAGATAACTTGAAAACCGTATGCAGGTCAAATAAATAATCTTATAAATAAATTATTTCTGATAGAAATATATATGAAGAAACATAAAAAGCACATATATTAAATGGTATTCGAAACTTTAACAAATAGGACTTTTAATATAATAAATCATTGAATTTTTTCAATTCCCTTTTATCTTCTGCTAACAAACTAAATGTATAATTATATTAGTAGAGCATTTGATTCACTTATGGACTCTAAGGCATTTCAATTTTTTATTTGTTTTGTTACTTATTTGACATAAAAAGCCAACCGCTTCCTTCAAAACCAGGTCGAATCTAACGCACAAACATTTTATGGCTTCTTTACTGCTAGGTCTACACACATACAGACGCCCTTAAACATAGACAGGATACGTTTTATAAGTACATATGTCGTGCTCGCAACGTATTTGTGCGCATTAACTATGTTAAATCAACATACAATATTTGTTGGCTTTTATGACCTTTTTTTTGATCCTATATGACAAAACATTGTTAGTTTACTGTTTTTACCGTGGTGGCTCACACGTGTCGAATTATATTTGGTGGATTTCTCTATTTTGATTCTTGTTTGCCTTGACAGCGCTAGGTTACACCAATTTCAAGTGTCCTTGCAAGCGAATTTGGAAGGCGTTCACACGCAAGCTAAAGTAAAAGCGAAAACTTTTTTGGCTGCAACTGCAACGCAAATAGACAATTTTTCATATACTCGTATATGTACATACATATATCAAAACTCATTAAAGTGAACTTAGCGCGCAGCAAGCAAGACTGCAGCTTGATGTGGGTGTTGGGACGACCTCGGGAATCAAACAAAGCTTACCAAACCATACCGCATACCCATTACAAAAAAACAACAACGACAAACCAACTTAGCTCTTGAGTTCGCTCTCGCAAGTAAGTACAAATCCATTTCAAAGCACTTTACAACAATGAAAAATTGCTGTTCGGCGAGTTTGGCGCAGCTGCCTCACCCCAAAAATAAAAATAAAAATGCATATAGGCGGTGTCTGCCGCCATCAGCTACTACTTGAGTTTGCTGCAAGTGCGCTCTCTCAAGTATTGCTGCATATTGGAAGCAACAATTTTGTCGTGGCATAGATTCAAATGTGCTGCTGCATGCAACGTGGGAAATAACTCAAAACGACTGCATGTCTATAAAGTTCATATGGTCATGAGCGCACGAAAGGACGCATTCTGCTTTAAATAGGTGTAAGTGATCGAAGTTTGTATTACAATGAGTTGAAAAACAAAAATAAACTACTTTAAAGTGAATGCCCAAAAATGTTTTCGCAATCAATCCAAAATTATGAGTTTTTAATAAATGTTCTGGGTCTTCATTAAAACATTAGCTCTGGAAGCTCTTGCATACATTTTATATGCTTTATGTCAATACATAAATTGTATGAATAATAAGCTTCTTCTTCATGTTACAACTTGTTTCCCCTTTTGCTGCTTGAGACAAATTATCACTTCTGTTTTATCATAAATATTCATATTACATTTGCTTCTTTTTTCACTCCCATGCCTGTCAATATGAATTATTAACACTTTGATGGAGCGTTGAGTTTGTCAAACATAAATACCAGATAGCCGCTTTTTTGTTTTTGTGACTTTTGCTTTTTTATGAAATATACTCAGTCGGGCGAGTAAGTTAGTTTATCAAGCAATAATGATCTCTACAGAGCGTGTGGAAGTTTCAATAGTTTGCACCTAACATTTTTTGTCAGGCGGCTGAAAAATGTATATAAATATATATGTATCTTTATACATGTACAAATATTAATGTAAGTTGTGAAGAGACGCTGCTGATGCTGATGGGGACGATGACCATCAGCTGTCAACTGATCTGTCGTCTGTGCAAATATTTGCCAGCTGAGCAATTGCAGCTTAGCTTTAAGGAAAAAAAATACCCAAGACACAAAAAAAAAAAACCAAAACAATACCGAAACTAAATCAACAAATATATATAACTTATTCATAAAGCACATATTGGCCCGATTTGGAAGTTAGTCGACCTTTGTCGAGTCACCTTAATGAGCCGCCTTTGTTGTTGCTGTTGTTGATTTTTTTTTTGTGTAGGCGTTTTGGTGTTTGTCAAGCTATTAAAATGCTAGTTTCATAGGGACCACAAGAAAAGGTCAAGTAGGAAAAACATGCACCGAAAAATAACTGAGATAAAAGTAAAAACCGTAATTTGTTTGTTTAAAATTTTTGCCTTTCAGAAGAATTTTAGAGCTGTGCCTCTAATGAGACCATTAAGCAAGTCTAACAATTTTAGCACTCCTTTCCCTTCTTCTCTTTTTATATTCTATTATTAATAAGTTGCATTTCATATGAAAGACTTGTTTCAGATTTAATTTTCCTTTAAGTACAGCTTTTAGCTCTGGCCACAGCTGCCTTGTCGGCCCCATTTACTTTCCCTCTTGGGAAACTATTGTTATCGTCACCTATACCTAAAATCTTTAAACTTTGGCTGCTTTTTCCCCGGTGGCAAAGCACAGCAAGAACAGCAACCATTTTTTGTGGGAGTAAATAGCAACAACAAAAACAAAACTTTAAACTTTGTTGAGACAAGCGGCATTTCGAGTGGTTTTTTGTGTTAGTTAATGATATGACCTACTTAACACACACTGAAACGAGCTGATTAATGACTTCAGTCTGCATCAAGCTTGGAATTTATTGTCATAATTTATTATATAACAGTTCAAAGTGCCATCAATCTAGAAACTTGATGGTTAAAATAAAAATAGAAAGAAAAAAATATATGTTAAATAAATAAGCGCTACTTAACAACTATATACACATATATTCTTCAAAGAGTTGACTCGCAATTTTCAACACAATTTAATACATAATACTCTGTATGCATGTGATAAATGAACAATTATAAGCTGTCTTGTTCGTGTTTAGGAACTGTCAAAACCTCTGTATCATAAATCGTAGATGTCTGAATGTACAAACGATTTTTAATTATGCGCTGTATCTTAAAAATGTCATTGCGTATAGGCACTGTGTGACCTTAATCGATATTGACAGCATTTGCTGTCGCACCGAGCCTGTTGGTAAGCGTCGTATCAAACATACCTGCAATGAAACAGAAAATAAAAACAAAAATTAATTACGCGTCTTGTTGTGTAGGCTCTCTCAACCGTTGATTTTAGAGAGAGTGCGACGCACTTTGCTAAATTAACTGTCTGGACATTTAACGAGAAATGAATCAAGTCGACTTGGTTCATTCAGTTCACTTGACTCTTGTGCCAGTTGCGTCAAGCTGCCAACTGCCAAGCTAGCAAAAGCCAAGCGGCACTGGCTAAGTGCTTGGAAATTTTGGATACCAATCAAACGTTATGCAAATGTAAATTGACCAAAATGCAGCAGGCAGCAGCTGCTTTATTTCTCAACTGCAGTGCGAACCGCATTTCCATTTAGTTGGGTTTTCGGCTGCTGCTGTTGCTGCTGCCTGCCTGCACTCATCAAAGATTCCTTGGCCGAGATTAGGCCTAGTGTCTAAGCAAGCAAATTGTAATTGATGTACTGCTACTACTACGAGAAATTACTCTCGCAAACTGCCAAAGCTGACACGGACAATTTAATTAAGAATTTTACGACTAAAAGCTTCATCAATTTTGCATTAAATAATTTTAACTGTTCTTACAAGCAGATATTTGAAAACTTGAGAAGTACTATATAAGATTATGGGTTTTCTTGTCTTGTTTTAGAACATATAAGGTAAAAAAGTTATAAGTTTTTACTTATAAAAAAAAAAATTTGACAAGCAACGCTTGTCGTATTAGATATTCATTAAAACTTTTATTTTTCCTTTGTCTGCAACCTTTCCTTTAAACGCCTTTCTGCCTTATAGGGCATAGAAGTGGCTACTTTAGTTTGAAGCTTCAAATAGCATTTTTATGGTAATAAAAGTCGACAACCTTTTTTGTGGTACCTGGCACCTGATGTTGCTGTTGCTATTACCGTAACGGCATTCACCTGGGACATTTAGCTGATTGAATTCTGCCTTTTGGCCTTACCCCAACGACGCCTTCTTGTCTTTTACTTTGGCTGAACCTTACATATTTAATTAAAATTGTAATAGATTTTGTGTTATGCAAAAAGCAGCTCATAACACCAACAACAAGTTGCCAAAAAGTCTGTTTCTAATTTCATGCTGTGTGGCAACGACCGTGTTGTCCCAATGTGCCTCATAATTTTTGTAGGCTGTGGCATAGTTTTCTAATTTGACTGCAGCCGCACAAAAACAGCAACAATTTTATAGCATTTCAGGTGAGATTTTATGCTATTAGCCTCGAAACAAAATGGAAAAGAAACACACACATATTATTTTTCTATAGAAAGTATCAAAAACCTTACGTCAAAGTGGCTTTGATGGATAACACGCTTAGTCTCAAAGCCTAAAAGGAAAATCTGAATTCGCAATTGACTTTTCATTCCACTTTCTCACATCTAAAATGTAACGTATACGCCCCCATATCGCCTTTGACATTTGCAGTTTTGACGGTTGTTGGTTTTTGTTGCTTTCAGCTTTTGGTAAAAATCAATTTTCATGTTGCTGTCAAAAGCAGGTTTTACCCTATTTTTTCTCCTTTTTTATTTTCTATTGCAAAAGTGTTTGTTAAAGGATTTGTGGGTTGGTTCAGGCAGAAAGCACAAAAATGGCAATTCGTTTGCTCTTTTGCGCACGATTCTAGTCAAGTCACGATTTGTCATTTTTAGACTCGATAACTTAGCTGTTATTAATTATCAACGGTTTTCATTTGCAACAGCTCAATTAAGAGTGAACTTGATATAAAAAGTTGGTTAATAATTTGTTTGGCCAAGGACGGAGTAATAACTCATTTAAGGAAGAAATCTTGAAAACTAATCAGCTTATCCATAAATAATGGTTTTCTGCAATCATGCGCCTTGACGTAATCCGTACAGTTAATTACAAACGCCAAACAAACAAAAAGGTTGACCTATTAAATAATGCAGCAAAAAGTCAACACTCTGACAACAAACACAAAGGCCAAAAGTTGAGCCAAAATACAATAACAGCATCATTAAATTTGACAGAGGAATAATCAACAAATAAAGCGTTGCAAATTTTTAGCTTGCTATTTTAGATTTAGTAGCTATTTTTAAAATTAATATTTACAACAAACATTTTAAAGTTTAGTTGAAGGTTAACTTTCATTTGTTTTGATGTTGTGGGCGTTAATAAGCGAAGGTCTTTTGTTTTAGGTGGAAAAAAAATCGTACAGCTAGCCTTTATCTGCCAGATCATCGCACAGTACGAAAAGGTCAAAAATCTTCCCAAAAAAATATAAAAATAGAGCGCTAGGCATGTTAAAACAAGATTTAAAGCAACTTGCAATTAAAATGTTTAAGATAATACATATCGTTTCTTATACATATATAGAAAAAAAAGCTCCACAATGCTTATTGGCTGCTGTGGTTTTAATAACTGTATCAAAAGACTCCCACACAAAGCGGAAATTTTTTTTTTTTTAGCAGGAAATGAAAGTCGGCTTTAAAATAAAGAGTGTAGCAATAATTTATTTAATTCGCCGTTATTTCCAGCCAAATAAAGACAATGCATGACAAATAAACAAAACCCATTTACAAGCGGACGGGTTTTATGTGCAATTTTTTTATATTTTTTTTCTGCAAATATACGTATATAATTTTTTAAAATACATAACTGTATAATGAAAATTAAGCGTTTTGCAGTTGGTTGAAGAGCATTAAACTTAATAGAGCGATTTTAATGAACTGTTGTGATAAAAATTAAAATGGATTTCTGTTGCCATTAAACCAAAATGAAAAGTTGTAACAAATGCACAATGAGAAATGAAGCAATTAAAAAGAAAAGTTTACAAATATGAATGCCATGTATGTATGGAAATAATAACACGTTTATTTGATTTTTGAGTGCAAATAACTTTCAATCGAAGCCAAGCCGCAAACCTTTCTAGATATCAGATAGCAACAATAGCACAAAATGAGAGCATTTTTGTCTGAGCTCTATTCACAATTGGGCTTTGAATTTTTGCGCTCGTAATTCGAAATGAAAACGAAACGAGAAGAAACCGGTTGAAAGACGCCCCAGCCAACCAGGCAGTCAGACAGCAACAGACAGCATTTAAGTCAAGCCAAAAACCTAAGCAAAACCAGAGCCAACTTATAATCGTATATTGTTGAACCAACGACCGGAGATATAGATAGATAAAAAATCAACTCCAATGCTGTGGCAGGCAGCAACAACTATAACAACAATAACATCAAATTCAACGTACACGTTTTGTGGCAGACCGTCGCTAGCAGCCGGTAAAAACAAAAAAAAACCACAAATACGAAATATAAGTTGAAGTTGAACTAACAAACAAAGAGTGCTAAAAAGAGAGAGAACTGAAAAACCTGAAATTGTAACGCAATCAATGCGAAAAACCAGACTAGAGTAGAATAACTACGCTCACCGTGGGCGTGTTCGACGCCTAGTGTGCTGAAAATGAAAATCAACACAATTCCACAACACACTCACAGCTGTTGTTCTTGGTTCAATTGATGTTGTTAGAGCGCAGTTTGAAACAGACACTTATAAGTTATACACGAATGTTGCCTGGCGGTCTTTTGTTTTTATATATTTTTTTTGTTATCCAACCAACCGCACGCAGTTATGGGATTAAATTTTATTCACACTTGCAGAGCATGTCAAGCAGCAGTGTGAGGTAAATAGAGGTTTACTTATTCGCTGCTGCTGATTCTGTTGCTGCTGTTGCTGCCACTGTCGATATGTCGGAAATTGTCAAGCACGCGGCAAGCTTTTCCGTCACGTTATTTCGCTTAAAAATTGCTTTTTTATAGCCAAGCAAAAAAATATCAACGAAAATTTATTTAAAAGAGGACATACAAGCAAAAATAAATACTCTTTGCATAAATTTAAAGCAAAACTCTTTTTTATTTAGATAATTCACTTAATTCAGGGAACACTTGACCCAATATTTGACTCTTTTAGTACATAGTGGTTAAGCTCAACCACGGTCACAAAAATTTTCTTTGAATTCCATGAATTTTAGCAGTGTATACAAAATATTCCAACATTAGTTGCTCACTAGATTTTTAGTTTTTATTCGACTTATACCCAAAAAAAAAATAAAATAAGAAAAATCAAGCATTATGTTGGCTTTTGTTTTACTGCTTTGTATTTTATTTCACACTGGCTGAGTTTTTGGCTTATTTTTTCGACCTACAGTTACCAATTTCTTTGTTTATAGTCGCAACACGTGTTTTCGTTTAAACACACACGCACACAAAAGGTGGCTCGAAAGGGAGGAGGAGGTGAAACGGCCTTTTATTGCTATGGTAATGAAATGATAATGGTCAGAGCAAGAGCGAAATAGAACAAGCCAGAGCGAAACAAAAAATGTTCAAGTGACGCAGCAGCTCTTATTAAAGTCCGTACAGAAAGACAGTAAGCTGGCCAAGATACATATATAAATGTTGGCAACAGACAATTCTCTAGGCTCCCATTGGAAGCAACCATCAAACTTGATGGTCTCCACATAAGAATAGTAATTGCAAGCGGAAGAATTAAGAAAATGTCTTTTGTTGGGAAATTTGTTCTGCATAGCGGAACAATAAGAATAGGAAACCAGCGAGAGTAAAACTGAGTAAAGGAAATCTTGTGAAAATTCAAGTATTTTATTTTATGCAAATAGTAGTTGAGTGTTTGCATTGGATTGTCAAGTGGAACAATAAGATGGACGTTAATCGGTTGGCTGATGTTTACAGAGGTTGAATTCAATTTATAATAATTAAACCATTAAAATAAAGATTTCTTTTAAGTTTTTAAATGGCATTCGGAGGAATGAAACAAAATTTTTTTAAAATTCCATTATGCTTCTGGGATGTTTACAAGTATGAGTTAATAATACCCTGAGAACTATATACAACTAAACTTAGATATCTTTACCTTCTTTTATTTTTGAGAACCAACATTACCATTAACAGAATCACTTTACTTATCAAATAAAAAAAATAAAAAATCACAAATTCTCTTATGCAATAAGTGGTTAAACATAATGGCATGTGTTTAAGTAAATCATATCATTTGATAACATTTATTTGTACTCTCTAAAAACCAGTTAGTTGTTTTTCTAATTTTTTTTAAACGCGAGTGCATTTGGCCCAATAAGCTAAGCATTTAATGTGGCTTGCGTGTTTTGTGTTAGCCAGCTTTATGTATGGAGCATTGTTAACTGTCGTGTGGTCCCAATGCATTTTTCACTTTCACACACCAGCAAACACACACTCACAGACAGCTTGCAAACTTGTTTGGAGCATAATAATCCTGGACAAGTTGGCAGCTGGCAACTGGCAGCAACAGCAGCTGGGAAACACTGTACAACAAAATTGAGGCTCTGAATGCGGCTGTTGCTGCATTTGGGTGCTGGGGCTAATTATTTAGCAATTACATATGTGAAAGTGAAACTTGTTGAGTGGCCTGCCTTGCTAGCTGGCCGCTTGTTGTTGTGGTTTAGTAGTTTAATTTTGTGCTGGCTCAAAATTATATCTGTCTCTTGTTGAGTGAGTGAAATTTTAAGCGTCTGCCTATTAGCATTAATAGGAGGCGGGAGGAGAAGACTAATGTGTAACTGAAGGATGCTGTTGAGTGGGAGGTGGAAGTGGTTGTGTGCTCAGAAAACCAGCTGCCACAAAATTGTCAAATATTTATGCAATTTTATGAATTGGAGCCGAACTAATTGCATTTCAGTATTGATGCAACATTTGCTGGGCGTAAAATACTTGTGGCGCAAATCCATTTGATTTATGCCATATTTATCAATGATTCGCAGCGAAAAAAAATTATTGCGCTGTGCCAATGAAGCATTTCACATGAATACGTTTTACGAAATTCTATTTGCACCCAATATATAAATAAAGGAAAAAAAAACCGCAAACGGCCAACAATTCTTATTTTTTCTTGTTATGTGAATATAAGCATTAAAAAAAAAATATTTTTAAACAAAATAAAGCTTAAGCCACAAAAGACAATCAACCAGATTCTATTGTCTTATAGGCTAGCCAAAGCCAAAGCCAAAGAAAAACTGGTTTTTTTTACTACACAGCTCTTTTGTGTGCATTGTGTGCTCGCTGTGTGTTTTATGGAGCATTGCAAGGGAGGAGAGTTAAGCGGGAGTATCGGGGCCAGTGGCCCCTTGGAGCGGGTGGCTTTAAGTGCGGGTACACTTAAGCGGCAACATGAAATAACCAAACGAATTTTGTGTTATGCTTTGATTTACAGTGTCTTTTTGAGCTTGAGCAATTGTTTATTGCATAATGCTCCAAGAAGATTTCAATTATGATTAGAAACGAGCCAAGCCTCTGGACATAGTTCAAGACTATATAAAGTTTACTTGTTGAATATACTTTGAAATGAGCCATAATATATGGCAAATTAATCAAGACTGTAACTGTGACTGGGTTATAAGCCAAAGCGGCATATGTTTTAAATGGTTTGACAAAGTTTAACCATATTTTAAGAGTGAATGAACATTTTTAGAATATGGATTGGTTATAGCAAATCTTTTTTTGTTCAAGAAATTCCTTTTTCTTTAATTATAAATATTCTATTTTTATAGCAACTCGTCTGTATTTTTGGCTTACCATACCAGACGGCCCTTCGCTAAAATGTTCTCAAAGTGACCTTACATCAATTTTAATGTTGCAAACTCACAGAAACAAGTTCAGGGTCATTTTCTTTGATTTACATAAAACCATCGTTAAGCTCCATAAAAAAAAAAAAAAAAACTTTAACAAAAATAATATGTAGACGACTACCAGAAAAATCGAATTGAAAGCTGAGCGAGTTTTTTATTTTAGACTTACGCCGGATATTCACAAAAAAAAAAAAGCTACATTGCCAGCGGGCAGTTGTCACTTATTTATGCATCCGGTCGTTGCAGGTCAGCAGAAAAAGATATAAAAGCCGAATACATGCTATGTATATGTAAATAAAATACACCAGATATAACAAAATACAGATAATATGGCTCAATGACGATTGTGGCCTCAACTTTGGCAAGCAATACTTCAAGAGATAGGTTCCTATCCAAAAAGGTTTAGTTTACGGTTTAGTTGATTTTTTTGGCAATACTTTTTGTCCTTCATTCCACTTTGTAATAGTTTGTTGTTTAACTTAAAGCGTAAAAACATGTTACCTATTTGTATTGAATATGTGACAAGGGGAAGTTTGCAAGAGATATTTTTTTTTATGAATGAGCCACTTAAAATGCAAGTTTTGCACCTTTTTAACAATTAAAAGAAAGTTAAAACGGTTGGCGTCTCAATTTTTTTGGGTAATCTTGATTGGTTTATAGTATAAACTTTTTACTTATTATAACAAAAAGCGGACCTATAAATATAAAAATAACGCATTATCGTTGTTACGCCTTGTTTAATGACTTATTTTGTATTGAGTTAACTTGTTTTTATAATATGCTAGCTTTCGAAACTTAAAGTGAAATACATATACTTGAAATAGCTTAAGCTTTATTGACTGCGCTGAAAAGAGCTCATTGTTAATTCTAGATATATAAAAACCGCAAAACACGCCTGCTTAGCGAGCAGTCAAGAAAGTAAATGCAACAATAAAAAATTAGATATCAATTCGTTTGTATTTACATGCATAAATAGAAAGATATATAGTATATATGGGTATGCAACTGTCATGCAAATCGCTTGGCATGCAACTGACAGTCGCCTGCTAAAGTTTATTTATCCACAAGATACAATCTATAGATATACATATTTAAATATATTTATTTAGCATATCACATTAGTTGGCAACCCCAACAAATACTTCTTGTGGTCGCCGCAAGTTCCGTTGCATGTTTTGAGTATTTTTACGGCTGTTTAGATACTCAATTTGTATATAATATCAGAGAATACAAAACGTGGAGGTTGGTGTGTGGTGTGGGGGATAAAACGTGGCGACTTTGGGTCGCCTTCTTACGCCCAAGTTCGTGATACATTCTACTTGATTACAGACTTATCTATCTGAAAAATGAGAAATGTGCACAGAGACGAAAAGAAGGAGGAGCTCAATTCATTGCATTTGACATGCCAGCGAGCCAATCAACCGAAACTGTTTTTCTGTGGCCTACAAATAACATAACTAGAAAAGTCAATTTTCCTCCGCTTGCCTGCCATTGATAGACAATTTTTGTTATCTAGTATTTTGTTGTGTCAAGTTGTGGGTAGAAAATGTTCTCAAGTGCTCAGCTAGTCAATACAATTATGTGGCTTGACAAACTTTCTTGTGCCCCAAAATACTACATAGATGTAACTCGAGTTTAAGTGCTGTTGACCACGATTAAAGTGACAATGGAGGATCTACGTGTTCCAAATTTGACCATATAATAGATTGCGATAAACGTGTGCATTAAAAACTCACATATCAGATAGTGAAAAGTTGACAGCTGCTCTCTTGCGCTTTGTTACTGATGAAATTTGTTAAGATGAGTGTGATTAAAATGACAATGGAGAATCTCTATGTCTGCCAATGGCTAGTTGACAGCAATTTAATTGACTATTTGAGAACGAAATGTCAATAAAAGATAGGAAAAAAAACTGACATTGAAAGATGGACTCATGAATTTTATTAAATGATTTAAGTGACCATGAAGGACATGCACATGTAATTGTGAATGAATGATTATGACTGACGGGATTTTCATATATCACACGAGTTATCTAGCAAAGAAGTGCTAAATGCTACTTAAAAGCTATTAGTTGCTTTTTAGAGCAAGTGACCCGTTTTTTATCAAATTGAATTTGTTCTGTGCAACAGTTTTAATAAAATTTGTCAATTAAAATGCAAATAGCTTACAGCATTTTGAGAAATTTCCATCAAAATAATTGCATCTATATATCAGTCGGTTGGCATCAAAGAAATCAAGCTGGGCGCATTCGTCCTTGAAGCTAGATACATTTTTAGATACAAATAGATGTTCACACACACACACACACAGAAAAAATAATTTACGCTTATGACAAAATTAAATGCCATACAATTTTGCAGTTGCCAAACATTTTGCACAACTTTTAGCACTTACCTAAGTCAAAAAAAAGTAAAAAAAAACTAAGCAAAAATCTTAAGGCGTTGGTGACAAATGACAGCAGCAAACAGTATGCCAAAAATAAGAATCCAAAAGCGCATTAAAAATAATTATTTAAATTTATGAATGTTAACAAAAAATAGATATGTATTAAAAAAAAGTCAAAAGGTTAAGCGAATTAAAGCATTTTAGAATTGTTTTGTTGCACTCAACCATATTGCTAAGAAAGATACTTTTGTCAGCACTTAGCGGTTATAATTGTTGCTGGGAAACCGGTCTGGTCTGTGGCTTGGGGAAAATTGAGATATTTAACGCGTAATTATCAGTTCTTATATATGTATATGTACGACGTATAAAGCCAGTTTTATATAAGCTTCAAATGGGGTTAAAGTATTGCACATTGCCATACGAGGCGACACACAGATATGCTAGACAAATCGTTGGGATATTAAGAGGGGTGTGTGGATGTTACTGGAGAAGCACACAACGACTCACAAATGCCAATCAATTGATTTCATTGTCTTCAATTTATAACCTATCGATAATATAAATTCCTGACAGTCGCTCTACTCAAAGCGCTTCAGAGAGAGAGCAAGCGCGCGCTTAGAGTTATGACAAATAGTCAATTATACATGCGTGTGTGTGTGTGTGTAAGAATATGCATTGGATTAGATATAAAACATATATCACAGTTGGCAGTCGTACAGTTAGATATGCATAATGTATATGTGTTGTAAATATGACACTGCTTTGCACTTGACATTAATTATATTGAATTGTTTTGTCAAAGTTTCCATTATACAAAGTTGCACCACAAAGTCAATAGTTGTTGTGTGTTAAAATTGCTAGAGTTTTAGTAGAAAGTGGTTCGAAATCAAGCTAAAAATAAGCATTTGTAAAATACCGTTTCTTCTTACTTACAAATTCATCTAACTCTTAAAAATTCGCAAAACATATACGAACTATTTATTGCAAAATTAAGCTATTAGTTCTAGTTAAATGCAGTAACTTAGATTTGAAAGGTAGAAAACTAAATTATTATTAAGTTCTTAAGCAAAATGTTTTGCTCAGAGATCAATTCTTTGCCACTTAGTTAATAATGGAGACATCGATATAGTTTTACCGTACCAAGAAACGCATTTTAAGTTGTGCTTAAATGATTGCCCATATTACAATATAATCCCGCAACCGAACAAGTCAGCTGGGAGAATTAACTTTATAAAAGAATGCACGCCCACACTCACAGGTCGACGCGACATGAACTGAACCGCATCAGAAAAAGAGACGGCTTAAAATCGCAAATAGTACTACGCCTTCTTGAGTAAGCTGCTGGTCGCACTTTAATTGGCATATCAGAGCATGGCAGAAATTATTTTTATTTTTTCTTCTCTTTTTTTCAGCTTTCTAGCGCTTACAATGAGCGAAACGAGGGAGCAAACATTAGCAACAACAGATACAATAACAGCACAAAAATTTACAACAATTGTAGTTGAGAGGTTAATGAACTAAATGCGCAATAAGCCACTTTTTTTACAAGCTAGCAAGCAACATAAAAGTTAAGACCAAAGAAAATATATATATTCGTATATATACATTTATCTTTAATATACAAGCTACAATTAATGAGACGAGCGCGAGAGTTTCTTGTGAACCTTGGGGGGGAGCACCAGTTAGATAGATGCCCCAATGGCTTCATTTGGCATGGTGGCCAGAGCTTTGCGTGGCCCTTCGCCAATTGCTCACAATTAAGTTTTTTTTTCTTTCTTTTTAATTGCCATCGCATAATGATCAACAATCAATCAATTTAATTTGTTAAGCATGCCCCAAAATTTGGTCTACTTTTAGCCATTAATTTTTGCACCTACGTTTGTAGGAAATATGTAAGTACATATATATTTTTGACCAGCCAAAAATTGAATTTGATTAATTTACACATGTTTTTGAATATACGCTCTTAAATGCCCGCGAAAGGGGCGACAACAAAATATAAATAAAAATAAACATAAATAAAAACATTTCTTACATGAAAATTCTTGCAAATTTGTTTTGGCACATAAAAGATATTTGTCGTTAAGATCTTTGCTAATATTGCTCAAAACATTTAACAAAATTGACAACGACAAGCGACCCAAAAATATGGGTATATATTTTATGTGACCCAGTTTAAGTACCCCCACAATATTTGATCATCATAACGGTCCTATTAAAATCTTAAAACAAAGTGTTCAATACAAATACATACTATATATATTAAATATGGTATGATATTTTTCAATCCTTTGTACGTATTAACAATAATTGTTTGTCAATTTAAGTGCATTGCCTAGTCGATCTTAAGAAAAATTCTAAGTATATTTTTCACAAGTAATTCCAAATATATAGACAGAAATCCGAAGTGTAAATTGTTTCACTACATTGAAGTGGACTTGTAATTGCTTTTTAATTTCATTTTTATATTTATTGGCTTGCTTTTCCTGCCTAACGATAAAAGTCTTGAAAATTGTCATGCTCAGTGTATTTGCACATTTCCGTTGACATTTTAAAAATTGTTTCACCCTAATTTTTATACAAATTTTATTTTTGCATTGCTTTGCATTCGAGTGCGTAAATCAAACGGACGCCTGTATAATTTTAACTGCACTTGAGAATTGCAGTTTTCATTCCATATGGCAAATAGCACAGAA
The DNA here is from genome assembly GCA_018904305.1 of Scaptomyza montana. Lineage (NCBI taxonomy): Eukaryota > Metazoa > Arthropoda > Insecta > Diptera > Drosophilidae > Scaptomyza > Scaptomyza montana. The sequence continues at coordinate 1,345,383 of JAEIGR010000001.1, forward strand.
ATAAAAGAGGAGAGAGAGAGAGAGAAAGAGAGAGAGAGAGAGAGAGAGAGAGAGAGTGAGTTAAATATATATTTACATATTGTGTACTGGGAGTATCTTTGTGCTTGAGCTGCTTTTTAGCGAATTGCATTGAACTGTTTAATTTACATATGGACTTTAAAGCAGCTTAAAAGCATGGCTAAATATATATACATATATACATACATATATCTTTATAATGATGCAATGCAATAGTAGAGTAGATGAATACAGAGTGCAACACAAGTAATCAAAATAAACAGTTCGTAAGGAGCCAAGCAAATGATGACAAATGGTCGCGTTTGGAGATAAATGCTTTGCTATTGAAATTGATTTGGGTAAACACAATCACGAATGGAATATTTCGGTTCCCAATGCGACTGTGGAAAAGACTTTGCAAAGTTTTTGTTTATGGTAATTGAGTACGTGCAAATAAACATAACTTTGATTAACTCAGACTGTTTCAAAAGTAAACAGTTTTGTAAATATTTCAAGTATTCAATTTGATGTGAACGTGATTTTTTTTAAACTAATGGGCAAAAAATGTTCATATGTCAATAAAACATTATTTCTTTATAAGTTCATAAAGTGCCTAAAATATCTAAATATCAAAAACTTTATAAATCAAAATCCACGTTCAACAAATTTTCATACAAATGTTTGAGTACTTTTTGTGATTATAAACACAAACACAAAGAAGAATCAATTTATGATATCTTATAAAATCACATGCAGCTCATTAGGCTCAATACAATATTGATAACGTGGTGCCACAATTGGCCAAACGTTTTTATCGTCTAGTGGTTTCTCCAATGTTTTTTGCCTGCATAAAGCTATCAAAATAGTTTCCAAAATATGTACACACACAACATAAAATGCACTTTTTGTGTACAACTCTGTAGCTATCTCACTTTCGCGTTTTCCGTTTTCGGATAGTTTGTTGTGGCTTTAGTTTGCTCTGTGGCATTTCAATTAAAGTGCACAACATACATAGCTGCCGCCGACCCTGACTCCGCACTTTGATTTCAGAGAGTTGTGCGACTCTTGCATATTCGTGAAAATAATTGAAATACGCCCACATGCTCTACAGCTCAAAGTGCAGCTTCGACATCAGCTGAACATAAAGAAACTTTTACAATTTTATTTAAAAAAAAAATTTGAATGCATGCAGAGAGACAGCAATACATATTCCAGTGTGCCAGTATGTATCTAAAGACCCTCTGAGAGAGTTGAGGAGACCAAGAGACCCATCAAACTGTAACTCAACTGAAAATCATGACAAAACAAACCCACACACGCAACCAGATATGGAGCAAAGAGAGAACGCAACAACAGGTAGAGAGTAGTGTGTTGCATATACATATGTGACCAGAAACGGGAATAAGTTAAAAAAGTTTATTATGAACTACTGCTAACGTCAATTCAGCTCAAAAGACTCAGTTCTTGGTCAAAGAAACACTTTAGGCACGTAATTGAACGCATGTTCTTTATTGTACATGTACTCATACGTGGGTATTATATATCAGCAGCACATCATTCGCATAGAAGTCAAGAAACTTTCAAGCTGCTTTGAAGCAATTTTAACCAACAAAATATTGCATGTCATGCCAAATGAAAGATGAGTGTCCATAAAAAATATACATATAAGCGAAAGAAAAACAATTTTGTGGCTGGTCAATTAGTTGCGGCTTTTGGAAAAGAAGAGAAAAAAGCAAGCCAAAACGGAGCACAATGTGCGAGAAGAATTACAGTTAGAGCGCGACTGAAAAAAAAAACCAATGAGGGCAAACAATCTATTAAATAAACTACAAGGGCGAAAATATATTGAATTCTTATATGATATAGTAAAGATGCCAAGAATTAAAAACACACTTTTTAAAATACAGTTCAAGCTGATTTAATTCCTTTAAGAACAGTACAAAACATATTTAAACAAATAGTTGGGGCATCCAAGCGAAGGATTATTATTAAATTAAGTCATGAGAGTTTAAGTCTGAATTTAACATCTTATGTTCAAAACTATCATATCATCTTGTATTGCATTTAGTTAAGCTAGCTTAACTTTTAAATGGTGCACAGACAAGGAACAATCCAAATGAATAAACATGATTATCAAAAAAGACTTAATCAAAAAGCTCAATGACACCTTTGAAATCCAAATAAATAACTTGTAAATACAGCCACAATAAAACTAAGAAAAACTCTCAAATACAACAAAAAAAAGTCGCAAAGAAAACAAAATAAAAAAAAAAACATTCGTATGTATGTCAGCATAAGTTTGTGGGTACTTTTAACGAGTACTAGAGTAGGAGTCTTAGCCACCTTTTATAAGCATTTGCCCCTGTAGCTGTCACTCAAACGCCCTCTAACGCACAAATCCACACACACATGAATAATCATACAAAGCATTTCAACGTAAATCTGACAGTCTGAACAAAAGTGAGCGTATCACCTCAAGTGAGCATAAATAATGTAGAAAGAAAGCAAAAAGAAATGAAATTCAAAATGCGACACATTTTTGACTATAGGTATCTTAATTACAGACCTAGCAGATTCTCAGCACTTTATAATTCTTAAAAATTCATTAAAAAAAACAATAAATATTTATAGTTTGACACTTTTCGGTCTGACACTCGGCACGGCACCTGGCAATATTGTGACTAATTTTGTCTACACAAATTTGGCAGAAAATTGTTAAATTGTACAAATACATATTTTAATTACATACGCCAGAGATTAATGCGGTTGAAATATAACAAATTAGCTAAAATACCAATTCCCAAATTGGTAAAAGAGCCAAGTTTATAGAACAGAACCGCTAGGCCAAGAATATATTTCAGCACGTGCGTTAATTTGTTATCGTATCGTAGACACACACACACGAGTATTTGCATTATATATTTATTGAGGGGGCAAAGGGGGATAAAACTTGATTAATATGCGTACTGGCAATATATTATTATTGTCGTCTCAACGAATAACCCCACAGTAGACGCATAAATAATTACAGCTAAAACATTTAAGTGGATAAATTTGTCTATGTGGGATTCTCATTAATGCGGAAGTTTCTATTTGATTTGTTGCACTCCTTTGAGATGCATGATTGAAAGTTTAATTAGTTTTAAATGCACTTGACTTAACGTGTTATGCACTCAAAGCACGTTTCAAGTTCAAATTATGGTTTTTTTTTCTAATGTAAGTGTTACTTGAGCATCAGCTATTGAGATAACTAGTTGATGTTGATATTAATAGCATTTTATAGATTAAATAAAGGTTCTTAACAAAAAGCTAAACCCATTTCAAAGTTCTCACCCAAATAAATAAGCTATGGACTTCTAAACTTTGCCCCTGTAACAAACTAGGTTGTCAGCTTTGTGTCTTTAAGCTTTCCAAGATTATTCTTTGAACAAACATCAATTTATTTTTACCCACAACATTGTTTTTCTTATTTCAATGAAAATTATCATCACGACACTAGGCGCAAAACGAGCGGCGGATATGAAGTATTATGTATTATTGTTTTATTTTTTCTTTTCAGACAAAAAAAAAAAAAAAATGAAGAAAACAAGAGGCGACGGAAAAAAAGCTTTCAGCAGATGATGCCAACCGAACATAGACAAAACGCTGATTGGATTTAAAGTGACAGTAACAAATGACGAGAAAAGGCGTGTTTCATTTAAAAATATATTCAAAAAGCATACGCAATACTTCTTGAATGCTACACTCCATCGATGCTCCAACATAGATCTACATACTATTCTTGGGGAACCTACACACTAATGCTGAGAACTGGGTGAACTTGCACTACAGAAATTATCCGAAATCCGGCGAGACTCGTCGAAGCTAAGTAAACAGACATCGTCGCCACATTTCAGTGCTGCTGACACTGACAGGCCAAACAAATTGCAGTGAAAGCGACAAGGGCGAAGGGGTAAGAGGGGTCTGAAAGCCATTCATCGTTCGAATTTAATGTGTTTTTTCTTTTCTTTAATTTTTTTTTTCTTTTTGCTTACGCAGCGAGTAAATATATTTTTACATTTTTGTTTATGGCTGTCTATTCTACATTTAATTTTTTTTTGTTTTTACTGTTTTCATTATGTCAGTGTCAGTATTATGCAGCGGTCGCTGTAAAATGCACCAAATTGCAGGAACATGACTTTTTAATACCCTTTTTGATTATTGTTTTGTATTCTAGTTATTTATGAATATTTTTGCACACAATTAATACATATACATATATGTTGCAACCAAAGTTTGAATAGATTCGGGAAGATTAATAAAAAAACAAGAATTTTTTTAGATGCGTGTTACAAATACCCTTTTACTCACCTATTTAATGAATTCAGGGTATAATAATGGAAATCGTACGTACAAAACACACGTATTTTATCTTTTATGTGTGTGTGTGTGTTTTTGGCATGTAAATTTCTTGAGGCTGCAGTTCTCTGTCTGTATCTCTTGGGAGCCGTGGGCCCCAAGTGCATAATTGTGCCACCGCAGCATTAAATGTGAGCGTAATTAGCTTAATTATGATTTTAATTATTTTGTATATGCCTCGCACAATTGGGTGACTAAAACACTAATGTGATGTAAAAGTAAACATTGTAATGCCTTTTATTACTCTTCTTTCTTTTATCTGTTTTACAGTTTTTATTTTGTACTTCTTTTTTTTTCGATATGTGACACATTTCGTTTTCAATCACTTAGTGTGAAATTCGGAATGCGAAATTATGATGATATAATACATATAAATAATAAAAAGACTAATTGACAAACAACGCAAAAACTTTAAGCTCTTAATTGCTTGGCGCCATACGGTCGTTATTCGATGTATTTGTATGTAAGATAAACTTGAATGTCAGAGCTTCAGGATGACCAAGTCTAAACCAATATTTACACTCTCACTTTGACCTAAATGGCCCGTTATAAATGCCACTTGCAGCAAGTGGCAGGCATTAATTCGCTGAAGTTTATTTACATAGTTCTTTGCCTTAGTACTGAGATCTTTTTGCAAACAAAACAAAAAACATAACATATTATCAAAACCTTAAGAGGCACATAATATAAATAGGGTGTTCAACAGCTCCGTTTCATCGTTTCATGTTTCAAACTTGAAACGCTTAGCTCGTGAACGGCATTTTGGGTGTCAATGCGTTTCATATTTGTGTTGTTGTTTGTTTACATTTCTTGTACTTAAATTTTTGTCACTGTTACTGTTTACTGCGACATAAAGCAAGTTATTAGAAAAATAGAGGGTATTGCAGGTGCGAAGAGCTCGTTGTTTAAATTAGACTCGAAAAGCCAGCTTATCGTTTGCAATTGGAGTTTAGTGTGCTGTACTTTGCACAATATTTTACTGCAGAGTAATGAAATAGAAAATGTACAGGGAGTAGTGTTGGACATACTGATGCAGAGTCTAGGGGTGTTAGCTGCGTGGCGGTAGACACGAAAAGTCAATTTTTGTATAATATGATGTTTTACTTTGTTGCACAAACATACACCTAATATACTGAAGAGTACTGAACATCGTTAGCAAATAGCGACTAAATATCGTGCTCTTCCCATCTTTACTTTGTTGAAACTTGAAACACTTTTTGTATACATAGGCTGGGGTGTTTCAACGTTTCAAGAAATTTTTCTATGTAAGTTGTTGTTGCGGTACGTTTCAAGTTTGAAACGTGGAGCTGTTGAACACCCTAAATATTTAGTTAATCGCAATTTTCTTTTTATTTGCACCACTTTGCTATACTATTAAATGAATACTAATAGGCTGTCTTGATATATACATACAAGCAACCAAGGTGCGCCACTGAATTAGGTTAACAAATGAATGCCATTTGCGGAAGTAACTTATAAAAAATTAAAGGTTAGTATCGTCACAGGTGTCTGCTTCATAACGAATGGGAGACTCAAACGACAAACTTTAAAATGTAATTTAGTTAAGAATCTCTTGTAGAGCAGACTTACTGCTGAGTCTTAAGTTATCACATCACAACCAATATACAGACTATATATATGTTCATGTATAATGCCTTCCGCAAGGGTATTTTAAGCGTCGGCAAATCACAAAACGAATTAACAGCTAAATGGCCTTGAGACCAGGTTACCAAATTCTCTTTCTTGTTGCTCTAAATATTATTTGGAGCTTTTTCTGGGAAGTTTCTTACCTTAAATTTGGCACAGCTGCGGCAGCAGCGGCCGCCGCTTGCAGAGGCGGCGGCACATTATATGGAAACGGCAGCTTGGCCGCAACGGCTGGATTCTCAAATAGCATTCTATTGCCGATTGTTTGGATGTTGTTGTTGATGATGATGGGGGGATTGCCGGTGTTGTTGTAGCTGATATTGTAGTAAATTTTGCTGGCTTTTATATTTACTTCCGGGGCACAAAATATACGATATTATTTTACTTTTGCGTGTTAATTACTTTCACCACAAATGTTTTACGGTTTTTTCTTTTTTAATAGTATTTGATTTTTTTTTTATTTGTGACTTTTATATGTATTATTTTCACACAAGTTTATATTGTGCACATCTTTATAAACCCGATAAGGTTAGATTTAATTGTTAAGAACACAATCTAAAAATATTAAAAATAAAATTTTTACCATAAGATTTACAAGATTCTACCTATTCTTTTTATCTTATTCATTTGTTATTGAGTACTTATACATATGTAAATCTGAGCTTTTAAGAGTCTTCCAGGAGTCAGAATTGTTTCCATTTAAATTATATTTCTGACCACTGTATTTACTTTTCAAGTATTTTCCCACTTCATTTTTCTTGTATCCGCGAAAAGGCTTTTTAGACGCACATGTTTTTTTCTTCTTTTATTCGCATATTTTGTTGCGTAGTTTTCATTCCTTCATTCCATCACAATAAATTGTTCGCTATTCTCTCAATCGGCTGCGGTTGTCGAAACCCTGCCGTTAAAAGCATCATTAACTAGTTTTGTTTCAATTTCTTAGTTTGTTGTTGCTGTTGTTATTGCTGTGCTGCTCTACTGCTTCTGTTTCATTTCTTGTTTTTCTGTTCGACTGCCGCCGTTGCTTTTACTTTCGTTCGCATGTTTGTGTTGCCAGCTTTTGATTCTGGCGTTGCTCTTTGCGTATCATTCGCTTGACATTGCCGGCTTTTTTGACGCATACAGCGGCGAATTGCGGTTGTATTGATGTGTATACATACATACATATGTGTGCGTGATGATAAAAAGTTGCTTTTGTATGAGGCTACTGCTTTTATTGCTTTATGTACATACTTGCGTTTTGATAAACATACATACGAAAATATACATGTATGTATGTACGTGTTTGATTTAAAATCTTTTATTGCTAGCGTGAAAAAGCAGCAGAACACATGCACTAGAATTTTCTGTGCATATTTTTTTTATTTTCATACACACATACATAAATTAAATCGATTTGCGTGCATAAAAACACAAAAGACAAACACACACATACATACATATATGTATATACCAACACGGCAGGGCAAAAGACGCACAGTAATATTTTAGCGACGTCATTGAATTCGCCGCACACACAGATTTCAATGTGTGTGTGTATGCTAAAAACTACCCAAAATAAAAAAACAAACTGGCTTACGCGAATCTTGGTCTCCCCACTTTTGTTCATACATTTGAGTCACTCACTCACACACAAACACAAGCAAGTGCACGCGCTAAAAGGCTCAACTAAAGAAACGACGCGTGACGATATGACGACAACGATAACGACAAACTCCTAGGCTTATTTAGAGAGGTCCGCACAACGCAAGGAATTTTTGTCAACTGAAACTAAAGGAGCGCTTGAGCGACGACCAAAGCGAAGAGCGTCATATATGCAAGCTCGCCTAAAATACTCACAATTCGCTCGCTCACTCTCTCTGTCACTCTGAAATGACAGGACAAGAGTGTGGAGCATTCAGTTAGAGGGCGACAGCGAAAGAGAGAGAGAGAGAGAGCTTAAACAAGTTCGCCGCTTGGCGAATTGATGGTTGGAGTAAGTTGAGTAGTGTCCCAGACGACGGCTGCTGTATGCAACACATGCGACCATGTGCAACATGAGCCGATGACGAAGATACAAATGCCGCACCGCACTAGTCCACCCCTTACCACACAACCACCTCCCAGGTCACCCACAAAATCATTACCAACGTGTGCAGTTCAGTCCACTGCTATAAAAACAATAGGCCTCTGCGGATAAGCGGGCAGGCAGAGAGACCGCCCGCGTCTTTTATATCGCTTTGTTCTCGGATTAAGCTTTCTTTGTTTTTCTCGTATTACTTCAGGCGCTGCTTTTTCAAGCTCAGCTTCAGTTTAGCTGTCGCCTTTGTTGACGTTAAAGCAGCGCAGCAACAACAAAAGCAGCAAAATAATTGTTTAATTTATTAATGCGTTTAACAGTCTCAAAATCACACACACACTCAAGTCTTAAGACATTGCCGTCGTCACGCTGATTTATGTGAATTTTCAATTGAAGTTTAATTTAGGTAGGCACTAAAACCGCAGCGTGCTCTTGACTTTTATTTAAAAACTCTGCCTGCTTTGTTTAAGCTTAATTTAATTTTCAAAGGCATGTTGCTTTTGCAAAATTTACTTTAAAAATTAATCCATACTTTGAGCAATCAATCTAAAAACTTTGAAAAGCTCAGCATCGTTTATGTCTAAGAGCTTTGAAAACTGTTACTTTAGGTTTTCTGTATAACTTATCACATATTTTTGTTTTTGTTTTTTGCTTTTTAGAAGAACCCGCATATTCAATTACAACACAATAACGCGCAAGTTTCCTAGAATATTTCTTGTTTGTTTCTGATTCTTCTTTTGATTCTTAATTATCGGCTTCTACTTCTTATCGCACGTAAAAAGAAACTGATAAATATGAAACCACAAAAGTACATATTTTAAAACACAAAACTACAAGAATTTAGAAATTTTTTACTTTACTATTTTTCAGGCAATAAGCTTATGTTTTAAAATGTTAAAAATCTTAAACCAGTTATTCTTATATTTGAAACGGTATATTGTTAGATAAATTATATTTTTGTGTTTCTTAAATACATCTTAAATTTTCTTTTAAAATTTTGTTTTAATACATATATCTATTAAACAAAAAACATTGAACAATATTATTAATAAGTATAGTTTTATTTCATGTAAATTTAAGTATTTGAAATGTATTTGCCTGCATCGTAAAAGGGCAGCTGTTATTATTATTAATTTTATTATTGTAATTGTTTTGTTGAAATTTAACACGTAATTTAAATTCGCTCAAGCGAAAACGTTAAAATAATTAAAACACAATTTCTTCTCTTTCTCTCTGGCAACGATTTGTTGCAATTGTTGTGCTTTGTTTCAATTCACTTTCAACCTGAGACAAAAGCTTGAAAATTTACTTTAATCTTTCGCTCAAAAATGCAAACAAAATAGTATTTTGTTTGTTTTTAATTTGCCGCCTCTGAGCCTTTAACGGGGCTTTTGGTCGAATTTGAAGAACTTTATGTGACGAGACGCAGTGCCCACAAAAGAAACGACGATAACGATGTAGAGTAACAACTGAATTCGACGTATGCGAAATGACAACAACGACGACGGCGCACAAAATTATCCGCACGCTAAACTTGACGTTGTAACGGTCGCAACCAAACTGACAACTGCTGGCGATGCAAAAAGCATGGCATTCAATTCGCTTGACAACCAAAATGCTGCTCTCCGGCATGCAAGAGTGCTCCACTTAAAGTCGCTCTCTGTGCAAGCAAGCAAGAGACGTTTTGGGATCACCATGTGGCGTCCATAGCGAAGCCACTACTCATTTTAATACTGCTCTCCCGCTTCAACCACCCACGAGTCGTGCAGCAAGTAAACATTTGCTGCGATTTTCTCAGTACGCCGGAGAGAAGTTTGTTTAGCTTGCCGTATGCGGCGAATTCGCTCAAAAAAAGCCAATTGGATAAAGCAGTATGAAATAGCGCCACAACTGTTTTGGCGTCTATGTTGTTAGCTCCCTTGCTCTTGTATGATATGCAATCAATTCCCGTAGTTTCATACTTCCGTTCTTGAATTGCGTTGAATTTTTGTTGTTGCTTGTGGTGTGGATAAAAATGAGCATCTTATATGTCGGTTCTTATACAGACTTTGCCATATAAGATGTTGGGTTTCCGTGCTAGATAAGTTGTGGGTAATTTTTGTAATTAAATTCGGGATATTTTATTTTAGAGGTCTGGGGAAGTTAGTTACCAAATTGTTGACAATTAAAAACTCTTGCAAAAAATAAATGTTAACCCACAAGTTTCGGTATATTAAAGAACATTTTCATACTGGGTTTGGATAATTAAATGCTTTAAAGGCTATTAAGAATATATTTTTATTTTTAAATTCCTATTTATTTTATGTTTCAAAAAGTTTACGGCACAAAGCGCAACAAGCACGGCCCCAATGGAGCTCTGCAGCAGCTAAGCAGCTGACGTCTAAAGAGTTTTTTCTCTCCTTTCTCATGCTCTTTTAATACTTCGAGTATTGCCAAAGCGCTGAGAAAAACAGAAAACGAAACACAAGAAACTTGTTTGCTGCGCCTGGAGCAACGAATAAGACCCGAAATATACAAGAATGTCTGCGGAGCAGCGGCAGCAACAACAACAATTGCATAAAATATAGACGCGTTCGCGGAGTGGGGGGGCAGCGGGCAAGGGTGGGCCTGAAGTAGACAGGTCAAAGGAGCAGACGAGACACGCCTCTGCCTGCTCGTTCCCTCCACGATTCAACTCTCTTGTTCGGCAAAGGCAGCAATAAATTTGCCGCAGTCGTCGATTGTCTTATTGGAATGGGGGAATGTGGAACAGCAAATTGGAAATAAGAAACGAATTGGGAATGGTGCTGGTTTTGCAACCAAGGTAAAACAAAAAATGCTCGACAAATTTATAACAAAAAGCGCTGGTAACACAGAAATCGCTGCTAGCAAATTGGGTCATAAAAGTAATTAGTGAAATCTGGTCATTATATACAACATATATATTATTTAGCTACTTATTGTTGTCGTTGCACGGACGGCTTTTAATTGGCTATACACCAACACAAACAACAACAACAACTTATGAAGTTGGCAATTTTCAGTCCCACACAGTTTGCCCGGCAATCGACACGGTGATTTAATGCACCTTTTCCATTGAACAGCAACACAGGAAGTGAAAAGAGAGTGAGGGGTTCCAGGATGAAGGAGTAGCTGGCTGAAAAGGGAGTTCGCCACTCACTGCAGCGCGCTTTAACCAGCCAAAGTTCCGGCTGTTAGTCTATTAATTAAACAGCCATAAACTTAAATCACTTTCCATTACACCAAACCAGGGCTGGAAAGTAAGTAAATATGTTGGGAAAAATAATTTAATTGAATAATATTTCAAAATATAAATAAATTAAACAATTACTTTAAAAATAACAAACAAATGTCTCACTTAAAAAATAAGTTTATTAAAATAAATCGAATATCAATAAAAAAACATTAACTTGGTATAAAATAAAGCTAAAAATAAAAATATATTTACAGGCAAACCTGAATGAATGTGAACACCAGGTGACAAACATTTTTTCACACCATCCAGGTTTGACTGTACACATAAACACAGATACAAAGTTATTTTAATACATTTTTATAGAAATGGATTTTATTTTTATATTTTTTAAGTGAATTTGAGTAAAGATACAAATAAAATTGTTTTTTTTTTTAACTTTTGTATTCATATTCATTAATTTAATAACAAAATAAAAAAAAAACTGGATGGTATGAACAAACTTTCTTCCTGTTCACACTATCCAGGTTTGCCTGTATATGCATCGCAATTACAAAGCTTTTACTCAGATTCAACTTTGTCAAATTATTTAAAAGAACGCTCTAAGCAGATTGCGAGATCGATTGCAGCGCCAGTAGACTTTTCTTACAGAATCATATACAGTTGCTTTTGAGTAAAAGCTTGGTATAAATTTGCTAGCCTAAATCATAAAAAATATACATTTTAATGGTAGTAACATGACTAACAGCCATTTATTAATACGTCCTTTGCATTTGTTGTTGTTGTTGTTGCTGTCAACGTTGGTGTTCAGTGTTTGTGATGGGCGCATAACAATTAGCCAGGGCTTGGAGGCTGCTGTGGCTTCAACTGCAGCCAGCAACAACGACAACAGCAGCAACATCAACATGTGCAACTGTTGTGTACGTTGTATCCGAAATGTCAGCCAGATATCAGGCGCATGTGTTGCCATATAAAGCTGAATCTGAGATTTGTCGTCTGCCTGACCAGACATGAGATGGTCTGGTTAATGAGCATTAAAAGGGGGTGCAGAATGGGTGGGATGTGGTAAGTGTACCATAAAGTAGGCTCGCAGAACTACTTGATACAATATACATAGCACATAATGTTTAGAATTAAGCATGTTTTGACTATTGTAAATTGCTGTGTGAACTGAACAAAAGTTAGCGATGTTATCAAAAAGGAATGTAATGTTGCAAGTAATGTATTGATTAAGTTGATGATTTCTTGATGTTATAATGTAAAAAAAAAGTAATAAAGAAAATTACGATTAATGCACTTAGGAAGAAAATGCTGCAATGAAAGACATTTGTGAGAATTTCACTAGAGAAACTTCCAATCCGCACTTACTTAACAACTGTTTAGCAAACTACAGCAACTTATGCTCTTTTGTTATTCATATGTTAAAGTTTGTAAACTTAAAAAATGTTGGACCCTCTGCAAAGTTAAATATTCTCTAGCAACAAAATAAAAAAAAAACAAAAAGAGTTGTTTATGTCCTGTTTTAAACAAGCGTAATATCATCAATCAGTGCACAAATTTGCATTTTCAGTCTTGCCTATCTTTAACAAACCTTTCTCTGTGTGGGGTCTACTAGCTTAAACATATAGGATATATATGTAAATGTATGTGACTCAGTTTGCTTATATATGTATTATGTATGCATGTAAGGAGAGAGAGAGAAAGAGCGTATCCTTGAGCATCTGTTGTTGTCAGCGCATCAACGCGCTTCATCAGTGCGCTGATATGTAAACCTCATAAATCATGCACACCTGTCCTCGATGGCAGGCACTGTCGACAGGATAGAGACCAGCCAACAGGACAAAGCTGACAGCCAAGCCCCCGACCTAACCAAACCTCCTCTTACCACACATCAACGATTGGTCAATCTATATGTGTGTTTCATGGTCGCAAAAATGATGCACCAAATCAAAAAAGGAGACAAGGGGCAACAAATTGATTAGCCACGTGTAACAAATGATTTCTGGCTATTGGCTAGCACTAACTGTGTGGTAAAAATGTACAAATTGCCTCATTTAAGGCAGAAAATACTATACCACTGGTAATTAACTTTATAGCCCTTTTAAATAATATCACATTAACAATTATGGCATTTTGCTTTGCTTTTAACTAAATCAAATTAAACTTTTTCTGCCTCAAGTTTCAAGTTGAATAATATCCAATAGCATAGCATACTAAGCTATTCAAATCGATTTTAAAGTGCCCATAAACTAGTCCAAGACAAGTATCGAAATTTCATAGCATTCTTACTTGCTGGGCGTTTCTTCTTGGCAGATGCTCATAATAATAAACCAGGCTCTCACTAATTGCTTGGCCACAGCACCTGCTGCCTGGACTGTAGGCTTAACTGGTTCTGGACTGGTTCGGTGCTTTGGCCTGGAGGACGCGTTAACAGAAAAAAGCCACAAATTTACATAAATATGCCACAAATCATAGCTGCACGGCAAGTGTCGCCGCAAAGCCTGTAAAAAACTGACTCTCTCTGTCGTTCTAACGCTGCTATTTGAATTTCTATCTCTTTCACTTTAGTTCACCGCCTCCTTCACAAGGTGTGTGGTCAGTGGTTTGTATATGACAGACGAGGACAAAAAGGATGAGGTGGTGGAGGTGGCCGCTATTAAAAATGCATGAAAAGCACAAGTTAATTTTTTATCCACACTTTTAGTGCAATTAAAAGTTACCCAAAAAAAAAGTAATCACGTATGTATGTACTATAAAAAATACCATAAAAAATACCATGTAGTATTTATGTGTGCGCCATATGTCCTAGGCGTATTTATGCGACTATAGTACCTATAGATTTTGTGTGCGACCCTCTATACATATATATTTCTATACACTTACTATGGGTACTACCAATTTGTAGAGCAAAAACATTTATAATCGATTTTATGGAGTAATTTTAAAAAAATATTTCCAAGCAGTACTGACATGAACATGAACAAGCGTAAATTATCCCTCTACTCTTAGCATTAAAACTTTGTTTTAAATATTGTTTTTTTATTACTCATGTACTAAAATTTAATTTATTTAAATCCTTTGCATGGGTATATTGTATGTAGATAAAAAATACTTTATTACATTTATAGTTCTTTGCTGCTTTTTTGTTAGGCAATAGTTTTAATCACTTATATAAGAGTAAGAGTATATAAATTTCGACTCCTAAAATATATTTTTATTTTGTGTTTTTTATCCATGTTCGTTAAACGCATTCTGCATAATAATAAAACTGTTTGCCCCCAAAGGGCCAGTGGACACTTAAATTCACAGCCTCCAACGTCATCATTGTTTGGACTGAACGTGCCCACAAATTCTGCATACCCTGGCCCCCACTTTACCCTCTCCCCGTTGTGCTTCAATGTTTGTCATTAGCAAATGTTGCCTCTTGTACTTTACTACCGATTGTTTGTTACCGATTTTGTTGTTGTTGTTGTTGTTGGTGCCTCGAAACTTGTTTTCGTTGGCTAGACGCAAAATTTGTGACTGCGACAGTTTTTAGAGTGCGTCCTACGCCAAACTCTACCCACACCTTTGTCATTTGAAACGCATCATATGCGCATTTTATGTAGGTGCAACAAAACATGGCAAAAACATGCTGTTGCATGAATGAATGCTGCAAAACGACCGCAAACTGCGACTGGACAACAAAACAGCTGGCAGCAAGAATCATCAAAGGGAATGAGCTCTAATAATAATAAGAACCACATTTATTCCAAACTTTTCCACAGACAAAATCAAACTTGACTGTTGTGAAGCTAAGCATAGTTTTATGACGACATGGAGCGGAATTTGTTCACGGAAATTAGAGATTATTTTTAAACTCACTTTTATAACAAACAAGAACAAGGAAAAGACCAACATTGCATAATAAATTAATTTATATAAGACTTTGGTATTCTGACTTAACTTCAATCGATTAAGCTCGATATCTCCGGTGTTTCTTAACGATTACGAAATTTTCAGAAAAGATCTATTGTTACCCATTCTTTCAACCTCATTTTTACATTTTCCAAATTCGATATTTTTTTGTTATCGATCACATGTGTTATCGGAAACCGAATAGTTATCGATAATTTGAAACAAACTTGTTCTGCTTGGTATAGAGAACTTATATCCCAAATCTGAAGTCTCTAGCTCTTTAGTCCTGGATCCCGCGTTCATACGACGGACGACGACGGACAGACGGACATGGCTAAATCACTCGTATTGATGCTGATCAAGAATATATATACTTTATAGGGTCGGAGATGCTTCCTTCTGCCTGTTACATACTTTTGCACAAAACCATTATACCCTTATTTACCCATTTTATGGGTTAAGGGTATAAAAAGACCGACATGTTGTGTTGCAACACACTTAAAATGTTTAACAATAGAGCTGTGTCTAATCGTTATGATTTAAGTTTGTTTCGACTTTTATTAATCTGAAGTTCATTAATTTAAGTTAGATTTTATTTCGTTTCTTTTTCATTTGCGGATCAAAAAACTATTCGTTTAATGAGCACTGTTAAAAAAATAAAGTTGCTCAAGTGTAAAAAATACTCAAAGTATTTTAAAGTCATATTTGTGTATACTGTACAAGGAAAATAACTTAAATAAAGACCTGCCGAAGTGGAAACGTAAATTCCAGCACTAAATCTATTTTTTTCTATAAAGTCAACTCCGTTCCAACACTTGCCTTAACCAAAGCACACACACACACAAACACACCCCACTCGAAATATGCAACACTTTTAATTTTTTGTCGTGTAATTGCGCATTTCAACAACTCTTTTGGCAAACAAATGAAATTGCGCAGCTTTTCCAGCGGTAGATATGTGGCAAAAAGTATTCAATGTGACAGGCAACAAATTGTTGACTGCTTTACACATAAAACACACAAACAAACACACATCCAAAGAATTTGACGTCCTTTAATTAAACTGTAATTTTATTTTTTTTTTTTATAGTGCAATTTTAATTTGACATATTTATGTTGTTGTTTTTTTCGTTCGTTTTTGCTCATTTCGACTGCTAAGCGACTGCTATAATGAGTATGTAAATTGCTGCAAAGTTATGTCCTCAATTTGGACCTGATGCTCTTCCGCTCTGGCTCTTTGGCAGCTGTTTTATGAGCGCATAAAGTTTTACCAGCCACATGAGTCTCGGTAGCGAGCGAGACTCATTAGAAACTTGAAAACTTTGGATATAGCCTCATAGATTTTTACCAAATGCGTGTGGCAAACAAAATATGTTGCATATGCCGCAGGCGCAGCTGTTTGTCGTTCTTAAAAAATGTATTCCAGAAAAATAAACTGCATAAGTTGTACGCGAATTTTTGTATTTCTTTGTTGCCAAGAAGCTGTTAACAGCTAAAAATAAAAGAGGATTTAAATGTTGGAGAAGTTCAGATTAAAACATGAAATTCACTAACAAATATTCTAAGAATCTTAAATAGTTTAGTTGGATTTGGTTTTTTCTATAAACTGCGACATTAAGATGTGTTTAACTTATAAATAACTTATAAAAACTTTACCTTACACCAACCGAAAGTTATCTATGTCCATAAACCCACAGTTAGGGTATTCATTATATGCTACGGTAAGTCGACGCATTTGTTGGTGCTACGCATTTGTCATTTACTTATCAACGCACTTCCGCATCATTAAATAATTTCATCATTTACATTATTTTTTACTTTCTAAGCAACACAGTGGCTTCCAAAGTTGGGCGCACGCTCTTCAGCTGTACCCAAAACCAAACTGTCCAAACAGAAATGCTTTGGGTTGATCGCTGTGCTAAATGCGAGTGGGAATTGCCGCTTTGCAGCTGGGTGGTTGGTGAAAACTGATTTTGACTTGGCTAATTTGTAATTTATGCAACTTTTCTTTCTTTTGTTTTGTGGTGCCACACACAAAAATAGAGATAAGTATGAAATCTTATTTTAATTAACTGCAGAAAACTTTTTAGAAATTCTCATAGCAAATTTGTTGAAGCTTAAACTTAATACTTAATCATAATATTGAGTCAAGAGAGAAGCAAAATTTGAATAATTTCAAAGTGGATTTAAACGATGAATAAATTACATCAGGTAAGTGTTTAAAGGTTACATTTTCTTAGCTGAATTAACTGTGTTTAGAAACTGAAAAAACCACATTAAATAATATCCTTGTTGGCCAGAGTCCAGATGCAACTTAGAGTGCAAGAATGCAAGACATTTATAAGGGTGATATATTTAATATATTTAAGTACTATATATTTTGCTTTGTGAAATAAATTAAAAAATGTTTTTCCGTCTCACTTCCAAGTGCATTTCAAAGCCATTAAAGTTCTTCAGCCTGCCACTTGATAAAAAAAAAACACCATACAACAACAATAAAATGGAATGCAAATACCAAAAGACATGAGAAGAGCATGGCAAGCAACAAACGATAATGAGGACACATAACAACAACAACAACAATAAGATGCAGAAATGACTTTGGAAGAGATTGCTTGACATGCAGATATGCTGCAAGAAATTCAAAGATTTTTTTCATAAATGTTTTGTTTGGTTTTGTTTAACTTATTATTCCCAGATAATCTCGACAAAAAATAACAAAACTCATTAGAAAAATGTGGAAATAAAAGTTATATAGTTTTAATGTAGATATTTTTGGAAAATTACTTTATTATCTTTGATTTATTCATTTTTTTGGGTACGTAAAATATTAAAAAAATTTTGTGTACAGGGTATGAAGGCATGAAGCACCAGCACTTGCAGCTACAATGATAATGTTGCCTGCAGTTGATGACAACAGCTCTAGCATCACTGGCATCTCTGCCAGCAACAACAAATGACGGAAATCAGCCAGTGAATGCAGCCCAAACCGTACACTCTTTTCTTACCCTCCAACTTGCCGCAGCAACCCTTTTTTCGCGGCAAGTCCTTGGTTACAGGCATCTCTAAGCGCTGCCGCTGCTCATTTTCGTTACTAAATAAGACAGGCGCACCCTGCTATCGCCAACCGTTTCGTTAGCCACCCACTGTTGCCAACATTTTGACATTTTTTTTTTTTTCGTCTCTGTTGCAGCTGCACAAATTGTTTGGCTCAACATAAAATGTGCAGCCTGCATTTAGACATCAAGTTTCTAGCGACAGTTGTCAGCTCGCTTTTCTACTTTATATATTGTTTGAGTAGTCCAAAAATTAAAACGTTTAAAGTGTTAGCTATTGGCAAAAGCGAAAAATACAAAACACTCTAAGTAAATGGTTTTTGCTAGCTTTTTCTTTTCAAGTCGCACGCACGATTTAATCCAATTCAGTCAAGTGAAATGTCAGCTACTTAAAAAATGTGCGGCATGGCATGACAAATCTACCTAAGCAACAGCAAACGGCAAACAATGTGAAGTTAGTTTATTTGAGATTTAACGATTCGGAAACAAACACACGCAGACGACAAATTATTTGGCCATCAAGCACAGAAGTTGCACGCCAAAATTGAAATCCACGAATGGGCGTTGGGAGGGCACTTGAAAAATTATTAATTTTCACAAAAGTCAACAACACACACTCTGTGAAAAACTGCCATGTTTATGCACATGAGTTAACAACAGCAACAAGCTAACTAAAATTGCATAGCATACTTTTTGGGATGGATGTGTGTGAGTTTGTGGTACGAGAATTTATGAGTAATTGTTAGCACCACGATTAAAACTACAGAAAAAACATAAACATATATCGTTAGTGGGGTGAAAAGCTTATATTAAGAGAGTGCTGCACTGTCAGATGCCGTTTTGGCAATTCATAAAAGCACAAAAAAACAAGCCCATCGGGTTTAAGTTTAAAAATTAAATTTGTAGAGAGATTTAGTTGTTGCCTTTAATACAAAGTACATTTTTCATAAGTCTTATTTTTATTCAATTCGTTGGTTTATTGAAACTTGTACTTTTTCATATCTTTAAACTCAAAGTTAATAATATATACATAAAAAGGTTATTTAAACATTCATATGTACCCTCTAGTACGGCCGAGTAACGCAAAATGAACGTAGTGTCGACTAGTCTGTGACAGTCGTTGACGCTCGCTTGAACCCTTCACAATGTGTTCGACTGCCGTATTTTGCAAGGCGATGTCCGTTAATGTTTTTCTGAGAACGCTAGGTTGTACCAATGCCATGCATAGAAGCGACAATGGAGTCGCTCGTTTGACTAAATGACATGTATGGAGCGACAATAGTGTCGCTCGTTTGACTTTATGACATGCAGACAGCGACATAAGAGACGCTCTATTGTCCTTATGACATGCAGACAGCGACATAAGAGACGCTCTATTGACCTAATGTAATGCATGGAGCGACGTAAGTGACGCTTTATTGACCAAATGACATGTATGGAGAGATGCTTCTCTCGTGAAGCCAATGCCGTCAAGTTTTCATTTTAAAGTTAAGCATTAGAAACCTTAAATTAACTAAAAAAAATTTTAAATCGAATTGTTACATCGCGATATCAGTACTTAACACCACAGTGGTGGCTAATTCATGTACAAATGTATAGTGTAAGCTTCTATAAATTACAGTTAATATATAATCATATCTAAAGGAGCACAAGGTAAATAGATATATTTTTTTTTTCTTTTGTTAGTTTACATACACAGTTTTTGTATGGTTTTTATTTAATAATATTAATTAACATCATTCTATTAATATTACATATTGTTGCATGATTGAGATACTCAATCATTTTGTTACATATTTATGTTTAGTTTTCCAAATACAGTTTGTACTCGTTGAGTATTTGCTCCTCCTGTTCTAGCGACAAATCCAAATAATCCTGCTCGTTGCCGGCCAAATCCTGATTGAAACGTTTGTAGGCGTTATATGAATCTATTTCGGTTTTGGCCTTGTTCAGCACAGATTGCACTAAAGCCAGTTTGCTGGCAGTCAGGTTGGATCCTAGCTGGCCCGACGTGGAGGTAGAGGCATCTGGAGCATGAGTAGCTTGTTTAGTCCATTTAGATATGGACTCAATCATGCTTATCAATTCCTGTTCGTTGGCAAAGCTTTTGAGCAGAAAATCAATGGAACGGTTCATATCATTTTGCGTAGTTTCTAGAGCTGCACGAGCCGACGGCAACTGAAAGCCCAATTCGCATAGAGTATGAAGCTTTTCCTCATCGGCTGCCCGTGCGGCGGGCAGATTTTGACGCAGTTCATCCGAATGGGATTGCAGCAGATCCAAACTGCGTGCCAAATCATTATCAGTGCGTCGCAGCGCCTCCACAACAAGCGAACGTTCATAGCCCATTTCCATTAGGCGACAAACGCTGCGCGGATGCACCCAATCCTGCTCCCCGCTTCCCAAATGCAGCTGGGCGAGACGACGCTCCGCATCGGCGCTAGTCCTTGCGGCCTGAAGACGCTCTCGACGTTGTTGGATAAACAGCAGCGCCTGCTCAACATTGCCATTGCAGGAGCGCAATGCAAGACGTGCATCGGCGACCTCAAAGCCCATTTCCAGCAGCAGCTCTAGCTGCTCCGCATTAACCCTTAGTTCATCCAAAGCTGTGCCAGCTGCCTGCAGACGCATCCAAGCCTCATCACGTCGATTCTGATGGAAGAGGATTACGCCCTGGAGCAACTGCAAGCGCATAATGAGTGCACGTTCCGCACAATTCGGACCCTTCAGGGCGTAGAGGCGACTATAGTTCTCGCCATAGCTACGACTAAAGATGCGCTCACATAGATCCAGACGACGGTGAGCATCTGGCAGTTGTGTAAGGTTCTTAAGGCACAAATAACACCAAACAATATCCAAATTGAGTATGGCATAGTTGTCCACAGATTCCAGAAACTTGGAGTCACAGCCAGAGAACTTCTCATCTGCCTCCACAAAAAGCAACAATGCCTCATCATATTGCTCTCGACGCATTGCCGCACGTCCCTTTTCCGACAAACCCATGCCTAGCAACAGCAAACGATTCTCGTTTGGTGGCAGAAACATTGCATTGCCATCCTGATCCTCCAGCTCGACAAAATTATGCTGCGAATCGACGACCATTTCCACATCACGCTGTATTCGACGTATGCGCTCATGCAATGCGTCTCCCCGAGCATCCGACTGGCCAACAATGACCAATAGCTGTTGATTATTTACGAGACCCTGCGTTTTCAACGTTGCCTCCGAGGTCACCATGCGTCCAGCTGATATACATTTGACATGGCAGATTTCTGGCAGCTGCAACTGCTCAGCGATTTTTTGCTGTAACGCGGAGCCAGGCTCGTTGAGATCACAGTTCACCTTGAGCACATGCGAAGTGCCATCTTGGCCGTTTGCAACACAGCGCACATGAAATGTGGCAAGACCCGTCTCATCGAACTGACGGCGTGCAGCGAGCTTGCGCAGCGCATGTTCTTGCAACTCAAGCAGCGCACTTTTGCAATTGTCTGCCGGGATTTGAAGTTCGTTGCTCAGCTCTTGGGATAGTTGCTCTACAGCTGCATCACCGCTGCCAATGTTCTCCACGTAATAAGGTGACTCCCACAACTTGATGCCACGCGTCTGCAGGCAAGCACGTAATTGAACTAGCGTATTTTCCATTTGAGACATTTTTTAAATTATTTTCTTCGTTTTTTTTTTTTCTACAATTTTTCACAAGCTGTACGTCAACAGATAAAATGTTGGCAGGTATTTTTTAGTTCGTTTTTACAATGTTACTGACATTTAAGCACACTACGTGAAGAAGTAAAATGCTTCCATAATTCTGAAGTAAGTTTGTAAAAAATACTATCGATAAGTTCTCTTTAAGTTCTTACTTTAGTTTTGTTGAATTTTTTTTCAAACTTTCCACCTTTATTTTGAATTTACTTTCAGATTTAAATGTAATTTTATGTTTTAATTTTAATTAATTATTTTAACTATATATTAATTTAAATCAATTTAGATTTTAGTCGGCTGTTCGTAGTCGCCAATAAATAATATTTGTACAAAATCGCAGCAAGTTATTTGAAGCTGTTGAAAACAAATCGTTTGCATTAAAGCGTAAAAAGGAAACGTTGGGAAAAGCTTTTTGCATTCAACATGTTGTAACGAATTTCCTTTTAACAAATCTCTAATTTGGTTGGCCTTGTGCCAATTATCGCCATGAAAACTCACTCGGCGATGAAAAAAAAAACGCAAAAGAAAAGCATTGGAAAGCAAAGAAAAAGACTTAACGAGCCCAAGACGCGACGGCAAATTAAAAGCGATAAACCACAGACAAAAGTCGTCCTACAGAATACAATCAAGCGGTAAAACCAAGACAAGGAAGGGCACAGAGATAGATGGAGTGAGAAAACGGGGCTAGGTTTCGTGTGCCAGCGAAGGAAAAATGTCATTGTCAGCTTAACGCAGGCGTCTTTGTTTGGCCCTTGTGTGTATGTGTGTGAAGCGTCAGGACAATGTGGGTAATAAATGTGATGTGCGGTTAAGGGTTAATAACTGCAACAAAGGCGCCAAAAAAAAAAAAAACAAGGAAAAGAAGTAAGAAATAAAACACGACAAGGCCAAGATATACTGATAGATACTATGATACATACTCAAACCCCCACCTCAAACCATTTTACGTCCAAGTGTTGCTGCTAATGAAAAGTGCCGCGGCTTATTGTGTGTTGGGGAAAATGTCTGTTTTGGGGTTCTTAGTAAGTTTGTCCTGTTTCTAAATGTCCTGTTTTCCGCTCCTGTTTCCCTCACTCTCTCTCTCTCTCTCTTTGCGCTGTGTGGTGTGAATAAATGGATGAATCTTTCTAACGCAGTTTGCTGTCCATGATGAAGTGAGTATTTGCGCCCCTTTAATGGGAGTGTAAGAGAGGGTGAAGTTTGCTGTAAAACTTTTTCGCAAGTGACGATGTTCTTTGGCTGCTTAATTGTTAGCTACTGTTGATGATTTTCACTTAATATTGTTTAGAGTAAGTCAGCTTGAACATTTGAACTTTATCAGAAGTGATTTTTACTACGAAAATTCAATGATCTATTGAATTAATTTATATACTTACATCCAGTTAATTTCTATTCATTCATTCATTTACATATTCTACTCATGCTTTCCATATCTGCTCTTGAAAACATCCAACAATAATGCATATTTTCCTATCTTTTCCTCGAATTGCGCGCTCTGCACTGCAAATGACACAAGTTAAATGTCGACAAAGTGTTAGTGACAGTCAAGCTGCATTTAAGGCAGCAGCTGCCCAACACAGGGCAGGAGGTCTCATCCAACCACCGCTCTCCGGACAACTTGCAGTGACACGATGCGACTTGACTCTACTTGTTGTCGTGAAAAGTATCCTTGTTGTTAGCCTGTAAATAAAATCAGTGCCTTGTAGCGCCAAAAGTTGGCAAACTTTGATGCACTTACTGACTAACTGACTTGTCGTCATGCTTCTCGCACTGCCATTAAACTAAAGTGAACATCACATACATTCTAAATACACCACTGCCCCACCCCGCACACACATCCTTGGAAGAGCGACACAAAGTTGACAACCGACGAGTCACATTTTGGTACATTAAATTAATGAAATGATTTGCCGGTGTTAAGCCACCTACTTAAAAGGACACGCAGTTTAGAAGGATTTCCTTCGGAAACTTAAAAATGTGACAACGTTTTCAAGACTATAAAGATGCACAAATCATTCACAGCTAGCAACAACAATAAAAAACAGGAATACGCATAACAACAGCCACAGACACGACGATGATGCGAACAATTGTGGGTCATTAATCTTACAAAACAAATGCGGTTCAATGTTTTCGACAGCGAGGGGTAGAAAATCGAAAAGAAATAAAATTGAAACCATAAACTGGCAAGAGCTTTTCAAATAAATACCCTGCACTTAAGTTTATTAAAATTTTAATATTTTTATTATTATTTATAGATATTTAATTGATCAATTGTTATAAAAGTAATATACTTTGAACTACAATTGTAACAATTTCACATTTTGTGCATTAAAATTTTGTTTTGTAAGTAAAACAAACACATTGTTATATGTAGAACAAATTTCAGCCATATAAAAACTATAATGCTTTTTCTACGGGTGGAATTTTATGGACAGAAAAACCAAAAAAATAGGTTGACAACTAGTATAACAGATATACTCAACCGTTTAGCAGTATATTCAAACGGTTGACAATGGAACGAGTCATGTGCAAAAAAAAAAGAGCATTCAGTATACTCACTGCCAGAGCCAAGTATCGCACAGTGGGGATGCGTTGAAAAGTGAAGGATCATAGAGGAGGTTGGAATGGAGTGTAACTATTGTCATTTACAAGCCCAGTGAAGTATTCAACGTGTCTGGCTTTGATGGCCATACAGCGGCGACATATTACTTCCTTATTTGTGGGCCGCACATACGACCTTTGGCTGTGACAGTGCCACACCCCCAAGAAGAGCTGCTTTCCCACCCAACAAACAGGAAGCATTCACCGTCAAGCGAGCGTCACGCAACATTCATGGTGAAACATTCAGCACAGTAACTTCACTAAAAATTATACATATAACATGAAAAAGTGTTTGTGTGTGTGTGTTAGAATTGTTATTTTTGTGTTGGTTGTGTGTCTGGCAAACATACGCGTTAAAACAATGACTGGACAGCTGGAGCATTTTGCCACTGACAGCGAGCCAAACATCCGCCAGATAAAAATGCGCCACACTTCGAAGTTTTGATTGAATCAATGATTCGCGCAACTCTGCGTGGATTCGTTTTGGGTGGTTTGGGTGGGTAGGTGTTGCCACTACTTCCCACCGTTTGTCGCCTTGCGTCAACGATATTCCCAGAATGGCATTAGCACGACAACAGGGGTGTGGTGTGTCACAGTGTCACTGGCTGCTTCGATTATAATGATAAGCGTATAAAACCATTAAGTGATTCCACTTAAACGAGCACGTTTGGATAAATGTGACTTCGTTTCGCTGATTCTTTTTTTTTTCGCACATATATATATTTTGCGGTGTTCTTTTAGGCGTTGACAGGTTTAAAAGGTGAGCGAATTATAGGGAGATTTTCGAAATGGCACAACTAATGTATACAATTTGTGATCACTAATATGATTGAAACAGTGGGTGGAATTTTAAAAGGAAAACTTTGTAAAAGCACATGAAGCAATTGTCGCACGTTTGGAACGTTTGTTTTTAAATTAGTTGTTTGTTTCAAGTTGGCAACACTGTAAATCAAACTTAGCTGCCTAACTTCTTGTTTTATAGCATGTTTCATATTGGAAGAAATAATCTATTTAATAATCTAGATAATATAGTATTTTAACTTATAGGAGAAAGCGAACGAAAGTTAGAAGACTTTATAGGCTAAAGTTTTTAGGTACCAACAATCATTTAGTTTAATCTTTTTTCCCACTGTCTCACTCACTAATTAAATTATACCGAGCTACATATAGAAAAGCGGAAAGTATAAAGATACCACAAAAGCAAGGCAAAAACAAGTACAAAAAAAACAAAACTCCCCTTACTTCCCACAAAAAAGGCAACTGACGACCCCAGCTCATGAGGTGGAGGAGATTTCCTGGCAGGACAAGCTTAAATCCATGTTGCCAACTCGAAGCGTGCACAAAAGAAGGAGACCAGAGAAGCTGCTACTCGTACCGTTAACAGTTCCCAAGCGTTGGGCGTTCCACGTTAAATGGCCAACAAGGTGACAATGCAGATATAATGCGATATGCGAGTGCAGACAAAACGACAAACGTGCTCGGGAGCCAAAAGGACGCGATGTTGATGATGTTCATGTCGATGTCGATGATGTCGGATGGCGATGGCGATGACGATGTCGACAATTGGTGATTCGCAATTGATAATGTTTAATGTGAACTGTCGGAGTCAACCTCAATGACTGATGACTGATGGAGGGATAGCAGCCCAAAAACAAAAAGGTGGAGCTTATCTCTGCTCTTTACGCACAATATAGCACGCAGATGGCTGGCAATGTTAAATGACGTCGACAGGAATCAGATAGTTAATGATGGTTTTGTTACAGAGTTTTTGTTGGACTTTTTTTTTTATATATCTGAGAGATGACTGCTTAAATCGCTTTTTGGATCGATGAATGGCGCATGTAGCCAAAAACAAGCATTAAAACGTAATCGAAAAAAATTGTTACAGAATTCTAAATGGGACTAATGGAGCTTTATAAAAATATATTCATATATAGTATGTCGGAGATAAGTCATTGAATTATCTTATTGTTGCTAACATTATTTGGTTCATTTATAGCTAAGATAGAGTTGAGTCTAAAGTTAACTGTAAAATCATTTGAGTCAGAACGTGGTAGGTGTAGAGCAAAAGCCTACTGAGCTTGGCGTATTTGTATCAGTGAGAGACGTGAAGAAAAGAAGTTATAAAGGATGACAGAGAGACAAAGTGTACAAACGCCGGCTTCGAGAGTCAGGCAGTTAGTAAAAATAGTAAGTAGAATAGAGCAGTCGACAAATTCTTAAGTGCCTGCGAACTTATATAACCATTGCAACTCGCTGCTGAATTACTTAAATGAAAACGACATTGCATCACCATCTCCTGTATCTCCAACATATACCAAAATAAAGCTTACTTAAAAAGTATTTGCTCAATCGATTAACGATATACTACCTTATACTTTATATCTCTTAGAATTATTAACACCAATGACAGAACAATGAAAATAATTTTTGAGCAAATTTTGTGTATTAAATTAAAAAAGAATTCGAAGATTATGAGAAACAAGAGAACTAAAATTGCGCTATTTATTTTGACATTTGTCTTGTCAATGATCCTAAAACGAGTACCATTTTAATCGTAGTTACTAATCCAACGTATAGTTAGAAGATCATAGTCGAAGAAACTCATCCCCAAATATAACTTTGCGCAAGCAAAGATCATGTTAAAGTTAATAGAAAAGTAGTTCAAACAGTAGGCAGGCATGAGTCAAGTCACCCGCTAACCAAATAAAAGTCGTAGTGTCATAACAGTGGAGTCGACTTAAGGTTGGCAGCGTTACCCGCATCCTTGGTTTGAAAACATTTGCGCCGTTGACATTTGTTAATTGTCCGTTGGAGGTTTTGGTTTGCAAACAAGCAGTTGGCCAAAAGCCAACACGGCCAAACCAACATAAACACAGAGACAGTAAATCGGTGAAGCGCAAGAAAACGCCGAACAACAATTGTAACAATTTTTAATTAAATTTTTGCTTTGGCACTTAAAGCACTTTCTGGCATTCGACTTTTGGCCTGACTCTTGACTTGTTTTTACCTTTTGCAATTGTTGTTGCTGCTGCTGTTGCTAATTACGCAAATGTTACAACTTTAAAATGGCTTTGCCATTTCACGCGCTCTGCGTGTGAAATTTACAACGACAACTGCAACACTATGTACAACAACAATAACAACTAGAGCTACCCAAACCCACCCAACCACCCAACCACCAACAACGCTACCCACTAACTTTGCACTTTGTTTTGTCTGTTTAACATTTGTTCATAGCTCGCTGAGTTCTACTGATTGTGCAGCAGTGGAGAGCCTTACACGTCACACTGCAACAAACTGTGTGAGAGTTGCATGCAACCTCTAGCTTCCACTTACATACCATAGCTCTCTCACATTTATCACGTGCACTTGCAATTTATTTCCGTTTTTTAATGTATAATTTTAGTTTTGAAAATTAAAATTTTTACTCAGCGCAAGGTTGTCATCAGTCAAACACATATATATTTTGTAAGTGCAACAGTGCGTATGCTTGTTTACAAAAGTTTCTTATAATGACTGAGCGGTTGCATAGCTCTAATGATGTTGGTGTGGTGTTGAAAGTTTCATATTTTAGTCAAGTTTCCTCACACTAACAAGAGTGATTTTAGTTACGAAGAATTGTTGTGTGAAAAAGAAATACAACTATGTTCCTTATAGACATAAACGTACCTATATTTTCCATTTACAGCCACAAGCTTTCTGGATTTTGCCTAAAATTTAGAAATTCATGTTGCAACTTCGGCACAAATTTTCTTTTCGTTTTCGCTATTTTTATTTTGCGCATGCCAAACTGATTTTTAGCTTCCAAATGCATTTTATGGCAAGAGAAGAAATACAAAACAGGAAGCTAAGTCCTGGCCTTAGATTTATACACAATCACAACACACCCACACACGTACACATTTGGCAGGCACTGTCAGTCAATTTCCATTAAGGCAACACCTTATTGAATTTTATTGTAAATTGAAAAAAAGTACATTGCAAACTACAAAATGGCAAAGCGCAGCCAGCCGAAAGCGCATAAAGTAAATTGAAAAGCAGTTTGGATTTTACTTTAATATGTTTAGAATGAAGTTAGGGGAGGAGGAGTTGGTTGAGACCAATGAGTGCTGTAAATATTTGCAATTAATTTGCATAACTGGCCAACGATTGTGTAATTTGTATTTGTCACATAAATTATCGCGCAATGAAAATAGTTTTCAAATATGCAGACAGCACGCAGAGCACAGGGTGTTTAGGGGTAAACCGTATACGCAACTATCGATAAATTATAAAGCTGTTGACAACGCCCCCGCACACTAACGCACTCACACACACAAACAGGATACAACAACTGACTAATTTTTCGCCTCATTCCCCTTAAACACACAATAGTATTTTAGGTGCTTTAGCAGCACCGCAAATTTTATGCACGTTATAAATCACGACGACATCGACGACGACGACGACTGCAAAAATGTTCACATTAATTGTTGCAACGTCATTTTCGGGCCTATTGTGTTGGGTAGTTCGGTTGGGTCGCTATATGCAAGGCTAATAAAAGGCGTTCACTCTATATGTATGTGTGTGTGAGCTTCAGACGCCTTTGTGTCACGTGGCAATTTTGCAAAAGGAATTTCAACAATGTAGACGTTTTTACAACAGTTTGGGGCCAGGCCAGTAGTTGCAAACAAACAGGAGAAAAAATTCTATTTTTTTTTGTATTTTTGGTATAGGGAAATGTTTTTGTGGAGCTGGTGGCAATGAAACATGACTGTTTAGTGGCGGGATTTGGGATTTGTCAAAGGCGCGCTTACAATGCCAACAAAGCCCCGCCGTGGCTGGGTAATTTTCATAATTTTACATTTGAGACCCTGCAAACCGAACGCAGATAAAGAAGAAGTTCGGTAGTGTGAGGAGAACGCGATTTGTTGCTTGTGCTTAAAAGGGAAATTTCATGTTTCCTCTTCTCTCAGCTTTACACTTTTGCATTAGTAAATAATATTTACGATAGTTAAATATGTCATTTAAATATGTAAAATGCCAAGATAACATCGCTTAATATGAGTATTTCCATTAAGGTTCGGTGCAAGATATCGATAAAAAAAATATATGTAAATATCTATACGCATTATTTACAAATGTGCATAAGCAACGCGTACAGTTATGTACATACATACATACTTAAGCTTCACAAATACTTACATACAAGCGTGTATTTGTGGAACGAGGTGAACATAAAATGCAGGCAAAAACACTCGAAACGCTAAAGTTATGCGCAAAGACAAAAACAGCAAAAGGGCGTCGTTAATATTTCAAAAACAGAAAGACAAAACAACAAAACAGAACATAACAGAAATGCTCAAAATACACTCACACACACACAAACAACAAAACGGCAAATTACAATAGCAACAACAACAAAAACACTTTAGACAATTGCACGTGTCCATACTTGACTTGTGAAAATATTAAAAGGCATATTTGCTGCTTGGTCAACAGACGGCCAATCGGACAAAAGGTGAAACAAGGCAACAAACGGAAGATTCATGTTGCATGTACGTACATACATACATATGCATGTGTGTATGTATGTACATAATTTATGGCTAGAATCAAAGTGAGGTTATTTTACGGTTAGAAACGCGTCTCGCACGCATATTCGCAATAGGCTGTCAATGAGCGTGTATGTATGTATGTATGTATGTACATACATACATATGTGTTGGTCTGTTGTCTGATCATTTGTGAACGGGGCTCTGGCACGGCAAATTAATTGTTGACAATGTCGACGACAACATCTGAGCTTGTGTGGGTTAAGTGCCTATTTATCACCTGCGCTTGGTCAAAGTTCAAAGGATGCGACCAACGTCTTGCATGTCATCAATCAGCTAGTAACAAGTTACCTTAGCACTTACCTTTCGTTTTCATCAGTCTCACGTGTTATTTCAACCAAATAGGTAAATGATTCCATCTTAAAAATGCAAGTAAATTGTAAATTTTCAGCTACTTATGATACCGGAACGATATGTTTAAAAATTCGCGCATATACAGACAAAACGAAAATAAAGTGCTGCCAATGCTGTCGCCGCTTAAAAGAAACGTGGTGCCACCATGTTGAAGAAGGTTAACAGTGCTGCCAGACAAAACTAAATTAATTGGTAAGGTCACACTGCCCAAGCAACTGCTACGTTTGAATAAAATCTTTAATTATTTATATTTGAATATTCACGCAAATAGGGGTTTAGATGATAATATTGTCGTTGAAGTTACTGCAATTAGAATTTTTAAATTAAACTGCTAAAACTAGTTTATTTAAATATTAGCGAACGTTGCCAACTTGAACAATAATACAGCAACACAGGGCTTCACTGCTCGAACAGCTGTTTTTCTGAGTTTGCCGCCGAAAAGAAAAAAGTTTTAAAATAATATTCGGATCACTTTATTCAATCATTTAACTCGGAAAACAGTCTTAGGGATCACCAACACCTTAAGTGAGTATCATTAAAAACCACAAAAAAAAAAACAAACACCTACTTCTTCAATGGAAACGGCGCTACCCAGCCGCCAAAAGTGCGCTCGAGTTCCTCTGCAACAGCCAAACAAAGTCGATCATTGTTGTGATTAGCCACCACTTGAATGCCCAAAGGCATGCCCTTGGCATCCAGGCCCATGGGCACCTGTGTCGCTGGCAGACGCAGCACATTGAACAAGCTAAAATAACTGAAATCCATAATTTTCACCAATGGATAATAATGGAAAGGAGCCGTGCGCGGTGAACTGTGAAAGAATAGGACACCATTGTCGCCCAGCAGCTTCTGCAAATAAATCTTGCACTTCTCCGTCGCCTCGCGCATCAGCTTCTCCGAATCCTTGGGTAGGAGGCTATCGATCAGTGAGTAAATGGCCGCCATGCTAAAATCGCTTTGACCCAAAATTTTTTTAAACAGCTCAACATACGGATTTAAATTGACACCGTTTCCTAGCAACTTATTAAAATCGGCCGGCTCCTTGGTCATCCAATAGCGCCACATTTTGCCAGTTAGCTCAGTTGAGGGCAGCTGCGCCAATTGAACCTGCTGGCCAGTTAGACCTTCAAAATGCTTGCAAACTTTACGAAGAACACGTTCCGTTTCGCTTCCGACTGGATTGCACAGGCGCATGCGATTGTTGGGCACATAGAAGTAGCGCAACTGCTTCAAATCTACCTTCTGCTGCAACTGTAACATCTTCTTTTTGCTCGGTTCAAGCAGCACCTGCATGATGGGACGCAAATCGCTGGCATAGCGCGTCATTGGACCACAGCTGACCATCGTGTTTTGCTCCTTGCCGGTGCGGAAAGTACACCCAGCCATATTGATTGCGCCCTCGCTTGGCTTGTGTCCAAAGATGCCGCAATTGAAGGCGGGTATACGTATAGAGCCGCCAATATCGGTGCCCAGGCCAAAGCCTGTACAGCAGGCGGTGACAAGGGCACCCTCGCCGCCAGAGGAACCACCTACAGAGCGTCTCAAGTCATATGGATTGTTGGTGCAGCCAATGAGCATGTTGCGCGTTTCAATCCACTTGTTAACTTCTGGCACATTGCTGGTAGCGATAATAATGGCGCCACTTTCCTTCATCAGGCGCACGCACTCTGCATCCTCCTTGGCGCGCACATCCTTTCGGGCCACCAAACCCAGAGTGTGCCGTTTGCCAGCAACACTAGTGCTGTCCTTGGTTGTGAAAGGAACGCCCAGAAAAGGCAGTAATTCCAGTTGCGCCGCGCTGTACTCATTTGCCGCCAACTTTTGATCGATTTCCTTTGCCTGCTGCAGTGCTTCCTTAAATGGACCATCAACAACAGCATTGAGGTCGCGATTAACACTTTCAATACGATCGCAATAGGCTTTGACGATGTCGTAACTTTTCAGCTTACGTTCGCGTATTTTTGTTGCCAACTCGACGGCACTCTTGACCAATAAGTCTTGTTGATCAGCATTTGAGGGAGTTGCAACACGCTTGTGCGGACCCAGATACCAGCCTAGGAAAAATTCCAACAGGCGGTCACTTATAATGTGCACCAGCGTTATCAGCGCATCCAGGAACATGCGACAGGCAGACATCGTAACTGTAATTTATCTTTGCACTTTGGAACAGTATGCTTTATCAGCAGAGCTTACTAGATATCAATGCTTTGGCTATTTTTCTTAATTAGTGGAGTTGGCGTTGCCACTGTCCTAAAGTCTAAAAGCTTTGCAGAAACTGGAATGGAAAGCTTGACTTTTGAACGGCTTCACAGCCGTTGCCATATGGGGTGAGGCTTACATTATGCTGCAACGTAGACTTGTAATACAATTAATGTGTTGTATTTATAAACAGATAATAAATCCGGATACAATAAAGGCTCAAAACTATTCTGATAATAGCAATCATAAGCTTACGATAGTGGAGCAGAACTACCACAATATGCTTAAATAATTATCTAATTAACTGTGTTTGCCTACAATTGAACAACAGATTGCCGCAGCGATGTTGCCACTGTGTTAGTTTTATAAAGTAGAAAGCTTACAATTTTGTTGTGCTAAATAAATACGTCTGCTACGCATCATTCACTAATTAGTACTTAAAAAACTAGTTTTATTTAATTTTAAAGCAAAAGAAACTAAAAATGTAATTAATCACAACTTTTGTATGCGAGCCCACTGTTCATGCAAAGTCGTAACGTGTAGGTTTCCTTGCGCACGAAACACGCCACCACCAACAATAACTAAAATTATTATCGACCCGGCGCTACTGCCGTCGCAGCTGTGAGTAGATTTGGTAGTTGGCTTTACCGTCGCGCTTTCAAAGCGTCATAAATCCGTTGTCAGTACCTGCATCAAATATTCGTACGTAAAAAACAAAAGATTTCAAAAACTGAAACTCAACTCATTGGAATCCTACTTTTCGCTAAATTGCATTAAAGTGTTGCAAGAGCAAATACAAAGTGTCAAAGACAGTGTTTATTTGTTCTAACAATGTCGTAGATTTTTTCATGAGAGAATATGCGTGTGTGAGTGAGTGGGTGGGTGTGCGTGTAGCTGAGAAGTGCTGCAACTGTTTCAATTGGATATTATATTTAATTGCTAGTCTAGGAATTGCAACTAATATGCACTCAAGATCTAGGCAATGTTTACCATAAGGCATGCTATTTGGCATCAACTACAATTAGTTTGCACAGCGTGTTAGCGTTTGTTTAGTTACCACATTCAAAAAGCACTACTAAAGTTTTTCCTGATGTGTCGTAAGTTGTTTGATAAACAAACAATTTCATACATAATGTCAACGGTAAATAGTTAGTGCGTTGTGCCGCCAGGTACGCAGCTTCAGTTGAAAATATGCAATAATACTATTTGTATGCGAGATTTAATTTGATAAAAAGACGTCCTGAAAATTTTCATGAGTTTATTAAGCTTATATTCTTTGGAAGAATTTTATTTTTTTGCACCATTGTACTGTATGCCAAACTTAGAGGCATATCGTTTGTAGTTTTTATTGATAACAGCCATTGCAATCTAATTTTGCTGTTTCTTTAACATGTGATGGGCCATAACTATCTTATGGCCTACTTGCTGCTGATTACAAGCAGTCGACGCAGCCGGTAGGCATAAAGATACCACCAAGTAACTCGGCCGACAACAAAGTAGTAAACGAAATCTTGTACTGCTACTATTAAGTGCGGAGGTGGGTGTGTGTGCTAGGTGTAGCAAATCTAGGTAGTTTGCTAGCCGACATAAACATAAACAACACTCGAACATCGTGTCAGACGCACGATTTGTCATTGTTTATTCGAATTTATATTAATATTTATTTACTTGGATTACAGGTAAAACTGTCTCCACAATGGAAATGAAATCGGAAACAGTAACGGGCGCTGCGGTGGGGTCAGCCGATTATATGCGTCAATTTAAAAACATAATAGCTCCGGGCAATGAGGCATCCATGACCCGAGAGTTCAAGCCACAGGTCGCCTACGAGTTTGAACGCTACTTAAATCCGCAAATGCTGAAACAGCATGTGCTACGCAGCGATAAATTGCGCTCTCTGCTGGAGCATTATGCACGGGAAAGCCAAAAGCCAATACGCGAACTGGAACAACAGGCACTCGCTATAATTGATGAGATTGGACTGGATAGAAACCTGGCGATAATACGCTGGTGTGGCATAGCAATAACGGCTATTGGGAAACGCATCTGTGATGGCTTCTATGTGAATTCGGCGAGCATGGAAAAAGTGCGCAACAAAATGGGCAGTTGTCCTGTCCTCTATTTGCCCAGTCATCGCAGCTATATGGATTTCATACTGATGAGCTATATATGCTATTATTACGATATTGAAATACCAGGCATTGCAGCCGGCATGGGTGAGTTTGATTTAATGTATATTCATTCATACTTTTTAACTTTTTTATTTCGCTTTCAGACTTTCACTCCATGTTTGGAATGGGAACAATGCTGCGCAAAACAGGCGCCTTTTTCATGCGACGCTCCTTTAACAACGATGAGCTCTACTGGGACATCTTTCGCGAATATATGTATGCGCTGGTAGCCCATTATCATATAGGTGTGGAGTTTTTCATTGAAGGGACACGCTCCCGTAATTTTAAAGCACTTGTGCCCAAAGTGGGACTGCTGTCCATGGCGCTGTTGCCTTATTTTACGGGCGATGTGCCAGATGTGATGATTGTGCCCGTTAGCGTTGCCTATGAACGTGTCCTGGAGGAGCAACTGTTTGTCTATGAGCTGCTTGGCGTTCCCAAGCCCAAAGAAACCACTAAAGGCTTCTTCAAGGCATTGAAAATAATCGATGAACGTTTTGGCAAAATGTTTTTGGACTTCGGTGAGCCTATCTCTGTGCGTGAATTCTTCGGCCATAACGATGGACAGCGCATAAAACGCGCCGGATTGTCCGGCTCTATACAAAAGCTAAATCGTCAGGAGATTGAGCTGGTGAAGCAACTGGCCAATGAGATTATTTACCAACAGCAGCGACGGATCGTCATCAGTACGTTTAATTTGCTCAGTTTATTTTATGCAAGTCGCTTGTATGGCCAGTGCAGTGTCACTTTGGAGGAACTTTCCCACGGCATACTCCACCTGCAGCGCATCTTTGAGCAACTTGGCGCTCATGTGGGCACCAGCGCCAACAGCATCAAGCCAGACATTATTAATTCCGTTGAAATACATGGCAACATTTTACATTTTCGTTCGGGCTTATTGCAATTTACGCCACTCGCCGTTGAACAGCTGGCCTCACAAATCGATCCAAAACGTCTTAAAGCGCACGCGCTTCTTCCAGAAACGATGGCTGTAGCAGTGCCCATGTTGGCACTTCAACTCTACATAAATCCCTGCTTGTTTTGGCTGGCGAGGCCCGCCTACCTACTGCTTGCTGCACTCAAGATACAGCGACGCCAACAGAACCTGGACAGCATTGGATCATATAAAGAAACGCTGGCATCGCTGCACAGTCATGTGAACAGCATGGATGCACTGTTCCAGCATGAGTTCATTATCGAATCCAATCGCGAGGCAGTGGAATTTGAAACACATTTGCAGCTGCTGCTGAATGAACGTGTGCTGGAGTTGCACGAGCACACTGGCAGAATTAGCGTGCAGGATAATGAGTGTTCGCGTGTCATTCTCGCTGCACTTGCGCCATTTCTCTGCCTCTACTACCAACTGGCAGTTACGCTGCGTCAGGTATGTTAATAGCATGAACAAATTAAATGTTCCTATTATACAGTTGCAGGAGCAATTAAAAATTGTTCTCATTTTACATTAAAGCTCTCCTCGACTGGCGAATTTAGTGCTAAGGATTTGCTTGTACGCGTTCAGCAGCATGTAGAGCAGCTACTGCAACAGTCAGGCATTGCAGCGCCGCATGTGCATCCATATTGTCTGGCCTTGGACAATCTCAATATTGCCATTCATGCCCTTATACAGTCGGGCTATTTGCAAAAAGCACGAGATACGGGTTTGATGCGCGTTACGCCAGAGTCGCCGGATAAGGACCTGAGGCAGTTGGAGCTGCAACTGCTCGAGTACTGTCAGCTAATGCCATTTGCACAATACTCAACGGCGGCTAACGAGCAGGCCCAAACGCATATGGCTAAGTTATAACTGACAAATGGCAAGCGGTTGGCTAACGTACCGCTGCCCAACGCCTCGGCAACGTTCTCAACACAAAAAAGTAGTACAATATCACAATTCATTCAGTTCATTTTCAGTCTGCTCAAGAACTGTCGCATCATTTGCATTCTGTTTGTTTTTGTAATTGTTGCGCCACTGTGGCAATTATTACTGTGGCTAATTGCAGAGCCGTAGTGTGTAAGAGATATATGTAGATATGGGTATTAATATGACCGGAGTGTGGTTAATTGGCTTGTTTATACGCAGGGGGGGGGGGGGTCTTAGTCATTATGCATATGAACAATAATTATATTATTGATATTCGATTTTTGCCACACACAAATTGTTGATGTCAGTCAATTTGTTCAATAGGTCCAGTCAGGTTTTTTATATAGCTAGAAATCCCAACGACATTTGTTAATATCTATGCATGAACAACTATTCCATCTATTATTTTCTCCCAAAAACTAGACTTCATTTAGCATTCCTTGACACTGCACAAAAAAAAACCTTCAAAAGCATTCATTTAAACTTTTTATATAGTTTTTTATTTTTTATTTACATGTATACCCTGTCGAATGGACGAGTTTTTAAACAAGTCTTATACTATCACCAATATATTTAACTTATGATGTCTGTAACTCAAAATGCACGTATGGATCTTGAAAAATTCGGAAGATTCAGACCTTTTGTGCTTTTATAAATTATAAAACAACTATGCTCATTCAACACAAAAGACTTCAACTGTTTGCATACAATAGCCATTTTTAAAACAGCACATTTGACTTTATAGGGTTCTGAAATAGAATACTTAGTTTTTATAACATTTTGTTATAGTGCTAGGGCATTTTTTCATCAGCATGTTGATAGTTAAAGGCCTATATATTTTGAGTATTCAATTCCTTGGGGTATTAAGTGACATTAGTGTAAAAGTGCCAATGTTTAAGCAGTTGAAATTTTAAGTAAGCTAAGAAGTTCTAGTTACTAAGTTGATAAATATTCTCAATATTTTTATAATGCATATAAACAAAGTAAATGATACACAAAATAACTGCAGCACACACAAAAAACTAGCAACAAAAAATAAATACCTAGTGCAATATTTTGTTTAGTTTTGTTTAATACAAATTTTAATCATATTTGTGGTATAAGTGTTTTGTAGTTAATTTTTTATGCATGTATATATGTATACTATAAAAGTCGAACACCAATACACAAATTGTAGACACTAAAATAACAGTAGAATAAAATATATTTATAATTGGTGCCAGTTGCACCCTTAAGAAAGATAAACAAAACAATTAAGCATAACTGAAAATACATATATATTTAATTAAGAAAACAGGCATGAAGATTGGGAGTGGAAACGTATTTTTACTAGCAAAACTCGCGTTTAAATTGATCCAAGGTGCGCTGACTGATGACCACACGCATTAGTATCTTTTCGGCATTCTGCTCATCCGCTTTTGTACTCACAACGGCAGCGTTCTTATATAGCCAGGCCATTTCTGGTCCACCGCTGGGTACGCGCACCTGCAGCTTGCGGCGTCCGGTGACGTCGAGAATTTGTTGCTCAATATCCTTAAGCAGCGGCTCCAGGCCAGTCTGAGCACGTGCCGAGATTAGATGACCTCCACCAGCTGTCTGGGCTTGCGGTGCTACCAAATCACATTTATTGTAAACGTTAATAATAGGCGGCAATTGGCTTGCACTTGAATCACCGTCGGCTATACTGAAAGCTAAGGAACGCAACGTGGATTCAACATGGGCACGTTGAGCAGCATGACATTGATGCGATATATCCTGCACATGTATGATAATGTCCTAAAAGATCATGTGATTAATAGATATGCGTCAAATTTCATAAGTCTACAAATTTGTAACTTACGGCCAGCATAGCATCTTCCAAAGTGGCCACAAAGCATTCAAACAAACCCGTTGGCAAATCCGACATAAAACCAACCGTGTCCATATAGATTACCTGTAGATTGCAGGGTAAGTTGCCCGCATGCGCTGTTACATCCAGCGTGGCAAATAGTTGGTTACGCGGCTGCAGTGAATCCTCTACAGTGAGCGCCTTTATGAGCGATGTCTTTCCAGCGTTTGTATAGCCAACGACAGCCGCAATTGGATAGTTTTGCTGTTTGCGTTTTTGACGCAAAAGTTGCCGCTGGCGACGCACACCTTCCAGCTCGGTGCGCAATTTGCGCTCCCTTGTACGCAGAATTTCTTTTTGTAAATCGCTTAAAGCGTAGCCCTGGCGACGTGTCTGCGTTGCACTTGCATCCTTTGCCTGTGCCCAAATGTAAGGCAGCTCCGCCATGGCCACCTGTAGACGCGCCTCAGCGCTGGTTGCATGCAGACGCAAGATTTGTATAACCACCGAATAGCGATCTAGCACGGGCAACTGGAATTCCGATTCCAGAAATTGTTTCTGTGCGAAGGAGAGCG
Source organism: Scaptomyza montana (assembly GCA_018904305.1). NCBI lineage: Eukaryota > Metazoa > Arthropoda > Insecta > Diptera > Drosophilidae > Scaptomyza > Scaptomyza montana. The sequence continues at coordinate 1,384,518 of JAEIGR010000001.1, forward strand.
TGCCCTTGCTCACAAACAAGCAGCTGACATGACGCTCCTGGCGGAGTTGAACAATCAGCTCCTTTAGCTCCGCTAGCTTGCCACTGCCAAATAACGTTTTTCGCTCAAGGCTTTCCAGTGGCACTTTTAGTGCTCTTGTCACTTGCCAGTTAGGCAGCGACTGAATCAATGCTGTGGCCTCGGCCAGCTGATCATCGGGTCGAACATCGTCGGGTGTTGTGCGCTTAGCCGACCACTTTACATAGGGCTGCAGGATGAATACGTGCTGCGCCGTGGCAACATCTCTGCTGATGCGCATGGCCCCACCGGCGACCTCGTCGTAGGCGCTGTAAAACAAAGCAATCTTTTGTGAAAACATATGGATATTTAAAGGGCTTATTAAAACTTACCGATCATCTAGGAAACGCATATCACCATTACTAGTTGCCATAGCCCTCTCTTCCCCCTGCTCTTGCTGTCCCGCCTGAATTTGGGCTTCGTAAAAGCTTTTTCGATTGCGAATGCCTTTAACTCCTTGATGTTGTGTGTACTTAAAACGCGATGTTATTTGTGTGCTTGCTGGACGCAGTTCTGCGGTCCATTTGACACGTAAAACTGTACGCAGGAAATTCATGACTTTAACTATTTGAAACAAAATAGAGCTTCTTAATAGGTCTTCTCTTTGAGCACCGTATGTTTGTCTTCAAATGCCATCCACGCAGCTTGACAGGCTTTGGTGCGTGTTGATGTCGTTTGATATGCAATCACAGTTGCTGCCAATGATGATACCAATACGTTGTATTTCGATGGATAGTGTATTTTGGTTTGCACTGCCTTTTGTACAAAATAGGTCCCCGCAAATCCTATAAAAATTAAAAATATTATGCAATTACTTTGACAATAAACAAAATGCTCACCTAAGCAAAATGATGCCAATCCCGTGAAGAGAGCACGTGTCATGCAGTCCAGGTAGCCGTCAAAGCCTGGATGTTTATCGCGCTGTTGATCCTTTAATTGCTTAATATCGTTCATAATAATAATTTATTTGTACATGAAAATTTGATATGAAAACGCAATAAAAGATGCAGCCGGCAATACTATGATGACGATGTGGCAGCTTTACAACCAGCTGTTGGCAGCGCGCATACCTTTTTTTTGTATGACAAGCTACCACACGACAGATTATATTATTTCTATGGGTAGCACTTTTAAGCGACTTTGTCATTCAGTCTGGCAACACTAAAGCGTTAAGTTGTTATTTGTGGCATTATCTCGACATTTTTCTGGATTATGGATGTGGAGAAGATTTGTCGTACCTGCCTAAGTCTTTCGGGACCATTTCTATCCATCTACGATGGTGGCTCCGGCAGCTGTCTGGTCGATATGTTGCGGGAGTTTACTAGGACTCAAGTGAGTCAACATAAAACAATTCAGCGCCAAACTTAATTTATGCTCTTAATTCACAGCCGCGTCGCGAGGACAATTTACCAGGCAGAGTGTGTCTCAGTTGCATTAGTGAAATCAACCACTGCTATTCGTTTAAGCTCAAGTGCGAAAGCTCAAATCGAACCTTGCGACAGCTGCTACCAAATGCGCTGCCTGAGGAGCCTGGATTTGTGGTGGCCAAGCCAGAAGTAGCTACCTTAGAGAAGTCTATGCAAACCAATGAAGTAGAAACAGCTTCAACAGAAGCTCAAACTGATGTGGTGACTACAATGGATGTAGCACACAATACCAGCCTGGAGGATCCAACACCAGTTTTCAATGCAACACAAAAGGAAGATAATGCTGATGAAGAGGAGGAAGAGCAAGAGTACGATTATGAATTTACTGAAGAGCAAGAAACAGATGAAGCACCATCGAAAACTGTTGAACTGTTGCATGAACCCGAACAATCTGTTGAAGCCGTTGCCAAGCAGAAGGAATATAAATATCGACTTGTCAGCAATAGCAACGGGGACACAATTATCTCTCCTGAACCAGTGCCCACAATCGCTCGAAAATGCGCCGCAAAGAAGCTGCACAGAGCGCCAAAGGAAGAGCGCATAACATCGGATCAGCCGGAGACACGCTCAACTACCAAGCGACGTCGAGCTGCTGCAGAACCACAGCTGAAGGTGACAGTTATTCCCACCAATATACCAAAAATTAGCAAAAGTTTCAATGAAACATCATCAACTGAAATTGAGGAGCTTAAGGCAAATTTCCACTGCGATCGCTGCAATGCGGGCTTTGCCCTAGAGAAATCTCTGATTATTCACAGGCGTCAAAACGGCTGCACACATCGCAACTTTAAGTGCAACGAGTGCGAGCGCGTATTCGTCTCACTGGATCATTTAACTGAACATCAGGCGACGCACGGCACTATCATTTGTCAGGAGTGTGGTGTGCGCTACGAGTCCATGGAACAACTGGGCAGGCACATGGTGCAATCACATAAACGCAATCTCCGCAACCAGTGCAACGTTTGTCAGAAAGGTAAGTTCGCGATTAGGATAATAACTGGTCACTGGTCACTTATATTTCCCCGTCCTACAGTTTTTACAATGCTCTCAACGCTACGGGATCACATGCGCATTCATACCGGCGAGAAGCCATTCGTATGCAACGTCTGTGGCAAGGGCTTCACGCAGAATGCAAATCTGCGGCAGCACAAGATGCGTCACTCAGATATCAAGCGTTTCAAGTGTGAACTGTGCAGTCACTCGTTTGTGACTAAAGCGGAGCTGACCTCTCACGCACGTACACACACGGGCGTCAAGCCGTACGAGTGTGAGGTATGTTCATCGAGGTTCACCACCAGCTGCTCTTTGGCCAAGCACAAACGCAAGCATACAGGCGAGCGACCCTATGCCTGTGATCTTTGTCCCATGCGCTTCACGGCGCTTAACGTTCTGAAGAATCATCGGCGGACGCACACGGGCGAGCGACCATTCGTTTGTCCCTATTGCTCAAAGAGCTTTACACAGCGTGGCGATTGCCAGATGCATCAGCGTACACATCAGGGGGATAAGATATACATATGCCCCGTTTGCAGTGAGGAGTTTAAAACGATGAACGATATGCGTACGCATCTCACGAAACACGAACAGGATGACAAGCGAGTGGTGCACTTTGCCCTTCTAAGCAATAAGGAGAATGGCAGTGGGACACTAGAGGAAGCCGACGACGAGTCGGACGCAACCGATATGCTGTAGATGCGGTGTGAATATTTTTCCCTATGGGAATTTATAAATATGCTAGAACTTAAGTTATGCATTAATTAGGCTACACAGCTAATACAGCGGCACAAGGGCTAGAAAGCTTTGTTGTTTTTTTTTCTTTTAGAATTTCCTTAGTCTTTAATTTAAGCTTATAAGTGTAGGTATTAAAATGCTTATGAATCGATATATGCACTTGGTCGTCTTTAGTAGAATTGTCCGAATTGCGCTGGCGACGGTTGCAATGCCGATGTGGATGCTTCCGGCGCGGCAGCAGTGACGGGCAGATTGAGTGGTGCGCCGCTAGTCAATGGCGGATCGCCTTGAAACCAATTGACAAGCTCATGATGCGCACTTTGGACGCATTTGCGCTGATCGGCAATCAGGTTCTCTGAGTATTTTACATGGTTCGCATATGCATCCTTTTCGTGCTGCACATCCTTTGACATCCGATGCAGATCCTTTAGTATCGCCGAACCCCATAGTTGCACATGTATATCAGGTATTTTACTAGCCAATTGCATCGCCGGTGTCACCATATTCATGCTTTCCTTGGAGTTGCCTATGCTTAGGAACACATGCGAGAGCAGAACAAGTGAGCAGCTGGTTAGCCGATTTAAGTCTTCCGCATTGGCCATTTTCAGTGTTTCGCGCAGAAAACGTCTGTATGGATAAGAAATATAATTAGTGAAGATCGACAATATGATTTTTATTTTGTACTCACTTTGCCTCATGGAAGCTATTCTTGTGGAAGGCATGTAGTCCCTGAACATAGTAAAATCCGCCCATTAGCGCCTGACTGCTATAAGTGTGCGTATTTTCTGTGGATACAGCGTCCAGTATTTGCTTGAGATCTGCATCGCGTTTTGTGCGCAGATAAATGATGGCCAGATTGAGATTTGCAAACAGTTTGAGATCCCGTTCGCTTGTTTCGTTCACACATACCAGAAACTGTCGTTCCGCGTGGTCAAAGAAGCTCGTGGACATGGAATACAGACCGATTAGGCAATGCAGCTGCGCCGAGTGCCGCTTGAGGAGACTGCGATGCGGCAACGATAGACAAACATCTCGCGCAGCAGCAATCTCGCGTATGGCTAGTTCACGATTGCCCATGACCATGCGGCACATGACAATGTGCTCGAGCAGGATGACCTTAAAGACGGATAATATGGATTTGTCCTCTTGCAGTTTGAGCTTTTCGATTTGTGTTAGCGCCTTTTCTGTGTACTTTTGTGCCTTATCCATGTAGCCGGCCATCATGGAATGGGATACGGTGACCAGATAGACGAGAACATATAGTTGCTCTTTCGGCAGCCAGACGAACATTTCTAGTTGATTGCCTCCAAAGATACTCTCATCACTGGGCCAATTGGGTGCCATAATCGTTTGTATCGACATTTGTAGCTGCTTTAAACTAGGTTTTACCGTCTTGACCTGTCCTAATGCCAGATAGTAGCACACTTGTAGCACCAGAAAGAATACCTTAAGATACTCCTTTTGATGCGGATTTGGTATGTTGTTATCGATAATCTGACCAGCCGAGTTAAGCAACGCCAAAACATCGTTCGTCTTGCGCTCAATCATTAGGATCATGGCGCGTGAGAGTAGAAAGAGCACTTTCAGGTAGGTGGCGCCCGCCTCTTCCGCTGACTCCGCACCCACCGCCAGCAGATCACTGGCTAGCGAGTACTCACGATCGTTGGCATGAATTTGGGATAGCTGCAGCAGCAATTTACAATGCCAGTAGACATTGTTTTGTGATAGCTCGACCGCTCGTCGTAACATTGCCTTAGCGTGGGGGCTCTGCTCCGTTTTTAGGTGAAGCTGTGCGAGCAGTGAGGCTGTGTCAAATTTGACGTCATCAAAGTTCATTAGCGGCTCGGAAATACTCCACGCCTGCTCCAGATGACGTCGCGCCAAATCTATGTTACATGTATAAGCCATTAGAATTTGGCCCATTTGCAGGTGTGTGCGCGCTTCCACCTAGACAAAATGTAAAAATCCAAATGTATTATGGAAGTATGGTCATTTGTTTTTGACTTTCACTTGAACTTACCTTGGATGGCGGCTGAAAAGTGAAGAGCGCCTGTAAACATTGTATGCACTTTTTGATATTTGGCGGTTGGGAGGTACGAAAGTATTCGGCAAGTCCGAGTAGCGATATATAGCAGGCATCCTGTGATGCTGCTGTGGTGTTTGCAACACTCATTGCGTTTAATAACTACGAAAATCGGCTTCGTTTTGTTTATCGCGTAATTTTTGTTGTTGTTGTTCTTGCTGCGTGGGTTAATGTGGTGGTTAATTAGTGTTGGTAAATATGGTAGCGCATTTTTGCGCTATACACTATCGATAAGTTATTGCGATGTATTAATATGAAATAGAAAATATTATACTTTGCTACCAGACACGATTTTATCCAAATAATATTTGCAAACTTTTTTGTTTCCATTTATATTTTCATTTAAAATAAATTATTTATAAACAATACACAAAATTTTAACAATGTGGAGTACCACTACTTTCAACACCCACATATAGTAAATCGATGAGTGCTATCGAATACAATTGTGCCGATCCGTCAAAATATTACCTGAGTCGCGCTCAGCAATAAGTTCAGTATGAAACTTTAAGCCGTCGAAATAAGTTGTGCTTCTGAGTGCAAGCAAAGCGAAAAGATCTTATCAAATAAAAAGGTAAAAGAGCCTCTACGATTTCATTGCATTTGTAATAAAAGTTCATAGTTTTTTTGTTTTTTCAAGACGAGGGCTCTGCACTTATGATTATCATTATTATTTTTGCAATTTTCTCGTAATAATTTTGCATAATGATCTGCAACACTTAAGCCTCGCCTCGTTTACGCCAGTAAATAGTGATTTTTGCAATTATATTAAGCCAATTTTGATATTGTTGTTGTGACACGCAATCGCAATGCGTTATCGTTATTTAAATTTAAATGAATTTATTACTGGCATTGGTATTGACGATTACATATACATATTTATAATAAATGGATTTACCCTGACTCAAAGATAACCGCATGAGCCCGCGGGGCGCGTCATGAAATTCCATTGAATATTTAAATAGAGCCATCTAATCAGTGCAAAATATAAATCGTTAATACTATAATGTTCAAAAAATGACACTCATTAAAATGGTTTTATTGTTTCCCTGTGTCAAAATTAATTAGTTGCATGTACATGGCAAAGATTATGCATTGTTCAATCGTTCAATAACGCTTTGCGTCAAATACTTAAGTTGTTGGAAATTCCCTGGAAACAAGTTGTTATTGTGGTTTGCCTTTTATTTATTTTTTGCCAGTATGGGTAGCGCAGGCGCGCATGTAGACTACGCGTATGTGTTGGTAAACTGCAAACATAAATATGAGTGAGCAACGAAAAAAAAAAATTAAAGAAAAAACCAATTACAAAATCGCCAATACAGGGTCAAGAAAGCGCGTAAGCAATTCATGAATCACGCATATTTACAGTGCACGCAATTGTGTGTATGAGTGTAGACAATAAACCAGTTTCAAATATGTTAATTTTGGGGTCTTGGGGTTTAATCACGCAACTGTGACGTCGTGCAGTCAGCTGCGAAAGCCGACGAAAAAAAAGAAGACAAAGCCGCTCATTTTATGCTTAGCCGATTGCACAGCAACAAAAACAATAAGCAAACAAAAACAAACATCCAACAAGCATTGTTGTTGCAAAAACGAGTGCAGACATACTGATAAACTTTCACTTTTTGTCGTCAGCTTAAGCGAGCGATGTTGCAATTGCTGTAAAATAAGCCATAGCAGCTTTGGGATCTTCGCAACGGTGAGTTTGCTTTTAGGGATTTAAATGACGTGCGCTCGCTGCATAAATTTGCCGGCTTAGAGCTTTTGAATAAATTTCATAAACAATGTTATAAACAAACGATCTTCATGCGTGTCGAATACTAATTAATGCTATACAGAAACAAGTTTGCAATATTTCACTAGAAAACATTAGAGTTTAATTTATCAAAACTTGACATGTTTAAAATAAATACTTATAGAATTGGTGAAGTGTTGCCAGAGACATTTTGATTATGTTTTCTTTTTTGAATGTAGATTACACGATACGATCTCAATGGCTACACCGACTTAGCTTGTGTCATAATAAAAATATATATATTTTTTTTTTTAAATGCCGATTAGCCAGATTTTGTGTCATAATACGCTTCGCACAAGGTCTTGACACTGAATTCCGTTCACGTATCATTTGGCAGGGGTGTTGACACCGATCTTGTGTAGCCAGCCACATTCAATGTCACTAATACTGTCGTATCTTAATTTGATTTCTACAGAGAATGAAGGTGTGTCTTTTACTAGTGGCACTGTTGCCGGCGCTGTTAAGCGCCGAGTTTTGTGGCATTCAAACGGATCCCATCATGTCGACAATTCGTCCCAATTTGTATCGCGGCCAGCAGGAGTTCTCTGTGGCTATGCTGGATGCCATACGTAAAGCGACACCAAGCGAAAATGTCTTCTTCTCGCCCTACAGCACCTATCACGCACTGTTGTTGGCCTATTTTGGAGCTTCTGGCGAAACGGAGCAGGAGCTAGCTAAAGCACTTCGCTTGAACTGGGCGTCTTCCAAAGAGGAAGTGCGCAGCGCCTATCGCCTGGAGAAACAATCCCGTACTGTACGTGCCAAGACAATGCCGTTAGAGTTTTCTTCGGCGGATCGTATGTATTTCGATGATCAGGTGAAGCTAGCAAGCTGTTTGGATGCGCGACTTCATGACGAGATTGTGCAGCTAAATATCAGGGATAATGTAGAGGAGACAAGACAGCAGATCAATGCATGGATTGCCAATATAACACACAATCAAATCCAGGACATGATATCCTCCGGCGATATTGATTCCCGCACACAATTGGTACTGGCCAATGCTGCATACTTCAAGGGTCAGTGGCTGAGTCGCTTTAATGCGGAAAAAACCGAAAACATGACCTTCTACACGTCCAGCGAGAAGATTTCGTTTGTGCCAATGATGAAGCAAAAGGGTAATTTCCTGCTGCATCCAGATGAGCGACTAGGCGCCCATGTGTTACAGCTGCCCTATCGCACATCCCACAATGAAGATGACGAAGAGTCTGAAATATCAATGGTTATTATACTGCCAGCTTTCGCAAACGACGCTCTGGAACAAGTGCTGGGCAAGCTGAATGCTGATACACTGGAGGCAGCATTAAAGGAAGCATCGCCTCGTGAGATTGAAGTCACCCTGCCCAAATTTGAGTTTGAACAGCGTATGGAACTTGTGCCCGTAAGTGTGATTTTTACAAATCCAACTCCATAAACTTAATATAAACTTATCCTCTTACAGATCTTGCATCAAATGGGCGTCAGTAAGATTTTTGAAAGCAGCGCCAGCTTCATGGATTTCAGCACCGACCAGAACATCAAATTCGGCGATGCCAAACACATGGCCAAAATCAAGGTCGATGAGGAGGGCGCCACTGCTTCAGCAGCAACAGTTCTGGTCAGCTTTCGTTCAGCTCGTCCCGTTGAGCCAACCAAATTCGAGTGCAATCATCCATTTGTTTTCCTGATCTATGATCACAAATCGAACGCTGTTCTGTTTGCGGGCATCTATCGCGATCCCAAGACCATGAAATAATGGATGGCTATCCAATAACAAGGCTTGTGTCAATGCCAGTGCTGTGTGCGTGTGTTTGTGACTCTTTTAATAATCTAATTAACAATTCTTAACCAAATTCTGTCTCGAATAAATTATGTGTATAATAATTTAAATAAACAACTATAAAAAGGTATTTGTTATTTATATCTCTTTTCTTTTTAAGTAAACATTGCTACATTAATAATAAAATAAGGAATTTAAATGAGCTAGTATTTAGAGGAGCTTAGGCAACCTAGTTAACAAGCACGCTTATATACAAGAAACAATTTTAATACTTACATAAAGAATATAATAATAAGATTGGCTTTTTGGTGAATAATAATAGGCAAGCGAAAGTGTAGAAATTTTACAACAAACTTGGTTTGTTATTAGCTTTAGCAAAAAGTACTAAAGCCACTTTGGGCAAACAAGCGGTGCTCTCTCTATAAATTTACCCAAATAGAATAACAATAGAAAAAAAGGTTATAGTGCCTTTTGCTCCTCAGAAACTACAACTAAAATTCATAATAATTCTTCTTAGGAGGGGGCGGTCGTCATCAACAACAGGCTGGTGTGCAATCTATAGATGTCATTCGGATAGATTTATAAATCATCCGGTGGCATAGCAACTGCATAGATGGCAAAGCCTATGAATACAATGCCACCCACAATAGTGACAGTGCGCACCGAGATTTTGGAAGCCACGAGACGACCACCAATCACAGCCAAGCCAGTGCAAATGCAATGGCCGAGAATGCCGCCACAAATAACGCCGTAGATGTCCTGCAAAACCAAATGAAAAGTTAACTATTATAACTACTAGTTAGGAAATTATTTGGGACCGACCTTGCTGGCAGCTAGAATGATAGTTGTCAATTGGGAGCGATCGCCCCATTCGGCAAGGAAGGTCATTGTAAAGGCTTGGGCAAGAATGCGCATTGTGAAATAGGTGGCGCCACGACGTTGCACCTTATTGCGGCGTCCACTCTCCGGATCATGCACCAACGCAGCATTAACATCACGATCCAGCTGTAATCAAAATCAAATGTCAAAATTATTACACAGAAATTTATATAATTTCATTTAGTTTGCTGTCAACAAACGGAGGTGAAGTATGTGTGCAAAAAAAATATTTAAAAACAGCGAAAGGAACTTGTACAATTGGTAGTTAAAAATGTTTAAGACAAATACATATCAATATAAAAACAAACGGTCACTTCAAAACAGAACAGCTTAAGATTAAAAACATGCAAACAATTGTGATAAGAGTGTTTCTTTGATGTATGCAAGTAATTGGATCGATATGGCAACGGCATAAACTAAATGCAACAATGCGAAATGTTTAAAATGAAAAAATAACGAATAACGCTTGTGTTAAATAATATATGTTGTATAAAATTAAAGTGTTGTTGTATAATGACTAAGTGCGTGTTATTTTGTTTGTTAAAAAAGCAAGTGAAACGTAGATGAAACAACAAGAGTTTTTTTTTTTGTTGCCTGATCTCTAACCCGTGCTTTAATCTCGCCCTCCTCGTTGCCATTCAAACTATGCATGCTATCTTGTGCGGCTAGTGGGGCACGCGGCTCCACTTTGCCAGTTTCGGCATTTAATTCGTCGGAAGCCTTTGGATTGTTGTTGTTGTTGCGTGGGCTATCACAATTGGTTTGTTCGGTCTGGTTTGATGAGGCGATCGATGCCGAGTGCGCCGGACTGGCATGGTAGGAAGTCATTTTCAATTGTTCCACAACACGTCCACCATCCTTGAGTATCACTTCGGATTTATGATAGTCCACATCATTGCCAGTTTTATCACAGGTCGGTTGTTTAACATTAGTTGAGTTATTGGTGGTATCGTTATTATTATTGTTGTTGCTGGTTGGCTTGCGCTGACGATGCTGCATCTCGGTGCCATTAATTGAATTGGATTTTGACAAAACGCTGACTGAGCCTTGACCATGAATGAGCACTTGATCGTGTACATCCTCTTTGTCCGAATTGCTGTTCTTGCGCTTAGTGTCGGAATCATCAAATTTGCGGGTCGCTTTGCGCAAAAGCTATCAGTTTTTATAGGTTTTAAGTAGCGTTGCATGTTTGACACGCACGGTAAATAGTTTCAATTTTGGGATTGTGAAAGAAAGAATAATTAAATTTGACATTAGCTAAGGTTTGTATTACAAATCACAGAGACAATAAATGTTTGCTCTTCCAATTTATTTTCTGGAAAAATGTTTGTATTTGCGGATAAGCAGCTTTCAAAACTTTAGAATTTTTTTTTAGTATGTTTTGATTTTTTATTTTTATATGCTTTTCTTTTACACTTTATGGCGCAGACGTGCAATTAGTCACATAGGCGAAGGTGTGCTTGTTTGTGTTTAAAATAAAAGAAAACAAAGCGCGTCAAAAGGCACTTAAAATATAACAGTAAAGTTTACGTATGGAGGTGATCGATTAGTTTTGAAAAAAATCGATTGCTCCTGTTTCGGCAAAATTTAAATAATAACTCATTGTTAGTAGATTTGATTTACAATAATCAATTGTTCATAATAAAGTGAAAATAAGCATGCATTTAGCTGTAACTAAATTTCGAACATTATAGTATGAGAAGTTTTGCATTTCGTGTTTGAATAGTGTTTGTTTGTTTCTTTGTGTTTGTGAGACAGTAAATGAGTTAAAACTAAAGAAAACAAGAAAATACTATGTGAACTATAAACTTAAGGCAAACTTGTCCAAGATCAAATGAAGTGATCGCCTTGTCATTTGTTTGTGTGTTGTGTCAAATGTGACAGCGTTTAAAAATATAAAATATTTGCTAAAATTATATACAACCAATTAAGCGTAGCTAGTGTTAAGAATAGCGGAAAATATTATTTAAAAAAGCATGGGTAAGAAAAACAAAATGTTACGTTTGATTTTCAACTACAACTACAGCCAAAAACATGTACTAAACTATAAAGAGCAGTTTATATTGAATTTCGAGCTTACCTCATCCTCACGCTTGCGCAGATCGCTTTGGACCTCTTCGAGCTCCTCTTGGGCATCGGTTGGTTTCATTTTGTAACCATCATACAACATTTTTAAACCGAATATTAAAAATAATGCAGTAGAAATATAATACGTATAAAGCTGTCGAAAGATAAGTTAACAAGTTGGTTAGTATATGCTAATTTCAATTAATATATTTTTATGGTTTTTGTACCTTAGGAATAAAGTTTGCTGCCAAGCCGAATACGCATGAGAGAACCGTCATAAGGGCCAAGGCGGCAATGGCACCGCCAAAGACAATCAAACGCGGGTGGCGCATAGCCATTATGGCAGCAATAAAGAAAGTCTTATCGCCTAACTCTGTTAATAATATAACAGAGATCGATGCAGTAAACGCATCGACAAACGTGCCCTTTTTCTTAACATCTCTTTCCTTTTCCGACAGTTTCTCTTCTATTCCATTTGCTTCCGTTGCTAGTTTCAATATTGGCTGTTGCTCCACATTCTAAAAAATAAATAGTTCATTGATTGGGTTTACTTAGTACAAAATCAAGATCGCATACCTGTTTAATATCGGCTATTATGGCAGCATTCTCGTCTCCATCGGGATTCGATTCTGCCGCACATATCGTGGAGAATGTGAGTACCACCATTAATGCCATTGCCATGTGCCATTTGGCTGTTCGCTTCAGGTATACATTATGTCTGGTCGTTTGCCAGAAATATGATTGATTTTGTGACATCTTTGTAAGTGTGTGTGTGTCTATGTGTGTCTGCTGCCTTTAAAGCCGCATACAAATCTTCGATTCGTTTAGTACCCTCGCAATTTGTTAAACGTGTCCAATTCGTCTGGCTATCTAAAATGAAATGAGTTGCTGCACTTTAATCGCTGTTCTCTCAACACAAAAATAACATAAGAACAAAAAAAAATATACATGCACGTAAAACTAATCAGTTAGAGCAAAGTATACCCGCCGCACAACTATTTGTATAAGGCAAACATAACGTAGTCTGTGTTGAACAAGCAAATCTGGCATGGCAAATCTTAAAATCAGTCCAACCGCCAAAAAAAATTATCTGGAGTGTATATAAGAGCGGCGAGAACGCGTCAAGTACCGCTGCATGATTGAGCCCTAAAATGGTCAGTCCAAGGTAGATAACAAAAACAAAACAAGTCAATACAACATTTAAGCAAAATTTTAAACACCATACAAACATCAAGTCGGTCAATGCGCGTGTCGACGTAAAATCTGAAACTATTGATTAGATAAAAAAAAATCTACAGAAATTGGTTGATTTTTGCCACCACGAAACTAAGATACCCTTAGCCATTGCATTCAACGTTGAGTGGTATTATTGATATAAAAACATAGAGCTTTTTTAAGTTGAATTCTATAATATATAATTTATATTTTTTCTACCAGTTCCAACCTTTAAGGTGTATCTTTGTAAACAGTTAGATATTTATTTTTCTTTATCTGTATATATCTCTTGACAAAGTCAATAGACCATTAAATTTTATAAGATAGAAACCACTTAATACTCCTACGTGACCACTGACACACAAGAAAAATATTTTTGCTGCGTAAACACATGTTCTGTATGGTATATAGTATGCTATACAGGTATCCCTCGTGTAACGCGGTACTTCTACAACGCGTGTTCGATATAAAGAAAATTATAAAAATCAGTTTTAGTATAGTAAGTCTTCTATAACGCGATTCACTAAATGCGGAATTTTTCTGGAACGTAACCACCGCGTTATACGAGGGATACCTGTATTTATTTCTTGAATGTTAATGAACACGTGCTCAAACAAAATTGCGTTGATCATACATAGTATTTGCAATACTGAAACAAAATGCTCTTCGTTATTAAAGTTACAAAGTTTTTGCACTGCATGGAGATAAGTCTATCGTGTTGTTTGTACGACTAGATTTATATTAATGATAAAAATAAATTAAAAATATTAAACCCGAGTGCAGTATTGCGTTTTAGAACTAATCATAAAAACTCAAATCATATTTCCAGTTTATTTATTTTGCCCAAGGTGGGGAACTATAATTATACTCAGAATTGTATTAGCTACAAGCTTATATATATAAGTACTGCTTATTTATTTTTAACTACAGAAAATAATCTCAATTATTAGATAGAAATTTTGCTCTCGATGTTCTTTTCTTTATGTACTTCCCAGTTGTTTCACATAAATCTTCTTTAGCGGTTTTGGGATTCTTTATTGCTTTTTTACGCCACTAGTTCATAAATATGTGCACAATAAATAGCAGATTTTTTTGGGCGCACTTGAAAAGCTACACTAAAACCGCAATTAAAAGATGTTAGCCTAAAAATAACTACCTAAGACAGAGACAGAAGCAGCTGTTTTTACTTTTAATTGTTATGACGTGACAGCGAACGTAAAATGAAAGGTAGCGATTGATAAGGGGGAACACTACGCCAAACGTCAACAACATTGTTAACAATATTTAATGAACAATAAATAGAATACTCAAACAACAATATGTGTTTGTATTCTACACAAAAATACTGTAGATAAAAACTATTTTTTACTTATATAATTGCTTTGCAAAACTGTGACAGGGAGAACAGCAAAAACAATAAATGAAAGGCAAGTCTGCAGCTGACCAGACCGCCCAACAAATCAATTGACCGTTTCATTTCGTACGCTTAACAGTTGTTAATTATACCCTATAACAATAGGTTTTAGTTGTTTAAAGCTGCCTTTGTATTTCGCCAATCGATAGTTTTACTTTGATTTTTATGATTTTGCAACATACGTTTGTATTTAACAGGGGAAAGTATGTACGCATATTTTTATTTTTTTCTTATGTCCAGGGCATCTCATAGTCGAGCACATTAAAATTCAATCATATTAAATGTTGATTCATTCAATTATTTTAAATGTGTATTTATTGCACTGCTAAACAACACGAACAACTTTCAGAATTTATCTTGTTCACGTTATTGTGAATATTTCCACTTGCTGACATTGATTTTTGTTTCCCAATATATTTATACATATGTAATGTGTATATACAAACATACATACAAATGTTTATTTTACGTTTATTTTTGTGCGCACAAACAAAGGCATTAATAGCGCTGCCTGGTTGGCTGTTTCGAGCTGAATATTTCCGTCTATGTGGCATGCCAATATTTATATTTTTAATATGTATAAACGAATATAAGTAAATGTATAACTTTATTTGTTGGAACACATATATATTGCTGTTTGTTTTCACATCACAACTAATATGTTAGTTTGCTTTTTTTTAAGTTATACTTTTCTCACACCACTTGTGGCATCACTAACATCGCGCCGCTGACGATAGCAAAATTAGTTGTTTTGCAACATAATTAAGCGATTTTCAAGTACAAACACTGTCCGTTATACAAGAAAGCATAATGCAACAAAAACACAAATAAATAACAGTAAATTATCAATTAAATAATAGGTTTTAAAGCAATATTTGAGACACGTTCTTACATAGCCAGAACACTTTTTGTTAGTGATGCTAATAATTCGATGGCTAAAAGTATCGATATATAAAACATTCTGAATTGCTTGAGTATACAAAGCGCTCCTAAGCGCAAAAATGCTCAACGCAAAAAAAAAGCGGTGTGCAGATGTAGACTGTTATATTCAATTAATAGAATTTTATTTCTACAGTCGGCCTATTTATTAATCCGAAATTTTGTTCTCTATCAAGCAGTGCATTTGAAATTAATTACAACTAACCCACTTTATTTTTTTTTATCTTATCGTAGGTATTTTATATTTTCGAACCAAATGTAACACGCGAAATGTGTTTGCCTTTGACTTTTATCTATGAGTGCTCCAGCTCAAACATAGAGGCAAAGTAGTCAAATATGCAACATAGGTCTTACTTTTATCATTAAATGAAGGCAACCATTACTTGTTCGTTTATGTTTTAATGCATACAGACACAAAGGGCGCACGTATAAAAATATGAAGTAATACACGAAGCTAACAATAAAATGGAAATTAAATAGTCATAATACAAGCTATAAGGCATTTGGTTTACAGTTTTGGAATGCACCGATAACATTAATAGCAACACTCCTTGCTGCTTACAATAAATACTAAATACAATGCAATAAGTATACAAAGGCCTCGCTTAGGAAACGTTATGTGTAGATGCATCTAGAGCAGATCGTGGATTTTATTGTTGCTGCTCGCCGTTAAAATCTTCAGCTTTTGTTGCCTTTTGATCTTCTCGAGCACACCTGCTAATGATGCTGTTGAAGTGTTTGTGCAGCCCATAGCCAAACAGACGCAGTGGTCCAATAAGTGTGGCGTGCAGCAGATTAGTAAAGAATCCATCCCATGGAATAAGAGCACCACCTAGTATCGATAGCAGCCAGCTTTCAGCGCCAACGGTAGAAATAAATTTGCCTTTCTATTAAAGATAAAATTATGTTGTGTTCATTGATTTACATTTCCTCAAACCAAAATCTTGCATTAGCTCACCAGCGCATCCTTTAGTATTGCTCTCGCCATAACCTCCGGCTCAATGAGACCACCACTACCGGAAATAATTTTTGTTTCACGCGGCTTCGACTTCTCCTCCTGCTCAAACCCGGGAGTATTAGTGTCGCAGGGCAGCGCCAATGTTACAGAAACGCCATGTGGCCGCGACTCCATTGCAATCGTTTCGGCCATGGCTCGCAAAGCGAACTTGCTGGCCGAGTAAGGACCGTAGCCGTAAATGCCAAACATGGCTGCCATCGAGGAGGTGAGCACTATAATGCCATCGCCAGACTTCTTCATCTTTGGCAGGACATAGCGGGTGCAATTGTAACTGCCAAAGAAATTTACATTCATCAGCTTATGCACGTCTGCAACGGCGACTTCCTCAAATACTCCACAGATAGCCATGCCAGCGCAATTGATCATAGCATAGATATCGCCAACGCTCTCCTCCAAATCACCCAGGACACTTGCCACCTGCTCGTAGTCGTCACTAATGTCGAGGCTGCGATGTTGAAATTTCTGTTCTGGTGTCTGGCGGATGACTTCCATTAGAGCGACAGCGCCACCTGTGGCGTGCAACATGCAATAAAGGTGAGAGTTTCGGTGAAAATTGCCAGCTAGTTTTTCGTGTTTTTCTTTTCGACCACTTACGCAGCATTTTATCGTCGCGTGCAATTACTGTAACATTTGCACCTTTCATGGCGCACTCAACAGCAAGGCAGAGTCCGATGCCCTTGGAGCCACCGGTAATAACCACATGCCGGCCGACAATGCTCTTTTCTCGCTTGCCAGTTACAAATATGAATATTAGAATATGGACTATAATCGCAATTCCCACGCACAAAACAACTTCCCAGCTCAGCTCCATTGCTAATTGTGTCTCTGATTAGATTGCCGCTGAAAGATGGTGAAGCGATATTTGATTATAGCCATCGACTCTACTATCGATAGATATTGAAGCACGAAACAATGCGTAGGCGCAAAGTGTGAAATGTTGCCAGACAGCGTTTAATTCGAAAGTTGTACAAATTTTTGAATTTTTTGTTTTCATTATTTGCATAGAATGGCAAATCCATTACTTTTTGCTTATAAATAGTTTTCAACATATTTATTTACGTTGCGTGTATGCTAAACCACTGACAGTTTATCATATGCAAACTTTCCAATGAGCGAAAAACAGCTGTCAATTGAGACGCCTTGCCCCGGTGCGCTGCTCAACTTCCAAGCGCTGCGTCAACTCCAACGCCGACGCTTTGGCTTCACTTAACGGCGATTTTCAACCACTTTTTATTTTATGTGAAACAAAACCCGACCACAGTTGCCAGCGCACTTTCAGCTCAGTCGTGTACGTAACGTCGTCGAGTTGCAAACGTTAGCGGTAAAACATAAAACCTTATTTGGGCCCAGTAGCAGCAGCAGCAGCAGAAGTACCAACAGCAGCAGCAGCGGTGCATTCAAAGCTAAAAATTTAAATGTGTGTTTAGTGTTAAGTAAATTTACGTAGTGTAATCTCTCGAGTAAACGCCAAATGTAGCGCTCCACTGCACGCTAATGGAAAATTAGTGCAGCAAGAAACAAAAAAAAAAAAGAAAAGAAAAGTTAAACACAACCAGTGCAGCGTAAAGCGGCAAAAAGTATTGCATACCAAACGGCTGCCATGAAAAATAGATATCGATTTGCTGGTGGGACTATGGCTATTTCTGTGGGTGCACACAAAACAAAATTGTTTATCAAATTGCCAGAGTTGCCAGCGAATTAGGCTACAGAAACTTGTAAATTATGCATTAATTGGCTCAATTGTGTGACATTGTATGTGTGTGTGTTGGTGTGCGTGTGCTTGTGTGTGTATGTATGCGTGTGAATTACTTAGACGTATATTGCGCTGTGTGTGTTCGTATGTGTATGAGATCATCATTATAACGGCACTTGCCGTCGCCTGCGGGTATGCAATACTTCTTTTAACGTCCGCACTACTTCTTCTCCCACTACTTTCCACAGCTGCGGACCTAAAACAAAAATATAAAATCGAATCTAGCTTAGTATATAACAGTACAAACGCACTTACTTTGCAACGCATTTACAAGGAGCGTGTGCGTTTAAAGAGAGAGCGAGAACGAAAGGGGCAGAGTGAGTGACCGAGAGCGGCACGCGTTTGTATATAAGTGTATGTGTTAGTACGGTTGTTGCGCCTAAGAGTTGACAAAGAGAACAAAAAAATATTGAAAAAATAACAAATATAAATAATCTGTAAACCGCGCGCGTGTTTATTTGTATTTTGATCATTTGGTTCGACAACAACAACAAAAGCAGTTCCATATGATTGGCTCATTCTGGAATCTGTGCAGAGCGTGCCCATCAATGCCGGTTGACAAGGTTTGTACCCTTTAAACATACACGCTAACTATTCCAAAAAAATATCCTGAAGACATCTCAAATAGCTGGTTATAGCTTGCAGCTTCTTAACCCACTTACATTATTTATATATATGTACTATTTTTGTCGCTGGAAAATCGGTTGATTTATGTGCGACATATTTTTATTTTTATTGCGACACAAGTGGGGAAGCGTGCATTGAAGGGTGCATTGAAGGGTACAGACAAAATGGGGTGACTGCCTAGAATTTATGACTTTGCTTGTGAGGGTGTTGCACTGCTGTGGGATTATATCATGGGATTAAGGGCAAAATATATTTGATTTCAGAAAATTGAAGACAACAAATTTCCGGAGAAAATAATTTAAATCACTTATGTATATGCAAATATTTGTCATTAAGTGCGCATTAAAGTCATTGAGACATATGGTAGGAATTTTTATACTAATGATATTGCGTCAAGAAATTAATATTTTCTCATTTAAATTGATTATTTTTAATATTGATAAATGTCTGGTTTAACATTTTTTTAATTCATATATTTGAGGCATTTAATTTTGTTATATAAAATTATTTATCTTTGTAACACTAAAAACTTTCTATCGAGACATGGAAAAATTCTACAGAAAATTGAATTTTATACACTGTCCATATTATTTACCAGCTTTCAACGACAATCCTTGAAGTGTCATAAGAAAAAGTTAGCAGAGCAAGCATGCAATACTTCTACAAAAATAAAAATAAAAATATGAAGTCAGAAAATAAGTAACAAACCTGCTGTTGGCATAGAATAAATTAAAATCCATTACGCTCGACACCACCGTCCGCAATGGGACAGACATGGCAAAAAAAAAAAAAAAAAAATCAATAGGCATATGGTAGGTAGTGGCCCAACGGAGTGTGTGTATCCAGATCCGCTAGCTAGCAAGGGGTCGGCTGGGCAGACAGAAATATACAATTCAAGCACGATTCGTCTGCTCAGCCTTCCAGTTTTTTTTGGCTTAGCATGTTTTGAGTGGCAGGTTGGTTTGGTTTGGTGGGTTTGTCACTTTGCAGAACAGCTGATTCATCAAAATCGAGCTGCCGCAATGCTTTTTACGCTCTGACTTCCTGTCACAGCTGTTGGAAGAGAACGCGCGCATGTGTACAAGAGCGGAGAGTACTGTGTGAAAACAGAGAGTACTTAAAAAAGAGAAAGCGACAGAATGAGTGAGAGAGAGCGAGCGGCGTCTGCCGGCTTTTAATAGCTTCAGATGGTGCTGTTGTTGCGGCCATATGACGTGCAAAGGAAAATTGTCTTGCGGTATTACATCAGAGCAGCGCAGCCCAAACTTTTATTGCGCCATCTCTTTTACCACAGGCGTCAATTTAAATACAGTGCTCGCCAGGAATCTGGGCACAATTAAAAATAAAAATTGCAATTTATGAAATAATTTTTAAATGATTTCATTGAGGAGTTGCTCTAAAATTAGCCATTCGAAAGTATGCTACGCTTTGTATACTTAAGTATTTGAATACTCTTCGAGCGAGTACTGTAGGGACAATAACAACTAGTTTGTCTTTAGCTGGGCGCCAGTTTGTCGTGCTCCTGGCATGTGGCTGCTTTTTTAGCTTATCGATTCGTCTGACATGTTGTTGGGCTCTTAGTCACTCGCTACTTATACACACATACACAGGCATACATATCAACGAATCAGCTGGCGACGCCCATCACAAAATGCATTGCCATTGTTACACTTATCTAATGTAAATGCAGCCCACTACGCAGGCACACTTGTTGTTATTGTTGCCTGTGCACGTGTCCTTTGTTCCACTGCGTGTGCTATACAGAATGTGCTCTATCGGTCCTACCATCATCAATATGCACATTGTGGCCAAAAGAGACAGGCATTGTTCTATGCAATGTGCCACTCGATTGTGTGTATTTGTTAAGCCGGCCTTAAGCCCCACTACCATATGGTCGAGTATTTATGGCATGCTCGTTAACATTGCTGAACTCTTTTGGGGCATTTGTACACGTGCTGGCATTTAAGGAAAGAACTTGCTCGTCGCAGTATGCTGCAAAGTGTGGGTTGCCTATTCAAACAAGCTGCTTGGTTAAGGTTGCAAATTTAGTTAAATTTTGTTAAGTTAAAATAAAACAACATAAGAAAGCATAAAAACTAATCTAAACAATTTCCATAAGGCTTTTATCACTTCACAGCACTGTACCAAATAAACGTTTTCAACTTTTGTATACATAATTGAAATACTTGCATTTCATTTCATAGTTCAATTGGCTGCATTCTTGGACCCAAGCAATGACAAAATGCATTTCTATTGTTCAGCATTCAAATCGCGTCAGCTAAGCAGTTTGCACTCCAGTTGACCACTGAAATTTTCACATCTTCTCCGAAACTACCCCACGTTTCCAACGTCCAACGGCTTTCCTATCTCCGACGAACTAGTAGCGAAAACCATAAGGGAACCCCGAGGCAATTGCACAAAGCGGCAGCCGCAGACAAAAAACCAAAAGCGGAAATGGGAAGTTTACTCAAATTGTGTGGCCAATCTCCATGGATTATAATACAGCAGAGCATAGTGCAGCGTCGAGAGCATTAGAGAACTTTTATAATTATTTTTGGTCAGCTGTTTGTACTTGTTTCTTTTTTATATGCATTCAATGAATAATCAACCAAGCGTGACTCTTGAGAAGTTTGAAGTGATATTTTGCAGATATTTGTTACAAAAATTTATGCAAATGTAAATGTAACGGTACAGTTTGAGGCAGTGCTTGTTTCAAACTAAAACAGTGCTCGAATGAGTTACAAATTCGCAAGATGAAAAAAACATTCTTTTCGAGCTTATCTACTTTAAATTTCTATTTCTGCAAGCTCAAACTTAACTCAACTTTACTATAACACCGCTAGCATAAATTTTCAATATACATTAAAGAAAAATTTATTTCGCTGAAAGTTATACGAAAACTTTTCATATTTATTGGGTTTTGTTGTTACTTGTCACAGAGGCTGACAATTTTTGCTTTTGGCAAGGTAAATTTAATTGGCATAACAATATGTGCAGACATGTACGGACTTGCCTTGTATGCCAACGAAACTGTACAATTGGCATTTTTTCGGCATGCACACAACCGAAATAAAATTATAACTGTGTTTTATTTTGCTGATTGCCTTCACATGGCCGCATGTCAAGTGACTTTTGATTGTTGGGTAACAAAGATCAAACATTTCCAAAAAGTATATAAAGTTTATCATAAAAGCGAGATTGTTGTCCTTTACAAATGTTGAGATAAACAATTAAATATCTGGTTTCGCTTTATTTTACATGAAATTATTTTCATTCAAGCATACAGTTTTAAAGTTCCTTAATGAGTTTTCAGTTTTTGACAACCACTCCGCAACTAACTTTGCTTTTTTTGCTTTGGGTACAATTGTTTTTCGTCCACCGACGTCAATATTTGCATATTTTTCACACAAATCAGGCAATCGCATGCAGAGCGCGCATAAAATTTTAGTTTTCTTTATCGTTTACTTATTTTTCATGCAATTGTCGCGTTTGAGTGGAACTTTCTGTTAAATTTTTGGTATGTTTTTGTTAGTTGACTTAACGATGACTTTAATATTCGCTTTACTATCGCAAGCAGATATTAAATTGTTAGTAATGTTATAAAAGTGAGTATCATGCTTTCAATAGCTTAAGTATTTTAGCACAGTTGCCTGATAAGTGTTTGGGGGATTATAATAATAACAATGTCATTTTCATGTTGTTATTTAAGTAATTTAATATGAATCGATTGCCTTTAATTCCCGATTAAAGTACACAATAAATAATTGTAAGTTTATATGTTTATATATATATATATATATGTTTTAAGTTTTAACTATTTTTAATCTTAAATTTTGAACTGTTAGACCAAAATAATAAAAATGGACACGCGTTTAGCTTTCTGACTTGCAATTGGCGTGTTAATCCAAGTATTTATTGATTTTTGTGCCACTCATTATAAACAACAGCACGAATTTCGAGCGAATTTTGCGATTGCACGAAATGTCTATCAAAACTTGGCCAACAAACTGCTGCAAAATTAACAGCAATGCGATTAGAACGAAACACGGAACTTTTTCCATTAAAAGTGGAAATTTAAAGCAATTAATTTCTTTAAAAATTATCTATAAATGACGCATAAGATTTGATTATTTGTTATTAAAATGTAATTTGTAAAAATCAGTGCAGAAATTACGTTAACATGACATCGCCGAGGTCCTTTCGCCTCTCGTTATGTCAACATCAATCTGTCGGAGCGCATCCATCAACATCCTGTCACCGGCTCTTCTAACATCTAAGGTCTAACGTATTTCAATTTCAATTTTCTGCCTCTGCACTAATGCAATTATAATAATTTCCGCAAGCAAGTGAATGGATTAGGAGGGGCAAGTGTCCTTGCCAGCTGGATGAATACCGCCAGCTCTGCGGCACTGGGGTCTCTACGGCAACATTTGCTGCACTTTTGCCTCTGGGTTGGCTGGCGACCAACTTGCTGCCTGGGCTGTCACCGTTGATAGTCATTTTATGAGATATTTTTGTGCACCGGCAAGTTTGCCGTTTGCTGCAATGTGGCCTGAAAATGGTCTGTGGGAATATTTCGAGGGGCTAGATAGAAAATTTTGTTGTTTGTGTCTGCAAAAAGCTAAAATAAAGCTATCTGAATTCAGTTTTGATTCCATTAAAGGCTTTTTAACTTTTTTGACTATGTGCGTAGGTTTTTTTTTTAATATTTTCTTCCATGTTTGAATCTTTTGCTCGTCAATATGCCAACTTTACGCCGGACTTATCACTTTGTTGAAAAACTTAGCTTATTGCCTCTAAAATGTTGTATAGGTTTTGTGGCAAACAAAAAATCCATTAACCCCCCACCCCCCAACCCAACTCATTCCAATTGCAACATGTTTTATTTGACGTTAGTTGCCAAAAGCCGTTCTCGTGCATTTGCCAAGTAAGAAATCTGCGAACATTACGTATACGCAAATAAGGTCATATATGCGAACTACTCGCACAATATGCCCAAGCAATGCCAAAATCCTTCCGTTTGCTTCTGCCATTTGGTCTGGCTGCCACTTAAATATTTTACGCTTTTGTATTGTTAAGCCAAAGTTGGTTTTTTTTCCCACTGCTTCTCTAACGTATGAAAAATGCAAGCGCATTGGCTAAAGGTTATACAATGCTTTACCGAGCGTAGCATATATATTTACATACACCTACATATGTATATATGTAGGTATTACATTTCAGGACAAAGTGCAAAAACTTACAATGGCGTTTCATGAGCCGACGCTCCTTAACTCAAAGCTCTAAACATTTAACATTTCATTCAAGTTTCCTTTGTTGTAAATGCCAAGGGAGTAGATTTTTTAGTTCTTGTGTGGATTAAACATATCCATACTATAAAAAGTTTTATGATTTTAAAGATTAAATTTAAATGTTAGCTAAAAATGTTGAACTGGATGGAAAGAATTTTGGTTATCAGCATAATACTTTTGGATGGATTTTAGGAATTAAAAAATTGATTTATTCTGTCTCTAAAAAGTTTGCATTCAAAAAAAGAGATAATAAATGCATTATATATGCTGTCGTTGTTCTTTTGTTGTTTTTTTTTTTTGTAAACATGACTTTATTCTTTGTTGTAATTTGTCATTGCACTTTTGGCTATAATTTCATACGACATTGGTAATGCACAATGCAGCATTGCGATTATTTGCAGCAGTTGTGTTGTGTTTACCCAACGGCATCTAAAACGACGTGATTGTAACTGCATTCAACAACACATATATAATACATACCTACATAAGTACATATAAGCATAGCAGTTCGTTGCCTGGCAATGGCAATTTGATACAAAGCAGCGAAATGGAAATTGAGAAGGAATGAGCTCATACAATAGACAATTATTTGCACAAAAGTATATATATTTTTATAACAATTTGTGAGCTAGTAGTTATTGTGTATGCTGCTGCATGGCCATTTGATGCTGCATTGTCTTAATGGCATTCAACCAGAGTTCTCAATTGCCGGCATTGAAGGATTTACTCATGGCTTAACGAGTTCAACTTGGCTTAAACGAAGCCAAGAAAAAGTTGGCTGATTATGGGGCTGACAGAAATATATTTGGATTTGGGTTTTGTAAGCTTTAGTCAGTTCGGGTTGAATAAATAAATACGGCACAGTTTATTTTTGAGGATTTAAAATCATTAAGATACTTAAAATTAAGAAATATTTTATACTTAAAGTTAATTTGAATATCCTTAAAGCTATAGTTTTTTTTGGCTTTGCCACACTTTGTTACAGAAAACTAATCTTATTCTAAGAATTGTAAGCAATTTAAGCTATAAAGTCTGTTTGGAAACTTAAATTAGTTTCCTTAATAAATAGAGAGCATTGTGTATTTTGATTAGTATTACATCTTACTTTGTAAGACTTTAGTCTCGTTTTATTTCTTTAGTTCTGCTTTCCCAAACTTGAACAACAATTTGTCATTAATCAAATAAGCTAATAGCATTATGCCGTAGCACATGCGATATTGCTTAGTGCGTTTGCCCTGGCTTACTAGCAGCTTATTCGCATAGTCCGAAATCGTTAGTCAAAGTCAAGTTACGAAACATGGCCAAAAAAAGAAAAGTAACAAACGTTTTCGCCAACATTTTACTTATGCATCTTTGATGACGCTAACTATTCGAGTGAAACGTTTCGAGTTATAAGTATTATGGTGGCATAATGACCCTAGCCAAAAACAAAGATGACTAAACGCAAGTCGAGGATGCTGATTAAAAGAAAGAGACCTCAAATGACGTCACTTTGCAAACAGTTTGTGCTGTTTTCTTATTTGTTTTCTTTGCTTTACCATGCTTACGTCAGTTCTGCAAACTTGATGTTATATAAGACCAGCTAATTGGCAGTCAGTGGCTCGTTTGCGTAACATACATTTTTACTTAGAAACTTGTCGAGTGCTTAAAGTATTTTAAGCAAATATACTGATTTTAATTTACATTACAAAATATTAATTGCCTGTTAGCTTTGGCTGTAGAAAGTTTTTGAATAATACTTTTAGGAGATTTAGCGTCTTTAAAACTGTATTTCCTTATTTTTGGTACTTTTCTATTTTGCGCGTGTGCCATCGATCGCATCGTCGTTATGCACATGAATGCATCAAGCATTGCGCCAGACAAAGACTCACTTACACACATACATACATGCAGAAAATGCACTCGGGCGACAAATGAAAGAATAAAATACAGTGACAGCACTTAGTTGTTGAAGGCCAGCGCAGAACAGCATTAAATTTCATGATAACTGTTGAGATGTGGATAACATTTAAGACACTTGAATACCGCATCAACATATAAACAAGTACTTCGTTCTACTCATAAAACACTTGCAGGCATTCAGATTGACGCTATGTTCCAGCCTCTGGCAATGACACTGACAAACCCGACATCTGAAGTTGCTGCAGAGAAGGAGAGACGGGAAGTAGGAGGGATAGGAAAATGCAATTAATAGCAGCTGTTTGTTGTCTTTATTGTTGGTGTTGTTGTTGCATAATTTGAGTTTCATTTTGCGTGAAAATATGCACGAAGGAATGTTCCAGCGTTCTATGTAAAAGTTTTCCGGTATGTCAAGCATGCATTTGACACAGGAAGTGTTGCGTTTTCCTTGGGCATGTGTGTGTGTGTGTGTGTGTGCGGAAAACTTTTCTTCGAGTCTTGGTTTGGCTAGATGTCTAAAACTGCCGGTTATAACTTGTGGGTAAATGCAAATTTTATAACTTAAGTGGTTTTTAATTTGCATCCTTTTTGGTTACAAAGTCTAAAATTGAGCAGGTGCAATTAACAGGGGAACTGCTTGATGTGAGGTTTTTAATTAAATTTACAGTTAAATTCAATAAATTTTAACAACTTTTTGGAAGTTCTGTAATTCTTGTGCCTTTATTTATTAGAAAACGTGAAAAAAAGACAATGAGTAAAATTGATTTGACAATATAGACAGAAAGCGTTCCCAACAATTTACACGTATAGACAGTGCACTGAACTGGCAAGATATACAACTGCTGTAAACTCGCTAAACATGTGTTAAAGTGGGGAAAACAGATTCAAACAACAAGTGACAAATTGCGAACAGCAAAAGAAAATTATTTACGTGCATTTGAATATTCTCTGTCTTGGTTGTATTCACAAGGAATACTTGACGCCTTTTTCGCCCCTTCTGAGTATACTGAATGCACTTTGTATGTAAAAGACTAGAGTGTTGTCGATGGCATTTAAAACAAAAACGTGCTGGGAAACATTTGTAACGGCAGCCCATGTATTTAAGTTGAATTTGTGCCATTGTTGGTGCACGTGAATGAACTCGGGTATTATGCATACGCCACTTTTCCAACGCGCAGCTGTAGAGTCAGCTTTGCCATTGGGTCTTTTCAATAAATCAGCTGTCAACGCAAAGCCATCAAATCAAAGCCAAAGCCAAAGCAAAGCAAAAGCCAAAAGGGATTAAAGTTGAACAGAGCAGGACGCAGCAAACTGACAACTTAAGAGAAAAAGAGAGAAGAGATAGAGAGAAGAGATTGCGAGACAGTGGTTGACGGCGAGTCCAGGAGTTGAGCTCATGTGCAATAAAAGCGTCTTAAAAGTTTAATGTCCCTCGATTTGCGGTCACATACAAATGAGTTTCGAAGTGATGTCAACTGTCTATGTGTGTATGTTGACATTTATTCAACTGCTTAAAGTTGCACAATACAATTGTCAACAGCTTTTAGTACTTTTCTTTACTCAAAGAGTTCTGAACCAGCAGTCTGACAGATGAAATAATTTGTTGTCAGTTGCTAAAATCCATTCGTAAGTTTGAAATTAAATTTTTAAGCGATATAGAAAATATGTAGAAAATAAACAGAAAACTTCGTATAAATTTATTAAAAAAATTCTCTGTTTTATTTATTAGTTATTCACAAACAAAACAAATTACCTTCATTTTGTAGTCCACTAACAATCTTTTTGTTACTGATTAATTAAATCCCATTACAAATAAAATTTGATATAAGTTAATTTAATATTGCCTGCAATTAAATCGCGGCTTCTGCGTAGTCCTCGTCTGCTGCAATTTAATCTATTTTTAATGGGCGAAAGCATAAATTGTTTTTTTTTTTTAAATAAAGCTCATTAAATCGGAAAAGCCAGAGCGAATGGTGTATACTCTTTCAGACTAGTTGAAAACAACAAAAACCGGAAAGAAAAAAATCCAAAAGTCGAAATTTAAACTATAATTTTATTGATTGAAATAGAATTCTGTTCAAAGCGTATCCCAACAAATATAATGAAAATTCTACGGTGAAATAAGTATGTTAAAATAAAATAATCTTTTTTAAGTCATTTAATAAAGTTTTCCCTAATTTTTTTTTTTAATATTAATTTTCAGAAACATTTGTTTTTTATTTTTGCATGCATTCTTAATCAATTCAAAGTTACATAATAAAATGTATTTTACCTTAAAAATTGATTAAATGGTATGTAAACTAACAAATCAAAATAAATCTTATTATGTTATCAAGATCTGTCATGAAAAAATCAGAGACCTTAGAAACCAGCTGACATAGCTGTAATGCCCATCGTTTGGCAACTGAAAGGAGCCCATGCAAATGAACAGCATTATTTAATTAAATGAAGTTGGCCCCACAGACCAGTCGTTTTTGTTTTTTGTTGGCCAAGCGGCTAATGTGCATTTGCTTCAGAGGGTCACCACGGTAACCTCATTAAGGGACAACACCGGCGACAGCTTGGCTATTTATTAGTGTTGCCACAGAACCTGCACTCTGTGCTACATAACACCGTTCTTTGCTACAAGTCAATCTGCTTCAAAGTTTCAGAAGTGAAGTCAGGTGACATTTCAAAACAGGTGCACTTAAATTTTGGCAAATAAATGACACCAGAAGAAATTGGACAGAAAGTCTTAGTATTCCAACACGTTTGGGGCCATGTCAGTTAAATTAATTGCTGGTGCAAACCAAGCAAGTACACAAACACACTCGCACACACATACAAAAACACACATACATATGTACATTAGCTAAGTATGCTTGTATTGCGCGGTTAGTTGAGCAATCGAGCAAACTAAACCGCTGCGGCCCAAAGGTACGCACAGTAGACGAAACATGTCAGACAGAACGGCAGCCACGCAGTAGGGCAAAGGGTGGTGAAGGTGGAAAAAGCGGGTCTGCCAGATGTTTGTGTTTATTTTGGTTTTTCGGTATGTGCAAGTGGAAACCATAAAAACACCTATTCCATGTTACCTGCACACATGCACATGACGCCGTCTGCGCCAGACAAAATGGTGTCAAATGACAAAATGCATCGTAAGCCAAAAAAAAAAATATGTATAAAGAAAACAATGGGAAAAACTTTGAACCATCAAACGTGGGCTGCACGATCAGTTTGCGAGACACTGTTTCCTGAAAAGATTTTGAATTTGTAATTTAATGTATTCAATTAGGTTTTCTTATTATCTCTATGAATATAGGGCTTTTATAAACTCCTCTTAACTTTTATGAACACTAAAATCTATTTTAGTCATAAAAAGGTGGTTTGCACTCATCGTAAATTTCACGCCATATATTTCTTTCTAAGTCAAACCATTCAACACTTTGTTCTACTTCGATAGTCTTATTATGTCTTTGGGAAACTTATTGCGCCAACCCCATTGGACGATGAAATTTGATGCGCTTGTTTGTGCTTCATTTTTCTTGCATTTCATGAGCACAAACACACACACACACACACATAAAGCAACCACAGAAGACCACAGGCAGACAGTCCAGCTAGGCGATAACTGCAAGTGCTGTTTGGCTTGAAGGTGTCCTTTGTTCGCATAAAACTTGAAAGGTCCCTTCTGATAGATTAAACACGCACACAAAATTGCATGTATACATATATGTACAAATACATATATATACAGTTTGTTTGCGGTTTCAGTTTAGTTATCTAGCATGTGCAGCTAGGCGTTGGTCTAGGGATTATGGGGCAGTGTAAGCCAACGCCTGCAACTATGCTATAAAAATTATTGTGCTAGATTTACAAATAACAAAGTACTAGCTGTACTTACATGAAGTACTTTGTGCGATAAATTTAGTGGTTAGTGTTTTTGTGAATTGGGTATTTTACTTTCTAGCAGCTTGAGTTATGGGCGTGTCAGAAAAGCTGCCCTATTAAAATGTTATGGTCAATAAGAAGTTGTGAAGACTTTTGCGATTATTCTTGAGCTGCAGTAAAAACTGGTATAAAATAATCATGGATTGTTGTTAAATTCATTTAAGGCAACCGTTTAAAAGTTTCCCATTTATTATTCATATAAATATCTTAATAAGTAATCTGGTATGCAAATGATGCAAGCATATCACTGTCAGTCCTTAAGCTTAATTATTTTAATTGAAATATTAAATCAATGAGACGTGGCTTGAGTGAACGACATGCCGGCCTGTCAGCAGGCTTATCAGGATTTCAACGTCATTGCACACTCACTGTACGCATTCACAGACTGGAAAGTTAAAATAGGAATATTTAAAAAATGCTTTAAATATATATAAATACAATTGGCTGACAAAAAATATAAATGCAAAAAGCCACAAAAATAAACACATCAAAACACACAAATTGGATATTAAACAAACCTCGACACGACCGCAGAAAAATATGGTTCTTAAATATTTATGCAGAGAAAAAATAAGCACACCCAGACACAAACACGTGACTGTGCGGCTTGCATATTTGAAGCTGCAATCAATTTGGCACAACGCACATAAATCAGATGAAAATTTATGTGGTACTACCGTAGTTTCCCTGTGCATTGACATGATAAATGGCTGCAGCATAAAATATGAGCAAAAAATATGGTCAGGTGTTGCTGCCACGTGCCAACAGAACGCACTCAACCAATGATATAAGCACCCCGTTCTTATCGACCCAATGCCAATTCGAATGACAAACAAAACCGGAGTCAAATACCCTTCAAACCTTCAGTTAATCGATTAAAGTGCGCTCAGCTACAGTTCATTAACTAAATTATACGTGAGTTGTAAGTGCTTGGTCTTTCTTTCTGGTGCACAACTTTATTGCAATTCCCTTGTGGTTAGTAGCACGAATTGATTTTCAATGAAGTTTTATATAGCACTTGAGCTAGAGGTATTTTGGGTTGGTAAGCTTTGCAGGTCGAGTAGTTGTCTAGACTCTCTTTTAAGAGGTTTGACGGCAATTAGGTTAATTGGTTTTTGAACTCGATTAGCAGTCATGTATTGAGTTGTGTTTTTATTAGGTGTGGCTGCACTTGCATTTTACAGCATAAGATGTAAAAGGACTGCAGTAAAACACCGTGTAGCTGAATTTGTTAGTAAAAGAAATCCAGAATCTTAAATTATTATAATGAAGATGCTCTCGACTTGAGCTATTTAATTCTTTGTGAGAAATCATGTAACTTTATAGCCAAAATTGTCTAAGATTCTTTTGCTTTAACCTATTAAGTGCATTGAGACCTTCTTAAATATCAAAATGAAACAAAGAAAGAGACTTCTTGAATAAATAATGGCACAGAAACTGAAAACTGGGTGAACTGACCGAACTGGGTGAACAGTGGCATTGTCTTTGCCTTTGCGTGTTGAGTGGTAATTATTTCTGTTCTGGTTGTACCAAGAAATGGGAAACGATAAAATACCGTCAAGTAGCAATGCGCACACGTAGCGCAGCTAAGTAAATTCCATAAGCAACTGCTAATACATATACCAAAAAAAGAACTTGGCCAAGTTACCACAAAGGACAATAACAATGCAATACAAAACCAACTGACGCCATAATTAACATCACTAACTGTCCAACTATCTCACTGTCTGTTCGTCGAGTTTAACACAATTTACAGCTAGTTGCAGCGGAATATAATCGAAAAATATCTTTTGTCCTTACTCCTTTGCAGTTGCTGCACTTAAATCGATACGATTTTTACGAGCACTACAACAACGCATTTTGGGTTTCGTCACAGCCATTAAGCCATAGACTTGACTGCATACGTTGGCCATAGCTAAAGGGGTTTATTTTTTGTTGTCCCACAAGCTTCTTCTTCATGCTGCAATTATCAAATGTTTGCAGAAGTAGTGGAATAAGGACACATGACTACGATTACCATTGCTGCATTGCAAATGCGACAGCCACTTTTTGGCCGTGCGCCCGAATTGCCATCTAAACTGGCCAATTGCGACAGCATTGGCCATACTAGCTATGGACTAGCTCCCTCCAGGCTCTGCTCTGACCCTGGTACAAAAATATTTTCATTTGCATTTGTTTTTAAAATGTTGAATTGAATGTGCATTTGTATACAGCTGCGAAAATGAAAATAGCTTCACCAAGCAACTCATTTTTACCGGCCAAAAAACAAACATCAAGGTTTGCAATTTTTGTGAGTATTGGAAAAAATAAGCTTTGAGAAGTCCCAACGCAGTTTTCAACAATCATGCAGGCCTTAGACGCATCTTTCC
Source organism: Scaptomyza montana (assembly GCA_018904305.1). Classification (NCBI taxonomy): domain Eukaryota; kingdom Metazoa; phylum Arthropoda; class Insecta; order Diptera; family Drosophilidae; genus Scaptomyza; species Scaptomyza montana. Next base: position 1,416,771 of record JAEIGR010000001.1, read on the forward strand.
ATAAAATATTCCACCATGCATAGTTTGACCAATGCAGACAAAATTTTCAACTTCTTGCGTTTGAAAATTATTGATTTAAAGTGTAGAACTTAATTAATTGGCATCTCAAATAGCTTCTGGGCTTAAAATTATGTTCTCTGAAGTATAAGCAACGATTTGCGCTATCGCACTAGTATTTAAGACATTTCGTTGCTTTGTTTCAGTCCTTAAATATCTGGCTTTCGCATGTTTCTACCACTTTTCCCAAGACACAAAAATAAAAAAAATTTTTAGAATAATCGTGTCAATAAAAGCTTTTACTCTGCGCTTAGGGGAAGCTCTAAGCATAATTAAATCTTGAAAAAAATTGCAAACCTTGATGCTTGAGTTTTAAACGGTAAAAAAGTTGCTTAATGATGCTATTTTCATTTTTACAGCTGTATGTACATAGATATTTTTTCAGTTTGGCTTAGTTGCTTGTGGGCAGTGCGTTTGGCTAATTGTTTTGTTCAAGCATTGCTCATTTTAATTGTCATCACGTTTTAATGTGAAAAGGCTGAGTGCATGTGGAAAGCGTTGCGGCTGCGATTTAATGAAACCGTTTTGGTTTAAATTTGACTTCGATAGCTAACAAACAACGAGAATATGTGAATTTAATAAGCTTTGAATTTAAACTTTCGACTAACCCAGTTTATATAATGAACTTCCATACGAAACATACTTTCTTAAGAGCTTAGTACATTATTATCGATATATTAAATTATATTATTACTTTTTTTGTTGGTTTTTTTTATTTTATTTGTGTATTACAACATTATTCATGCATTCAGAGCTTTCTTTTGAAGATTTTTATTCATAATATTCATAACTAATTTGTTTCCTATAACAATTAACTAACTTGTTACCCACACAATTCGTTTTTTCTCCCGATATTTTCAGCAGCTCCATTCTGAGTACAGGAGCACTTATCGTTGGCATGAATTTACGGGCAATTCGAGGCCGGAGGTCGTGCGCCGGGCACCAGCGCCTAATCCAAGTCAATTTGTTGGTGAGTATTCAAGAAATCCTCTTTTTCCCACTCCAATCCGACTTTGTCCACTTCTTTATCTTTGTCAAGACGATTAATGATGATAACAACACATTATTTATTCTAATAATACGTATCTCTTTGATCCCTTTGCAGGTGCAACGAATGAGCCGCCATTGCCACGCCGAAAAAAATGCCCAGAATTAGCATATAAATCGCATGAGTTTATTATAGGATCCGAATATACAGATGCACGTCGAGATGCCAGCGCGCACCGTTTGGCGAGGGTAAGTCTTATTTGCCTTATATTATTATGCTTTGACCTTGCGAAAAGCACACAAAAGAATAGTTTCCCAGGGTCAGTTTGTAATGCAATAAATTGTCCTTTTGAGAAATTGTAACATGAAATAATTTTTTCATGGGCCACACGGAAATACAAATATAGAGGACTGACATAGATTTTAAAGCAAAGAATTGAGTTATTTTATGCTATACAAATCTTTAATAATAATACTATGAGCCTTAAAAACGAAGCCTACACAATAAAAAGCCACATTGTAAGTGCACAACTGCAAGCGAACATTAGTCTGTGGTTTTTCTAATGCAGTCACGTCGCATACACATATTTAATGCTGTCGAGAAATGTGTAAAATAAGGAAAAAATATGAAATAAAATAAATTCAAAATGCTTATATGCACATTTCTTTGCACTGCCAAAGCTCAAAAGCTGCCATCATAAAAAATGCATGCACTGTTGAAACTTAAAGTGCGTTAGCGGAAATTAAAGTTTCAGTGGTTTTATTTTTTGATATACTATGTACTTTCGAAAGAAGGGTATACATAAAATGAACAGCAGGCTGACTTTTTGCATAGTTTGGTATTAAGGTTAATTCGCTTATGTGGAATTTCGTGTGTTCGTATAAATTTGTTTGGTAACCAGAGCTCATAGTCAGCGGTTTCTAATGGTGCATAAAAAAAAACCACAGGGTGTTTTGGCAGCGATAGTGTCGATTGCCGCCTGGGCGACATTTCTATGTTACGGCTAATTAAAAATGCGCACATTTTGCACACAAGGACACATATAACACACCCTGACAATAAATATTTAATTGGGTTTGGCTTGGACGCTGCGGTTGTTTATGCATGTCGTATGCGTAATATTAATGAGCTGCTAATTAACTGAACAACACATACATACATTGACACGTATTTTTGTGTGTGTGCTTAATTTACGTTTTTCTCTCTCTCTTCCTCTTGGTCTCTTCATGTAAATTTTCAGTCGGAGGAGCGTGGCACACCTTCACGCCGCAGCAAATCGGAAGGACCACCCGTTGTGCCCAAGGGACGCCCCTATCCGATAACAACGGAGGTCGATGGAACAACAAGTAAACAGGTACACAATTGTCAGCTAGATAGAGATGCTGCACCAAATGTCTTAATCAATCAATATTGTATATCCCATATGCATATAACTATGTATTATAACCTGATGTTCTTATACTTGTATGCGCCTGCAGTTATGCTACTAATTATGATTAAGGTTTATTTAATGCATGCATGTCACTGCCAATAGCTGAAAAAACCAATGCAAATTGAGAGGAAGAGATACACAGCTCATTAAAATTAGTTTAACGTGATAGATATGATTCGAATAATTACAATTCAAAATGCTTGACAGTCTTTTTTTTAAGGACTCTATGTGATGGCTGTTAAATTTTAGTGGCTTTCACTAAACAAACAGATCCTATTTGTTCCTTAAATTAACCTAAATTGTACATTAAAATATGTTCCTTTAACGAAAAAAGTAAATAATTTTAAACTATATAAGTTGTCATAGGCCTTTTCAGCTATTGCCACTGATGTTCAAAACATTTTTATGTTTAATTTATTTAACAATTTAAGCTTAGAGCATTCAGAGACATCCATCTCTTTGAACACAATAACCTCACATCAATACCGATGAATAAATGAACTTTCCTTCTAAGTTTGTATATATCTGTGTACATGTATATCTATATACGAATATATGCAACGGCAACGCCCTAGCTCAGTTGTCAGGCAACAAAATTGCTAACCAACATGATTTTATGCCTTGTCATGGCGCATTTGCACAAAAAAAAAAATAAAAAAAGAGGAGAAAAACCGTCCCCAACACAGATAGTGTGCGACTCATTGGACCAATGGACCAAGCCATTGGAACCGACGACCAAGCGACGCGCAACAATTTCTATTAGTATTTTTCACTGTCGTTGTCTATCAGCAGCATCCTGGCCACCTCCCCTAAGACCACTCAGCTATGTCTTCTATTATATGCTATTCTATATGTTACACATGTCGTTAGATTCGTAACTTGTTTCTGTCTCGCCGTTGCAGCCAACGGAAATTTATGTAGTAACTATGTGTGTCTGTATAAAAGTGCCATTGAGGTGACTGTCAGAGCGTCAGTTAGTCACAGATAGACACTCGACCTGAATGTAAATTTGTAATCTGCAAAACTCTTCAACATTTGCATAAGTTGCTGTTACCGCTGTTTATTGATTTCTCGTTTTTCTATCGATATACCATACATACTTTATCAACTATCCTTGGTACCTGTTTGTATAAAATGTTTTGTCTGTGATTTGTATTGCATGTAAGAGGTGCTTATGTATTTTTTGGATTGAATAAAGATTGGATATGCATTAAATAATTTAAAGCCATAAAATTGTGATAATTTTTTTTTTTGTAAATTCGCCCGAAAAAAATATTTGATTTTTTTTAAAGTCTTAAATTTAATTTCAGAGAGTATCCAAAACTTAGTTGGTGTTTGAACATACACAAATTTAGATGTATACAATTAATGCCTTGCTTATAATAATTATTATTTTAAGTTAAAGTATTAAATATTTTGAAATTCATTAGAATTTAATATCAAAATTTACAAATTATACTTGTACTATGTGTATTTGTCTCTTTCCTTTTCTCTTCCTTTCTCTTTCTCTCTGTCTCTCTCTCCCTCTCGTTCTCTTAACTAACATGCTTTCCTTCTCTGTATTCTTCTTCATGATAACTGTGCTCCGATCATCCTTATTAATCATAACTTACGCATACTAATCTAAATACTAATTAAATGCTACTGAATTAAACTGTAACTTAACCAAAAAACATTCAATGCGTCAATGCAATTGCTCTTTTCCTTTCTTTTTCTCTCTCGTTTTTTCTTCCCTTTTTTTGTCTCTCTCTCATTTGTTTGTTTGGTCTTCTCGTCTCTTGTGATTCTGCTCTTCTCTTTCGCAGGCGGGTGAGTCAAATGGCCTATTGAAAAAGACCATCACAAAATTGAGCACTGAGTATCGCCTGCAATTCGTTTGGCCCAATGTCCGACGCATTAAGGGCGCCGATTCAAACGAAACGACGACGGCGAGGGCGGCGGCCGGCGATTACCCAAGAAAGTCAATATCATTGGGCGCGATCCGTTCCGGCCAGCCGGGCCAGCCGCAGCACAGTCACACACATCAATATCAAACGATAGGTGCCGGCTTGCCAACGGTGCATAAAAAACGTACAACAAATCAGAAAGAAGGTGCGACAGCAATATGTCGTCGCTAAGCATTTTACATAAAAACTTATCAAAAACCAAAAAAAAAAAAAAACTTACTACATTAATATCCTATATTAGCGCATAGTTTCTTTCAATAACTCGTATATGTATGTACTTACTAAAAAACAAACAAAAAAGCGTACTTAAAACAAATAATTTATATTTGAGTTTTTTACTAAGTACTAATTCTAAAATAACAATAAAAATAATATACTATAATGAAATCAATTCGATTAACTAACCTTTATTGAAAAAGTAATTGTTGAGCGCGCAGTTTTTTTTTTGAAAAACTCTATAAACTATTTTAATTTTTTTTTTTACTTTAAAGATGAAATTTGTGAAGTGGCAGCAGCATTGAGCTCAATTTTCCAAAAATTACTATTAATGTTAATACTAATTACATGCCTAATATTTTGATGCGTTGAATAGTGTTGGTAAATTACAAGTAGTCAAATCATTTCTCTCTACAACACTGCCCAAAAATGCTATATTTTTAAATGAAAACGATTATCAAGTTTTTTATGTACTCGTCGTCGTAAATTTATGCTTTTCATCCAAAAATCTCACTAGTTGTATTTTAAATCCAACTATCTTACCAATATATAAATACAAATAAATTCCGCATTTGCGTAACCAATATTTAAGCTTAAGTCACTCTTGATCTAAACATAATTTTTAATTACAATAATTTCATTAATTTTAGTCTACAAATTTATATATGTACACACATTTTATTTTTGTATCGCAGCATTTTTCTTTAAGGCTAATTATTTGTTTTCAAGCAGTTAGCAATTTTTACTCTCTCTCTCTCTCTCTTTCTCTTTGAAAGACTTAATAACTATTTTATATAGAACGAAATTATGCTAAATTCCTTCCAAAAAGAAATACACACACAAGAATATCTTTATAGCCCAAAGCTGACGTAAGTGTTGAACTAAATTCATTTTTATTAGTTTTAAATAAACGACAAAAAAGAAACAACAACAACATGGTAAATAACCTGACATTCAATTCAATTACCTGGTATTCATTTATGTTGATGCTTAAAGTAAAATTCCGTTGATCGATACTTAATTTAATCAAAAAGGCCAATATTGCTTTGGCCCACCATAAAAATAAGGATGCACATGTCCTTGCAAGACTCAAACGGTGCCCCCATAACACGTATCAATGAAATTTTACGCAAATGATAAACTATCTAGAGTGTAGTCGGAGCATGCGGTCGCAGGTTGTGTGGCCTTATATTTTCTTGTTGTATACTTTTTTATTTACTTTTTGTTAAGGTTAAAGCGTGGGAGTTACGTTTGCTTAAGTTACGTTGCATGTGTGAAACAACAAAATGGAATTAGCGTTATGTATTATTCAACATAATATTATCATATCAGCATTTTTCGTACATATTATAGGTACTACAATCCAGTTAGCTAAGAGACTTTGTTTTTGAAAATTAACGAAGCCTATTTTACAGAGAGAGTCTTTAATGTAGCAACCTTTTAAGATCAGAAGTTAATTATAGAGGCTCTATGTTAAAGATGAATTCTAAAAAGGTCAAATTCGTTTTATATGAGAAGTTAGTTAAAGTTATACCAAAAACGCAAAGAAAATTTATAATGCCTTGAAATCTAAAAACTTTTAGATGCTGGCGGTGCTATCAATATGGTTGATAAACTCTTTCGTCTAATATTTTTTTTCTCATATAAGGGAGATAGATTTAAATTATAAATAAAATCAGCTTAATTCAAAATTTATATATATAATATATATATATTTTATTTATTTTTATTTATGTATATTAAAATTAAAAAAAAAAACACATACACATTTAACATTACTAAAAATTACATACAATTAAAGCCAAGATCGTAGGTAAGAGAATACAAAATTAAATGTTTACTCATATACCAAAAATTTACATATTTTATACATAGCTGAAATATATGTTTATCATATATTATGAAATGCAAGTGCAAATCGAACAAGAAGCTTCCTTTACAAAGCTTTTAAGTCTTGCCTCTTAGCCTTGAGCTTGATAAGCTTTTTTTTAGTGCAGCCTGATAATATTTGGCCGTAGTGCTTCAAAACATAAAAACAAGAAAACACCAATATAAATATAAAAATAATCTTTAAACCAAATTACATATATAATAACACTGCGCTGCAATGAACTTGAAATGTTTATATTTTTGTCTGTACATTAAAAAAAAAAATAAATAAAAAAATTGGTTCGAATTTCGTTCTATATTCCAAAGAAAGTGACCCAGCCCCACATTACCCAATCCACCAAACACGCTTCAAAACATGCAAATAAATTAAAAAAGAATATTAATTTATACTTTTGTTTTTATCAAAACTCAAATGCTAAGGAAAAGCTATGATCATGCTACTTTTTATTGTTTTTTCTTTCTGTTTGTTGAGAATTCTGAATTTTGCGCCAGTTTAGCCAGAAATACCACTAACCACAACCACCTGAACACCAACCCACCACCAACAAAGCGCCTATTTCGGCTCATTTTAGTTTGCTGTACAAAGACTCACCCAGTTTTAAGTTGAAATTGTTTTTAGTGTATTCGAAACACTTTTGCAAAACTTTAACGTTACCCTAACAAAATATACCTTTCTTTGCTCCTTTAGTTAAGACTTAAAGCAAATTAATAATTAATTAACTCGTATACCATTAATTTTTCCTTATCTTTATGTTAATGATGAAAGTCAGCAAAGAACAATTTTAGTTGCGTTTTTCCTTAAAGGGTAAAGAGTTGTTTAAATCTTTTATCTGTGTGCTTTCAGCTACTCTGCATGAGCTGGAGCCATTGGTTAGCGATACGGATGATAGAAAAACACACGAGAAGTATGATAACTATTTAATAGCATTCATCTATTTTAAATCAATTCGCAATGTCAATCAATATCTCTCATATGCTCATGAGCTTCAACCATACCAGAGATGCCACCAACCAACCATCATCACCAACCTTCACCAAAAAGCAGTGGCAAATCTTCATAGACCCACCCACATTAGATATCTGAGCAAAAAAAAATAAATAATATAAAACCCACTTGCAAAACGTGTCGCACTTGCCACTAACATTCATCTGAATATTATGCCTGTTGTGTTTATTTGCTTCTGCTACATCTGTGTTCTGATATCAAATTGTGTTTTTATGCAGGCAAGTGAATTTTGTGGAGCGCAAAATTTCTACACGGCCATTTTCGCAAGCAATCGATCACGAGCGTCTCAATCACTTCATTACGAAAAGGGAGAACTTTGGCTTTGCTGATGCCAAGGACGAAAACAAACAGCAGGCGGCAGCTAGAGCCAGCCAGGGTCAGCTGGTTGTCATGAACGGCAGCGCACCGCCTCATTCGAAACCGAATTTGGATTTGTGGTTCAAGGAGATGGTCGAGCTGCGAAAGAAGGCCGGCGAATATAAGGTTAGTCAGTCCATGACATAAATTCCTTTTTGAAAATAAAAATATTTCTCTGTTTTAAGTGTCGCGGCTGGGGCATAGAAATCGATCCGGAATTGTATAAGAAGCAAAAGGACTTATGGGATCAGGTTTCAAAGCGCAGCTCGCTCTCAGCATTATCTTTAGCATCCACTGTGCACAGGTGAAGTTTATATAGTTTAAAGTAATGTGATTGCAAATTATAACTGGCTTAAGCTTAATGCAGACCTATTACCAAAGAGGAAAAGGAGCAGGAGAACAATAAAAAGTCAATACCATTGCAAAAAGCACCACAGCCACAAAAGCCACGAGTTCCTGGTCAAGCCTATTCATTTGATAATAAGGAAGAGATTTCAGCACTGCCAGCACGTTTTAACAATGTACGGCATCACTTGGAGCGTACCACCGGTCCGGGTAAGCGCTGATAATAATAACTAGAGTTTGACGCGTGCTTAAAATGCCTATAATCACTATGAGTCGTTATCATTATCGTTATATAAATTTGAGTCGTTCTAAGCTAAACGCGTGCAACTCTATCTTAAGCTGCAGTTTTTCAATTGAAATTTTCTTTCATTTAGCAGATGTTGAGGAGGGAGCTTTGTTGCCTTCACCCACGCGGGAGAAACTGATGCCTGCCATCACTAAACGTGAATCGGAATCACAGCGTGGCAGTCCCAAGAAGACAGCGCTCTCTCGTCACGGTTCTCCTCAGAAGGGTAGCCCCCAAAAGGGCAGTCCTAAGAAGGTCCTCAAATGTGAGTAGTCCCCTATTACAGATCTAAGTATTATATGATTAGCAAAAAGGTCTACACTTAACACTTTTATATAAATCTATTTCTAAGCAACAATTGATACATAGTTACACACAAGCACTTTCTAATGCTAGCTAATCGATGCAGGTCACAATTTTACACTCCAAAAATAAGTATACGCCTAGTTTAACACCTATTTTATTTGATTCATTTTATTGATTATTTGAAAAAAATCTTTTGCTTAACTGCTTCAAAGATTTGATTTGTAATTTACTCAAAAACTTAACCGTTCGAAATTTTTTGCAAAGAATTTTTAATCTACTTTGAAGTGCACTAAAGAATTATTTTAAATTTGTGATTTGTGTACATGAAGTTTCTTTTAATGTAGCTTGCCTTTGTTAAAGTTTTAGTTTCTGCAAGATAAAGTTTTTTTTGCATACTTATTTTGAAACTATGCAAATGGTTTTGTATAGAATGACTGTACATACATACAAACATGTATGCAAACATACGTGTTAATAAAACGTCTTTGTTATGGAGAGTTATTAAACGGTTAGGGTAAAATATGTTTATAACTGAATCATACTGCTCATGCTGCTTATGGTTTAGTTAATTTAGCACGATAACGATTATAGCCCTTTTAAAATCTTGATATTTTTGTAGATAGAAAAAATGAATTAAAGAAAATAAACTTAAAACAGTCTAGGAGTCATAAGGAACACTCAAATTTAGATTTTGAGATGCTTGGTAAGGGATAAAACTCAATATTTTTTTAAATTTGTACATAAGGTACAATAAGCAGTAAATTATCTTGAACAAAAATCAATTGTATTTCTAGTAACTTTTTTCATGGAATTTAGATCACATTTAATTGTGGCCTTATAAGGTCTTGCTGCGTGATTTGTGTGATTGTAAAGTATAGCTAGGTATATAGTAACCATAATTACAAACTTAATTTGTAGTGAATTGTACATAACTTGTACATAACACCTGTACACATGCATTATTCACAATCATTCATACGTATGAAATATATTTCACTGCGAATTTAAAACATACTATTCGTATTTTTGTCATCAAACCAATCGAAAATCAAAAACTGATAACAAAAACCAATACCGTATCAAAACCAAAACCACATTTCTTCATCTTCATTTTGCGTGGCTCAGCACGCTCACAATCTGTGGGTCCTGGCGTCGCTGAGAATGAGTCACCCAAGCGCCAGATACGCTCGGCTAGTCAAGCACCCACGAGCCGTAAAAAGACACCGACAACATCGGCCGGAACTGAACGTAAGCCACGCCCATGTAAGTAACTAAACGATGCGCAAAACCACCCACAACAAAAAAATGGGAAAAGAATGAAAAAAAAAAAATGTTCGAGCTCTCGAAACTTTCGAGTTCGTTTTTTCACTTACTTATTTCTTAATTTCATTAATTTAATCCTAGTTTGCATATAAACATTTACAATTATTAGTTGAGATTATATTTGTTTAGATTTCGGTGTTCGGTTTATTTGCAATAATTTATCTTACCAACTATAGTTTTAGTACTTATTCACACATCGCAAGATTGTACGTTCATTTTGAAACATACTTCGACTACAAATTTACTTAGTTAAGTGTCTAAATAAATAAAAATTATAAAAAAAATACTTACTTCTAAAGTATGTTAATAAATTTCTGTTAGTTTAGTCTCTGGTCATGCGACTCATTTTTCATAATCATATTTAAATTTTATGTATTTAATTTTAAAATTGTATTCACTGTTGTGTTCAAATTGTCTTCCGATTAAAACTTCTATAGTTTAGCATGTTGAGTGAAAAAAATACTAATAAAACTTAATACCGTTGACCAATACATACTAAAAATACAATAAACTTTAAACTACTAACATAATTGTGAGTACGTTATACTAACAAAAGTCGGTGTTTACAACTAACCCACAAAAAATTTCATTCTACTCTATAACCTTTAACTAAATTAATATATATTTATTACCAAATTTGCCATATATGTGTTTGCTAATAACAATGTTTTGTTGTTGGCTTTGATGTACTATGTGGAAAAATTGTACGTTTACAATATGTTGAAAATTGAATAAACGCATAACACAATAAAGGAATAAAAAATCTTTGGCTTGCCTAAGCTGCAATACCTTTGCAAATGCCTAAATACTGAAGCCCATTTATTCAGGACCTTTGGGTAATAATTATTAAACTAAAATGGTTTTTTCAACACAAAGCGACTAAGCAATTAAAAAAAAAATGTTTTGTACATATTTATTTATGTGTTTAAAATAGGGTTAAAGATTTGTTTGCTTAAACAGTTAAAAGTTTTGTGCATTCCTTTAAAGAATATATGTATTAACTATTTGAAGGTGTCAGGGCACAATTTCTTATTAAGTAAGTTATTTTAAGTTAATTTTTGGTTGAACTTACATTAAAATGTTGAATGGTAGCTTTTGCAAAGTAGACTAACCCATTTTGATAAATCTCAACATGAACTAACAAAAAAAGTTGAAACTCTAACTTGCGTCTTATAATTTGATTTAACAATACAATATTTTTTATTTGCTTTGCATTTTTGATTCGACATTAATGAAACGAAAAATAATTAAGAAAAATATATATTTAAAACAAAAATTCATATTCAAATTTGTTTTTTCATGTGCTTTTTGTTTTTGGTCTAAAAACAAATCAATGACAACCTAAAAATCAAACTCGACGAAAAAAACAAAAAACCAAATCGAAAAAACCTGCTTACGTTTTTATAGCTACCCTATCCACAACATTACAATCCCGCATTAAAAGTAGTTCCTTACCACCGCCTAACGGTAAAGTAGCCGCAGTGCCAAGAACAGCAATATCTTCAGCAACAGCCGGCCGTACAGCAGCAACATCCAATGCTAATCATGCTTATCAATCACATATATCACAATGCAAGAGCTACAACAAAATAAGCAACAGTAAATCATCTGCAACAACAGCAGCAGCCCAACAACAACAGCTACTGCAACAAAAGCAGCAACAACAGCAAATGCGTAAGAAAGATAAAGATAGATCGAATAATAGTTGCATTGGTATTGGTAGTCAAGTTGTTGCTGGTAGCGGTAGTAGTGCAAATAGTGCGAAGCATCAACAAAACAAACAAAAACAACAACAACTACAAGAAGAACAACAACAGCAGAAGCGGCAACCATTACAAGCTGCTGCACCAACAACTGACAAGGCAGCAACATTGGCAACAACAACAACAACAACAGCATCGGTTCCAACAGCAACAAATTCAACCACGGCACCCATCAGACCTGCCACCATCAACATCAAACGTCTAACGGTACCAGGTCAGGATAGAAAATTGGCTGAAAGTGAGTAAAGTTTGTCCGCAAAACTTGAACAAAACAAAAAACAAAAAAAAAAATTATCTGCAATAATAATAAAAACAATTTGATACACCCATAAAAAAACTTATCTAAAATGGAAATGCTGTAAAATGACATCTGAAGCGCGAAATATTTGTGTTGCAACTTTTATAAACAAAAAACCAAAAAATAAAAATCCCAAATAATTTTACCAATTAATATTGAATAATTGAGCATTTTACACCTTGTCAAAAACTGTGTTGTACACGAACTAAAGTTGAGCAATGAAATTACTATTATAATTTACGAGTTGGCATATTGAAATTGGGAGGCACCAAACATTTTCTTCATTTACGTTCTATCAGCCATGTGGAATCATGTATGTGTGTGTGTGTGCGTGTGTTTTAGCTGATTGATAAATTTAAATTGCATTATAGTATTTGTTAAGATTGGCATAGTTGTAAAATACATATTGATAAAATTGTGTTTGTGTCTCGTTATTCCACAGGGCTGTTTAAGTTAACCAAATTCAAAATTATAGTATTTGTTACAAAGTTGTTTACCCAAAAGTGTTACGTGTTACTTAATGTTAGTTGTTGTTGTAATCAATGTTTGTATATGTTGTCTCTCAGCCGTGTGTCTAAGTCAGCCCAAATATCGTTTACATCTATGCCTCATATCATTTGTAGAACCTTTTATCTAATTTAATTGTAATATAACTATTCTAGTTGTTATGTGATTCTCTGCTAAATATTCTTTACATAGAAATCCTATCTAGTGTCCTTATTAAGTTGTTTAATCTTTTAGATTTAAAATATTACTTACAACAAAACACTCTATTTTCGGGACTGCAAATGAATATCCAAAATCGAAACCCAAAGATTTGAAAAGCTAACAAATTTAAGAAAAAAGTTTTAAGATTTCTTTGTTAAAGCTATGTTTTTTTATTTTAGAGTTTTTAATGAAAGATAAACAAACATAAAAGTTAAAGGCAGGACAGGAAAGCCAACCGCGGATTTAAAATACATATTACAAGCTGTCGTCGTTGCCTGTTACACACTCACATTTTTCCCTTGCAAGCCAAATCTGAAACATATAAATTCTATTTTCTTTGCTAAATCTTTACCATTTTATTCTGGTTTTAGTAGACTTTCTATTGTATAAGCATTTAAGTATACTTGTTGCCGCCTTTCTGTGTTAAATGTCTTTTGAATGTGGCTTGCTCTTTATTCCTCTTGTGCGCTTTATAATAAAAAAATAAAAATCAAAATCAAAAGCAAATGTATTTATAATTTGAATTCAATTTTTACTAACGAATTTGCTTGCATTTTAAGCTTTATGCTTAATACAAAGCTTTATTTCACTAAGTTCAATTAAGTTTAAGTTACAACTAAGTTATAATTTTGTGTTTAAGAAAACAGAAAATTTATATTTTAAGTTACAACTACTAACCTATATAAACTCTATCACCAAGTTTGCTTAAAGAAATATAAAAAAGAAACAAACCAAACAAAAAAGTCAACAGCTGCAGCAGCATTAAACTAAACAATACATATTATGCGCCTTTGAATAATGTTTTTTAAGCCAAGTAAATAAAATAAGATTTTGTTTACGATTTTTGTAATTATTTTCAACGCCAACAGACGAGGGTGAAGATGGCCGAGAGACAGGTATTTCCATTTCGAGCTGCAGTCCACAGCCAGTGCCAGAGGTGCCCGATGAGCCATTGGTTAAGTCACCTCCGGAACCCACAAGGGTTAAGTCGCCCGAGCAGATAATAATGCGCTCTCCCGATCCAGTCAACTGGACGGTGCCCTTGGACACTGGCAAGACATTTACTGTAACACAAAATGTCAAAGAGGGTAAAGTCTCACTTAAATTATACAAATGTATTTTCTTGTTTTTTTTTACAATTAATGCGAGTTTCTTTGTAATTTTTAGGTGAGAACTATAGCCGACCTCAGAGCGAGATAAAAGCGTCGACACCGGTGGAAAAGCCACCACCGCCACCACAATCGGCACCGCCACAACTAACTGAACAGGCTAAAATGGACGGTAAGCCCTTAAGCACGCTTCTTCAATAAACGCAACTTCCATGAAATCCAGCTAAAAAAAAAATATATGAATATAAAAAAATGAACACACACACAAGAAAAAAATAAAATCGCTTTTACAAATATTTATATATATTAACTCGTATTTAAATATATGTATCTGTATATGTATATGTATGTATCGCTACTCACAACCATCATCCAAAAATCCAACCAAAAATCAAATCATCGTCAAGCAATCTTCAAAAAATCAAATCGCAACACCAGCCAAATGCCAATCTCAAAACTAAGCGTAAATATAATGCAAAAAAACTTTTCCCTTTCTCAGTATTAAGTTAATAAATTAAAAAAAAAAAAAACCAACCAATCGCTAAGCCAAAATGCGAAATTCCACATAGCGTAGTTCCTTTGCGTAACATTACAAAAACACTATTTCCACAACTATTTCCCCCCTCCACTGCCATCCACTGAATGTCCAACTCACACACACACAGCCTGGAAGTCAAGCGGCAGCCCAACAACCAGCGTCGCTGCCTACGGCAAAACCTTAACGCCTACCCAACCGGGTTGCGCGGTTCGTTGCGATGTCAGCGTTAAGCCGGAGCCGGGTATTTCATCATCGTCATCGACAGCAACCGCGTCCACGGCACGTTCCACCGCCGCCGATGTGCTGGAGAAGGCACGTGACCGTTTCGACCGCTTTTGGGGCGGCAGCAGCAGCAACACCGCCACCAAGGAGGAGAGTGTCTAAAAAAAAATTGTGTGAAAGTGTTTCAAGTGCAAAATGTATTTGGTCAAAGAAAGAAATAAGCAATTTACAACATTCAATTAACACGAACGCTGCCTCAAGCATGCAATATAACCACATACATATTCCAAATCTCTAGAAGTTCTGCAAAACTCTCAACTGGACATCTAATCGGTAGACGATAACATACAGATAGCTTGTTTGCATTTAATTATTTGATTTTAACTAAGATCCAAAGCCGGGCAAAAAATTGTCACTGACAACTAGAGATTATTTACTTTTGACAGTTTTGCAGGACCCTCGCTAACTAAGCTCATATTTCGACTATGCTTAAACCAAAAAAAAAAAAAACAAGGTAAAGGTCCCTATTAAACTATAAAATGACCCCAAATGAATATATAATTTACTGTTGAAGAAACAACACATACGTAAGAATTTCCATTAGAAGTAAACTTGGATTTCAGCTGAATTTAACTTAGATAATATATACATAATAGTGGAGGAAATCAGTTGTATTATACCATTTATATAATTTCCAGCGCTGCACATGAATTTTCAATAAACAAAAGAAAAATCACTTACTTTCACTGCCTAATCTCTAAAAAAAACCGATATAGCAAGAATATTGCAAAATACACAAGCTGTTGCGAACAAAAAAATGCATTGAACATATTTCAAAAAAAAAATAATTCTAATTCTAATAACATAAAGCAAGGACAAAATCACCGCAGAGACCCGTCCAACAAAAAAAAAAGTGAACAACATTAAAAAAAGTGTTTTTTAGGAAAACACCTCAAACTTTTGTAATTTTCATTAAGCGAGAATATATCTGGAAAAAAAAAATAATCGAATGGCAAATATTTAGGCTGAGCAAATTGGGTAATGCATAGGGTGATCTAAGAATACAAATTTGAAAATAGATTTTGCACATGAGCTACAAATATAACAAAACAGAATGATATTTTAAGTAAATTTTTGGCAATGATGGTTACACACACACAATCCACACACATACAAATGTACTGTACTACACAAAATGTGAAATGTTTTACGATAATTAAAATACGTTTACCATTTTGCAAGGCGTTCAAATTGAATTAACTGGGAAACTACTTTTGCGACATACATTTATAATACTTATATGGCATTATGTAAAAGTCCTATAGAAGATGCGAAAAATGCAAAAATAATAACTAAGCTAAAAGGCTTCCTTAAAACCAAAAATGTTTAAGAAATTATTGCTTGGAATGTGAACATCGGTATAGTATTTTATGAGTACAAAAAAAATCTATATAAATTGCAGTAATTTATAATAGAATTGCATTAGTCTTACAATCAATAATTAAGTTCAAAAACCTAATTTTAAATCGCCAGTATGATTTTAATTTATAAATGTATGAATTCTTACTTTGGCGTTATAATAAAAAAAGCTGAAGTTCATGATTAGCTTCAGTATTGAGCTTAATTGTTGCTTGCATAAACATACTTTTTATTAACAAAAAAAAAAAAAAACAAATACACAACTAACAAAAAAAAAAAAATAAATAAATAATGATGCATTACCAAAAACAAACAAAGCTTAACTGGTTTCTATGTAACAGTTAAAGTATGTATTCTTTGTATATGTTTTTCTTTGAAAAGAGGAAATGCTGTGTTGAAAACTATGTCTTTAAGTTAAAATTTCTACTGTTAAGAAACCCATGTTATCCAGTGCCCCATAAACATAAATCCCAACAAACATTTGTTTATTATGCGCAATCTATGAGATTTTATAAATGTAATCTACAGAAAAGAACAAAAATAAATCTACTACTTAAATACATTAGTTAGAGACGAGTATTACAAAAACTTTACATAATCAAGTCTTGGTGAAAATTAAAACAGCCCCAACTGGTAAAGCACAGACAAACACACTCAGAACTTTCAAAAGTCTCTTTCCACTTACAGTTTGATATAGCTGAATGGCAAAAACATTTAAAACTCATATAGTTTTAACTATCATACTTATCAACAAATTTTAGGCAACTTTGATATGAATCCACTAAGGAAGAATATTGAAATATATTCTAGCTTGTTTACAACATGAAATGTATACAAATAAATTAAAAAGGTATATGCTATAAAGCGGGATTCAAGCATTTGCGATGATATTTAGAAAATTTTGCAAACTTTTATTTTAATATCGATACAACATTTTTAAAATTGTCTTACACGCCTTATGCGCCCACATTTAAAATTAAAAAAAAAACAACACCAAAACTCAATAAATATATCTAAAGAAAGCAACTTAAAAACTAATCGATAATTTTGCCTAATTGTCATACATAAGAAATAAGGCACACCAAATAGCCTTGAAAATGCACAGATTATAAAAGAAAAATAATAAAAGAACATCCGTATGTACGAATTGAAAAAAAAAAACAATACCTACAGAAAATGTAACAAAAAATAAAAATAAAAATACAAACAAATCAAGTGATGGTCAAAATAAAAACAAACCAAAACAATTGTATGAATCAAATAAATGAAAAATGCATATAAACGATTTAAGTTATGTTTCGAGACTTTCATTTAAAACAAAACTCAGAGCAATTTGCTTGCTTATAATACATAGCAGGAAAAAATAAAACATTTCAATTTCGTTTTGTGTTTCGTTTTTATTATTTTTATTATTATTACAATCAAGAAAATGTTTGTCTATTATAATTTGCATATTATATCTGGGTAAAATGTTATTGGATTGTTTCTGTTAACATTCTTGTTAAAGGTATGTTTCAAGTCTTGGATAAAAAGGTTTTAGGATATAGCTTTGCATACAGCAGTTGATTGGGATCTTTGGGATTTTGCATACGTTAGTAATAAGTGGATTGGTTTTTTTATAAGCAAGTTCATTGAGCTTTTGTAGTCATTTTATTTTCAACATATTTTATTTTTTTATTAGTTTTTAAAATTTTTTTTTATTTATTTTATATAATGCATTCTCCAAAAGTATATTTTTTTCATTAATTTTTAGTTATGTTTAATTTAGTTTAGAGGGAGATTTTTTTTAGAAAGCTGTTATCACAGTATTGTTAAAATAAAATGAAAATGCATTAGGTAAAGTTTGTATGCTGTAATGCTTACCATAAGGAATAAGGATAAATATCAAATCCGATTGTTTTTGAGTTAGTTTAGTGGTTAGTTCGATTGTTATTATTAATGCTGTTTAAATACATTTTAAAATGTGTTTATTGTTAATTTTGATTTATAATTTCTTAAAAAATTTAGCTTCACATTTAAAGGTTGAGTTTGTTCCTTGTTACACGAAGGTTAACTGTAAGTAGTTTCACAAATATGTGCCAAACTTGAAATTTTGGATGTTCTACACAAATAAATGGAAAAAAGTGGGATTCTAAGTAAGTATTACAACAAATCAATCGAGTTGGTCTGGGCTCATTTATACTTATATATTTAAGAATATAATATATAGACGTTACTCAAGAGATTTGTTGTTTAATTTAGTATCTCTCATACACTTTATTTCTTAATGTGACTTGTCAAAAACTCACTCAATTTGGAAGCAGATTGAGCAATCATTTTGAAAGTACCTTAAGGAAATATATAAGTATGAATATATGTTGTGTTGTACTATTTAAATGGTCTTTACACAAAAAACAGTTTTACATACACATATATGCAGCTATTTATATAGATATATAATAAATGTTCGTTATGTAGTCATATTCATACATTTGCTAATTGAAAATAGGTAGCTACAATATAAAAATCAAGCACAATTTCCTAAACATGTAGAGCTTAGACAAAAGTAAACAATTTAAAGGTATTCGAAAAAGTTAAAAAACACAAGATTCCGTGCTCACTGCTAGCTAAGTTTTCTTCTATTGTAGTACTAAATTTACAAAATAAGGCGGGCACCGGCGCCCTGCACCAAAACATACCCTTAGGCTTAACTTTAAACTTAAGAGCTAAATTAAAATTAACTTTAATAAACGAGTAAAGAGTTGCTTTTTTTTTGATATCGATTATACACAATAAAATGACACAGTTAACAGACTTTTATTTGTTTCTTATAATATTTGCAAGGTTTCAAAAGTGAGGGGGCTAAGAGGCAGGTAAATATGTGAATTAAGTTGCGATTAGCTAAAACTAATAATGTGTCAATTTTTTTTTTAAAGTTTTTACAATTGTTTAATTGAAATTGCTTATAAATTTAGAATAATTTGTGTATAATGTCTTTTTAAGTTTGTGGGGTTGTGATTGGGTTCGTAACATGTGGAATCCGTTTTTTTAAGCGTAAATTGAATTACAAACTGTACCTTAAATACTAATTTTTGTTGCATGTGCCACTACGTTTAAATTCGTTTAACTGCCAATTAAATAATTTTGCGTTTTAACATACATCAAATTTATTTTCATGCATGTATGTGTAAATATATAATAAGTACATATCCAAAAATGAATTTCAGTTCTCTTACAAGACTAAAAATGAAAAGGAACATAATAGGAATGCATACACACATGCAGTATATACAAATTTATGTATGTTTCTGGAAAAATAAGTTTGTTTAGTATGTATAATGTTGAATATAGATACATTAATGTTTATTTCGTAAGTCTTGCCATATGGCTAAGCGTCTTATCGCCCAAAAACACAGAAACGATTAGGGCTTTTGTCTTCTAGCTAAGCTAGTCTATAAATAGTGATTGTTTTATGCGTTTATTCCATATAATATTAACATGCTAACATCTTGCTTTACACACCAAACGGCCATGCCCACATAACCTAGCCGATTGTTAAATTGTCAGGCACCAGTTCTAATTGCTTAATTCTCGCTAAGATCCTTAATGGCCTGCAGTATTCGCTTAACATGGCCCACTTTCACCACACCCAAATCCTTAAGATCACGTCGGCCCAAGGTAAGCAGCTCCTTGCCACGAATATCGTTCTTAAGGAAGCTATCAACATATTCCGACAGCTGCATAGTTTCCAGCCAGGTGACAACCTCATTGACGCTCCAGTTGTTGGCAGCCTCTCTTGTATTTGTCGATGGTAGCTTAAACTGCTGTTGACCAGCGGTCGATCCGGAGCGCAAACGCACCCAAAATGGTCGTGACTTGCGACGGCCATCGGACTGTGAAATGAGAAATACATATTTGTTTAAAGACTATTTCTAATTTGTTTTAAGTATTTTTTGCTAACCTCTTCATTGGGCGCTAAAACATTGAAGTAGGCACGCAATTTGCCATCAATGCATTTCTGCACGGAACACTTCCTCAGCTCCATTTCCATGTTAGCCAGAGCAGCGCTCAATTTGGTCTCCAGATCCTCGCGCAGAATCAAGCTGTGTCCACGATCCCGCAAAAGAGAGCAGGCATCATCGTAAAGTTGACGCGACGAATCGATGACTTCCACAAGTTTGGTGCGCAGCGAGGGACCCTCTAGCAGCTTGCCCTGCGGATGTATGGACTCTAGGGCTTCGCTGGCACGACAGGCCACCTCATAGAGATCATGCTGCAGTGCCGGATGCGAGATTATCAAGAATTTGACCCACTTCACCAGCGAACTGACAGCCTCAATAAAGTTTAGCAGCACATAGCATTCACGCTCCGAAATGACATCATCCGTTGAGACGGCATACTCAGATGCTGTCGAAGACGCATCACGCTGTATGGAAATACTATGCTGACGCTGTTTCTCCTGCCAGCTCTTTAGCGAGACCTCCAAGCTGCGGTTGCGACAGAGCATTTGCACGCGATTCTTGTGCAATATGCGTATCATGCCAGGTGGCTGTAGCCAGGCCTCGCCATCGACCTGGATGGGTATCTCCTCGTCGCCCAGTATATTGATCTGTACGCTCTGACATTGAGCAATGCGATGATGCTGCAGATTGATCAAACGCGAAGCGGCCATTTGCACGGATCCAAAAACAGCGACCACCTCCAGAACACGATCATCGAAACTTGGCGTTAGAAAGATGTCGTCTTTTTTTGAGCTGCTGCCCCAGAAGTTTGTGCCACCCATAAAGCTTGGTATGTTCAAGATGACAATACCCTGTAGCTCGGGCAACGGTATACGTTGACCATCGCATTCCAGCTGCACACGCTGTTCCAAATTTTTGCAGGTCTTTTGAAGCAGCTGCTTGGAGCCTAGAACGCCATACCACATGTAGTTTCTTGCTCGGGAGCGACACTTTTCCGGATGCTCTTCGCGCTTGTTGTGAAAGTCAAGAGAGATTTTTGCATCGATGCCAATGCCAAAGTAATTGTTCATTACACACTTCTCATGGTAGCCAGCAAGAAGAGTTTCATCGGGGTCCATTAAGGGGCTTACAGCAGCACAAAGGGTGTCTGCATTAGCGAGCAGACATTTCGATATGAAGCCAGTGCCATTTCCCAGATCTGAAAGGTATAAGGAATTTTATAAGCTTTTGAAAATACAAACAATAGTTTAGCTCTACTTACTTGGCCAATTGGGCAAGCGAACTATTGGATTGATAATGGGCATCTTTCGACTTGCTTCCTCTGGTGGCGTTCTCTCCTTATCTTTGCACTGCTTTTCATCCTTATCGCTAAAGTGCTCAAAGCCAAATAGTGAAGACCCCATAAATAGACTCGATTTTGAGCCCTTGAGCGCCTGCAGATTGGGCAAAGCTTCATTCGGCTGCAAGCAAAAGACAACAATTAGATTGGCTTAGAATCAATTGGAGAAGATTGTGTCAAAGAGCAACTGGAAAGCCAGCACTAACTACGATACAAAGAAACATGTGTATGAAAGTGAGTGAAAGGGTGATCGTTCAATGTGTGCGTGTGCCAGTGTTGTGTATTAACGGACGCAGGGTTTTAAGAGAATTGAAAAGTTATAGATAAAAAGAGACAGAGCACTACTTGTTAATAAAATCATAAATTTGTAGAAAGCAGAGGCTATACGTATGCATGTTTTTTGAGCTGTTGTTACGGAAATTGTTTTTATTATTGATAAGCATTAGTTTGGACGAGTACAGTTTTGGGTATTATGCAACACTACTTTTAAAGACGGCAACACGTGTGTAACTCAATTCACAAACTAAAAAACTAGCTGGCGCAAGTGCTGGAACCATATAAGTTGAAACGGCAGCTGACCACTTCAACTGGCACTTTTTACAGAGGATATTATAACGAGTAGATATTGCATATATATATGTATAGCGTTAATAATTTGCGGGGGGTAACGAATACACATCGAACGAACGAATAAACGCACGAACGAATGCAGGAAATTTGGAACGTAGTAAGAAGGACCCGGACCTCTGGTTACGGGCTTACCAGCGGTATCAGCGGCCTAATTAGCGCCAGGGTTGCTAGACGTATATCTGGTTCGGCGACCACAAAGAAACGCACTCTAAACAGTCCATAGGTGCGTTTAGTGTTATATTTGTGGGTTTTCTTTTAAGAAAATTGATTTAATAGTGTTTTTACAATATGATCCAAATTATTTGTGAATTGCATTTTTTTGTTTTAAATATGTGAGCTTTAAATATATATGTTCTTAAATAGAATGTTTGAAATGTGTTAGGATCTTTTTAGAGTGTTGTAAAATTATAATTTAAATCCATACAAGTAGTTGACATAATTTTGATATACATACCAATTGATTTGTGCTTTGTAAATCATACATATATGGTATATATACATATATGTATATAAGCATACATATATATATTTATATATATCTATATATATTGTGGCTGTTGCTGTATTATTGATTTTTGTTTGTGTTGTATTTTTAATAACTTGTTTTTAAACTTAAGCTCAACTAGCTAAACTATAATTATTTATGACAAATAAACAAATAATTTGTATGCTATACATAAGATTATTGCTGGATTCACATGAAATTAAATAATTTGTTATCTCCAGCCAAGCTGCAAACAATTTTTAAATTAAATACTATCAGTCACTATTTCTTAAAATATTTATCAAATTTAAAGAAAGATTTGATATTTTTAATATAAATACATACAATATTCGATGTGAATCGTACAAAGCGCAAATAATATACAATTTAAATAAAACTCGTGTTTACCTAAACGAAAAGTTGCTGTTCGAAGAATTTCCGAATTAAAGTTTTGTCATATACCGCGATAAGTTTATCGATGAATAACAACATAAAGAAACAATTACCTAGAAAATCGCATGTGTGTGTACTTTATTGATTTTGATTTTCTGCATTCTCATTGCTCGGCTTACGCATTATGTGTTGCTCACTTGCTGATGCAGTGCCAACGTTAAGTCATTTATGTAGTATATATCATAATGGGAAAGGAATTGATTTTGGAGTCTGGGGGAAACTTACCTTGAAGAGGCTGCCACAGCTGATTCTACGACTAGCCGCTGGTGAGCTGCTGAGGAAACGCGCATGCTCCGGATCCAATGTTAGGTAGTTTGGATTGATACCGGAATGCCGACGATCTTTATCCATGTCAAATTCGCGAACCGCTAAGCTGGGCGCATGGCTCGAATGCCGTCTAATCTCTGAGGAGTTCAAACTGCGGACGCCGAGCAGTGACGAAGCCAATATAGATGACGACGACGCTGTCGGTTTAATGGAATCGCCACGTAATGGCGTTGGTGGTCTTACAACAACACTTATCTGTGGATAGTTGGGATTTACATCATCAAAGGATTCTTTCTTACACGATTCATCAAAAGTAATGCGCTTTACATCTTGTCCATGGCCCGATTTCTTCGTGGGCGATGTCGATGATGACATCGCCGATTCAAGTGGTTTCGTTGTTGTTGTTGTGGTTGTTGAGGCGCACATTGTGCTGCTATCAGCATCGTATATTTCTATTTTGATAGCAGTTTGCGTTGATATATCATCCAGTTCATCACTAGTCGAAGTCGTTGTCAATTGTGAACAGGCGCGTGTTAAGGCCGTAATTGTGGGCGTATCCGTCCCATTGCTAAGGTTGCCCTCGTTGCTGTTGTTGTTGCTATTGCTTTCAAGCATTAGCTGCTGTTGAGATACGATTGTAGCTTTTGTAGTCTCTTTCAATTTCTTGAGTGAGATGCGCTTTTTGGGACGCTTCATTTTTAATAAAATTGATCGGGAACAGGAGCAGGATGTTAGTTTTGAGATATTTGACATATTTTTTTTTGGTTGGTTGGTGTTTGTCATTGTTTGTTTTATTGTTTTATTGTTAATGTTTTTTTTTTTTTTTTTAAAGATTTGTTATATAATTTTAGGCAAGCAAGTTAACGTATTCGGTCAATGCACACGAAAAGAAAAGAAAAGTTTGAAGAAAGAAGCAAACAGAGAGCAACAAAGATTTTTTTTTACCATAAGTGGCCACGTCTGAGGACTTTCGATCAACAACACATAGCTATATTTTATATATATGTATTTATGCTTTTATGTACAATTAACCTACGGCGTGAAATACATACCTTAAAACTCTGACGCGCTATATCGTTACCTTCCACGAACTGCGCCAGGCTGCAGTAACGCGGCGGCTCTCGCATCTTTTGATCGTCGCATCGATTATCAATTTCAAATACAATATTCTCGAAGCCAAACTGCTGTGGATTGTCATCGCTGTCCATGCGTGCCAATCGAGCCATTCTTGGAGGCGATGAGTTTCGTCTCCGCGGATGTGTTTGCACTTTAATCAATGCGCTCATCGATTTCTTGCGCGGTGGCTTGGGTGGACCGACATGCTCAGAGCAGAGGGTGGTGGTGTCATCCGTAATGGTGTTGTCCTGCAGTGCATTGATTATATCATGTCCCAGCACTGAACTGATGTCGTCCATTAAACTCTCGCCGGGCATTGCCTCTGTCTCATCGCTTGTTTCCGGTGAATCGATATGCGTAAAATTGCTTGCATCGAGGTTCTGAGAAAAAATAATAAGTGGTGAAATGAGTTCATTCACTTCAGTGGTGTTCTTGGCAATCGGGTTGCTTTATTTACTTGTATAATTTCGCCAAGAGTATGACCCGTTTCAACCTTATCGAATATCTCTGAAGCCACGCTACACTCCTCATTGCTTAAGGCAGAAAGAACATCGCTGGCATCACCAACCATCTCCTCCTCCGATGATTGTTCCTGTAGATGCAAGGAAAAATATCATATGAGTTGCGCTAGCAAAATTTTCGTAGGGAATGCTACATACAGTATTGGTCTGTTGATCGGTATCAATGATTGTAATGCTTTCACTTGTGTAAACATTTTGGGAGTGTGGGGTAACGACAATGCCGGGTACCTGTAGGTTGCAAGTGTGAACCAAGGCTTGCTGCTGCGTTTCTTCACATTTCTCATTGCCATTGGCATCCTCTTCCTTCTTGCCCTCGATAACTACATCTGGTTTGCGCTCCCTATCCTTGTCCAGTTCACGTGTCATGTAATAGGTGCGCTCAAATACCTCAATGGGTCGATAGTCGGAGAGGGGATCGATAATCGAATCACTTGTAATGATTGGCACACGTAGAAAGTCCACTTTGCGCTCGGTAGGCGTATTATCGCCACCATCGCCAATAGGCGGCAGGCGATTGCCAGCATCGTCAATATTAGCACCGCCACTCAACGACAAGCGGCCAATGCGATAAACGGTCTCCCCATTGACACCCTCCTCAATTTCCTGTATAACCTCAGGCACGCCAGAGCTGCGACGACTGTCCGCAAATTGTCTCGGTGCCGGCAAATTTATGCTGTTAAAAAAACTCTCATCAACTGAATCTCGGCGCGTATCTGGCAACGGTGAAATGCAGGTTAAACGCGATGTTTCCATTGTGGGTGAAATGATATTGATGGGTGGTATTATTGGCAACGGTGAGCTGCATGGCGTCGAATCACTAGAATTTGCAGGTATTTTTAGCGCCTCAAAGGGTGTTATTGATAGCTTGCGTTGATAGCGTTTGGGACGACCCGGTTCCGAGTGCTCCACAACATTGTAAATGGCACGTTTGACGCTGTTCGCCCGACACTGCAGTGCTTCCTTCTCGCTGGAGCGTAGAGAACGGCTGCTGCGTCGTTCCTTGGAATTTATTTGATCCTTTTCGGTTTTCTCTATATAGATGTTGGGATTGCTAGTAAAATAAGTGAACAAAAAATGTGTTAAAATGATTTTTAATTGTTTAATATTAAATGTCCAGCGCTTAAAAAAATTGTCCTTTCTTTTGTTAAAAAAATAAAAACGCACTTAAAAGCTTTTGAAGAGATTAATAAATCGGTTAAATACGATTGTCTGAGTTGACTATTTAAATCTCAGTGATGACCTAAATAATGTCAAATAATATCTAAAGTTAGCTCAAAATAAAATGCAGATGTGTATTAAAATCTTATGTAGTAAATATACTTACAGCAACGACGGACGAGCGGAGTTCATGGAAGGCACACTGCGTGCTATTAGACTGCGTATTGTGGCTATCAAATCGTCTCCACTGTGTGCACCAATCTCCTCCTCTTGGAGTGCATCGAGAAGCATAGTCAGCTTCTGCTTGAGTATGTCGCATTTGATGGACAACTGATCGTCCTCCTTGTGATGCTCACAGATGCGTGCAACTAGATCGTCAACGGTATCGCACAAGTTGCGCGTGGAGGTCACTAAAGTTTGGGTATCGTTGGTTTCTACTATGAAGCGCAGATGTTGATTGGCCGCAGTAACCATGCCAGTGAGCATCGCTTCCTGTTCCGTTGTAATGGACATCTTTGGTATCTTTGGGACACTGATCGCTTTCTCGAACACCATTATGCTCCATCGATCCAACATTTTAGTGCTGGCCGACTCGTAGCGCTCGAGAATTTGCGGTAAATGCGTGTCGTCATCGCAGCTAGATCCCCATCCCAGGACTCTAGCCAGATCATTGCCCGTGCCCAAAGGCATGACAGCAACCTGACATTGTTTCTGTTAAGGAACAAATTAAAGGTTTATAAAGAAATAAATGAGGTCGAAATTGCATAATTGCTTTGCAGAAAGTAAATACATAGTGTGATCTTGTTATAGATGAAGTGGTTACTTGGTGAGTTGTCTAGACCGACGATCTTTTAGATATTATTATAAGCTTATAACGAAATATTTATGTATTTAATATAATCACAAACTCCATTATTTGGATGTTTAAAAAGAGAAGCGCGAGAAGCGTCGCTTGTGCAAAGAAAAAGTTGCCATTATTCAAGACATATAATAACTGTAAAGCTTTCGAGCTGCCAGCCTAATGCAATAAGGTGGCCAGTTCCTAGGTCTGACAAAAACCACATGATGAGGATTAATTCCAATCCAAAATCAATATTATTGACTAAAAAAAAAAAAAAAAATTCTAACGAATATTGAAAATAGAAAGTCTACAAGTTCGACGATAGTCTGTTAGGGTATGTGAAGAGGAGTTAAAGTCGGCATGCCGATTGTACACTCAATAGTTTATACATACATGCATATTGAACCGATCAATTTCGCTAAGCACCCAGCCAACGGATCCATCGCCAGAGCAAACAAGTATGCGAAAAATTTCAAAGTGCCGAAAGAGACGCAAACCCAGACTGGGTCCCGTTGAGATCAGATCAAAGACCTGAGCTGGATTAAGTAGTTGTTTGAAGCGTCGCAAGAACTTAACACCCTGATTGTCGCCAGATTTGGAGTTCACGAAGACGAGCAGGGGTGAAAAGTTGCCTTTCGGACTGGCCACGTCCCAGGCATCATCGGTGCTGATTGAATGCACGCTGGTGGGCGGCACCACTGACAGTTTTGCTGGTCCAATTGGACACGATATAGCCATTTGGGGTCGACAAGCAACATGTACTGTGTCCCGGCACCAGAGACACCGCCAATCCTGCAGTCGCAACACTGAACCGCAGGTCTTCTTGCACACAGCACACATTGCCGAAACGGGCAGATTGCCCTCCATCCATTGATGCGGCATTATGATGCTGCCATCTGGCTGCTCAATGATATCTTTGCCCACAGTCGCTAACGTTGTCCATTTGCAGTTGGCTATCGCTTTGGCAGCACATCGTTTGTGCACCTTGCACTTGCACACCTCACAGCTGAGTCCGTGCGAGGTGACGCCAGACAGGGCATCTCGACACACATTACAGTAGGTGGGTCGGGCATGCGAGGTAGCATACCAGTGATGATGATTTGATAGTATATCATGTTGATCAATCAGAAAGCTATCGCCACGCGGTCGCTGCGGCGCTGTTGCCGTCTTCAGAGAGCCCAGCCAATCCTCCATTTCGCGTCTGGAGTCGGCGCAAAGCACCACAGAGCGAGTTGGTGTGATTATCTGTAAAAATTATACGATAAGAAATATTTTAATCCTATAATTTGCATAGATTCATATACTTTTGTTTAACAATTTCATTTGCCTGTATCCAATTTAATAGTTTGGTATTCTTGCTAATATAATTATGTTATTTTATTCAATAAATTAACTTACTGTCTACGAAAAACCTTAAATCAATAAAGCTTTATGAATCAATTTATCATCAAGCCTTGTTAGCTTAAGGCTAGAATAAAATATTACTTATGGCTTTCGGTACAAGTACAAATAAAGTAGTTGCTATCCATCACAATCTTATCCCCCCTCGGCTACGTTAATGCACAAGTATATTTGTATTTGCAAACAATACGTAATAAGTATTCGAATTGGACTTATTGCGCATATCTTTTGATAGTGCAGTTGCACGCTTGCTCATTAGTTGCGTAATCAAAGATGGTCTCATTAACATGCGAATAATTCCCATATTAATGATAGTACGTAGACGGACACGCCCAGCCGCTCCTTAAATGTGTAATGTGGCTAAACATTACGGCAAGCCCCTTTAGCCAGAACAAACGGTTTGGTGGGCGGGTTTTAATCCTTGAACCATCGCAACCCTCCACCCACAGACAATGTACGCAGTACAGACATAATTAATATATATATATGTTCAACCTTCTGTGGAAAGCAAAACATAACGGTAATATATAATGATAGTGCTTACTAAAGTATATCGGCTACCTGATTATGATTTGCTTGTCGTATTGCCTAATTTATCGCATATGTGTCCTTCACCTAACATCCTTCCTTGCTGGGCAAAATTTTGTTGTTGTGCATTTTATGATCAAGTTTGTTCGGGTAATTGATGTCAAAAAGTTTTGCTCATAGCTTTTCGTTTTTCTTATATATTTTTTTTATTAACTTAATGAGTTAACATGACGTCTAGCTCCTAGGCTCAGGTAAGCTTTGGACAATGAGATGCTGTGGATAATGGTGCTGCCTGTCTGTAAGTTATGAATTCTTTTTTTTTTATTATTTTTATGAGGGCTATAAATAATTTGCCAAAAGAGCGAACAGTGGACGTACATATCCTATTTGCTTAGATATTGGATCGAAGAATAATAAATTTACTGAATGAAAATCTTACAAGTTTCTCATTTAAATTCACTTGCATAACATAACTTGCATCGAAAGTTTCTTAAATATGTGTGCACGTATATTTATTAGTATACTTATAGATATTAATAATAAATAGCCATTCAGAGTAGTTGTGCAAGCACAGTTGACCCATTTAATGGCAGTTGACATGCTATACATGCCAATGTCATAACTCACACAAGGACTGAACTCAACAACAGAATGACAACAAAATACTGCACGATACATAACACAGATACCATGGACAACAGGAGCGCGTGTGAGTGAGGCATGGTCACGTCAACATCATAATCTACTTGCAATGGGCAGACTAAGTTGGAATGACAGCAAAAGTGAAATAAGCCGATGCTCGACACAATGTGCTGCTGCAGGCCAAAGTGATGACTAACATTAACTACAAATGGCTAGGCACACAAATATAAGGTACACGAAAGGGCTTATCCCAAACCCAACGACTGCAAGCGAATTCAGGACCTAAAATGATCTTTCATAGCTCAGCGAACTCGAAAAGCATTGTGTAAGGTGCACCTGAAAAATAGTGATAGAAAGAAGTAGAAGAGCTGAGCGCGTGGACACGAAGTTGTATAGTCACATAACTGATGATCAGGAAATAAGATAGCTACTAATTTTTGTAAATGCTGAATGTGTGTTTTTATATGTAGACTAACCACAAGTTAACCGAAGCATTTGTTAGCGACAGTCGCATTAATTACACACAGAAAATGGCAAATTGCCGCTCGCATTTGCAACGCAAAATAGGTTTCTGTGATCGACGACAGTTTGCTTAATGTTGCAATGTTGCAATTAATGCGTCGGATGCCACAATCTAACCGCATTGCCGATATTTGCATAATTTTACACTGCACCCCATCTCACTGACTGTCTTTGTGACCTTTAGCGCAGGTTTGTGGCTTTGCCTCTTTGCCCTTTTCCATTCAATTAGTGCCCAACAGTTGCAAGTGCCTTGTGTCCTACCACCTGTCTGACGCACTTGCAACATGCATTTGCTTTTAAGCTCGGTGGCGCGTGCGGTTTGCTTGACATCAACTCACACATTGACACTGTTCCTGCTTAGTGCAGAGAGCCCCAGAGAGCCAGCACCATGCAAACGGGTTGAGTTTCTAATGGGCGGGAATTGTTTGCGTTCCCACAGAAACTTAAACTTGCCAGGACTTCAGAATTGGTTCAATTACCTTCGAGTGGCAACTTTCGACAGCTGCATTTCATTTAATTTCCTGGTAATTTTTGATTTCATTTCAACTTTGTGGTTGCACTTAAGTCATTTAGTAACTGAGGTCCACTCTTGACCTTATGGTTTATTTGAATGAACGAATTTATTTTTTAAATAATAATTTCTCATTCAGATATAAAAAAAGCGAAAAAAACAATTTCAGCAAGGAAGATGTATTTTAACAATCAATCAAATTTGGATATAAAATATGTTGAGAGCACTAATATTGTACTATTTTGTTTTTTTTTTTCGCTTCCAAGAATAACGCAGTCGTGTTTAAAGGCGCAAAGCAAATGCTAAATTTACATTCTTATGTATTTGTGATTTTGACCATGCTTCAATTAAAGTAGCTAAAGTGTCAAACAGCCAAATGTGGCATAGCGGTAATTGGTAATAATGTAACTAGATATCGGGGGGGCTAATTTTGTTGTTAATGCGATTATTTCGAAGTTTGATGCAGTTTTTTATTTGTGTGTCCTTGGTTGTAGATCTCGCATTTCATAGAGTGAACACAGAAAGCCATTTGGTGTCCACTACAACACGCTTGCACTTTTAGGTTTTCTACGCTACACAACAATTGCATAAAATAAGAGATGTTCGAATACAAACAGCTACTTCAATTAGCTTAATTGACAACAATAGATGAAGAGAATTGAAGATAATATTAATTAATTAAAGCTGTCCTTTAGTCTTAAATGATAAATGAACATGTTCTACATAAAGGTTTGTCAAATATTTGACTTCTAGTTTCAATCTGTAAACCCTTGTAGACTTTTACTGACTTTGAAGTTTTAAGATAAAATTCAAGACCCTTCAAAATTAATTTAATAAAGTTTGTCGTTTTTTCCCAACGACTCATACAAAATATAATTTGCTTGAGACTTTATAATATTAGATTTGTAGGTACTCTGTACATATGTATATATACAAATATGTGGTTAATGTTTTTATAACTGAATTTGGCTTCCGGCTACAAAAACCAGCGACAATACGCACACTCTGCACTCTAATCAACTAAGCTAACAAAAACAAGGCAAACGCTCGCTGCCAGAATTCAATACGTTTGAAGACAGAAGTAGGCCGTTGAAATTGACTTTAGTCGCAGCGCTTCATTGGTCCCAAAAATGTTCATGACGTGAAGGAGTCGCAGCAGTAGCAGCATTGAAAGCAACAGCTACATAACGCATACGCCACATTGTTCCCTAATGCGCACATAACAAATGGTTTTGGTGAAGGCGCCAAGTGTGTATCGCCAGTGAATTAATTTTGGGTTTTTTTTGCCCGGATCAGAGTATTTCCGAGCATTTATCTGTATCGCTGTGTGTGTGTGTGTATCCCCACACGTTTCCTGCATATTTTTTCATTATCTTGCTGAGCCGACCAAGCGCAATGTTGAGATTACTTTTGAAATTTTAATGGCCTTCGGCTATTTCGACAACTGTGTGTGCGAAAATTAACGTTACTGCCTTAGCAGAACAAACACATATAAAAACTTTTCCTGTCACGCCGTCATCTCATATATCTCTCATACATATATATAAATAAGTTTTGTAAACTCGCTGCTTGATTTGCGCGAAAGTTTTATTTTGAAAATTAAAAAATCCCAATTTAAAAGGGAATAACAAAAATTTAGCATGTATATAAAAATCATTACTTTCGACTTTGCATCAAACAAATTTAGCAACATTCTCGAGTACATGACAGCAATTTTTTAATGAGCTTAGTCAAGTAGGTGAGTTGAAGGACACGTGTGCGTAAATATGTTTTTACCTGTTACCTGACACCGCGCTAAGCCCGAAAGAAAACGTATTCGTTTCGCTTGTTATTATTGTTTCACATATGATATTTTGCGGCTGTTGCCAGCGCCAAAGGACAATTGCTAAGGTACTAACCATTTTTACGCTTTGTGCCGATCAATTTACTTGGAAGGCAACAAGCATATATGTACATATATGCTAAAGAGGTGCTTGAACTTTGTTACATTGAAATTAAAATTTATGAGCATAATAAATTGACATGAGTAAAAAGATTTTGAGCATAACAAGTTCTATAAATGTGCATATTGGAAAAAATTTAAAAAGCATATTTAAAAAGATGAATAATAAATGTTTTGCTGTCCATAGAGGTCAGATAAAAGAAAATTAAAATAGAGAAAAATTCAATTACGTTTTTATGGAAATTGAAAGAAGGACTTTAAGTATTATCAAGCTAATTAAACCTCTTATGATCTTCATGATATTCCGAAGATAGAGTTTTATGTGTTAAATATTATTTAAAGCCCGTTCACTGTATATAACTTGTTCTTATATTCCTCTCCATTGTGATAATAGCATCTACTCATCTCATTTGAGTGTCCTGCAACTTGTTTCATCTTTGTTACCAAGCAACCTTGTAGTGGTTGGTTATTTTGATCTACCACATGTTGTTTGGTCTGTGAATGACACATCTTCGGCCCAATAATCAACCACTTCTGATGATTTTTTCGATGGCCTTCTGGAGTTGTGCCTATCGCAAGTAAGTAGTGTGCATAGTTGTAGTTGTAGAATGTTAGATTTTGTTTGTGTTTCGGTTTCAGAATCCAGTAATGTTTGTAGAGTATCCCTTCTAGTGCATCCGGAATATACCTACCAGCCAACCTTTTTTTACTACATTTTAATTTGAATTAATTATGATTTTTAATAGTTGTCTATAAATAAATAAATAAATGTATGCAGAAGCAGCCAAATTAAAAATATTCCTAAATAATTTGGTCAGTTAATTAAAACTATAATAAAAAGCACTCAAAATTTCTCAAATAAAATATAATCTAAATTAAATAAACTTTACTACTTGGTTTGCTTAGCTAAGCTACATCCAAATGATATTAATCCAATTGTCAACTTTTCTTGTTGACCTTATTAGGCAAATTATTAAACTTCTGTGGTCTGGCAATGGAAAACTGTCACACAATAAACGCAATCAAAACAAACACAAGAAAATGAAATAAAAGCTATTGACTGACGCTGTCGCCAGGCAGCATCAAGTTTTGATAACGACATCAAATTTAAATTGTGAAATGTTGTGAAAAGTTATGGCTTATATTGCAAATATAAATTCAACTGCTGCGTAATTAACCAAAACCAATTTTGACAGCACTCTGGCAAAAGTTTTATGTTTGAGTTTTGGCCTAGAGTGAGCATTTGGTTTTTGGCTATCTTAAAAATTGGCAATTTCTTTATTGATAATGCTGTGTTTATATTTATATCAAGTTTTTCTACTCAATTAGAGGAATTACAAATATTGCGCATTACAAATGGTGCGGCAACGCAATTAGCAGTCGACGCGCTATTGTTGTTATTGCTATTTGTTACACAACAATTGACCAGCGCCTTGCATAATTGATATAACCTTCCCAAAATACACACACACTCATACACCGTCACACATGAGTTGAATTTTAAATGCAAAGGCAATCAATCAACTCCGTTGACTTTTACAAATTCAGCTACTTGAGTTGCCCGCATGAGATTGTTCTGGAAAATTGTGCCTTAAGTGCTGCATGTTAATTATATTCTGGCTCAATATTAATTTTCTGGCTTTTCTTCATCAATATGCTAAAACTTAAAGTTCAATTTTTGCAGTTATCAAATTCAATTAATTAAATTTTATAATTTTCATAAATTGCTTTTGGCACATTATCAAGATTATGTCGGAAGCATAAATATAGCTGACATACCATAATTATAATGCCCTTCAAATAAATTAAACGAGAAAAGCAAACAATGATAATAAACATTAGGCAAGTAACAGGAAATAATGTAAGCCAACAACTGAAAACATTTTTGTGGACGAGCATCTTGGTTTGGTGTAGAAAAGTGCAAGGGTTACTATCAATGGCTCAAAACTGAAAGATTTTTCGTTCTGATAAGAAGTTTGCAAAAAGGCTTTGCAATTTGCAAATGAATAGAACTGTTGATCTCAGTTAGGAGCTGAGTATATTTTTAAATGAAAATTTATGAAATTCTTTAGAACCCATTATTGGAACAAAGTAAGAAAGCTATGAATGAATCAACAGAATAATCCGAAAATTCTCAGAAAAATAATAAGTCATATTGTTGCATTTTAATTGCAAAAAGATGAATGTTAAGATTAAACACCTACACATGTTTATATTTGTATCGTTAAGCTGTTCTCAAGGGCGTAATAAAAGTAAATGCGTTTGAAATGCACTTGAACAATAGAGAAAAAATAAAAAAGATTTAAGCTGTAAGCAAGATGTTGCAAGGTCTTAAGTCGCATTACTTCGAATTTGATATAAACTGCTGGCAATCAGATACCACAAAGAGCTTGTTAACAGAGCGCTTACCACGCACAAAACACTCGTCTCCTTAAGGCTTAAAACTTGTCAGTTGCAGGTACATATAAGTATTTGTATTTTGTGTTTGTGTGTGTAACTAACTGTTAGTTTGTGGCGCGTGCTGCAGTTTGATGTTGTAAGCTAGTTTTGTATTTACTTGCCACGTTACTTTTCTTTATGTATGTTGAAGTCATCCAATATAAAAGCTTGCAGGAAATGCATATGGTATTGAACATCTATATTATTAAAACTGTTTATTCGCTTTTACGTTTACTTGTAATATTAAATTTATATTCATATATTGTGTTGCCAATTTTGGGAGTTGACGAATGAGCGAAGCAAACTACCGGCAGTTGACAAGTGAATGACGCAAACGAGTGGAGGGCGGAGCTCACTATTATTGTATATATATTCGTTAATGGTTTTTATGACAAGGTGATGCTATCACAAACTCCGCTTGACGCTGTCATTGAATTTTCTGTCGTGTTTTACACATTGATGAAATGTGTGTTTTTTTTTTTAAATATATTTTCATTTATGCTGCTGACAGGTTTGAGGCTTACAAAATTGACTAACTTTATCGAAAATATGCTTTGTGTAGTTGACATATAGTTAAGAGGAGCAGGAATTGTGGCATAAGCTAAATTTACTATATGAATATGCATATACGTAATGTTTTGTCTTCATTCTATCTAGATTGAGATTTATTCCTCAACCATTTAGCTTTTAAGCATTCAACTCATAGCTTATCTGGCAACTTGCAGCAAATTCTGGTAAACCTTACATTATTGCCTTGTGGCGGAGATTTGCTGACAAAAGCTTATGAGCTAATCAGCAGATAAAGTTGTGGGCGTAATATCAAAATTGTTGAATCTGTTTTTGAAAGACGCTAGTTGCTATCTTTTGGAAACTAGAAGGCGTATAAGCCCAATCTTGACTTACCTGTCCCTCACGTAGAGAAATATAATTGTAAAATTTCAATTCTATAGCTTTACGCATGTCGAATGCATGTACAATATGCGTTCATACTTTCGGAAAGACACCATGACGGACATTGCACAAAACCAATGAACTCATTACCTTCGGTATCAGAGTATAATAAATAAATAAATATAATGTGTGTATAGGAAATTTGGCTGCTAACGCTATTTTGGCATGCAGGGCGCGTCAAATGTAAACTTATGGCTGAGATTTCGCCCTTTTGTTTCTGACAACTAATATTGATGGTATTTGTATAGACATAAAGGTCATGTTTCAGTTGCTTTCTCTGTAATTGGGCATCAAAGACAACGACGAAGCGAAAAGTGTTGATTCTCCATTCCATACATACATATGTATTTGCATGAGGCCAGACAATGGCAAACAGGAAATGAGAGTGGTTATGTAACGTATACAGCTCCTGACAGCTTGAGGCAAACCTTTGTCGAAATAAAGTGTGTATTGTGTTGCGTTATTTACTCAAGCCTTTCATATTTTGACACTTCTTAAGTCTATATGATCGCCATAAAGCTCTAACACTACGTGAAAACTTAATAAACGCACCTTTTAACTATTTATTTCTGTCAGCACCAGTTAGGACAATGAAATCGTATCTTGTACAAAAAATTAATTTCGTACACCAAAGTGGTAAATTATAGTATATCCGTTACGTTACGAGCTAAGTGAAAAGTTTGCACATTAAAGTTTTTAAAAGCATCTATTGTTTGGCAAAAATTTGTGTTTGTTGTACTATTTTGCTGTGTGAATGAATACGGAGAACTTTTTACTTTTAGCTTAAATTTTGACAAAACTGTGTATCAAAATTGTATAAGCTGGGTTGCCGACATATATATTGAAAAATATTGTATATGGTATAGTTTTCTTTGATAAAGTTTTTACATTTTGACTTAGATTAGTATTTTTATTTTTTTTTTAGTTAAAATGATTCTTACCTGAAAGCTGTGATTTACGTTCTTAATGCTGCACTCAAAATAACACAATTCCGAAAGGTCAATTTCATCGAATTCATCGCACTGTAAGCCACAGAATTTAAATGGATTTTAATTGAAATAAGTGAATAGTCAAAATTAAATTAAGATTCGACGTTATTTTACTGAATAAAATTCTTAAGTACTTTTATAGTATTTTTCATACGTACTTAAGTGTCATATTATTTAATAACATTAAATAAAAAGTAAACATCAAACACGATTAGCGCGAGCAAAGTAAAGGCTTTAACTTTGCCTGTTATACGAAATGTTGTTCAATATTTGGCTTGCATTGTTTTGGCTGTTTTTCTTTAGTGGTAACAAACGCCTGGTAAATGGCCGCATAAATGTTACTTGGCAAAGTGCCACATACCGTATTTGTTTTTGTTTTTTATATTTTCTCTCGTCTTCGTTCCTTACTTTCTGGACCTTGCTTTGTTGCTTAATGAAATACACAAAAGAAGAGCCAGCGGCAAATTGTTTGTGGTTCGGCCTTGTTGGTTGAACGACGACGACTTGATATGTGTATGAAGGATACGCAGCCCTTACGGAAATTAAAATGTTTCAACAAACACTCACACACACAGCGAATATACAAACGGACGGCACATAAATGTATATTTGCGTCGCAACAAAAGCTAACAGCAACTCTTTGGCATATAATAGATGTGTGACAATGGAAAACTGAATCGACGAACTTGTGCCAAGGCTTACTACCGTGCTCAAGTACGACTGGAGCATGCAACGAAATTGGTTTTCTTCACAAAGTTTTCTTTTTGCCTCTTCAACTGCGAAGTGGGGAAAAGAAATAATGCAGTGCAAAGTTGTGCCTCAACAAATGCGAATTGATATTCAATTTTTGCCAGTTCGATTAATATTTAAGTATTGTTTGCATTTTAGTTTTGTGTAAATTGAAGTTTGATATTTTCCTTTATTTGGTTTGAGTACTTGTTTTCACAGCTTGGGGCTGCCTAGCAAAAGTTTTTAGCCAACCGAACTTGCATATTGCTTATACTTCAAGTGTTTGCAGCCCTCGGCTCTCCTAATGGAATTTGTTTGTCTGACAGCACATTCGGGTGTCCATGAGTCAATTTGTCCGGGTTAATTTTTTTTTTATTTTTTTTTTTTTTTTTTTTATATTAAAATTAAAAAAAAAAAAAAAAGGAGAAAAAAAAAAAAAAAAAAAAAAAAGAAAAAAAAAAAAAATTCCCCCCCCCCCCCTTTCTTCCCTTCCCCCCAACCCAAAAAAAAAAAAAAAATTTTTTAAAAAAAAACCCCCCCCAAAAAAAACCACAAAAAAAAAAAAAAAAAAAAAAAAAAAAATAACAACAAACAAAAATGATTCTATTTTTATTTTTTAAGAAGTATGTAAGATTTTTTATTTGACTTTTGTTGCTGCTTTTTCATTTTTTTTTTTGTATTTATTGACATTTGTGTGGTTGCATTTGTAAACATTTTTTTTTTTTAACTTTTTTATTTGATTATAATTTATTATTCCCAGTTGTGAGACTAAAAAAGATCGTACGACAATAAATAAAATGTTTTCGTTCTAGCAAAAATAAAAGAAAAGCAATAAGCAATGAAAACGGATCCTCTAATTAAACATAATTGATTAAAAACTCGGTAATCACTCAGTGGGAAAATAAATGAATACCACTGGGGTAGGCCACATAAACAGCTTAATCCTACAAAGTGAGACCGAGCATCCTAACAATTATACGAAAAGAACTGAATGGGCTGTGTGTGCGTGTGAGAGTGTATGTAATTTGGAAAATTGCACGAAAAATGTGAAGCAGTAAACGTTCAAGCTTCAGCAGATGGCAAGGAGTTGGCTGAGTGAATCGTTAAACGGTCCGCATAGCAAAAAATCGTTAAAATCAGCAAGGATTTTCAAACGATTTTAGCGTTCAACATTCAGTGCAGGAAGATAAATAAATGGGAAGGTGGCTTGTCTGTGTGTGAATATATATATATTTTTGTCTGTGTTGTACTTGAGCTTGCTTTCGTCTTATTCGTTTCTGTGCCACTGAATGATTACAGCTTTAATTTTTTGTTCTCATTTTATCCAGATATTTCCGAATTTTTGATGAGCTGTTTGCCTGGGCATAGCCTTCAGCCACAAAAATTTTTCGCTTGAACGGATATCATAAATCTTTGGCGGCTGTTATTTGTGTTCTCAAAGAAACCCGAAATATTTGTGTGTACATGTGTGTGGCAGCTGTGTCTAAAGTGTAATTTAGAAAATAAATCAATAAATAAGTGTACGCAATTAACAAGAAAACGAAATGTTTAGGCTCACTGATGATGGTATAAAAAGAAATTTTGGTAAAGCAGTAATTTTTTCTTACTCTGTTACCAGTTTAGAGGATATCAATCAACGCTCAAAGATGCTCTAATACCGAATGTAGAGAACATATTGGGTTTAAGCAAGTTCTGTTATGATGTTTGTCCGTCGTTTCGAAACACGTCATGATAGATTCTTGAAGCTTTTCAAATATTTTTGCCTATGGGCCGGTAAGCTACATTTTCAAGATTCGGCTCACAAGCCCACTGGCAATAAAATCGATAAACTATAAATTTTCTACACCCTTACATATAGACTTACGAAATTTGGTGAGAATAAAGCTTCTAGCGTTTCTCAAAAAAATGCCTGCCTTTTAAAATCGGGTCGCCAAATTTGGTAGCAAGATGTGTTAAAAACCCTCTTTGAAGGCAGCGCCCACCGCCGTACTCCTCCAAATAGATTTTTACCATCCGCTTTTATACTGGTATCAGAGAATTTCGCAGTCGGTTGCGTTCGACGTTCAAAGTCATCATAATATCACAGATAATCCATTTGATTTCATTTGATTTCCATGTTGACTTCGTTGCTTACATACATATAGAACGAAGAGTTAACAATTCAGAATGCACTTTAATTCACTAAAACAAATTGCTTTTAATTCAATGTTTGCATCGGTGTTCAGAAAGTTGAGTAAACTATTAGAGCGGCCAAAAGTTTAAAGACTTACATTTATGTTCGATACACATTCCCCAGTGCATTAACTAGTAAAACACGCACTTTCATTTAGCTATTTTTTCTCAATTTGTTTTTTTTTTTCGTATTGGCCAATCCCTTTTGACCTTTGGGAACTGGATATAAATTGGATGTAGAAGTTTCTACGGAATTGTTGGGATTCGTGTTTCGTCTTTTACTCTCAGGTCAATCAATAACACATTAAGCAAATTGGTACATTACTTTTATGTTGTTGTTTTTGCCCTTGGCCTGTGCTTGGGCAACAAGCGCTGGAGGTGAAAAACTTTGATTGCATTATGCCGAGATTTTCCCACACCTCATCGTTAGGGTAAACTGCGAGGCATAATCATTAATTTTGCGCTCTTTTCAACGTTCATCCACGTTCAAACACCTGGCGCTGAACGATAAAATGGCGAGGACTAAGTTTTCACTTATTTCAGGGCTTTTTATACTCTCATACTGAAGGTAAAGAGTATATTGGTTTCGTGCAATGTCAGTCATGCTGCCCGTCCGTCTTGGACACCATTCATGGTAGAAACTTGAAACTTTGTTAATAACTTGGTCAATATTTGCGTCAGACAAAGTGTCAATAGCAAGTCGATACAACTAACGATGAAAATCAATAAAACACACATATTTCCCACATTTTAACAGAGTCACTGACTGGAGTTACAAAATTTGGTTGGTAGATGGTTGACGACTGATTCTAAAAATCTGCATCACAACTTTGGTTGCCACGCCCACCCCTGCCGCTACCAGCCCCCTCGGCTTCTTGAAACGAAAAAGCTCCTGTCTTCCAAAGCTTTTTATGGGATACAACAAGTATACGGTATCGCAGCAAAATCACACCTCAACAAGGTGAGAGTCCTGCAAGCAAAAACTTTAAGATTGCTCACTGGAGCAACATTGTACGTCCGTACCACTCATAAAAAGAAGGACCTAAATGTAGCTGAAGGGCTACAAAATCACCCGGCAATCGGCAGTCTACCATCAACGTTTGGGAAATCAGCCAAACGCACTAGCAAGAAGATTCCTCAGGCAATGCACTGGAAAACGTCAAAGATGGCTGCACCGTAACGAATTGCCCCACAGGGTGATATCACAAATATTTACACTACAAACACCGCACCTAAATTGTACAAATGTCAACATATATAAGTTGCTTAGCACATGTGTTTTAATGTTTGATTAAAGCTGTTTCAAATTATAATAACAGAAAAATTAAACGGAAAAAAATGTACAGCTTTGAAGCTAGAGCCAAAATTTGGTGGGAAGGTTGCAGGTGAGAATTCGCTAGAGATTTGCATAATCCCCGTTTGCAAACAAATAATTTACTTAAAGTTTTAATACTGGTATCAGAGTATTTTGCAGTCGGTTGTGCACGAATGACACGTTTTGGCTTGTTTTTTCTTTTTTTGGTATTGGCTCAATTCGTTTTGCCTCAGCTTGCAAAAAACTTTTTCCTATTCATAACCATTTCTTTGCATTTCATTTGAGCTCGTTTTTTCTGCTCCTGCGTTAATTCTTTTCGCAAAATCACTTAATGACGACCACATTTCACTATGATGGGAAAAATTGGAAAAAAGTGGCCAAAAAGTCATTCGAATTTAGCAAAGGTGAAGGAAAGTGCTGACCCGTCAGTTGGGAAGTCTGATGGATGCGAGAAACTAATTGAGCTTAATATATTTAAAAAGAGACATAGTTAATGCTGATATTACCTTTATCTTTATACTAAGGCCGACTAGAAATTCGAGAAATTTATATGAGTACTTATAAAATCAACTGGAATGACTTAATATATTTAGGGAATTTCTTGTTGAGCATTTGAACTATAATTAAACTATGCATTTCACATTTTACGTCAAACTTCTCAAAGCATTGTATCTCCTATAGCATCTATAAAAACGGATTAATAGCTTTGAGTATATGGAGTGAATATTGAAATCATTTCTAGAATAACCTTTAATGCTAAAAGGTCAATTCTTAAAAAAAGCCCGTAGAGTATTGACAGGATATTTGCTGCTATTTACAACAAATATATGTACAGAAAAGACATTTGTACAGTACTCTTGTGATAAGACAAAAATAAACTCGTCAACAAAAACTTTTCCTTCAAAAAAAAACCAAATTTTTAGGAAAAATTCAAATAAAGGACACAAACCAACTCACATTCAAAACATTCCTTGAAATGACTTTTGTGCTATTTATGGTGAAATTGTAATGCTTTATATTGCATTGAAAGTTGAGAGAAGAAACTTTACACAGAATAAAAGATGTTCTTGTACATTTGTAGCATAAACTTCTAACATTTGGTCCAAGCAAAGTGGCAAATGCAAAGTGGGCAATGTAAAATGTCATCAAAAAAGCGTGGGTGTTTTGTAGTATATTTTTAGTATATCGAGCGCCAA
This sequence comes from Scaptomyza montana, assembly GCA_018904305.1. Taxonomy (NCBI): domain Eukaryota; kingdom Metazoa; phylum Arthropoda; class Insecta; order Diptera; family Drosophilidae; genus Scaptomyza; species Scaptomyza montana. The sequence continues at coordinate 1,459,067 of JAEIGR010000001.1, forward strand.
ACGCTTTTTTCACATACAAGTGAAACTAATATAAGCGTGTTATAAAAAGATTAAAAGCATCTCCCAAAACTGACAACAATATCGGGTGTCATTTGTAGACACTAGATAACTATAGTTGCTTAAACTGATTAAAGTTGGAAATGGGGAGTGCCAAGGCATGCTGCTGGCTAAGAGGAGTGGGGTGCGTTTTTTGTGGGCGTGTTACATTTCAAAGTAGCGTTGCTTGAAATTGTTGGCATTTTAATGGCATTACATTATAATGGTCAACACTTAAGTGTACCCTCAAGCCAGTTATTAGGGTGCCATAATATTTATATTTATTTTTCTTGCCCTGTTTACCACAACCAGCCTCAACAGCGCAATGCGTGCGTAATCAGTGTGAACACATAAATACATAACTACAAAATTAAAATGACTTTTGCTGCGTTTCAGTTGCTATTTAAAATTATAATTTCTAAATTCAGCATATTAGCATTGGCATTTGTATTGCAGACGCACAGAGAGTCACTAAATAAACAAACATTCAATTAAACGAATTGTAATTTGTAATATAAACTGTTTAGCCATCACGCAAAAATGCATTTATAATATTAATACGATCAAATAAAATACGCATGAAATTCAAACCAAAGTATATTGATAGTCCAAGCTAATAAATAGCTATTCATCTGTATATTTACATTAATTTTTATTATTATTATTTATTAAATGTTAAAAAAAAACAAACACAAAATTTACCACCTGAATTTTCTAATATAAATATTCGTTAAAAGTCATTTGCAATGCTTAAATTAAATTATTTAAATTTCAAACAATCAGCGAGTGAAAAAATTGACAGGCAAAAGCCCAATTAGTAGAACTGACATAGACATAAGCTGTGTGAATGCTACAAGGCCTTTAGAGTAGTCTACCGCACGCTGTCGCAGCTGGCATTTCAATCCTGGGGGTACAGTTATATCTGCGATCTTGGCCTGGCTTCAGGGCACATTTGGCAGGCGACACTTAGGCATTTTTACTGACAATAATTGTGATTAATTGTGGCTCATTTTGTGCGGCATGTTGCTAGTGTGGTATGTGTCAAAATGCTTTTAGATTTACAATTGCAATATTAATGTGTCATGTTAAGTATACGTCCGTGTAACGCTATTTAACGAATATCGAATCTGATAATAAAAATAATTCATCGTATGGGCAATAAAATGAAACGAGTTTACTTTTTCTTATAGTTTTGGACGACATTGTTCGAATTTGTATGTTCGTGCATGTAGCTTGTGTTTTGTATAAGTAATTTCTTGCCCCAAAAAGCATGCTATGAAATATGTAAATGTAAATGCTTTTGCTTAAGCCCTTGGCTACGTTTTGTAGTTTTTTCTGAATGACTGGTGGGTATCAAGCGCGTTGAGTGTGTGTATGCTCTTGTCTAAAGGACCATTCACATAAAGCTAGCGTACGTTCAACTTTACCCTTTACCCTTAGGTCCATGCGGAGCTGCACGTTTACGTGTGTTCGTGTGGGTGTGGGTAGGTTTGTCAGCTAAGAAAAATCCATAAATAACACTTAAGCAGTGCCAGCTAACAAAAAATTATGCTCTTGCTTCGCTTACGCGAATGTATTCATTTTGCCTTTGGGCACCACCAACGTAGACAAGAACAATGGGCAATATGCAATTGCTTTCAAGCCAAGATTGTTGTTGTTCTGTGCAATTGAAAAGGTTTTGCCAAACCGCTGGGGAAAGTCGTAGATGCTTTGATGTCTTCATTTTGATGCCAGTCAAATGGATTTTCTTAGCCATTTTATTTTCGTTTTATTAGCACTTAAAATGTCTCTTCCAATCACTAAGAGTAAATTCAGTCAAAAGCAGTAAATGTGATTGAATAGACAAAGCTAGCGTCCATTTTATTTGTAAAACGTAAAAATTGCTTCGAATGTAGATTGCAGATAGAAATTAATTCAATTTTTTAATGTACACCATCCACAAGCTATTATAATAAGAAGTGACGCATTCGGCCTTAATGTTATATGTTATGTTTATTTATTATCTAATTCTATTTCATTACCCTCAAGTATTTTTTGTTTTCATTAGGGCAGACCAATTAGATGCTCTTATATGTATATTAAGCTTTAAAATAGCCAAGTAACCTTAATTACTTAATCTCATTCTTGGAAATCACATAAATTTGCAAGGCAAAAAAAAAAAAAAAAAAAAAATTAGATACCCACACATCTACAGTTACGCCCTATGTCTGGCTTGCAGTGTGATTTATTCAACATAATTTATGACTCTCATTTTGTGGGAGCGGAATAGAAAAAAAAAAAACGAAGAAGTAAAACGAGCCCACATCGTTGTTACACATTTTTCAAAAATAGCACATTTTCTAAGCTGCGAGCCAGCCGGCAGCGTTGGTGACGTCGATACAAAATAAACATGACCTCGTTTTGCGTTTGATAAAATGATGGTTTAGCCTCATGCCAGTTTTTTGATGGTCAGTGCCAGAACTAGAGACTGAGCCTGATAAAAGCTCAGAGAACGATACCGGATATCCGGTCAGGAGCGATCAAGTCACAATGGAAACTGACAGCCAGCAAAACTTAGACACGTGTGTGAGTGTGTATCTTTGCCAAATGCAGGCTATCCAGTTCGCTTTGCTCCACGCCTTGCCAGGTTCACGTTAAATAAGTTTTTTCTTTTAACCGGGAAACTGCGCTCTTTTCTACGCTGTACACGGCGCTTTCAGATGCCAACAACATGCTCATTAATTTTGCAGAAAGGTAACTGTCTGGTCTCGAAATCGGAGGCAGCACATTAAAAATTCAACATTGACGTTGAAGGCTTGTTTTTTCTTCCTGGATTTTAACATAATACTATAAGATAAAAATGCACTGCAATCAAAAAGTTATTGGGCACTTTAATAAATAATATGCTTGTAACAGCGATACAAATATATATATATATATATGATGTGGTTAACTTTTTGATATCATTTAAGAATGTAAAAAGGTTAGAAATAAAGCAGACTACGTGACTGTGGATAAGTTCTTGTTAATCAGCTAGTGAATTAATAGAATAGAATTTTGTAAACAGAATACTTACTTTAAAACGAAAATAAATTAAGTTTCGCATTAAACACAGTTGTCAGTATTCATATAAAACATATCCGATTTTCATAGAAAAAGTTGAAGAGAAATGACTTTGATAGGTTTCCATGAAATCTGAGCCATTGAATCCATAAAAAATTTGTATCGGACTTTAAGGTCAGAACTATGAAATTTGATAGCAGAGCTTTGACATGCAGAACATGCAGTTTGTTAGTATAATATTACACATAGGTAATTTAGGCTAGATTTTGCTTTAATATAACATTAAAAAGAAATAACTTATTGATTACCAAGATTCTAATCTTTATGAAGAACTCTGTGGTGCATGTTTCAAATTATAGAAATGTGTTTATAATTGACTAATCTGATATTTAGCTGGCTTACCTCCATTTACAAACGGAACATTGAGTACAATATGAAAGTACAATACAAAAGTTCTTCCATCAAAACTACATAAACAAACAGTAAAAGCGACAAACAAAATTTGTAACAAATCCTAAGAGCCGTCAACAAATGGCTTAATGCTGCACCTTTTGAACACGCGTGAAAGATTTATATTGAAAATTAAGCCGTGCAAAAATTTTAAGGTAACATAACAAGCCACAACGTTAGAGATGTTACATTAACCTTAACGTAACACGTCAATTTGAGCAACATTCCTACCAACACCAATTCGTCCTTAAGGCCTAAGTTTTGAGTTCGTGATGCGGTAAAAATGTGCGGGCTTTGCAAACAGTCGAAAACCATTTGAATTTATGGTCCTAAGCCGGATCAGCGAGGTGTTAATGATTACGCGTCCATTTTAGCTACGCATGTGTCAAACTTTGTTTGATTTTCCAACTTTCTACCAATGTGTGTGTGTGTGTGTGTGGAAGCTGTGCAGGTTTTAGTTAAGCACTCTGGCAATATTTATTTTGCCTTATGGAAATTCAACATTTTCAATATTTTTATAGACTTTGAAAATAGAACGCTTCTAGCATCAGTGTTTAAGAAAGCTCTTCATTGATTTGGAAACAGGCCAAAAACTCTAACTTCGGTTGTTGCTTACATTTTTTTTACATGTTTTGCACTTTTTCATATTCATTATTCGCCCAAAGATATTTAATTATGTTGTTGGCAAAATGTAGCTGGCCCAACTACACAGTTACAAGAACTTCTAATAAATGTTGTACACTTTTTGTTTGCGATGCATATAAAAAAAAGTTTTCAAGGATTTTGTGTCATAGATGTTTTTTTCATTATGGCTTTCACCTTGTGGTAAGCCAACTTTTTTGTTGTTTTGTTTTCGTTAGATGTGCACAAAAAATTACCTTTATTTAATTACACTGACAAAACAGTGTCTATAGAAAAACACTCAAGTACTTTAGTAAATTTGATCTCAAAAGTTAATGCCATTGACATAAATTGATTTGGCACTTGAAATATGATTAAACACATATAAAGCTCGACAAATAATTTATCAAAACATTGGGAGAGAATGTTTGATTGACTTTCGTCTGCTTAAGCCTCATAAAAAATTTAGACATTAACGAAACAACACTTGAACGAAACGAAATTTGATAACTAAATCAATTACAGCGCCAGCTATCTGTTCGCTAGCGCCACTTGAGTAAAGATGGTTGCCATGTCAACAAGCTTTTCATTGGTGAATCTTGTACTTAATGGTCGTATAACTGAAAGCTGACCGTTCAGCACACTCCAAATAATTCACTAAACACCCTTTCAATGATTCAGGTTTCCTTACCCTCACACTCTTACACTTATACACACAGAGTGCTGAAAACTTTTTATCTTGCTGTTCTTTAATATGAAGACTCACATCACTTACAGTTTACCTTTAGTTATTTTTGTTGGAAATTTGGCACACAGGAAAGGTTTCCATCTGCTTTTAAAAACGTTCTTGTCATTTCCTTTTGCCTTATTACCTATCGAATGTAATATTGAGAGCATTAAGGAACATTTTCTTTCGGAAAAACTCAATAGCTTGAATTTACGTTTTACTCAAAGAACATTTAGGCTTAATGTTATCTGTTGTCGCTCGAGCGCCTCATTTGAAAAAGGTACAACAAATTAAGGAACAAAGTTATTTCAATCGTTTTTTCTTTGCGTTAAAATAAATTTCTGCTCCTTTGAATTTTAAGCAGACATTTTACATTATTTAAAATTGGGTAAAATATAAATTTTAATTGTTGAACCAAAGGCTTTTTGTTGTGGTATTTAAAAAAAGTTTTTTTTTTTTCAAATGAAGCAATAGGAAGTATTCCATTCAAATATTAATGACGATAACCTTTTTTAACATTGCGTATATTTTAGCGTTTAAGTTTTTAATACCAATTAATATTATGTATATATATACATATATGTATATATATATTTTTTAAATTACACAAAGTTATACATTCATACACTCCAAGGTTACCTCGACACTCATTTAAAAATGTATGACACAGACAAGTATTGGCATCGTCTCTACACTACAGTACGTACTGGAACAAAGGTAAACTAACCTTTGTTGAATTAGCTGGAAAACCAAAGCTGCAGCTCAGCTGGCAAATGGAGAACAAAGGCAAACCCTGGACAGAAGTGGTGAAATTGCCTTTTTGTCTGGCTGCCCAAGGCATTGTTCATGCTGTCGTACAAATTTCCTTTATTGCCGTTCAATTACAGGAATGTTTTACAAAATGCCATGAAGCTTTATCGTTATTTTCATTCCAAGTAGCTGAAGCAGTTACAAGATATGTATAAAAATATATATGAGCATCTAAGAATTCTTAATATTAACTGGCGATGTATTTGCGTCTTTGAATGCGACACAATTAATTTAAGACAATGGATGTGCTTGTGCTTTTTGTCGCTGTTGGATGATTGAGTTGTCATTGAATGTGTTTAAATGTGAGCGATATTGCGGTTTACCTGTGTTGTTGACTGTCGCTCTTCCATGTCAGCCATAAATCAAGGTGATATGTCAATTTAGTTGCACATAACTCACAATTATGTTGGTTATTTCTGCCGCATGGTGTTGAGAATTGTGGCGTTAGCTTTTAAGACCAATGCTGCACATATAAGTATGCTACAGAAACGTATATGGCCTTGAGTGCTTGGTCGTCGTATGTTTGTAACATGCCACAATTGCTGCGGCACATTTCCATTTCATTCAAACGACCCTCAGCACCGCACACTTTTAATGACAGTATGCTTTTATATCAAGCTGACATTCAGTAGGCAGCAGGCAAACCTCAATGTGCCAAAACAGGTGCTGGATTCTTGGAAAACAAATTTCCATGTGGCTAAGCGCACTAATGAGTTGCTCGGAAAATTTTTATTTATGTACAAATTGTAAACTTTAGCAGGTTTCTTAAAGGATTGTTTTCCGAACTGCAAAAAAGTTCTTCAATGTTAGTTGAAAGCCGCGTGGGAATTGGTTTTTGGAATGTCAAACGTTGACATTTCTATTTTGCGCCATTTGGACTGGCGCCACGTCGCCATATACGTTTCACTTTCCTGCACTTTTATATGCATGCTTTGAATGTGTTCACAAATGTTGGCGACACTTCAGCTGTCAACGTCAAGCCTCAACCGTCAACGCTGTTGTAGTACATTTAGTACGCTTGTTAGCCAAATGTACCCTTGAGGCAATGCATGTAAAAGGTTTTTTTTCGCTTCCGCTTATGCAACATATATATGCTGAGAGCATGTATGCTGCAGTGAATTTAAGCAAATACTTGTATGTTTACATTCATGCCTCAGTTGAGCTATGGCAGCATCGCAGCTTAATTGTCGTTATATAATTTATAAAATTCATCTAGAGCTTTGGCATGGGATATCAAGTTGATTGTCAGCTTTGCATTTGCATATCTGTTTACTTTCCATCATCACATTTGCAGCAAAAATATAAGCTGCAATCAAAATGCTAATTTTACGGATAGCTAAGTGTTGCAAATTGTATGAAATAGTGCATTAGCATGATATGTGCACATGTGCATGACAAAAAGATGCCTTGCATTTGAATTAGTTGTCGATTTATTCTCTCACTGGCAGCTAGGTTTTAAAATTGAAAAAAATGTCCACCTTAAACTAAAACTAATCATAAATTTATATGTGCATATTTAATATTTCGCACCACTGACTCTGACGTCACAAGCTATGCTCGTTATGCTCATAAAAATGAGCTTAAGAGCATTTAATTTCCCCGAGAGCTGTGTCTATTTCTGACAGGACATCTCACGCCTGTGTGTGAACCTTCAAATGATGAATTTCGTTGTTAATAAAACACAAGCCCAGGCTTCGAAGCTGCAACTGTTGCCATATGCCTAAATGTGATTGGCATGAAATAAATAATTGTGCACAATTAACGTAACAATGCAATGTGAAATTACAGAAAAACACGTTAGCAATAAAAACTTGGATACAGCAAGTTAATATGCATTCAAGATATATAATGCTTACAACGCTTTGTCAACTGTCAATAAGCGAATAAGTATACTTAAAGATAGATATACGTCGCAACAAGACGCACACAGCTGTGTGGCCAAGCAAGCGGTCAATTGCCCTGGCCACGCCCCAAGCCACACTCACTGCATCGACATCTTGGTCTTGTTAACGCTTGGGGCACAACTAATCTGCCATTTGTATGCAGCACGCAAAGCAAAGCACGAAGAAACGTGGAGAAAAAAACTTTGTTTCCTTTTTTGCCGAGACAGGCGAAAGCATGAAGCAGGAATTGATAGCTGCCAGCTTGTCACTCTCTAATTTTTTTGTAAGCGTTCTTGTGTGTGTGAGCTATTCTCAAAACAATGGCACTCAGCACACTTGAATAAATATTTCTGTCAACATGCCCGTAGCTAAACTTTAAAGAATTTAACTTTTTGTTTTCCCAAGTTCCTATTAAAAAATTTATAAAATAAATGGTTGTAAATGAAAACAAATCTGTCTTAAAAGCTGAAATTATCCCACATTTTATGGCAAATGCAAAATGCAATTTTTACAAAGATGTATTTTCTTTCTAGTTTTATTTGTTTACTTCACAATAAAACTCTTAGAGACATGTCCTTAAAGATTATAGTAAAACTATAAGTCTTTTGTCCCTTTCAACAAATACAATAGGACAATAAAAACAGAAGCAGAGAATTGAAGAATTTACAAAAAATATTCATTAAGCATGCTGAGAAAGATCTTAGATGTAATAATAAAAAAACAATATTTTTCTTTTAATTGTGATAAGTGTGCAAGCATAGTTCAAAATAACATTATGTGTACAGTCTTTGGCTGCATTGTTCAAGTCTTGGCATTTAAAAAAAAAAAATATAACATAATAGTTGTCATATGCGCTTTCATAAAAACCAAGACCAACAAAAAAAATTCAAAGGGAAAAAATAAATTAAAAAAAATTGTTTTCAATGTCAGATACATGCACATCTTTGAATCATCATAATATAACATATTTGTATGTGTTTTGGGATGTCTTTTCCCACACCCTAACATCACTTTCAATGTCTGTTCAAATGTTAAAGTAAGGTAGACTTAATAAGTATCTATATTATGTATTTGTAGTGTGCCACGCTCAAGGCTTTTATTCAGTACACGTGCAGCAAATAAACGAGTTCATTAAGCGCAGAGCAAACAGTAACATTGTGTGTCTAGGGACGCACAGGCTATGCCCAAATTGTGCAAATGTTTGACAGTAAAGTTAATAAAGCGGCAGCAAGCAAACTATGCAAAACAGGCACCCCACAAAACAATATGTGCTGTCAATGTTTATTGTGATTAAAATAGCGCCATCTGCTGACAGTCAGCTTGGAATGCAGCCAATGAGGAGGCAATTCATTTAAAACAGTAGGTTGGCTGTTGATTGATTTGAAACACAGTAACAGCATTAAATTATTTAAAGCATTAAACTGAAATTTTAGTTCTTTTTAACCGTATCTTTGTCATTTGCTTCTACCTGTAACTAAATCAAGTTTTCGGGCTCTTACACAAACCTCGATAAAAATTACACATTTTAAAAGCTAAACAAATCGTGCTAAACTTATGACACACATAACATAACATAATTCAGCTAAAATCAATGCAATCAAAAAATATATGTATAATTATTATGATTACATATTAAACGAACAGAACCCGCTTATCAATATTCAAAGTGCCATTATGTCACCTGATTTAAAAATTATTGGCTTATAAATTCATTGTTCCGAGAATTCCACAGAAAATTAACTCATCAATTGAGCTGCAAATGTTTTAATTTTTCCGCATAAGAAAAACATAAACAACAATTAACAGTTTAGCTGAAAATTCGACACATAAAGCTTAATGCAAAATTTATGTATTTATTTTATGCAGAACACAATTGGCGTGTGTGTGTGTGTGTGATTTTTAGAATGTGTGTAACATGTGGTTGGGCTCTTTTGTTTCAAATCAATGCGTCTGTTGCCTACTGACCTGACGACACCCACATCAAGGCTGCTCCATCGATTTTACTCATACCGCTCAGCAAAATAAAAAAACAGCAGAGCGCTTTTTCTGGCACGTGACTTTTGTGCCAGCGACCTCATACGGCAATGTGGGGCATAAATTAAGAAGGAACCCAAGAAAGCAAAATTGTACAGCCTGCAGCTGTGACTTCGACTGGAAATAAAATATGTACACATACACATCTGTGCATGGTATATGTACTCATAAATTAGGCATTATTTGACATCTAAGCAATTTACAAATTTAACAATTTGCTTGGCAAAATATTTGGTAAGCTTTTCATTGATTTAAATTCTCATGTAAATATTTTCACACAATTGTGCAAAATGCAATGTCAGCATTTTAACTGCTTGACTAAGTTTTGTTAGCCCTTTTAGTGCCCACGCCGCTGCATACACACACACACACATAGTTGAGTGCCTTCTGCCTGTTATTCATTTAGGCACGTTGCTCATACGTATTGTTTGACATCCTGCCAGCTTGTGTGTACGAGTGTACGAGTATGACTCAAATGCTTCTAGGCTTATGCAATAAAATAGCCACCGAAACAGGAATAAGCCAAGATGCCATCAACGCCATTGTCTTGAGCTTAGGTTGTGCTTAGTTTTGCCAAATTTAATTATATTAACAGATAAATAAATAAAGCTTTTGTTTTAGGAAATTGTTTCAATCCTATTTACAAATGATTAAGGCTCTGATGACTGGGACGTGTTCTTAAATGTCCTCATGAATTTATGAAAAGAAACTAAAATTAATATAAGATTTTATTCTTAGAGAAAAGTTTATTATTTATCGTAAGCAGATACAATTGAACTTCCATATAACGAAGGTCTGTATAACAACGCATAACACTATACTGCAAATTTATTTCTAGAATCAAAAACCAATTCTGTTTATCGAATTTTTTTTATAACAACGTTTATTCTTATCCTCTTGAGATTCGTTGTATGAAAGTTCGACTTTTCTATTCTATTCTTTTATATTTTATTTTGGATTGAATAAACTAGCGTTAGTTAAGTAGTGTTTATGAATTTTTTAAGAGGTGCTTGCTACTTTTGAGCTTAAGCTATTTGCATGTTTTCATATTATCGGTGGATTTTCATTTTGTTTTCATACTAAATTGACGTGTGGCGGTGATGCACATTTGGTTTTTAGCGGCCTTCGTTGCCAAAATGTACTCCAATTTGACCTTTACATTTTGTTAAGCCCAGCGCAAATCACGCTTATTTTAGGCTGTGCTTATGAAATTTAAATGTTCGACAGGAAGGACAAATATGTCATGCTGTTTAGTCTGTTTTAAATTATGACATGGCCAATATATTGCCGAATAGCTAAAATTACAATTTAGGTAGTTTAGAAGTGTTCTCAATTTAATTTCTATATCTATAGGTTTAAAAATCAACTAAAAGTTTGAATCGCTTTAGAAACAAGCTCTTATCTTAAGTCATTTTTAATATAATGAGCATTTTAAAACTGTTTTGTATTATCATAGTGAGTACACAAAATTTATACATATGCATTTTTGATCTGTGAACCAAATCTCTCAATAATGCAAGTTCATGAGAAAAGCCACGCAATCTGTATTGACGTCATTTCGATAGCAGTACCATTTAAAGCCTGTTAATTCCGACTAAATGAGTTTGCATAATTAATGCCAAATACTTTTCTTACGCACGCATCCCACAAATTGTGCAGTGCTGATACTAATATGGTTGGTTGTTGGTGGCTTTTATAGCAAATTACATTTGTCAATTGGCGGACAGAGAGTAAACACAATTTAACAGGAATTCACTTTTAACTGAATGCCATTGGACAATATAATTGAAAACTATTTATAGTTATTATTTATTGGGTTTTTGTTGTGACTTGTTGTCTATGCAGTCTCGTTAGCGTGTTGCTATTATTTATAACTATCTAATTGGATAAAATTTAAGAATTTATTTGTAGTATTAAATAATAGTACAATGCGAGCATTTTTACGGAAAACATAAAATTCTTCTTATTTAAAATCTGTTATTCTATAATGACAACAACCGTTGAAATTCAGTTCCTTGACTTATTGGCCTTAAGCTTTTATTTTTCAGCTGAAATCTGTAGTGGTTTACTGTCCTTTTAGACGCGCTATGTGTGTCCTGGGTAATGGCTTTGTGCTTTAATAATAAATAAAACGCAGTGCGGGATAAGAATAATACAAAACAGAAACACGATATGTGTGTTGGTAATTTTATTGGGCATTATCCAGCCACGAGCCAAATTAGCTATTATGGAAACAGATTGTAGGGACCATAAAATGAGCGCTTAATCGCTTTTTCAAAAGGACAACAAAGGAGTGAGACAAAAATATAGCAAAATCACCTGACTACAGCAATACAAAAGGGAATAAAACTGGAACAGGGATATGTAAATGGACATGGGGCACACACACTGTCCTTGTTGCTCAGTTTGTGTGGTGTCATTTAAATTACTGCAGGCAGTGTGAACACAATAAATATGTGCTGGATAGCATCAGGCATTGGTGTGTATGTGCTAGTGTGTGTAAGCCGGTCAGGACAGCAGGACAACAAACCTTTCTGTTGCCATTCAAAACACGCAACAATTGCAGACTAATCCACTCACTCACATACAAGCGCACAACGAAAATAAAGGACATGATGTGGCAGTGCTGTAGTCTATTAAAATAGGAGCACAGGCTATTCTGAAAATGCAGGACTCTTTGTATCGCTTGCCGTCGCCATCTCACCTGTACCTCAAACACACGCTACGCTTTCCGATTGTTTTTACCCGTTTTGCACAAATCAATTTCTCATCTTTTCAATTTACGCATGCAGATATTTTGTGCGTTCTCTTTGTTTTCTCATTTTTTGGTGAGTGTGCATACAATTTGAGGTAATTATGTCGGTATAAATGTCACTTTAGCTAATTGTTTGCTATCTCCTCAATACACCGCCTTTCACACTGTCACGTATTCAACAATGTATCTGTAATATCCTAACTAGACATCCCATCTAACTTACTTCCCTTTAATTTTCTGTCACTGTTTGTGTGCTGCTGTAATTAGTCACAAAGTGCTTCTGTTGTTCTTAGAGCTAACGGTGTAGTCGACTACTGACGGACCAGACACAAAAAAAGGTCAGTGTTCGAGCTCGGTGTTAAATTCATTAATCTAATACTTAAGTATGTGCAAACGTTTAACTGTTCAACAAATTATTCCTCATCTCTTTTGTTGTGCTTAGGTTTTCCGCTTACAGTTTTTCATTCCTTTGTGTTCAATAGTAAATGAATTATTTCAATATCCGTACAATTTAAAGCACATGCTGGACAATTATTTGGCCTGACATTTCGAGAAATTCAGCATTAATGTTTAATTGAGTTATTTAAAGCTTTTAGCAGATGTAAAACAAAATCCGCAAATGGATTTTATCTGAACACACAGAACTGTCACATATAATAGTTTTTATGTGAGCAGCTTTTTAAAACCATATTATTTGAATAAGCATGAAAGGAAACTACATAAAAACTTACCCGAAAAAGTCTAAAATCGGCTTTTTAACGGATGTTATTCTAAGCCAGTGATTGACGTTCTTGCTCTTTTTTATAATTCGTAAAATGGATTATACTGTTATTATTATTATTATTATAATTTTTTTTTTTTTTGTGATCTGTTTGGATTTATAAATTACATTTTTCACAAAAGGTTTTGCCTCAGGTGCGGCTAGCTACTACATATATTTTATTAATATTTTTTGGAAACACATAGAGTTCAAAAATGATTAAGTTTAAGTCAATGCGAATTTTTAGACACTTTGGTAAATTTTGAGAAAACTACAATTGATTGCTTTAAGGTCCTTTATTAAATAAGTTTTACTTGTTTTTAATTAAGATCCTTTATTAAATAAGTTTTACTTGTTTTTAATTGTTTTTATTTTATTTGGGTTTATATAAATTTCTTATTTGTTTTGAATGCTGTTTTGGCTATTGGCCTATTTATTTCAGTTGTTCCACGTTGCTTTGTTGAGTTTACACTGAGCTCGTCTTCATCGTAGCCGTTGCTTTTATTGGCGGCCAACTGAAACTCACCACAGACAAGCTGGCTGAGCAGCAGGGGTGTTGCAAGGATAGAAATATTTACAGGTGAACAACAGCAGGCAGCGGCGTCGCTCGAGAGGTCCCCAGAAAGCTCTCTCAGCTGAAGTGGTATACACTTGAAGAATTTTTTAGGTAAAACTTAATTCGATAAGAATTTGAGTGTTAACTAAAATGCTGCATTTGACTATGTATATTAAAGTATAGGTTTGTTGTGAACTCAACCTTTGAAATTTTAAATAATATATAACAATTAAATATTATAGAAATCAGATTTTAGTGATGGATTATAATAGTAATAATATTATAAATTTAATTATGTTAATTTATTAATTTCCGGATCTTTTTAAAACAATCAGTCTTGTTCTTGGTGCATTACACGGTCTGGCAACACTTACGGAAAGCTTTTTGTCCTGGCGCTCTCAGCAACAAAGCTTTTAAGTGTCAAAACAAAAACGTACACACACACACACATACACACAAACACGCCAAGCCGCGCACATGTTATACAATTTACAACTGTGGTGAATATGGAATGATTGTTGGTGTTGCTATTTCTCCGGCAGCGTGTCGCGTGCAGAGTTACTAAAGAAGAAGAGACAGCAGCAGTAGCACAAGCAGCAGAACAAGAAACTTCAGTAACAGCAGCTTCAGGCCAAACCCAAACAAACGTGAAAAAGAAGACAAGACAAGGCAAACAAAAATTTGCGCTTTTACGAGGGCACATGAACGTCAACATCGGTGTCATTTCTGTGGGACCTGCCATCGCTCATCATTTTCATCGTTTGTGCTTTCTGTCTGTTTTTTGCTGCTTCGTGTTGGTGCGAGTATTTTTTTTTTTTTTCTTTTTTCTGGCTTTCGTTCTTAGTGCTGCTTAGCCTTTGGCTTAGCCAATTCCGGCACTGGTGTTTTTTCGGCCTTGCTTGGGTAGTTTTGAGCTTTTTGGGCATTGCAAAAATAATGATAGCCGACCATTTAAGCCATTTGACATTGTGGCATGGCACAACATGGCGTATGCCTAATGATAATTAAAATTTTCGTGCCTTCGTTTAATGAGTTTCTAAGTACTTGGGTCAACGCACCGCTGCTGTCTGCTGTTGCTGCCAGTCTTAAAATTGTTTGCTAGACAATATTTACCTTTTAATTAAGCATCGTGCAAAATCAATTTGTCAAGCATAAAACTCTTGGCTTTTGTTTGTTAATCAAAGCGAAAGTGCGAAAAATTTATCAAAGCACATTTAGGAAAGCTTGCTTTTATATATTTGTATATTCACAATATAGATTTTCATTAGTTTAATTAAATTTAAGAACAAATTCGGTTTTAATCTATTTAGAATTCTATGGAAATCAATTCACAAGAATTCTATGGAATTCAATGAGCCTTGGAAGTTAATCTACAGCTTTAAAACAATGTTATAAAAGGCTTAAACTTGTATTGTTTAATTAAACAAAACGCTTTTACAATTGCTACACAAACTTGAAGATTTGAAGTATTAATGGGATATATATGGGATATAAAGATTCAACAAGTATTTATGTTATTTTGTTGTAAGCCTTGAAGTTTCTAGTGTATCATTAGCTTACATATTCATTCCTTGCTTTTAACTCACACTGCATTAAGCTTGATACAGTCACATAACTTAAACACGCACGTAAGAACGCCAACGTTAACTGCGCAATGTTTTGAATGACGTATGTGCAATAATTTGGTATTTGAGTTTTATAACACAACCCAACAGTATTCACTATAGCTTATGCATTGCATGACGCACTCTAGTTTGACATAAGCAGATGTTTCTATTTTCAGCTCAATTCAATATGAAGAAGAGCACTTGCAATGAATCTTTCTGAAAAGTTTGCGTTGTTAATCCGTGCGCAAGCCATATAAAATAATTCATACGAAAGGTGAAACGTAAGTCAACCAAAACTATGACTAAGTGCTTTGTAGTTTGTCGATAGTCAAGAAATTCCATCTGCAGCAAACTTGCGAGAGAATTTTGTATTTGATTGTTTGTTTCAATAATGCAAACGAAATTTCTTGAATATTTATGCTTTGAAAAGTATTTTTTAATTAACAAAGCTATGCAGTAATCAAGTATGAGTCTTGCTTAGTAGTAACAAAAGTTTCCATTCCACCTAATTTGTTGCTCAATTAAAGCCCCTTAAAGTCATATACTGTATTTTGTGCAATTAGTTTGGCATGTCCTGCAGCCAGCAGACATTACCCCTACCAATCGAGCACTACCGCCCCACACCCTTCTCTTCTGTACGGACCTTGAATATTGCATTAATGGCCCCATTTGGCCAAACATTTTAGGTGCCAACGGCCAACAGATCGAACCAAATAAATGGAAATAGGGTATCAGTAAGAACTTTAGATTTGTCTGCTAATTAGCTTCGTTATGTTGATTAATGTCTTGGGCAAAAAAGTTAACAATTAGGCGTGATTTCAACGCATTGAAATTAAAGTCACTTTTGAGCTCCTATCGTTCGTTGACAACCTAATGCCATAAAATCCAATTCGGGTTTTTTGTTCTGCATATTTCAATTTTTCAAGAAAATTTGATTGGTCGGGTGGCCTGATTAGATAATATTGTTTTTGAAAAGACTTTTTTTGCTATTGATAATAAAGCAATTTGGCTAGCAGCTAGCGCATCTGTTACCTGACTTTTACCCTATGGGAGCGTTGCGTTGTCAACCTTTATTGCCGTTTGTCATTGTTTGCTTTCAAGTCACGCTAACTTCATTTCGTAATTGTATCCTGCAGCAATTTTCAAAGGTAAAACGAAGCTGGCAAATGTAAAAGGTCAGCCAGCAGCTGTGACTGCGTTGGTTCTGTAATCAATCAAAAAGCAGAAAAGCTGCGCATTGGCATTTCTTGTTAACGTCATTTTGCAACGCTTTCTAACTGTCTGAAAAGCATGTGTGACACAATTAACGAAATTTTAATTACAAGCGACGAATGCAAAGGCAACGTTATGCATACGCCGGGATAGCTGGAAGCTCAGTAGCTCAATTGGCAATTAGGCAAGGTTGCAATTTAATTAAAGTCTGTTATTAGATATTAAAGTATATGTTCTGGTCTGTTCTGTTCTACTCTTGCTTTGAACACGGAGACATTAAATGTGTTTTGACCCACTTTGTTGCCAAAGCAACGGCACGACCTTTGTGGAGTTGCAATTGTAAATTGAGGAGCAAATAGAAAATGTATAAATAATAAAAATAGTTTGCTAAATGGTGTGCCAACCTTTTTTTTATAACCATTAGTAAATATTCGAAGCACTAAAGTAAATAAATAAATATCTCACCTTAGCATCTTTGGCGTAATAGAGATGATTACGTTTTAAGCGAAAATAGCGACGACGCCAGCGTTGAAAGGACCAAGTGTGCTTCAACAGATAGCCCTCCTTGATAATGGACGCCTAGAAATGAAAGGGCACAGAGAAGAGAAAAAAATCAAAGTGAGTGCCAATGAACAAAAACATATTCAATCAAATTTGCCAAGCAATTAGAATGCAGCTAAAAGTCATTGGCCAAGAATAATGAGTGCAGTGTCAAGTCACAAAACCGCAGATACACAGGACATGGGGAGCGGCGCGGGACACGTGGACACGCACACAGGATGTCTCTATAAATTCTCCAGCGGAATGTCAACATTAATTGGCTGCAGGATAACAAAGGCAGCTGGGTGTGGCATGGCGTTCATGCGCTCAGCAATCAATTGTGCAAACAAAGGACAATCACAACTTGACACACAAACACACACACACACACACGTAATAGACACACACAAATAGTCACCTCTGTGGCCAGTCTTTTATTTCACTTTGAAGCTCATGCAATTTATGTTTGCTCACTGAATATGAAAGTACAAATAAGCGTCAGGCTGATTGCCGTTCACAATTTTCACAATGAGTCCAGTTCAATTATTTTGACAAATAAATCTTTTGATTAGAAGTTGATAACAATTTTGATGAACGCTTACGAAACACACAGCACACAAACAATAAAATTTCAATCAATTTCACGTCCCGTCAATGGCACTCGACCAAAAGAGCAATTCAATTTGCCATGGCTTACAGAAACGCATGCACAAATACTTGCATTCTGAACAACAAATAGAAAATGCAGCACAATTGCATTTTTATTTTGTTCTATAATTTTACTCAACGTTTCAAGCGGAAACGGAAATGTCTGCTTTGCTGCATTTCGAGTTGCTGTTTTGGCCTTGAGGCTACAAGCTGTTGAGCTGCTTGACTCGATTGCTTTAACAAGTGTTTCGGCCATGATAAGTACTTGAAAACTGTAAAATGAAATTGATATGAATGCATGTTGTAGTAGATCCTTTATGGATTTTTGCTAACTAAAGTTTTCACATGAAATCGTTCTCAATTGGGAAATTTTGCTTTTAATCCTAATTAATATATTGTGAATTGATTAAGAACGCTGAATTGAAGCCATTCACTTTCCATTCTTGGAAAGCTTCGACTAGCAATGTATAACATTTCCTTATGATTGAAATAAATGCAAGTTTAAAATTTGTGCACGGCTTTTGTACTTAATTGAACTTTGTTGACGTGATTTAGTTGAACTGAGTTTTTATATAGCTTCTTCACTGCTACCATTCAATGTTGAAATTTAAGTTATTAATATTAATCTCTATTTTATGCAATGCATAACATTTTTTACATTTTACGCTTCCCTTAATGCTTACAACTTTTCATTATTGAAACCATTTCTCTGGGGCTTTAAGTACATATTTCAATTTTGTTCAAAAATTGATAGCATTTATAATAAAAATATGAATTCCAATTTTATATCCTAAAAGCATTTTGGTGATTGTCAATGACAAGAATTCATAGCAGGGTTGAATAAACGCGCCCGCCAGCCAGCGAAATTGTAAATTTGATATTAATCTAAGCCGTATCATCTCTTTTGTTGCTCTTTAGCTTTTTGTGTGGCCTTTTTAGTTGAGCTTAAAATCAAAGATTTTCTGGCTTTCATTTTGGATCAGCTCACATCAGTCAAACATTTTTTCATTGCCCAAGCACACAATATTCCATGCATGGGTCAAATCAGACAACGTCACGTATACACCATGTGACCAAGAGTTGGAACAACATAGTCAGCGAGCACAACAAGCTTCATGATAATCAACGTATTTGCAATTTTTCGTTAGTTGGTTATTGATTTTAAGTTAATGTGGCTAAGCTAAAATAAAAGCCGGTCCATGTCGATAAAGTTACATCGAGGATGCACTCGTTGCTGTTGTATATTGTTGGGTATTGACTCTCCAACACAGTACATGTATGTACATATATAATATGCATGTGAACGTAACGTAAACATTTCTACCCTGACTTATTTTTGGTATTTTTCTTGCTTTGATTATTACTCTTTATTACGCTTTGCTGCGTTATATATTATAAGCACATGCTTTCCATTCGTATTTCTATTTATTCGTATTATTTACGAACAGGCAAGACAAAGCGTAAAATTAAATTATGTCAAATAATATGAAATTGCTTTCACAGCCAATTGCCTGTGTAAAAGTTTATATGCAATTACACAGAGACACAACAACTTACGTATGGATAGCTGTGTGTATTTTTGAGGATATTGCGGCAAGTCTACAAGTGGCAGACAATGTGCAACAACAATAACACGACTTTTGAATCTTTGCGAGGTCAAAAGACGCCTGATGCTGTTGTTATTTTACTCGTTTTTTTGTTATGGCTTTGTTTAAAACGGTTGACAATAAATTACAACATACAACAAAGATAGTTTAAGTCAAATTTAACGTATTACTGTTTAGCGGTTAGACGGCGCGCCCAAAAAGCCTGAATGAATAGACGCCAAGGTCACAAATGGGTGTTTGGCCTTTTCCGTATGCCTGCATAAATAAAACAATAAAAAAATAAACTGCTTAGCAAAATCTTTTTAAAATATACGAAATATTGGAGTACAAAATCAGTAAATAGTTTTAATACTAATATGTTTTAAACTAAGAAAATAAACATTTGATTAAATACTAGCACAATCAGTTAAAAAGTAATCTTATATCAAAAAGGAATCTCTCAAAATTTGGTATGATCTTTCAGCATATGACCTACATATTTCAATATGCCCCACAAACATTACACCAAAGCTCAAAATGCATATGTGGAACAATGCAGCTATGAATATTAGTAAAGCCATTGTTTTACTATCACCTGCGAGTCCACAACACAATTATTTTCCATTGTCATACCCTTGTCATACCCACATACTAGCATTTATAGTATAAATAGATACAGGGGGTTTCGTTTATGTTCCTGCGGTGACTCTCCTGTTGTTCTTGTTGCAGTAGTTCTTGGTGGCACACACGACCTCCAGACATTAAGGAGCTTTTGTTAAGCGTAGCTCATTGTTTGGTGGCTTGGCATACATATGTTAAACTCACACTCCCACCTTAAAGCCAACAGAAAATCATTCACTTGGAACTCCTTTAGTAGTGGTAAAGGGCATGGCTCCGCTTATGGGGCACTTGTCACAATCAGGCTAATGTACTTTGTGGGTTCACAACAAAACAAAGACCATAAAAAATACTATAGTAAGGGGTATGAAAACAAATAGATTACGACTGTAACTTGCGAGGCAGCCAAGTCGAGTGATAAAAGCGTTCAATTTCAGTACAAATTGTGGCGGAAAAAAAAATATACGAGTAATTAAAAAGGGTTTGCAATAACATAACTATATATACTTATAAGTATATAGTGACATATATTCAAATATTATATGTAGGTATAATCGTCTATTAAGTTCTCGCACAAAAATATCAACCCGAAGTCGATTGTGCAACAATGCGTATGATTAACATCAAATGGTCATATTATTCATAGGATGCGTTGTCAATGAATAGACATGCACCGTGGGTAAAAGAAATAACTTAATTAAGTTGCTCGTTTGGTTTGAAACTGCCCCTGTTGCATTTACACGCTTTCACATTTTGCGCAGCTTTTCTTTCCTTCTCTTTATGTTTTTAAAGCTCTTAGCTTTGCAACTATGGCAACTTTTAATTAAAAATAAATATAAAGACATGATTTTCTGACAATTTGTTTTTACTTTTTTCTTGTGACTTGCGCTCATTAATTTGGACTTTTGATGTGCTATATCGTTAAACACAGTTCTCCGGGTTCGGCAAACAACTATTTTTATAAGTTGCCCTTTGACCTAAGGCTTCACACTCAAAATTCGCTTGCAATATAAGGAGGTGTAATCCGCATGTACTGTACTCTACGTACTGTATCCTGAAACAGCTGGAGCACTTTGGCTTATGCGACCATTAAAATGTTAGCTAACCACTTGAACCCAACAACAGTGAGCTGACCTTTTCAAGAGCACAAAATACAACACACAAAAAAAAAATCACGAGCACTTCACAAAACCAGCAGCGGACAGTCAGTCACTTGTGCACTCCCCCGTTTCTTTTGTCATGAGTTCGTCTGCATGGCAGGGCATGTAACTTCCGCTCCAGAAACGTTGCTGCTTCTGTTGCGCTCCACTGCATAGTCATAGTCTTCAGACGCAAAGAGAATTCCGCAACAGGCTAATCAACATCAGCGACCAATTCAGAGTTTCAAGAAGTGCTATCGTTGAACTATCTACTTGGTTTTTTCAATCGTGTTTCAAAAACAGATATTGTCAAAACTTGTCAAATTTACTGGGCAACAAAAGCTACAAATAACACATAGCCTCGTTTGATTTCAACACTGTGAGACCGTCGTTTAACATCCTTTAAATTTAATGTATAGTATTGTTAGAAAACAAAATATTCTACTTTGAAAAAATCACAAGCTTAATTTCGTTAAAGAGTCGTTTCGATTTTTGGACTTATCGTAAACTCAAGCTAGCAGCGAAATGTAATTTATTTAAATTCGAATTTAATTCTATGAAAATTATTTATATCAGAAGATGTTTCCTTTATGTGAGTGACCATTGAAAAATAGTATCAAATTTCATCTCCAAAAGTCCAAGAATAGTTACCAGATTGTTGCTGCGCTTATTGTTGTCGCTGTTGTGGTTTATGGACATGCGTCGATGAAATATGTGAGCCGGCTGCAATTCAATTTCCGAATCTGACTCCGACTCGTCACCACCATCACGGCTGCGGCTGATCGAAATGATTGGAATAATGGGCACCGGGGATACGCTGCCCGAACTGCAGGCGCTGCTGAGGCCACTGCTTAAACTGTGTTGTCGCGGACTCAGCCTATCCACGTGCAATATGTTGGGCTTTAAGTAGTTGGACATTTTGTAGCATTAAGTTCGTTGTTGATATTTTTGTTGCAGGTGTTGCTTTGTGAAAGTTCTTTTAGCATGCTGCGAGGCAAATCTCACGTTGCACGTTTCACTTTTTCTTGTTGAAGGCTTTATATGTTTTTTTTTTTTTTTTTTTTTTGCCGTCGCGTTGCCGGCGTACAGTGTTATATAAAAGAACCCTTTGTAGGGTAGCCGCCAAGTAGCCGCAGGTGGCTGTTTGTTCTGCTGCTGCTGCTACTATTCCCGGTGCTTTCCATGCTGTGCTGCTTATGTAAAAAATTCTGCACACTTTCGCACACACACATACTCTTACACATACACAATGATGGAGCTATTCTCACATGCACACGCTCACACAGGCATTCACATAATAGTCACATACAGGGCATGCCTCCCATTGTCTGTTGAACTGTTTTTACTGACAGTTATTGTATTTCGTTGCTTTTGATTTTTCTTATAAACGTACACAAATATCTTGTAAATTTATATGATATTTTTTATAAATTTACGCGTTTATTGCAATAACAATAAAAAACGATACAAAAAAAATGCAAATTCACAATAACTATAATTATTCTTTTGTGTAGAAGATATATGTAAATGTTTCTTTTATATATTTAATTAGGCAAAACTAACTAATTTTTAATTTAACTAATGCACACACTCACTTTTATCTACATTTAGAAATAAACAAGCAAAACTGAAGGTTCACAAAACAGTTCACAGTTACAGTAACATTTATATTAACATTATAAATTACTTGCTTAGCTATTGTTTTCTATTTGTTTTTTTGTTTTTGCCGCTTTAAATTATTGTTAAACTTGTTCATTGCTTTGAGCTTATTTCCTTCTTCCCGCTGGGGGCCCAACTATGAACTGCGAGCTAACTGTGAGTCGCGCGGCGAACTGAATGAGACGGCAACCCTCACTGCTGGTGAAGAGTTTAGCCTGCTAGCACCAGAAGCATGCTCCACTATCCTCGCAGGGTTATCAGGCATCATAACAAATCTTTGCATGATATTTTTAATAAATATGTTGGGGTATTTAAATGCAAGCTTTAAGTTGACTTGAATTATCCAAACTTAAAATCCCGCATCAATTTAAAAGGTTGGTTTTTCGAAAAATCCAAGTTCGGAAAATTAAATAAATAAATCAAACATTCTTGCTGTGTTGCAAACTTAAGCTAACAATTAATGAGAGCTTGACAACTCTGCACAGTGAGAGCAACCAACAAGTTCTTTGTGCTCTCTGCTTTTGCAAAATTTTCTCACAGGACAGCAGGCCCCAGCCCAAGTTTATCTCTGTTTGCAAACTCTCACAAGCTAAAAGCTTTACAAGCAACCGACAAAGCCAAGCTCTCACCGTTCCAAATGAACCGAGCAAAACAAAACAACAAAAATGGAATTATATGCATAGCATAGATAACAACAAAGTAAACAGCAAAGACCACATGCAAGAGAAAAAGCGCAAGGCATCAACGGTGCGGGTGTATAACAACAACAAGGCACAAGCGGCTAGGGTGACAGTTTGAGTAAAGTTTTTTCGTTTTGCCTTTTCTTGTTATTCACTTTTTCCGTTAGTGCGCTTTGCTTTGGCTTTCGTTATTTACTTGACAGCCGACTTTGAGGATAGTCAGCGTTCTGGTTGTTGATACTTCTGTTGTTTTGAGCTTAACATATCCCGTCGGGCATTACTCTTTACGCTTGGCTTCCATTTTTCAAGAAAACTTTGTGCATGTTATGCTGGCTCTACACGTGTGTGTATGTATGTGTGTGTTTGTTTGTGTTTATGTGTGGGGGCTGGCACTTTTGCGTTTTTATTATGTTACATTTTATAAAGGTGATATGTTTGTTTGTTTTTCATTTGTTGCGTTCGCTAGGAGCGAAATATTTTGAAGAGTCAACTAGCTTTTAGAAGAAGACATACAACTTTTCGCCAACTAATAAGCTTTCATTAAACTGTTGCATATTACATAAACAGAACAAAATACATGTTGAACATACATACATCAAATAAAAAAATAATATGTATATTAAAACATTATTGACATATTATTGGAATGTTAAATTATGTAAATGTAAGGATCAAGGTTTTATTGTTAACTCATATGTATTAAATCGAAGTTATTTTTTTGACAAACGAATGAATATGCCTGAGCAACAACGAGCATTAAGCAATGAACATGAGCTCCGGGGGAGAATGCACACCTGCCCTTTGCCCTGCAAGAAATTGTCCGGAAATCTCGAATAAAAGCTGCCAATTAAGCACTGTCAAGAGTTGAGGCATTCATTTTACTCTTCCTTCATTTTCTCTCTTCTTTACTGTGTCAATGGCATTGATTTCGGAGATAATTGATTAGATTTTGCAATAAGCTGATACATATTTCAGTGTGCGCTAGTTAGCGTGCCACAGCAACATCGAATCAATGAGACCCAAGCTGAGGTGGACCCTGAAAACAAAGAGATGGGGCATTGTTGCCGCTTTATGGTCGAGAGAGTTAAACTTTAAAGTTTGACAGCTAAACTAAAATTACCATTATGCAAACAAAATTATACCAAGGCAAATTTTGTTTGCTATTCAAACTCGAGCTGCAGTCCTGAACCAAATTAATTTTTCTTCAAGTTTTTCGATAAAGCTTTCAATAAAAAAATAGTCAATTTATTCATATCCTTATTTTCGTAGTTAATTAGATGACATCACAGTCCTTGGTTGTAGTTTGATAACTCACAAAAACCGCATCTTTTTTTAAAATCCCTGAAGATTTCTGTTGGCATCAAAAAGTATGCTACAATTTAGAAATTTAGCAAATGCATCAACCATACTTACGTGGTGACTGCACGTGCTCTTTTAACGTTTTGCATCACAAATGTTATGATCATAACTCACAAATGCGATGGAAACCGGCAATAAAAACATTTGTATTTTTGCAAAATCATATTCAGTTTACGAATGTATTCGTTTCCAAACCATCGAACTCAATGAAGTTATCGAAGACCCAATCATAACGATCTGCGTTTAAAGGTTGATCTCTCAAGCCCTGTTAGTTTAAAAGAAAAACATTGCCTTGAATCTTAGTTTAACAAGATCTTGACTTACACGTGGCAGCGTAAGGCAGCGTCGAAATCGCATACATTGCCTGCCCGGCGACTCAATGTCGTCTTGCATAAACTCATAGAGAGACGGCTGAAGCAGGAAACCGCCCCAGTTTTTGGGAACCGGCACCTCCTGCTGTTGCTGCTGCTGGCCACTAAACCAGTCCAAAAAATCCATGAACAAAGAACGTCTCTGGCATTGTATGCCATGCAGGCCAAGCTGCACCTCTTGTGGATATCGAGCAAACTGGAGCTGTGCCTGCAGAGCGCTCACGCTGCTACCAATACCAGAGACATGAACACTCCGTCGAAGCTGCGGCCAATGGAACTGCAGCGAAACATGCGGATTGTTGCTAATCTCACCCGCCACACGACTGCCCAGTATCGTATAGAACGTCAGCCCGGAGGCGTTGATCTGCTCGATGTTGGTCATTCGGGTGACAGGCTGACCCGCCGCATCCACTGTGGCCAGGCAGGCCACACGATGCTGTAAATTCGGTGCAGCATGCTGTGCCATCGAAAGCCAACGCTGCAGTATACAATACGGTTCCCGAATGGCAATGCGTTTCTCCTGTTCCAAAGTATCCACCGCTGTTCGAGCTGCGGCGGCATTACGCTTCAAACACTGTCGACAACGGGGTGTCTGCAAAAGTCTCGAGAATGCGACACCCCGTGGCCCCTGTTGAAGAGCGCCACCCAGCATCATTTTGTAACAATTTTGATATATTTACTTACCTGAAACTAATTTAGAATTTATTTTAAAGTCTAGTGAAGGATAAGGATAAGTGATTCAGTTTCAACTAAATTGAATTAAGCAAAGGGATATATTATGTTATATTCATAATGGTATATACGAGTGCTATATGGTGCTATGGCATGTATGTGCCTTCAGTTCTAAGTATAAAACTTTTATTTTATATTTGATTTCTTCATGATTAATATTTTAATTTCATCTGCTGACTTCATTTACTATCTTACTTAAATTGAACAAACATATTACTGGAAGACATTGCGCATGC
Source organism: Scaptomyza montana (assembly GCA_018904305.1). NCBI lineage: Eukaryota > Metazoa > Arthropoda > Insecta > Diptera > Drosophilidae > Scaptomyza > Scaptomyza montana. The sequence goes on from JAEIGR010000001.1 coordinate 1,485,128, forward strand.
ACATCACTCAGCTCCCTTTATGGCGCCAATCGCTCATAGATCCAACCATTCTCGCCGGCATGAACCAACTTGCCATCGACTTCAGCGGCGATTCCTTGGCCACGGCGAAACCGTATACGGTCGTGCAGGCGATCTGTTTGTCCCTGCCAGAACTCGATAGTAGAGGGGCGCACAAGATAGCCACCCCAATTGGGCAGCGGTACTTCGCCATCTGCTCCCAGTTTCTGCTTAATGCTCGACTCTACTTCGTCGAGATAGCTGCGTGATGGAATGCGCTGACTCTGAGGACTGGCAGCTGCACCTATTTGACTGGCGCGTGGACGTTCGTGGAAATATTTGAGGGATGCCTCTTGTGGTATCTTCTCGGCGACGCCTTCAATGCGAACGCTACGGCGGAGGGGCATCCAATAGATGGCAATTGCCACATTGGAGTTGCATGCGATGTCCTCTGCCTTGCGGCTGGCGTAGTTGGTGAAGAAGGTAAAGCCCTCGGCAGTGGCTTCCTTGACTAAAACAAAACGATTCGAGGGTTTTCCTTCTGCGTCCACTGTGGCCAAAGCAGCGGCATTTGGTTCAATAATCTCTTTTGTATTTAAAGCATCAGTTAGCCAATCGCGAAATACACAAAATGGATCTTTGACTTTAATATTCTGCTCCAGAAAAGCATCCTTGCGTTCATTGTATTTCATGCGCAACGCTAAAACATAACAAACATACAATTCATTTACATTTTCTGATTCCAAAGTTCAATCCCAACTCAAGAAAATAAACTCACCGGAAAGCTGCTCAATGGATACCGTCGCTTGGCTCATTTTTCGTGCAATTTGTAGCAGTCTCACTGTGTTTTCGGTTGTGCAAGTTATTAGTTGTTTATTGGTTTGATATAAAGTAAAGGTCACGTACTTGTTGAAGGTCAAATATGATTATTAAACTAAAGTGCACGGTTTATTACTTGCTGCAATCTTTTGATTATGCTGAACAGCTGTTTTCTGCTACTTACGACGCTGCCAGACTGTTAAATTTTGCTGGCAGAAAAAAAAATAAATAAAAAATACCAAAAGTACTAACTCACCGTTGCTCAACTGTTGAGATATTGTGCCGGTTGCATTAGGTTGTTAAATTCTGCTATTTTTATGTTTATTTATATTATTAAAATATATATTATTATATTTATAATAGTAGGTTGGCAGATCTGTTTTCAAGAGGAAGCACACAAAACAAAAAGGTGAACATAAACAAAACAAACACCTATGTATGTAAGAGAGATATGTAGGCATCAAGAGAGAGCTTCGTGTTGAGGTATTGCTGTGTTTCTGTCGTTCTGCTGTCGTACCTTCCGTTATTGGCGTTCGTCCTTTTCGGTTTGCGACCAAGGCACAGAACAAATTCAACACGAGTGGCTGCTGGACGTGTGCGAAAGCAAAGCAAAACGAGTGGGAGCGCAAGCGAGAATTTATAGAGAAAGGCTTAAGCGCGGCATACACAAAATATACACACACAAACACACAGACAAAAGCAAGTTAATATAACAAAAAAAAATTGTATTTCGAAAAGCAAGAAGAAAAAAGTTAAAAGCCCATCTCAATTACAGTTATTTATAGTCCACATACGGTTATTATTGTTCTCTGTGCGTGCACAAAACGTTTTCGCAAAACTAGGTTAACAACAACGGGACCAGAAAGTAGCTTACAAATTAAGTTTGGAGGTCGGGTCGGTGAAAAGCATTTTAGTAGTGAAAAAAACGTTGCAGACGTTGGCTGCATGTGTGTATGCGGCAGGAGAGCAGTGAAAAAATGCAGTGCGGCAGTAAAAGCAAAAACCAAGAAAATCAAATGGATTGATAGGCAAACAAATATTTAAAATTTCAATACTATTGGAACAAACACAAAACAAAAGAAAACGAACGTGATATTTTTTATAATACTGTCGCCGGGTTTTTAGCACAGTAAAAAAAAAACAAAAGACACACACACACAGATACACACGCAAACTATATAGCAATATATGCCCATTGAGTGCCTTATATCATTTGATAATAATCCACAAGGTGTCTACTATGCCGGACAGGAGCTATCTGGCGTTGTTGATCTTAGCGTCGATGCCAACAAGCGCATTAAAGGTAAGTCCACAGACACACTCCTTTCAACTTTTTTTTTAACTTATACATATGACTCACTTGGCGTATGAGTAATATGTCCTGTTTAAATTTTCCATTTTCATGGTAATATATGAACATTAAAATTGTCGAAGGACACGCGCCTGTTGTCCTTATTAAATTGTATCTAAAGCTCACCGAACCTAACCTCCCAAAACAGTTGTCGCCATTTTGAATGCGCTATGCAATTAATTGTCGCTGCTGTTGTTGTTGTTGTTGCATTCCCATGTCCCTGCTGAGTTGACCAGCTCGTTACAGTTGTTTATATGCTGCACAGTTAGAGGCTACCCTCCTCTTCTTCTTATTTTTTGTATTTTTTTTTTTTTTTTTTTAATTTTCAACTTGGTTTTTTTTGTTGTAGTTGCCATTTTGTATGGCGTCTGTTTTGGCACGCCGCCATTTTTATTTACCATGAACTCGTTAAAGGCGTAGTAAGTGCAACCCGTTTTTTTTTTATTATTGTTGTTGTTGCTGTAGATGATGACGATTAAGTTGTCCGTGTGCAGTGCATTTTAATTTTGTGGAAATAAGTTGTCTGTTCTGACATATTACACGACAAGTTCGCTTCACTAATGCAAGTTTCACTAATACTGAAATATTGTTAAATGCGTTTAAAGGTCTTAGTTCATTTGTCTATTGTAGATGCATAAGTAATTATACTCATTAGACAATTAATTTGAAAGAACTATTAAAAAAATTACAAAAGTTTCTTATATATGTATATTTGGTTTGCCTTTTTCATCATCTAATATTAATATCTTTGCACTCAAATGTCACTTTACTTATTCTTTACAGCTCCACTATGTATATAATTTATCAAACTCATATCTCAGATTTAATACGCTTCATAAACGTGAACTATTCGAAGTAACGCACATGTCATCCATGGTAACTTACTTTCTTACTCATTCCAATATTATAAGTTATATTTTTGATGTCTTTCAAACAACTATAAAATGTCATCTTCAAATGCAAACATGCAAACAAGTAAATTCTCGTTGCTGTTTATCTCCCTCTCTCTCTCTCTCTTTAAGGCATTCATGTCACCGTCAGCGGTTTTGCTAAGATACGCTGGATAAAAAAGGGATATCCGCGGGACAGCGAACGCTCCATGTGCCGTGCCTATCGATCGTATTTGTCATCAAGATCGTATGTCCTCGGCTCGTGCGCTGGAAACTCGTGCATTGACTGGCTCGCCGGTGAGTACTCGTACACGTTTCACGTCATACTGCCCGACAATCTGCCGACATCGTTTGATGGCAAGTATGGCCAGATACACTATGAGATCATAACGACGATTGAGCGATTGGGTCGCTATCCGAAAGTGTTTAAGCTCCCATTTACCGTGATACAACCTTTAGACCTAAATGCCGATGCTATCTACAGAGTAAGTAAAGTGAATCATCAAGCGATCAACTAGGCTAAAAAGCAAAATAACTTATACTGTGTATATTTTTTTTTCCAGGTGCCGCTGGAGATACTCGATCGCAAGCGTTTCTGGAGCTTTTGCTGTCCAACGGGCCCACTAACAGTAAAATTCTCAACACCTTACTGTGGCTATGCGCCCGGCCAAAAGATTCATTTCGTGCTGTACATCAACAACGAGTCATCAATCGATATAACCGAATGTGAGGTGAAGCTGAAGCAGGAAGTCAGCTATGAATCGCATGATCCGCAGCACGAGTATCGCTATGATAAGCATCTGATTGCCTTAAAGCAGTTCGGCAATGTGTTGCGCTGGTCGAGAAAGGTATATCGGGGTTACTTGGATTTGCCATCGATACCGCCAACATCGGTGAAGCCAACCTGCCCCATTAGCGTTAACTATTCAATTAAGATCATTGTGAATCCAACCGAGTTTCACTGGAAGCTGAAACTCAAAATACCGCTGACCATCGGTAGCATACCTATTATGGATGGACCCGATGCCTTGTTACGTTTTAATCGCCAGCAGCAACAGCATCAAGTAGTTAGCCAACATTTACAATTGTCAACGCAACAAACTCAAAGGCCGCGACCCGAGCAGCGACGCCTACAAACCAACAGCAATAGCATCAGCAATAGCAGCTGCACAAACAACGACAACAATCAGGCAATGCAACAACGTTCGGGTGCAACACTGCCGAGCCAAACGAGTCCCTCGTCAACGCCAACGACTGCCGCCCTGAGGCCCATGGCCACCATGCCAGCGATATTAGTGACAAGCGATAGCGATAGTCCCCCAGATTATATACCCATGAGTAAGAATATAAGTGAAAAGGAGATAACTTTTTTTTTACCCTCGCGAAAAGACAAGTTAATAATAAAATATATTTATCTTACACATTCTGTTTTCTATTTTTATTCACAGTGCCGCCCTCGTACGAAGATGCCATGGCTCTAAGCGAAAAATTAAGTGATGATATTGAGTTCTTGACAAATGTTAGCATGAGCAGCATTATGTCTGCTCAGGGTGATATCACAACAAGTGAGCGTGAGCCCTTTAAACCGCGTTACCCGGTCTATTACGATTATGAGACACCGACCATACCGCCCGGTAGTGATGATTCCACTGAATCCGACACATAAAACTAAAATTGTTATCAAAAAACAAAATCACAGAATTAAAAAAAAAAAAAATTCTAAAACAAAGCAAAAGCTTAAAAACTAATTGAATGGCTAAGTGGCATTTTATTCCAATTTTTTCTATTTATTCCATTCAATTAAAAGTAGTTAGTTCACATTTTTCATATAAGCTTAAGAAATGCAAAGTGGTGGTCTTAAAGATGATGCCCTTATCCTTGTCCGAAATTTTTAACCGTTACAAAATGTTTTTCTTGTAATTGAACTATATATAGCTTAAGCAATTGTCCGCTGAAATAGGTAAAAACTAAAGAAAATTTAATTTTACAATCTGAAATTTAATTGTTATTGATAACCTTACATTACATATCTTACTGTCCTGCCGGATTTCTAGAAATGTCTTTCGTCTGCTTTCCATATCATTCATTCTTTTAATAATACCAACGCTTTGCAGAGTATAATGAATAATTTTTATTCCATATAATTTAAAGTAAAATTGCACGCCATTTATTGTGTATTCCAAAACTATATTTAATCATATAAATATTTATAATATGTTGATATTTTTATTCATTAAAAATTTAAAAATTATATTCAAAAGTACATATATTAAAAAACATAAAAATAATATCATAAATTGAAACTTATGTAATTTGTTCTTAGCTATTAAGTTTGAAAATATTATTTAACGAAATGTTTATGCTAACTTTATTCAATTTTATTAACTAGTTTGCATTTTTCTAAACAAAACTTACTTATAGTTTTAAGCCAAACCGAAGGCTTTCACAAATATACTTAAATTGTAAATTTGTTCTCTTATTACCGCTCCCCACTACCTTCCCCACATACATGCAACGTTTTGCCTGATTTCAACGACGTATAGAGACGCTCTACAGTGAATCATCCAATACCCAATTTCGCTACGCACTGCAGCAGGAAACGGTCTCGGCAACGGATGTGGATGTGAATAATCAAGGAATAGATAATTTTCAAAACTGCGAGAAGAAATGATTAAATGATGGCTGCATAGAAGAATAACAACAACAATTTACATACTTAACCAAAATAGTCAGAATAATATTGAAAACTTTTAAAATTCATGGCCCGTATATAGCTTTTAAGTCTGATCTAAAAAACGGAATTCATAACAGTTTAACATATAAAGTACATATATATTACTATTTTCAATATGTTTTCCTTTAAAATCTTTGAAGTTTTATTTGATTTTTATAAGTACTTTCTATTGCCTCTCCGCATTTTGTTTAATTCTTTTTCTAAATTAAATTTCTTTTTGTTTTTTAAATTATCAAATCTAACATTACTTTAAATATTTCTTATCTTTCAACATTTTTAACAAAGCAATTTTTGCTGCATACGATACTTAATTAAACATATTATAATGATCGCAATTAACGCGAGCTAAGGCAACTTGTAGGCATAAGAAAAATATAAATAACAATTTGCACAATTTTACCAACAAAACCAACTTAACATTTTCAAATATTTAAAATGTATAGGCAAAATTTACTTAACACTACTATAAGTGAAGCATTTCTTTTTATGTTTAAATTATTTGTATGTCCAATCCTTACTTATTAAATGTTATTCTGAATATATTTATATATACATATACATGTGTATAAATATTTGAATTGTACTACAATCAGATCAAAACCATACAAATAAGTTTTCTATTATAAGTTATCGTTAAATCTCCTTCTAAATCTATAATTACGTACTCGTGTATTCTTCCCCCGATTTGAAAGCAGTCTAACTAAATATACTCTTAAGAAATACTCTGTCTTCAATTAATTCAAAATAAATAAAAAAAAAATTAAGAAATATATATACTTATATATATAAATATATTATTATGTGTATAGCCAAGTTATAACCGTGTTTTTTTTTTTTTAATTCAATACGGTCGATGACCTGGTAAGACCTGATTTGAAACTTGTGTTTGGCTGGGTAGGTAACGTTTTTTGTAAAGCATATATGTACTTAAAATTAATAGTTTGTCATATATTCAATGTCAATTGGCATGTGAATCTATGAGTGAATATATACAGAATTTTAAAAAAATTTTAAAGATTACCTGAAGATCTTTTTACAAGTTTATTTAAACAATAAGATTTATCTTGTTGACAAAATTTGTTTCATAGGCATGTAATGTTTTTCACGCTACTAAGAAAATGGGATGTATCAGGCAATTTGATAACTGTTACAGTCTATTTAGTTGGTGATAGGGAAACTTAGCTTAGCTTAATCCAGGACATGAATGAAAAAATATCATTGTATTCAAATTCTAAGCACATTTTTGCAAATTTAAATTTTCTATTTATTTTTTTTCACTTCCTAACTTTATGTTATGCTACATGCAACTAGTGGCGCCTGAGGTACTTTTTTTTTTAATGAAAAACAGGCAAAGAAATATTAGAACCTGTTTGTTTAGCCGCATTCAGGTTGGCAACGCAACTGGTTGTTGTAAAATTATAAAAAGCAGAAAGTGTTTTATCAGAGACTTTTGGGATTATAACAGTAAAATAATAAAAGTTAATACAAAACATAATTTAAAATAAAACTCAGTGAACTAAGGCGCTTGCCGTACACTGAATTTATCTACATATCATGACAAGATCACAATTCGTTAACAATTGAAGCAAAACAATTGACAAAGTTTGCCGCGTGAAGGTTTTCGCTTTTGTTGTTCGAAGCATTGCTTTAGTCGGTTTTCGTTGTGGTTGTGTTTGTCATTTGGATGCCGTCGCTTGAGCAGTTCACATATGAATTTTATCGCGTGCCGAAAATAAGTTGGATAAAAATATAGTTAGTACCCTGTAATCGAAAATAACGATGCACATAAATTGTCAATTTAATTTGTCGCGCCCATCGGCAGTTTATTACACTGGCGAACAAGTTTCAGGCAGTTTTACCTTGACAGTCAGCAAAAAGAAGCCGCTGCAAGTGGAAGGTGAGTTCAATGAATGAATTTGGTAAATTGACTTGTGTTTTTTTATATACCGTACCTACCTTAAATGGGATAATGAAGCTGTGAAACTGATAGAGTGACAATTGATTGAATTTATCATATCATCTCAATTAGGTCTACGTGCCATATCTGTTTGTAAGATCTGTGCAATCTCAGAAACTTGACGAGGGTGATAAAAGTTTTTTTTATTGACTCTTAAATTTATATATATATATATAAGCTTTATGCTCATTCGTGTGTAAAAACTAAGGAAACTATCAACAAACATTTTTTAACTACGTGAGCTTAAAAAAAAATTTCTCAAGAGCTTGGCGAAATGACTCAAAACCAATGCATAAAGCAAAAACAAATACTTATAAGAACTAACATTAATAGGGTATCTTCTAGTCACTATTTTTTTAATTCAACACACTTTACTTGTCTCCCATCAAACTGATAAGATAGCTAAATACAACTTATCAATCGCTTTTCTCTTACTCTGCAGCACTCAGCATCACTTTGCTTGGTGGCAGCATTGTCAGCTGGCAAGAGACTCAAAAATGCTTGCCACAAATAGAGCATAATGATAGCACAGTGATCAATGAGCCGCAGTACCTGCAGTTTGAAACAAACAAGACGCACTTGCAGCAGACGCAGCAACTGTTGCAAACCATTATTGTGCCGGCGGGTTGCACGCAATGTTGCCACTTCCAATTTGAGTTGCCAAGTACTTTGCCCGGCAGCTGCCGCTTGCCACTTGGTTCGACAAGCTACATTTTGCAAGTGTGCCTGCAACGGCGTGGCAAGCATGATAAATGCTTTCAGCAGCGATTGTGCATTAGAAATCTCATCGAATTTATTGACTTGCAACCAGCAAACAGTGCAACTGAAACATTGCAGCTAAGCTTGTCTCGCAGCGTCTTTGTGCCTGGACAGCGTGTTGCATATCAATTGGAAACCGCAATGCCTGCCTCATATATAACACGTCTATATCAATCCATTACCTATCAGAGCCAGCAACCTGTGATGAAGTACAAGCAGGTGCTGAGAGTGCTGGATGAGAGCTGTGATTTGGCGGGTGCCCTGCATCTGCCTTTGACTGCACCCATAATGAGTCTGCTGCCGGGTGAGCCCATTGAGATCAGCTACTTTTTGGAGACGCAATGTAGCTGCAGTGAACCTTTGCGTGTGGCATTGCTTGTTGGTACTGTGGCGCCACCAGTTGAGGTCAAAGATTCTCCTAAGGATTTTCCAGCTCATGGATTTGTCAATTTGGGTAAGTTAGGGCTAAAAAGTGTGTTAGCCCATGCAAAGACATAAAGGAAAAGTCTTATTAGACTGTTAAAAGTATAAAAAAATTAGTCATTTCTTGCTTAGTTGTATGTGCTCCATAAAAAATAGTTATTAATCTGTTAATGCATTTAACAATGTTCTTTTTGTTTGTCTCAGCTTTGTGTGAAAATGATTTACTATTTTCACCTGCCAATCAACGACTGCCACACAGCTGTTCCAGTGAATTTAACGCTCCAAGTGTCACCAGGCGGTGCCAGAAGAAACGGTCGTACGTGCGTTTAGCCTTGCGATATTTCTATAAAAGTCTGTTACCCGCAAACTAACTAGATTAATTTCAATAAATAGCAATAAGTATGTACGTGCAGCTCGAAATCTTGAAATAACTGTGCAGTTTTGATAAGTTATAAGAGTGAAAAAGGGGAAAATGTAACCCGTTTAAGATTATCACAGTTAGCAGGAAATTTAAATACTGTTTCATTATAATAAAATAATTTTGATTGCAACTTAAGAAATACAAATTTAATAATAAATTAGCTTTAAGCAAAATTGCGGAGGAATTAAATTGCATTTATTCCGAATCGCTTCCATAAATAGACCCTTAGAGCTGTCGCCTATGCTGTAGCTTCCTAATTATATGATGAAGCCATATTTGAGGGGCGGGTCAAGGCGATGTCACAGCCACAATTATCTACAGTAAGTTGAGCGAACAGAGTGCGTGGGCCCCCATTGAGAAGCCCGAATAACACAAGTGCTCAATGATGCAGTTAACTTTTGTTGTCACATTGTGTGACAGCCATGGAGCTTGCTAAATTTCTTGTGTAGTTTATTTAAATCAAATGAGCGAAGCATTTATTGCCGCCAAAAATGACAGTTTAGGCCAACAAAAGCGGAAAAACATTAAAATTTCGAGCTCATACTACGGTGCTGACCTCGCGTCACTGTTTTTGTATTTCCTCTTCATATATATGTGTATATATATTATGGGGGTTCTTTTTACGTGGCGTCGCCACAAACAAAGAAACCAAAAGGGGCCAAGCAACAAAGCGTTGTTGCTCCATTTGGTAACGTTTTCGGTTTGAAATATTAGACCAGAAGCAGACACTAGACGGTTACACAGACGCAAGGCGCCAACTTATTGATTCCGTCTCCCCCCTTTCTCGGCAAAAACGAAAGCACACATGCGGATGCTGTGTGCAAGTGAGAGAGAGACAGAGAGGAAGTGAGAGTAAGATAGAAAGGGAGAACATTATATAGGGACGCACAGACGCACAACAAAGGAGCTCAGTGCGCGTCTGGCTGTGCCAAAGTTCAGTTGAGTATTATTTGGTCCTGCTTCCCGTTTTTATTTATTTTCATTTATTTGTGATATGTGAAAAGCATCCTACAGCATTTCAGCCATGCCCACCACCTGTGTTTTTCAGTTGGATCGCCTAAATCCAGTCTACAACAGCGGCGAATACATAAGCGGACGCATTCTGCTCCGAACGGACAAAGTAAAACGCGTAAATGGTGCGTGTTCTCAAAAAAGAAAAACAACACAAATAACCCCTTAAAGTGTCATCATTATTGTTATTACGTACCCACTTTGCAGCTGTATATGTGACCCTGGATGGTGAGGCCAAGGTGCAGTGGTCCATGAGTGGCAAGAGTGAGACCTCCAACTATTCGGGACATCAACAGTATCTACACACCCGCACCAATGTCTTCGATAACTCGCTCTTCCGCGCCGGAGTCCATGTTTACGTTCTAACACTGCGCATTCCGCCTGACTGCCCCAGCACCTGCAAGGGTCCTTATGGATATATTGCGTATAACATTTCACTGACCATCCACAAACCCTGGGGCTTCGATGAAATCTTTCGCAAGCCCATTATGGTTGTGCAAACATTGGATCTTAACTATAATGCGGAGTTTTCGGTAGGTTACTTGCACATGTTGTGTGTGTGTGTGTGGCAAATTCTGTAGTTACGTGGCAGTAATTATCATTTTTTTTTTTATAGTATGTGTGATTGTGGCATTAAATGCCAGTAAACTATTATTTTAATTTAAAATTTGCCTAAAGTTTATTTCAATAACTTTTGTGCACTTAAAGGTATCAACGAAATATGTTTTATAACAAATTAATCATTTCTTTAATGTTATACTAATTTCCTTGCAATATTTTATGACTATTTAACACAGCTACCCGTCAAGGACGAGAACATTAAATACCTCTGCCATTGGCCCTGCATCTCGGGGCCAATAAGCTCGAGTTTGGCTCTGCCTGCTTCTGGCTTTACTCCCCTGCAGGAGGTACCCTTTAGTGTGGAGATTGACAACCAATCCCCTCATTACGATGTAATTGGCGTTGAGGTAGCCATTAAGCAACATTTTGTATTTCTCTCACGCAAACCAGTCAAAAGAAACTTCTACACGAAGACGCTGTGCAAGGAGCTCGTTACGGATCGCACCTTGAGGCTATCCAAGCGGATCTACGAGTCAAGCATATGTGTGCCTATGGACACGCCCCGCTCCACACTGAATCCCAACTATATAGTATTCGTACACTATACGCTCCAGGTGAAGCTAAAGACGGGCTACTTCCACTACGATACGGATCTCTCTGTGCCCATTGTGATAGGCACCACACCTCTGCAACATTTAAGTGGAGCTGTACGCAATCATCAGCCAGGACGACGCACACCAACGCCAGAGCGACAGCGTCTGATTGAGCGAGTCCAGCCACGACCTGCAACTTTGGAGGAGGAATCGCCCCAGGACACTGATGCGGTAGTCGAAGAGACACATCAAATGCTGGAGGATGATGAGCCACCGACATATGATAGTTGTCGTAAGTGTTACTGATTAGAGCACAAATATTTTATTCTCCCTGATTTTACTTGTTTTCTTTTGTGTTGCAGTGCCGCCTTCGTTTAGCTTTGCCACATTGGCTGGCAGCCAGGTGACATTGGAAAGTCAACCGTCTGGACAGCCACGCATACACTTGCCGAAATTCCCAGGATTTAGTACTTTTATAGGCACAGCGCCCGCACATGGAGCGGCGTGTATGGAGGACTCTGGACTGGACATGCATCATTATCGTTCGTATGGCTCCCTGGATACAGATGTAACGGGTCGTAGTCTGGATACTTTTGGCTCGCTCTGTGGTCCCTTGTCAGAGCAAGGTGAGCTCGTCGAGGTGGAAGAGGATGAGGAGGTGGAAGAGATGGCTGTATTGGATGTGACTCAGGCCCAGGTGCATCCGACAGCTCCGCTTCAGGCTCACGATGAGCACCAATTCTAACTACAAGTGTCTTAAACTTAAATTTCATGGTGGTATTATATACGTAAGATTGTATTAGACTTAAGTGAGTTCAGACCTAAGAATTTGTAGCGTGTATCATTATCCGTCTTATTGTAAGCGATCAATGCTCGTATTTATACTTTACTGCCATCCAATATTCAAATTTAATTCAAGCGAACTTATTATGTGCCAATAACAATTATTCCATTGCTTTTAACATGCAAAACTACTATTTACAATTAAAACTACTCTATACGAGTATAGATATATACTAGTTATACCTATTAATCTTGAGTTACGACTTATACGTTCATAATTGGTCAATAAATATTTATGTACACGCAAACATTGTTTTTTTTTTGGTCTGTGGGAAACTTAAAAAAAAAAATGTTAGATAAGAGAAACCAATATAGGAGTTAAAGACAGTTGGATAATAAACATTCATGTTCATAAATTGTTTTAATTTGACTCGCCTAAATGTATGCAACGCTTGGCAACTATCGCAGTAAGTTGGCGAATTATTTAATTAAATTTGCTTATTGTTTATGACGAGTGGGGGTGTGTGTGTGAAACAGTAAGTGCTCGACAGGGGCAGCAGATTAGATAAACGGCACTATAACAAACGGCCAACATGCATGATGGTGATAAGGTCGGTACTCGTTGCAGCAGTAAAGTTTAGTAAGCCAAACAATTGCCAACAGTCTGGCAGACATATAACGTTCGTCGTGCATTTAAAGATCGTTCATAGCTATAATGAACCACATTTGTGACATACAATTAGAACGTCCCAGTGGGCTCTACTCTGCCGGTGATACAGTCAATGGCTACGTTCGTTTAAGACTGCCGGAGCGTGCCCTAATCAAATGTAAGAGCCAATGAGTCATGTTTGATAAGCCAGTGCGTGATTTATGAATCATGTTAATTGAAAGTGTATATTTTATCGAAAGAAATCAAATAGATAAGAAAATGAAAGTATTTAAAAAAAAAAAAACTAATTGTTTAAGACCTAAAGTTGTATTCGATTTAACACAACGAATTTTTCTGTTAATATTAATATGAAAAATCTATTTGAGTGATATTTTAAAAATATTTGAGATGAATTGACATTGACCCAATACTACCGAAGAAACATCACTTCAACTTTATTTTAAAAAATATTCCGATTAACTACAAGAAGATAGCACTTTGAGTAATGTTCTGTATAATAACTATTAAAATGTAAATTCATTTCCAAATATTTTTTTTAAAGCTATTTCACTAGAGTCTAATGGCTATGCCTGCAGCAACTGGGTGAAGCCACAAAAGCAAAAGAAACCAAATCCGAAGAAGAAGACGCAAGTGCAAAAACCACCGATTGCCTATGGCCAACGAGTGGATTACTTTGCTAAGGTTGAATATTTTGTCGGTTCGGAGGCAGCATTGCCGCAACTGATTGATGCTGGTGCCTATCGCTATGAGTTTAGTGTGCAGCTTCCACAGAACTGTCCCAGTAACTATGAAGGGGCACATGGGCATATACGTTACAAGCTACAGGTGATGCTGCAACGCAGCTCCGATCTGCCACCAGAGTCAACGTTTACATATCAACTTCAGGTGCAGCAGCGCTATGATCCCAACCAGCAGCAGCAAGGACTATCGCTTTGTGAGGTTACTGCATTGGAACAGACGCCTTCTTTGAAATTCTGGCAACGGGGTCTCCAATTGCACTTGGATATACCACGCAGTAGTTACGAGCCAGGAGCGGGCATATCGGTGCATGTGCAGTTGCACAATCCGCAACAGCTGCCTTTGTTATCGCTTATCTACAAACTGAACATGGTCAGCACGTATGTTGGCCATCAGCAGAACAAACCGAGGCTTGTGGGCAGTCAGGTGGAGCGTCAGTGTCTGGTTTGCAGCAGCCATCAGTTGCAGACTGTGCCACGTCATGAGCTGCTTAACTTTCAGCATCTACACACGTTGCAAGTTCCACTAACACCACACACTTTGAGGGCTGACGTCTGCGGCTGCCTGCAGCTTAGCTATGAGGTTGAGGTTAGCGTGCAAACGAAATCTTCGGACCGTTTTATTAACGCAAAAGTTCCTGTCACCATTAGTCCCCCAGCACCTATGCATAATGGCTTAAAGGAGGATCGTTCTATGTGCGATCTGCATGCAGTGGTAGGTCTGGCCAGTGCGCCTAATCAGACATCAGAGGCAACTGCTCTCTCTGCGACTGCACCAATGTTAAGCACCTCCTTGGGCTCCTTGGGTAAGTAAATGAAAATATTGAGTTGAACTAAAAATATGTAATCCACATTTGCCATTCGGACGCTTAGCACTATCGAACTGGTAGTACGACAATTCGCTCATTAGGTTGAACAATATTTCATTTGGCAGGCAGCATACACCATTTGCTTCCCTCTATTGCATAATAAAGACATTTTATTGTACAGAAATTGTGCAGTTTATTTCTTCAAAATCGCAGCCCTTATTAACAAAAAAAAAAAAAAACATAAATTAATGAAATAGAAACTAAAAAGAATAAATAAGAGGAACAGAACAACACAAATTATTTTGAAAAATTTTATTTCATTACATGGTCAAACATAATTAAGAAATGAGTAAAAAATTTATATTTTTACGGTAGATTTTCATAGGAAAGTGTAAATAAGTCCATAATACCTTAGTTGCCGAGACCCAACCTTTACAACAACGCTTCGTTAAAACTTTGAAATTGCTGGAAAGGAGACTCAAGTAATATCTTTACATATATGTATTTTAAAAATTTGGTGATATATAAATAGACTGACAAATTATGAACATTTTCCAGTATCTTTAAGTTCGAATTGATAAAAAACAAGATATTTTTTTAAATTTATAGTTAACCAAGTTAAAATAGTTCAATCGATCTTTCTTTCCATTTTAACGGCGACAATTAGAATTTTTCCTAGTTTGTTTACGATCCCTTTTTGATTTGTTTTTATTTTTTTTCCGTACGACGATATTCCTAATAAAAGATCATTAGTTAGTTAAAATTTAACATTCACATATGTAGTTCTTGTTACCGCATTCCATAGACCTGAATAGTGTCACCAAAATATTCTACAAAACTTGACTTAGCCTTGCATCCTCCATCGCAGTTGCAGCAAAATATGTTGCACTTGCCTTTGCCGCAACAATAACTACCACAAAGATTTTTAGCACATCCAATTCCAACAAAATTAGCACCGAATTGAGCACAGGACCATCCATTCTTTGGATGAAATAACACAATTTTAGGAGAACAGCATTCAGCATTTACTTTCAACGATTGTAAAATGAAGATCAGCAGGTGAAATTGAAGAATTATCCTTAGCGATGATGGCACGAGTCCTCCCATTGTTGTTAGTCCGGATAAATTTACGTAGGCGAAGTTGCTGCACAGTTTAATTTTTCAAAAATACAGTCTCTATTTATACAAAAAGAAATAATCGGAGTGTGACCGACAGAAAATCCAATTAGTTACACAAATTATTATAAAATGTTTCAAATCTGTATATACTGTTTGATTTTATATTAACTCTAAATCTAGTGAATCAAATTCAAACCAAAACTCCTTAAGCATATTTATAAAATAAGCTGCGTACAAAGTAACAAAAAACCAAGCAAGTCATAAATACACATATTTTTTATATGAGTTTCATGGATTGTCAAACACACATCAATTACCTCAAAAAACCACATATTATGACCACTAAACGTTGGTCACACACTTTAACATTGTACCATTTAATTGGTTATTAATATCTATTGACGGCAACGAATTTCATTATTGCATATATTTTGAAAATTTATATTTTTACGGTAGATTTTCATAGGAAAACATAAAGCGTAAATAAGTTCTTACTACCTTAGTTGCCGAGACCCATCCTTTACAACAATGCTTCGTTAAAACTTTGAAATTGCTGGAAAGGAGACTCGAGTAATATCTTTACATATATTTTAAAAATTTGGTGATGTATAAATAGACTGACAAATTATGAACATTTTCCAATATCTTTAATAAATTTAAACTACAAGATATTTAAAATAGTTCAAGAGATAGTGCAATCGATCTTTCTTTCCATTTTAACGGCGACAATTAGAATTTTTCCTTGTTTGTTTATGATCCCTTTTTGTTTTGTTTTTATTTTTTTTCCGTGCGACGATATTCCTAATAAAAAATCATTAGTTAGTTAAAATTTAACATTCACATAGTTCTTGTTACCGAGTTCCCACGATTTTAGCTATATTTTGACCATAATCTCCTATAAAATTTGACACACTCTTGCATCCTCCATCGCAGTTGCAGCAAAATATAAAAACTTAGCGCATAAAAATGAAATTTCAGCAGCACGGAAGTAAGAACAGGGCTTTCCATTTTTTGGATGAAATACCAAAACTTTGGGAGAACAGCATTCAGCATTTACTTTCAACGATTGTAAACTGAAGATCAGCAGCTGAAATTGAAGAATTATCCTTAGCGATGATAGCACGAGTCCTCCCATTGTTGTTAGTCCGGATAAATTTACGTAGCCGAAGTTGCTTCACAGTTTAATTTTTCAAAAATACAGTCTCTATTTCTACAAAAATAAATAATCGGAGTGTGACCGACAGAAAATCCAATTAGTTACACAAATTATTATGAAATGTTTCAAATCTGTATATACTGTTTGGTTATATATTAACTCTAAATCTAGTGAATCAAATTCAAATAAAAACTCCTTAAGCATATTTATAAAATAAGCTGCGTACATAGTAACAAAAAACCAAGCATGTCATAAATACACATATTTTTTATATGAGTTTCATGGATTGTCAAACACACTTCAATTACCTCAAAAAACCACATATTATGACCACTAAACGTTGGTCACACACTTTAACATTGTGGCATTTAATTGGTTGTTAATATCTATTGACGGCAACGAAATTCATTATTGCATATACATATTTTGAAAATTTATATTTTTACGGTAGATTTTCATAGGAAAACATAAAGCGTAAATAAGTTCTTACTACCTTAGTTGCCGAGACCCATCCTTTACAACAATGCTTCGTTAAAACTTTGAAATTGCTGGAAAGGAGACTCGAGTAATATCTTTACATATATTTTAAAAATTTGGTGATGTATAAATAGACTGACAAATTATGAACATTTTCCAATATCTTTAATAAATTTAAACTACAAGATATTTAAAATAGTTCAAGAGATAGTGCAATCGATTTTTCTTTCCATTTTAACGGCGACAATTAGAATTTTTCCTTGTTTGTTTACGATCCCTTTTTGTTTTGTTTTTAT
Organism: Scaptomyza montana; assembly: GCA_018904305.1. Classification (NCBI taxonomy): domain Eukaryota; kingdom Metazoa; phylum Arthropoda; class Insecta; order Diptera; family Drosophilidae; genus Scaptomyza; species Scaptomyza montana. Next base: position 1,502,691 of record JAEIGR010000001.1, read on the forward strand.
TTTTTTTCCGTACGACGATATTCCTAATAAAAAAATCATTGGTTAGCTAAAATTTAACATTTACATACTTCTTGTTACCGAGTTCCCAAGAATTGACTTATAGCTTCGCTATAATAATCTAAAAACGGTTGCGCACTCTTACATCCTCCATCGCAGTTGCAGCAAAATATGTTGCACTTGCCTCTGCCGCAACAATAACTATCACAAAGATTTCTGGCACATGAAATTCCAATATTAGTAGCACTGAAGTAAGAACAGGAGTACCCATTCTTTGGATAAAATAACGCAATTTTGGGAGAACAGCACTCAGCATTTACTTTCAACGATTGTAAACTGAAGATCAGCAGCTGAAATTGAAGAATTATCCTTAGCGATGATAGCACGAGTCCTCCCATTGTTGTTAGTCCGGATAAATTTACGTAGGCGAAGTTGCTTCACAGTTTAAATTTTCAAAAATACAGTCTCTATTTATACAAAAATAAATAATCGGAGTGTGACCGACAGAAAATCCAATTAGTTACACAAATTATTATGAAATGTTTCAAATCTGTATATACTGTTTGATTTTATATTAACTCTAAATCTAGTGAATCAAATTCAAACCAAAACTCCTCAAGCATATTTATAAAATAAGCTTCGAGTAAAAGGCAGTACATAGTAACAAAAAACCAAGCAAGTCATAAATACACATATTTTTTATATTACATACCTCAAAAAACCACATAAAATTACCACTAAACGTTGGTCACACACTTTAACATTGTGGAATTTATTTGGCTGTTAATATTAATATCTATTGACGTCAACGAATTTCATTATTCCATACATATTGATATAAATATGTATATGTATATATATATTACTAAACGAATATTATTTTTTTCCTTTTTATAGCTTCAATTTTTCGCGAGGCTGAATTCATGATAGCCACCAATATGAATAAAAAAGATAAGCATGCAATGTCCGGAGAACAGTTAGATTTTAGACCACGCTATCTTTACTACGAAATGGAACATGGAGAAGCCGAAAATGTACTCTAAAATCGATGGAAGCTTATATATCAATATTTATGTTAATACTATTCTATATATACTTGTACCTGTATTTTATTTAAAATATGTTTGTTTAACACTCATCTGTCCCTAAGAAAAAATAACAAATCAGTCCCTGGTGTGTCAATTTGACACAATCAAAAAAATTTAAGGAAAAATATTTTTTAAATTGAAAATATTTAATTTAAATAACAAATTTAAATTATAAAAACAAATATATCTATGAACTGCATGTTTCGCATAGAACAAAGCGATGCTGCGGGCAAACTTTTGTCATGCACCTATCGCATTCGGTAAGGTAGTAGTAGGCATATGTGGCACCTTGTGCGCTTCCCAGTTGGCGTGTGGTGCATCAAGCGACTGTTCGCAGATGCATCAGCTTCGGTTTGGACTAGCTGCTCGCCGTCCTGAATCCCACGGACTACCGACAACGCTCTCTCGCCTCGTGGTGCTCGTTCCCGTTGGTCGATATGCAGCATGACTAGGGAGTACCCGAGATCAATCAAAAAAAGGCGGCGACGGATGTTTTTTTGGCCAAATTCCAGTTTGGGTTCAGCTCCGTGAATAAAATGAACGCATTAAACGCAGATATATCTAGCATATTGCAAAATACTGCGACAGGCCATCTGTTGACTTTGCGTTTGCAGCGATAAGTGCCTACCATCTCATCCATAATGTCGGAGCCGCAAACGAAGTCTCTTCGTTACGTACGAAACCACTGTCGAGTTCAGAACGTGATCGAACACAAATTGAGAATGGTACAGTGGTTTGTTCTTCATGTCCAGTACCAGAGGTGGCAGCTCCTTTCTGTTTTTACGAATAGCGCCAACGGTTGTAATTTGTCTCTGCTTCAATTTTACCGCAAGAGCGTGGGATGTGAAGAAATTATTATTGCAATACCACCCGTTCTGCCAGGTTTACTTCGGGTGCACAGTTGCGGTTACGACCAATGTAAACATCAACAGCATACACGTAAAATGTTGATGCATCACACAGAATCCAGTGTTTGATACCGTATTTGCAGGGTTTCCACGGGATGTACTGCGTAAACGGACATCGACCACGGTATGGTAGCAACTGCTCGTCGACGGTTACATTTTTGCCAGGAATATAGCACAATTTGAGTCGATATGCCCATTTATCAAAAATTGCTCGAACTGGAGCCAATTTGTCTCGAAAACGGAAGTGTGCTCTCTCTTCCCGATCGTCAAACCGCAAACACCGAGTGATCTGCTTATAACGCTTGAGCGACATTGTTGCTGCAAATATCGGACGTCCACTTTTTAGATTCCGCAGCTCAGTGATGCATTCACCATGCGACCGATACACTCCTGCAAGCAGCAAAACTCCATAATATGCTCGCATAGTGCAGATGTCGACATTCTTCCATTCCCTTCCACATGTCCGTATGCCGTACAAATTGGTCATGTCGACAATGGTCTGTTCCATGGGTTCAAGAAATAAGAGCATTGCAGAGAGCTTATCAACACAATAGTTTGCCAACTATTAAGGTATTTGTAGGTAGCAGGCAATAAGGAAAAACCAAAGTGCCCGTAATTTTCCCATATGTGTCAAATTGACACGCCAGGGACTCTTTTGTAACTTTTTCATTTGCAACGAAAATAACAATGGAAATATATTTAAACTATGATTTTCGGAAAGTTCGTCAAAATTCGTTCAGTGAGCCAAAATTTTATTCACATTCGATAAGTAGAAAAGCCGCAAAAGCATTTTGAATTTCGAAATTGTGTCAAATTGACACAAGGGACAGATGCGTGTTAATAAGATTTGCAATTTATAATACAATTTAATACATCTGTGGATCCACTAACTGGAAAAGCTTAGAACAGAAATAAATGTTGCAAGATCTATTTAAAGAAATTTGACAAAACAATAGAATTTGTGCTTATTGCAACGATATCAAAGTAAGTTTAAGAATCTGACAGAATTAAATTTTTTGGTCATTAAATAAAAAGTTAGACTTTATTGACTTTATTTTACTGAGGTTTAAAGAATGAGAAGTATTAAGATTTAAGCATTTATCCGAATAATAATAAGTATAATATCTTTATCTATGTCAGTATTTTTTCAAAATATTCATAATAAGTATGAAATTCAAATTAACATTATCACTTTCATTTATAATAAAATACAACACACAATGAGGTAATATCTGGAACAGCTATAAGCTTGCTTACACAAGCAGGCATATGACAACAACTAAGCTGTAGGTGCACTAGGAATATGAGGCAGCGATAACAGTGGCACGTCCGGCATTTCCTCTGGTTGCGCCGGTGGTGCTGAAGGTGTTGCAAAGTTTGTGTACATGGGATAGCGTGGTATGAAATCGTCGGTGCGATTATGCTCGCTCACATCGGTATCCACGAATTTTTCACCAATATGCGTGGCTTGCTCAAATGATGGTGGTTCTGGGAAAGAAAACTTATATTGTAATAAATTTTATTAAGATTTTCACCATAGTACTTACTGCAAGTATCATAGCTAGGTGGTAGATCAGCAGCAGCACCTGCTGGCGTATCCGGCGTCTGAGGTATCCAGGCTGTAACGTGAGTTTGATTTTCAGCACTTTGGGCTAAAGGTATAGTGCCAATTTCGATGGGCATATCGATTTCTGAATCCGTATGGCAATCTCCAGTCTTGATAGTCATTTTGATCTTGTACGAGACATTTATAATACGATCGTGACGAGATGAGGGCGGCACAGGTGGTATAAGAAGACTGGCGTTAATTAAACGCTTTGATAACCGTCGCACACGTTCTGGTTGATATTCATCGCTAAGAGTATTTTTATGGGTGCGTGTTTTGTAACTGGGCGAACTGGCTTTAAAGTGATAAACTTGTATTAGGGAAATTTGAATGCCTTCCAGATCGTAGCCATGGGACTGGTTATCCACATGCAAAGTATAGTGTATCCTCTGACCCGGAGCATAGCCGCCAAAGGGTATCGTCAAAGTTGAGATGACTGGACCCGAAGAACAGGGCCAACAGCAGAAGTATTTAATGTCCTCATTTTTGATGGGTATCTTAGAAGTTAATAAAGAAAATAGGTTATTGTAAATGTTAAGCAAAAACAAACTTATTGCGTTACCAGCATCTCTGGATACATGTTGAGATTATAGGTCTGCAGCACAGTAAGTGGCTGCTTAAATTCATTATTAAAACGCCACGAACGATCTACAATGAGCGATACTTCATAAGCAATCTTTCCATACTTTTCCACACACGAAGTCGGGCACTCCAGTGGTAGGGGAATGCAGAAAGTGAAGTTGTGCGTGCCCAACGGTAGTTCACCCTCGCCAATAACATCCGTGCGGCTGTTCAAATACGTTTCGTTGCCGCGAAAGTGCACCGTATATGTCTGGGTTTTACCGTCAACTGTGCGAGTGCGACGTTCCTCCCAGCGCACTTTTGCCTCTCCCACAAACAATATGTAGACCGCTGTCGATATAAAAATAAAGCTTAATGAAATACTGATGGTCTTTCGTACTTGGCAAATTACGCTTTATTTTGGTATTTTGGCGGCTTGGCGTTGTTCGATAGAGGCACAGTGGAGCAACGCAGCTGAACAATTATCAGAAAAGTTTCTGCTAATTAGATACAATTCAATTACTTTTTATTTTATTGATCAATGAAGTGTTCCAGTGAATAGAAAACAGTGTTTTTCAACGCCAAATAAATTAGTATGTAAATGTGTGTTTTTATTTTGGCAATTATGTTTTGGTGTCAATTATTCAATATGTATACAAAAACTTTTTATAACATATTTTCTCAGGAATTTTTAAGGATCTTTTATGGTACAAATTAATTTACAAGCTGCTGTATCTTTCACTCAGTATCATGCTGCATTTCAACCGGCTAAAACTGGTTTTCAACAACATTTGTGAATATACTACTTTAACATTTAACAGCATACATAAGTATGTGCCTTATCAAAGTATGCAGCAAAAGCGTACGGTCAAGAACAAGATTAGAAGCTTTTAGTATATCACGCTACCAGCAGCAAAAACACAATAAAAAATTACCATTTACAGATTTGTTGCTTGTAGTTTTTAAAATAATGCGTCCATTTATTGTCTCGCCACTGTAGTAAATCGGGTTGGGCCGATCGAATTCGAAAACACAAGTCGAAGGCATATTGATAACTTTAAAGTATTCTATGCAAAAACATATTTTTAATCACTAAATATTTCCACTAGAATTTGAAACAACGCACGCGGCGACAAAAAACCGCGTCGCTATGAGGCCCAAAAACAAATGAGAAGTCGAACATAAATACGCCCTGAAAGCTGAATATTTGAAAACGCGAGAGAGTTGAAGTGATGTGACATCATCAGTTGGGCGAGCGTCAATGTTAAGTCAAAAGCTTGTTTTAATTTTACTCTTTGGCTGTCTGCTGCGAAAGAGCTTAAGAGAGAGTAGGTAAGCGTTGTGAAGCTTTTGTGCTGCTCGCGTCATTATGAAAACTATTCTTTGGGTATTTGTGGCTATATGTATGTTAAGCTTTTAAGAACAATCTGATGTAAACAAAAACAGATGATTGTATTTGCGAAAAATCAGCGTTTCATAAGGATGACATTGCAAAAAATAAAATAAATACATATTGTAAATACAAATAAGAATCGACCTGGGGGGGGCCCTTCATATTTCCCGTTGCACGACTTTAACTTTAACTTTTATAGGGTTTGTTTATTTATTAAATGTCTTGCACAATTTTGTCACTGAATAATATAAATACCGCCAAGATAAGTAGAAATTCTTCTCTGATAAGAACTCAAATTTCTATGGGCGACTCCACCGGTTCTCTTTCCATTTCCTTAGCCTTTTCTTCCTGTTTATTCTGGCGTTGTTCGTCTCGGCGACGACGACGACGTCGTCTCTTTGTTGGCGGATTTGGTGGTGGACTCTGGAACGTATCCACATCAAAGACGGGATAGCGTGGTGTAAACCGAGATGCCTCACTAACCGTATTTGCATCCGTATCCGCAATGTCAGCGGTCATGAACATGGCCTGCTCATAAGTGGGTGGTGCTGAAATTATTAAGGGGACAAAAATGGGTTAGCTCAAAGAATCTTCAGTGTTTAAATAAATTCAAAAAAGACTTTCAATATTTATCAATATGTCAGCAGCTGGCTAACAACTCACGCATATCTGGCACTAAATCATCCTCGGTCTCAAACTCATCATCACCATCCTCAGGCAACTCATAATCCTCAAGCTCCTCCGTTACCACAAATCCAGGATTACTTATGGCACCGGAAGCAATTTCCATGGCCCTGGCCGAGGTGCAAGGCACTTCTCTGGGTATAGCCGCAATGGTAGATGCTGCTGCAGTTGGCGCTGCTGTGGCCAGTGGCACATTGCCAATGGTGATGGGTATGACAACCCTCGGATTGGCCATCAGCCAGTTCATTACAGCCACAATGCGCATCTCATATGAAACGCGCACCACCTTGCTCAAGTGTTCACAGGTGGGTGCGGTGGCCGGGATGCGCAACGATTCCGTATACGATTTTTGGCTATGATGAAGAACGGGTCCACCTTCACGCTTGGCCAGTAATATCTTTTCGGAGATGTTGCGCAGAGCTGGTGTATCGGCAGTATAGGTAGCTCGCAGGTAGAGCATTATCTGGAGTTTTCTGCAATCGCTGTGAGAGTCATTGCGCACATCCGCATGGATGAGCACAAACTGCCCAGGCACATAGCCCTGCTGCTGCAGCATCACCTTTATATGCACCGGTTTCGTGTGCATGAAGCAAAAGTATTCTATTGCCTCATTGCTAGCCGGTTCGCGCAGCAGTTTGTTCTCATGGTTCAGATCAAGCAGTTTGAGCACCGTGAAGCCTACATTGGTAGTACGGTTTGAGGCACCCGGACGTATGAATGTGACCTTTGCCAAATAACGTATGTGCCCATATATACCCTCGTATGAGGAGGGACAGTGACTGGGTATGGGACAGGCAAAGGTGTATGAATAGGTGCCTGCATCAATGCTGAAGGGTTGTCCCTGATCCGAACCCATTAAATATGTTGTTGAGGAGATGTAGTCCTCCCGGCCCATAAAGTAACGCTTGCGTCCTGAACGCACTTGAGTTGTGGGCAATGTACGTCCATGTTTGCGACGCCACTGAGCACAGGCAAATCCACTGATTTGTAGCTTAATGCCTAGAATTTGCAGATTAAAGTAGTCGTATTGTTTATTAATAAAATGGCAAAGATTTTATCAGTTGCCAAAAAAATTGAGGAATATATTTTAAAATAAAACCACAACCTTAAGAAATATTAAAACCAAACAGTAAAATGACTTGTACACTTTGGTAGCATTTCTTGAACTTATAAATATTGTAGATCCCGAAATGATTTTTTTTGGTTCGTTCTGTTTTGCATCAATTATAGCGGTTTTTATATTTCTATGGTTTATCATTTAATAACGAATATTTTGACAACAAAGAAAAAAAGAACAAAGCACATAATAGTGAAATACATACAAGCACATACTAGATTAGATAACAGACTGATAAATGCAAAGAAAGTTCACTAATTCGCATACTAAAAAAAATATGTCTAGCTAAGATATTAAAAAAACGTAGTTGTAAAGTTGAGCCAAAATAAACATACCTTGTAGTTTTTTGGTCTTATTCAAATTGATTATAACTTTGCCGGTTACAATCTGACCGGTAAAATATGTGCCGTGTTCATTCTGATCGAATGTTATACGGCAGTTATTGGACATTTTTGGGTCACTTGTTATCTGATAAGAGCTTTAACTCCGCGGCAGCCAACGATAAAGAGCTCACCGATCCCGCTCGCTGCTCAACGCTAACTGAGCATGTTGTTTTTCATACTAACACTGGAATTGGAAACAGTAACAAGTGCCGAGCGCTATCTTATCTAGGAAAAACTCTCTGTAATCCTTGGCGTAGGAGTGTTAATAGTCTCAGTCTTTTTCAACAATGTTTGTATGAGAATTTCATTTACTTATAGTATACTTATACTTATAGATGTAAAACCTTGAATCAACAGTTTAGTGGGATATTTTTTAAGATTAAAAAATTTTAATCAAATATGAAACGTTCTATATTGTTATCTTAAAATTTATTTTGTGCACCTTGAACACATGAATGTATAAAAAGGGTATAATGATTTTGGGGAATGGTATGTAACAGGCTAGAATTTGGGATCGCCTCCGAACTTATAAATTACATATATTATTGAACTCAGAATCAACATCCTAGATCCGTCGTTCCATCTGTCTCTTAGTATAAGACACTGGCGAATTCTCATTGAGAAAATAAAAAAAGGTAGAGACTTTAACGCAGTACTTTAAACATAAACTCTCCTATCCTTAGGAACAACATGTCTAATTCGTGATTCTTGATCCAAGATAACGGTCTTCGGTTTCCAATATCCATAATTAAGATTGCGATAATATAGAGCAGATTAGAATTTATCGAAAACTTGAAATCATCATGTTTATAGAAAGTAAAGAAAAATAACGAAAGTCTATGAAACTTCAGGGTATTTCCTAATGGAGCTTTCTTCAACTGGAGCCTTCACACTTTTTTATGTATATTTTTATCGCTCTGCCATAATACATATTTAAATTTTAAACTTGAATTACAGTTACACATGTTATGTGTTTTATACACAAACATACAATTCGAAATTACTTTATTGATAAGATAAAGCTTTGTCATATTTTTTTTAAGAGAAAACAAAAAAAGCGCTGGGTTTTCAGTGTGATTTTGGCTAGCTAAGCGAAACGCTGATCAATCCGTGGAATAAATACTTAAAATTGTTTATAGTTTTGATTAAATATTGTTCGCAATGGTTATAAGCTGTGAAATTGAATTTAAAGACAATCCATTCGATATATATTATGCGGGTCAAGTTGTATTCGGGACGTGTTGTTCTTTAGTCAGACCAACAAAATTTAGTCAAAGGTGAACCATTTACAATTTTGTTTAAGTTTTTTATGTAGAGATGCAAGAAGTGCTGTTCATATTAAGACGTTCAGTACTTAAATAAAATAAGGTATCTCTTATAGACGCGGTTTTAGGCCGTTTTGGATTTTTTAAAAATTAGTTATGTGAATCGCTTTATAAAAGTACGTTTGGGATTGACTGAAAATTTGTAATCTTTAAAGTAATCGTTAAGTTCGCTTTAGGCTTAATTTAAGTCATTTCCTAAGTAGTCGTACTTATCATATTTCAAGTTGAAATAGTGATAATTCTAGATTAAAAATCTTAAATTTAGATCGTCATTTTTTTTTTTGTTTATTTATAGAAGAAAAACCTGTAACTAGTTTTAGTATTATTTAAATTAAAAATTTTAATTAAAAATTAATATTTTTTTTTTTTTATATTTTGTTATCATAAAATTTATTTTTTTCACCTTGAACACATGAATGTATAAAAAGGGTATAATGATTTTGGGGAATGGTATGTAACAGGCAGAAGGGATCGCCTCCGACCTTATAAAGTACATATATTATTGATCAGAATCAACATCCTAATCCGTCGTTCCATCTGTCTCTTAGTATAAACGCGGCGATCTCAGAGAAAATAAAAGGTAGAGACTTCAGATTTAAACATAAACTCTCCTATACCTTAGGAACAACATGTCTAATTCGATTTATCGATAACGGTTTCGGTTTCCAATATCCATATGGAAAGCGATAATATAAAAACTTTGAATTTCGAAAACTTGAAAATTGTTTAAGAAAGTAAAGAAAAATAACGAAAGTCTATGAAACTTCAGGGTATTTCCTAATGGAGCTTTCTTCAACTGGAGCCTTCACACTTTTTTATGTATATTTTTATCGCTCTGCCATAATACATATTTAAATTTTAAACTTGAATTACAGTTACACATGTTATGTGTTTTATACACAAACATACAATTCGAAATTACCGTATTGATAAGATAAAGCTTGTCAATTTTTGTTTAAAGGCCAAAAAAAAAAGTGGGCTTTCAGTGTGATTTTGGCTAGCTAAGCGAAACGCTGACAATCCGTGGAATAAATACTTAAAATTGTTTATAGTTTTGATTAAATATTGTTCGCAATGGTTATAAGCTGTGAAATTGAATTTAAAGACAATCCATTCGATATATATTATGCGGGTCAAGTTGTTTCGGGACGTGTTGTTCTTAAGTCAGACCAACAAAATTTAGTCAAAGGTGAACCATTTACAATTTTGTTAGTTTTTTATGTAGAGATGCAAAAGTGCTGTTCAACTAGCTTATACAGGTATCTCTCATATAACGCGGGGGTTACGTTTTTAAAAAACTTACCGTTATGTGAATCGCTTTATAAAAGACTTTGCTATTCTGTAAATTGTTCTTTAAAAAATCATTAATTTGCTTTTGCTGTCTGTGTCACTACCTTCGAACATCATATTTCGTTGATATAGTGAGCGCTTTGGGCGTAAAACTTTATCAGAAGAAATTTCCTAGAAGCCCAAATTTCGCGGTGTACCGAGTGATTTTTTTTTTTTTTAATATGTACGAGGGATGCCTATATTCGTCGTTGTTTGCTGTGATTCACAGTGCTTTTTGCTTATCTAGTTCTCATAATATCTATTTTGTACATATTCATACAAAACACAATTGACTTTTTTAAACTCTTTAAGGCTCAATTATTAAAAAAAATTTTATAGATTTTTATTGATTGTGATGAAGCAGTTTATAATATTTGTTCTCTTCATGGATACAAGACCGTAGATTATTTTCCGCCAAGTACTCTTTGATAATGCCCTTAAGGATCTTCTTACTTATTAAGTTTTCCGAGTTAACAATCATCTTCAATAAGGTTTGCTTCGTAGTCGTATTTTTTCCGTATACTTTAAGACTGTCCGCTAAGTATTTCTCCTACGAAAACAGAGACGAAATTTATGTTAGAAACAAAAGTTATATGAACGTATGTACATAAATATGAATAAGATGCATTGAATGCTTGCTTTCTGTTCGCTTTGAAACTATTTTAAGCATCGCAAATGTGGAAATCAAAGCTATATAAAGTTAGTTTAAAACTTACAAAATGTGATACAAATATGCTGTCCTCGGTAAAATTGGTGAAATCGATAGTATATTGATGCTCTATCTTTTGTTTCTTGCACCGATTTTTATTTTTGTTAGCACAAGGGGTAGCTGGAGTTGGGGCACTCACTGCACTATTGACAGGAAATGATATAGCCTTAGCGTTGTTTTGAGAAGAATAAGAAGCGCTTGCATTTATTTTTGCGCCAGCTGACTTAGATGCAGCAGTATCCTTCACAGCAGCGGTAGCAGAATCCGTAATAGAAGCAGTATTGTCCTTAGTCTTCTTCTTGGGAACAGGAGGAGCTAGGTCAAAGGTGTTTGCAGCTTCAATAACAGTAGTTTTAATAGCCCTGGTGTTCTCTTTAGGTGCATCAGCAGCAGCTGCCTTCCTCTTGTTGCAAGCTGACTTAGGTGCATCGGTGTCCAAAGCTTCTTTCTCCTTCTTGCCATAAGCGATAGCAGCGTTTGCTGTATTTGGGGCCATTATTGCCTTGACAGCAGTTGAGGTAAATGTTGTCATCGTGACAGAGGTGCTATCTGTACGTGCAGCAGCTGTAACAGAGCGCGTTGTAATTTTGGAAGCAGATCGTGTAGATCTTGAAACTGCTCTCATTGAGCGTGAGTCAGCAAGTGGAGTTGGCGCAGCAGCAGCGGTTGTAGGTGCAGGCGTGTTTTCAGCAGCATTCAAAGCTACAGCGGCTGCCCTTAAAGCAGCTGCAGACGAACGCTTAGAGCTATTTGTGAGCACAAAAGCAGAAGCTAGAGATGCTTGTTGAGCGCCCTTAGCTGCAACTTTTTTCTGACCATTCTTATATACCCGCGCTCTAAGCACTTTCCTAGCAATAACAGCAACCATAGAAGGCCTGCGCTTCTCAATTCTGCCCCGGATGGCAGCTATCCTGTCGGCGGGTTTAACATAGTTGGACTTGGCCTGTTGAAAATATCGAAAAGTATAAATGTGTAAATTCAAGAACTGAGGCAAGCCCTAGTGACCGTCACTGTTGCCAGCGGCTATTGCGCAAGCTCAACATTATGTTGCAAGTCATTTTGCGGCATAATGTCATATCAATAAGAATTACGAATTCACAAATGTTGAACACATTTTTCGGTTATATTGAATACTTACCACAAAGATGCTGCAACTTTCATAGATCAATTCCATAAACTTTCCTGCATAAGTTTTCAGTTTTATAACGCGTGATTTGAATACATTAACCAATGAAAAAGCTTTACGGAGATTTAAAGGCATTTTTGTAGTTTTATTTTTGACAAAAAAAAATTCTTGTTGATTATGTGATATCTCTTGTTCCTTTCACTTGCTTAGCACAATTGAAATGAAAAAACATAAATAAATCAACTGACAAGGAAAGGAAGAAACAATTTTCGACAGCTTCCAGTGCTCTAAAACAAAATGACACTTTTCAGTTCTTTTAACGATACTGTTAGTAGTTTCTTAGTCTACAGTATGTATGTATGTATTTATTTTCTTTACGTTTCAGCTATCGTCTTGAAGCTAAAAGGTTTTGCCAAGACATATTGGACAGAAGACACAACTGATACAGATAATAAAACTAACTCCCACAGTTATAGTGGTAACGAGGATTATGTCAGATCAAGAGTTGAGCTACTTGCAGCTGATGGAGAAAGTAAAATTACATGAAGTTATTAAAGAATTGAGCAAAAAATATGTACTTTATTGATGTTTTAGGTGTTGCTCTTGAGCCAGGCAGCTATACTTATAACTTTGCCTGTCAACTACCTGCCGTTTGTCCCTCATCGTTTGAAGGCACTAATGGACGTGTGCGTTATATGGTGAATGTTAAGCTTATCAGGCAATGGACATTTGATCAGGTCTTCTCACGCCCTTTTACCGTGTTAAAAGTAATGGATCTTAACCGAGAAGGGCTCTATTTAAGCGTGAGTTTTTGTGTGCATTAATTTTTTAAAAACAATGTTAATAAACGTTAGAGCTTTAATTTCATTGATGCCTTTAAAGCTGTAGATTTTAACGAAAACCTTTTAGTTGCATGCAATATGTATTATCTTTGAGACAAAGGAAATAAAAAAGAATAATAAACTTGTCTTAAAGAGAACCCACACGTTGTTTATTAATTGACAGTTGAATGTGATGTCGTTATTACAATCGATGTCGATTATCGAACAAATGTAAACAAAAATATTCGTGAACATGCAATGTGTAAGAAATTATGAAATAAAGTCTTTAATAGCATTCAAATTAACTGTACGTTTAAGCTTTTTACCTTTTTTTTTAAAGGCACCCGCCTATTCGGAGGATCAAAAGACCTATAACTGCTGGCCTTGCCGCTCCGAGCCGCTGAAGTTGCAATTGTCACTGCCACAGCGAGGATATGTGCCCGGCCAGACAATACCCGTGGGTGTGGTGGCTACCAACAATAGTCACATACGCGTTGAGGAAATTGAGGTTAGTTTAGTGATGATGATTATCTACTATAGTCAGTGCAGTGTGGAGACAATCAATGAGAGACTTGTGATCAGCGAAAAGAAAGGTGAAGGTGTCACTAGAAATAGCAAGAAGAAGGTCACATTTGATCTGCCTGTGCCAGCAACGCCTCCCACCTGCTTCGACTTGTGCCGCATCATACAGATTGCATACCAAGTGGAGGTTGTGACCAAGGTCAAGGGTTGGCACATCAACGAGCTAGTTCATTTGCCCGTAACCATTGGCAATGTACCATTGATAGAGCAACTGAATCAACAGCCACGTCCCATGCCCATTGAAGTGGAGGTTGTGGCACAGCAGCTTGACGTGAAGGCTTTGGTTGTGGTTGATGATGCGGCTGCCCAGACTCCGTTGCCTGCTGTAAATCCTTGGGCCGCATATGCTTCCATAAGTAAGTTGTGTGTATTTTAGGATAACAATATATTCCCCTGTTGCTTTCTATTAATTACAGTGCCACCTAGCTATGAGGAGGCTGCGCATATAAGCAAAAAGTCCCATGACAATGATGAAAATAGTCCAACAAGCACTCAAACGACTTATGATACGGAAAATTATGATTTTACTCCTATGTACACTGTATTTCATATGGAAAATCCTGCAGAAAAAAGAGCAGAAGATATTGATCGCAGCACTTGGATTTAAAAATAGCTGAAATTTTGAAGATTTCTTTGATATTTTATTTAATTGATTAAAATGGAATACTTTCTAATTTGTTAAGAACTTTTTGAGGAATATAAAGTTGCACTGCCTATTTTTTTTTTAAATAATTTGTTTTTATAAAAACATAGCACACACAACAAAAGTTGATAAACTGAACATAATTATTTAACAAAATATTTATATATGCTTGTGGCTTACCAAATCTTAACAAAATCATTGCTTACATTGCTAAAGCATTTTGAAACATCAATTTAAATCAAAAATTTTCTCACTTATATTTTTAAAATATAAACATTGCTCATTTGAAAATTTTTGCTGGGATACAGTTAGAAAATCTTTGGAGAGGATCAATTTGCTATGATTTAAAGCTTCAAACTTTTAAAGCAGTAGATAACGTTTAGAATTATTAGCCAAATGTAAATAAATTATATTAACGCTCCTTCGCATTTTCGCATTTTATTTTCCAAGCCTCCCAAAGAGTATTTATGATTCCACGAATAAAAAAACGACATTTCCATTAAGTTCTGTATGCATTGCACTTGGGTGAAAAGTATAATTTATAATTGTCACAGCGATAAGATAAAAATTGTCCAATGGTTGGTTACAAGTCAGCAGCAAATAAAAATAAAATTTGTTTCACTTTCAGTTTGTTTCTATCGGGCTTCTGGGAATGTTTGGACTGTCGTGAAACTTGCCAAACTTGTTGCCGTTATAGCATTAGAAATAAATAGCGAACCATTTGGCTTTCAATTACAATCAATCAGTCGTGTTTTGGATTCCGATAGCAACAAGTACGAATCACTTCGCCTGCGTCCCATCCAATAATACTCACAGTTATAATTATCAACAAAATACGGCGAAATAGTAGACACATTGCAATATAGCAATAGCAATAGTTATAATGGGTGTTACTTGCATAATTGAGTTCGATAACAATCCCCATGGCACATATTTTGCGGGTCAAGCGATGACGGGCAAGGTGACACTAAAACTGGATAAAGAGAAAGTTGTCAAAGGTAAAACCCCGGCTATAAGCTATTAAGTATGTGATTTATATTGTGCAATTTGTTGCCTCTAGTGTTCTTCCCCATGACTCATGACTTATCTTATCTGCAACTTTTTTAAAGATTCGCGCAAAAGTTTTTGTGCAAATTGAAACTTTTGTAGGATAGACCAGGTATAACTTAAAAGTGATTCATTCACCCTTTTAAGTGTAATGGCACGCGCTAAGTTGCTGATGTTGTTGCACAGTTGTATGATAAACCCATCAAATAGTATACAAAAATAAAGGCTCAACAACTCGTAGTTATGAAGATTGTGTTTAAAGATAAGCAAAAAAAGATAAAATTGATGTAAACTTTAAACATTTTATAAAATAATAAATAGTTGAAGGTATTTAGTTTGAGTTGTAAATTTCCAAAGCCCTCAAAACTGAAATTTTAAGCTGATTGTGAGCTGCATTGTAATTTATATTATCTTTTTATTAAGCCTTAACTTTTAACATCAGTGGATTTGCTGAAACTCATTGGTCTGAATCAAGGGGCAGTGGCAAGAATAAATCCACAGATCATTTTAGTGGACGTGAAGATTATATAGCCTCCCAAACTTATCTTGCGGGCTCCACTCAAAGTGGTAAGTTAATTCGTTTATTGCTTTAATATTCTATTGTACAATTTTATTAAATTTATAGCACAAATCACAATTGAGCCTGGCGTTCATGTCTATAACTTTGCCTGCCAGATACCCGTCAACTGTCCCTCCTCAATGGAAGGTCACTTTGGCAGAGTGCGCTATATGACAAGGGTGGCAATGGAAAGACCCTGGAGATTCGATCAGTCCTACGTACGTTGTTTTACGGTGCTCAAAATGATGGATCTGAACTTTGACAGTCCACTCTTGAGGGTAAGTTAATAGACTTATGATGGAGGCAATGTGTAATAATTTTTCGTTTGCAGTTTCCTGCCCATGTGGAGTCCCAAAAGACTTATTGCTGTTGGCCTTGCACATCGGCGCCGCTGCAGTTGCAATTGACACTGCCACAAACTGGCTTTGTCTCTGGCCAAACTATACCCGTGGGCATGTTGGTAACCAATGACAGTCACATAAGGATTGAAATGCTGCAGGTTAGCCTGGCCATGATGGTCACTTATTATGCTGACCATTTTTCGCGCGTTCATTCTCGAAACGAACGGATTTTGGTGACCAAGCTGATGGGTGATCCAGTGCTGAATCATTGCAAGAAACAGTTTACCTATTTGCTGAGGGTGCCTGCCACGCCACCCACCTGCTTTAACCAGTGTAAGATCATTCAGATTGCGTACCAGGTGGAGGTGGAGGCCAAGGTTAAGGGTTGTCATCGCAACGAGGTGATCAACATACCTGTCACCTTGGGCAGTGTACCTTTATCGGAGCACATGCACATTCAACCACGCGGAATGGAGGCTACATTACCACAAACACTTGATGCAAAAGCTTTGGGTGACGCAGCAGCGTTGGCACAGTCGGCCACTGCACCACCCATCGATTCAAACATGCCCTGGTTCACAGATACCAGCATTTGTAAGCTATTATTTACTACTACTCTACTTGCTTTCTTATTAAAATTATCACATTTGAATTTTCAGCACCACCCAATTATGAAGAGGCTGTTCATATGCGTGCTGCACCCGGATTAGCTAATGAAATGGAGGCTACTGCCCCACCAAACACACTGAGCCTAGATGCCAATGGCTTTGCACCACTTTATCCTATATTTAATATACCAAGTCCTACAGTGCCTACGGCTGGTATAAGCAATAATACTTTGCCAAATGCTGATTCAAACACAAACAAAGGAACTTGGCTGTGAACGATTAAAGATGGACTTAAAAAACTTAAAAAAGGCTATCAAAAAATGAACTAAGCATAATCTAGTCCTTATTTGAAATTAATGATATATGTATGTAAAAATAGGAAATTGTTGAAAAAATTGTTTTTTCATTTAATCAATTCCAAATACACAATACATTTAAAATAGTTAGTTAATTAATTAATAAATATACTATATACTAAGCTTATATCAAAACATATCTTATTTTAATATTTTTATGAAAAACAAATGTGAAAAATTTGTATATCTTATGACTTTTTGTTTCTATAGTTTCACAATTTCGCTTCCTCAATTCTTTCGTTCTGATTGCTTCAAGACCTTATCAAGACATTAACCTTCAGCATAAGCATAAGCATAACCACAGTACACCATTGTCAAGGTCTTTGCACTTGTGATAAGTTTATGTTTATGTTCCAATTCCATTTCGTGCCTTCTGTAGGATACGTACTTGCTCGTTTCCCGTTCCAAAAGTTGCTAACGTTTTCCGGCCTTATCGCTTATCTAATTAAACAGAGTTTGCGAGAACCAAGAACCGTCCCAGGCGTTCTCAACTGGCACCAACTTAATTTAGTCACAGTTCGTTGTGCAGCCCAAATGTGTTGATTTCGGAATCGTTCGCTGAAACTGTTGAATTCGTATTAATTGCGAGATATTCGGGTTCTCGGCAAAAATGGTTGTAACGTGCAAGATAAGCTTTGATAATAATCAACATGGCACCTTCTATGCCGGACAATTAGTGAACGGCTGTATTATTCTAAAATCAGATAAAAACAAGGAGGTGCAAGGTATACAAAGAGAGACGGTTCGGTCAAAGTCAAGTGTTGTTCTTTTTAAAAAGAAAGCACGGAATTCAAATGTCCGCAAAAATTTTAAGCGTTATAAATGCCCTGCGGCGATAACTATAGCTGATAGACAAATTTCGATTATGACGATATTGATTTAGATAATAATTGTGTTGTTTGTGAAGGAATGCAAAAAGTTTATAAATAAGTATGAGGTTTTAAATCAAAAATGCCTCGGCGAACCAAGTGTTTAAGTGCTCAACTTGTCCAAATGCTGTTAAATTCCGTTGAGTATAATAACTTTTTGCTAACCTTAACAACACTTTGGTTTGGATTGGCAAACCGCAAAGTGTGTTTGTTAGTTGATTGCCGAACGCTTATCATAGCTATTAAACAATTAAAACCCTCTTGAAATGGGTCAATACAATGCCGCAACAAACGCATAAATAGTTAAATGTACAAAATATGTGTATCATTATTATCGCCAAGGAATGCATTACTTGGAAAAATGAAAATTTGTATATCACTTAGCTTATGTTATTATATCATACATGACAGCTGCAATAGTTAAAGTTGTTGGCTACTCTCTAACGAAATGGAGCGAGAAGCGAATGACAAGCACAAAACTATTCTCTGGACGTGAGGATTATCTATCATCGCAAACATATTTAGTAGGCTCAGAGCAAAGTGAGTGTACATAAAGAGCAGCATCTAATAGAAAATATTATTTTAATATTTACCTTGATAGTCAATGACAGACATATCATACAAGCTGGGGTGCATAATTATAATTTTGCCTGTCAGTTGCCCTACCAATGTCCTTCGTCCTTTGAAGGTCGTTATGGCTGCATACGCTACATAGTCAAGGTTTTGTTAGTCAGACCCTGGAAATTCAATCAGGCCTACACGAAAGGCATCACAGTGCTTAAAATGATGGATTTAAACTTTGAAACACCTCAGTTGAGCGTAAGTATGAAAAAGCAATTTTTATTTATGAAAGCATTAATATATGTTTTATGTTGAAAGTAACTAACTTTTTCTCACTGTTAGCTTGCTGCCCATAGTGAGAACTATAGAACTTTCTGCTGTGGTCCCTGTAAGACAGAGCCACTTAAAATAGAGCTAAATCTGCCGCAGGCAGGTTATGTGCCCGGTCAGCGTATTCCAGTTACTGTGCTGGTCATCAACAACACCAATGTGGCTGTTTCCGAGCTGCGTCTCTCACTGGTTATGCTTGTGAGATATTTTAGTGTTAGTCCTGAACATTCTCGAGTTGATCGCATTGTGATTGCACGTGCTAAAGGTGAATCAGTGTTGAGACGTTGCACGCGTTCCCTAACGATTTATATGGATGTACCCAGCACACCACCGACTTGCCTCAATGTGTGCAATCTTATACAAATCGCCTATCAACTGGAAGTGGAGGCTATTATTAAGAGCCTGCAGAAGCAGCAGCTCATCACAATGCCCCTCACCATTGGAACCTGGCCAATAGGAGTTACATCATCGTCCGGTGTGGTGCAGCAACAACCACCAAGACGCAGTTCTCGTTATGAGGCGCCAGCAAATGAGTTGCCTGTGTTGACTGCACTTGAAAATGAATTGAGCTCTGCAGGTATAGTAAAATCTCACTTTAAGTGGATATATAATTGCTTTTTTGTTTTGTAAATTTTGTTAGCTTTGCCCAAGTTCGAAGAGTCGAAGCACACGTTGCGTGGTAATATCAATGAGGAAGAGCTTCATGCTTTTGGAGTGAACGAGTTTGCGCCTTTATATCCTGTTTTCAGCGTTGCGAGTCCAGCGCCACTTTTATCCCCAAACAGTCGGAATATTGGTGTCATCAACCAAAGCTATGAAAAGTGAGCTTTGCTAACTGTTATAGCTACTGTTATATTTGTAAGATAAAAATTGTTGAAGTACATACATATACAAATCCATCTGTAACACACAGACATTATATGTGTTATAAAGTTTCTTATCAATAAATAGTAAGGATAATAGTTGTAAGCTTCTGACAGTTTTATAAAAGGTTGAAAACTCTAATAAGTATAAAAATCAAACAGTGTTAAAATTGCAGTCAGTTTTTGATTGTGGGCTTGTTGTGGAAACACTTTGAACTGTCTAAAAACCATTGTTTTCGTATAACAGTTGCAATTGCTTGCAAGTGTTATACAGTCAGTTCTGTAGACGGTGGAACAAGTATCATAGCAATAGGGGGTTCGAAGTGGAACTTAATACAGTTTGTATCTTTTAGTATAACAGTCTTCACACAGGGTGTAAAAGAAAAAAATATTCAAAAATGAGAACACAATTTGCTAAATACATCAATATTAAAATGGTTTGACCTAATTTCTAGTTGAAAATATTTGATGACAAAACCATAAACATAACTATAAAAGTTGTCATATGTATAGCAATCCAAATAGGGGTTGACATTGTACTAAATTTCGAAATATCACAATTTTATAGCAACAAGCAAAATGCGTATAAGGTTGATGTTATGGCACAGGCAGTTAAGGTCGTAGTCCTATTTTTTGTTATACTGAAAAATGGACTGCTTGATGGTCCACCATTTGTCCCAAACAATGCTGTTAAATTGTAAATTATCTTCCACAGTTTGAAATATAAAATGTAACGAACTTTTTTTTAACGTTTTTATTTGATGGTGAATAAAGTTGTAGATTATTTGACAGAGACGGCAGAAGCTTTTTTGCAATTAATATTTATTATAAACTATATTTTTATGTATTTTTGTATTTATATTCCTTACAACATTCGTTGCACCAACGACGTCATTTCAAAGCGAGAGTTGCATTTTCGTAATCGAGTTGAACCGAGTTTTCACACCAGGCTTTAAAAAATAGCTTATTTGCAAGAATAACTTATTGGTTGATAGAACTTTACATGAAAATGATAGTGTATATACTACAATAAATACAGTCGAGTGCCACTTTGTCCAATAAATAGACAAAGAAATCTTTTGGTGAACCCTTTACATTTAGAGGTACGACAAATAGATGATTGCCGATTCTCAAGCCTACCCGATAAGCAAACAAAATTTCATCACAATCTGTCCAGCCGTTTCGGAGGAGCTTTAGACCAAACCCTGCGACACGAGAGTTTTGTATATTCGATATTTAATAATTGTAATCTGTACAATCTTTTTGTTTATTTATAATATACATTACAATATACCAATGATTAAAGAAAAATCATGAACAGCCATTTGCGTTACGCATTTTATTCATTTTCTTTTTAGTTTTTATCTGTCACATCTACATGGCTTTAGATAAATGTCTCAACTAAAACCCAGCCACGTTCTAACTAGCAAATGGGAGGAGCCCAAGCCAACATAACATAACTCAACCTCAAAAATTTCACCCATACTCTATCCATCGCGTAAAGTGAAAGTTCGCTTGTAACATGTTTAGTTTTTATTGTCACCTCAACTACGGGCGGGATTTATATTCAGTTGCGACGCGGCTTAGCTGTCTCTTAAATTTATATATCTTTTTTTTATGACGTTTCGTGTGTGTGTGTGTGTGCTGTGGTCAGTGGCAACCGCAATGCTTATCAGTGGTATGGTAATGCCTCAAACTGAAATGTAAATGTGTACACGTTTGGAAAAGTTATAATCAGCTTGCTGAGATTTGAGTTGCAACCATCTAAATGACAGTTTGCTGTTATAGTGGTGATATCAAAAACTAACAAATTCAAACAACTAAGCATTTGAGTGTATGAAAACATTTATACTGCTAACTTTATTGCATTGCACACATTTGTAGGATATATCCATGAGCCCTTTAACAAACTTTAACAATCAGTACAGAGTATGTTAGAGTTCAGCTCATTTTAACACATTTTAGTGTCGAAACGTAAGCTCTTTTGTCACGCTACAAGCGTCATGGCAGCATTTGGCTTGCTCCAAATCCAGTTAGCCAAATATTCAAGTGTAATGGCAATGTACTCGTTGGCATTAAATAATTTCCAACCGGTCATCCTTCTAACATACATACGTATTACGAACAAACACACAGTCAGACACATGTTCAACACAATTCCGATTTGGAATCCCAACCATTAAACGTTGTTTGACTGGCTGTGAGAGTAAATAGATGGGAATTCAGCGGTAATTGGTATTTCGAATTGGCGTTACGGCTTCCGAAAGCTGCATAAACAAAAGGCTTGCCGTGCGGCTTGTTACACTTGCAGTGGCACTCACTACGAGCTTAGCTGTTTGTGTTTCTTGTTTTGAGTTTTGGTTGAAATGAATGAAACGATTCGGCAGCATTTCACTTTGACGGGAAATGTGTTTGTAATTTCGAGCTTAACAAATAACAAAAGAACTTAGCTTTAGCTAACAGGACAGATAATAAATTCTAATCACCTTCAAAGTAATTAATAAATAAAGTTTAAAACCTTTTGAATAAAAGCAAAGTGTATTAAATTTATTTTAAAATTGCATGTCGTACTTCAGATATTTTCATTGATAAAAGCAGCTTAGCTTGTACTTCAATAAATATTTGTTTAGCCCACGTCTAATCAATTCAAAAGCCATATATACATATATTTGTATATATCATTAAATATATATTTATGCGATTTCGTTAGCAGATTTATTTATTTATCTCTCAAGTGCTTCACAATTGATTAGCATACTTAAATTGTTTTTCACTGATTTGAGATACACTCACATATTCTGAAAAGCCGCTTCATACATGTGTGCTTGATAAACATGTTTCGCCTGACATACTATAACAACATGAAAAATCTACAACAGTGTGAAAGTGTTTTACATATTCGATTTGATACTGAAACACAGCTTTGTCCTTGTTTATCCATCTACTTTGCACCTTTGCGCCGCAAAGCGCGCTACAAAAAATGTTGTACTTTGCCAGAAATTTACACGTGGCTTGGTATATGTATGAGTGTGTGTATGTATGTATGTGTTTATGACTGTGTGTGTGTGTATGTGTAGGTGTGCGAGCAGCGGCTTTCACGGGTGTTTCACTGCTGGCTGAATCCAGCCCAAGTTCTTGTTGTTGTTATTTGCACATTGTGTTTGCGGCTAAAACGCGTGTGGCAACAATCACAAGTGAATTTTGTGCCACAAACGAATTCCAGTGCTTCCTTGCGAGTTTGAGTGTGCTATGCAAGAGCGTGTGGCTGTGTATGTCTGACAAGCACTAAAAATGAGTGGCCACTTGATTTAAGTGCAGCCGTTTTGACAAAGGCTTTAACGTGTCTTCAAGCCAAAGCAATTATCGATAAGGGTTTTTCTGATTGTATTCATTGCCTTTTACTAATTAAATCGAAGAACAAAAGCATACTTGATTGGCATTCAATTTGGTGTTTTTTGGTCACTATATTAAAGCCAAAAGCCAACATCTCATTAATTTGTCATAATGGCTAAACAAAGACGTCACACACATTAAATCTCATTACGAACAGAGTTCTTAGCACGCGCTAAAAACTTTAGCTATCTCTTTTTCTAACTATAAAGGATTCTTGTTTTTTTTTTTTTGTTAACTCTTCTAATGGCAAAAAGTTGTCACGCATTCGCAACAGCTAACTTAATTGTCAAATCAGCAAGAGAAGAATACAAAAGCTTTTTTATTTCGACAGAGATAGACTATGCCATACTCTATGATCAAAAATTAAACGGAACTAGGTAAATCTACATGAAAATATTAACAAAAGTTATTATTTTGTAGATTTTAAAGATGTAAAGAGGCACTTAAAATTGTTTCATTAAATTTGATTTGTAAAAATGCACTCCTTATTCCCTATTTGTAAACATTTTCTTAACAGGATATTGAAACAACAACAAAATGCACTACGATAATGTGCAGCTGGCAAGGGTTAAGCCATGTAGCCTAAAACAAAAGTTTTGCGTCGACAACAAACAAACAAAACGCCTGACATGTGGAAACTGTAAGCTACTTTACACTGCCACAAATGCAGGAGGGATAAGAGCTGAAAGATAAGCCATATCTTAACAGAACAACGATACAGGAGTCGAAAGAGGGATACGGTAAAAGGTTCTATTCAATTAAGTTGAGGTTGTAAAGTGCAGAAAACCCGTTGCACATGGCCAGCAGCAAAGTTTTGATAGTCTGTCGAAGTCAAAGTTTATGGCTGACACAAAATCAATGCAGATGCTATCCAACCGTTACCACCACACTGTCTCCACCTGGGCTCATAGGTGAGCAACAATGTCAGCACACAGCCAGCCATCCCGAATATGACGACGACGTTTTACCAAAATTTCATAAATCAAAGTGGCCCGGGATGCGCGTGCGTTGACTCAAGCAACATTCCGTTAGAGGAGAAGGAGAGTCGAAAAGCACGGTGGCATAAGGATTCAACTTCTGCTCACGCCACAGTAATTGCTTTATGCTGTGAAGCGTGACACGGTCAACAACGCAACGTTAACAAACCATTTTTGATATTACACACTCCAACCACACATACCAGTCACCCTTCTCCTCTTTTTCATCCTACCAACTAAGCGAACACGGCATCTCTATATACAT
This sequence comes from Scaptomyza montana, assembly GCA_018904305.1. Classification (NCBI taxonomy): domain Eukaryota; kingdom Metazoa; phylum Arthropoda; class Insecta; order Diptera; family Drosophilidae; genus Scaptomyza; species Scaptomyza montana. The sequence goes on from JAEIGR010000001.1 coordinate 1,527,132, forward strand.
AGATATAACATGTTGGCCAAACATGAAAAAGTTAAAAAGTTTTATGATATTTTAGTTTTGTTGATGCGCTCCTTCGCTGGAGTTTAGTTGCCTCAAAAGCATACTCTATGGATTTTGTTGCTTACGCTGCATTGATTTTGCAAATGGATATTAAAGCTCAAACCAAGGTTGCGTTATAGAAAACAAAATCTTTTGTCAAGGTGTACTCGGCTTTTAGGTTAAATTAGAAATTGCAATATTTATTTAAAAGCTTTTTGATTTAAAGCTAAGACAATAAAACAAAATGAATTAATTTTACAATTATCATTTACAATTTAATGCAAGAAATAAAATTTCAAATATTTCTTGTTAAATTGAACAAAATTATTGGTAATTTCGCTCAATTTTTTGTCAGACTCTGCTGATCAGTATTGCCGCCAACTGTTTTTACATGCAGGTAATTTACTTTGGCATGTGAAAAGCCAATTATTTTGAAACTATTCTCACACACACACATAAGAACCAAAAACTACAATAGACACTGTTGCTGACAAAGCAAATTAAAAAGTCATCAATTTCGAGGTCTGCAACAAAAATACCTAAAACATATAACATAAATTGCATAGACAACACTAATAAATTATTCAGCTTGCGGGCACTCAAAACCTGGGTATTGCAATATTTTTTTTATTATTTCGCAACAAAATTTGCAATTCTTTAGCAACACAAGCACAAAATATCTTTATAAAGTGCAGCACACATACACACTTGACGACAGAATGCGAGTGGCAAAGCTAATAAGCAGTTTCTTTGAGTATTCTGCGCCACAGGCTGTGTGCCTCACCCACAATGCCCCACAACCCACTGTGTGTATTATATTTCATGACAGATTTATGGTTAGAAGACGAAAAAAAAAATATATATATATTTTACGTTCATACATATATAAAAGCCACAGACGATGTGCTGAGAGTGGTGAAATCGGGCAGGTGGCGAAAGTTTATTGCCCATACGAGTGGGGCACAATGGCAATATGTGAGCGGAGCTTGAAAAGCAAAGCGAAAATGAAAGGTAAAAATAAAATACGAGCTAAAGGAACAATTTGCGAAGCTGTCGCTCTAATTGATGGAAGACTTTTCCAACAGACAAAAGCACAAAGAAAATTTTGCTAATTAAAAAAAAAAAAATTAAAAAAAAAATGGCAACAGCAAGAACAACTAGTGCAAATGTTGCACAACTTCAACTTCACTGGCGCTTAGGTATACACAAGCATATAAGTATATTTAATGTAGAGATATTTGTGCAGCTTGGCCATTTCTTGTGATTATTTGTAAGGAACGTGGCCAATGTTGCATTTTCCATGGCAACCATACAAATTGCTCGCGGGCTGCAAGTAATTGTCACTGCTTCGTTGCTTTGGATATGGATTTGGATTTGGATTTTGGACTTGCCGCTTTGGCTTTGGCTTTGGCACCGCTCAACATCATTAAAAGTACATAATGGAATTGCTGTGATTTGTTTCGCCAGTTGAAGATTTATTATCTCACTCGGCATTTTCCAGCCGAAAAAATCGGCTTTATTCTACGCTTGCCGGATGACTGAGTGCAGCCAGACGAGAACGAGGCCGACAGAACGATAGCAGTGGGCTAACAGATGACAGAGGATTGCTTCCCTTGCTTTTCTTGCACGTAAACATTAAAATGACAATCAAAGTCGCTTACACGAGGACATTTGTGAGAATTTATTGCTACGACAGCGGTAATTGCAAAACTTTACGCATTTAATTTGTGGTAAATTTGCTTATGACTCAAAATTAAAGTAGCCTGATAAAAAGCTTTGATATTCGATATGAGTTCCCACATACGCTTTCGCTTTCAAACTCAACTAGCTACATTTTCACTGCGTATAAATAAACTTTCTTTCAACTCAATTAAAATTAACCTGATACAAGCTTTTCCATCAATAACTTGATCCCTGAAACACTTTTCTCAAGCTGATGAAAGTTGAACTTTTATCTTTTGTTTCGAATTCTTTTTTGCAGAACTTTTTTGATATGCCAAATACAACTTGTGTTATCGTGTGGAAATATGATTTTAAAACACAAACACACACTCAAACAATTGACAATCATCAAGCTAACATTTGTTGTTAAAGTTTTGGTTTGCAGTTTACTTCCATCATTTGCAATTCAAGTTATGCCAGTGCATAAGTTAGAAGAGCAATTTTGCAGTCACATATGCTTGAGATGATTGCAGGACTTCATTTTATTAAAATATGTTGGCTCGGACTTGAGTAATGGCTGTAATAGTTTAAATTAATTGCTTGTAAAACTTGACAAAGTCCTTGCAATGGTTGCCTTTTGATCCTTTGCTGCTTACGCCTTAGACATTTCTCATGTCGTTTAAGGTGAACAGTTTTGTTCTTTGTTATCAAATAAATTAAATGTTTACCATGACAAACAGCTGTCAAAGAATCCGTTAAGTTTCCGGCCGAGCTGTGCAAATTGGTGCGATAATATCTTGCCGTATGTAATAAATTCAGTGTGTGTGTGTACGGAAAATGTATAAAATATGCTTAAAGTAATTAAATAGGTCAGCTGGATATTTATATTTAAAGTTGTGATAAGCATGCAAGTTTTACAGCTGACAAAATATTTTAATCATATGTCAAAAAAAAATGTAAATATCTGTTAATTTTTTATATTCACGTACTGAAATTAAAAATGTGTCGTATAATTTTAATAGGATATTGTTGTTAATTTCTTTTACCATTGAAAATAACAATAGTTTAAGCCCAAAAGCTTTTTATGCGTTTTGTTTTAATTATATACTTTTTTCTGTACTGAAGTGTGGTAAGGATTGCCATAGTCAGATTCACTTTGATTTTGTTTACGTTGAATGCCAACGTAATGATTTTAAATATTAATGCCTGTAACAAAACAATTGCAATCAATGCATACATTTACATATCAATTATTTAAGACAACAGAAAATTAATGTTAAGTGTGCGTACGATTCAGAGCACTTTAATGCAATTAAGTGTTTAAAAGGTCAAATTAAATGTACTAGTATATACATATGTTAATGTGTTTTTTTCTGTGTACATATATCGATCAGTCTGTCATCAAAGTTTGTTTTTAGCTGTAATCAAGGTGCTGCTCTGTCAAATTGCTGCCAATCAATAAAACAAAATTAATGCACATGTATATTTTTTTGTCTGTTGTTTGGCTCGGCAAATTAGCCACATTAAGTTGCATTTTAGGCTAAGAGGTCGTTTGGCTTCACTTAATACTTGCTACGTGCCAGAATATATAATTAATGTTTTGTGAACTCGTGTATGGATTTGGTGATAATGCCTAAAGTTTAGTTCGTTGTTTCATAATAATTTACTGAGATTTGCGATTGGCAAACTTTTTCGCCCACAAAAGCTAGAAGCAAGGTATGTTTTGGGTGCAGAATGTTTAAAATTCGAATTAATAATTTGGTTTCAAATTAATAAAGATATCGATGTTAACTTATGAGGTCATGTGCCTTGCTTTGATCTGCTTATAAATAAAAAATAAAATGTGTCAATTTAAGTAAGATAAAGACAACAAATTATATATAGTACGAAATTTTATGAAGGTAACAATAAAATCTTAAGACGTTAAGATTCAGATTAAATCGTCAAATACTTTTAATTATATATAATAATATGTTTATACTTCCATGTATTGAAAAATGTGAAGCTATGTACATATGTATCTATCATATTAAAATGTGCTTTTACAGCCTGTTAAGTATTTTCCAAAGTGTGCTTTATGTTAAACTCGAACCCTTCTTATCTTCTACTTTCCAACACCTGGTAATTATTTTTGTTTGGCTTAACTAGATAAGCTTTCGCCTTTTGCATATATAAACGCCTATGTTGCGTCCATAAATAGTTTATTGCATTGTCATTAGTCGAACTGGGCACTTAGCCACACTCACACCTAATTATAGTACTTAATACATGGCTGGCTCGTTGACTTTATGCATGTAATTCATTAGCTGCAGTTAAAGTTCAATTCAAATGTTCAAGATCTGCTTTGCGTGCACAGCAAATGTTGCCATTGCCCTCGAGCACAAATGTAGGCACTTCATTAATTGGTAGTGGCATCGTTGCTTCACATAAGGCAAAGGGCGTCCTCTTTTGCGTTCTTAAAGCAGAAATATAATAATAGAGCGGTCGTTTATTTTCACTGCTCACGTGCTGTGCTGGTAATGTTAAATGCGTCCTTGATAGGCACAACATTTGTGGCAATGTTTTTGTACGGCACACAAAGTTGCCTCATGACCGCACCGGGTTCTCTGAGTGAACGACGCATGAATATGTATTGATATGTTTGCTATTTGAAGGCTCATAATTGTGTTACATTTTGTATGGGTCGCTTATTGCTTTATGCTCGAACGAAAAATCAAACGAAAAGAAATACTCTCAACTGTATTAAAAGAATTACCCACACATTTATAATTCATGATGTGTGCTTGTGGGCTATTATTCTTATTATGCGCTAACGGCATTTATTGCAACCACATAATTCGCATTAATTGATCCAGATTTTTTTTCCGGTTATATGTTTGAGCGAGAGAATTCTCAGACAGATTAATTCTAAAAATGGCAAAGTCGTTAGATCTGTCAAAAAATGCAATCAAAAGCTCATTTTCATCAGATGTTATGTAACGGCAAGTTATTACAGTTAATTTCTTTTCCAAACAATGATGTGCAAAATACTCAAACATTCGATTCTACTTAAAGCCAATAAACTTACAAAGTGACTGTAGTTGGAAATCATATCAAACATAATATGAAGTTCAAAGTTTGAAAGATAAAATTACTAGATGTTGAAACAAAATTTTGTAAAATCAATTTTTTTATTTCTTTGCTGCTTCTAATAATAACCATGAAAACTCAAAGTAAAAAATTGGAGGGAACAATAACATCCAAAGTCAAAAACTCATTCACAGAAACATATTCATTGGGGTCGCAGAAAGATCTGCTTCGTGGCTCAGGCAGTAGTACAGCCAGTGTAAGCAATCTTATTAGAAGATCTCAGCTTAGCAAAACAGTACGGCAAACCAATTTGGCTCAATTCGAACATAGCACCAAATACCCGAGCTACATTGCCAGCACCGATTGGGATCTGGAGAAATGGGTGGTAAGAAATAAAGTGTTTAAGGATAATATTGATTGGAGCAGGCATCCAAGCTTTACCATAAGGAATATTGCTTAGTAAGTGCTGAAATATTAACTGTCATTTGCAATATGCTAATTATGATATAACAGTAACCTGGAGTGCGAACAGCGTTATTTGACGAACACCAATAAGTATAATGCACAACTTCAACGAGAAATGAAAAATTTTATAGCCTCAAAGAACAGGGTATGCGAACAGTACTTCACAAAAAGGTTTGTCTTGAAATAGTTGTCAAACTGTATTAAACTTATTATTATTCTTTTATTTATCAAGAATTTTATCGTACGCAACATTTTGGCCACCTTTGCATACAAGACCGGAAATTGATATATTTACAAAAAAGTTTTTTCAACTTACTCCGCCTGAGAAGAAACGTTTAAATTTCCTAATGAACACAGACTTAAGCTTTATATAATTGCAAGCATAAATATGTTGGTTGCATAAACATATAAAATCATATAAGTATTTAATATGTACTAGCATAAGCAAAGAACCTTTAATAACAAGATAATGCAATTGGTAAGAAAAGCTTTGTCTCAGGGGTTCGCTTCAGAAATATTTCAAATGGTATACAGAATAACAAAAGCTGTAAGCCATAAGTTTGAGGGAGCGCGAAAGCGGATAGCATGTGCAGCCGTTTTTGTTTCAGTAGCACTTGCACTCAGCACTTGTCACGTGTACGACAAGCGGCAGGCCAGCGGCAACCAAGAACGGTAAAAAATTGTCGTTTGTTTCACTTCTTGCTGGGCCCAAGGTATATTATAGTTTCACCTTGGCTGGGCCTGCTTGTCTAGAATTTTGCTGTTTTTCATATTTTGGTTTTTTCTGTGTCGGCAAATGACATCGACAAGTGAACTGCATAAATTGCGATGACATAATTTGTGTCTAGTGTCATAGAATTCAACAAAGGAAAGAGTATGAATGACCAGCAATTGCCAAACTGAAGTTGACTGTTTGTGTACATCTATGCATATGCAGCACCCTTTAATGTGAGTGTGGCAATTGTATACTTATCGTTTATTGATCAGTCTCGGCTACATATATATACATATATATGTAATTTGACCATTTATGAAAAACTTAGAGAAATTCAGAAACATTTTTTTTTCAGATTTCGATCATGAATATATTTGAAAAGTTTAAATTAAGCAATATACTTGTCTTTTAAAAGTTTATTCAAAAGTTAAAGGAACAATTTTTATACATTGCAGCAATTAAAATTACTTATATAACTGTATCCAATCTAATTATAGTAACAGGGTGATTTATTAACAGGGTGATCAATATAATATAGAATATGCAGAATGCACTCACCGGCAGCAGCAACAACACAGACACAGTTCAATGCAAGTGCTCTCTCTCTCTCTCTCTTTTTTTCACTGACCACTCTCACAAAAACAAAAAGCACACCCACACACAAAAATACATAATTATATGAGATGCATTTCATCTTTCTTTTCTATATATGTATGTATGTATGTCTATTCTTTTTATTTTATTTTCACTGCATTTAACACACAAGAAAAAATAATAAAAAAAAGTAATCACATTAATACCATCTTCAATGCTTCGCTTATTATGGAGATTTTCAGCGCGCTAAACGCAACAACAACACACTCGTATGGACGCGGTTATCCTCTCTTCTCTCTTTAATTTTTTCGCGACCCGGCAAAGCAACAACAAATTCGCGCGCGTTTCACAATTTTTCATTTGCTTAAAAACACGTTAAAAAGCAAATACACGGCGATTCTATAATGTTATAAACACTTTGCGTACGTTCAGTGCGTAATATAAACACAATTTGACTATTAATATAGGCCGTATCAATTTTAATTTAATAATTAAACGGACGATAAGCTCCAAGCGATGTAAAGACGCGCAAAGTTCCAGGCTTACTGCTTTGTGAATAAAGTGGAACAAGTGAAATTTGTGAACTTCTGGAATGTTACGATCGCTCTCTGTAGTTAGAGCAGTGCAGTCCTTTTTATATCTCTGTTAACGAAGTTGACGACATTCGTGTGCAGCAACAACTACATAAATAGACAAGCATTTTTGTTTTTGCATGTATGCATTTTACTATTGCCGTTGTTCTTGCTTTAAATATAATGTTCAAAAGATTACAAATAATGAAAATAAATATATATTATTGAACAAGTTAAAAATAATTTTGCACATATTTGCGTTAAACTAAATGCTGTTCTTTATTGAACAAACATAATACTGTTAGAAGAGCTGAGACCATTAAAGATAGCAGAGCGTCGCTTTCATTTCACTCATTTAAAGGTGCTGCAAATGCATAGATGTACACGTACAGTCGAATTTCATTCTCTTTAAAATTTTTAATTCTATGACACTTGCCAACGATTTTGCCACCTCAACTACCATACAGTTATGCAGCGATGAGCACGAATTCCTAAAGTGTATTGAGTAGTTCACTTGTCGAAGAACCAGACAGGCAGTCAAAAATTGAAGTAGTATGTGGTTGTTGTACAACAATTGTCTCTGCTTGCAAACGAATACGATGACATTGGTGTTGCGACAAAGAACAGTGGTCGTAAAAGACGAAGTCTCGCTCGTGAATTAACGAATGCTGTCTGTTGCTTTGAATTCGCTTTGGTTTGTTTGCGCTTTGAATTCGCTTTGTTTTGTTTGTGCTTAGTGGCAGAGATGCAGCCAACAAACAACCACAAAAGAAAATACTATTACGAGCAAGCTTATTTATTTGTAGGTGTAGGGTATCTGGGTTGGCAATTATTAATATATTTAGTGATAATAGAGAATAATGGGTTGACAATAATTAAATTTAGCAATAATAAAAAGTGTGAGTTTGTGTGCATTCACAAAAGAAGCAAAACAGATATGCACTAGACGAATGATGAATGTTTGATACCCTAATAAAATAAAAGTGCTATTGTGGATATGAAGTTATAGAATATATTTGCAATAATTGCATATTTTGATTAGCAAAGGTTGGCGTTAGCACACAATTGAGAATTCGAAAATTATAAGAGTATCCAATATTTATTCTTCGTCTAGTGCAATTCCGTATTGTTTCGTTTGCGAATACACACACAGACACACACACACACTTACAGACTAACATAGCGGACTTCTTTAATAAGAGAATGAACTGACGAATGATGAACCCAAATTCAATATGTTAACCAAAATTCAATTAAATATTTTTGTTCAAGAAAACGTGCTCATAGCAATAATAAAGGAACAAACACACCAACAAACATCGCCAGTGAGCTCCAACACACATAAATTTTTTTTATTTGTAATCTTTTGAACATTATATTTAAAGCAAGAACACCGGCAATAGTAAAATACATGCAAAAACAAAAATGCTTGTCTATTTATGTAGTTGTTGCTGCACACGAATGTCGTCAACTTCGGTAACAGAGATATAAAAAGGACTGCACTGCTCTAACTACAGAGAGCGATCGTAACATTACAGAAGTTCACAAATTTCACTTGTTCCACTTTATTCACAAAGCAGTAAGCCTGGAACTTTGCGCGTCTTTACATCGCTGGGAGCTTATCGTCCGTTTATTTATTAAATTAAAATTGATACGGCCTATATTAATAGTCAAATTGTGTTTATATTACGCACTGAACGTACGCAAAGTGTTTATAACATTATAGAATCGCCGTGTATTTGCTTTTTAAAGTGTTTTTAAGCAAATGAAAAATTGTGAAACGCGCGCGAATTTGTTGTTGCTTTGCCGGGTCGCGAAAAAATTAAAGAGAGAAGAGAGGATAACCGCGTCCATACGAGTGTGTTGTTGTTGCGTTTAAGAAAGATGAAATGCATCTCATATAATTATGTATTGTTGTGTGTGGGTGTGCTTTTTGTTTTTGTGAGAGTGGTCAGTGAAAAAAAAAGAGAAAAAAAGAGAGAGAGAGAGAGCACTTGCATTGAACTGTGTCTGTGTTGTTGCTGCTACCGGTGAGTGCATTCTGCTTTTTTTATATTATATTGATCACCCTTTTAATAAATCACCCTGTTACTATAGTTAGATTGGATACAGTTTTATAAGTAATTTTAATTGCTGCAATGTATAAAAATTGCTCCTTTAACTTTTGAATACACTTTTAAAAGACAAGTATATTGCTTAATTTAAACTTTTCAAATATATTCATGATCGAAATCTCTAATAAATTTTTCTGAATTTCTCCAACTTTTTCATATATGGTCAAACTATGTATATATGTAGCTGAGACTGGTCAATAAACGATAAGTATACAATTGCCACACTCACATTAAAGGGTGCTGCATATGCATAGATGTACACAAACAGTCAACTTCAGTTTGGAAACTGCTGGTCATTCATACTCTTTCCTTTTTATTAATTCTATGAAACTAGACACAAATTATGCCATCGCAATTTATGCAGCGATGCACACAAATTTCGAAAGTGTATTCAGTAGTTCACTTGTCGATGTCATTTGCCAACACAGAAAAAAAACCAAAATATGAAAAATAGCTAAATTCTAGACAAGCAGGCCCAGCAAGAAGTGAAACACACGCACACATACAGTGACAAATTTTTACCGTTCTTGGTTGCCGCTGGCCTGCCGCTTGTCGTACACTTGCCGGGCCGTTGTGTGCAAAGGCGACTGAAACAAAAATGCGGAGAGAGCGGAACCCAGAGACGAAATAACTGTAGAGCCTTTTCTTACCATTTGCATTATCTTGTTTTTAAAGGGTCTTTGGCAGTAGTATTATTGCAATTAAGTAATCAAAGTTATTTTGAACAAAGTTTTATTTAATAGAATAATTTGTAAAACGATGTTTAAACATGTTTGCAAATAAAAATTGATTGTTTAATAAAAAAAATTAAATTTATAATTTAATTCCATTTGTTTATCCGCTTTTAAAGCTTTTTAAAATGAATTGTGTATAATATTTTATAACGTAAATAGTTTTCATAATTTTTTTCAACATAAATTTTCAATTGTTTTCCTTTATTTAGTTAATCATGAATAAATCCAAACAAAACATATCATAAATTGCGCTTTGTCACCGTAAAAATGATTACTCAAAGAGTTTTTTTTTAAACTATGTTTTTTATTTTTATTCTGTTTGGGCACATGAAACAGATTGCCCAAAGTGTCGATTTTTTATACGTGTGTGTGTGTGTGTGTGTGTAGACTGTCTGTTAACAGGAAGTATGCCATTTGTCAAATAAAATTTTCAACTGGTTTTAATGTTTTCGGCAAAAAGCCTGCAAACGACCTTGTTAGACATACACAATCGTACATGCAAACATTTGTCTGTTTATGTTTTTAATAAAATACATTTGTTATTGTTCTGTCGCTCATGAAAATATATAGTTATATTTTTGTATATAGTATTGATTGGCTTTTATTTACCTGCTCATAAATATGTGTGCTGCTTTTGCATTGCATTTGATTGCATTGTTCGCTTGCTTGACAATTATTGTTTGTTTAAAATAAATGGTTGGCACCACAATACAATTTAACAAAAATGTTGTATTTGTACCGCCAATAAATCAGCCAAAACTATGAAAAAGAAATTATGTTTGCACATGCCGATTGATTTTAACATTGTTGCCTTTATTTGGATACAAATTAAAAATTGTATTTAATTTAATTTAAATAAGTGTTAAACGATAAATTATATATTGTGCAAATTACAAATAAAGTGTTGCTCAGTTTGAAAAGTATTTAAAGTGACTTAAAGAGCACATCAATTTATTAAAAAAAATTTAAAAGCATTTTGTTAAACGCATAGTTTGCATGATAAAGCAGTCACCGCTTAAGTAATAGCAAAGTATAATATTAAAAACCTTTTTTTATCTTGGATAAAGTTTTAAAATGGAGAACATATTGGGAAAGTTCTGTCGTACATAAAATACACCGGAAAATTAATATAAATTTAAAACTCTAATGATCTTATAACAACTTTTTTCAACAATTATAATTAGACTATATATTCGCTCAATAGCTCTCCACACATTTCGTGCTAAATTATTATAGCCTCTAGTCAAAAGAAAAACAAATGAAAGAGAAAATATTGAAAACACTTGCCAAGCCTGAACTCATTTGCACACTGGTCCATGAATATTTGAGCCGAATAATGTGCTTCCTTAGTCAGGTGAAAAACACTTTAGCGGTCAGCTGCGAATATGCAAAGCACAAAAAACAAAACGTTTGCGGTTTTCACGCGCTGAAAACACAAGCAATTTTTATTAAAGTTTAATACTAAGTACAGCTTAAATTTAAAATCTGCTGTGAGAGCTCTTTCCAAGTGGAGTGCGAAAAAAAGAAAGGAATTGCCAAAAATCACAGTAGCCGCGACTGGCATCCGCAACTTTGTGCAATAAATTATAATTTCCGCATGCTAAGCGTCTGTTTTTTTTTGTTTTTCTGTGTTGGTATGTTGCCCACTCTGCGTTCAAGCACCTGCACGGCTGGAGATTCAGCCGCTGGGCATTGGCTCGCCTGGTAATTTCCCTTTTATATGATGCTTATGGAAAAGCCAAATGGAAAAAATGTTATTTGTTGTTGTTGTTGTATGCTGCATGACTGCAAGGTGTGCGCCAATTTCCGGTGAGAGTGCGCATGCATGGGCTGGGGCTACTTTCTCAAAATATTTAAAATGTTTGCCTAGTTAAGCTCTTTGTGTGAGTGAGTGTGCTGAAAAATTTGCAACAATATTGTGTAGCAGTCGTAAACCAAAGCAGCTAAATTGTTATGAATTGATCCTGGAAATCGCACTGCAGCTCTTCAACATTCTATTTCAGGCAATTACTTAAATAGTTGTATTTTTCATGAAACAACAGTTTGCTTATCATTAAAACTGACATACGTTTGTGCCTTTTAGACATAATCAAACAACATGCAGAAGCTGCAAGAACACAGTTAAATAACGCCCGCTAAGTGTTGATTAAAAATAATAACTCATAAGCAGATGCTTATAGTTTAAGTGCATAAAAAATGTATTGAATTTCGTTGGCACTTCCCGCAACTGCTCATTTACTTTTGCATTTATGAGACAACTATCTTTGTTATTCAAAATGCTTTTTCAGATAAATTTTTAAGTACCTGAAATACGTATAAAAGTTTAAAGTGTGCATATTTTGCAACCGTATAATCAACAAATATAAAAAATAAATCGGTTTGAATAAACTTAAAGCAGTTTTATTAATTTAAATACAGATTTAAATACATAATCTTTCAGTAAAATAGTGCAACATATTTTTTTACTTTCTTTTTATAATCTTAATATTTTCTTCAGTTCAACTCGACAATAAACTTTATCCACTCATACTGAAAGTCAATTTCCTTTCGAGAAACTCCATCCTGCACTTCATAAATGAAATTAATGCGGTTACAAATTAATAAGGATGTGCTACATATTTAACAAACATTATTCCTGTGCAATCATTGCCAGTATGTGTTGCGGCTGCCTTTTTTAATGGCATAATTTTTTGTCATCAGCTTCTATTACTGCAATTATTACACTAAATGAAAGGGTACTTCATGGTTAAGCAGAAATTAATAAGTGTTATTAAAAAAAGTCAAATCAAGGATGAAAACCAGAATAAATTTAAGAAAAATAAGTAAAGAACTGATACAGGTATTATAATGTACAATCGTTTTTACTTTGTTACGAACAATTTTCTGACTAAATATTTTTAAATAGAAGAATTTTTTTTTTTATTAAGTATTTGAAGCTGATACAGGATATCTTTAAGTCATATTTTGTACCACAATGTTCTCGTTCTTTAATTTTGCTCAATTTTCTGGGCCACAACTCCTTTCCTCGTGTGTGTTCTTGTTGTGCATGTGTTTGCGTTGTGGTCCTTTGGTCGTAACTTTCGCTCTGGGCGCACAACACTTGAGTTTTGTGGCACTGCAAAATGCATTTTATACGCAATAAAAATACACTTGCCGGGCGGTTTTATAGCTCGCTTGTTTCCCTTTGCCAGTCGCTTCTTTTAGCGCCGTTTTGCTAACATAATATTTCTTACTTATAAAAATACATGCAGAAGTCACTGAGCTTGGTCTCTGCTTGTTTGTGTTCTTTAAGGAAATTTAATGAGTTACTTAATATTGTTGTTCTGAGCTCGTGCTGCTCTTGCTGCAGTACATTTTTTGTGCGTTTACGATTTTAAAAAGTTGGTTGTTAAATAAAATTAAATTACTTTTTGCCACGTTCCCCTCAAAGGAAACTCCAGCCGGGTCATTATGATGTTGCCACTTTTGTCAACCAAATTAACAAAATGGCGAAAAAGTCCAATTCATGGTTTCCTGTGGCATGCATGCCGCCAACAAATACTTAATCATTTCAATAGCTCTCACCCATTTTGTCGCTTTGAGTGCAAAATATTATTTATTTATTAACTGTATTTTTGTTGTATGCGGCATCACATTTACTGAATATTCACCTACGACTTTTAATGCTTGATGACGTGCTACTTTGATAGAGCTTATTAATTTTAAACCATAACGGGTGTTGGCCACCTTAATAGTGGGTCCTGAAAAGCTGAAATCAATGTTAGCTCTGGCCGAAATATAATAAAAACTTTTGGGCGTAATGTGTTTTTAAAATCAAAATATCTTTCAGCTTAAGGTTATTTTAAATTTTAATTATAATTTTTGACTAATACACGTTAGAGTTTGCAAACTTATTGTTATGGGAGAACACTCTTTTTAAATTAACTATACATTTTTTTAAGTGCAACGAAAATCAGTGTACAAAAAGCCAATAAAACTTAACAGACTAGAACGCATTGCATGTAATTTTGTTGAATTTTTTCTCTTTACTTGGAATTCGTTTAAAAACACTTTCAAGCTGTGTCTCTTTTTGCTTGGGTTCCATAACAATTCAGCTGTCTGCCTTTCGCAACGCTCAATTTGTCCTTGATTTATTTGTATTTTGTTAGCCTTGATTTGATTCAAGCAATATATCTAAGATGTTCTTAAATTGAATAAAGAATTTTTAAGAGTTATGATGTGGGTAAGACCATAAATGTATATTAAGAATATTACGCTTATGCACATGTCATATTGAAATCGCTGCTACAAATATTAAATTTAATTATGTCCAAAACTCAAACAGCAAACACATAATCAGCGCCAATAAAAATCGACTAGAATTTCGACATGGCGATTGTGCATAGGCAATTGCGAAATGCAAATTAAAAGTAAATAACAAAATTGTATTGCACTGTGAAATTGGAATCGGCAAATGATGTGGCCACCGTTTGCATCAACGGCAACAATCAGCAAAATGCCATTGACAAACGAGGTCGGGTCAAATCGCATTAAAGCCCATGCAAATGCCCAAAGCGGTAATCAAATGTGCACCATGCCTTTACAACTACAAACAAAAACGCAACCAAACACACACATTTGTAAAGGCAACATATAAATGTGTTCCCAGGTTACGAACCGCAAAGTGAAATGCAAAATTCGATAAATATATATTATGCATTCCTCAAATTAAAGGCGCTTTGGAACTTAAAATTGAAGTTAAAATAAATTTTTTGTTTGTAAATATAAATATACTCTTGAACTGATTTTTATAATTAAACAACTTTCAATTAGTATAATCAATATAAAATGCATTAAAAAGATTTAAAGTTAAGAGTTCTTATATTTGATTTTGACAACTGTGTTAAATGCGAATGAAAATCGATTAAGGGAAACTCAAAACTCGCAGCACACTTTGGTGGCGTAAAAACGAATATTGCTGCCAAAATCCACTTTAGCATTTTGACGGGCATTTGAATCTGAAAAAAGGCGGAAGGGGGGCCCAAGCGATGAGTTTATTCGGGCCAAAGTCATAAATTGAACAAAAATCTGAATTTGGTTTCAGTGTGGGCGGCGTTTTGGTTGGCATGGATGCATTGCTACTGTTTGGCTATGCATGTTAAATGAAATTATTGCAGGTTTTTTTTTTCGAACTTTTTGATTTCTTCTAACCGTCGCACATGGCGTATGCGTAAAGTTTGCTCCATCCATCAATCAGCGCGAAGAGGCCGAGTCAAAGGCTCATTTTATTTTGTGATATATTCTTTTTCTGGACAGCACTACAAACAAATTGACTTAGATTTACGAGTCGGTGTGCGTGTATGTGTGTTGACACTGTGGGTTGGACCATTTGCAGGCAACAACTTGATAAACCATTTGGGAAATATTTTCTTTCTTTTTGCATTTGCTTAGCATTTTTATTTTGTTAAAGTGAGTTTTATTAAAAATTTAAAAATTCATAGAGTTGACGAGAAAAAAAGACAAGTAAGAAGGCTCTTGTCGGGAGAACCCGACTCGAAGATACCCTGAACCCAGTTTCAGCAAATAAATTAAATTTATATAAGACTTTGGTATACTGACTTAACTGCAATCGATTAAATTCGATATCTCCGGTGTTTCTTAACCGATTTGGACGAAATTTTCAGAAAAGTTCTATCGTTACCCATTATTTCAACCCCCATTTTTACGATATTTTTTTTGTAATCGATTGCATGTGTATATTGGAAACCAGAATAGTTATCGATAATTTGAAGCAAACTTGTTCTGCTCATGGTATAGGAGAACTTATATCCAAAATCTGAAGTTTCTAGCTTTTGTAGTGTCTAGATCCACGCGTTCATACAGACGGACAGACGGACATGGCTATATCGTCTCGGCTGTTGATGCTGATCAAGAATATATATACTTTATAGGGTCGGAGATGCTTCCTTCTGCCTGTTACATACTTTTTCACAAAACCATTATAGCCTTTTTACCCATTTTATGGGTTCAGGGCTTAACAAGTAAGAAGGCTCTAGTCGGGAGAGCCCGACTAGAAGATACCCTGAACCCAGTTGCAAAAAAAAATTAAATTTATATAAGACTTTGGTATACTGACTTAGCTTCAATCGATTAAATACGATATCTCCGGTGTTTCTTAACCGATTTGGACGAAATTTTCAGAAAAGTTCTATCGTTACCCATTATTTCAACCCCCATTTTTACGATATTTTTTTTGTAATCGATTGCATGTGTATATTGGAAACCAGAATAGTTATCGATAATTTGAAGCAAACTTGTTCTGCTCATGGTATAGGAGAACTTATATCCAAAATCTGAAGTTTCTAGCTTTTGTAGTGTCTGAGATCCACGCGTTCATACAGACGGACAGACGGACATGGCTATATCGTCTCGGCTGTTGATGCTGATCAAGAATATATATACTTTATAGGGTCGGAGATGCTTCCTTCTGCCTGTTACATACTTTTTCACAAAACCATTATAGCCTTATTTACCCATTTTATGGGTTCAGGGCTTAACAAGTAAGAAGGCTCTAGTCGGGAGAGCCCGACTAGAAGATACCCTGAACCCAGTTGCAAAAAAAAAATTAAATTTATATAAGACTTTGGTATACTGACTTAGCTTCAATCGATTAAATACGATATCTCCGGTGTTTCTTAACCGATTTGGACGAAATTTTCAGATCGTTATCGTTTTCTATCGTTACCCATTATTTCAACCCCCATTTTTACGATATTTTTTTTGTAATCGATTGCATGTGTATATTGGAAACCAGAATAGTTATCGATAATTTGAAGCAAACTTGTTCTGCTCATGGTATAGGAGAACTTATATCCCAAATCTGAAGTCTCTAGCTCTTGCAGTCTCTGAGATCCACGCGTTCATACAGACGGACAGACAGACGGACATGGCTAAATCGACTCGGCTATTGATGCTGATCAAGAATATATATACTTTATAGGGTCGGAGATGCTTCCTTCTGCCTGTTACATACTTTTGCACAAAACCATTATACCCTTATTTACCCATTTTATGGGTTAAGGGTATAAAAATGAACGAGTAACTAAGAATCTTGAGAATATAGTAGAATGGTAACTGTAAACATATTCTGTAAGATTAAAGTTAAGCAACTAGTCACCTTAAAATGCTTGGCTCTTTTGTTGTGCGTATACTTAAGAGTTGAAGTATGGAAACTAGTTTTCAAGTAGTTTGCAATTTATTTCAATTAAAGTTTCCATCTATACGCTATCAATCATGCAGAAATTGCTTGCAACTTTTAACTACGCTCTTCTTATAACCATCAGAAAGTACTTACTGTGCTTATGTTTCAACATCTATATATACTTATGTAGTTTGTGTCTTTGTATTTATATCTAATGTGTATTCCCTGCCGAAGCCACTTATCTAATCGTATTTGCCAAACTTTTGCTGGGTACAAAACTCTGCAGTAAGCCAAGTGGATTACAGGAGGCTGGCTCGTTAGCGCCGGTGGCTATTTTAAATGTTGCAAACACAACTCAATTACGCCACATTGGTCTCCACACCACCCTGCTTTGGTTGCCCTATCTATATAGCAATTTCACTGGAGGCCATCACACAAATTTACACATTGCTCGTAGTATGAGTTTAAAGGTCCTTTGAGCCAATTGACGGCAGGCCGTCTGGCCAGCAGGTGTAACAGTATTTTAGCCGTCTGCAATTGCGTCTGGATGGGTGTGTGTGTCTGTGTGAGTGAGCGAGAAAGAGAGTTTGTGTGCGTGTTAATTACATTTGGCTTGCATTTGTGTACAGTTGCCCCAAAATTAAATTACAAGTTTTGCCAGCATTTAGGCAAAGTAATTTTTTTTTTGTTTCCTCCATTCGTTATTGTTGTTGTTGCCGCGTTGGCCACACATGGCCGGGACTAAGCCCAAAAGTGCAAACTTTTCAGCTCGCAGCCGAGAGTTTTTGGCAACAGTTGCTTCAAGTTGTTGGCAACTGATAACTAAAATGATTCAAAGCAGTAGTATTTCATCGAAATTTACTGCCTTTTTTGTGATGTTTGCTTTCGTTTTTTTATTCAAACATAAAATATTACAGCTCGGATCTATTCAAATGAATTTAAGAAATTAGAAAAAAAATTTTTAATTAATTTAAAGTTGATGCCGGAAACCTAAAAATCAATGACTGAAAGAAAATTTGGCAGTTTTATGTAGAGAGAAAATTCAGTTTTGTTACAAAATATAATAGTTGAAATATGTGTTTTTCAACAAATAATCAATATAAAACCAGACAAAGCATAAAATCAAAATTATGCTGAGCAACTTGAAAGAAGATTCAAAAATAGTAAGAAAAAGGAATTTACCTAAAAAATGTTGCACAAAAATATATTACTTTTTTTGCTTTTCATTTGAAAATGTATTTTTTATTAATTCAATACATCAAATGTATGTAAGAAAGGTAGAAACATTTATGGCTTTGTGGTTGATTTCGTACAATTTTTGTTCCTTGAAGTTTTTGCAACGTACATGAAATATTTTGCGCATAGAACAAACCAAAACTCCCTTGCCAATACGAGCTTTTTTCTATGTTTTGCTCTTTTTCTTTTCAGCGACTTAGCCTGAATAAGAGGGGTTCGATTCAATCCGATAAATGAACTTCTTGTTTAATGACTTAACTTTCATAATTAGTTGCAAAGCACAAGTAGACTCCAGGTAGCGGTTAATTTGAATTTGCAATGCAATGCACTTCAGAGGCTGCCTGCCTGCTCAAATCAATGCTAAACTGAAAAACCAATGCCTGCCTTCTTCTTTTTATTCCACCACAACCCTTTCTTTTACCGCACACACTTCAGTTAGCTTTAGACCATTTGAGCTGAATGTTGTAGCTTCTTTTTACCTCATTTGGCTGCATGTCCTGCAGGCCTCATTAACCTTTTCGTTCAGCCCATCCATTGTCTGCTTCTTTTGTGAGCCTCTGCCACTGGCACTGCCACAGCCTCTGCAACTGCCACGCCCACCCATTACGCAGCACTAACAAACAATTTAATCGGCACAGCGCAGAACGAGAAGATGCTGGCGCCGCTGCTTTCCTTTCTGGACGCCAAGTGCGAATAATAGAAATTCATTGCCAAATTGCATAGAAAATCGTTGCGAAGACTTGCAAGAACTTGCTGCCGCTGGCAAACTTGGCAGCGCTTTGGCAAAGTTACTTTTCGAGGCACCGTTTTAATTACCACAAACAGCGGCGCTAAGCGCATTACGTATACGCCACGTTGCAGCTGCCGATAAAATCGCATTTAATACAAGTTAATTAAAATGCGTCGACTTGCTTAAGTTCAGTTCGCTTTCTCGCTATTGCTCTCACTCTCGCGTTGTCTTTAATTAGAATTAAATTTTACAATAGGTGCACTTCGTTAACTATTTACACTTCACTCGCTCACGCCCGAATCGCGCCTTGAATCCATTCCACATAGTCCGCGACGCGCGTATAAACTCCTGGCCAGCCCTCCAATCCACAACGATTGCCAAAAGAGACAACGCCCTCCAGATACCACGCATCCATCTTACGCATCAGCGGTCCACCCGAATCGCCATCGCAGCTATCGCGTGAAAATTCGCCGCCAGCACACAACTGCGAATCGATCACATTAATTCGCCGTGTGGCGAATTTTTGCGCACAGTAATTGGGATCCGTGACAGGCACATTGAGACGCTGCTTTATGTTGCTTTGACGTGCTGTAAACGGAAAATGTAAAGATAAAATGGTTAGTAACAAAACTATATATTTCTAAGAATTTGTTTCTGGATAAATTTTCTTGTATAAAATTGCGTATATGTATAAGTAAATTAAATGTTTGCCATTTCTTTACAAACATCTTTCTTGATTGTTAACTGTACTCTTAAAAACTTAGGCTCATGGTTTGCCGTAAGAAAAACTTACAAAAAAGTGTTCGACCCCAGCCGCTGACAACGAGTAGTTCGTTTATATTGATGGATGAGCGAACGCTGGCCGTAGGAAGACAAACGGGTTGAATGAACTCGTTAAGCTGAACAGGTGGATTGAGGCGAACGAGAGCTATATCATGATGACGATCATTACTATTAGCATCGTATTGCGGATGCGGAATGACCTCTTCGATGCCAACCTCAAGAATGGGTGGATTGCATACACCATTCACACAATCCACATCCTTGCTTATATCGTATTCACCCAGGCGCACACGAAAGCTGAAAATGTATTGAATTGAATTAATGATGCATAATAAATGGATATTAAATGGTTACAGTTGTCCCACTTCTTTCTCAATGTCGCCAATGACACAATGGGCAGCAGTTAAGACGTAGCGATTATTTATCAAGCTGCCGCCACAGTTTAAAAGAGACTTTCCATCACCTGAATTCAAAAAAAAAAAAAAATAAATTAGTTCTAAGCTTTATATATAAAATTCATTTCCTTACGACTTCTATATTCCAAGAGAACCATCCAAACAAATTCATCTATTGCCGTATCGTTACCGTTATATATTTTGTTACCAAATGAGTCTGAGCCGCACGCAGGTGACCGAGGCAACAAGTTGCCACCATTATTATTATTGCCATTGGTTTGTGTTCTTCTTGTTGTCGTCGACGTTGTTGTCACTGTCATTGGAGAGTTTGTTGTTGATGCTGTTGTCTGCCGACCTGAAAAGTTTTTGTCTCTAGTACAGCAGACGTAAGGCCGTCGACCGAATCCATTCTCGCATTGTGAATCTCTTAGAAAGGTACGCTCATCGGAAGTCAATCTTATCTCCTGCAGGACACTCAGCAGACTAGGACAGTCATATATAGATATACAGTAGCCAGCATTTTGATTGGGATTAAGGCAACCTGAATAAAATATATAGTTTCTTAAACATATCTGTTTTCATTTTCGATGTCTGTTTGGATATTTTTACAACAGCTTGATTTGAAACTAACACAAAACACATAATATTTTTGTGAAAGTAATTTTAATACAATAAAGCAACTCATTGAACTTAGATCCCCAATTCTCTAGATTAATTATTCAGAATGTGTCACATAAAAATAACCCAAAGTAATCATAAACACGAGTGATTAAATTGATTTTAATAAGCAGCTGTTCCACCGGTTCGACGTGATAAATAATATAGATATAAATGATTCACTTGTTTTTAATTAGGAAACAAATTCTTGGCAAGTTTTTTATTTATAATAATGATGCAGAGCTATGCTGAAAGCATAAATTTTTTTGTTGTTATACAACTAATAACGTTTTCATTAGGCTTTAAGCTATTATCAGTTTAACATAAACAGATTTTTTGTAATCATTTGAATAGTATGAAAGTTCATGATTCAATTCATTCATGATAATTTAGCACAAATTCATGTTCATACATTTCAATTGCTTCAATAAACTTAGAAATAATTTAAGCACAATCGCGAATCAATCGTTGCCCCCCAAAGTGGAATAGCCTCCAATAAGCTTTTACATATAATGAGAAGCCGCCAAGCCAAGTACAGAATTATTATTAAATGCTGAGTCGGTCACAGAGACAGATATATAGATAATGGAAGACGGAGCTGGAGGAAAAGTCATTAAGTCAAGTTCACACCGAATGATTCACTGAGAACCCGTTAATTGCGTGTTTTATTTTATTTATTGTCATCAACTAACTTTGTTGTGCGTTCACTGGGCAGTGCAATAACAATGCAGAGGTGAGCAGGAATCCCACGGAACTTAAAACTGATATCATGCTGGGAAATAACACAAATGCAACACTAGCTAACGAGATTTGTAGTATTCGACACGTTAAAAATAAACTTTTGATAGGGTCGCACACGCGGATCAACCTTGATGTGGTCACTGATCGAGACAAACTAATCTCAGTGACAGCTGTGACAGATTTTTATATAGCGTGAGAGTGCGTTGTGTGGAAGTCGCACTCACCTGCTCCCAAAGCTGTTATCTAAGCGTCTCTCTTAAGAGTGAGTGAAGTCTTGTGAGTGTGAAGTCAAGAGTGTGCGTAAAGCTGCTCTTATACGAATTAAGATGGGAAATAAGTGGGATCTCAACTGGCGAACAGTGGTGGGAGTATTAGCTGCAGTAGCAAGAAGAATGAATAAAAGTAAGATTAAATTATAAGTAAAAAATAATAATTTTTTATTAACGATCAAGTTATAAGCGATCAAGTCGTTTGAATATTGAAACCTTATCTGGGTAGGCTATCGACATACACTCAGTACACAGTTCTAAACACTTTACACACTGTTTAACACATGAAAAAGCCCAAATACAAAATATCACAAAACATAATAATTGTATACTAAAGTACACAAACAATAAAATACAACAATGGCAACGCACAAACATGAGCATAGAAAAACGCATCATTCCTCGATACATGCGCGATCAAAATCGAAGCTGTATAATTCGCAAAAACGAATTACAGTACGGGATACTTTAAGAGTGCCTAATGACGACAAGAGCGGATCCATGCATCATTTCAGGATGCGCAATGAGAGCGATGCGTCACGACTCCATTACCGCATGGAATCCGCCCTAATTCCGGAGTTTCCCTATAAGTATAAGCCCAATGATGCACCCGATCTTAAGAGTCGTGATCCTAGCTACACAAAGTTCAAGGTACCATAGTAAGTAATTCAACAAGTGTCTCAAAATGTCAAAACAATAAACAAGCTTTTGCCAGTGAAATAATATGCGCGAAACGGTATGCGGCTACAAAAAAGCTTATGGATGCACAACTCGAGCATGAGATCAGGCAAAATATTGACTTTCAACCAACAGCAGCCGAAGCGTGCTATTTCGTGCGGTGAGTCCTCATTAAAATTATTATAAAATGGTGTAATAATTATGAAAACAATTCACTCTACTTAGTTGTATGTCGTATACAACTTTCTGGCCGCCTTTGCACAATATGTCTGAGCTGAAGCATACAGGACAAAATTTTTTTCAGCTTACTCCAAAGGAAAAAGAACACCTAAAGTATATTATGAACACCGATATCACATGAATTTTACATATGATAATTTTCCAAATTTTTACATTTAATAAAGAAATTTTCAAAAAAATCAAACAATCTTTTAATATCACACATACGCACGATAGACAACACTTTAAACTAAATGAAAATATGTGACCACCGCACCCGCTATATACAAAAAGGTCAGCAAAAGTAGGTGAAGCAAAAAGCGCTAGCTTAAAACCTGTCACTGTCTTTTGCACCGTGTGGAAACTGCTCAGCACGTTGTCTGTCGCACAAATTCCAAGAATGTTTCTTTTGTGTGTGCTGAGAATTATGAGAAACCTTTTAAATTGCATTATTTAATATATACTATGAACATTTTAGCTATAAAAAGTGAATGTTTCTTGTTCACGCCGTGAGTCATTCAACGGAATTTCCCAAAAAATTTGAGTTTCAGAGTTATTTAAAATCAACAAAATCTCCACGTATAATGGAAATAAAAGCCTAATTATATTCAGGTCTATTAAATATAACATTTAAACTAAATTAATTATATTTTAATTGTTTAACCCAACAACTATGAGATTTTTATTGAACAAATTCACAAAAAAATCCAATTCAGAGATTAGTTTGAATTCAATGCAATAAAAAAAAAAAACAGTCAACTATTAAAATTTGTAAATTTTTTTAAATATGTTTCACATTCTTGCATTGTTCATTTAGTGACAATGTTGTCACGTCCTCTTCAAGCAAGTAAAATGATTTTTGGACGTAGCACACACCTGGCTTAATACCCATATCAAACACAAATGTCTTAACTCGGCCTGTTCTGAAGTACATAATGAAAGGAAACAGATACCAGAAACAAACTGCATAAAAAGAAAAACTTTTTTAGTCTGCAGCTTTTGCCTTTTGCCGGTTAGCATCGAACCGAAACGAGGCGAATCGGATCAGCTGGCAGCTAACCTTCCTCCTCTTCTTGTCCTTCTCTATATCTCGGCAGCTCATCGTTTTTGTTGCCTGGCCTGCATAGTTTCAGGTCTAAGCTTGCACTTTGTCTGGCAAATCCCGGAGAAATTGACGAGAAACTCGCCTGTAATGTTTCTATACACTTTAAACATACTGAAGAAGAGCATATTTGAATAAGATTGTTATTTTATTTTTAATTTATATGATGATCAACAAGAACTAAAATAAGTTGTAAATGTTATTTATTATTCTCTTCAGCTTTTTACCAGCCATTTTTAAACCTTAAACAGAGAATTTAATAGTCTTTGAACTCCGATTGCAGCAATGTTACATTTTGCGCTTACCTTGCTTGCTGTGCATTCATAATTCTGTGTCCGGTTTGGGCTGGCTAAAACCAAACACGTGGCTCCTCAGTTGGCCCTTTACTTGAGCAAAGCTGCATGTATTTCAACGTTTTGTTTTGCCTGGACTCTCGACCAACATTTTGTTGTCGTTTTGTGCCCATTTTGTTTTGGGTTGTGTTGTGTCGTTTGAGTTGCTTGTGATTTGCCTGTCGCTTGCCCCAATGACATTTTTACCGAGTTTGCGTCACTCGAGGTGGCCATTGTCTACTGCGGTCCCAAGCTTTGTTGCTGATTCTTTTCTCTCGTCGTTTTCTTCATTTTTTGTTTATTTTTTTGTTTTGTTTTGTTTTTGGTGTCGATTACATGTTTGTGTCTTTGGCTTAGGTCAGCATTTTATGGTTCATAGCTGCGCATCCATGTCTGTTGTTTGTCTCCGCTTGCCCTTTACGGATCTCCTTCCGCATTGTTTATTAATTTTCCTGCTTAACCCCAGTAATGTTTTTATGCCTTATACCCATTGAATAATGTAGGATGGGGTAAAACGATGTGTTAAGAGGCTTCGTCTTCAATGTATTTTTGGTATAAAGCTTAAAAGAAAAACGAAATTGAAACTATTAAGGCATACCCAAATTTTCACGTTAACTAAAATCATGTTTGTTAAAAGTCAAATCATCTAACAAAAATGATTTATTATTTATACATTTTAAAATAATTTTGTTTTGTTTAATATAATCATCATTAGTTAAAAAATAAGGTGTGAACACCTGACCTGTATTGTCAGGAATCTTATTTCATTTAAAGAACATTGCAATTTGGTTCAATCAATATCCCATTCTACATTACGAATTTTCTCTGCAAGGATAATTTTTCTTGTCTCCTTGAGATTCGTTTGACGGAAGTTCGACTGTATATTGAACAAAAATAGTTACATCTTTGTGCATATAAATTTTTGCGGGGTATTTTTTCGTCAGATGCGTTCTCACCACTTTCTAATGCTGCTGCTGCTGCCGTCGGATGCTGCTCGGCACCGGTAAAACTTGTTGGGAATTTTCGCTGCCTGACACAAATTGAACAAAAGCTGGCGCTGCTTTTACCTCTACTGCTGCCCTTTGCTAGTGCATGTTGCACGGCCAAGTTTGCAGCGTGGCTGGACGTAATGATGAAATTACAGCTGCTTTTAAAACTAATGATAGGTATCAGCGTGTTGGCTAATTTGCGTGTCGCCTACCAAAGTTGATCGAAAGTTGTTCTTTTTTCTTCCTCTCATTGTGGTTTTGCCGACTTTAGTGGAGCTTATATTAGCACTAGTTGAATTCTGGCATAAACTGTTTTAAGTCTGACCTTACCAGCCACATCCATCAATTGCAACAAAACTTTTAACTAGTCTTTCACTCGCAGCGTTTGGACTTAAAGTTTTAACTCAGGGACTCAACTCTTATGCTAATTGATACACATGGATTTATTTACAAGAGGTTTTAATAATAAGTTCGTAATGAGTGTGCTAAACCACACTCATGCGAAAAGTTTTAAATTACACTCAAATTATATTTGCAGAAGGTTTTTACTTATTATTTTTGCAATGGGGTGTAGGCACATTAAAACATTTCGTTAGAGTGTTATATTTCAATTAAATCATGTTAAACTTAAATATGCCACAAATTTGTATCGAAATATTTGGAACACAAAAACTGTTGTATATTTCAAGGCAAAACTATCAAAGCTCTAAACGATTTTCTAAGAAGTGCAATGAACGGTTTTTCTAATTTGCCTCTGAAGGACATAGTACTTGATATCAAAAGAATAACTGTTGACATATTCTGTTAACTTATTTTCTCCCAGCAACAAGCAAAACAAAAGTTATTTCATTAAACTTTTACCAACTCATGAATGTATTGAAATAAAAACAGTTGACTGTTATTCTACATATTGCGTATTGCTCAATTAAACCTTTTTTATTCAACTCAACATAACAGTAAAATGAGCAAAAGCATAATTATATTATAGCTTTTATTCTTTAAAATTACCATCTCTTTTTTCTACTGTGCCACATATGCCAATCTGCTGTCAAAAGTTTGTTTGTGCTTGTAAAATCATAGCTCAAAGCTGGCATTCATATGGCAAGGCGCTTAGACATTTAAAAGCTAAACAGCGCATAAAGTTTTAAACATTGAAAATATTTCCCAGAAGACAAAACTAAATTTAAGTGTACAAAAATTGAACAAAGAAAATTAATTTCACGTACGACAAAGGCAATGTTTACATTAAAACAAAACGACGCCAAATTTATAACTCAATTTGTTTGTCATGTTTTTAAAAATGCACTTTTTCCGGTGTTGCACATAAATTGCGCTGATAACAACTACCAAAAAAAAAAGAAGGGGAAAACCATAAAGGTAAAACAAAAATATTCAAATTAGCCCAAAGGACAAATACACACACGATTTTTACATACGTTTGTTTGTATGGATGTTTGTGTTGCTAGCGACCTTTTAATTTGAATTTGACCAAGAGAAGTCACCGCCAGCGAATTAATGAACTAAAAAGGATGCAAAAAAAAAGTAAAAGCCAACGGCACTACTGAAACATGGATAGAAGCAACCGCAACTCCGGCAAACACATGTTCAATTAGGTAAATGCGCATTTGTCTGACATTTTTATTGCGTATGTGTAATATACGGAATGCATAACTTCCAAGCATGCAACGTGCAGTTTAATTAGTGTTGCAAAACTCCCAAACATTCTCATTCTCTCAGGTTAAACACATAAACACACACTCACAATGTTAACTGCAGCGCTCCTATCTGCAATTCCACGCCTGCTTTAAATTATATTTCAATTATCTAAACAGGAAGCTCGGCGACAGAGTAATTCTTTTGTCATTTGGTTATATGGTATGAGCTTTTAAGCAAAATAAGAAGAATATTTCGATGAAAATAACAGCATAGCGTTTTTGAATGTTCGTTACCTTATTTTATACTCAGTTGCCTTTGTAGATTTGTGAAGTGTTGGTAAATGTAGTAATACCCGTTTTACCCCACACTTGCTGTAAATTCAAAAGGGTATTTAACATTCTCTATGCTCATAATAAACTATCCACTTTTAAGTTAATTTGCGGTACTCAAATCATTACAATTATGCGACTGTTATTGCATACGAATTTGTCTGGTAGACAATTCGATTAGCATTTAGTATCCAGCAACAATAGCAGCAACAACAACAACAACTACAATAATAACAACGAAAACAGTAAAAAGGACAGCAAAAACAACTGTTAAGGCAGTCATGTCGTAATGAAAAGACCAACTAAAAACCCATTAACCCACATTTATGCTCGCTTTAATGCTCCAATGTGTGTGGCACTCAGCTGCTGTCTGGCATATGTGTAGAATGTTTTGTGTGATTGTCTGTGTGTGTGTGTGTGTGTGTGTAAGAAAAACAACAATGTGCTGGCCACTCGCTTAGCTAGACTTGAAATGCATTTCACTGTCGCATAACCTTTTCATTTGCCAGCATAAAATCCCCAAACAGCAAACGGCGACTGCGACACTAGTCAACACTATACAAACAGCAAACAAAACAAACTATAACAACAACAAAAACAAGACCAACAAAGCTCTGTCAAATGTTGCATGTCGCACCCACACAAACACACACACACACAGGGAACCAAATCCAGTCTCTGCCGACGTTACAGCCTCTATCGCATGCTTTATTAACATTTGTTGTGCCAAAGCGTCGCAAGTGGCACTTGACGCTACTTCCGTGGTGCGAGCAGTGCAGCATGCAATCATCCATCCCATTCTGGCGGCGCAAGCAATAGCACGCTGCACTGCTTACACAGTTAAGAGCGCTGTCTGCACATGAACCATGCTTAAGAGAGCGAAAGCTTTAGCCTGCTTCGTTAAAATAGCCGAAATGTGAATCGGCTTTTGCAGCATCAGTCGAATGCTCAGTCTGTCTCGTCGTACAGGAGCGAGCACTCAACAGGGGCGCAAGCAAGTATGCTACACATTTTTAAAGCAAAAACGTTCTAAGAACGCGAGGCGTAGTTTTTGACGTGACTAAATGGCACTCGATAGAGGAACTTAAGTTTGCATTTTGCTCATTTGGCTGGAGCCGTCTGTGAAGCGTAAAATTGATAGTCAAAGCGATGGGAAGCTATAATGTCGGACTATATAAAGACATTGACATAGTTCTGGGCATAGTAAAATTTTTTTCTTTTCCTCTGTAGGGCAAAAACGTCAGTGGCTCGTCTCTCGAAGCTCAGGGGTGCACCCAAAGTTCCACATCAAAGTCGTTCAGGTGTGCTAAAAAAAGCGAAACTTTGTCTGCTGCCAGCAGTTGCACTTTTGAGGGCTGCATGAAAAAATATAATAAAGGGAAAAAATACAAATGCTTGTATTTATTTTTATTGCTGTTCATTAGTTGGAAGTTGCCATAATTTCAATTTTATGGCTTCACCTGCATATCAAGCTATGGCCGAATAAGCCAAAAAGTTGCCACTACCTCGCTGCAGCTAGCACTGAAAATTGAGTTTTTTTGCTGTTAGTATTTAATGAAAAATGTTTTTGATTGGTTTTGCAATTTGTGCTGCTGCTGATGGGTAAAGAATGTTCTTTTGACTTGCAATTGATTTGTGTATGATATATTTTTTTGGCACAATTTTTAAATTTTGTATATCATAAATGGTTGTTTATTGTTAAAATTAATATGAAGCTCTACATGCCTGAAATATAGTGAGGAAAATATATAAGAGTTTTGTTTTCGTAGTAAGTGCAAACAAGTTGAAAAATAAGGAAGATGTTACATAACGCATTTTAAGCGTAAATCGCATTTATAAAGTTATATTTTCAATTTAATAACTGAAATAATTTTTTATTAATTTTTGAAATTTAAATACAAATTTTTAAACATCATACTCACTGACTTTACTGACTTTACTGGTAAACAAAATTCAAAGTTGCATGTACAAAAATTAAAAAAAAATTGTAAAATAAATTTTTAGTTAAATTCACGTTGCACTTCAGAATGTCACAATCAAGCAGAGATAATGTAAAGAAGGGTTCCCTCCAGCTGAACCACATGTGTGAATTAAATCTCAAAAAACAATCCTCGAACCGGCGTCTTGTTTCCATTATAGCAACTATCTCAAAGGCCTCGCGAAATCCGGAAACCATTTACAATATGTTAATGAAGGGTGTCAATATTTTCAGACTTAACTTCTCACACGAATCGCATTTGGCACATACTCAAACCATTGAGCTAGTTAATACTGCGATAGAGCGTATCAAAACTGAGACTGGACAAACTTTAACCGTAGCATTTGCAGTGGATACACGAGGACCTCAGATTCGTACCGGTTTATTGGATGGTGGCAATGAAATATTATTGCGTAATGGCGAAAGTATACGTTTATCAATCAATCGAGATCTGTACGACAAAGGAGGTAAGGAAGCTGTTTATGTGGACTATCAAAATATTATAAACGTGGCAAAGCCGGGAGATCGAGTTTTTATAGACGATGGAAAACTTTTTCTAACAATTCTCGAGGTAGGAGTCGATGGCCTTCTTTGCGAAGTCATTCAAGGCGGAACACTGGGCAATAATTGCAATGTGATAATGCCTGAAGTCGAGATCGATTTGCCAGCTGTTTCTGAAAAAGATATGGATGATCTACATTTTAGTTGCCGTGCCAATGTGGACATTGTGTTTGCCTCAGGTCTACGTTGTGCGCAAAACATTAAAGAGTTGCGTTCTGTTCTTGGCGATAAAGGCAAGCAAATTAAGATCGTTGCCAAGGTAGATAGCAAAATTGCACTCAGTCGCGTAGCGGAAATAATGAACGCAGCGGACGGAATTCTCGTCAGTCGCGCCGACCTCGGCACACAAATACCCATTGAGAAACTTTTTATAACTCAAAAGTCGGTGCTGGGTCAATGTAACAAGGCAGGCAAACCAGTCATTGTTGCATCAAACATACTCGAGTCGATGCGTTTTAGTCCCTTGCCCACACGAGCCGAGTGTTTTGATCTGGCCAATGCAGTTATCGATGGTGTTGATTGCATTATGCTTTCAGCTGAGGTAGCTATTGGCCTGTATCCAATGGAGACTATTAACGTTTGTGACACCCTATGTCGTGAGGCAGAGAAGGTCATGTGGTATCGGAATCTTTTCGAAGATTTGGTCCATGAAACACTATCAGAGCTGAATGCATCGCATGCAATAGCAATCACAGCAGTTGAAACAGCAAGGCGTACACAAGCTACTCTCATAATATCACTTACAACATCGGGACGCTCAGCAGCACTTCTTAGCAAATACAGACCACGTTGTCCAGTTTTGGCAGTCACTCGCTGTGAGAGAGCAGCTCGCTGGGTTAATTTGCATCGTGGCATTATTCCATTATACTATACGACGGACTGTGCCGAAAACTATGCAAGTGATGTTGATGCCCGTGTAAAGTTTGCATTGACTTGCGCTCGTAAAACTGAATTAATCAATGATGGCGATCCCATTGTTATCGTAAGCGCTTGGAAGGAGGGTGGTGGCTTCACCAACAATGTTCGCGTTGTTTATTCATTCTTTGAAGCAGACCGTTTGGATTGCTTATTCCGTGCAGACCATAGTGCTTCTAACAGAAACACCAACTTGCAATCGAAACAAGGAAATAAAAAATAAAGCAATCTTTGTGGGAAGAGAAAAGTGCAGTTCTTAGGAAAAACCATTTTCGTTGTTACCATTTACCTTACCTATATGTTATGTCAACAAAATTCATAATTATATTTTATTTTTGATGCCTTTGACTAGTTCTTTGAATACCAGCAGCTTCACCATTTCCAACTGTATAGCTTGCACGCAATCTATGTTTATGTACACAAACTAAAAGAGCAAATAAAATGTAATTCATTATTTTTCTCTGCAAGCTGGTAAAGTAAGTTGGAAACATAGATGCTTCCTTGTCAAGAAAACATTACGTCTTATTTTTCATGGTTAAGTTACATAACTCATAAGGAAACTCATTAGGGAAAAAATGTTGTAGCTGCCGGGCATCATATTCGCATTGATAAGTACATAATAGCAACAACTTTTGGGAAAATATACGATAAGGAGCTTTTGCTAGACAATTTGCATGCTAAATGCACAAGACTTATTGATATATTTGAATTATTTATGCAAATATGCTAGGGAAAACGAATATTGAAATTAAATATGATATCATAAAACATGCTCTTTGGCTGCTTAAACAATATTTACCTATGGTGAATTATGCTTGTGGCTTTTTAATAGTTAAATTTATTAGGTGTTCTTTTTTTTCTGTATGCAAAGCGCTATTTTTACACATTTTACGTGTGTAAAATCTGTGGGATGTAATATTTTTTTTTTGCCTATTTTTGTAAATGTATGTATTTGCCGGACTTGCAAACACGCAAATTCCAGAAGTCATAAATTTAACGCTTGCGCCAAAAAGTAGACAACTGTTTTTTTCGGTTGCCACGTGCAGTTTTTCGTTGCGGCTTCGTGACTTTTACACACATGCAGCTTTTACAGTTGGAAACAGAGACAGAGTTGAAGCCGTAACCAGAATCCTGGCAGAAGCAATTGCACCATATTTAGCCGCTTGTTTTGAAAACTCTATTTAATTTTCTGGGCTCACGTTTTTTTTTTTTGTGTTTGCTTGCTTGGTTTTTGCTCATTTTGTCACACGTCTCGTTGCATTTTTTAACTGGTTTTTTCATGCCTATTATATCTTTTTGTTTTTCTTTCCTTGACTGCGTGTCAGCTGCGGCAAAGGAAATGCTGGGTAAAAGGGGAATGGAGTAAGGTCCAAACGATTTTCAGCATTTAATTTAAGTTACAGCGCAAGCTGCTGAGATTTATAACTGACCCTTAACAAGAATTTCCAGCCAGCCAGTCAGCAGCTAGGGCTGCCTATACTTTCTGTTATTCTTTTGTTTCACATTTCTGTATATTTTTTTTTATGCTTCCCAAACTGAACAGCGACACAGTAGACAATATGAGCACAGGAGACCTTTATTTTTCCATTGAAAATTACAGGGCTGAGATTCTGAAGCATGAAGCGAGGCAATGAAAGGGATTTGTTCGCAACAGCGCTGAAAATCGAGCTGAGTTAAGCTGCAAAAATAATCTTCTACCATTTCCTTTTTATCTTTTGATAATATTTTATGGTGATTTCAACATGAAATCGTAAGCTTAATGGTTGAAGTTTGAAACATTTCATTAAATATATGACGTTAAAATATTTGTAGATGTGAATATATTTTCTAATCTGAGTTTTTGCTATTATTAATTTAGCACTATCAGTTCGGTTGACTGGCCATAAGTTTACTTAGGTCTAAAAGTTTAGTTTCTATTTTCAACCTCAACAACTACAATTTATCTTGATATGCGTACTTTATGCATTAATTCATATCAGTAAAATTTAAAAAACGCTTTTCACAACTACTGTATCCTTGGCCCGCACACAGCAGTACTTACACATATGTAAAGAGGCGTTTGCCTGACCAACTTCTGCTCCAACTTCGGTTCAATAAATTAAACCTAAACAATTCATTTTGTCGAAGTGGTGGATGGGAACGCATGCTGGCAACACTGCTGCCACTTGCCACAGTACGAGACCCGCACATTTACTATAGTGTCGCCAGACAGAGGTCACAGGACGCTTGTTTGGCAGGACCAATCGAGCGTCTGGGGCGAAACAGCAGAAAGCGACTTCTTACTTTGCTTGCAGCTCAAGCGGAAACCACATAAATGCGGAAATGATAAAATTGCCTGCAAACATGTTGTCAAAGCGTATGCGATAAATTGCAATGGCGTTCAAATCCTTCAGCTGCAGCTACTGTGAAGACCACCCTCTCTTACACCTCTGCTCCACTAACTGCAGCGCATTGAAAAAATAAAATAACAATAAAAATAGAACAAAATGAAGCGCAGAACAGCAGGGCAATGATGAGAAGTTGTTAGCACAAGAATATTCCACCAACAGGGCCATAAACGGTCCAATACATATAGATTTAGATATACTATAATGTTTCGATAGACAGTCATATGATGTCTATTGCTCGCCCACGCTGCCCGTTTAATAAAATTGTTTTACACTCAATTGAGTTGGCCAACTATAAAAATAAGGGAAGAAAAACAAAACAAATAAACAATTTGGTTAGCAAAAAAGGAAAAGCTAACTATATGGATATAAAAATAACAGCCCGGTTCTTTGTATAATTTTGCATGGCCTTCATGTGCGAGACAGCAACCAAAACTTAGTCAGAACTTAATCTTTTCTCATATAAAATGCTTGCACTCGACATTGAAAACTGAATAGGATATTGGAGTATAAGCTAAAAAACACCAGAGTGCAGACAGAGATTTTAATAAATAACGCAATTTAAAACTCGGAAATATGAAACAGAAATACGACAAATTCGAAAGTATATTATTAATACGCAAAATACAATAAATAATGGAAATTTATATGCCATGAGCGTGATAGCAAAATTGCGAATCTAATAAAATAAATTATATAAAAACAACAAAAACTCTATTTTACTATTAGAATTTTGATATATATGAAAATAAGCAACTATAGTGTATGTATATTCTGTTGAACTGTGGCTGAGAATTCACAGCAAATCTCAATCAGAGTCACAGACTTAGCTTTCAGATTTGTACTATCCCCAAATGATTGTCGTGAACTGTCGCCTTAAAATTAGCCACCCACAAAATGCTGCAAAAAGTTAACATAGAGCTTAGCTTTGACTTTTACGATTATGTTGTGTAGGTGGGGAGGAGGTTGAGGGCAGTAAGCTGTTTTTACTACATTTGCTTATCTGCATGTGCCTCACATGTGTGTTAGGGTGTGTGTGTATGTGTGCGTATCTGTATCTCTTGGCCCCTTTATGCAGTAATAATCATTTGTTCGTTATTTAAATTGCTGTGTTGACCTTGTTGTAACGTCCACAGAAATTGGTAAGATTATTTTGAATTGGATTCTTGTCTAACAAATGGAAAACATACACACAACACCCACACACAAACACCTTTGCTGACTAGGGTTCGACCTTGTTGCGCAATGAAATTATAAAGCGAAAATTGCTTGTCATACGCATTTCGTAAAGCGTGATGAAAATTATTAACTTTCCGAAGGGGCAAATTGAATTTGAGTGACATTTTGTGTACATCGTCCGTGCCCGATAAGAGTAGACAAATGCTAACAATTTTGAGGTTCGTGTCTAAGGCTCTACTCTTCGTCTCTGTATTTGATAAAGGTCAACGAAAATAAATCAAATATTTAGACATTCGTTTCATTCAAATTGAAAAGCCACTGACTCGCTGAACCTTCGACTCTTTTAACAGTGATGATAAAATCCAAAAGACGAAAAAAAAATATATATGTATGCATATCGATGGCGTCGATTGCATTACGCATACGCCATGTTGCCAATACAAACGGTTTGACCGCCCAACATGAAATAGTGATAAAGTGGTTTGGGACAACAACAGAATTTGGTTTTGGCATCCAGCAACTGGGACTCGCACAGATTAAAACCGAAACATGAGTTGGGTTTGCAAAGTGTGTATAGAAATAAAATGTTTTTGAATTGAATGATGGCAATAACAGATATCAGACTTCTAAAGACTCCAATCTGAATTCTCGACAAAGCATTGAACCCATGTTTAAAAAAAGAGATATGTTAGGCATTCAACTATTAAGCCGTCGTATCCCTTGAGCCGTTAAGTATTAACTTCGAAGTCAACTCACAAAATAAGTCAAGTGTAAATTAAAGTTGTGTTACGATACATTTTTCTACAATTATTGAAAACTTAAAGAAAAATAAAAAAAAATTAATTATAAAAAAAAAACATAAAAAAATCTTAATAAATTATTATATCATGTTAAAAGCGCTGGATGAAAATGCCGATATTGCATCTACAAATATCTTAAACTTAAGACACATTAAATCGTCTTATTAATAATGCAGAAATAACAAGTCCCTATTGTTTTCTACGCCGCAACAATTGCAAATTGAGATAAATGTTTAGCATCAGTTTCGTTTTAATTGCCAAGACTCTTGATTCCCAAGACGCTCAATTGCGGCGGCTCAAGTATCAAAACATTATCGGTTGAATGCCCGACTTTTAATTAAACAGATTAAGTGGCCATAAAAGCGCCATCGCCAGATGCTCCCCAACCGATTATGAGCTGATACTAAACAGAACTTTAAATCATTTTTTTTGTTCGTAGAAAAGTATTTCTCGAAGGCGATTAAGTGCTCGTTAAGTTTGCAGCCCTTGGCTTGGCAGGAATTCAGGACACACTCGCAAACAGCTTTCAAGGACGATGTGAACGCCGTGTGAGCTATAATCGTAGCTACCGGATTTGAGCCGTTTGCATTTGCATCTTTGCATTGCCACAAAAATGTAGATTTAAATGTGTTTACATAAAAAAAAGTGCATCAATTGAAATGCTGAATGCAATGCTGCAGCTGACGGCAATCTGTTACTCGGCAAGGTAAAGGATACGAAGGGCTGCAATGCATATTGAACAGCAGCACCAACAGCAGCCTTTCAAGTCAATGTGCAACCCATTCTGAAATGCTGGTAAATGCCTTAAATCACGTTATGAACGAGAATATCTTAAGCCGCATACGTGTGCATAGGACACAACACAGGACATACACAGGACTTGCAGAAAAATAAAACCGGTAGCCCGAGTCTGAAGAAAATTGTAAACGAAATGCGATGCCAGTGATGTTGTTGTTGACGTTGTTGTTGTTATTGTGGCTGTTTCCTGGGCTCGTTGCCTTGGATTTTTACCATTTAACAGGATTATTTATTTTATATTGTTATGCGCGGCAAACAGCTTGTGTAAAGGATTTAACCAAATGCTTCGTTTAACAGGAACTGGCATCGCTGCCTTGCTTCGAATATGTATAGTAGGTATTTTATTTATATAAAAGCAGGCGTACAAGATTTAATAAAGGAATTCGAAACGCATAGCAATAACAAAAGACGTCACCAAAATTAAATTCAAGCCGTACTTGCACTTGTTAACAGCCACCAAGAAAAAACCTTTGCCGAGATTATAACAGTGTGCCACACAGTGGGGCAAGATAAAAGCAGAATATGAAACTGTGGATGGCCACTCTAGGACAATAGAAAGAAAAAAAGCCGGAAGAAACAAGAAAGGCGCTTAGGATTATAAAAATATTATGCAAGTAGGATTTGATATGCAACAGCAGCAGTAAAACGCTAAAAACTGAAGAGCGGCACAAAAATATCAGCAGTTTACGACACTTGAAAAGAAAAACTTGGAGAAACAAAAAGACCCAAAACATCGTATATGGGCAATAAAAAAATAAAGCGAGAATTGAAGACTTATGAATATAGGATGTTATTTTAAGAGGTGATTAAATTTGTTGTGTTGGGTTTGAAAATTTGTAAAAACTTAAATAATTCAAATGAATTATGTAAGAAGTCACCTTAAAATTGATGTGCTGTGTAAAGGGTGTACAATGTGTGTAAGGCTCAAGAGAAAATAAACGAGACACAAGGGGCACATATGTACATACATAGTACGAATATAATGAATAAGTCGAACGTGCAGAACAAAGAACCGAGGAATTTAATTAAAACGCATCGAGCAACAAGGAAAGCGCGCAAAGGGATTAAGTAAATACGCAACCCATTTTAACTTAAAAATCACAGCAATTCTTTTTAACTTAAATAATTTAACTAAACTTGAAACAAACATAGTTCACAAGTTGGATGAAAAGTTGATAAGTGAATACATGCACACATATTAATGACTGTGAGCTCAAGCATACGAGTCAAGCGGGAGTTAAACTTTAACAGACAAGTGTATTTAATGTGCACTTTGTGCTTAACTATTATCGCACTGTCAGCGTCAATAGGCAAGTCCATTGTCATTGTGCCCAACAATTGATGCAGAAAATTATATGCAGCATATATATGTGTGAAATATAATTAATATCTGCTCAAAGTACAGCAATTGCCAGAGTCAGTGAAGGGAAACGAATCAAGCTACCAGACATGGTATGTACACATGAAATTCAGCACAGTCGCAACATAATTAAGCAATGAAATATTTAAATTATGCAAACGTGATCTGAAAAACAATTCGATCGCAATTTTAACGTGTTATACCCTTCATTCATGAAAAAGTGGCTTACAAAGCGTTTAATTAGCTAATAAATCAATTAGTCAACGATCAATTTAACTACACAAAACTTAATTTGTTTCAGTTTCTTTCCAAAACAAGTAGATAAGACATACCACATTCCTTTGCTGTATATATTAACCGAACTTCTCGAGATAAGCACACTTCGCCAGCTTTCACTTTATTATTACTGCTTCAGTGCTATGAGCAGGATGAAAAAACACAAAAAAGATGCTGCTAATGTAGTTCTGGACTGTTGCTCCTTGTTTACCTGTTTGGCATCCATCTACCAGATGGAAACAACGCCAGAATGACGAATGCGTCCGGTTAAGGGACATTGCAATAAATACGCTTTCCTCACAATTCACTCACAGAGCCCTCGTTGCTGCTTGTTGCACAGCATTTACAGCTGTTAAGTATTGCAAATTTGATTATGTATGTGGTTCTGGTAAACAATATTGTGTTTGTACAGTAGCCACGTTAAAATAATGGTAGCTGTATATATTTATTTATATATTTTTTTTTATTAATTAGGTTAGTAATTCAATTTAATCAAAACTGCAAAATGAATTCAGAATGGTAATGAAATATTTCCGATTAAATTAGAAATTAAATGAAATCATAAAATATTTATGCAATTTTATTGAACAATTTCATATAAATTGCATTTTGATTTGTTACAATAAAACTTTAACGTACTTTGTTAAGGAGAAAGATATTGAATCAAGTGTATTTTTTTTCATGAAGATTTTTATATTTACATTTCATTTCATTTATTGCTTCTATAAAATAGTTCAAAATTTTGTTAAGTTTTGATTATGTAACGTATATTTTCCTATAAAATTTACAATTTGCAAGTACATATTTGTTTTGTTTTTGCTGTATTCCTTTGAGTTACAGCGATTTTACAGCACTTATAGCTTCATTATGCCAAACACAGAAAACTTGAAGTACAAAAACAGAAAACACCATCAAAGCAAATAAAAACCAAACTGACCACCTGCAGCAATGTCTGTGCAGATATACTATAAAAAGACAGTAACAACTACAAGAAATAAACGCGTGGAATTCACAATTACGAAATAACATTGCTTAACACCTGCAAGCAGGTTCGTAAGGTGTTGACGGCATACCGAAAACATTTAAAATGCTGCTGCTGTTGCTGCAACAACAAGTGTAAACATATCAACAAACAGACATACAAAAGAAGGAAAGCAGCAGGAAATACCATCAAAATTAATTATATTTTTTGCGCCAAAGCAAAAATGGTGGAAATGTGCAATGTGTGAAAAACGGATGAGCAACAAAAAGTTTACTGAAGTGTGGACGACTGATGTATGCTGAAAATTGGTGCTAAAGTTGCCAAGTGGTTGTGTTGGTTTGTGTGTGAGTGCTTATGAGTGTGTGTGTTTATGAGTGTGTGTGTGTGTGTGTGTGTGTGCGTGGTGGGGAATTGCACTTGGCTTTGTCTGCTGACGATGGCAGCCAAATGGGATCAACGGAGCCAACACAGCTGGTGGTAGCCGCTTCCGGCAAACTCATGCATTTTTCAGCAGTAGCAGCAACAGTAGAAGCAGCAGAATTAAGGGCAGGCAGCAACATAGTAGCTGCAGCAACCTTGTATAAAGGCAATGACAATGACAACAGCTTTACAGTTAATTGCAAGCAACGTGACGAACATTTTCTATTCTCAACCAACCCAAAGACCCTCTAGCCACAAGCTACACGAAAGTTTTGTCAACGCTATGCACAGTTGTAATTTGCATAATTGAACGCTTACTGATAGATTTGACTTTGAAAGGCAGACCAGACACAGGCCTCCAAATGGGTATAGATTGCAAAAAGATTTATTACAGTAATCTATGCTTAATATCAGCGCAGGGAAGAGGCCCTTAATATGCATAGATATTCAAGAGCTAGCTTTTTATTAGCTCGTTCTAGCTCAATCCAAAAATGTGAATATCCCACATACATAAATACATTAGAAGTATGCCGTGAAGTTGCCATTTTTTCGACTCATTTCAACTGACAGGACCGCATTGAAGTTTTGAAACATGTCCATTGTTCTTGTAAATCGATAGCAGCCCCTGCTGTTCCATGCTTTAGCCGGTCAATACCGTTAATTACAACAAGGCCTGTTTAATTAATTTTTATATGTGCGTTATAATTAACTCGATGGCGCGTGCCAGGCGACACATAATGATTGTGAAGCCTGATTTCAGACAACATTGTTTTTTTTTTTTAATTATTATTATTTAAAGCGGCTTTTCGGTGTGCTGTGCAAATAAGTTTAAGATTATGATGGGCAAGAAAAGTTTACAAATATTTTTTTTTTTTTATTGTTAAGCACATACATTTCCTTAGACAGTGAAGTTATTTGTTTGTATTCTTTAATTTAAAGCTGATACTTTAAGAATAAGAAAATGAAATAAAAACAAAATTTTCTTTTCAACAGACTTAGTTCGGTCCCAAACCATATCATATCCGTGTTAGCTTTAAATTAAAATAAAAAAGCTATTAAAAAACAAACATGAAAAACAACTTCGGGGCGTACTTTGTTTTTGGGTTGAATAGATTGATATTGAACTGCCATTCCGATATGCTGTGGGTAAATCCATTAACTGAAACCTATTCGTTTTTGTCTGTTGGCTTTTTTTTGCCTTTTTAAATTAAATTAAATCAGTGCGCCTAATGTAAATATTTTCGATACGAGCTAAGCCATTAATCATAATCAATACTCTCGATTCCATGAGTTTTAAATTGAACACTGAATAATGCAATCCAATCAAAAACACAATACATTTTTTGCTAACTTCA
This sequence comes from Scaptomyza montana, assembly GCA_018904305.1. NCBI lineage: Eukaryota > Metazoa > Arthropoda > Insecta > Diptera > Drosophilidae > Scaptomyza > Scaptomyza montana. The sequence goes on from JAEIGR010000001.1 coordinate 1,567,403, forward strand.
GTTATATATAGCCTCAGCGACAGAGTTTGGCAAAAAAATGTAGCATGTACTTTAAACTGGTTAACGGCACTGAACACGAATTTCATATTGCACAATGGCGTAAGGTTAAAGCTTAAAATAAAAGGCCGTCAAAAGGAAATCTGCACATATTGGTCATTAATAAAAGTTCATATATTTTGTTTATCGATACACGCATGAAGCCATAAAATAAAAACAAATATTGATAAACAACAAAAAATAAATACAGTTGGCTGCAAAAAATGAGCATGCCAAACAAATAAGAATGTATATGCAAATAAAAAAAAAATTTGTTTGAAAAGGCAGCCATAAAAGCCTTTCAAATGCGCAAACTTTGAGATGGCAGCGTGAAAAATCGTACGTTGCAAAAAAGAATTAATTGAAATAAAAAAGACACGAGAGGTGTAATTAAGTAAATGGAAACACTTCATGGGAATTGTAAATATAGATTTATATTTTTTTTTTTCTTTGTAATGAACCGTTAAATTGTCGTGACTCACGACTTTGGTTTTTACTGGAGCCTTTGCAGCTCTATCCAATATGTGTCGACCTCTCTCTATCAATTTATCTTGTTTTCCAGCTCAATATGTCCTACCCATTCTCGCTTAAGCCACTTTTCCCATGCTTGCTTTAACGTGTGCACGATTGCGAGTCAATTGTGTCGTTGTTTATCAGTCAGCATAAATGCCGCTTTATTAGTATGTATATGAACGCATTTGTGTGAGTGCATGTATGATGTGTGTGTGTGTGTGTGTGTTTATGTGGAAAGCCTGACTGACTGTACCACTGTCTGATTATTTTGCAACTGCAAAAACAACAACTAATAAAACAGTCAATTTCAGCAGTGGCACTGACATATTTTTCGCAAATATATGTTGCGTGCTTTTAGGCGCATCCTTTTGTGCAGGTGTAAAAATAATGTAACCACAATAAATAAAATATTCACGCGATTCTTCTCGTTTTTTAGCCACTCTTGCTCTCTAAAGTAATGCTATGCCCTGTCATACACTTTCGATTGCTGTTATTTTAAAAGCACAGTAATTGCCACTATTTTCTGTTGTCCATTATATGCATTGAAGTATAAAATGATTTTTGCACAATATTCCGTGTGGCTTTGTGGTTGCACTTTACAACTGTGTTGATGATTACTTTTTATATTGTGTCAAGTGCAATTTGCTCTCAGCAGGAAATGCATAGTAAAAATAATTGAGTTAAATTAAATTTGTGATATGTTTATGTACTTAAGGACAGTTTACAATGTGAAGAAAAATCTACAAACTGCCATTAAAAATTATGTATGTAAGACTATGAGAAATGGCTTAACCATAAAATGAGAAATAGCAGATAAAAAAAAAAAGATAAGCGAATCTTATTAATTCAAGCAACTTAAACGTTCATTTCAAAGTAATGAAGTCGATTATAGAATAAAATAATTGAAATCCATTTGCATAAAAAAAAAAAACATGTAAATCATTTTCAAAATGTCATATTACATGCAATTGCTCGTAAATCAATTTCTGATGCTATTAACATAAATATCAATTGTTAATTAAAATTGTTGGTTATTCGAACTTAATGTTAGCGGCATATATTTTAATCTGACTTTCAATGTTCACAACTTAAAGAAAATCACTATAAATTTGTTGCTTTGTTATTTTATTACCATTTTAATGTCGTTAAACTAATTGAAAACATTTTCTGCCGTTCGTTATTTAAGTTTGGAAACTATCCTTTGATTTTGCGGCCATGCATTACCGTTATTATGTTAATCGAATCACTTTAAGCAGCATTGATGGCCATTCGTTATGTGCTTGCCAATAACAAAATAATTCAAATAGTATTCAATATGCAAGCAACTTGTTCCATGATATTATTCAGCATGTGCGCTGTAAATGTAATTAAAGCTACTGGGTCATATGAGTGATGTGACATGGAATTTATATACATAACTCATACGTCAGTCTGCCGGCATGGAAAAAGATACATTTGCCTGTCTCTCAGACGAACTCTGAGTTTGTGTGAGTGCTTGTTGTGAGGGTGTGTAAAATGTGTTGGCTTGCCAGCTGCAGCTTAATGATTTTTACGCTGCTTTTGCACTTAAGTTGCAAGCTTTCTCATCTTTTTTTTTTTTGGTAGTTGTGTTGGGCGTTAATGGCAAACAGCAGTGACAACAGCTGCCCCAAATACACACTCCGTCATACACTTACATGCACACACATGCACAATGTTGCGCTCATTTGGCTGGCGGGCAACAAATTCCAAGTCATTAGTCGTTGTCCTGGTCGTTGACAGTGGCGTTGTGTTTGCCTCAACGTAACTAAATTACACGTGCTGCAAAAAACATTATTTACATGTATGAGATTAAGGAAAAACGCCATGAAACCATATACACTAGTTTAAATTTGATTTTGTGTAAAGCTTTTCTAAGTAACACTTTCAATAGTTTTGTGCTAAATAATATAACAAAAACGGAAATGAATACAAGTACAATACAATACAGTACAATACAATATGTAGCATGAAATGAAACTTAACAAGTTTTAAACCAATTTTGGTGCAAAAAGTAGTTAAAAGGACGAATAAAATAATCTTAATCCGTGTGAAAGCTTTTTGACCAAATAAATTTAATTTGCGGTGAAAGCATGTTACACAAACTTTAAAACATTATTTGTATAGAATATACGCATTTTCAAGAATCCCATACAGCCCTTGACTGTTGTTAGCAGTTTCAGTGCCATTTGCGTGCGGGTGCCACAACAGTTGTGGAATTTAAAACATATTTCATAAGCCAAAAGCCAAAAGCAATGAAAAAATTTCGGGTACTGACTGATGAATGTCGTTTTGTGTGTGTTTGTACGTGCGTGTATGTGTGCACCGTAACGAAAGCCGACTGTCAGCGGGCCTAGACGGCTGCCATTGCCAGTATTCATATCCAAGCCGTCATCGTCGCCTGCCATTGCTCATCAGTTTTTTGAGAGTGTGTGTGTGTCTGTCTGTTTATCAGGCTCTCCATCGCCCTTGTAAGTCTGTGGGTGCTCTTGTTGAATCTGTACCGCTCCGTTGTCAAGGTGAATGTTAAAAAATTCAGGCACTGCGCGTCACCCGCACTGAACGGAATACGTAAAATTACAATTAAAATGCACAGCTCAAATTAATATTTGTCGGCTTAAAAAGAGGTTTTTTTATATGTTGGGCAGCAATAAAAGCTGAACATAATATTCGGTGAAATGAAATGACACACAGAAACAAACAAATATCCAACGTAAGAAATGAAGTAATAATAATAATAATAAAAGTTGTTTATTTTTGTAATTTTTGAACGCAGAAATTGTTAAGTTTGTTGATTGATGCTTGTTAAATAAAGTTTAAGTTAAATGTTTACATATTTGACATTATTTTAAAGAAGAAAGAGGATAAGCGCTTTTTTTTAAAATTGTATCTTTTAATTTGATTCAATTAATTGCAGTTGTTCGTTAAGTTATTTGTTGTTTAATAAGTCGCCATTGTTTACTGTTGCATACTCCTAAATAAACCTGGGCATCCTTTAATTTAATTTGGTGCCCCTTCCTATCTGTTGTTTGATCAACCCAAGAATGGCTGTCATAATGAAGCAACTTCCAGCAAAGTTTTGTTCCGGAAGAAGTGCGCGAAGCTATCACAAATTCTGACCCATTTTTACCTTGGATCAACAACTGTTTATGTGGTATGTGTGTGTTTTTTTGGCTAACATTTATGTACATACGTTGTGTTATCAAAAAGGAGCAACAGTTTTTGTGTAGGACAAGAAAAACAACTGTCTCTTGTGGACCCGACCGAAAGTATATATGCAAATTAGCGCAAACAGGGCTGAACGATTTTTGAATTCTCAATTTTTGTTTTGTTTTTACAACAAGCCTCAAAGTTGTCCCGAGCCAATGCGATACAGGTACTGCTTGTTGTTTATTCTAAAAAAAAAATATGTTTATTTGAATATGCAAATCGCATTTAAGCGATTTCCTCCTCTAGCAAAACCTACATTTTGTAATTTTTAAATTTTGTATAGAATTACTTTAACAAACTGAACTTGTTTTCTTTTTTGCAACTTATTACATTATTTAAAGCTGTGTATTGTTCAAATTTTAAATAAGTTTTAAGGTTTTTTTATTCTTGAAAACTTTTTCGCATAATAAATTATGTTAAAATTCTCACAAATTATCACACGGATTCAAGACTCATAAGCCACACAGGGATACAGGTAAGTTGGCATTTTCTTAAAAACTTTTCAAGTGAGACATGGTGAATTCAATGACGTGGTTATCTACCCTTTATGCTCATGTAAATTATTTATATGAGGTTAAAGATAACTTAATTTATGACGAAATCTCAAAACAATGTTCACCAAACCAGTGCTTTCTTTTTATTTAATTAAATTCATATATTTCGCCTTCACATCATTTTTAAATCAATTTGCACAAATTTGTTAAAACTTTTCTCTATATATGGCATGCATATGTTAACTATTAACGCAAAACTTCGTTTCAAACAGAGATCATTTGTGATTCAGTTCGTCTTTTGGCCATTTAAGTTGGCTGCTTTCTGAGCCTCATGAATTATTCATTAAATTTATAGACAGAGCAGAAAGGAATAAATGGAAAATCTTTCTAAAGATTGTGCCACAATTTGCATGTGTTTTAGAACAACAATACAACTTGGTTCAAGAACTTGTATGAAGAAAAGTATGAAAACCAGCTTAAATAATAACAAAAGATTAGCTTACAATGCAAGCAGAAAAGAACAGCAAAATAAAATAGCAATGCAAATTACGCAAATAATTGCCAAGTAATGCAAAAGTCAAGGTTAGCTTAACCATGAAAATGCTTGTTTACAAAATATTACGCAGCTAAAATGATATCCAAAACAAGATCAATTAGACCTTTGGCCAAGGAATAAATAACCCAGCACTTAATGGCAGGCCCAAGTAGGTCCACACCTTTTAGTAGCGCCCATTTGCAATTCGTGGCTGCAAAATTTATGACTTTAACGGGCCATTATCGCTTAAATAATTTAGTTGGCTATGCGTAAAGAGCAAAACAAACCGAGCCAGCATAGTAGAACCTTTAGCAAGAAGCTCAAAAAATAAAATAAAGAGAAAATGAGGAAAGCAAAAATGTTAAATGGAAAAATAATTCATATAGAAAATTGCAGGCAAATTGCGCTGAAAATTTCGCCTGCAAATGGCTGCAATTTGCTCGTCTGCGAATGAGCCACAGTACAATTTATATCAAAATAAATCGCATTCGCTTAATAATCACTTATGAAAGCTTCGCATAATAGAAAGGTGCTTCGAAAATCGCAGTGAATACGGGCCAAAAGCAGCTTGCAAACACAGGGCTAAGGATACACAGAGGATATTGACAACTTTTGCTCCAAGCTTTAAAATACACATTTTCTTCTCTCGAAACAAGCAAATATTTTTTCAGCGAAATTTATATTTTATTTGTATTCATTTTGTATTTTTTAATTAAAACTCTGGCATCTCACTGACAAGATCTGTCAGGTGCGTACAAACACTCACAACACACGCAGGCAGTCACAAGCAAAAGGGATAACACTTCTCTGAGCGTATGCGGTGTAAAAATTGCAACAAAAAAAAGGTCTTGGCTAATTAAAAATGTGCGTTGCCCATTTTAAAGACTTCAGCACTTTCTTGGCCGTGAAAAATTAATCGCATTTTTAAATAGACTCGAGGCTGTCCCATATACTTTTTCATTTTGTTCATTTCTCTCTTTTTTTTTATTAGTATTACCCTGTAGCAATCAAATGAGTATGATAACTGAGGCTTAAGTTTGGCTAATGTTAATCTAATTTTCAATTACTCAAACAATAAAATTGCATAAATAATTTGTAAAAATTCATATCAATTAACACTAGTATATATCTTAGAGGGTATCTTTTATTCATATACTCTTATTTGCACTTTTATTCCTGGTATTATATATTTAAGGACTAGCTGCCATTTATACAGCTAAGCTCTCGAAATTAATTAAACGCTGGCCGCGACAAGGTCATGGGGAAAATTGTTTTCTTTGGAGTTGGCTTTGAGAAAAATCAAGCAGCAGCTATGCAACGCAAGTTGGATAACAACTATAAATGTGTTGCAAAACTAGAGAGAAAATTTCAACTGTCGGCTGCTTCAAGGATTTTGCTGCAAGCCTTTTTAATCAAGCTTTAGCGAACTCTGTGCATAAAATTAAACAATTAGGAAAATAGTTTCTGATACCGTTTCCAATGTGAACACACAATTAAAGCCGGAAAGAGAGCTGAAAACAATTTATTTATTTGTTTTTTTAACTTTTAATTTTTCATTCAAAAGCCTTTTAAGAAAAGTATCAGTTAAAGTGCTGCACAGCAACTATCCAACTCTTAGCTGAGTAGTTGGCAACAAAAATCTTTCAATGTAAAGTCCCATTAAACTAAAATCATTTGTATTGCTTAAGCTACAAGCGGCAGGCAAATCATTTTCTAAACATGCATGAAGTATCGACAAAGCCAGCCACACCCAAATTCTGTCATTGTTTTAACAGTACAAACATATGTACCCCAAAAACAAAAGCACAAACAAGAAGAGCGAGTTGACAGACATGGTAAAGGCCATAAATAAAACGATGTGGCTCTGTGTGTGCGTGATAGTATATTTTAAATACAACGATTAAATGCAAAACGCAACAAGAGAAACTGAAACTCCGTTGACTCCCCACCTCAGCTCTTGTCAAAAGTTGGGAGATTGTTAAAGGATGGTCGCCACAGCAGCTGCTCGGCGGTACAAGAACAACAAGTCTCCAATTGGGCTGGCCATCAACAACTTTCTCTTCTTTTTTTGTGCAAATATTTTTGATGCTGACAGAGAGGAAAAAAAAACCCGGAACCAAACAACAGCTCAACTGAATATATGGACTATGGGCCACGCCCCGAAGAAAAGCAAATGTATATGTTTGTATATACACATGAAAAAAATACTTGTATAAATTGAGGGGCTGGGCGCTGTGTTGTGCTATTGCCGCCTTCATGTGGTTGAGTAAAAAATTGAATCAGACAAGAGAAGCATGCATGAATTTCACTTTGACATAATATCAATTATTTAAAAGAAAGGCATATTTTGAAAGCGCTTTATTGCCAATTTTCGTTTATCAAAGAAAATCTCAACGTTTAATGCTTTTTCACCAGTTACCCAACCGATTATTCATATTGTCAAGTTCTCTTTTTTTTTGCATTGTTTGGATATGGGAGATGGAAGGCTTCAACAGGCGAATGTTTTAATCGAAATATGTGCAGGCTGTACAATAATTTATTTAAAGCTAATCGTATTAAGAAATTAAGTAAATAAAACCTATCAGCACACACAATTATCAACTCTTGATAAATAAAAATTTATTAACATGTATATTGAATTTGACAAAACATAAAAGAAAAATATATTCAGCATAATTAGTTTAATTTTTTCAAGCTTTATTAAAACATGAACTCGATATAAGATCAGTTCTCATACGCAGAGGCTAATTCCAAGAATTAAAGAATTGGCGCTGCAAGTTAGTTTTGTGCACAAAACAACATAACTATGGAAATTATAAAAAAACATCGAAGTGAATTGATGTGAAAGCATCTATTGGCTCCCACATGCATTTTGACTGGAAATCGCTATTTGAACTTTAAACGGAGCTTCATTCCAGGGGTCAAATCATTGTTTTAAAGATATTGCTTTTGAAAATCGGGTCAGTTTTGCCGAAGTTATGGAAGTCGAAAGATTTTACCAATGTCCGAGACGATTTTTTGGCATAAAATTTTAACATGAATTTTGACCAAAAATCGAATTTCATTTAAATGTAATTATTTAAATGCAGTTTTATTCTAGATGCCAAACCATGACTTTTAAGATATTGCTTTTGAAAATCGGGTCAGTTTTGCCGAAGTTATGGAAGTCGAAAGATTTTACCAATGTCCAAGTCGATTTTTTGGCATAAAATTTTAACATGCATTTTGACCAAAAATCGTATTTCATTTAAATGTAATTATTTAAATGCAGTTTTATTCTAGATGCCAAACCATGACGTTTAAGATATTGCTTTTGAAAATCGGGTCAGTTTTGCCGAAGTTATGGAAGTCGAAAGATTTTACCAATTCCCAAGTCGATTTTTTGGCATAAAATTTTAACATGCATTTTGACCAAAAATCTAATTTCATTTAAATGTAGTTATTTAAATGCAGTTTTATTCTAGAAGCCAAACCATGACTTTTAAGATATTGCTTTTGAAAATCGGGTCAGTTTTGCCGAAGTTATGGAAGTCGAAAGATTTTACCATTCCCAAGTCGATTTTTTGGCATAAAATTTTAACATGATTTTGACCAAAAATCTAATTTCATTTTATGTAGTTATTTAAATGCAGTTTTATTCTAGATGCCAAACCATGACTTTTAATATATTGCTTTTGAAAATCGGGTCAGTTTTGCCGAAGTTATGGAAGTCGAAAGATTTTACCAATGTCCGAGTCGATTTTTTGGCATAAAATTTTAACATGAGTTTTGACCAAAAATCTAATTTCATTTAAATGTAATTATTTAAATGCAGTTATATTCTAGATGCCAAACCATGACTTTTAAGACATTGCTTTTGAAAATCGGGTCAGTTTTGCCGAAGTTATGGAAGTCGAAAGATTTTACCATTCCCCAAGTCGATTTTAACATGCATTCTGACCAAAAGTCGAATTTCATTTAAATGTAATTATTTAAATGCAGTTTTGTTCTAGATGCCAAACCATGACTTTTAATATATTGTTTTTGAAAATCGGGTTAGTTTTGCCGAAGTTATGGAAGTCGAAAGATTTTACCATTCCCCAAGTCGATTTTTTGGCATAAAATTTTAACATGCATTTTGACCAAAAATCTAATTTCATTTAAATGTAGTTATTTAAATGCAGTTTTATTCTAGATGCCAAACCATGACGTTTAAGATATTGCTTTTGAAAATCGGGTGCGTTTTGCCGAAGTTATGGAAGTCGAAAGATTTTACCAATGCCAAGTCGATTTTTTGGCATAAAATTTTAACATGAATTTTGACCAAAAATCTAACTTGATTTAAATGTAGTTATTTAAATGCAGTTTTATTCTAGATGCCAAGCCATGACTTTGAAGATATTGTTTTTGAAAATCGGGTCAGTTTTGCCGAAGTTATGGAAGTCGAAAGATTTTACCAATGCCCAAGTCGATTTTTTGGCATAAAATTTTAACATGAATTTTGACCAAAAATCTAATTTCATTTATATGTAGTTATTTAAATGCAGTTTTATTCTAGATGCCAAACCATGACTTTTAATATATTGTTTTTGAAAATCGGGTCAGTTTTGCCGAAGTTATGGAAGTCGAAAGATTTTACCAATGTCCGAGTCGATTTTTTTGGCATAAAATTTTAACATGAATTTTGACCAAAAATCTAATTTCATTTAAATGTAATTATTTAAATGCAGTTTTATTCAAGATGCCAAACCATGACTTTCAAGACATTGCTTTTGAAAATCGGGTCAGTTTTGCCGAAGTTATGGAAGTCGAAAGATTTTACCATTCCCGAGTCGATTTTTTGGCATAAAATTTTAACATGCATTCTGACCAAAAATCATTTATTTAAATGTAGTTATTTAAATGCAGTTTTATTCTAGATGCCAAACCATGACTTTTAAGATATTGTTTTTGAAAATCGGGTCAGTTTTGCCGAAGTTATGGAAGTCGAAAGATTTTACCATTCCCCAAGTCGATTTTTTGGCATAAAATTTTAACATGATTTTGACCAAAATCTAATTTCATTTAAATGTAGTTATTTAAATGCAGTTTTATTCTAGATGCCAAACCATGACGTTTAAGATATTGCTTTTGAAAATCGGGTCAGTTTGGCCGAAGTTATGGATGTCGAAAAATTTTACCAATGCCCGAGTCGATTTTTTGGCATAAAACTTTATTATGCCTTTTGACTAAAAATCAAGTTGACAACCTGCAGAAAACAGAACTTCAAGTTCAAGTTCAAGTTGAAAGAGCTGATTTTAAGCTTATTTGTTTGGTTCAAGGAAAACATTATGCATAGAATAATGCTAGCTAACATTTTAAAGATCCAGAAAAAACCGGCTGCTTTGGTATTAATTTTATTATTCAAATATTGTTCTATTGTATTTAAAATCAACATTTTCACGCTTTCCGTAATCGCTAGAACTTCAAGTTTACGTTCAGGTTCAATTTAAGTTCACGTTACGTTAAGTTCGTGAAACTGAGCCTTGAGACGGTTGAGCCACGCAGCTCCGCTGTTAATATGAGAATTGTAAAGAATGTTTTGAGATTAAAAGTACTTGCAACTATACAAAATAAATAATTTCAAGATGTTTACAGATCTCCCGTATGACCGGGCTCACATTGGCTTTTATTTATTTTTTTTTTATACTTGTCCAAATTGCGATCAACACAAACAGAAATATGTTCCTTTTTTGTGTTTCCTTTCATGAGCCGAATTTTGTAATGATTTATAAACTTTGCTCATTCATCACAAAAAGAAATTCAAAGTACAAAATGCTGATGAACAACATTTACCCACTTCAGCAATTTATTTGATTTTGTTTTTTTTCAAGTTTGAACTAAAAGTGGCTGCTTATTTTTGTAATTATTATACTCAATTAAGAAAATGCAATTAAATTGCTGTTCAGCGTTGTTGGTACATTTCAAAGACATTAAATTAATGGCTTGTTAAGTTTGGTATTCTTTGATTTATGTGACCGCAATTGTTGCACTCGTCCACCAAATGTTCGATTGATCAATAAATCGGTCATTCGGTCTGGACCAATTGAGGATTTTGTGCATTGTTAGAAATTGGCACGAGCCGAGCTGAGTTGCCGCTATGGGCGTTTGTTTTTGTAAATTTATTTTACTATTTTTGGTTATGTGAACGTGACCAAGACCAAGGAACTGCTTTGGAGTGCTGAAAAACAATTCGATTATTGTTCAAGTAACTAGAATTGGAATAGGCAATGCTCTCGAAACTTGACAGCATTGCATTGCAGCTGAAGAAAATCAGCAGTGGAAAACTAACAAATTGAACTTGTTTTTTAATTGAAAATCACAAACTTATCTAAAATATTATGTATGCTCTTCTATGAACTGTTTCATTTTTACACATTTCTGTATGGAAAAGCAACTTTATTATTCAGTTTAAATATGGCTACTTTATTATTTTTATAAGAAGTGAATAACTTAAGGTTAAAATTAATTGAAATATTTATTTGAACACAATATAGTGTGATATCACTTTTCACTGGCCAGCAAATTCGATACCGAGTATGTATGTTTCATGTGTCGGTGAGTATTTAAAAAGGTAGAGTATTTGAAAACTTCAACTCGCACTTCGATTACATTTGGTTCGCCCTGCAAGAAGTGGGAGTTTGGGTTGCTTGACATTGCATATTTAAATCATTTGTCATCGATTTAATTTCCTTCACATCCTTTTAACTGTCAGCTTAAATTAAATCAACAGAACTCGAACAGATAAAAAAAAAACCAAGTTAAACATTTAACATAATTAAAAATTTTAATATATGTACATTTATTAAAGAAATATCCAAAATATGAGACATTTAATTATGTTTACTATTTGACATCTTCCATATTTACCAGCTGTGCATTTGGATTGTTAACCAGCAGCTGCTCATTGTGCTGCTGTATATTATAGTAGAAGAAATATTGCTTACTATACTCAAAGGTTGATATCATAATAGCACAAGCAGGTGCCACCTTAAACAATCTTGGTCCGTAGCCGGCAAAGAGGCCACGCAACCCAAAGACACGATAGATGCTCACTAAGCGACTGTAGGTGGACTGCTTGTTCACATCCTTGCTGGGCGTATCCGTGAAGATGACCCGTTCCCCAAACTCGATTTGCTCGTGCGTCTTAACGACATCGAAGGGACATGTAACAAGGGCTGCCAACGAGCCAGCCAACACTCCGGCGACAAAACTTAAGGTAAAAGACGGATACTCATCAGTGCTTCTGCTCAAATTGATCTTGAGGTACTCATAAACGGGCCAATAGATGCCCGAGAAGGGCACATCTCTCAGTATGGTGGGTGGCAAACCACGCCACATACCCGTTACACCCTCCTGTGCAATCACTCTGCGCACAAATCGCATCATCTGACCATAGCTGAGCCGCTCCGATTGCATCTTCGTTCGCACCAGCTCAATGGGACTGACAAAAGACACAGCACATATGCGTGCCGTTACTCCAGACAACATGGGCACAAGCAGCGGCAGTTTTGCGTTCTGGAACTCTGGCGCAGAGTGCTGATGATAGATGGAAATGTATCTGACCTTGAACTGATCGTAAGCCACAAAGTAGATGACAGTCGAAGGCAACGCCGATACCATAGTGGGACCCAATCCAGACCACAGTGCGCCTATGCCCTCATGCCGACTGATCTTGATGAGAGCATCCAGTGTGCTGCGGAAATGTGGCTTCAATGTGCCAGGAACTATGTGCTGCGCATGGGCACCACACCGGAACAGATGATCCATCAGTCCATTGCAATAAAGGAAGCACTTGTTTGACTGCGTCTGCTGCGACTGCATTCTTGTCTTGATCACATCCAGTGGCGTCATCAAGCAGGCAGTGATCATTGCACCCGTGCATGCGGATGCCACTTGCTGCAATGGTCGGATCTGAAAACGCGGATCGTTGAGCAACTGTTTGGGTTGGGGACTTGGCTTGTCGCTGCGGCCGCTGTTGCCATGCAAAAGAGTTTCGATAACAGCAGCATCTTCCTTTGACATTGCCTTGTTGTCCTTGTTGGCTTTTAAGTTTCTTCTTTAGTTTGTGTTAGGCAGTGAAGGAAAACAACGATTTGGACTACAAGATTTGTATAACAATCAAGAAAATATTTAATTACAGCGTTGCCAGAAGGCTGCGTTTTGACAATAACAAATGACATTTGCTAGTTGGCCGTATTATTTATTATTATTAACGTAGCAGAATGGCAGCACGATTAAGTAATAATACTATTATATCTGCGAATTTGATTTAATTTGGAAATGTTAAATTTATCGAAGTAGACATATAAAATAAGTATGTGTCAAAACTCTGCAAATAAAATTGGAATCTGTTTGTAGTTTTTTCTTTTTTTTTATAAAATTGTTATTTTTTGCCTTTCAAAGTCTGAATTACGTTGATAAATAAAAATATCTCTGTATCTACCAGTTTACATTTTCAATTCACTATCGTACTTGCTTTGTATTTGGCTATCCGCATCTTTAATAACCATTAGACTCAACATTATAGCAATCCAAATGCTCTTTTTGTATCAGCTTTATTTTTTGTCAATTACCATCCTTGTACTTTCAGTTGCAATTTGATAGAGCTTAAACTCCGAACAGGTAGCTGCCAAAAGGCATAACGGGGACAAAGGAACGACAGCTACACGTTGGTTGGGAAACCTGAAACCAATTCAAAGCCGTACCACAAAGAATTCACAGCAGCAACAACTACTCCAACATTGCGCTAAGGTTGATTATTTTGCTGTGTGGACGCGTGTGATTCTAGGTTCTAGTAAGGGTTGCCGTGGCTGGGGGTCGAATTTGGTTGACAGTTTACATACGAAAGCCACGTCGACTTCGCTTGACGGCAAAATAATTGACATCAAAATGATATGTATGACTTTATGGGTGACTGGCGCATGAATGGAGCACAGCAGATGGTTAGTTTATTAACGCCAATGTGGAGCAGAAAACAGGGTTGATTGCGTTTCAATGAATGGGAGCAAGGAGTTAGAGACTCGATCTATAAGCCAGGCAACTTATTGCATGAATAATATCCGATAAATGGGGTTTTCTGATTGAGTAATTTTTCAACAAAATATCTTAAGTAACTTGTTAACATACCCTGTCGATTTAACTCTATGAAATATCATGGAACATTGATTTAGATATCTTAATACGTTGAAAATTTCCAAAATAATATGGTAGATGCATTCCTGATATAACCCATATAATATTTTATTAAGTTATAAACCAAACAAACAAGTAAAAGACTGCAACCTTTTGGCAAATAAACTTCAATGCTATTTTACATGCATACAAATTAAATAAATTTATTAAATATTTTACTATCGTTTAGGAATCAAAACTTTTTTGGCAAAATATTAAAACATAATTTTACGTTGCGCTGAACTTGCCTTATTTTGGCAAATGCATACTACAATTATTTTATTAAATATATCTGTATTTTGTTTTTTTAATTATGCGTCATAAACTTAAGTTGCAACAATTTTAAATTTCCCTAATATGCAATAGCAAATCAACAATATGACTAAGTATCGATTTTTACAATAGTGTTTGTGCGACAATATTTTAATCCCTTGTTAGGCGTGAGTTAAGCTTTAGGGCAAGTGTGAATACTCGCTATTAAACACAACACAAACTGAAATTTTAAAAAGGCTCCAGCCGAGTAATCTCGATTAGGAGATACCCTTAACCCATATGAACATCAGAAACTGGAAGAGTTTTCTATTATTTTCAAGCCAACTGGACCTGTGCGTGATTTACACGAACTTAAATCTCAAATCTGAAGTCTATAGCTAGGAAATATAACGGACAGACCATCCGTCAGGCAGATGGACGTTTAAAACGAAACCTTTATACCCTTTTCCCATTCCATGGGTTAAGGGTATACAAAGTGAAACGCAAACAACTACAAAAAAAAAAAAAAAAAAAACTACACTATAGCAACATGAAAATCCTGTTGTTGCATACATTTTGTTTGTGTGCAGAGGTTAAGAGTAGCGACTGACAAAATGTAGCGCTGATATGATTATGTTGTGAGAAAAAGTACAAGACGTATGAAGAAGACGAAGATGAAGGCAAAATGTAGCCGGGACATGCTGAAAAAACATTTTAAATAGGCAGGCAGTCAGGCAGGCATATGCGAATTTCTTCGTTGCTATAAGCAGCCTAGAGCTATGCGAGGAAGTGTGAAAAGAAGATGACAAAACATGCTCATGACACATTCTCTCTCACTTACCAACACTCATGCGTACGCACACTGATGCCTGCATGCTGCAGACATTGTCTAACATTTATGAGAAACGTGGGGATATTCGGTGAATTCGACACGTACATTGCTGCCGTGCGGCACGTATTTAGAGAGATTGGGATAGGGGTATTGTCAGTGCGGGAGTGTGGAGCAGGTAATTGTGGTGTAAAACTGTGGAATAACAACACTTAGTTGGTTGCTAATACGAGCACGTGTTTGCCATGTTACACAACACTGGTAGCGCATATGATAAGCATGCCCTAAAGGTGTTTTAAAGCAAACATCTGGGAGTTAAAAGACTTCAAGAAACACATGCTCACATTCTTAATTTCATGTTGTAAAGCGCAAAGACCTCCCCTTTATAATTAACGTAAGATAAATATTTGGGATGTTATGCAGCGAGCAGATGGAGCAAAGAAACTATTTGAATGCATGCTGAGCATGACATAATAATCAGCATATATCAATTGGAATGTTATGTATGCGTATTTTTATTTAATTTCAGTCGAAAATAAATTGAATGAAGCGGCATCGAAAATGTGCAAGGTAAATGTTGAAACATTGACGCATTCTGCAACTCACATCCCGCACGCCGCAAGCCAATTGAAAGCCTCCGAACCGCCAATCTATAAGCCAAGCCAAAGAAAATTCACACTCACACACACACACATACATAGTAAAATGTCAGAAAGAGAAAAACCGTTAGCCGAAGCCAAGGCGAAAATGTGCCACCACTCACCATTCACCGCACAATTCCATTACGTAAAGCAAACATCAGCTGGCGTTTGGCGTATGGATTCGTTGAGGATTCACATTGAGATTGCACTCCCGTCGCTTCTTGTGCGGCTGATGATGATGGCGGTGCGAGGCTGTGGTGTATCTTGGTAGTTGAGCTGGCTGATGCTGCTGCTGCCAGTGAAAGCAACATATTGAATATTGATGCGCATCGATTTCGAACTGAAACGGCGAAAAGTTCACTCAAATACACACCCCAACATCCACACACACACACACATATACACCCTTTGTTTATAATAAAAACATTTGCAATTTCTTATTGCTACACGAAACCATTGACGTTAGCACTGGACAACAAAGTCAATATTGAAATAAAAAAAATACAGAATTTTAGTAAAAATTTTTAGTAGAAATTTGAACAATTTTATTCCATTGCAATGGTGTGAACAGGAGGAAGTTCCTAAAAATATGTTCACACAATCAAGTTCTTTTTTTATTTTGTTATTAAATTGAGATATGTATATGAATACTGCATAGTTGAATAAATCATTTAATTTGTTGGTTTTATTAAAATTCACTTAAAAAAAATTAAATGCATTCCCATTTAAATTTATTAAAATAACTTTGTATCTGTGTATGTAGAATTTTCTACAAATGAATAAAAATACCTGAATTCCACTGCTTTGAAAAAAGTTTTCATAGAGGTTTGAATTTTTTGTTTGTTCGGTTTTCTTTAAAACGGCTCTTTCCCTTATAGATTTTCAAACCATAAGTTCATTTAGCGGCAGATCATTTTGCTTTCCCCAAGTTTCGTTGTTTTTGAATGAACAAATTATTTTCTTGCTAGCACAGGTTTTGGTTGTTCACGCTGTAGAGGTGCCAATGAACCAAATATTTTGTTCATACCACACAGTGTTCACACCAACCAAGTATTCAGACCATCCAGGTTTGAGTGCATATATAAATTTAAAAGCATTTGGAAAATAGTTGCCAGTTTTGCAGTTTACAGCTTTACTAAATTTGACTTTTTTATCGTAAGCAGAATTGTATAAATATATTTTTGGAGTATATGGAAGAAATTTCAACAAAATTGTTTATCAACAAAAGAAAATATAAAACTAAATAACTTTTAATGATAAGCTAAATTGTAAGCTATTAGTCTTTTTATCGTACTTCATCTATCCAACCTTTCTTTTAAAGGCCCAATGTTCACTTTTTTGAGCCATTTTCTCATTCTCAAGCACCAACTCAAAGCCGATACAAAGACTTTTGTTGTCTGGTGTAAGAGTACTCAACTGGGTTGAAAGGCTGCATTCAGTTCAGCACTGTTGTAGCAGCCGCCAAGCAATTTGTGTACGCGCGTTGAGCATTTAAAACAATTGGTGCCAAGCAATTATAAAAGGGAGAAGCAAGCAGAACTGGCTTAAAGGGACTAAAAGAGACGTTTCAGAAGATGAGGAGGAAATTAGCGACTATTGCGTATAGCACACAATGTAAGAGGGCAAGCAACAAAAACAACAAGAAGAAGAACGACCCAAATTGCAACTAACTTGACTGGGAAGTGGAGCAGACGTTGGCGACATCGTTGTTATCGTCTGCATAAGTTTACATTGGCAATAAGCAAATTGAAAGTATACACAGCCAAAGGCGTTGCAAAGTATGCTACAAAAATGAAATAAAATGAGAAAAAGACTTGGCACTACTTGGGTGCAAATGTGCCTGCCTGCTTGCCTGCCTGCATGCCTGTCAATGCGTCTCATTTACTATATTAAAGCTGCGCACAAATGGCGAATGCCACGTGCCACCGAACCGCAATATCATGGCGTTAATTGCTACTCGTAGGCAGTTAGTATCGTCTCGACTCGTCTTTGTGTAGTCATGGAGGCAGTCAGGCTGGAGACTACTCCACACTTGCCACACAGCCCACGATGCTGGCGGCGCATTCATGCTACTGATGCTCTTGCTGCTGTTGCTTCTTCTTTGTCTTTTGCTATCTCAAGTCAAATTTCAAGTCACGTTTTATAAAGTTTCCTGATATTTTTTTCTATTTCATATACTGTACAAGAATATTTTTATGAATGTAATTCTGCAAAGAAAAAATAAATAAATGCATGCATGAAATGAGCAAAATGCGGAAGCAAAGTAAAAATTATGAAAAAAATATATAAATAAAATATGCTTTGTCATAAGACTGATGTGAGATTGTGGGTGATATTTGGCTGCTGCTTTGTTTTTTTCGAACCCCAACTGAGCTCGCAGCTCAGAATTTACGGAATAAATAAGCTTAATAAATTTTTAATTAAGAACATTTATCAATTTTAGTTAAGTAACTAACAAATGCTCTGCAACTGTCAAAGTGAAATTGGAATTTCCAGTAGAAAAACATAATAAGCAAAGTTCATACATAAAATTTAATTACTAGTTCAATTGCCGTGGCATATTTGAAATAATATTTTGTTTTCATTATTCCTAAAATAAACGCTGTAATTTTGCTGCCCAATGAACTTTAACCGCAACACTAAACATAAACAAACAAACAATTATGCACTTGAATAAAAACTACCAAAATGAGCTGGAAATGCACTCGACACTCCAAAATGGGCAACAACAAAACTATCAACAATATAGTAATTATTTTTAATTAAATATTTATTTTATTATATTGCAGCACGACTGTTTCAATGTTTTTCCCTTTACAAATGACGATACCGAGAAAACACCGCAAAACAACGTAAACTTCAATAAAAAAATACGTGTAAAAATCGGAATATATAAACAGTTGTTTCGAATTTTAATGCCATTGTTGCACAGTGAAAAATGTAAGTAAGCTTTAAAACAAAGTTATTTTTATTTATATATATATTGCAAACTTGCAATCGATATTTTCTTAAAGTGTAAAGTAATACTATAATAACCTTAAATTCCTACTGAAGAACTTTCTCAAAAATTTTGAATAAAAATTAAATTGAACACTTGCCTTGAAAGTCTCGATTCGGCTCAATACATTACCAAAACAAGCAACAAAAAGCTAAAAAAAAAAGAAGAAATCCCTTTAAATATAAGCGTAAATCTCGGTAAATACAAAATGTGGTTTTTTTTTTAATTTTTTTATACTGTTTAATTGTTTGGCTTCAAATATTTCACATACATATGTTTGTTTAAAGTTATGTCCTTTGTTGATGTGTGACTGGTGCCTGGTTAATAATGAAAATTTTTATTAAAGGTTCAACAATGCATTGCAATGTAGAACCTCAAAATAAATATACAAAGAAAAACAAAAGCCATCATAACATAATATAAAACACATGAAAAAATGTTATTATATTATTTTCATATTAGCTTTTGTTTTAATTTCGTTTGCATTATGCATATAGGCTTTTTGATTATATTTTTTTATATTTAGCTTTTGATTGTGTATTAACATATGTATGTAGGTAAGTATATTCGCTGGGATCAGGGTTTGGCATTTAATGGAATTCTTAACTAGTTTATTGTTAAATGCTATTGAATTTAAGCTTTTGACGCTATTATTATTTTATAATGAATGAACGTTTCGTCATTATAGCTTAATCTTGTTAATCTTTTAATACTAATTATAAAGTGCATTAATTAGTCATGATGCATTCAAGCCGCTTAATGTGTGTACACAAGTTTTACCGTTTATATATTAACATGCATTAATTACAAGCAATTATAATTATTTACCTTTCTGTCGCTTTTAATTAAAGCAAATTTGAATTTTTACTTGATTCTTTTCCTTGCTCGCTCACAGTTTCAAAATAATGCGATTAAACATTAAATTGCAACAAATATTTATTAATCTAAAATTTACCTATGTCCAACCTCTCAATGCAGCCTGTTTAGTCTGCAACCCACAAAAAATAATTACTCAACAAAATCCACAAAAATAATAAATCAAAACATTGGTCTGCATGCAACTTTAGTTTTGCCCGAATTTCAGCTCCAGAAAGTTTCAGCTCTCGTCTTCTAGTCCTGTTGTTGGAGTTTATTTGTTTTTATTAAATATTTGAAATTCTCCATGGCTTCGAATGTTTTTGTAGATGAAGGAGCTCACGAAGCTAACCAATTTTATTTTAATCAACTTCTGGCCTAAACACGAATTTGTGGTTGTCAGCTATTTTTATAAATTATTACACTTGCTATTTTGTGGAGCTAGTTTTTGTTGATTTTTTATAACGCTGAAAAAATAACCATACACAATGCCAAATACTCAAAACGCAATAGCACACACGTTGAATAAACTGACAAAGGAAAAGGAATTTAAAAGCGGGCGGAAAAACCCGTTTAAATTGAGTCAAGAAAATGCCTTAAAGCATTTTGCTGTTGTGGCAAATTGAGCTAGACACACGTTCCTGAAAAGCCACAGTAAATTTTACACTTGCGTTGACACTGCTTAAAATCTGACTAAATGTCAATGCTGTCGACACTACTGAGACAACTTACGAGTTAAACTCTTGGAAATAGTTTCCGTGTACTTTATGTAATTAATATGCCTCTTTTCTATACCCCAATTAGTTTGTCTTTGGACCTGTAACTTAACAAAATTTACACAAAACAAATATTTATGCATAGCGAAAGTATGAAAAGAGCTGGCCACTTGTGTACCTTGTTGCCAAACAATTCAATTGGGCGCACAATTTAATTACAACTTTTCTGCGTTCTGTTTATGGCAAGGATTTCAATTTTCGGAAAAGAAAGTTGTTTATACTTTTTTGGGACCAAAGTTGTTGCCTTGTTCGAGGCAAAACAAAAACATGCTAGCAACAATTGCATGACAGCAATTTGCATAAAATACAGAGCTCACGACCTTACCCACAAAAATAAAATACAAAGCAACAAAAAAGAAAACAAAATGTCAACACAATAACTCGATTCGGTGGAAAGCTAAAAAGTAATGCTCCACAAAGGCAAAGGCATAAAAGCCAGTCACAAAACTTTACCCAAACCAGGCAACAACAAAATTTTAACAGGATAGAGTTTAGGGAAGAGCTAGCGAACTATTTTGCGGTGACAAGTTTGATGTAACTCCCTGCGGTGACAAGAACTGTAGCTTAGGAAATACTACGCACAAAATTTGAAATATTTGCAACTCCACAAATGTTGACATTGCCTCTGATTTAGCTATTTCTTCAAATTAAATTGGCAGCTCCACACAATTGGGCTTTCTATTGTATTGGCAACTAGTTTTGTAAGAAGCTTATAATATTTCAGACACAATAGTACTAAATTGATGGCAATAAAACTTTGTATTGTTGTGATTTTGTGCAGGTAACAAATTTCACCTTTTACGAGAAAGACAAAGTTTATGGCTTAAACAATTAAACAATGTTAAAATGAACAACACTTTGTTTGATTATTCACTTATATTTTTATTTTCTTATACTTAGGTCAATTATAATCTAAGTAATTTGTATTGAATTATCTTTAGTTCCCACCTTATCTTCCCATAATACTTGTATTGATTTTGCTAAAAACAAAATCATTTTTAAGTGCAGCTTTTTTATTTTGCTCTCCCTATATTTAAGTTCATATAAAAATTTATTATTTATTTTTAATGTATGCATTATTGTGAAATATGAAATAAAATTTATAAAAGCGAATATTCAATGTGTCATAAAATTTTTTAAAATGAATGAAAATACGTTTTCAAGAATTTTGTTACACTTGGAAACAACTTTCATTTGCAAGTTGATTTATAAATTACCAATTTCTAATAGTATCCTTTAAAATAAATTTATCTTAGTAACATTACCCAATTCATTCTTTAATAAACTAGTTAAATTTTTTGTAAGAGTTTTTCTGCAATTTTGTTTTCCGCACTTCATGCTCGGCTTACATGAGAATTCATTAGTTATTTCGATATTTGTGCCCTCTAATTTTAATCAAAACCATCGCAAAACTTTCGCCTACCAAAGCGACCTCAAGCTGCAGCTGCAGCTTAAATCTTTTAGCTGTGTTTATTTTAGCCGCTATGTCAAAGAGAAACTTTCGACTAAAATGTATTATTAAATTTCTGCAAACACCAGCTCAAACCACAAGTCATCAAAGTAGTTGCTTGGCGACTGACTGCCAAGGAGCTGCAGCTGTCGTCGCCGCGCACAGCGGGTTGGCGTCAAATTGAGGCACTGCTTGGCAACTTTTTCTACACATGAGACGCAATAGATTTACTGGGCTGTTGGCATTGCTGCAGTTCCGTTCGAACAGTGCCTGTCGACGAGGATGACGTTGAAGTCGAGGTCGAGGAGGAGCGCCAGGAGGAGTCAGTTGAGATGCTGGATTCGATGCGTGAATTTGCAGTTTTTCTGGGGTTTGCTGTCTTCCCGTCTGCTCTGTCAGCCAAGACGACAGTTTCACGATTCGACTCTAGCTCCTTGTTGGAAGTCTGACGCTGCAGTTGCGGTATGCGGCTGGGTGCGCCAAGCACAGCTGCTGTTGTTACTGATGTTGTTGCTCCATTTGACACTTGTTGTGTCTCGACTGTCGTCTGCAGTGGCCGTGGTATGAGCGATGTCCTTGAAGCGGACTTTGTGGGCTGTGCATACAAGTCGCCATTCGGCGCTGACCAGCTGGGAAGCGAGCTGACACTGGCACTCGCCTCAATCGCATAGACGCATTCAGTGCGTTGACCCTGCGGCGGGGTTGCCTCATGCGCCGGCGGCACCGACTCGAACGACTGAAAGGAGCCACTCAGCTTGGAATTGGCTGCTTGCGGCTCTGAAGTCTGCTGTTTAATGCGCTTTAGCGATGCCGCTGGCGATTTAGGCACAATGGGACCCACAATTAGCGTATTTTGCGTGATTTGCGGCTCACGCGGCTCATCCTCGCCACAGTCTTGGGCAAGCATTAGCGGCGAGGTGGTTATATTACTGCTATCTCGCCGCCGCCGTCCCAGTGTGCTGCTAATAGTTCTTGGCGGTGGCAGCGGTGCTTGAAAGTTTTGCGGTGGCAACGAGTTGCGTTTGTAGCTATGACGCAAATCCTGTACACCCGTGGGCAGAACTTTTGGATAGTTGCGTTGCTGCAGCAGAGCGAGTTGTTGGGCAACAGTAAGGGGTTGCAGCTGATGGACACATTCGTCGCGACTGGTCACATTGATGTCCACATCGTCGGCATGCACAAAGCTGGTCACCTGTTCGTCGGCAGCCAAAATCATGTCCACCGGATCTGAGTGGGTATGGGAATGCTGTGGCTGTGCATGTGGCTGCAAAGTTGCATCACTGGGTTCGGTCAGTGCCGAATGCTGACGCTGCAACAGCAGTTCATAGTGCAATCCCTCTTGCGTCTCGTGCATATGCTGCGGCGTCAATAGAGCCGCATCCGCCACCTCAATGTCCTCGCAGATGATGATGCGACTGTCAGACTGTGTTGCTGCAGGCAATGGTGCTGGTGTCGTATTAAAGCTGCCCGATTTAAGCAGCTTTTGTGCTTTTGGTGTCGGTTGTTGTTGCTGTTGTTGCTGCTGCTGCTGCTGTGAGGACATCCACTCACAGACCTTTGTATGTGTATCGACTGTGGAGCTGCTCAATTGACGCTGCATGGCAAAGCCATTTATGGGTGAACGTTGCCCAGTTTTGATTGCCTCATAAGTATTGGATTTTCGCACCATATCCAGCACATAGCTCTCATCGCCATCACGTGATTTGCTGCAGCGCTTGAGCTCATCATCATTTGCACCGTCATAGCTGAGCATTTGGCCGCCCAGCTTACGCTGCAGGCAAGTGTTTCGTTTGCGTCGCTGACGATACAAAAAAGTAGCGTAGATGACCACGTTCAGCACAATGAAGATGGCAATAAGTGCAATGAGTAGTTGCAATGTTGTCTCCGATTTGGCAATGGGCTCCCTTGGGGCAGACGTTGCACTCTCGTATTCCCCATAGTCGCTGGCATGATGTGAGGGTTGCGTTGGGTCCTCACCGGATATGGCCACGCCCTCAACGCCCAACTGCTGTTGATGCCTATGCACATGACCGAATGTGGGTGGTGCATTGTACATGTTTTCGGCAGCGGTCTCTGTCTGCTCGCTGCCCGCTGTTGCCAGCGGTTCTTGGAGCAGTAATTTGAGCGTACGCACCGGATCCTCGGCGCCATTGTCGCGCGCCCCGTATTTGCTCATGTGACCCGTAATCACTTCGTTTCCGGAGAGCAGTTGCTGCTGCTGCTGTTGCCCTTGTTCCTGCTGATGCTGTATGGCCGCAATTTGATTCAGCTCGTCCGGTAGCTCTTTGTTCCAGAAATTCATGTAGATCTGACGGTACTTGTATCCCACTGTTGGCGGTATGCCTGCCAGATATATAAACAAAATCATGCAGTTGCCAACAGAGGCAATGTGTATTCGTTAGCAGATAGATACGAGTTGACATGAGACATATAACTCACCAATATTCAGATAGGCCTGTGTACGCTTATTAAACTCTGGCCAATCCAAGTCATAGCGATCCCATTCCATAAGATGCGAATTCAAAAATGTACCCTTCCAGGGTGCTTTGGGATTGCTAAGAAATGTATAGAGAATACAAATCAAATACCAATCACGACACTCTCCCATACTTATGTCAGATAATTTTTGTTACTTCAGTTGCTTATTGAATCTTGGGTTAATGACCGTCTGGGCTTAAGGCAAAATGTATGCAGATTTGAAATTGAGCACACACAAAAAAAAAAACTAAATAAATGAAAACGTATAAAATGTGTGCTAACGATCTCTGATTTCAGCTTTGATTGCCATTTCGCTAAAGGGCAAAGTCGTCGCATTGCCGCATTTCAACTAATAATATTTACATTGTTGGTGTATGTGGTTTTTGGTGTTGTTGCTGCTGCTCATGGCCCGTTTTTTGGATTTGTTTTTGTAGTGAAATAATAATAAAAGTGGCAATAAAAATTCTATTCATTTCACTGTCCGAACGAAGCAGTTTGCAAAACGTGCCGCAGCCCAGTGTCATGGATGCGATATCCGCATCCGCATTCGCATTCGCATTCTTATTGGCATTCACATTTGCCTTTCAAATTTTGCATGCAGAGCTGCGTCTCGTCCTGTTGATACCCGACAACCCACACAAACTCCACTCTCCACATCACAGCGCCGTGTGGCGTTTCCAATCGCAAACTTTCACCAAATGCACTCTTCAATTTCGGTTTTGCCAACACAGCCAAGCAGCAACAACACTACTCACCCGGTCTTTACGAAGTTCGTCCAATATGCCATTACCGCCTCGGAAAGAAGCTTTTCCTGCACGGAATAGTTGTGGCTGGGAAATGGGCCGGCCGGCGCCAGTGGCGCACCAAATACGAACGCCAACTCCTCGCCCATAATGCTATGCGGTAGCTGAAAGTGAATGACATGAGAATAGAATAGTGAATAATTACTAAACTAGCTACATACCCTTACACAAAAATTAATTCTAAACTAAAATCTTTGTTCTTCATTTCTTTAAGTCAATATTTAATTGACAATAAAGGTTTTTTTGTGTTTAATAAATGACTTTATCAAAACTATATTTTAAAATCAATATCCCCTACAAAGTAAACAAATTAATTCAAGCAGCTCAGTAAAATTTAGTGAAATTTTCGGATCAGCATGAAATATTTTCTTTAGCTTTTCGGCCAGTCAGCATCAATCTTTTTCTGGCTTTGCCTGCATAAATATTTGACCAGTCTGTCAGCCCGATAGACAAGCAGACAGAAAGATAGACATAGCGTCAGAAAGAGGGGGTAACAAATGCAGTAAGTCGGTAGGTAATAAAGCCAACATTTTTACTGTTGCCATCAAAAATGTAATACAGTCACAACGCATTTGCTTTGGCGGTCATAAAAATTGCTGTCGCCTTTTGTGGTTGTTATTGTTCCTGTTTTCTTGTTGTTGTTGTTGTTATTTTGCTGGTATTGTTGTCCATTCTTTAGCTCATTTTGGCTCATTTTCATGCTTGTCACCAGCTTTTTTGTCGTTTGTAAATGATGAATGGCATTTTTGATATTCCTTTTCTATAACAATATTTTAATAAAATTCAACTGGAGTATATATGTATATTTAATGGGTAAAGTCACTTTATATGTAAGCATGGTTTTGCTTAGACGCGTTTTAATACTATTTTAGGGTTTCATAAATTTTATATTCTACCAAAGCCAATCGTACAGACTATAAATACTTGTTTATGACTGGAATTGTTGTATTAACTTATGTTTATTGGTATTCATTCTGTTGTTGATTTATATAAAGTTTTATCAAGAAACAATTTCATATAAAAAGATTCTCTGTAAGTTACAAAAGTTTTAATGGTTTGCTATGAACAGTTTTTGTTTAAGCAAAGTGAAGATTATTTAATGGACATCAAAAAGCGTTTGAAACAGAAATCACCATAAATTATAGGGCAATAATGGACGTTCATTGAATATCGCTTTACTTTAATTGCAAATTAATTGCGTGATTTACGTGTCAGCTAATTGTAGCTAAATTAAATGTTTGTTTATTAAATTTGTTTTCTGTCTGAAATTTTCATTAATGTTGAAAAACGTATAATGCGAAAAAGGCGGAAATTCAATTTTAAATTAATGCGTTAATTGTATCATTTATGCTATCGTTTCGACCAGCCTCTTAGGCTGTATTTTTCTCGCTCTCACACTTTCTATTCTTATGTCCACTTCAAGGCCAACGGAAGCAACAATTTGAATTAGCTCCATTTGTCCTAATAAACCTCATGCAGTTAAGAGCCTAAAATTGCCAAAATTGTTTGCCAAATTTTCTAAATGTAAACGACATACCAGCACGGGGCGTAGGCGGTGTCTGTAATTTGTAACTCATCTTTAAGGGCTTTTATAATCTTAACCCAACACGCCCAATGGCATGCTTTTTGTAGAGCGCGGTAGGTCTTTAATTTGGTATTTTCTATTTCGTAATTAGAAATTTCTGTCAGTTGCTTATAAGTTCTGTCCAAGTTATTTGTTCATATTTAATATATGCACGAGGCTCCATAAAGTATGCAACACATTTCGCGTCACATAAAAAAAGTTTTTTATTATTTGCCAAAGTCTTGAGTCAAATTTCTTTTATAAATGCGGTCGACAAAAGTTTTGCCAGCCAACCAGCCAGCCAGACAACGCGACGCAAATAAAAATTTTAGTTTCATTTTTATTATATTTATTTCATAAATTTTGTTTCCTTCCTCTGACAATTTATTTCGCATTCTTATCAAAAAGGCGGGCTTGAACTTATTCCAAACAAGAGACAAAAAATATAAAAAATGGTCCAGACAGGACATCGTTAGAAAGTCCGGAATGACGGTGAGCGTGTGCGTACAAAATTTTGAATTTAATATGCAAAAGCATATTTAACACAACTTTTTTTGTTGCTATTTTTCCCTAAAAATGTTCAGATTAAAGTATGCTGAATAAATTGAACGCGTTCTAATATTGATTTTAAGAGGCAGCTTAGTTATTTGCCAAAGTAATGTGCAAGAATTCAGTTTTTTTTACGCTCACGATTTAAAGGGCAATTGATTTAAACTGGCTTGAGCAAAAAACCCACTTTGGATGCATTTTAAAACTTCTTTTATGTGCGCATCATTTTCGCTATTTTAACAATTGCCTTGAGCCGCCGACCAGAGTAAGTGTCTCCGCCAGCTGCAATTGGGTAAACGAGTTCCCTGGACGCCAGTTGCTCAGCTGCAAACATGCAAGACATGTGCCAAAAAGTTTTACAATATGCTCTCGGCTTTAGTCAGAGATACTCCTTGTCTGAAGTGGGTTGGTGGTGGCAAGTTTGAGGATAGAAAAACAGACAGTCACTCAGTCAGTTTGTCATTTAAAGTTGGAGTGTGGGCGTGGTCGGTTGTTAGGCGGTGAGTAGCCTGCGAGATGCAAAAGCATCAGTCTAGCATAAAAATATCTAAAAAACTTCAAGGCAACGAGCATGTAGTGCACTTCGAGATACCCTGTGGGCAGAAAACTGTTTCTTGACTTCATTGTAGTTAAGCATTTTTATAGTTTACAGGGTATACGAAATTTGGTCACAAGTGCAGTTGCACAGCTTATGCAGAATTATGCACATTCAGTTGAGTTTTTGGCTTGCTCTCTGACAAAGCACAAGGCAAATGCCGCAAAAATGCCCAAATAAATAAAATAAAACATCTAAGCTGAAAAAATTTAAAGAAAAATGTTGCGGCATTGTTGAAGTTCGCCTCATAGAGTTGTATGTGTTTGTGCATAGATCTGAGTGTGTGTTGGTTTGTTTGTTTATCTGTCGGGCAACGCCCCCGAAGCACATGAGACCAAGACTGTCGTCTGTCGTCTGTCGTAGCTATAATTTGTAGGCAAGCTTGGGCCTGCTTATCCCCAAAATCCTGTTCATGTTTGTCGTAGAAGCATCGTTTTAGCTTTGCTTTTGGCATGAATTATTTAAGTGAATTTCATTTCTTTTGCTTTTTTCCTTATAATTTATTTGCAACTAATGCGCTTTGGCGCTTTGTGTTGATCGTCCTCGCATTCTTTTTCATATCAAACACATAAATATAAATGTCGCTAAAGCTATGGCACATGCACTCATCTATTATTTAGCTACTTTAGTGCGAAGCTGTTACTCCAAAAAAAAATACCAAAAACAACGTTTATACAGAAAGTTTTACACGTTTTAAGCTGTGTAGTTGTTCATGCTCGTTATTTATCCATCATTGCTTGTATTTATGTTGTTTTTATTATTATTTCATTTCGTTTTATTTGTATGCTTTAATTACCAGCTATTAAAAAGTTGTTGCTCTTTCCTCACTGCCCGCATTAGCCACAAATTGTGTCGTCCGTTTGCTACATTATGGCCCACTTGAAGTAAGTCCGTTTTCATTTAGTTGGGGTTTAGTTGACTGGTCCATGCTTTATGACCCATCCCAGACTACAGCAATAAAAATACGCTTAACACCGCTGCCAAAGCTAAAGTTTTCAAAAAAATATATATATAATGCGAAATAACAAAGTTTCTTTTGTTTTGTTTTGTCCCTTTTATTTAGATTTTTTATTTGTGTTCGCCCCATTCATTATTTCAGTTTCGGTTCTTCTTATTATGGGATTTGTGTTGTTGTTTTTTGTGCCAACGGTTTGTCAAGCTCCGGTATCACAAACTTTAATATGTGTGTTCAAAAGTCTTTAAACCCATAAAAGTTAAGTACACACTTTAAAAGGTCGTTTTTTTTTTTAAAGGGTTTTAACTTATAAACTATCTTAAATTTGTTTAATCTCAGTTATGTCATTTTGAATGAAATGAAATCAAATGGATTTATATTACATATATGACTTTTTATAGTAAATATTGCTTGTTTTTAGTTACAAACTGGTTAAGTAATTTTATGATGCGTTTTTGATTTTTTTTTCCTTGATTGGATTCTTCCTATCAATCTATATTCAATTCGCAAAGTCTTCAATTGCCATTAATTTCAAGCAAAGTGCTTTCATCTAGAATTCAAGTCATCAAATTTTTTGTGTACAATCTATCAAATATCTTGGCCCACCACCTGATTACAAATCGATAGATACATTTAATCATAAAATCAAATATTCAGCTGAGAGAAATCTACAGCAACAGAAGCTATCACAAAATGGCAATCAGTATCAAATTCATGAGCATGACAAAGCTATAATAACTGGCGGCAACAGCCATAATAGTAGCGCACCAGCAAAAAGAAAACAAAAGTAATACAAAGGACACGCAGAAATGCTTGGAGAGGAATCTAAGCAGAGACACACAAATAACCAGACAACCACCAACCACTGAACCGCCTGCGGTTCAAAAACAAAAACGTATTCACAGTAAAGTGGTTCTCTGTCTACTTAGAGACTTGGCCGAAAGTTGAAGTTGTGTTTGTTGTTCTGGTTTTCAGTGGACATAAAGGCAGTTCATTGACATTATTACGATCGTTAAGGGTCGCTGCAAAGTTGTGAATTGTTTTGCCGAAAAGCCATAATGCCCACCAATGATGGAATGACCCAGGAGCAGAGAGTGTCCAGAGACAGCAGCTCTCACTCTCTAACGCAGAGGGATGCTAAACTTTACATTTTTTTGGCAAACTGACAGTACATTAAAACTCATTAAATTTTCAGTTCATGCTGTTTAATTGTTTGGGCAAATTTGACCAACATATTTAAATTAAATGCGCTGCGTAATTGGAAGCACAATTTACGAATCTTCACCATAGACGCTAATACTACCCTGTGCTATATCAATTATACACATTGAAATGTAGATGGTTCTACTTACATTTGCATAGGGGCCCGTTGCGCTGTTATGCCCGAAAACGTACATATAATTGCGTCGATTCACATCCGCATGGAACATGCCCGTCTGCAGCAAGGGTCCAACGACGCGAGCATCAGAGAGAATGTCGAGAACAACGTCGCGATGCTCCAAATTAGTGGCCTTAATCGGATTGTTGTACATGTCCTGGTATCTGTGTGTTTGTGTGGTATAAAAAGGAAGAACAAACAATAGTGCATAACAAGTACAGCCCGACGTATGCGTAATGCGTATTGTTAACAAATTTTCGAAAAGCTGACGCTGTTGTTCGAATCACTTCACCGCTTAATTATGCGGTTTATTTTGTGCGCAAAATTTGCACCAAAAATGTGGAGGTCTGTTTGAAACATTTTCAAGATAAACTGTGGTACATAAACTAAATACAAAAATATTTTTAAAAATGTGTATAGAAGTTTGGTTATTTATCAATTAATGCCTATTCTCGTCCGTACTGTCACATGACTGAGAAATTTAGCTTCTCTAAATAATGAATTCTAAAAACAATAAGTACTCATCACTGGATATTCGACTGTCGTCACAAAGTTCACTCGCAATATCTGTGCCAATAAATATTTAATCAAAGTATCTATTTTATTTTTTATTTCAGCCAATTTCGTCACCATTTCATTTACTTTGATTTTTTCATGTCTTTGCCAAAGAACTCGAGTATGACTTATGTTAGAATCTCATCAGCTTTAGCAGCGCAGCGTGAAATTATTAAGGCCCCAGCAGGATACAAGCGGCAACAACAACGGAACACAAGTAAAAACTACAAAATGAATTCAGCGTGTGCACTCAATGGGTTCTCTTTTGAACATGTCAAGCACCACACTTGGCCTTTTGCTAGAAGCTAGCTATCTTAGACAGGTAAAAAGTAATGTGGGGGGGAGGGGTATAAACATACACAGCTTTGGCTGTCAGGCGTGTTTTACAGCATCTTCTTCTTTTGCTGCTGTTGTTGCTGCTGCTCCTTGGCCTGGCCTAATGTACAAATAAATAGAGCCATATTTTCTACATTTTCGCTCAGGTTTGCTTTTTGCCATTTGCCATTTGCACTGTGTATGTGTTGTGTGCTTTTCATGTTATGCATTTTATTGTCGGCTACTTAAGTTATGCGCTTTGACCCCGATACAGACAGCAGCCAACTGCCCTCCAGCAGAGACAACGATGGCGTTTGCCTGCAGGGGTCTGTTGTGGCTTGTTGCTTGGTGTTGGGGAAAGAGAAGAGGCACTCATCATGAATGTATGGCCCAAGGTAAGAGTATATCCATAGCTGTTGCTGTTGTAGGATTTTTTTTCACCAGCGCTTTTACTCGTTTTTTGCGAGCTGCAAGCTCTGTGGCAGAACAAGCCATATAGCGCTTGTTGTCTCCGGAGACACGTGCTTGTATTTGTTGTTGTTGTTGTTTCGCATGTCATATGGTATAGTACGCGATATATTTATTTGCGGTTTCTATTATGTAATCTCACACACTTGAGCAAACGCTTAGGGCATGTTTTCTGGTTTGGGTTGTTTTTATTTATTGCAAGCAGCCAGCAGGATGTGTGTGCGTGTCTGTCTCATCTTGTGTGAGTGTAATAAATAAAGTGAGTATGTCAAGTCAATGTTTACTTAAAACGAGCTCAAACAGCGTTGCGCACAAAGTATCGTTTGTAAATTGTTAAATAAAATGCAGTGAAGACAAATGGCAGGGAGCCTTATTGATTACACAGCGCATACGGATGAAGAGAATTTTTAATGGCATCATACTTCATGGAGGATCGAACACAATCATTATTATAAATTTAATGAAAACAAGCTTATAGTAAGTTAACAGAATTGTTGAGAGGAGACAATTTATCATATGGATACATATGTTTCGCAAGCAAGCGAATTCCATAAGCAACCAAAGCAAAATGCAAAATTAAAAGTTTTGCGGTAAAAGCGAGCAAAAATAACGCCAGAGTCCACAAACGAATTTTGGTGCGAACAAATGCAGCTAAAACTGTGCGAAAAGTTGCCAAAAACTGAGACAGGCACGATACTTTAATATTATAAATACGGCTACGTAATGCGTACAATCATGTTACGTACATATGCGCACCACGAAATCCGCCACAGAGAAGACCAAAGCAAACATGCCGTAAACTCTTAACTCAAAAACTAACCGCAAAGCACTTGAAAACCTAAAAACGCAAAACGCGTCCACCGAAAATATGCACAACAAACACTTGCAAGCAAGCAATGGAAATTAGGGGAGACGCAACGAGGCGAAAAAAGTAGGAGATGGCACAAAAGAAGCGTATACCGTCATTTTATTTTTGTGCAAGCCACGCCCACTTTAAAAAGAGACACAGCCACAGACTAACAGGCAGACAAACAGACAGACACTCAGACTGCTGGCTAGCAGAGTTTACTCTGGCCATTCACAGGGCAAACAAAAGTGTTAAGACTGTCCGCTGCAGATGGACACTAAACAACAAGATTACGCCTTAATGCTTAGCAACCATTTATGTTTTAATTTTTATACTCAATTTTCTACAATTACTTGCAAGCTTATGGCGCATTACAACGTATAAAAGTATTCCAAGTCTCGATTTTAAAGTTGTGCAAACTCAAAAGTATAAATTTTCATATTCAAAGAAGTTACAGATAAATTTGCTGTTTAATGTTTCGACAATATTTGGCTAACATGTTTGAATACTTTTATTACATATATATTTTGCTTCAACACATAAAGCAATGTTAAGTTTAAGGTGACCCCAAAGTTTGTCCTTAACTTCCTAATTAAATTATTATTATAAAAAAAACACTTATTGTGTTTGACAGTTTTTCGGTGGCCAAGATCCCATACTCGAAACAAGCTTTACTGGCTGAGTATAAGCAACGTTCACATTTAATTTCCGAACAGCATGTATGACACTTTAAATATTTCCGCACTTGAGAAGACATTTCGAGTGCTCGTAGGTGAGTTTGCGCTCAAGTGTGTATCAGTCAGTGTATTAGTGCTTGCGAGTTTGTGTGTGTGTGTGTGACAGTCA
This sequence comes from Scaptomyza montana, assembly GCA_018904305.1. NCBI lineage: Eukaryota > Metazoa > Arthropoda > Insecta > Diptera > Drosophilidae > Scaptomyza > Scaptomyza montana. The sequence continues at coordinate 1,600,555 of JAEIGR010000001.1, forward strand.
ACTTTTGGCTGACTGCAACCATGTGTAGTGCCCTACATTTTGATAGTCATTGGCAGAGTCGTAATGAATTTGCTGAAGGGTTTTTTGCTAATGAAGTTGTGCAAATAAAATGCAATTTCATTTTAAATTGCATTAAATGAGAATGGCGGGATACGAGAGTTTGTACTTCTCCTCTAGCATGAAGGTGTTAACACTTGGCGTTGGATTACGCTCAAATGATCCTAAGTGAAAGTTGTTCGCTTTCACTTGCACTCCTAATTGTTGTAAAAATGAAAAGGATTAAAGTTTACGGGCCATTTTCGCTAATAGTATATGTTAATTTTTATATGCAGGATGTGAACCCGAGTAAGTGTTTTTCGTATATTTTATATATTTTTGGGTTTGCCCTTGCTCTCATGCTTTAATAACTAGTCACTTGGTTACGCCAATCTCAACGTAAGTAAGAGTATAGAAACTCTACAAACATTGCAAAATTCCAACTTGGATACATATTACTTATCAGCTTAAGTATTTTCCCCATTTTTTAAACCCTGCGGTACATTTCCAATTCGATTTTCATAAACCCAAAACAAACATAGCCATAAATATGCAACCCAAATTAGCATACATAAAGAAAAGTCGAGTCAGAGCCAGAGCGAAGCCCAAAATCGAATCCTTTTAATCGTCCTGAGGCAGCACACACACACAAAAACAAAGAAAAAAGGATAGTCCCAGTGAAATGAAAGCAAATCAAACATTTGCTTAAATAACTAGCTAACCCAGAACGGGAACTGTATCTGGAAGTGAACACTTTTTGGCGTTAATGTTTATGTTTGGTTAGGGTTAAACGGGATCCGGTGCTAGGGGTTCGTAGACCCCACTTAACACGACTCGCATGAGTCGCTGGCCCCATTAAGCGATGCGAAACGATGCGGTGCCTGGTTGCCTGCTGCTGGCAGCTCTTGAAGGCACAGTTTTAGCTAAATAGTGAAAACAAGCCGCTGGGATTTCTCGCAAATGAATGCGAAACTAAAAGAACTACCAAAAAGCAAACATACTAATGTACACTTCATGTATGTATGTGTATATCTATGTGTTTCTGCCTGTTTTTTCTGCTTACTTTTTTTTTTTTTTAGTATTATTATACTCTAGTGACTTATAATGGTGGACAATCAAATAAATTATGTTTTATAATTGTTTTCATTTTTCTAATGCACTTACAACTCTTTATGGTCTTGTCGCATGCTATCAACAATTGCAATTATTTATTGTTGAGAGTCCTGTTGCATTTTGGTTAGCCCAAGCCCCAGCCCCAGCACCAGCATCAGCATCAGTCGCAGCTCTAAGCTTAATATATTGCGCATACGCCAGCGTGTACACCGCAAACGCTTACCAAAATTGCCCTACCGCATGCTGTGGCCGCTTTGTGTAAAGCAATTGTTGCTGTTGTTATTTGCATAGGCAACAAAATATGGACAAACGATTATGAATAACTGTTTTACAGTGGTCCAAGAAGGTTTATAGGGGTGTGTTGCTGTGTTTGGCGGTTTTTGGGTTGTTTGTGTGGGTGTCGGTTTGGAATGCGAAAGATTTCCGGAGGATTTATGATGCTTCGGTTGCCATAAGCATCATTTTATTACACGTCTGCACTTACAAAGTACAACAAATTAAAGAGATGTTGGTGAAGAACCAAAATGCTCACTACAAAATTACTGTTTTGAACAGTAAACTTAAAACGTAACATCAATAAAGTTATAACCATTGTTAAACTATCGTCAACTAAATCAAAAACCAAAATACTAATAACTTGGACTTTGGTTTATGAAAATAATCAATCAACATACATAGCGATTAAGAAATTTTGCAAGCAAAGTACAAACAAACCGCTCTCTCACACATACGAAATACTTCATTTGAGACTACTTAAGTATGTAAAGGGTAGTTTTAATACTGTTAACCAGTTGTGGTGTAATCAAAATAATTCGCAGTTAAACTTCACGCAATTTCCCTAGCTACTTATTTGGTTCGGGTCTGTAGACTGTCTGTTAACCCACAATCCGCAATCTGCGCATTGCGTTTGCACTTCATGAATAAAATTTCAACATTAAAATTTTTGCCATTCACAGATTTATAAAGCCAACAAACATTAATATAATACTCATACTCACATACATACATATATGTATGTGACACTTAACGCCTTCGTTGTATGCTGCACTTTTATATATCACAGTAACAACAATAATAATAAAAATAAGTTTAACATATGCATATTACAAGCATCTGAGTGGGCGTTGTAGAGGGGGCCGGAAAGGGAAGGGTTGCATCAGCAGCAGCAGTAGATTGAGTTTGAGCGCATACACACAAGAGGCGTGTGGCAAAAAGCACGCATGTAATTTATGATGTTTCAGCGAGCAAACAACACGTTCTCCAGCAACAGCAGCGGCAGTAGCAGTAGCAGAGAGCCGCTACAACTGCCGAAAAACTTTATGAAACATACAACGTACGTACTATAGTATATAGAGGATGCTTGTACTAGTTCCATGTAGCCTCAGTTCCATTGAGCGACACTTATGCACTTGGGATCGCATATATGCGAAAATAAACATCTAGTATATATGAGCACAAGCTAGCGAAAGTTGGCCAAAACTGTAGCTTATATGTTTTTGCCAGCAATTTGGAAAGGCCGAAAAAAAAAACATATGCAATAACAAAAATTTGGTGCTGAAATCAAGAATTTTAAGTTGGCTACAAACGAAAAAGCAGCAATTAGATTTGATGCATTAAAATTGTTTTTATACAATCAGAGATAAAGAGAAAATATAACATTTCTATTTTTAAATATAATATCTTGGAATATTTCTGTTTTGCATTTTATCCGGTTTAAAAAAGCTTAAAAGTTGTCTAATTTGTCGAACAATCATACTAGAATATTTCATTCTTATGATGCGCACAAATATTTTGAATTTTTCTTTTCTTGGGCTATTACCAAACTAAATAAGTTTATTTTATGCTTGCATATCACAAACTCTTCGATTAGCCCTCGGAACTGAAAGATTGGTAAATAATAAGAGAGAGAGAAAGAGAGAGAAAGCGAGAAAAAGAGCGTGAGCGAGTTACTAAAAGCATGGGCGTCAGTTGTTGGCAAACAATGTGCATATTTAGTCGACGCATTAAAGCTAAAACGCACAAAAAGGCAATAGCAGCAGACAGTGGAGCTTAAAAGTTGATGGCCCTTTTTTGTATTGGCCACCCTTTTATCCGATCTGCTACAGGCCAGACTGTTCCCTACTCTGCTCTGCTTTTCTGTGCTGTGCACATAATGTATGCAACTTCCGGTACGAGCCTGAGGACTATAAATTAAGCAGCATACTGAACTTCAGCTCGTCCGCTGTCATCATAGCCCCAAGGCTCGAACATCAACATCAACAGCAACAGCAACAACGATGAGACACAGACAGCAGCTGCGCGTGGATGCTCTGCATATTTTTATAAATAATAATATTAAAATAAATAAGTTTATGCTATTAAGCGTCTGTTGGCCAGAAACGCCTGCAGCACTTGTCGCCATAGACCCCGTTGACCCTGAGATCCTTTAACCCACGACCTCAGCATTCCAGCTCGGCAGCTGCTCAACAGCAAAAAACCCCTTATCAACGTGTCTGCCGGCGCGTGTTTAGCAATACTGTGGCTATGTGGTTATGGACAGGGCTATCTTGTAATTAAAGAGCTTGGCGTGGCCGTTGCGGTTTATAAATTGGCAAAATTAAAATGACAATAGAGCTGTCAGCAACACTTTGAGCTGGGTTTTTGCCTCTATTCGTTGTTTGGCTGATATTAAGGTCGTGCCTTTCTTACTTGGCTTAAAGATAAGCTGCTCATTTTCTTGAAGCTACGCAACAGTTTGTAAAACTACATTTAGGCCCTGATGAATTGTGTGTTGGACTGTGCGATTAGATGTTTAGAAACCTCGCCTGTTACTTCAGGCACAATATAAGTTTTCTATGGCTTTCAAAGTATTTTTGATTTTGTTATTATGGTTAATGTAGTTTTTAGCTGAATAAGAAAACAGCTTTAACTTCTATCCATTAATGAGAACTGATCTCTGAAATTGAAGTAGTTTTGCACTTGAATCTAGCAACTTCAATATGATTAGAAAAGGTTAATAAACTTGAACTTTCTTCGTTGCAATTGGCGCAAGATTCTGAGCAAAATTTTCTGACTATTCTCTTCCTGACTCTGCTGGAACTTTGCAACATAATTTCTAAAAATTTCACTAAGAGGCGCCACTTAAGTAGAAACCTTCGCTCAGTTTTATTTCATTTTGGCGCATTCTTGGTAGCAGCAAGGATTTGAGAGCCTTTAAGCCGAACGTTTTATCAGCGGCGCTGTCGTAAGTTTTTTAGGCCAACATTTTAACTTTTAGGCTCTGCGCCACTTTCAACACTTTGCTTTATGATATTTTCTGCACCGACATACTTTTTTTTATGGTTTATGGCTAGTAAAATGCGAGTGGACTGTAGAAGGAAGTTGACCCTTTTAGCATGCAGTGGACGTGTTTTGGTGCTGCATTGAATGGCTGCCCAGATAGAGTTTCAGATAGTTGCAGGCAGGAGCTTGTGCGGGCGATTCGTTGTCCGGTGTTGCCCAACATCTGTATAGCAGGTGGCCAATATTAGGCGCTCTACTACAAGCTAAATCAAAAATACACACAACAGCATCAGCAATAACAACGAGCGAAATGACAATGGGGGTTTGAAAGGCTCAATGGCAGCCACGCCCACTCTATCCCAGCTAGCTGCATGCTAATAAGTTTCAAAGCAATTGCTTCAAATTGTTTCAGCTTGCCCCAAAGCGTTTGAATAAGACTGAGCAGCACTTGCTGCTGGTTGTTGCCAGGTATATCAGGTCATATGTGTGTTGCAGTGTGTGTGCGTGTGTAAGAATCACTGCTCTAATTGCAGGCGTGTTTGATTTACACTATCCATGAAATTGTCCATTCCGGCATTACAACGCATTCTGTCTTTTGCCCTTGGTTAGACTTAAACGTAAAGCTGACACACATTGGCCATTGGCCATGCCAGCCCAGATTAATGGGCCATTGAAATGGTCTAAGAGGTCCAAACCATTTATTAAGTGCTTCACATCCTGACTGTGAATTTTGTGTCTCCTTTTGGCTGCCCAATGAATTAAAGTCTGTCTCAAGTATCAAGTAGGTAGAGCTTAAGCTAAGCGGATTTTTCATGTAGCTACTTAAAGAGATTGTGTGTCATATTGTCGTCACATTAAAGTCAATTCGCTTTATAAAAGCCAGTAATTCTAAGTGTAATAGTAGGAACTGAGATATGTAACTTGTGATCATTTTGTGTTGGTTAGTAAGCAAAGAAAAAGAAAACAAAAACATAGTGGCGCATAGTTAATTTTGGCTATGCCAAGACTATGATACAATTTGTATGGTGGCTATGTCGTAGAATGCTCCGATCGAAATGAAATTTCATAGTGAACAAACCCGACATGATCTAAGCAATCTGTGAAAGTTTCATCAAGATCGGTTCAGCAGTTTGGCCGGAAATCGTGTTGATATGGTAAATTTGTATGGTGGCTATGTCGTAGAATGCTCCGATCGGGATGAAATTTCATAGTGAACAAACCCGACATGATCTAAGCAATCTGTGAAAGTTTCATCAAGATCGGTTCAGCAGTTTGGCCGGAAATCGTGTTGATATGGTAAATTTATATGGTGGCTATATCGTAGAATGCTCCGATCGGGATTAAATTTCATAGTGAACAAACCCGACATGATCTAAGCAATTGTGAAAGTTTCATCAAGATCGGTTCAGCAGTTTGGCCGGAAATCGTGTTGAAACAGACAGACGGACAGACGGACAGACGGACGGACGGAAATCAATTCCTGAGCTCGTCCTGATCATTTTGATATATAGTTTATGGGGTCTCCCATCATTCCTTTAAGGCGTTACAGATTTATGACAAAGTCAATATACCCTGATTCACATGTGAAGGGTATAAACATATTTGAACGGCCTTTGGTTTCAGACATCATTTTAAATATTTAAATATCTTAAATGAAGACTGTAACTGGGTAAGCAGAAAATCTATAAATGTAAAACCCATATTTCACATTTGCTTTCTCTCTTTCAGGCTTATTCTCCGCATTTACTTTGGGCTTTTCTTTTCTTAAAATCTGTTTGAATTCCGCTGAATTTCTTATGTGGCTTTCAGCTGCACTTACTGTCAACCACAAATAATAACTCAATCGATGCACATTCCGTGGCCTTTTAAAGTATTCTTATCCGAATGACCTCCACACGAAAACTTATGTCATTCTACTCTTTGCTCCTCTTAAAGTGATGAATTTGAAAAGTGTTGTGTAGCAAGAGACGAGTGCGGGGGGGAATGGGAATATTGTTAAAAACAGCCAAAGCTCTTAGCACAAAAGATCAGGCCACGTTGATGCTCTATCCATCTGTCCGCCTATCCAGCTACCCAGCTGTCCAGTCTGTTCGACAGTTAGTGCGTCATGTTGAGCTACAAAGCAAAAAGTGCCGAAGCATTGCCTGATGTTGCTGTTTGGACACTGTCATTTAATTCAATGACGGACAACAATGCATAGCCACTGGGATGCAGTGCACCAGCTGTTCTGCTGAAGGATATGTGTGTGTGTGTGGGGTGAAGTGTAAGGTTTGTGTATAGCAGCACCATACAAAACGATTTCCCTGGAGAGTTTCCATGTTCAGTTATTCGCATGTGAAAAAGCGCATCTGTTGTTGATTGTGTGAACTTCCTTTCAATCGTTTGTTTGTCGTTGTTTTTTCTTCGTTGTTGCTGTTGTTGTTGTAGTTGCTCTTGCTGAGTTCGCTTTATTTTTTGTTGCTATTGCTGTGAATGTTATTGCTGTTATCCGCTTTTGGCAACTGGCCTGCAGCCTTTGAACATTTTAAAACAACCTGTCTTACACCCTTTGCAAAGCTTGTTTTTTTTTGTTTGTATTTCTAACTACCTTGTTGATTTGCATATTTTTGAAAAGGCATATTGAATGCCTTTTGTATATTTGTTAACATTTTTTTGTCTAGGTAAAAGTAAACTTAAGAGCATCTTCGATTCGTCTAACGGGCAAACTTATTTTCCTTATTTTCGTAGCTCAGCCATTGTCATTTCATTTAGAGTCCTTGCCGTGCGTCTTTAGAAACAATTGCGCTCTTTTGTGCAAATATCTTTATATATGGAATAAAGTGTCGCATTGACCAAACTCAGACGCATCTCTAAGGAATCCAATTCTACCCAACAAACACAAGCAAACAAACAAATACACTCACACAAACGCACACAAGAAATTGCAGCTGAAACGTTGTCATTGTGGGGGCGTTGGCGTTGGCGGGGGCGTAGCTGAAGCAGAGGCGTGGGTCGAATTTTGTGCATTGTTCCATTTATTTATTGCACGGCACAAACAGTACAAACACACACAAACACACACATAACTAAAACTTGACTGTCAGCCCAGAGTCCTGCTACTGGGTTCTGGCTGCTGAAAATGAGATAGTCACCAGCATTGTTTTGTTCCGAAATGAAATGAAATGAACGGTATTATGAATGTGTGCACAGGAGCCAAAGGGACTAAAACAGCTCTTGCAGTAATAACTAAATAACTCTTGGCATAATTGTGCATGGACCGGCAGGAGTCAAGCCTCTTCTGCGCTGTCCTTTTCAATAGTCGTTTATTATTATTTATGTCTGCATAGAAACATTTTTCTATTTTTCTTGTGAAAGGCTGCTGTTTGTGTCAGCTTTGACACTAATAAGGCTTGCATTATTACTGTACTTAATTAAGTATAAAATACAACAATAAATGTATTAAGATTTAGTACAATGTGTTATAATTTCATATTATTTTTATCAATATCTATGAAATGCTAGAATTGGTGTACTCCGCAATCAAATGAATAATAATTGATACATGTGTCAATAAAAAGGCCCTAATTTTAGATACATATCACGACTAACTCTTTTAACTTGAGCCATTAATCAAAGCAATCCTTTTTATTGATGTTGTTTAACAAGTTTAAAACAAAACAACGAATAAATTCATATTTAAAGCATACCGTTAAGTGACGTCAGTGGCGTTAAATTTCTGAGGATGTTTGTAGGCTCTTGCGTCGCTAATCCTTGCCACTTAAAGCAAACAAATTGCCACATAAACAATTCTAATTGAGATGAACGATAAGGATAACTGTATGCGTGTGTGCTTGCGTGTGTTTGTATGCAATGCGTTAAATAAAAGTAAGTTGTAACTTTTTCCAGCCAATAACTCCAGCCATCTGAAGCGATGTCAGCTTGTATTTCACACCATCATAAAATGGTGCGCATAAATTTCACTTACTTTTTTAGCGTGGCAGCCAATGCCAAATCGGGGCGAACATCAAAGCGACTTTGCATATAGAAGCGCAATAAATTATCGCGTTCATTTTCACGTAATCCTTCCTCGAGTGCTAATGCGGCCAATGTATGATAGGACTCTGACTCCGTGATGCCGAATAATAAATCATAGCTGCAAAAGACAGCAAACAGCAAAGTAAGAGTGAGACAGATACACAGTTGAAGAGAGAGAGAGAGTGAGAGGGAGAGGGAGAGTTATCGGTTTGACCGGGTAGGCGGCTATAGAGTTAAAGCTTGCTTTATATGTAAAAGAGTTGTTAGGCATGCTTAACGGATCAGATATAGGCATAAAAACTGATTTGTTAAATATAAATAAATTTTTTTTTCATCTTTAAGAATAAAATTAAATAAAAATTCTTATCCAATATTCATTTTATACACTTAAAACATAATGCGACTTTTATAAACTCAATTTAATCTTAAATGATTTTATTAGTCTGAGCATGAGCTCCTTCAAAAACTCATAAATTTCGTCAAGTGCATCATTCGCTTACGGCAGACAGACCAGCGCCATAGTGAAATCGCCATAAGAGGCAGCTAAAAGCACTAGAATAAAACGAGGCCCTGTGGCGTTTCTTGTTACGTTGCCTGATATATGGTGAGCGCCTTGCTGCTGCTGCTGCTGTTTCTATGAAAACTAACTTGGCTAGTCGAACGCTAATGCCAAGCCCCAATGAGAAAGCGTTGGCGGTGGAGTCGAGTCCTGTTGCGCGTCTGATAGCCTGGGAAAAGTTATTATTGTCTGAGCAAGTTTTGCGTCCTGTCGATAAAAGTATTTGCGAAACGAAATGTGTTAAAATGAATGAGGACGAGTGCTTTCAGCGTGCAGCTAGCCCGATAATTGTTGTCCTTGTTAAAGGGTCTATTTATTTAACGCTTTGATCTAAAGCTATTTCATTAAAGTGTAAGGAACTGAAATTCGAAACCAACTAAATTCGCACAGTTCGAAACTGAAATCGTGCAAAACGTGCTTCCATTTACTTTAGCTATGGTCAAAGTTACCTTTTGCGTCGGTTGTGGGAGGTCAACTACCCAACACATCCTACTTTTTGCTGCCCCATACTTTCACGTAAACCGTAACTAATGGCACTTCCTTTTAGCTATTATGCTATATATTTTTTTAACGTTCAGCATCTTGTCGACGGATAAAACACGTTCGACTTGCAAAAGGATAACAATTAAAATCCAATTAATCACGCATTTTATTCGATTATGCGCAGCTATGTTTACGGCCCCAAAACAGCAAATGGACACGTTCCGCAATGATCCATTTACCCGAAAGAAAAAGAGAAATAGGATAAAAGATAGAAGCATGATATAGTGGGGAGAGAGAAACGAAGGGAATTAGATAACAAAAGATTCTAGTAAAAGGAAGAAAAATGCTTAAATTAACCCTTTTGTTAAGGCCTGCGTCATTACTTGTTGCCTGATTGATTGAAGTGGGTAGAGACACAAGCACAAACACAGCTCGATATCATTGATAATTCTTACTGAGCTTAAAGTATTAGACAGCTTGGCAGCTAGGCATCTAAAATCAATATAGTGCAAAGTAAATATCTTGCGCTAAAGCTATGCAAAATTTTAAATAAATTTTACCTGTTCCCTTTTGATAAGCTATAAGAAGTTTAGTTGAAGTATGGATTTTCTTATTTTACAAAACATTTCATTTGCATTTTCTTTTTTAGGTATTGTAAGTTAGCAAATTTTTCAATGCTTTGAACTTTGAAGCTTAGTAAAATTTTGTTATTATTTAGATATAAAATTAAACATTTGTAACTTTGTATCTATGAATTTATCAAGAATATTTAATGCGATTTATATACCTGCACAATAAGTTCTTTGAAAACAAATTTCTCAGAACATCTTTATTTTTCATGCCTTGCAAATATTTGTTTAAGCTGTCTGGTCGCTCAAATTGTAATTTCGTTTCTTTGTATGTATTTATTGAAAGTTTGACCTTTCGTTTGACCTGTTGATGCCATTAAGTGGCCTATTGAGCTGTTTTAGGCCCAACAAGTGGCACTCAGGATGCTATTCAACTAATGATAGCTGAGACCAATTCGTGTAAAATTCATACTTGGATTTCACGAGCAATTTGATTTAACCTGAGGGACAGATGTCACATGCCACATGTTCAAATACCAAACATCTAATCAAGTAACGCACAATGAATAAACAGTTCTGGGGTTGTTTGTCAGGCTTTTTATTTTTCGTTAGTAAGGTCTTAAGCAAACATCACAAGCTAAGCCAAAAAAAGCAGAGTCAGTGGTTAAAAGGAAGATTGGGGAAATAGTAGAAGGAATACTGTGACAGCAATTGCTTAACAAACCGACTGAAATGCTCCGTATAATGCCCCATGACCTTGTATGGTTGATTTGGTATTACGTGTCCATCGACAATTGGACCCAATGATGTTGAAAATTGTTGAAACGATGTTGGTATGTGCAAGATATCCTGGTAGCTGCAAAGAGTAATACAAAGTATCAGAGAAATGGCGTAAAAAGGTTATATATATCTGGATGAATGAGTCACGGAGTGCGTGTGAGTGTTAGTGAGAGAGTGCTGATCGGGTGGATTGGGCAAGTAAATGTCTGACAGCGGCTACTTTTCACTTTGATTTGAAATTTCTAATAAATTTTATGTGTGATTTGTTGCATGACACGCACAACGAAGCAAACTCCTACCCTTCGCAAAAGCCAGTCCTGACCGTAGCTCACACGTGAACCACATAAAGATATAACCCAAAAGATATACATATGGTTGCTACGGCCAGCTTTAATACATGCTTTAACATCGTAAAGAAAATTTGACATAGACTTTTAAAAAAAATAAAGAAATATAAACATGCAGTAAAATAACTCGTGAGTTCACATTCAAGCCACACAGTACAAAAAAAAAGACGTCCACAAATTCAACCAAAAAGCGCTCACGCATGCAAGTCAGATATTTCAGATATTCCATTTCAAATTGTATATCCTTTTTATTATACATAAATAAGTATTATTCAGGTGCACTATTTTTATTTATTTTTTTTAAAGTCAATTGACACAGCAACACTTCCATAAACTCTGTGCCACTTTTTTTTCCAACCAAAAATCATATGTGAAATACTATAAATATTTTTATATAATATGTACGTAAAATATGTAATATTCACTTGCTGCCTGAAAGTGTATTCAATTTTGTTTGTTGTTGCATTTGTAGTTTAAGCGGCATCTGATGCAACATTTGGTTGCCAAAATTGTTCGACTGGGTCCCATTTCTGATGTAGTTTGCATAAAAATGCGCATACTGGTGCTGGCATTCAGTGTGTTTACGAAGTATATTGCAATTGGTAAAATTAAGAAAAATTCGAGTAAATTTTCGATTGAAAGGCAGAAAATTTTATCTCGCATATGCAGACGTGGCTCGAATAAAAAAAGGGTTTCACAAGATCGACTAAGCGTTACCCTTTTGACATGCAACTTAAAAATTGAAGCTGAAGAACAACTCCAAAGAAATCGTTTAATTCGATTTTAGCAGTATTTATTCAGATTGATTCAATTAAACTTGATATGTAAATTATTTTGCAGATAAATTTTTATAAACAGAAAAGGCGATGCCACAAAAGAGTAAATTCAAAGTTTGCATAGGAGATAGTAGAAAACTCAGTTGGAATTTTTCGTGTCCATATTGCGAAATGACATAACGAGTTGAATTGTCAACAGTGGCTTCTTGTTCAAGCTGAAGTAAGCAAATATTGTGAATAGGCAAGAAAGAATATCTTTGAGAGTTTTATGCACTAGGCTTAACCTACAATAAATAGTTCTCACCTAATAAAATGTAATCACAAAAATAATAAGTATGAAATTCACTTGTCTGAACTTGAATAGTGTTCAAAGCAATTTAATCGGGAATGTTAATTAAAGAGTAATTTAACTCAGTAGCATTAAAAACAAGTGGAGGAGAAAGTGATTTAATTATCCCATCTGATTCCACATAAGCGCACATTGCGCGTGTTGATAAATCGCGTAAATGCGGTCAACACCTTTAAATCCCCACATCGCTATTGTCTTAAACCATTTAAGCTACACTGCATCAATGCGCTGGGCCGCTGCCAGCTAGCTAAAAACCAACCAGTTAACCCACTTTGGCAAACCAAGGGCGACCGCAAACACTTTAAGACTCTATCAACCGCACGAGTCTATACGGCTGATGGTGAAGTTGTCAATTGCAGGACATGCTCTGGCACCGTTTGCTCTGGTCATCGACGATTGCCAGTGGGCGTGGCTATCGACACATGACCAACTTTATCGCTTTAACCACCATTGTTTTTGTTTTCCACACTGCTCTAAAATGTATGGGACTGCCTTAAAGCAGCCATGCAATGACTTCAGAGCAAAGTTTCGTGTTTCTATTGTTGTTGTTTAGAGCTTCAATTGAGTTTCAGCTGCAAAGTGCAAAGTTTTGGAGCGTGTCGTGTGTATGTGATTTATGATTTTCATATACATATAGCTTCGTTACGGACAGCTCTTATTAGCTGCTCTGTCACAAGTTGAACTGCATCTGCGATTAACTTGTTAGATATTGTTGGCTCAGTTACACACATATACACATCCGAGCATACAAATGGAGACACGCAAAACATTCAGATTTATATGAAGTTCAATAAATTTTGTGAATTTAATATTTTTAGGGTTTCATTTTATAAATAAAGTTTAGCTTAAATTTCATACAAGTGCTTAATAAATGTCGTAGAATAATGCGTTGAAGCACTGCATATTAAAAGGAAATCATGTCAAAGCTAACCAATTGCTGTACCTATTCAAGTGGCTTTATCTATTGCCCTTTTGTACTATAGAGGCAAATATATATGTTGTGACAGTTTTGTTTTGCAACTCGCATACAATGCACAAATTTGTCTGGCCAACTTGGAGGCACATACTCCTGGCACATACACACAGAGGGCTGTTAATGTATTTTTGTGTGTGTGTGTGAATGTGTGTGGCATCTACGAAGATTGATGATTGCGCCTGTGTGCTGCATGCAGCTACTTAAACAACTCGTACTTGCTTTGTTATTTCAGATTTTGTTGTTGTTTTTGGCACTGTTGTTGTTGTTGTTGTTGTTGTGTGCACAGACGCACAGAAGCCCAACATTTATTTAGCCCAAGAAATCGACCTCGTTTTGTATTCAAGTATCTTTTGTATTTACTGTAGATGTTGCATGGAGCTTTCTATTTAATGAATTTTTAATATGCTCGGCTTTTTAATTTGTCAATTAAGAGCGCTCAACGAGCAAAATGCAAACAAATGTGCACGCTGGATTATTTTGTGGGCATGCCTGGCGTATACTTGATACAAATAATATTTCACTTTTTCCTTGAATTTATTTGAGTTTATTTTTTGTTTGGGCATGTTATCTGTAACACTTTTTAAAGCCGAATAAATTAAATTCTCTGACATGCAAGATTATTTAAAATAGTTTAAAATTATATTTAACATATATTTGCAACAAATTCGTAATTTTTTGAACGATATTCAATACTTTCAACACACGTTTGCTCACAAACACAAATAAATATATTTACAATTTCTTAAAACATTTTTTGGTTGTGATTTTTTGTGTTTAGGAACCAAATTCTCGAGTGTCTGACACAAAATACAAGTTTTTGCTATTAATTAAAAATAATTTTTTTTTATATGGCGCAACAATAGTTTGCATTTCCTATAAAATGCCCAAACGTGCTGTGAGTAATGAAATTTGCATAAATTATTTATATGTATTTTGCACTGCAATCAGCTAAACGAAATATTAGCACTGAGCTAACAACAATGCAAATGCAACTTGTCAATAAATAATTACAAAGAATATTAAATGCAAAATGCTCACTTCAAGGCAAACAATAATTACTATTGTTCTATTCAATAACTAAATCATGTATTTGCCAAGCAGCAGCATATGTAAATAAAGATCAAAACTTCTGTGTGTTTTTAGGGCAAATGCATTAAGCATTGTAAATGAGCAAATCATTTGAATAGCAACAACAATTCCTGCATACAATGTAGAGTATTAAATATTTAATGTGTGTGAGTCTAAAAGACAAAGGATCTTCACACACACACAGACACGCGCAAAGTCTGAATGACTGGACAGGGCAAATGTGCATGTGGCCTAAAAGTGTTGCACATCTCGTTGATATTACCTGCTTGAGCTCCTGTGTGTGTTTGTTTGTGTGTGTGTGTGTGGTGTATGCGGTGTAGCGCACATTTGCACAGTAATTCATACATTATTCATTGCACTCATTTAACACTCGCACATGGACTGCGCCCATTCGTTCCTTAACTTCTTTATACAGTCACACCCAGATGTTAATATACCCCAAAGCGTTTCTCATTCATTAACACATAGGATACTAGAAATGTTGCATACAGGTCTTCTTTTAACTTAACTGTAGTAACATATTTGAAGCAACATTTGATGATTTCTATCTTAAATTATTTTAAATATGTGGTTTAATTTATAATTGGTAGCTTAACTGTGTTTTGTTATAATGGACTATTTCCATATATATAACCCTCTGTATTATTCGCTTCTGATGTTATAAGAAAGTGTACCCATGGTTCTGATAGCCAAGTTTAAAACAGTTTATCGTTGCTTTTCTCTCATTGGGCAGAACGTGCATTCACTCGGCTTGGGTAAGAGTATAGCACCCCCACAGTTTGCAAACTTACTCTGTCAGCTTGCAGCAGGCAAAAGAAATAAACTTTTAAGTACACACACACAAGCACACACACAACTTTCCAACACACACATCAAGCGTGAGTGTTTGTCTGGTGACAGCGTTTCGGTTTGCATTAGTAAGTTGTGTGTGTGTGTGTGTATGTGCTTGGCATAATTAACATAATTACTATTATTGTCCCGTTGTTTATTTTGTTTTACATACATTATTTTTCTTCATGCGCTTTTATTTCACTTTGTATGCAAATAGTTTTTACTTTCTCGCTTTCTTTTTTTTCTGGTTTACCTTTTTTTCGCATTATTATTACACGTAAATTGCATGGAAGACATACATATGTACATAGGATTTGTCAATTTGTTTGTGTACTTTGCTAATATGTAATTAGAATTACAGCTTCCTGTTTTTGTGGACTAATAATAATTTTCATAAATATTTATTCGAAATTTACTGGCGTTTTTTAAATGCATTAAAAATGTATGAAACATCAATAAATCAAAATTTGGACTTCAACTGCCTCGAAATAAAACTTTGATTAAATTAAAATTATACAAATTACAAATAAAACATTCATGGCGAATTCTGTTAATTTATTTGTTTACAAATTGTGGTAGGCTGATAGTGGTAGGTGGTAGTACCACAGATCGATACACTACTGATGAATGTGGCGGTATGTTGATTTAACTATCGAGTAGATGTAAGGGACGCAATAATAGAATAGCGCAGCCAACATCACTTGGTTTTGTAAAAGTAATGCGAGCAGATCGAACAAAGAGTAAAAGAAACATTAAAATATATTAAAAGAACCGGCTACAAAATAAAAAATTATACACAAAATGAACGTAAAATATTTAAGTCTCTACTAAATATTAAATTTCAATTAAGGCAAATCAAAATTGTATTTTGAATCCAACTGTATTGAAACAACATAATTTGTAAGGTATTTTTGTAAATAGAAAAAGAATAAAACGAGAATTAATCTGTGCAACAAAATAAAGTAATTTCCATGTATCCAATACTTAATCATCCACGCCAAAACATTAATTATCTTATGTTGATTCTACCAGCCAAATGACAAACTCCACATTATTTGCAGCCTAAAAGCCTAAGCCTAAGCAAAAATATGCAAATAAAGCGTATAATGTATTGTGCCTGACACGCAATATACAACTTAGTGAATGACCCCCAACTTTCATCTCGTTTCACCGCTAAAAAAAAGCGGCCCAACAACGTGATTAATTGAAAAGCAATTAACTGCGATGGGCTTGCACAAACTAATGAGGCATCCCGCTTATTAGAAGAGTGTTTTAAGATTTACCGTTCCGAATGGACACAAGGGATTACAAGGACTAATCTAGATGCGAAACAACGATGCCCACGCCTTTAAATCTCGAACCACGCATGATTTGTTATTTTCAGCTGTGGATTGGCGCGGAAGGGGTGTGTTGCATGAAGAGTGGGGCACGGGTGCGGCTCATTGAGAACGCGGCGCGACAAACTCGTAAATTTATCGAATCATTAAGCAGCGCACAAAGGACATGAACGCGCTAAATGAATCAAGGCACAGGACACTGCTGTCCTGGCTCGTTTTGGAAGATGGCAGTGTAAATTAAATTAACGCATTCAGCGGCCAAAACCGGCAAAGAGGGATAATGGACAGGAACACTAAAAGGCATAAGCACGTATTGTGGTGCGATTTTAATGGACTGAGAGACACAATAACTCAAAAAGTGAGAGAGATATAGAGAGAGACATACACAGTCACCACAGAAGCTTTACTGGTTCCATCATTCGCATCACTTAATAATTCAATAAATTGATTGACTCACCGACGCTGGCGCAGGCAATCGAGCAGAGCATCCTCATCCTCGTGGTCACTCGATGGACAGTCGAGAGCCTGGGCTATTTGCATGGTCAAATGCAACGACTGATTGCTGGCGGCCCAATCGGACATTGCGGAGCCGGACATGAGTATGGCCCGATGAAATAGACCTGCAACAGAGCCAATACCCATTACTTGTGGTTATATTAAAATAGGCATAAATATTAAGAACAAAAAAATTATATTTTAATAAGGTGTTTCACTACATTAAAAAAAATATTTTTAAGGAAACAAAACAAAGCTGCCTTTTCAATTAGATACGAGAGTAATTGACCTACCGCCACAATATATGAATCATTCAACAATTGTCGGTATCGATACAAAATCTGTGCATGATCAATACTCGTTGGCATGATGGTACAGTCAATGTAAGATAATTTTCGAATCAACGAGTACTAAATTTATTTAATTAAATATTTGATACTCGAGTATCAATGATCACTGCTGCGTATAGAGCTTTAATAATAGAATAAAATCACTTAAATGTATGACAACAATAGTTTCGATATTTTAAATCATACGATAGTAGAAGACTATGCGATGGGCAAGTATTAATACGATGGCACCCAAGAGTAGATTGGTCGATAAACTTAAAATCGAAGCTAGAAATATTTATCAAAAGACTTGTTAACTGCAACCACAATAAACCGTAAAAAGAAATACACATATTGATTACTCATCGGTGTTATGTATCTGCTTCTGCCTTTGTCAACGTTAACAATCTAATGTTGTACAGTTTAAATGGCTACAGGGTGTAATTAACAACAAACAGACAAGTAGACATTTACCTGATGCCACTCGTGAGACCATTAGATAATTGACACAAGCCGCGCCCGTGCTGTGGCCCATCAAAGTGACACGCGTATTGTCGCCGCCAAAGGAGCCGATGTTCTCCTTAATCCAGTGCAACGCTCCTATCTGGTCAAGCAGCGCATAGTTGGCAATATTATGTGCACTGATGCCCGGACGCATAAACCCTGAGGCATGTAAGGCAATTAGCCAAGTGTCCATTATGGCTTAGCTCGATTAAACTTACCCAGCACACCGAGGCGATAGTTGACGGTTACCACAATGACTTCACCATAGCTGGCCAGCACTGAGCCATCGTAGGCATTGCCGCTGTTCCACTCAAAGGACTCGCCATGCAAATAAACAAGCACGGCATGCAGCTTGGGCGCACTGAGAGGCTCTAAGGGTGAAAGGCAAAAGTGTTATATTTATCACGCGAAAGTTCAGTTAAAGTTTAGTCAGTGAGCGCATAATTAACTTACCGACGTGTGGCACGTAGAGATTCAGGTACAGGCAATCCTCACTTTCGGCCTTCAGGTAGGGCATCAATCGCATCAAATGCTTGTAACGGCCATGTGACATATTCACGCTGCTCGGTCCTGACATATCCGGCAGTTTTTGTGGACACACAGGCGGCAAATGACGCGCAATTTTCAGGCCTTGCCAAGGCAGAGGTGTGCCTAAAAAATAGCGACAATGGAGAGAAAGCAATAATATATTCATAAATTGGGTAAGTACTTTTTGAGTAAATTAAAAATCTATTATAGTTAAACTGCTTTAAAATAGTCAAATTCTAATACCTGTTGTGATTTAGGGGCTTACTAACTACAGAACAAAACAAATAAGTCCTTATTTATGCTTTTTCTATTGCATTTATTGGAATTTCACGGGACAAATAACATTCACTTTTAACAACTCTTAACTCTCACAGCTATAATCAACGGTTCTATGCTTGGTTATTTTTTGCGAATTTTTTCTTCCGTCTCTTCTTCTTATCCTATCTATTTCACTAGTTGTCTGGGTTACCGCGAAAAAAGCAAGCATTCGATTGGTTTGTGTGGCATTTGGGGAGCAAAAAGCCAATTTCGTATTTATGTAACACGGTCAACGAGCACTTGCAAGCACCGTAAACAAGTAGACAGCCACATTCACACTCTGAAACTTCGCACTCACATTCACAGCCACATGCTCAGGACACTTCCTGAGCATCTGAGTGTAGCAGCAGAATTCAAAGGACACTCGGGACAGTGTGGCCAAGTTGGCTGCGGTTGGGTTTTGACATTTCAGCTAACGTCGAATTGCAATGCGAATATGGGACTTATGTGGAGCAATTGGAACCACGATTTGGTCAACTTAGTTTCGATTCCGTTGCATTGCTGCATTGCTGCATTGCTGCAGAGCCATGTTTGCTACAATTTGCCATCATGACACACGCTTGTTGCATTGTGCCGAGCCAAATAACTTCAGTTTGGCAACAGTGACAATATTTGCCACAGATTGAATTGCTTGGGATTCAAAGGATTATGCAAATCTTGATTGTGTGGTCAAGTGCAAAATTGTTGGTTAAGTTAGCACTTTGATCAGATGGAATGGGATAGTAATACACAATAGATAGGTAATACTGGGAAAACATTTTTCATTATGTAGGAAATCAAATATACTCTTCATAAAGTTTCCAAGAAAGATAGGCATGCAATTAATCGAAATGAATGACTTTTTGGCTATTGGCTTTCAATACATAAAGTCCAAGTATGTGGCTTATATGGTCACATTAACTCAAAAATTTCCAAACTTTACAACACATTATTGCCAGTCAATTTAATAAACTGCCTACCTATAAAAGGCTCGTATGAAAAATATTCAAAATTAACACTTTTGAATAGTCGAGGCCAATAAATTTAATTTCGCTTGTGGATTGGATTGGATTGGTGCCACATACATATGCAAATGTCGGCACACTAAAGCGCGTTAGTCGGTGGCGTTATTTGCATTTTGTTAATAATAAATTTCGTAACATGCAAAAGAACGCGCTCCAAGTAAATGAACAAAAGCAGCGAACCCAACGACCCATTCGTCCCTAATGTGAGTTGAACAAGAGGCAAGATAAATACTAGAATACCAAATGCAAAACAATTTTCGACGTGCTGCCGACAACTTTTTGTTGAGTGTTGTTAGATTGCCGCACAAACTCAAACTTGTGTTCATGAGCGTAAGCGTAAATGTATGTTTGTGAGTTGTGTTTGTATCTACTCTATACACATTACGCATACGGAAGCGAATCTCATATTTGCATTGGCTTTATATTTGCTTGGCGAAATTTCCACGGTAGGCCTGTTGCAACAATGCATCAGTTGTGTCGCTATGTTTGCAACGGTAACAACACAAACTACAACAACAACTGCAACTTCCGCTGACAAATATGGCGTCAGCCTTGCACCACAGCGACAGCGCCTGTCCGCAGTCTTCCGTTATTGTTGCACTGTATTGAGTGCGTGCCACTCAAGTGCTCAACAAACGCAACGCAATGCCAAACACTCAGAACTCACATACATACACACATAGCACGTGGACGGACACAAATACAAATCGTGACAAGCACTTTTGTCACGGCCTGCGGCATTGGTCGCCTGGCAACAAAATGTTGCCATAGCCAAGCCATGCGATGCGCGCACGCCACATAATTCATTGTCCTTGTGTTTGGCCCGTGTCCTGCCGACTGCATTGTACCAAAGTAGTTGCAAATTTGAAGGCTTGCAGCGTTTGCGGTTTGTACATTTGCGGCTTGAATGTCTTAACCGCCCATTTAATAGCCGGAAATAGCTTGGTCAATGCTCAACGAGTTTTCAGTTTTAAATATGCCAAATACTGGCATTCAACAAGCGCATAATTGGCAAATATTTACTTTTGGTATGTAAGTGTTTGTGTGTTTGATTTTGTGCAGATAATAAGCAATTCCTTGCACTTGGCACTGCACTTGAGCAAACTCAATTATAGGCAAAACTGACAACTGGCCATATATAAATTGCATAAATACCAAATATAAGTCAACATATTTGTGAGTCAAGCAAATACAGAAAGCTATCCAAGCTAGCCAACAATTTTCGTACAATAACAACATTCAACTGGATACAAATACATACACACACACACACACTTCTACACACATTCCTACAACAAAAGTGGCATTATTTTTGGATGGGCAGGGAACGGAAGAAGAACGGGGGATACATACGTTGCACGTGTCAAGCTATAGAAAATTCCATTGCCAGGTGCGGCTCAAAGATAATTGCTTAAATTGCAGGCTAAATTCTGAATTGCCCTGCAGCCGGTTTAGACATGGTCAAAATGTGTTGCCGGCATGTGCTGTGTAATTTGGGTTTTGATTTTCGTTTCGTTTGCCACTTCTACTGCTTCTGCTGATGCCACCGCTGCAAAGTGGAAAATTGCCATCATATTTGTGGTAGGCGACAGTGTTGGAAGCAAACAATATTTGTATTAAAAAATAAAAAAAGTTCAGTTCTTAATATTTTTCTTTAAAAACGAATTTGATTTTTAAAAATTTCGCGATTCATAACGGGTAAATCTTATTTAATTTTTTATATAAAACATAAAAAGACGGAAAAATGTTCTGAATAAATTCAAATATTCAAAAATACTGAGTTCAAATTAGTTAGAAAAATAGCGAAATTGTCAGCACTGCTGCTGTTGCTACCACTCACCTGGTGGCATAAAGCGTCTACTACCAATGGGCGCCTCGGCGTAGGGCAGGCCCAAATACTGATCAACGTCGCGCAATCCACTGGTCACCTGGAAGCGACGTGTGATGCCCATCAAGCGACCCTGTTTGATTTGCAACTCCTTCGTGTACTGCAACTTGTCAGGCACAACATGACGGCGCTCCGGATGATGAGTGCTCGTTCCACTGCTGCTGCTACTACTGATAGCGTTGTCAGTTGTTGCTGTTGGTGTTGCTGCACTGGTTTTATCGTGCTCGCTGGCAAACAATTGTGCCATGCGCTCCTTAAAGCTGAGCTCCAAGCCATTTGCCTTTGCCTGCTTGAAAGTCAGCTGAGCGATTGATTTATCTGTCAGTGTAGTGACATCCGTTTGAGCTTTTGGCCATGACGTTGTTGTTATGTCTCCAATAACCAGGGGAGCCTCATTCAGTGTTTGTTTTGTGGTAGCACGGAATTTCGTTGCATTTTCCAGCTTATTTCCGCTGTGTGTGTAACGACTGCGGCTGTTTGGCGGCTCAATTGATTTTTGCTTTAGTTGTGCAGCAGTTGTGGATGCAGCAGCGGCCACAGTTGGTATGCCCCAAGTGGCTAGCCCGTGGCAACAATCAGCGCTTAATTGCTTCTCGTTGCCGCCAACTGTCAACAAAAATAACCAAAAACAGCCAAAACGAAACTTCATGGCGCCTGCTTGTAGTATTTGCTGCTGTTGCTTATTTCCCTTTTTATTTGTCAATTTAATTTTATTTATTTTAATTTTAGACCGTACAAAAGTTTTCACATTACGTTTGTCTTGTGTATTTGTGTTTTTGTCACCACGCCTTATTTCTTTGTTGTTAATTGCGTTTTATGCTCAGCCCAAATCGCCACATTTTCCACTATTTTATTTACACGGATTTTCTTTGCTCGCCTCAAATAGTTCTTTTACTATATTTACTTGAAATTCTTGGCATGCTTCCGGCCCCAGCTCCGATCGTAGTGTTTACTGTATCTCGGCTCCTGCATTCCAGCTGCAAGAAAACTTTCATTTAGTTTCCTTTTGTGCAAAGTGCGAAAAGAAGAGATGGAAGAAAAGAATACGAATTGGGTGAAACTTGAAGAAGTAAACAATTTCATGTTGCTGTGTGTGTTTTTTTTTTTCATTTACTTTTGGGCATCTTTTCTTATTTTGTTATTGTTGTTGGTTTTTTTTTCTAGTTTGTTATATTGCAAATATTTACGTTTGGCTCGCTTTTGCCTGTCGAATGTTTTGTTTGTCAAAGGCATTAGAGATTGAAAAGGAAATGGGGACACTTTGAAAATTGCAATTGTATATTTAGTTGGTAATTGTGGTATTTATATGTCTGTCAAAGCTTAAAACACTTTCATGTATTTTTAATACGTAATCTCAAAGCAGTTAAGATATTTTGTTTTATGTCAAAAGTCTTCAAATTTTTTTTTATTCCTTACACAACTCAAAAAACATAACAAAATTAAATTTTCCAAGACATTTGAGTTAGCCATCATTCAATTCCGATTATCCACTTCACCATTGACAAGGGTCTTCATCAAAGTGCTGTTTATTTTTTATATATTTGGAACATTTATTTTTCAATTTTTTAACAGCCGACAATTAGGTTGCAATTCACTTGTGTTACTGATTGCGTGTTTTTGTGGCAGCTCTCACATAGTCAGTTTCTTGAAATTACACACACACACAAAGCTTAGGGATTATCAAATCAATTGACTTTAATGATTTTCTTTGTATACTTTAAAGTCTGCGAACTTTCATTGAATGAACGTTCTAAGTGCTCTCTTAATGTAAAGTGTATGTATACAAAAAAAAGAACAAATAAAATATAAAAAAAAAACGTAAAACAAACGTCCGTCATTCATTTCCCAACACATGCTAAATAAAAATTGAATGCTGTTTCTGAAAATTTTAGTGTCAGATTTCCAATATGCCTTAGAATAATAAACAGAGGCCAAAAATAGTAAAATTTCCCATGACGATTAATCATAAAATTACCAATAAAAATTCAATTAGCTTCTTATGTGCCCGCCTCTCGCCTGGTAGCAGCTGTGTGTGTTTTATGTGAAGACAATAATTTTTTATACCAATGCAAAAATCTAAAAACAAAAAGCAATAAAAGCCAGTTTTATTTTTTTTAACGAGCGCAAGATCTCAACACATATGAATATACGCAAATGTATATGTGCGAGGGTGAATGTTTGAGTAAATATCAAAATAAATACAATTCTGCGCCAATTTAAAAGCATTTTCAAGCAAAAACTTAATGAAACAAACAAATATTCAAGAAGAATGGAAATTGAGCAAAAATACAGAGCCAATGCTCGACGAATTGAAATGTGCAGGTAATTCTCAGGAAATGTTGATAAAAAAGATAAAATATTTCTAAAAAATATTTGTAAGGCATTAATTAATTTAAACTTTTGCTAAAAATTCTCAATTAATTATTTTACCTAATTATATCTGCCCTTGGTTTATTTTTTAACAGTGTACTGCACAAGTGTCAAGGTACATTAGTTGCAGACATTTGTTTTTTAAGTTTTAAAACAGTCTTGACTCCGCTGTCGAAGTTTTTTCCAGCACTTAAGCAGCCGTGAAAATAGTTTGTTTTGAAAAGTCTCATAAATCTTATCTTTCGCGTAGGGGCAAATTGAGTCAGCATTGGCTGATGTTTGTTATAGCTTTTTCTTGTTGATAGTGCGTATGTGCTGAGATATTAATAGAGTTTTTCGTGGCACCAATGAAATGGAAAAGCATCGCTATTTCTGTGTCACAGCTGTTGAGCACAGAGTGTGTTTACGGATTTGATGAATTAATTCACTTTCACTTAGTGAAAACGCAAATGCATTTTGTTTAAAATAACCCAAATAAATAACAAATAAACGCTCTAAAAGCGAACTTAAATAAATGCAAAACATTTAAAATAAACTGCAAAACGGCTAAAAATAGAAATCCTAAAAGCGTGAAGCAAAAAACATCCACGGAATTTCGTTGACTCTCGTTTTTGCTACACAGAAGAAAATTACACAAAAAGTAGAAAATGAGAAACCGTAAATGCAGTCACGAGCTAAACTGGCAGAAACTGTCAAGAACTGGCAGCTGGTAAAGGCGAAGACAAAAGAACTCGTTCGTATTGCAATTGGAATTTAAGTTAAGTAAAGTGATTTGATTTGGATTACTTTGTCGCCACTGTCGTTCCCAGTTGCTGTCGGAGAACTTCACACGGTCCGATCAGCCGAAAACAATTTGGAAAATGCTTTGTACTCAGAGCACAATGTTGAAAAATGAATTGATTGGATATCAAATTTTAAAAGTTAATGTTATTAATAAAAACGATGATTCAACTTAACAAAAATGTCATATTCTTTTTCCATTAAGAATGATGACTTATACTAGAATTTTAAAAGATTTCAAAGTCACTTAGGCTAAGAGTAAACATTTTTTGCTTGGATTGGACGAATGTTCAAATATTTTTCAAGCTTTAGAAATTTCATTGAGTTCCATGAAAAAAACATACCGACCAAGTGTCATCATATTGTAAATCAAAAGCGGACCAAATTCGTTTCTGATTGCCACAATATGTTGCACACATGAATAGTAATGACACACAGTTGCATTCATGAATATATGCAAATTTGTATGTATAAAAAAAAAAAAAGTGAAAGAAAAATAATATTTCTGCGAAAACGATTGCCGAAATCAACGAAAGCACAGTTGATAAACTCCACACTCATTACGCCAGCCAAAAAAAAACAACCGAATATAAATTGAAAAAATGTTGATTTGAATCGCATTTTATGTGCATTCTGTCAGAATGTCATATATCATATTGCGGTCATAAGAAGAGAGTGGAAAAAATTCCCTCGCATTTGTAATGCAAATGGTGTCAAAAGGGCCACAGCAGCAGCTGGACCATGCAGTGAAGGAAGAATGAGGAGCACATTTCTCATAATTAGCATAGAAACGACAACGCATTGAAAGCTGTCAAATTTGACACGCAGCTCAACGGGGCGAAACCCAAAACAACAGCACAACAACATGAGCTACACAAATAATACCAACAAATGATCTGCAACTAATTTTAGCAGATACGCAAAAAATGCCACAAGGGGTATGGGGTTTGGGGCAATGCCATTTAAAAATTAGAAATTCAACATGAGATCGCAACGAAACGAAACGCATCTATGCTAAATAAGTTCAACAAACCCCGAAAAACCCCAAAACAAGATGCGCCTCTAAAAATTAAATATTTCGAATTATGAGATTTATTTTTGGGGCCGAATGTTGCACGCGGCAGTGCCGCCTTCCCCACGTTTGCACAAAAAAGTGGGCGGCCCGGCAAGTAACAAATGCATAAATCTGGCCCATTATCATGCAAATTAAGTGAAGCACAAAGTATATAGTTGTTTTTAATGCCCCGGCTCGACTCGGACAGCTATTTTAATGCCAAATTGTTTACACTTCTGCAAAAGATTTGCATCTGTATTTGTGTTTGTGCGCCTGTCTGCGGGTACATTTTGCAGAGAGATTTAATTGAGATTTGCGCAAACAATTGATTGCATTGTCTAGCTTAATATTGACTTAACACATAATACTCAAATAAAAATTTAAATTTGATCAAATATATATACACGAATAAAGTGAATTTTGTATTCAGGAATTTGAGTAAAAGAGGTTTCTGGTACGTCACTGATATTTGTTTATTTGTTGTCTTGCCTTTTTATTTTTATGAGAATGCATAATAATTGTGATTCGGTTTTAATGCATTTTTACAGAGCTGTCCGCTTATAGACTCTGTAAGCATGTGAGTGTTGTTAATATGCAATACGATATTGTAAAAATTAAGTTAACACATTCCATTTATTTAAGTCAATGTGTAAAAATCAACTGACAAAAATTTAACACATTTTCACAGCAATTTTGCATATCGATTTTTTAATTTTATTTTATTAAACTCCAGCACAACCTGATATTATGCATGAGTTAATGCAAAATGCAGGCAAATGTGAAGAGGGTAAGTAAATTAATATTTGCAATGCTCACAGATTGTTTTTTTAATTTTAATTTTTTCTCTCGTTATTTTTCGCAATAATTATACGCATTATCAATTTCTGACCATTTGCATTTACCAATTTGCGTAATGACTTTTTCGCTTGATTTGATTATTGTGATTGCTGGGCACTTTGATCTGGTTGTTGATTCTTTTGACAAGCGCTTTGATCGCTCAGCTTTTGGCAACGATTAAATATTTGTATTTTTTCACATAAATAAATAAATATTTTTAGAATCACAAATCGATTGCATAAATAAATTTCCGCTCTTCCGTTCCATTAATGATGTAGGCAATTTCACATAAGCATATCTTCTATCTATGGGTATGCACATATATATTCTATATCTTTTTCTGTTTTTGGGGACTGACCCTACGTTTTGCACTTGGCGCGCGCGAGTTGGCGTTTGTTTTTGTCCCCCTTTTTCAACTTGTCGTTTATTTTTAGACCGTACACAAGATGTATTTTATAGATACTTTGCTTGCCGTAAGCATTGCCCAAGATGCTGCAGTAGCAGCACACGTTTAAAAAACAACACAATTTTCAACACAAGCGGCACGATCGACGTTCAAGCGACAACTGTTTTGTATATTTCTCAGCTAGGTTCGCATGTGTCGTCTATGTCAGATCATTCTCTTTGGGACTCTCTTAGTATTTTTCCTGCTAGATATATATTTCAGATATATTTTTAAACATTGTTCCGCATGTATATCAGCAAAAGAGAGACGTTCTAGAATATTTATTGCGAGTCTAATGGGTAATGATCATTACTGGCTAGTTTTTTAAATTTCTCTTGTTTTCGAATAATTTAATTGATTATTTTTTATAAGTAAAAATAATTTTGGAATGCCGAATAAATTATTTAATATTTAAGGTTCAGATGAAAAAAAAAACATTTTCTTATTTAAATTTTTCAGCAGTTATTATTTATATCAAAAATAAATTTTAATTTACATTTTCAGCTCTTTTAAACAACTTTTTTTATTTAAATTTAATAAAGACAAAGTACTTTTATCTACTGTTTAATCTTACCTTATTTCCTGTGCATTTCCGGCCACCCACAAATCACTTTTTAAATATTCTTTTTACTTTGTGCTTCGCTGTGTAACTTCTTATTCTTTGGATTATTAATTGCCAATGCACTCTGATCACACACACGATTTTCCAGCTATTTATCCATTAAACCCCTTGAGAGATAGTCACTTTCAAGCTTTTTATCAGACACTTCCTGCCGCAAATCTCCCACTGAGACTAAGTGCACCGGGTTAACGTGTGCAATATGTGTGAACAATCTAACTTAAAGTCTTAAATCAGCTTGGCTCTTGGCCAAGAACTTACCTTGCACCCAAACTCAACAGCTGTAGGTAAAGTTTATCTTTTTTCGTTAGCCAATTTTGCATCTCTCGGAGTAGTCGGAGCTAAGTGACTTGTTTGACTTCTTCATTGTGTTGGGGTGGTAGTTCAGCGCCGCTGTGGCATGGGCAAAAGCGTAAAAATGTGATTGCCAGCTTCCAAACAAACCTTTCAACCTTGTTTGTGCCTCACACATTTTTTGTGTTCGTGTGCGGA
Source organism: Scaptomyza montana (assembly GCA_018904305.1). Taxonomy (NCBI): domain Eukaryota; kingdom Metazoa; phylum Arthropoda; class Insecta; order Diptera; family Drosophilidae; genus Scaptomyza; species Scaptomyza montana. Next base: position 1,628,738 of record JAEIGR010000001.1, read on the forward strand.
TAGCCTGTCAGTCACGCTGTTCTGGGTTGCTCATACGCCACGTAAAAAAAGCGAATTTAAAAAAAAATTTGCAACTGTTTGGACTTGGACCTTTGGCTGACTTGCTACAAGTTCATCTTCTTATATTTTTTGTGGGTTTTCACTTTGGCTGGCAGCCGTTTTATAAATTGATTTGCTCCCGCAATGACATTTTGAACGTCGAAACGTTCGAGTGGCTAATTTACGACCATCAAAGTGCGGCAATAAATTTTACTTTAATTGCAAGTTGATTAAAATGAAAGACCCTTATAAGAACATGCTGCATTCGGCACGTTTTATAAATAATCAAAGGGACCACGTCAAACACATTTTCTTTATATTCTTAAAAAAAGGAAATTTTATATCTATTTCTAATATCCATACTAATTATGCATAAACAGACTTTTGATAATAAAGTTTATAAACTAAGCAAATTTAAACAGAGAATCGAATTCATTAAATCATTGGCAAATAGTATAATTTTATGCGCATATTTGCAATTTACAAACAATATTAAATTGTGGTTTATTATAGCCAATTTAACCAACTACGGAAACATACACAACATTTGTACCAACATAACAAACGTTAAAAAAAAGAATACCATATTATGCAAACTTTTGTTTAATAAAATAATTGATAAGAATAATGAACATTTTTCTAAGCGATACCGATTTACATATATATGAGTGAATATGATATTAAAATTGCATTTTGGGAAATAATGGAAATCCCTATTATACTTAATTCAAATGCAAAAAGCGATTTAAATAAAATTATATATGTAAGAAGCATGCCTGATTAGAAACCCAAGTTAAATATATTAAACATTTATGAATCAAAAGCAACTCAAACTAAAATATATTATGTTAATTTGTCAAAAATTATATTAGCCTATAATCATATAATTGCCTGCTTGCGTTTGTGGCTTTTTGGCAAGATTTTGTTGCAAATATTTCAAATATGTAAATCTAATTGGAAACACTGTTGCTTATAATCAAAGCTCAATTCATTTATTGCCATGTCAGAAATGCTGCTCTTTATTTTCCCATGTCTATGTGAATGCATTGATTTATGACACACTAGGTGCCAAAACTTGTATTTATACACATTTCAATATTTTTTGAGCATTTTCAAGAGATTTTTATTGACATTTCAGTGGCATATATCTGCCGACAGGAACGATGTTGACATTCGATGTTGACCTGCAATATTTGCATCGAAATATGAATTTATATTCAAATTAAAATGTTAAAGCAAAAACTCGATTTGGTTCTGCACTGCCAAAACAGTTTACACACATCAGCAAGCGCTTTAAATTGGCATTACTTTTATGTAATAAGTTCAATAAATTCATTTATCCCTTTTTGACATGATATGTTTTTTTTTTTTTCATAGTTTTCATAAACTGGTTGGCTTTTTTGTGCTGAATATTTGGGGTCTCGTTTTAACAAAGAGAGCTGACATTTTTATGACCATTTCAATTTTGTGCTTCACTAATTCCTTGCCAAGCAATTTGCTCAGCAGGCATTCAACGACTAGCCCGCGGGGGGATTGCAATTTGCACCACAGTTACGACCTAATTAACTTCGATTTTTGCGCTGCAGGCATTTACATAATTGCATTTCGTAGAGCATGATTTTTAAATGCAACGCCCACGCCCACGAACAAGAAGATAACACAAGCAGAACTAAAAATGCTAACGCAATGTTGAAAATCAAGCTAAAAGTAAAAGTTACAAAAAATAAACGAGAAATTACAGAGCAAAGCGCGGTGCAAAATATATGAAAAGAAAAAAAAATGTGTAATTGTGTTTTGGCTTGCACGGCTTCAAGCTGGACATATGGCATTAGTAGCAGGGACAACGAAAAAATGGAGCAGGTTCAAAGCTTCGAGAAGCCAACCAACTTCCCAGGCGGCCAACCAACTCTAATTAAGCCAAGCGAATGACCAACTTTCAAAATGAAAGCCAAAAGAAAATGTAAAAATTGGCAATAAAAAAAATTAGCAAAGAAAAAAATCCCATCACCACCCAGCCCTCCCTAGCCCCTTAAAAAAAAACGTGGGAAATGCTAACGAATTATTTTATTCAAGTGCAGTACGCAAAAGCAAACTAATTTGCTGTTAATTATGCCAGAACTTAGAATTGTCTTTATGAATGCGCTTAAACTGTCCAATAAAACGAGGATTTTGTCCAAATCTTGAAGTCCTCGCTAGGCTTCTCTCGTTGCTACTGAAGTGTTTGTATAAGCTGGCCGCAAAGTGAAGTGCAAATAAATTAGACGCAAAAATAGCTAAGAAAAATGGCATGAAATGCGTTTCAGCTGAATTGAAATCGTTTGTGTTTGGCCAAACTTGGCTTTTAGTTTTCAAGTGGATAACCTTTATGAAACCATGCACTTAAGTAAGTAGGTAAAACTTGCACAAGTTGTTTGCAAGAAGTTAATGATGAAAACTAAAAATATTTGGCATATGCCCTGAGAGGATAAGGAAATACAACATATAATATAAAAGTAAAAGAAATAATTTGTGGGACTTTAAATATAAGCTGATTTAAAAGAATAAATATTTATTTTTAATATAAAAAAGTTGGAAACTTTTTCTTTTTTTAATTTATGCCTCATTTAGCCAAACATCTTTGGAAATAATGTTCTTTTAAATTATTTTTTTTTATGTACACGCAAAATATTTAAGCTTTCATCCAGCTTTAGCTAATTCAAAGCATGTTTTTTGCCTAATATACAAATTGGCACAAATATGCGGAATCAACTGTCTAGACTAAAAGGCTTTTGACTAACGGATGGCCAAAAAAAAAACTAAACTAGAGCATCAAATTTAGGAGAAAACACAGCAAAAGTGAAGTGCTGTGCTGCTTGCATGAAAACATTTGGCCACAGCAATTTGTCCAAAATCTACTCTGTTTATTTATTTTAAAGCCTTAACTAAATATTTGATTGTCTTCTCTGTCTGTGAGTGACCACAGCTGCAGTTAATCCTGCAACGTTGAGCAGGTCTTTAATCTATCATCATTTAAATAGAGTCTTTTGTAGAGCAGTTCACTGGATTGGAGACAGAAGTTGCAGGATGTTCGCACTTGAAGCTTACAGCTGAAAGCGAATGCAAAGCGCTAAATAAATGACACTCATTTACACTTGTCGCCCGCCCGAGTTGCCGAATAAAAAACTCAAAAGTACATATACTATGTACGTACTTGTTAAATAAACAAAATTTGCGCAGAAAGGAAACTAAACGACAACTAAATCAAAATGAGTTTAGAGTGTGAAGGAAAAACCCTTAACAAAGTTTTTGGCACAGAACCGCTTCAAGTGGGCGGCCGAGTGTCCTACAAAAGTTGCCTTGGCTGACAAAAAAAAAAAAAAAAAGGCGGATGAGAGAAAAATTTAACAGAGAGAGAGAGAGAGAGAGACAATCCACTTGTATTAAAGGAAAACGCTGCAGGCATTTTAAGTGTTGTTAATGCCGCTGCGGTTCAGCTCGGAAAGTTTTTTGCTACATAGCGCAAATGAAACAACTTTTTAAAATTTTTTAGTACATGTGGCTAGCCACTGGTCCCACAGTGGCCTCTCTTTCTCTCAGTGTCTCTCACAGTTTTATGCATTTACACCCAGTCATAAAAAAATAAAACTCAAAACAAACCAAAGCAAAAGGCAAAGAGAAAAACTTGCATCACATTTCACCCACGCGCCGTTGCGCTCGTGTTGTTATCCTTCTTGACTGGTTCTCAAGCATCGGGCATCTAGCTGCTAAACATGTTGAAGACTATCAAGCAGCACGCTTTCCACTCTGGAGAGATTTGCCAATAAAAATTGTCAATTTGTTGATTTTGTTTGAGGGTTTGTCAAAACTATCAGAGATAACAGGTAAAAATATAAAAATAAAATAAACTTTGTGGTGGTACAAGATACAAATTTTAAGTCTTAGCAATTTGCATTGTACTCATAAATTTAGATAAATAATAATTTAAAACATAAGCTTTCAAGAAAGTTAAATGTGAGCTTGAGAGTGTATTACATATTTTTCGTATAAATTTTAGACATTAAAAAACATTGCAATATATTTTTTTAAGCAAACATTAAAAACATTATCTCAGCTCCTAATATGTTTTATTCCTATGATATAGCAATCTACACTTAAAAATAATCTTTTCTCTTTATTGTTTTCTTGTTTGTTCAACTAATGCTTATAATGTATAAAAGCAAAGGCTGTCTAAATTGATGAATAATCTCTTTATAAGTAACTACTTTGCATTTGCATTTTATGAACCAGTTTATTATTCCTCACCCATCGATTGTATTTTTTGCACATTTTGCATTACAAATATCTTTTGATGGAGATTATTAACGGCAAATGTTCATTTTTATACTGTTGTCAATTGCGTAAAATTCGTAATTATATTCTTGGCAGTTGAAGTAGACGGTTGTCGCAATGACATAAAATGTAAAAAATAACCATAAAGCAACGTCAAAGATATACGCATCTGTTCCATATTAAATATGCCATATCCTGTTTCCTGCACACACACACACTCATACACACACACACAGATGTACAAAGTGAGACTCGATGCAGCTTATCAGGGACAGGCTTCACTGCTTCACAGGGGAAATGCCAACAGAATCCCAGCCCTTTATTTATGCCCCTGTCCTTTTTTGCTGAGACTGCACACAGCTTGGAATCGCAAATGCAATGCGCTTCGCTTGAAGTTGCCGTAAGACAGCAACCAGAGAGAGCCAAAGAAGTTGCCGCCAGTGCAGCGAAAAGCACAATATCAATGGCACTTATCCCTGGAATAAATACTTTATTAATAAAAGTATAAAAATGTAGAAACTAATAAACAACGAATATGATTTAAAAGTATTAAACTTACAAATGTTTATACACATATACTGTTTACATAATTATACATTTTCGGGTATAAATAGCTGCGATTAAAAATAAAATATATATTTATTTATTATAAAAACAAAAATAATTTTTTATTTGTAAAATATTTAAAACTTTTTGCCAATTGACAGCGTCGAATTATTATTTAGAGTATAGAAATTTTCGGCTACTTGAATTTCAATTATTTATTTTGTTGCCCATTGCTGTTGCCGTATTGCTCCTCTTTATTTTTTGTGAACATCACAGCATTGTTGTCTTAATTGCTGTTGTTGCTGTTTGGCTCGCTTTTGTGTTTTTGTTGTAGGTGTGCACTTGCTGCCTGTGATTGTTGACGTGGCTGGCAAACGCACACTTACACTTAAGTGCACTTGAGCGTTTTTAATTAAAACGCAATTTTTCAACAGGCGTCAGCAGCAGCAGTAGCAGCCGCACAGGAGAGCTGCGGGGCAAGCAAAGAGCCAGTAACAAAATATTTCACTATTTCTCTTGTTATTTTTCTGCTGCTTGCACTAAATTATGTTGAGCTGTTGAATAAAATATGAACTGTCGGCCCGAGAATTGTGGCATTAATAAATTGCAAAAATATTTGCATAAGCTGCCTCATTTGGCAGCTTTTGAAGGCAAAATCAATGCAGGAAACGCATCCAAATAGGGGCATCAATCACGATGATGCCAAGTTGTATGCAGAGTGCCTTAACCGTTTGCTCTAGTCAATCAGAGCAGCATCGACAGTTGGCTCCAAAGCTTGCTGAACGAATTTGTTGTTTCAATGGAACATAACCAACGTCATCATCGTCAGTCAAGCCACAAGCAACAAGCAACGGGAGGCAACAAAGTTGTCGTTGTCTCGTTGCATCTGCCACAGCTCCCCAAACCTAAGGTTATTTATACTGTGCGCCGTTCCTACTCGACAAAATGATGATGATCATGATAATGATGACAAGAAGTGCACAACCCTTTGGCCTCGTCGCTGACTTTGGTTCATGGAGTACTCGCATCTTGTCTTTAGCCTGACGGGTGGCTACGTGCCGTGGCAGAGCCAAGCTGGCTGAATAAGGGGCATGCCACATTTGCCACGCGTGCCACCAAAATATAAACAAAGTACTCAACGTACGAGCAGATGAGCCGCGACTTGTTGTCGAAAGGAGCTGGAGGAACGCAAAAGAGAGGGGGGTTTAACAAAACACAAACACAAGTGAAACAATTTTGGCGGCATTGCCTCAAGGGGAGTTCTCGTAATGATTATCATAAATATTTTTGTGGGCACAACTCAAGCTATAACGAGAGAGAGGAAATATTAACTGAAAGACAGTGCTTAAGTACATTCTTCTATAAGTTTACCAACAATATTCATGAAGAAATGTTTAAAATTTTACCTTTAGGCTTATGATGATTAAATCCACTGCAACATGTCAAAAGCCAATCATCACACAATATTTGCGTTCTTAAACAATGTTTAGAAATCTATAAAGTCATAAGTAAAGCCAATTCTGTGTGTAAAGCCATGAAATGTGAAATTAATTACATTTCCTGTAAGTTTATGGAATGTCTAAAATATTCAGCACCACAATCAACTGAAACTTATGCATTATGTTCCGCATAGCAAACGACAAATTAACAATAACTAATTTGAGGCTAATGACCAATAGAAGCTGTCGCCATCAGCCCCAAATAACCACCACAAAATATGCATCTGCTGTACATGCATACATATATGTTTCGAAACACATACATAAATGTATTAAGGGCGAAATAGAAGCAACAAATAATGACAAGAGACAAGTGCAAAGACTCTGTTGGCAGTGAGCCCAAAAGGCGGATAAATCTCTTGCCAAATAACTCCCAATATGGAAATAACATATACACTACATTTTGGCATAATTAGCCAGACAAGCTGCAGGCTCCAAAATATACAAACAAGCTAAGTTTCAAGCTGAAAACAAAACTTTCTTAACTTTGTTGAACTTTATATACACTTGCTTGCCTCAAATGAATATTTGCTAAAGACAAATGTAAATTATTGTATTTAAATGAGAATTTTAATGGAAATTCGATGGAAGTACGATGCTGAACAAGATATAAATATGATAGATACAAAATGTTTCGTTTGAATTTCTTAAACTGCTATAAATATATCATTATATAATATAGTTATATATTCCTTATTGAAGATCAATTAGCCTTGGCAATTTCACTTTATATTTTAAGTGGACACTAAAACTCATAAGAAATTTTTGATTTTGTATAATTAATGAGCTAAGGTACTACTCGAAGCAACATATCATTGCTAATATGCCCCTTCGTGCTGTATGTTTTGAGAATGTGTCTCAACATATTGGCAGGCATATATATGTTTGCATGTTTGATATATGTATGTGTAGAAACATTTATGTATACAACATACATAAATACAACCAGAGTTCTGGCTGGCATTCAGATTTGGTGACACGTCCTCGGGCAGACATAAACATGCTTTGCGCAAATGTGTGAAGTCATTTAAGAGTGAAGGATGTCTCGTGATGAAATGGGAGGCAGTGAGGCTGGGTGAGGTACATAAAGGAGTATTGCGCGAGAGGAGGCAATTAGAAAATGATTAAGCGCAATTTGCGAGTGATTAAAAAATGGCGAAGAGGAAATGAATTAAGTTGCCAGCTGGAGAGTTAGTACAGTAAACACTCACCGGCGAAGCAACTCGAATAATTGTTTAGCCAGACAATGCAAATTAATAATGTGAATATTAAATATTTAAATAAATTAATCTGTTAGTTTTTGTTGCTTACCGGTGTGAGGAAGAGCAAATTGTTCACCGACTGTTGCCTCGCTTAAGACCCATCGCATAACTCAAGTGGCAGCCACTGATGCGCAACTGAGTGGCAAGACAGTTTGCATACTGTTGGCTATACAGTGAGCTCGGCCTTTTTACTGTAACGCTGCTCTATATATATACATTTATATAGTATCTGTATGGTTGTATGTTTGTGTGTCACAGTCTCTTTCCCTCTTTTGTGTCTGTGTTCGCCATTTTGTGAAGTGACAGCCATTGGCGACGCCATCGCATCAGTTGTAGTTGCCTAATGGCTGCTTTGCGGCTTTACTGCGGCATGGCACGACCAAAGTGAAAGAAGGAAGTCGAGAGGGCTGCTGGCGGAGGGTAAAAAGCGAGAAGCGTCGACAACCCTGAGGTATTTAGGACCCACTGCAAGTTTGCTTCGGAAATATTTTATGCAGTCACGACTGCAAAATGTTGGTCAATGTTTAAAGATGCCTCAGTGACTTTTGCTTGCAGCTGTGGGATTCATCTGTCGAATGCCTCAACTGATATATTTTAAAAGATAATTTATAAGCTTTCACTATCGAAACGCCTTAAAGTCGACCAAAACTTGAAAACACACTTGAATTTAATCGCCGCTTGTAAGTCATAAATTCAGATTTGCTTTTTAAATGAATAATTTATGATTTTTCTTCTTTCTTTTTCTGCAGCCAGCAGCAATTATCATAAATATCGTATTTAAAATGTTTCATTGTTTAAAATGAGGTGCGAAGAGATCTTTCGTGATCCATGATCAAATATATTTTGTACTGGTTTCATTTACTTTAGGGTATATTAAAGTCGATTTAACTGATTCTCCGTTTCTTTAAGTTTTTTATCTCTATGTTTTGATTGCGCAAACATGAACATGGCAAATGCACCGCATCCTGTGTTGCGGCTTCCTGCAAACGCATTTACATTCCCTTCTACTTGATGCCACTTTCCACTTTTTTTTCCGGCTGTTTGCAAGTATTGCCAAAAAAAAATAGCGCATATCAAACAATAAAAAAATCATACAAAGCTGCCTGGCGGCAATGCGCTCGGCTCTCAACTCATACAATTTATGGGCATCGTTGCATTTTGGGCAAAACCAATTGAGTTGTTAACAAATTTACACATCGCACTTGTGGTCGCCTTTTATGGCACACAAACGCTTTATTTGTCGTTTTAAATTTTCGCAGCTTGCCGTGTGTCTACGTACGGGACGCGGAATGCGCTTAATCAATCACTTAACTATTTCGCAGAAATATGAATTTTTCAAATACAAATTGGATTTAAATAATTGTAATTCTGCATGCACACTCAAAAATAAATAAAACTCCAGCTAAAGATTACATACAATTTTCACACAAATAATCCGCACGTTTTGAATATCGTTTCAATTTTTGCATCCGCGGCAAAAAATATTTGATTTTTATTCCGCACGCTTTGTTATTGTTGAGATGTACATATATATCTTTTATGCAATTTGTTTTCATTTGTTTTGTATGAACAGTATTTGTTAAGCTTTAAAATGAACACCAAAAACATTTTGTTAACAATAACGTTACGAGAATACAGCGAAAATGTTATGTTTACCCTGCAGCTTAGTCTGGCTGACAGATGCTCAATTAAATTTGCATAAACATATCAATAAAAGTAACTTTTCTTTATGTAATTGTAGTACAACAAGTCGTCAATATATAAATTTTTTTTTTTTTAAAATCTAGCATCTATATATTATACTAAGAACTTTTTGCTGAAATTCATATTTTAGTTTTGGTATCGAACATTGATTTGATTAATTTAGAGTTCAATGTGCGGAATCGAGTGTTTTATTTGGGGCCATGCGAGTCGACAAGAATTTGTAATTTATAGAGATTTTTTGCATTTATTAAAAATTGTTGGAAATCATTACGTATAAGTATAAGCGCGCTGCAAATGTTGGCTAAAAATAACGAAATCGGCATAAATCGAAAGGGTGCAGAATATGAAAGGGGAACATGACATAAATGCATGCGAACAGGCAAAACACTGGCAACATTTAAAAATAATAGTGCAAAAGTTTGAAAGAATCGATAGAGAGGGAAAAACTGTGCAAAGAAGATTATGCTAATGATATGATGGCGCATAGTATATAACGAAAAAGGAGGGCTTATAGTGACAATCTGCATGCCTAAGTGCTGGTGCCTCAAGGCAAGAGCAAAGAAATTAAAGTGAAAAAAATAAGATTTTGTTTACCTTTTCTTTGCGGCATTCGCAACGACAAAATGAAATCAAAACACGCGCCGTTTGCTTAGTTCAAATACCCCCGGCATCTCCTCAAGCTGTTGTTATGACCTTAGAACATAGAATCTCCAGTCAATTCCTCCTTCTCCCCTTTCCACATGCCACCTTGTACAGCCTGCCTCATTGCGGGGTGTTATGCTAAATTTAAAACATGTTGCCGCTGAGATTAGAATAAAGACACGGCGCGTGTTGCGTCTGCCTGTACGACATGTTCGCTGTTGCGACTGAGGCTTGCACGCCCTTACCAAACAAACACATGCACATAAGTATGTACCTATATATATGCGACATCTGGCGTGGCACATCACACGCGTGCGCGCTTTAATTAGCTGCTGGGCAAAGGCGGAGCTTGAAGGGAATATTGAGTATCGTTGATGTTGCTGCTGCCGCTTGCACATGTCAAATGCATTTCGTGCGCTAGTAATGTGCCAAATAGACACACACACAGGCACTCTGGCAGTGTGTTTACTCAAGTTGTCCGCCCAATCTAGTGCCCAGCAATTTGTTGTCGCTGTGTTTATGTTTAGATTTTAGCGTTTCGGCTTGTCGAACCAAAATGTTGATTATTTGAAATTGCTCATTGCCGCAGAGATACGCATGCAAATCGAAAGCCCATAAACTCTGGGACCACAATTCAAACACAAATGCCCAAAATGCCAAGTTCAAAATTATGCAAACATTCGTAAAGTCATGACAGCAACCAATGAAACTAAATGGCAGCTTATCTTTTATACACTAAAACCAAAAAACGTTTATTGTTTGCATAACAAAAATGATTTACACAATAATTATTTTAGTAAAATTCTAAAGCCAAGCAAAAAAAGTAAAGCTCTTACCCTTAAAAATGAATAAATATTTCTTTTAAGTATTTTGAAACAAGCCAGCCAATAGCAACAACACAAATTGACACACAATCAATAATTGAAACCTTTTTTCATGTCGCAAAAAACAAATGTAAAATCAAACTTACATATTACGAACCTCAACGGGAAAAGAGAAGAATGGGTTTTTTGATTGAACCAAATTGCAGGGTTCTGGAAATGAATTCGTTGCATTAAAAACTTTATTTTACGGAAGTTTGACTGCATTAAACTTATCAAAATAATTAATGAGCACACTAGTTGCTTTTTAGTAGACGAGTTTGTAAGCAGAACAAAGCGCTTTTTGTTTCGCCATTTTTTTAGTTTTAAAAACTTATTAGATAAAATGGAAGTTTTGTACACATAAATTTGTTGTCCTCGTTTCAAATTCTTAAACAGTATACAACGAACGCAGCCAAACAAAATATTGTAATCGTAAAATGGCTCTTAATACATAACGATGATGACACAACCCAAGTACACGGGCAATATTTGTAGCATTGCGAACAAATGCCCCGATCGATATACGGATAAATTGTATAGCCAATAGCTGTCAATGCCTGGCATCCCAGCTCTGTCGACCAAAAACAAACGTAGCCCGTTAAAGTATCTGCATTTAGACGAAAAACTTATAACAAAACTCGTTATAATAACTTTATATTGCAATTTAATATTGATTTGATTACCATTTATTCGATATTGATCTGGTACGCATTCAGGAAATTCGTTTTTACCTGAGTTTGAAGTAGTAGTTAAATTTTTCTTTTCCATATCAGAGCTGTATCCAGTAGCGTTCAGCACACACTCGGGCAAATAACAATTGATACAATATGCGCTCTCATTGATTTTACAATTTACATTGGTCAACTTACTGCTTATAATTAATACTTTAAGAAGTAAAATTGAAATTTTGCTTCTAATTTGCATTGTAGAGTATTACAAATTTTTCATTGTTACATATTTATAAAAAAGAATGTAATGCAAATCAAAAAGAATGCTATGTTTTCCAACTTATCAGCTATCAAAATGTTTATTCAAATAAGCAGTAAAACAATCACAAGCCCTTCATCAATTAATTTTAAAAGATATACGAAGCTAAGAGCAAATCTAAATTATAATTGCTGGTAAGTTTGCAGTTAGTTTTCATTACTGCCATATTCAAGCATTGATAACTACTGTTCGAATCGTTTATCCAATTTGCAAGCCATTAATGTCTACATTGCATTCTGTCCTGTCACAAGATGATGAAGAAGTGTGGCTTAAATTAAAATATTGTTGATCCAACCGTGAACTGTAAGCAAAGATCTGTCATTGCTGCTGCAGCAGTTGGATTTTCAACAGTGCGCCACTCACAAATTCCCAAAAGCCGCAACAGACACAAACAGAATGCACACACACATACATACATAGCTCACATCAGGAACCTAAAGCTTGGGCTCGAGAAATGTCTGCGAATGCGTTTCATAGGTTTTGTGGGGTTAACGGAAATTGCAGCTGGCCACAAAAGCTAATGCATTAATCAAAACATTTTTGATATCTGCCCTATAGTAGGTGTGGCATGTGCATAAATTAGTTATGGCTGTCAATCAAAATAACTATCATGAGAGTGCATTCACAAACAACCTTATGCAGTCCACACAGATTAGCTTGGCACAACAAAAACTAACAAATTCTACTACCAATTTTAATGCAAATTCGATTCATCTACAGCTGATAATCAGCTAACACACACAGACACACAATTTTTTATGACACTGCGCCCTTTTGGCTGCAGACAGAATAAGAAGTGAGGTAACAAAGAAAACCATAATCTGGCCCATTCTCATCACCAAGCAGCCAAAATCAGAAACAGAATCTGTAACAGAAACCGAATCAGATTCTGCATCAGAATCAGAGCTCACAACCGCATCCAAGTTGCCGCTGTTGCAATTTTGCCTTTTGCCCAGAGCGTAGCGTAGGTTAAATTGTCCGTGAAGGATTTATTTGCTGGAAATTATGATTTATAAGTTCAGCAGCCAGTTGCACTTACAGCTAACACACTCACACATCAGTTAAAATCTCTCTATCTTTTCTTTTCTATTTTGTGAATGCCTTTGGGGCAATTTTTTTTATTGTTTCTGGCCATTGACCCCGTTTCGGCAGTGGGTCACAGTTTGACTGCAATGTTGCTGCATCTTCTCCCTGATCAAGAAAAATGTCTGGCATAAAACTAAAATTGAATTGAATAACGTAACGCTTTTAGCTGCAGGTGCATAAAGTATGCATTCAAAAAAGGAATATACTTGCCACGAAAAACTGAAAACTAAGCAAGAAATTGCTGCCCCTCATAAATAGTAGACAAAGAATTTTTAAAACATTTCTTAGAAACTATTGCAAAATGCTTTGAAAGCTTTTAACGCAAATTTATGAATCAAATTCATTGCAAACAGAGATTTCGAAACAGAGGCCAAAAACTGCAACGCTGTTAGTGTAAGAACCAAGCTATTAATTGTATGCCGTTTAATATGCTAGGAGGTAAGCGAAAGATAGTTGCCTGCCTTGTGTTGGATGCTAAGGCATGATTTAGTTAAAGGGACAAAAATCAAAACTTACTCGTCCTCAAAATAACACCTGTTGCCAAAACTTGGTACTATGAGCTCCTTTTTAGCAGGGACCGCTGATACAAAAAGTTTAAGTTTAAAGCTTGACTTGGCTCGCGACTCTTGGAAAAGCTCAATGTAGTTAAAGTTCACGATGCACAACAATGCCTTTGACTGAAAAGCTCGTGAGCTTTCTAATAAAATCCCTAAGTGTTGGGGATTGCGTCCCTGATAAAGAAAAATTATCCAGTATTTAATGCTTTTACTTTGTAAACATATCCCAAAAGTGTAGGATTTTTTTGATTTTCAATGCGGGCAAAGACTCAAACCAATTTGAACTTTCAAATAAATGGTTTAGTAATTAGGAAAAAAAAGTTTCAGCAAGTTTTTTGTAATTGGAATTTGCTGTGGGTACAAAACTAAATAAAGTTTTTTTAGGTTTTGGCTGAATCTCTTTCCATATAAGTCTTAGCTACTTGGGTATAATTGTCATCATGAAAGACTCTAAAAAATGACTGAGTTAATTAATATTTTGAGGAAATCCAGAAAGAAATATAATTTAAATTTAACTTAAATATATTTTCTTATATATTATATCTTGAACGAAACAAATAAAATTATAATACACAGTATTAATTATTATTTTTGTGTAGCTTAATTCTTCTATTAACCAAACAAATATGGCAAAACATTGTCGAACTTACTTTAGATGGGGAAATAAAGTGCAAAATATCCCTGCTCCTTTGCCGAAAGTAAAACATTTCTTTCAGCAATTTTTCCCATTTTTATAATTAGGGGAACTACACTCTCACACTTCCCCTTAACAGCTGCTTATCGTAAATAACCCAACCGAATGACATGCGCGCTCTGCGCTCTCTGAAAATCCAAAGCAATAGTTCGAACATGGACCGTTTGGCGCTGCTGTGTAAAGTTTTCGAAAATCGGAGCTTCGTGTGAAGTTAACGGTGCGCACGAAATGGCTTAAACGAAGGCAAGAATATGTGGCAGAGCCTGTTTTCGGCTGCCAGAAGTGGCAAATTTTCGTGTCAGTTCACGTTCGATATTTGTGTTGTTTGGTAACGGCAAACGGGGCGCACTAAAGCGCATCGCAAATGGAACGAGCGTCGCGTCGCGATTTTCAATATTTCTACAACAGCAAACGTGTGCTGTGAGTCTGTGAGTGTTACACGTGTATGTACGTGCCTTTGCTCGTACGTGTGTATGTGTGTGAGCAGTTTGGACTAAGGCACTTTCAGTTGTTGCATTAAACTCAACGCGAGACCAAAAACAACGCCCAAAAATAACAGAATTTGACCACAGAAAACGGCAAACAAAACAAAGCGGAAATCTACTAGCTTAAATAGTGAGTTTTCGAGTATTTGTGAGCGTGTGTGTTTTTTTGTACAGCATACGTCGCAGGCGCCAATAAGTCCCAACTTGCATAAAATGCTGCCTTCTTTTCGGAGCCCACAAGAAATAAATAAAATGCCAAAAATTTTAAATAAATAAAAGAATTTCCAAAGCAACGAAAATCCAAAAGGAATATATGAAAAGTCCAAGGCTTTGTGTTCAAGTGATCAAATTTTAGTTTTGTGCTAGACAGTGTCAAAAAAAGAAATATTATTAACGTAACTTGTCAAAAAAAAAAAAAACTTAAATACGAAAGAGTGCCGCACATCTGGATTTCAGCCGGGATTTATAAATTAAAAACGTCTATTAAACGGTAATTGAGTCATAAATCATTTATAATCAAACTGTGAACATCGACGCATTTAACTTGAAAGGGATTTACTGATTTCCGATTCGGTTTATTTGCTGTGCTTTGGCTAAGAACATGGCCCACTTATCTGTCAAACTGATTGTTGAGCTGATTGATTAGCTGTAGCTTCACCTGCATTTTTGGCAAGTCGAGTGTTTCCACCATTTTTGGATATCTGATCTGATTGATTTGCCTTCAGTACAATTTAGCCAAATAGTCAATTGCTTGATGCTGATGTCATGCTTGTTGTCTATTATGTTTTTGGGCCATTTGCGCTTTGTGCATAGTTGTTGACAACAGCAAGAGCACAATTAGCGCACAAGTTGCTTTTTGACCCGATCTGGCTATGAACCATGTCAATCTATATTATCTGAAGTGTTTTGTGTGCGTGCTTTGTGTACACTGTTTTTTCATATTCTACTTTCGTAGAACTCCTTGACATGGCATTAGTTTACTATTCGGCACAGATATGGAAACAGACTTAAGAGCGTGTAGTGATTCTTGAAGAATAACTTGAATTTAGGCAAACATTAAATACATAAGTGCCTAACAAAAAGTCTCAAGACATTTACGAGAGCTTGCAATATTAACGAACATAAATAAAAAAGTGTCCTTGACATTTTCGCAGACAATATTAAATATAAATTATGTTTATTTAGATCTCGAGATTTTTACAAAAGATTTTCAAAGTAATGAAGTTTATTATTTTTAGCTTGATACAAATTTCTTATGAAAAGAATTTTTATTTGGTTTCATATTTAAGCATTATGCATAATATTTTTCAAAATATTTTGTTTGCTTATGATAAAAATTTTTCTCATTTCATATTTTTAATAAAACGGAATTGTTTTACTTATGTTCGACAATATAATGTTTAATATTATAGTATAATACTGCCTATTTTCATAGTTATAGACATGTCCCGTCGTGTATAATTTGTAGAATATGATGTATATGATATGATACCCAATAATACTAAAGCCACTGAAATGTATTTCAATATTTCATATGGATGTCGTTAACAGTCTAAATAAATAACAGATCATCTTACTTGCGGCTTGCACAAACATATTGTGTATATATTAATTAAATTATTTATTTATTTATATTGGTTGTTGTTGGAATATCATTGTTTAATTTACTGCATTCTTATGTATAGTTCTGTATACTTGCACGTAATCAAGCTGACCAAAGTATAAATCAATCATTAACGTGCCTCATCGCATCGTTTTACTCTTGTGATTATACTTGACGTAGCTAAGTCGACTTTTAATTAAATATTTATTTTTATGCGAACATAATGCGGAGACATTAGAGGTCCAAGAAGAGCGAGGCCACAGGATGTGGAACCCTCGGGCGATGACTATTGTAATTATTTGTTGGGACGGAAGTGCTCAGTTCTTGGTGCTGCACGCTGCTGCTGCTGGCTGCTTAGTCGCTGTGATTAATAATGCTTAATTGCATGTATTTGCGTGGCCGAAGAAAACAGGCATGTGGAAGAGCCCCGGGGCGAGGCTTTAACGTACCGGCTGCACGGGGCGCTGTACTTTTGATTGATTACAACATTTTGTCGCTTTAAGCCTCTTGATACGTTTTGCGTATACTTAACTTAACACTAAAGATTAGAAGCGCTTAACAAGAGTGCATGAGAGTGGGTAACCGCAAATAGTGGCAGGCGGAGTTAGGGGGGCTAGTGAACTGAGCGCTGAGATTGGCACTCAGCGTGTTTCTGTTAGCCCACTTGGAGGCTAATCAGCAATTAATGAGCAATTAATATGCAATTTAGGGGCGTTACTATGTTGGCCACTGTACGTGTGGGTGTGCAAGTGTGTTTGTGTGTGTTTGCGGGTAATCAAGCGTGCCTTAAATGCATAAATTAATTCCCTCGTATAGCTGCGCTTTGGCCGTGTATGTGTGAATTCGTCACGCAATAACTATACAGCATGTGTGAAAAAAAAATACGGCTTATTATATATGATATGGGCATCGATCATTTGATCAACCCTATAAATTAAACATAAACAAAAATGCAACACAATTTTAATTAATATTAAGCCAGGCGTGTCACATTAAAAATTAAAAAAAAAGTGCACTTTATTGAATTTTATTACGAGACATTTTCAGGCACTGAAAAATATGGCTGGTCATATTTTATTATTTATTTGCATTGATTAAAAATATGTATGACGCATTTTACGAATATTTACGTTGTAGCAATGGAATAAATTCACTTCTGTGCCATCGTCTTTAAAACAATATAGTATTCAAATATTTTACATGCAAAAAACAAACAAAAATATTTAATAATTATTAAACAAAAATTTATAATAACAACAAGCAAACACAGAGCTTTGACCTATTGGTCAGTCTATTAAAAAAAGTCTTAAAGAATTTTCACGTCCGAGTTTTTTGACAAAAGTGATGAAAGCTTATATAATGATTTAGCTGTTGCTTAGTTTGATTGTAATACGTCGTCTAAAATGATAGATTAGGAATGCTAAGCACGTGCCACTAAGCTCTAAATAAAAGCAATCATAAATCACGGGAATTGGCCTTGTCAAAAGGCGAATATAATGGCTTATGCTAAAGCCACACGCAATATTTGTGCTTTCAAGCAATGTAGATTTATGTTGGCAAGAAGTAAAAATAAAAATCCAAGAAAAGTTAAGTTAAAACATATTTCTTAGAAGTTTAACAATAATTCTTGCATTTATAAATAAATTAGTAGCTGTGTCTTAGATAAGAAACATGAATCCATAGAAGTTAACTTAAAAAACTCGTACAGGCAAATCCTGTAATGGTTAACGAATAAGCAAACAATTACTGACAGAGTAGCCATAGCCAACTTCATCAGTGGAAAAATGATTAAAAACAACTTACAAATTTGGAATATTACAACCAACCAACATTGCGAAACGGAAAAAAATTATAAGAATTCCAACGTATATACAAGAATTTATTTCTTAAAAAAAAAAAAAAATATCAGTAATAATAGAGTTAAGTTCCTTTTGCTGAATACACGAACAATATTCATCATTTCCGACGCAGCATAAAAACAAACAATCAGAAGCATGTAAACCCATTAAACACCATTCTCTCTTGCCCCCACCAAAATACCATGCAGCAAATGTGCATAATTAAATGAAAGAAAATTTCACATTTGTGGCTCCCATCGATGCAACTGACGCACACTCTGCAGCCTGTGCATTAATTCGATTGTTTTTTATGCTTTTTTCATTCATGTTTTTTGTATTTTTTTGTATTTGTTTATGGGGCAATTAGCAAAGTTTTCTGGCTGACTGCATAAAAATGCAAAAAACCGTTGCAAACTTGTAGGTGCGTAGGTGTGCATGGGTGACGGGTGGTGGGTGTGTAAAGTGCATGCTGCTTGTGCCATGTAATTGAATATTAATCATACGCCAGCCAGGAGCCATAACTCATACGACACGTTGGCTCCGGCAGGTAACGAGACTCGGTTCAATGCCGTAAAGCACTACAGCATAACAAAACAAAAAACCAAAAAAAAAGAAAAAAACCAAAAACAACAAATGGGAATTGCTGCTCAATACTTGCATACGTGTATGCGTTGACTGCAACATTTATGTATGCAACAGAAAACGCTTAAAATACAAGCAACACCAACAACAGCACTGACAACTGTTCCTGTCACAGTGTCTGTTGGACTGGCTCGTATACGGAGAAGAGAAGAGCTATAAATAAATTTGCTCATATTTCAGCACATGAACAATAATTAAATTCGTTTATATTGCACATGGGAACTGCTAACCATGCGCCTTCTCTCTCTCTCTCTCTCACACACACACTCTCTGTCCCTCTCTTTCTTGGTTTTTTTTGCCAAGTCTTTTAAATATTTGCCATTTTTATTTTCTTTACTTTCGCTCTGTTGACATTTATAATGGAAATGAATGCTGATGCTGCTGTTGTGTATATTTTTTATGCAGCCCAATTAATTGTTTTTGCTGCAGCCCAAAAAATGTTTTGCAGTTAAGCCAAAAATTATTACACCACACAAGAGTTGCGATTGTACGTTTTATGGCAATGTTGTTGATTTTTTTCTCACAATATTGTAAATTAATTAACGTCCCAATTGTATCCTGCGTGGTTGTGCTTATACTAATAGCTTGAAATGGATGCGCTATTATTATAAATATGTAAATTTGTGTTTGTGTTCGATCCGGTGTAACAAATATTTGTTTATTTTAGCAAGTTAATCAATGCAAGGCTTATAAACGAGCACACATAAATATGCGCAAACTATTTGGATGTAACATTTATAATGCTTTACTAAATAACGCTTAATAAATTCATGTTGCTTCAACATTTAAGCTTAATATTTATTATAATTAAATTTGTTTGAAATGTAAGACTGTAATACGTTTTTGTTTGACATTTTTATGTGTTTGCAAGATAATTTAACAAATTTTTTAATTTATTTGAAAGTGCAACAGAAATATTTCGTAATGAACAAAACAATTTTACTTAATTAACTAATGTTCACGTGAAAGCCCCGTTGGAAAAAGTTTATCAAGTCGTGTGCTGTCATCCTTTGAGAGAATTTTTATTGCTGTCTATTAAGTCGTCTCAAAGTCACTTCAAGTAACAATATGTAAGCATCACGACCGCTTTCAAAGGTGCTGCAAACACTTAAAGACATTTCTTAAATTAAAATTCTTCAAAGACCTGAAGCAGGAGGCAGCATTTGGGGGTTATGGTTGTCGCACAACTCAAAAAAGAAACAATTGAGCACAACCGACTGCGGAACACTCTGATACAAGTGGTAAATAGCTTGTTACTAAATTTGCTTACTCCAGCTGAAGAAACTTGGAAAATATACGCATTCCCGTTTTAAAAGGCGCGGGTCACATGGTATGGGCATAGCATCCGATCCACCAAGTGGTGGATGCCTTCGGTATTAAAAGTTTTTTTTTTTTCAATTTATTAGAAAGAATCCAAAATGTATTCTTTTAAAATTCACATGGATACATTTTATTCCGGAATACGCGACATGTGGTGGAGTAGGTAATCCAAAAATAAGTTTGCAATATAGGTACCCACTGCTAAGGCGAAAAAATCCGAAAGGTTCAATATTGTTAGCGGTTGTTCGTACTCAAAGAAGTTGGTAATTGTGGTGTGCCTGTAGTAGCAAAACACAATGGTTATTGTGAGGATTGTTTTGCATATCCAAAAACAAGTGCGTTCATATATGTTGCAGGACCTATCGCTGAAACGCCACGGTCCCAAAACTGGTTGCATCATAAACCAATTGGTGAAATAGTACTTGCTGTTAAAACGAAACTGGATAATAAACCTCTTAAAGCCTTTTTGAGTTTTCGTCACCTCACGTATCTCTCTTGTATTTCTTGTTGGTAGACATGAGACTCGAACCTTACGTCCGTACTTCACCCACTTATGAATGTGAAATGTATAGCTCAGATCGCGATTCAGATCATCAACTTGAATAGCACGACAGTACCATGTTGGATACCTTCCGGTCTTATCGTGAGTTATAGTTACAGCGCATGGCAACTGGACTCTTTCGCTGCTTACACGAATCACGCAAGAAGTATTTAACTCGAGATGAGGATCTATTGGATTTTGATATATGACGATCTTGTATTGACCCAAGTCTGATACAAATTTCAGTATAACATTGGCTGTGGTCTTTCCAAGCAATATGCCTGCCGTTTGCAAATGGACGATAATATTTTCTTCGCTGGGGTCCACCTCATCCTGATCCGATTTTATGACACGTATTAAATTCATTTTCTTACGGCGTAAGCGTCGTTCGCCCCAGATCAGCAGCAAAATACTGGTCACCGCCAATAGGCAGATAAATATAACGCAAGGCACATTTAAAGGGAGCTGAAAGGCAAAACTGTGCGTTTGTTGTATGGGCAACGGTTTGATAACGTATTCCTTGGCCGAAAAAATGGATAGATGATCATTGTCGCAGTGAGAGGTATTTGGACTCTGTCGTAAGTTTTGCGGATAGCATCCATTTTTGACCCAGTGCGGAACATCACCACGTAAACCCCACACCAAGCACTCCTGGGCGCTGAGCCGAAACGTGTAATGGGCGGATGCAGTGTCGAAGGAGTCTGTTTTATATACCGCTATGTAGGCCATGCCCTCGCCAAAGCAACGATTTTTTAACACAATCAGCCTGCCGTTTCCACCTTTTGGCACATCACAGCTCTTATCATGAAGATTTATCAGGCTGGGCTCTTTGTTCATTGTTATCAGTACCTGAAGTCGGGCTGTGCTGTTAATAAATTTAACCAGCATATTAACCGGACCGTGCAACTTTACTTTGTATATTACCATATTGTTATGAACCTCATCGGACTGTTCGTAGAGAATGACTTTATTCTCTTCATTTCGACCTAAAGATAGTTTGTACCATTGCTTTGAATTCAGTTTTTTACTGCTTTGTGAGTTCCGGCCAAGTATTTTAACAGCCAATACGGCGTTAGTTGGGGCCCATGCTTCTGGCGCCCACCAAAATATATTAGAATCGAAACACCACGTATATAGCAGAAGATCGTTGGTACCCAGCATCCAGCGCTGAGCCTCTACTGATGGAAGAGGTACTCTCATTTTGCAGTATGTGGAATTTGACACATAATTAATAGCGTCATAAACCTCATGCATTTGCAGACCAATGCTCACATTATATGCAAAATAGTCGAAGGGCTCGTCCGGTTGAATGTAACGAACTGATTCCTCACCAATAACTTGCCAAATATAAAAAATTAACTTCATTGCCTTTAGAAACCAGGATATGCGGTCAACGACTGTGCTATCAAAACTTGACCACTCGACAAATCCTTCTATTTCACGCGGAGCGTCAAATTCAAAGAGTGCATAATTCTGTTTTGCTATCTCCGTATTGTCGGTCAAAAAATGTCCAACTATATTCGTTATTAGCTCGCTCAGGCGGTATAAGTGCTCTTCTTTCATATCTAATATTTCGGTATCATTTCTGATAAATTCAAAAGTTTTTGTCACTCTCTTTAAAAGCACTGAAATAACAAAAGCCTCATAGCTATTTATCAACGGTACAAGTGCAACATATATGTTAGCAAGTTCCAGCGTATTCATCATTTCATAGAATCTAAGCGTTTCATCCTCTTCGATTGTCTGAAAGTAGTTAAGCAACTGTGGTACGTTTTCTGGGGTATGTAAAAGGCTCTGCAAGTAACAAAATGCCTGCTGTCTTCTCCCATGTAGAATCGCCGTTTGGAAGAACTCAGGTCCTGGCAGAGGGGCAGTGTTAATCGTAAAGGAAAGTTTCTCAATTATGCAAGAAAATGGGCTGCTGCAGATGCGAATTGTTAAATTATCCGCGCTGTTAAGGTAAATATACGTATACAAAGAATATGATATATCTTCAAAGATGTTTCCTGTTTTTATGTTGTACGAAACTGGCTGGTTATTATTTGAAGTATAATTCTCGCATATAATGAGAAACGGGGTATCGCATTTGAAACCGACTTTTGGATTTATAGTGCAGCTTCCACCACTAGGCGGGTGTAACTTTTCCATTCTGAATTCATTGTAACCATCTCCGTGCGGAGTCTTGACATAAAGTTCTACCTTAAGCTTATCAACCAAATCTTCTGGAATTTTGTAGATAAATCGATGTTTTTTTTGCGTCATCAACTCTCCATTTAGTTTCCATGTGTAAAAAATGGGCGTTCCACAGTCGTGGCAAAGAGCGCGCAAGTGCAGTTTATGGCCCACACCGAAATAATAGCCATGACAGTTTTTAACGCATTCAATCTCTACGCGTATTGGTTTCTTGCTGCTCACTAACCTTATGACTTGCATGGTAGTACTGGTGCGCGACGCCACAATTTGGTTTTTAACTATCAAAATGATTTTGTTATCAATGTTCTTTTCTAAGTTATTTATCGGTATTTTGAGCTTTGGAGAAGTATCTTGGTTGTTAAGAAATTTCTTTCCATTACCGCTCCCATTTTCTAGAATCCAAGTATAAGTCAGCGGCTGAGTGGCATCAGCTCTTACAGCAGGCTCACGACTTTTTGAGCCATCCAGATACACCCATTGACTATTTTCATCAACTTCTTTGTGGAACCCGCCTTCAATTGCAGCAATCACATAAGGTGCCGTCACATTAATATAACACTAAGCAATAACTTAAGTGACACCAACAGATTCAAAGGTTTTGGCATATAGTACTTACTCTTGCAGCTGACCATGGACCACCATTCTCGCTGATCCTAAGCTGCACCGTTAATATTAAATTGGGATAAAATTGAAGCAGATAAGGGTACCACATTGTATATCGCGGTATTTTAAACAAAAGCTGTTCATCGTCGGGCTTGGTATAGTAAGCAACTGCAATTAAAATGATTAAACTTTATATGGCGCAGGATACGACCTGTTGTATTGCTAAAACCATTATTTACAGTTTTCATGTTGGTTGTTTATAGTCCATTGGGTGGATATCTTGCTATTATCAGCAGAGCATCGTTTAAAAATAAGCGCTTGAACGTTAGTAAATCGCTCGACATTTACTATACGTGGATTTAAGTGATATTTGCCTTGTTTAAATCCAAAGTCAGGAATGCAAATTGCTGACATCGGTGCCACTACATGTACCATAAGCGACAGAGTTCGCGATTGGGGTATCCTTCCAAATGACGCAATGGAAACGCTCAACTCATTTGCGCCCAACGTCAAGTGCTTAGCTATAAATACATAATATCGGGCTTTGTTATATGGCAGACTCATATGCCGCCTGATTCTTAGATCCTGAAGAGTTTGCGTTAAGTTGTTTGTATGCTGGTTGCTTACTGTTCTCGCTCTCGGCCGAGTTGAATGTGGCACATTAGCAATCAAATATGTTGGCGTTGATACTGTTATCTCCAAGGTATCAGTGTCTACATTTTCAAAGCTCAGAACAATAGGCTCCGCTATTCCATGCACGGCACGTATATTGTAATAACACATTGGTTTGCTCGCTTCTATGCTCTTGTGATCATATCCACTTCTGTAAGATGGAGAATCACAAATCGTTTGACCTACATAATTAACACAAGACTCCTTGGGCGTGCATATATTTTTGTCTGTATTGCAAAGATTCTTTACTTGCTCACAGTATTCGCCCTCAAAGGCTTCATCATAGCACTTACAGGTTGGCTTTCCCTCAACAATTGTACATTCACCAGCAAAATTGCAATACTCTGGTGAGCAACGGTTCTTCTCCAAACTTCCTAGAGCAACTAAGGCAAACAGTAAGAAACTAAAAAATTCGACTGCTTTAATATGCATGACAGATGACGTTTTGAAAATTTTTAAATATTGAAACGCTTACTTCAGATACTTTTCAATGTATGCGTTTGTAAATTGAAAAGGTTTTGTTTTCTGATATTTTTTTTTTTGTTTAACAATCTTTATTCAGGATCTGTCATGTTTTGACAATGGCTAAATTTTGTGGAGAGATTGACGGTTACGTATACTTAACACTGACGTTAACTATATTTATGACTTGTCAAATCTGAAAGGGAGGTCAAGGGGATGGAATCTTGAGAGCCGTCGGGTCTGATTGTCCAGCAGCTGTTGCGCCAATACATTGCTGTGGCTCTCGAGTTTAATAAGGTATTTCTGGCTATATTTAGTGATTGTTTCTTGTACCGTGGGCATCTTTAGGCCATTATGAATTAAGTTGTTTCTAACAAAGTACGGTGCACCCACAAGTGTGCGCAGAACTTTGTTTTGGAGTTTTCTAGGTATGAAAGTCAAACAATTGTTGTCAAAGGACGCTTTGTTCTTTATTTCTAACATATAATTAGCTTCGATTGCAATAAAAACAAGGATCAGGCAGTGAAATGTTTACGCCTACCACGAATTTCATTACATCTTAAGGGTGTAAAATAATTTCGGTGCGGTAGGATGTGCGTGGCATACAAACTTTTGATGCAGATTTTTCCCACTTTATTTGATGACTAGCTGTTAAAAATAAGTGTGTATAAATGGGTTTCACCTCGAGATGTTCTGATCATGCAAAAAAGTGCAGCTCCTGTATATTGACACTTTGTCCGACGCAGACACTGAATAAGATAACTGCACCGTTTCATATCTTTATCTTTAGAGTGTTATCTTTCCTGCTCAACATTTATGTTCACACATGGAGACAAATCTGCCACGGCTGAAGGGTTTATGAGTGCCAAAGGGCGCAACATCTTGTTGGTGTCTGCCTCCGTGTCTATCGTTGTCAGTTTGTGTGGAAGTAAAAACAAACTTTTTTCAAAACCAAAATTTATCTCAAGCAAATAAAATATATTGATACTCGCCATTAAAGTTCTAAAGTTTGATTTTAAGCTTATTAAAAGCTTTATCTTTTTTTTAAACCTATTTGTAGGCGGTTTTTAACACAAAAAGTGATGCTGGAAATCATTACACAATAATGATATTTTTCTCTCAATTCGCACTTTAATTATCTTCATTTCTCTAAAGTGTTTGAACACAATTAATAATTATGTTTTATAAAATTATGTTGCTTAAAAGCAGTTGGGGAATATCCGACCCAATTATTAACAGTAACGAAACATATAATTTTACTATATTGCGATTGCGTTGCAAATTGAAGCTAACAAAGCTGGGCATTGATATTATATGATCCCTCAGTGACTTATGCCTGCCAGTCGAGTGACTTTATTGTCGCTAAGCGTCGCGAGCAACACGACAACTTGTCACAAAATATAAAACTTTGGCACTCATGGCGCACGCAACGTATGCGTAATACTTATTGCGTAGCGCGCTCTGCGGGTGAACATGAAATTCACTTAAGCATTTAAATCAATATGTTGTGGCTTCTGTTGCTTATATAACAATAATTAAAATAAAAAAAAACAAACTGGCAAAAATAATTGCCAGACACAAAGCACAGTCGAATTAATATTTACAATTAACAATAAAATATTTATCATGTGTTGTGCGCGGTTTTTTAATTTAATCAAACGAGCAGCGCACCAAGGCACACAAGCGTCAGAAGAATTGCCCATTTAATTGCAGCCACAATAAAATTTATGGCCGCATGTCCTGGCATTCTCTGACTGTCCTGCTACTGGGCAACGGCAATGGCGCTCCATTACAAGGCATTCATTCGTTCTTAATGCAGCGCTTTAATTTGCTCCACTGATTTCAGCTGCCAAATTCAAACCATTAATCAGCCTCAAAAAATACTCACAAAAATTGAAATAAAAGATGAGATCGATTCAAAATTTAAACTGTTGTTGAAATTGTTACTGACAAATTTTGTATATGAAAAGACTTTAAGAATCGCACATTTAGAAAAGTATTCAATATACAGTTGAGTTAAGGAAAATAAATTACCCAACCAAAATCAAGATTGAGAATTTTAATATATAAACTCCAAAAATTCACCAACAAAATTTTAAGTAGAAATTCAGAAATAACTGCTTTACAAATAAAGTGGCATGTTGTGTGAATTTGGGTGCGGATTCTAAAAAGATGGGGAAATCACGCCTTTCACACATCTCATGGCACATTCGGCGTCGACCTTTTCCCCAGCCATACATATTACATTTAATTTATTTAAAGCTCGCATTTTTGTACTTTGACGCCGTTGACAGTAAAGAAAAAACCCGCATAACAATAAAACAAAATAAAAAGCGAAATCACTGAAGCTGTAAAAAAAAGAGGCATCGGAAAACGGATATGGTAACTGTTTTGTTTGGTGATCCGTTCTCGCTGCCTCTATTTATGTGTTGGTGCTTGAGTGTGTGTATTGTAAGCGTATTTGCATAAAAATGCCGCATACGACGTGTTGTCAGCGGCACCAAAAGCGGCTTTCAATTTTTCATACCCTCCGGACAGCATTCAAGGTTGGCCCCTCTATTTTTGAGAGTCTGTTGAACAATTTGCTTTTATTGTGTATTTTTTTTGAATAATTATGAAAGTTTGTATGCAACAATGCAATAATGCGAGTTTATTCATAATAGTGGAAATCATTGCCACACACATGAGTTCTGCACTGTCACACAAAAGTTTCATTTTTCCCACTCTCGTTTCCCTTTCCCACTATGTGCATGTCCCGTTGTCTGTGTGCATTTGCATTGTTTGGCATTACACAAATGGATATTAATAGTTGGGAACAGCTCTGGCAATTTTTTACTGAATACACTGCCACTGTATGCCTGAATGATGATGATGATGTACTCATTGTTACCAACTGGGTTTATTTTCAATTAATCATGCTGGGTTCTGGGTGGCAGCAGCAAATTTCAAGGTTGCCGCACAGACAAAAGCGATGCGCAGCACTCGAATATGCATGACGCATTAATAAATGAATGCATGATTGAATGCACAAATGAATGCCGCATAGTTTTGCTCAAATAGTTGCCAAAAGCGCTTACGTTTGGAGTGTTTGGTGCTCGTAGGACGGATTGGAGTGGGTTAAGTATTAATTGCCATTTGGCAATTCTGCAACATGGCCATATTTCTTTGCTGTCAACTCTATTGTCTCATACTCCTCGTAGTAAAGCAGCCGAAGGCCTGGCTGGCCAATGGCTCATTCCCTCACCGTAATATTGGCAAGCCAACATAATAAACATAAATCAAGAAATTCTATTGTGCCAGCGTTATGCTATGGCTATTGAGCACTGTTGCCTATGCCTTCTGTTCTCTCAGTGCTCTCCCTTTAAGCCCATTCTCTCTTTGTACCTTTTTGCTTCTTGTGCAATTTATCTTTAGCAATCTCAATGCTTTCACTGCCTGCTTGGCTGTGCTACACATGCGTATCACGAGTCGTCATCGCTTTTATTGTTGTTGCTTGCCACAATGTGTTGTGTGCGCGTGTGTGTGTGTGAAAGCGAAAGCGAAAGTACGGCAAAGTCTCTTACTTGACAGAGGGCCATAAATAAAGCCAGCATGTTGTATAGCCCCGAAGAAAGCCTTCCTGTTTAGCAATGACGCGCCATTCGGTGGGCGCCACAGGCGTGTCCCTACGTCATCTGCTTCCTGATTTTAGTCACAGTCATTGAGTTTTGCATGTGGCAACCAAGTTTTGGTAAGCAACTGTCACCACTATAAAGAACATTAAAGAAATTATTCTGGTAAGCAACTGTCAGAACTATAAAGAATATGAAAGAAATTATTCCATCTTCGAATAAGTATAACAAATAATATATTATCAAACAAAGTTCATTTATTATGCTTATACATGACGTACAACAACAAAAACATTTTTTATTGAACAACATTTATACATTTCGATTCAGTTTAGACTTTCCAAAATCAATCTTGTTTTAATAAATACAAAAATGTTTCAATTATGAAAAGCTAAACTTTGATGTGTTTAATATTTATATCATCATTGGTTATTACACACGCGCTAAGAATTTACAAACTCAACTTAAGCACCAGGACACGTGTTCGTTATTAATATTGTTGTTTATTTGATATAAATCTTTTGACCGAGCACCTCATCAGTGGAACCAAAGCCGACAGCCGGCTGATGTTCATCGTCAAAAATGAATCAGGCGGCAGAAAGGCAAAGGGTAAGAGGAAGACAGTACAGCACACTGTGCTAATTTGTTTCTGCACTTGTTGTTGTTATGCTATTGTTTTGTATTTTTTGTTTTTGTGTCACGGTCAGCTGGCAAAAAGCAAAGGACAGGCGAGCGTAAGAGCCACAGAATGCAGACGGCATGTCAATCCAGCTAACGCGATGGCCAAAAGAAACGGTCCACAAACAAAAAACACACACTGTGAATGTCTTCATTTGGCAGTGACACACACACACACACACACACGCTCAGATAAAGAAGGAAGCTTGGGAAGCGAGCGTATGGTGCACAAAAAAGGAGGTTCAGAGGGGCTGGAATTGTTCGGGGCCCGTTGATTTTATGCTATGAAAACAAAATTAATGTCAGCTGACAGCCCTAGCCCATAACCCTCTCACCACTTGACAGCCAGCGTGTAACAGCTTTCTTTCATCAAAGCGAATTTAGTTCTTCACATTTTTTTGTTGTTTATTTTTTGTTGCTCGACCTTGTTAATGACAAACAATATGCATAGTTTTTTACAACTGCCACTGCTGCTGCTGTTTCATCTGCCATTTTGTCGCACAATATGGCCGCGCCGAGAGGCACAGCGCACATTCACAACATCAGTCGGCCAGCAAACAGCAGGCGCGCCAGAAAGTTTCTACCCAACCCAACCCCCACACTGTCTCTCATTTAATGGCGAGCAATAAAAAACGAAGCCGAACGCCTGCACAGGCGGCGGTGGCAAACTCTGGCAACAGCAGCTACGTAAATAGGAAAACATTATAAACAAAATACTACGTCCGAGAACGAGTCCGAGAAATGCGTCTAAGGGCAACGAGGATGAGGCTGTTGTTTGCTATAGCCTCATTGCCTAGTTTGCGCAGCCAAAAACGGAAATGTCAACAAGAGCAAAAGAAGAAGTAGAATCTTTAGAAGGGCAGGCAGTCCTTTGCAACTTGATAAACATTTACTTTTTTTTCTTCTTCTTCTTTTATGGCACACACATTATGCAAAATTTGCGTTGCGAGATTTTATTGGCGTAACAAAAACGTTTTTAATACGCAATGGTCTGGAACCGTCGTGATAAGCTTGAATTATATATAGTATGTATATACATGCACCTTTCTTTCTCTCATCCTCTCTTGCGCTCACTCTCTCGTGTCTCTTTCTTTTATAGGCCCTTGTTTGTTGGGTGTGTGCACTAGTTGGTGTTGGTAAATTTATTGTTAAATGTGGGTCAGTCGTAGGCTGTTGATTGAGTTCTGCTGCTGTTGCTTTGGCACTGACCGCATTTTACTTTGAGGAAACAAAGCTGCTGTGCAGAGGTTTGGAAAGAAAGCTGAGAAAAATAAGTAGAAAATTTTGAACATGCCCAAGCATCTTGTCTTTGTGTGTCTATCTGCTAAGCACGTGTTTTAGCTTTGTTTGCATTTGTAAGGGAAATCGGAAAATTAACTTCGCAAAGTGTGGTGAGTTGAACATTTTGTTGGCTTTAACAGTAGTTAGCTTTTGAAATGTTATTTAAGGCCTATAAATATTGCTGCTCTCAAACAAACAATTAATTTTTACCTAGAACTTAGTGCCACATTTCCACTTATCAGACTTGGTGCAAGAACTAACCAAAGCAAATCAATTTGTTCAAACGGTGTCGAGAATCGACTTTTAAATGGAAATACGTGCAAAAATAGCTGAGATAAATACAAAAATAAAACCTTTATGAGTTTCAGCTCGTGCTCACAAACCAGACATTTGTGCACTTATAGCACTTGTTTGGCGCACAAGGATAAGCTGCAACAAGGATACCTTTGCAGCCAATTTACAATTGCAAATTCTTCATACACACATACACACACACAGACACACTGAGAAAACCCATCTGAGCAAACAATGAACGCAATTAAATAGTGCATAGAAACGTTTCTCGTTTTTGTTGTTGCTGCTGCGTTTTGCCTTTACCGTAATTTCATTGCATTCAATTACATTTTGT
This sequence comes from Scaptomyza montana, assembly GCA_018904305.1. NCBI lineage: Eukaryota > Metazoa > Arthropoda > Insecta > Diptera > Drosophilidae > Scaptomyza > Scaptomyza montana. Next base: position 1,659,482 of record JAEIGR010000001.1, read on the forward strand.
GCAACAATAAAATCCTTGAACTGCTGCTTTTACTGGTTTTGTGCTACTCTGTGGGCTGTGTGCAGCACTTTGGCTGACCCACTTGAGAAATTGTTGGGAGGCCCAGCACTTGAAAATGAGTCTCCAAGGAGCGCGAATGGCGTCACGAGTCCTTGTTTGCTGCCGCAACTGTGTGTGTGTCCTTCATCTGCTTCTGCTTCTTCTTCGCCTTTTTATAATAATTGCAAGCGAAACCACCGAAAAAAAGAAATACTTACATGTACCTATATAAATGCGACCCTTAACAACAATATTTTAGGGCAACACAATTTTTGCCTTTTGTACTTTTGGAACAGCGGGTGGCAATTTGATAAACGTGGGAGTGCCACGCAGAGGCGTTTTTGTGCCACATAGTAATTATGTAAGTGGGAAAATTTAATGTGGCTGAGAGTTTCAATGGCTTTCTGCCTCTACACACAAAATGTTTGTGCTGCATTTCTTGTATGGCTTTATTATTGTTATTATTATTGCGATTGTTTTAGGGTCAAGGGTACACAAAGAAAATTTAATAAAAAGCCATGAAAAATGTGTTCTCAAAATGTTTATTAAAATTCATTAATTGAAATAAATATCAAATGGCAAAACACTGATATATAGCAAAGCTGAAAATAATACATAAATTAAACTTTAATTATAGAATTATCAATTACAAAATTATAAGCCAGAAAAAAAATATTTTGTTATCCTTATTTCTATTCTTTAAAATGCAATGCAAACAAACAATTTGATATTTGTAGAGCATCAATAAGACTTTAATACATGCCTCTAAAAATAAAACTCAAGCAGTACCATCAAAAGTCCACATCTATTTTCCGACTCCTGTGCCGCTTCATTAGTTCAGGATGTGTTTGGGCCTGATAGTGTGGTCAGTGCGTGCGAGCATCTGCTGATAACAAGCGAGAGAGCCAGATAACGTGTCTTTTGTATGCGTGTCTATGTGAGCTTTACCAAGCGCCTGGGGGCAACACCAGAAAAACCCGGAGCCACCAACAGATCCGCACCGACATAGAAAGACCGCACCGCACAGCAGGCGTTCGTGGGTTAGCACATGTAAAATGCCAAAAACTTTGAAATAGAGCCAATGGGCGTTTGAAATCAGCTTGAAAAATGAAAGCTAGCACAAGCAAACGATGAGCAAAATAACAACACACACACACACAGGACAAACATACACACACACACGATTAATCTCGAGAATTTTATAGCAAAAATTTTGACAGGCCGAACGACATGGCAATTGCTTTGGGACAACAACAGGAAACAGGTAGTAAAAAAAAGACAAACCAAAAAAAAAAGAAGGAAGAAGTTAAGACGTTACGGCAACGAATAGATCGTAAGCCATAACAAATGCTGAGCCATGCGTCACTCATACGCCAAGTGTGGCACAGGTGTGGCAGGTGTAACAAGCTCCTGCCGTGCGGCTTGTCCTGTGTAAATCAGTATGTACGTGTGTGTGTGTGTGTGGATTTGAAAACGAATGTCCTCTAGCCAAAATGACGTGAATGGAAGTGTGAGTGCTGCAAAGGAAAATTCAATAAAAACAAATTGATTGCTCTGAAAGATTTGCGCCGAACTAAAAAGGTAAACAGCAGCTACAGCAGGGCATGGAATTGTGTGTTTGTGTGTTTATCATCAGCTCTATGCTAAGTGATGCCCAAAGGTTGTCAGCGGGTGGGACATATAACCACAAGCACAGTCAAAAGCCAAGCACGTACACAGGCTCCACAGATCAATAGCTGCCAGACTGGAAGGCAAATGAGCAGATGATGTGGCGCTCTTGTTAGCTGCTGCCAGGATTAATGTCATGTGAGTGCGCCAATATGGCAGCTAGAAATCGACATGCGAGATCCTGCCTGAACGCACACTCAAACTCACGGCATCCTGAAGTGAAAGAAGTCCTGCATGCGTGATTCCGTTTTGTGGGTCAACATCTACTTTTGGCTGATTGCGTGAGTTTATGTTTTGACCTCTCATTCGAGACAACTTTGGGCCCTTGGCTTGTGGTCAGCTTGTTGAATTTGGCGCGTTCGCATAAAACACATTAAAACCGTTTTTATGGACTACATTAAAGTCAATTCCGTTACGATTCCGTTAGCCGTTGTGCGCCTCTTGAACTCAAAAGGTGCACAAATTGTTTTGCCAGTAAATTAAAGAATCATGTTTGTGACAGACAAGGTTGCTGTTCATTTTGCTGTACCCCGATCTAATTTTTGTATTTAAAATTTAACGATTGTTTTTTAAGATTAAGTGTACGAAACTGAGAGGTACTTGATTATATATCTTTTATATCGTTGAAGTTGTTAAAGATTTAAATTATGTAATTTAATTTTTTATTAGAGTGTCAAATAAAACTTAGTGTGAACACAATGTGATGCATCCGATTGCCTTATTTTCAAAAGAAATTTTACTTCTTGTAAATATTGCAAGCTTCTTAACAATAAATTGTCCGGCTGCAAAGAGGCGAACAAATTTTGTGTCGTTTACATAGTCTTCCAATCGTTATGCTATATTCTGATTTTCCTGTTTTTCTTTCTTTGTAATATATTTTTTTCTATTTTGTTGCTGGCAGCTTAACGCTTCAGGCTTTCTATCCAATTCTCGACATTTGCTGTAGCGATAAGCTTGCTACGAGCTTTCGCCCAACGTCCCAGCGTCCTTGGCACGATTCCAAATCCTGAACAGCATTGCTAGGCCACACAATTAGAAATCCCTACGACACTTTAACCCAAAATAAACCCCATTCTTACAGACACACTAACACGTACATATACGTACAAAAGAGACAGCCGATAGCACAGTTAAAGCCCAGGCAAACATTATTTAAATGTGCCCAAAAATATGCTGCAAAAAATCAAAAATAAAAAAGATATACCCAAAAAAATAAGAGAAAACAGGCGCAAATTGGACATAACCAAAATCAAATAAATGGCAATTTAATATACATAGCATTTTATTTTTCCTGTACTTTTGTTGCTCTTATTTCAGTTGTTGTTCTTAATGTTGTTGTTTTCAGTTGTTACTCGGCTCAAATTTTTATTGAAACAACATAAGTTTGCTGCTCGACGTGTGCTCGGCGTTGTTTATTTGAATAAAGCATATACATACAAAAAAATAAAAAATAAAAACAAAGCCTTTAAAACAAAAATATACATTCGCACACCCACACAGGCATAAAAATAAAACAATTCTGCTGGATTTGGCAGCTCATACGAAATGGGGTCTTCCTGAATAACACAAAATTAAATAAAATGAAACACAAATGCGCAAAAATTTGTTGCCACGAGTGTTTTGTGCATATGTGTTTGTTCGTTGGCTAGTTGAATTTTTTTATACTGTGTTTGGAAATTATTAAGTGCATATTGGCTTTGTGGAATGTGGCCTTCCTACTAAAAGCTAATGTAATTTTTTTTTTTTTCAAAACATAAATCCAAGCGCAAAATAATAAACATTGTTTTCTACTGCAATTATCGCGTAAATACTTTTAACTCAAACTTTTAGCAAGCAACAGAGCATTTTAAAGTTTTGTAACTCTACTGCAGTGCACAGGCAACCTTTTGTTTCCTTATTTGCTTTGTAGGCGCGTAAAATGTTATCGCTAAGCTGAACGCAAATGAAATAAAAAATCTGAATGGATATGATCGTCAATGTGATTGCAGCGAACTGTAACTAAAATAACAACAGAAACGCACACAAATTCCGTGGCAATGTTCTGTAACATATTTGTAAAGCATACTTATGAGCGCCAGTATGGCAAGCAGGCAATTTGGTTTATTTAATTTTGGTCAGTCGTAAATTGGAGCAATTATTGCTAATACGCACAGACAAAATGCAAACACATCACCCCTTGACTGACCTTTCACCTAACACAATCATTTAAAATCAAGCAAGAGGCGCAACGATGCGTTTCGAAGCCACCATAGCTGCGGGCTGTTAAGCAATTGGCTGACCCGTACCCTTAGTCTGCTTACATAAACACATTGACATGCAGACACAGATAGAAACAAACAAACAAACACCCACACAAACACACACTAACACACAGTAACACCTGCAGACGTAATGACAGCAAACCGTTGAAGTTGCATTTCCGTTACTTCAAAGTTGCTGCAAACTTGTCATCTGCGCGTTGGCCCGCTTGCAAACCAATGTTTATAAGGCTGGCAAGTGGTAATGCAAATGATGTCTAATTAATTGCGAATTAGCAAACGTTTCTTGTGCTGCTCGCTGGAGTTGTTGAAGTTGTTCGAGCGTTGTGTTAAGTTTTTGAGCAGTTCATGAGTTAAGCGACACTAATTAGTTTTGACTCAAAAGTGCTGCTGCGGCTTCTACTCTTGTTGATGTTGCTGGTTGCTATCATGGCAATATTCATTTCAATGAAATTTTTCATATTAAAACTTCTGCAACGAATTAAAGTTAAAGTTAAAAGTAAACATTGAAAGGAAATCTTTCAAATATTACTCTAATAGGAATTCCGTTAAAATAATCCCGGTGAAAACTTTAAGATGAAAATCGGAAGCTAAGCTCACTCACAAACTTTTCCACACTCATGCTTCTTACATAGAAAATAAATGATTATATATAAAAGCAACACACATTTGATGTAATTAAGCATTAATATTTACACTTTTACCACAAAAGCAATTAAATAAAATTGGTGTTCCTAACGTCTTGTTTCTTAAGGTCATTATTTCCTCGCTCATTTGTTACTTTACCAACAGCTATAAATCTATTAAATAAGAACAGCTATAAATACGCTGCTGTCTTTCGCTCACTGCCGCTGCCGCTTGTAAAACATTGAAGCACAGCTGTCAGAGCTGCTGCCAAAACAAATATAACTCAATATGAGCTCAGCCTTAGCTGAGCATAAAGTCATAAAAACAACTATAACTAACTACAACAAAGGATATACAAAAGTATACATATGCATATATGGTATATTGGGCAACGCGCCTAAAATGCGACATGCGTACAGAAAACGGGCCATGGCCAAAAATAATAACGCACATCGATATCGACATAAAATATTTGCGCTTCAATGTGAACAATAATTTTGAAAATTTATTGCACAACTTGTGCATATCGCAATGAAATTTTACGCACTACTTGCTGCAACCCGAAAACTTTCGCAATAAGCCTGCCAACTCGAGTAAAACAAAGTAAAGGGGCCCAAAAACCAAACAGTGGGTCACATTTTATGATACACCCAACTCGTTTGGCGACTCTCAGCAGCACTAAACCGCAACAGAGTTATGTCATTTGTGTGTGCTTAAGGACTCACCTCCTAACCCGAAACACATGAAACGAGGTCGAGCTGCTTAAATGCGCATACTTTTCACTGATTTTATTTATGTGTCTCATTTTATTTGGGATGCCCCATTTAATTTTATGAAACTAATAAACGCTCTTGCGCATATTTTAATTAAGACACATTTTGCAATCGAACGTGTTTGCGTTTCATCCACAAATAACTATCATTTTAGAACGGATGAATACATTGAAAATATATGATATTATTAAATATACATATAGCATTAATCATGTCAAGTTTCAACAAAAATTGTTTAAAAATATTTATTTTAATGCCATTTTTACATAAAAAGGTAAAAGTAGAAAATATTGTACTGTCTACAAATAATTTTTACAAATTTGTTGTTGATGTGCTTCATTATTATTTCCTTTAATTTTTCCGAAAATAAAGAAAAATATATAGCGAATGTTCAATAAAATAAGAAGTTTGAAATTTAGATTTCCTCAAAAACTTCTTTGCATAAGAAAAATGTTTGACCAAATCTTGTTTTCTACATCAAAGTTGGTTCTGGCTTATTATTTTGTTATTTTAAATACTATCTTAATTGTTTCGGTTGGATATGTCTATTTTTTCATAACTTCCACGCCTATTGTCGTAAAGATCTGGTCGAAATGATGTGCAAAGCAAAGAAAAAAAACATTTCATGTTATGAGCGCTTAATAAAGCCGCAGGCATTTGAAGTTGCCAGCCGCATAAAGTCACACGCCCACTGCTGACTATTAGGCAGTGGCAGCTGTCAGGTTTATTAGCCAATTTAAGAAACAGACTGCCACAAACTCTAACTCAAATCACGCCCCAAAAAGTGATGCGGGGTCTGTTTGAAATGTGCTGCGATGAATACTGGCGGCGCTTTTTCCAAAGCTGACATTCGCTTAATGACTTTACCACCAACCACACACACGCCAGAAGAAAGAGAAAGAGAGAAGAAGATAGAGCTTGTGATAAACACGCCCACAAAAGTGCAACTATTTGAGGAAAGCCAGAAGAAAAGCTAGTTTCTCGATTCGGGTTGTGCAGTTAAAAGCGTGACAAGTGCCGTTAAAATGTGTTTGACTTTGGTTTTAGTTTTCTGCTTTTGTATCTGTCTAGAAGCACATTAATTATACGACTCGTTGACCGCGCTATTAGTGTTGCAAAATGTACAAAACTTTTTCATACTTAACGCTTACTTTATATGCTTTCTGCATAGATATCCAAGCACTAAGACTTGTTCTGATTTGAGGTTCGCATTAAGTTTAAAGTTGGGTGTTCATTTGTGGTTGCTGTGCTTAGCTACATTAAATATTTTTTGTTTTGTATATCTTTTATATGCAGATTTTATGCTATGTAGACCACAATTGATAAGCAGGTTATTCTGCTTCTACTTTGATTTCCAGCTTTCAAATTAAATTAATTCAACCTATCAGAAACAAAACCGCAAAACTTGTCAGCTGCACTTTACTAGTCGCTGCTGCCAGCAGTTACACTTACAGTTGCAGTTGCAGTTGCCAAATGCCAATTAGTCGGTCAACTGATAAGCCATGCGGCTGCAGCCACATATCATGCATGCCTGGCATTTCAACTATCTATTCCCTCCGCCCCCCCACACCACCTTTTCTTATTCTTCTCAAAGTATTCAGATATACAAAATAACAAAGGACTTTCTGCCAAGGATATTTGCATTAGATAATACAAGATTTCAAAACCACAGCTGCTAAGGCTTTCGGGCTGCTTCCTGCGGTTTGCTATCGTCTTTTGTTCAGCTCTTGAAATTCTACGCACTTGCTGATTATTAAGTGTGCACATACACTTTGATTGTACTCTGACTCGGTTGGAATTTGAATTCTGACAGAAAATTTGTTAAAAGCATATCTTGCTCTAGCTGCTTTCTTTAAAACAATTTAGGGCCAATTTCTCAATGTCCAGTTTGCTTAACTAACACAAGTTTAGTTTCTTAATGTCAGTTTATTTTTTATTTTATTTTTCTTTGAGCGACTAAAGCTCAATTGAAAATTCTTTGTTCTTATAATATGTATATTAAACTTCTGGGTACAAGAAAATCTAAGCAAAACGAAAATTTTGACTTTTATGTTGGCTGTCAATAATTTAAAAATATGATTATGATTTAAATTGAAGCGTATCTACATACAGTGTTCGACATTGCTGTGAATATTTTCATTTCATTTATTTACGCGCAATGACAACAGTGTAAATATGTACACATGGCTGTGAGCAGATATATGTATGTGTTTGCGATGCTTATGCTGCTGACTAAATATTTGTTTTACTTAGTGCCACAAAAGAAAGCTTTTTGCACTTGGGACCGCACAGACACTTGGTAATTCCATTATATAGATATACGTTATATCATTTATTATTATTATTGAATAATTCAATAAGCACAAGATGTCGTGAGTCTAGAAAGTATGTGGGTCTGTATCTGTGTACATTTCTCTTTACATATTAATACCTATGTGTGCTGAAGCAGCTAAATTTATAATACATTGTGGTCCTGCCTCTGCTGCTATTCAAGTTGCGGCTAATGAGGCCACTCGCTTGTGGTGAGTGCCTGCCTTTGTTCACACGTGCCACATACCTGAACTTGCAGCTGCCACTGTAACTGCTAACCGCTGGGGCATTGCTTATGCAGCTCTTGGCTCGGACCTCGGCTCGGTTGGCTTTGAAAAGATTCGTTTCCATTAGACTGCAGCTTTTTCGACTTTAACCAAACACCGGTTGCAGTTCCTTCCATATATCCATTGTAATTATTCATGCCTGGATATGCTCTTAAGTATTTATGAACTGAATCACAGACACACACACCCACGCACACGCACATATGTGCATGTATGTTAACATAATTGAATATTTAATTTGCGTGTAAATGTGTGTGTGCCTAAGCCCTTGTGTGTATAAGAAAGTGTAACTTATTGCTGACTTTGTTATCGCAATTTCCATATAATCACAGCTGCCCGTATTTATTTTCATTGCATTTGTGTGATTCGCAATGCTGCAGTTAATTAACATCATTTTAAGCGTAACTAATAAGCTTAGTTAACTCGTTATATCTGGCAATTGGTTAAAACTTGCACAAAAGTAAATATTTCATATCCATTTATCTATTTAACTTACTGCGTATAATAAAAGTTATACCAAGTGCAATTGACTGGCATCAATATGTCATGATAGATCCAAAAGCAGCTTAAAAACTTTTACTTTTGCTCAACTTGCCTCGTTGGTGCTCGCAGAAAATAAATAACTAAAAAAAAACTGAGATGACTTCAAAAGAGACGTTAATAGTTGCAAGAAAAAAATTAATAGTTGAACGCAAATCAAATGAGACGTTAATAAAAGATGAAAAATTATTTGAAAAAATAAATACAAAATAAAAAAGATGAGTCTTGCTTTTATTTAGAATTATGGATTAACTTAATGAAAACTGCAAGCACATAAAAACCTTTCAAGTTGGCACAAGCAAGAAGATGGCCAAAAATAAAAAGGGTTCCCAAAATGAAGGCCAAGTTATACAAAATTCTTTAAGCCAGTGTCCGATTCATAACACATGTAATGGTTTCACCGCATTTTTCCATTTATTTTTATTTATTTTTTGAGCACGCTGGGGACGCATACATAATTTTCAGCTGCAATCCCAAGAAGAATTCAAAGGCAAGCCCAAAAAGTGTTAAATATTTATGTACTTATGCATATTTATGTATGTGATTATGTATATGTATGATTGCAGATATGTTAAGATGTGACATGTATTAAAGTTTAAATGCTGATTCAAATGCACAGCGACAAGGGCTTCAGTAAGTTTATCAAATGGCTAAGTGGGTCCGACAAATTCACTGCAGCAGTTCTTGTTGTCGGTCAGGTACATATTTTGTTGTCGTCGTGCGTGCTTCACATGCAAATGCTATTAGGCTACAACTAGCCAAAGGCGAACCGGCGCCTTAATTATGCTGCAAACTTGACTCAATGCTAAATTCTGCCATTGCTGCTGTTACAGGTCTAATGACCATTCGGTGTGTCATTTATAAACGTGTGCTTGTCTCACAATTAGCAAAAGTTGCTGCAGGTATTTTATGCACTAGTTGGCAACGTTAACGACAACAGCAAAACTGACCCTCTTCTCCACTTGTCGCTCTCTCTCTTCTTTGTCTCTATCTTTCTTTCATAAGTCTTCATCCCCTACTGCTTGGCACATAATGAAACTTGATTTAGCTGACAGCAAAGAGTCACGTACAATGGTGCGTATTAGTAATCTAGTGCTAACTTTGCTAACAGGCACTTGAGTATGCCACATCATCTAAAAACAAAACAAAACAATATAAGTAAATAAATGCTAAAGAAAATATTTAAAGGTATATGTGGAAATACTAATAATAAAAATGATTACAAAAAATGCATTCAAAATTTTAATTCAGAGCTATAGTGATAATAAACAGTCTATTACTAAAGTTGGTATACCAATAAACAATTTATATAAAATAAAATACATATATTAAACAAATTAAATAAACTTTCTAATAGAATTTACTATATTCCTGAGTTCTTTACTCAGTATTATATTCTGTTAAATGAACAAAATTACCTGCAAAGCAAACTTAGCCATAAACTTAATTCTTAGACCAGCCTTTGCTAATCGTTACCTTCATATCTATTTCCTGGTGGGCCACACAAATTATATTGGCTTTGTTAAAGCTGGTCATAAAATCTTTAACCGCCGGTACTGAGCTTATGAACGAGCAGGATGTTTCATTCATTCTGTTTATATATTTTGCTGCGAATGTTTCTCAGTTGCTCTGTCACATGAATTAAATCCACATGGATGCGTAAGTGGTTGTAGCTGTCGCCAACTGTTTTTGTTGTTGCTGTTGTTGTTGTTGTTGTCTGCCGTAATTGCTACACGGTTTGCGAGCTAATAGAATTAGAACATAAACAGCTTTATTGTCTGAAATGCGCACACAGACTCATAACAAAGCGTTTTTATGACAGCTCAGCGGATTGGTCGTCATGAAAAGCGACGCTTTTGCGAATGTCCGCTATTTAACTGCACAATTATTTTGCATGTGTGTGTGGTTGTGGTTGTGCTGCTTAAGCGCTGACCGCATCATAGAAAACACAGAACATTCACACAAAATTATGGCCCCTTTTGACGCAGTGCAAGTGCTGCCCATTTTGTTGAAAAGTGAGCAGAATAGCCGCTATTTACGTCGTATTTTTTATCGTAATTTTTTTTTTACCATTGGATGTGTTCTCGCATTTGCTGCAAATCAGTTGAAAACACTCGGTTGACTTTCTATACTGTTCTCAACGCTTTCTTTGAATATGAAAAATGAGAAAAATTTTAACTTGCCTTAAAAGTTTTACTGTATAGAAAAACCGTTGGCAGTATAAATTTTTTAAATTAAAACAGGCCATAAAAAATTTTATAATATTGTTAAAAATTACTCAAGGCTTGCACCACAAAAATACACAGTAATTCATTAAAATTGTGAAATGTACATTTACTTTATGAGTATGCTATAAAAAGCAAACATAAATATGCACAACAATCCCAAATATGGACAAAACTGTACTATAAAAATATTACAACTGTGTTTTCATCACATACTTTATTTAAGTGTGCCAAGCATACAAAACTTTTTTACATGACCGTTGTTGAAATCACAATTGTATAACCTGCAATTGACACAAATAAAAAAAAAAAAATTAAACAAGAAATTTAAACAACGTAAATTGCTATGTTGAGGATGTCGTGAGTCTTTTGGGAGCACTTGGTTATGTAACCCACGTAAATAGCATTACGAAAATTAAGAAAAGCTAAATTAAAACCTGCCAAAAAGAAAGAAACACTAATAAACGGAAAAATCCAAGCAGCATCAACAAAGTAACATCGACTAAAAAGAAAGAAAGAAGAAAAAAAAGTAAATAGGACTAGAACAAATTGCTCTTTCTGTCCACATAGTAACAGCCTGGCAAGTCTGTCGCCTCAGGGAATTAAACGCTCGACACTGGTAAGAGGAAGGCACAGGGAAAGAAGAAGGCGTATAATTATCGTGCAAACTGCAAGCAATATAACAAAAATGTGAGCAAACAATAAAGCATTTTCCCCATACCAGGTGGCTGGCAGTTTAACTTTAAATTAACACAAGTTTGCCAGCTGTGCAGAAATATATTGCACTCTGCTACCAGAGTTGAGCTTTGAGTATCAAATGGTAATATGTTACAGACCCCTGCACATTTAGCTTGGTGTTAGCTTATCATAAATACAGAATGCTTATGATAATATTCACAAAACCCCAAACCACAAGAGTAAAGCTCTTCAAAATAAATCACGAAATATAACCAATTCTCCATATGATTTGTTTATAATTTAACCGTCAGAGCTAACCATACAAAAATATTAAACATAACATTTTGTGGCACAGTGTAGTACTTCAACAGAGTTATACACATCTGTATCTGGAGCGTGAAAAATCACCGACACTTGTTAGCCAGTGGCAGCAGCTGTAGCATGCGGCAGGAGCTGTTGTCGTTGTTGGATAAGCCCGAGGGCAAAGTCAACGCATTTCAGCCCACAAATTGAGCCACGTTTTGGTGGTGTAGCTGGAACTGATGAATGGCAACTGCACTAACAAGATTCGACATTTGAACGAGAGTAATCCATCAGCGAGTGGGCGCGTATCAAAATGGATAAAGAAATGTGTGTGTTTTTTTTTTTTTGCCATCAGTTTTATATCCATAGCAGCAGTAACTAGCTGACTTTGCATACCCTACGCATATAAAATAAAAGCAAACATTTCTGATTTATATATTTAAAGTATAGCGTTTTATTAAGTAAAGGAATGAACAAAAAAAAAAAAAAATCATATTTTACTATTCCATTATTTGGGTAACTTTTATATAATTTCCGGTGACGATATATTCAGCTAAGAAAGCTTTACACAGCAACTAACTGTCCATCAACTTCAACGAATAAAAATTGTCTTGCGTTTTTTTTAATCGCATTTAATGTGTGGCATTTGTGTTTGCAACGCGGCTGTGCGGATGTGTTTCATTTTTCACAATGGAATGAAAGTTCAATTATTTGATTTGACAGGCGATGCCAAGAGGCAGCAGGCACAGCAGGCAGTTGGCAGTTGGGCAAGTTGTGGGCGTAGTGCTTACCCACATTTGTTAAAACAAACAACTGTCAGAGCATATTTATACGGAACAAGACGTTGACTGCACAATTGAAGTGTAATTTATTACCTTTCCCTTGTGAAATGAGTTCGTTTCAATTTTGTCGGCTGAGCTAAACGAAAGATAAAGCTCTCAAGTGCCGAGGATGAAAATCGATTTGTAAAAAAAAATTGTAAAATTTTCTCTTGAGTTAAGAAAATAAATGTATGAATCTTTTTAACTTGATCTTTAGTTGTAAAGGAATTGGCTTATTCAATTTGATCAATAATTTTCGTAGCGTTTTTTGCCCGTTACTAAAGGAGTCCCTAATTCCTATTTTGAAGGCTGTGACAACATCGAAATTAATTAACATTCTATTAATCTTTGCCTAGACACTTAGAGAACACATTAACGCGAAATAATTAAGCCGAACCTAAGATGTGATTATTTTTGTGTATCCATTGTTGTTTTGTGCACACAAATGTAGCATTCAAATGAGCTTGATGGCTTTGGTTTTGGTAAGCGATGGCGATAAACCCTATAAACAACATACTCAGCTAGCTCAAATGTAATCTATAATCCCCCGACAATACGCATAAAGGGCATACACACACACACACACACATCAATCTCAAAGCCATCCAGGCAAAACCGCACATTGAAACCACTTTTTACTGGATGTATATGGAGGGACTTTGATGCTCCTCTTACAGTTAACAGCACATTTTAATGAGTTCTCGTATTTGCTGGCTATGCAGGCGATAGTAGTATAAGGCTACACCCATATGGCCCAACTGTGGGTTCTCTTCCCATAGTTTGATTTTGTTTGGCATTCGAGTTGTTGTTCGTTTGGATTTTGGCATTGTTGTAGTTTTTGCAGCTGTTGTTTGTTGTTGTAGTGTGGTTTTTTGGGGACTTTTTCGATTTTGTTTGTTTTGTGGGCGATAAGCGGTCGTAGTTGTTCCCATTGTTGCCAAACATGCGAAAAATAAACATATAGACCTAATAAAAACAACTCTGGAATTAATTGGCAGTTAAATGGACTGAAATAATGGCTCAATGCAAAGACAAATTACAAAATTAAAAGATAGAACAACAGAAAAGAACACATGCACCTAAATTCAAGTGTAAAGAATAACAAGCAATAAGATTGGCAAACCAATCAATTATTGAACAATGTTTCTTCGTTCGAACAAATGGAAGCCCGAATGGAGATATCATCACTGACGTTTATCCTTCTGGCTGTTTTTGATCTTTTGTTTGAGTGTTGTCCTACCGAAAGTATAGTTTGGCTGTAAAATCATTTTAAAATGTTCGAAATCAAACATTTTTCCCTCAAAACGTTGAACCTGCCTAGCAGCATACTCAAAGAAATGTCAAAATATGCGTGTGTTGCTGATGGCTACGCACATTTTGGCTTAACTTTGCTAGGAACTCGGCATTAAGCTAAGATTCTCTTTAAGCTCTACCTGCATATCGAGTATCGGCTCGAAAACCAAGCATGTCAATTTAACAGAGACCTGCAAACCTGAGGGCAAAGAGAAATAATGCCAAACAAAGCCAAAGACAGAGGGGCAAAAGAGGAAAAGAAACCTTATTCCAAGACTGAGCTATGCAAATGTTCTAAGGATGTGTGCATGATATGAATTCACATATGTGTATGTGACGATTTCTGTGTGTGTGTGTGTGTGTGCTCCTTTCAAACGTGCTGCACGAACTGGCTGCCGTTGACTTTTTGCCTGTTTTTGCCTTTATCTTGATACAAGTGCTGCAATTTGTAGCTCACTTTTCTGCTTTTGCCCTCTCCGCTTTTGTAGGCAGGGGGGTAACTTGAGTATGGAATAACGCGCTGTTGGTTTGGTATCGTATTCATTCCAATGCAGCTTAGAGTTTGAGGCTTGGGTTTCTGAGATTGGCACATTCGCTGGCTTTGTTTCTGGTGAAATAACTAAAGTTTTTGTTTCCTTTTGTTTTTGCTGCTGCTATTTCTGCTTCTGCTTCTGTTTCTGGCGCACATTTAATAGTTGCAAATTGGTTTTCTCACACCAAGCACTTGTGTGGAACGAAGGCTGGGACTTGATTTGCTAAGAACGCCATGAGTAAGTGATGACAATTTAACACACAAACATACACAGGATGCCTGCGACTACAGCTACCTATTATCCTGACAGTACAGGCTGTGTGGCATAATTCTGCATATTATTCGATGGGACGAGTAAAATATTTATATATAAATGTTTAAGAAATTACTATTTTACACATTCTTAATAGTTCACATGTTAAGCTTATATCTTTACATAAGCCAACTAGCCACGAAAAAGTTACCGCTTGGTAAGGGGGCTAAAAATGTTTGTTGGCTGTGAAACTAATTAAAATATGCTTAACTTGCCAAAATACTTAATGGCAACACATGTGCAGATATGTTTCTGTATGTATGTGCTTGTTTGTGAGAATGCAAAGTAAAAACAAAGATAACAAAAAGAAAAAACGCAGGTAAACGCAGTTTGTGCAGTTTTTTGCAATTTTCCACTGAACAGATTTTTGCGCTGCGCCCTTCATCCTTCCCTCAAACATAGGGGCATTTAGTATATGACTGGATAAAAGTAGCGTGCTTCGAGCGTTATTTTAACTACAAAACTGTTTTATTTATGCGCTTATTTTGCACACAGCCACACATTCTACTAAATTTGTACTGCGTTGCCTTGGCAAAGTATAATTTATTTTCCTCTACATATTTCTCATAATTTTCTTCATCCTCTTCTATTGCAGGTGGGTGCAACATTACGAGCTGTCATGGTTGCAGGTGTATACGTGAGTATTTTATGCTCCTACTTAACTTTATGCTGTTTTTAAGTGGCAAGTGGGGGTGGCCCAAATTAAGCCACCGCCGGATAAATGGCACTGCCTGTCTATCGAGCACGAAAAACTCATATAAATTTTTTCAAAAATAAATTATTTCCCTGGTCAATGCATATAAGTCAACTTTATTAAGCGCTAAAAAATATTATGTAAAATTTTATTTAAATATTAGATTTTGATTCATAAATTTATTTAATCTTCAGTTTTTTGTTGAAAGTTTTGTTTTTTTTAATGTTCATATGTGTTTTTTTTCTATTTTTATTTTTTTCTTTAAGTTAAAACTAAACCAAACCCAGTTAAAGTAAGTTGAAAATGCAAAAAACATTTGAGCCGGTTTATTCCTTGGCCAGCTCAGCACTTTTAATTCGACACGGTAGAGGAAGAAAGTCGAGAGCTGTTTTTGCGAAAGTTTTTAACTAATTTTCTTGTTTAGCTGCGCTCTCACGTTCGTTCGCTGCCAGCGAGGCGAGGGATAAGGACAAAGGGCAAAGACCAAAGAGCATAGTGCAAATAAAATAATAGTAAACGCCAAAAAACTTGTGCAGCAAATTGGCGTTCAACTTTTTGCTATGCTGCAGCACAACAATTAAAAAGATTTGTTTTCTAACTTTAAAGAAAATATGCGAACTTTGTGCCAGGATGTTTTATAAGCCTTGCTCGGTAAATTGAATATGCTGACATTAAATATCTTAATTAACATATATATAAATATATTCAGAAAATAGCTTTGTGCGTATGCTGAACCGGATATTGGAAGTAATTAAATTTTAAACGCATCTTCCAACTGTTAATATTTTAATTGAATGCGCCGATTGAGCGCCGCGCCGCTGGTTATTGGCTAGCCTGTAATTAAAGTCAAGCCAACAGAAACAAGAGCCATAAGGATGTGAGTCAGAAATTGGTGGAGGCAAAATAAACGGCTCAAATTAAGCCCAAAACATTTGAGCCCTTTGTTGTGTTCTACAAGTATTGCCTGCTGTCAAACCAGTAGGCCACTTGACGCTTAATGACCAGCTTAATAGGGGGAAGACCGTTAAGGGGTAGTTTTTCACCAACAGCTCCTTCCTTCTACTCACATTTAAATGGGCTCGGCGCACGCTTGCTCGTCTTAATGCCCAGAACATTTCGCAGTTAAATGGCCTTAACAAAATTCGGTCGCCAGTCGATTACCTTTTCGGGAGCCGTTAATTAAGTTTCGAGCAGGTTCCCTCACGCCCACACAAAATGTTATGGCCAAGTTTTCTATTACCAAATCGAGCGCACACGTACCTTAATGAGGCACGTAGGCGTATGAGTTACGCACAAATTGCCTGCACAAGTACTCGAATGTCGTGACAAAGCTGATGTCCCCTACACCTGCAAAAAAACATATCGTATGTGCAACACGAGCTAAACTAAACAAACAACTAACAAAACTTTAAATGTAAGCTGAAACAACGACTATACGCAACAAATGTGCAGCTCTTAAGAAAGAAATGAATGGTCAACTTATTTAAATCTAGATTGATGCTTTGTATAAAAGTATAACTTTTGTACCGGAATCAACAACTTTTACTTTTCGTGGGAACTGCATATCTTTCCCACACTCAAAACAAAAATAATTATATTAAAATGTTGCATTAAAAATCGAAATTACTATAGTTTGTGTGTATGTATAGTATACATTGTATACATATATGTTTTTTCTTGTCTTTTATTTTGTTGTTGTGCACAACTTTCACTGGGTGCAAAAACTTTTCGCATGCGAAAAACAGTGAAATCGAAAATTGTTTACCAAGCGAAGCGCTTAGCTAAATGTCTTCCGTGCCAGTTCTCCAATTTCACCAAGCTTACCTCCGCCGAGAGGAAATACCTGGCATGTGTGTGTGTATGTGTTTTGTTCGTGTAGTTGTAGATGTTCTGAACCGAGGCAGGTGCAGCGCTTGTTTGGCCATAAAAAGCAACGACAAGTGCAAATGCTGCAGAAACAGCAGCCATCCCATCTACCCAAAATACTTACAGTTCCCTCTCTCCCTTTACTTGTTCTACCATTCTACTCTTAACATTCCCATTGGCAGTCGCAGCTGTCGTTGCTGGTATTTACATGCAGACAATATGAAGCAGCTAGTATATGTTTATAACATCCGCAAATTGTTGAAGATAACAATTATTGTGCATTGAGAGCAAAGGCAAACAGTTGAGGCAGCTTCTACTGCTGCCAGAGAAGAGAATCGAGTCATGTTGGTTGCTTGTTAGACTTGTGGCACAGTCGGAAATGGCAGTTTACGGAAACGAACTAACAAACACACACACATGTGAAGGGAACTAGAAAGAGAGAGAGAGAGAGAGAGAAAAGCCAAGTCCAAATAGCATGGAGATGTGCCATTAGATACCAGCTTTAGTTTTGCGGTTAAACACTTGAAAAAGTTATAAATTCTCAAGGAATGTCATGACAACATGACTTGAGGGTAGCATTAACAGTGGTTTTGGCTATTGAATTTCATGTTAGCTGCTATGCTAAGCGTGTCTCAGGTGTCGCTGATTAAGGCAATAAGCCAGGTGTTTTAAAGTAAGGTACTGATTTAATGTTTCACAGCACAAAAAATGTTAGGCTACAAATATTAACAAAAACGCAGTTGTTTTATGTGATACACTTAAATTTGTCTTCTATCATCAATTGAACAAATATCTAAATACAATCTTTCATTTCGATACACCACGATACACCATTCTTAATGGTTTTGCCCAACTACTTAGCTAGCCTTGGCTTAAGACATTACATAACTCTATTAAGCCTTGACCCTTTGCAGCCACTGTGCCATTGTTTAGCCGTTTCATCATTCATTTGCTTTGCATATTTATAAGGGACAGCTATGGGCAAGTTATATATTAAAATAAATAACAAAGAAATCTTTACAAAAGGACATACACAAAAGGCAAAGTACCACTTAACCATTTGTATTAGCAAAGCGACCAGAAACAAAGCCAAAAGCAAAACTCGAACACCCAAAATGGCAGACAGAATACACTTAAGATCTCACACAAACACACACACACACATAACGGTATGCGATAAGGGAATGGGTGTATAGGGAAACACGCTGTCATATTGCAGCTACGCCCTCATTGAGTAAACATTGAGTCAACACTTCCGCTACGATAACATCAACATGGCGCCAACATTATGGAGAAGCACAAGCGACGGCCAAAATAGATAAGCCAACTAAGATAAGTATTGGACACAGAAAAAGAATATAACAGGCAGAGAGAGAGAGAGAGAGAGAGAGAAGAAATTAGGGAAAGAGTGAGTGAGATATCCAAATGCTTAGCTTTTGGCCAGCAAATTTTACCCAATAAATTATTTTATCTGCCAAGACAAAAGACATAACACAGCCAAGAGGCAGGCAAACGTTGAATGCCACGTGGCATAAAACCAAATTAGTAGCACATCAGGACACAAAATATCGCCGCGGCGACTGTATATGAAAATGTCATTAAAATGCTCGGCAATCATATTCTCTCTTCCGCAATCCAAAAGCACTTAAGGCAAAAACTAAAATAAAACAAAGCCCACAAAAATGGAAATTAATTAAGTGCCCATTCTGAAGCATTCGTGTGTGTGTGTGTGTGAGTGAGTGGGTCTTTTTTCACAGAAATTGATATTAATTTGAAACTGCCATACAATCTTTTTTTTCCTTTCCTCGCATATAGTTAAACAATGGACCGTAATAGTATTTTTCACTATCTTTTATTTTCATACTATCTAAAATCTGCCCTGTGTTCGCTGTTGATTATATTTACCACCATATTTGAACAACAAATTGTAATTGTAATCAATTTATCTAGCTTAAAAATCTTCACCGGTATAAAACTTAATCCGTGAAAACAATGTTTGAAATAATAATAAATCACCTTATATTTGAATATTTTTCTTTAAGATGTTTTCAAATGTTGCTTGAGGCGTATCAGCCATTCTAGCTTAGCATTTTATGTATCTTTCTTTTTTCTTTTTTTTTTGTGAGATTGGTTGTAAGTGCTTGTAATGTATCTAGCATAGAAAAAGTATTTGCCATTTTGTCTTCGCATGTTTATTTTGCGATGCCATTCGTCTGTCGCTTATTTGCGTTACTCGCTCGTATTTTTCGCTGTCCTCTTCATTCGCCATTTATACAATGCTTTAATGTATCCTTAATATCATTATATTAGAATTTACTGGCGTCAGCCGGGGGGCGCAAAATATTTTGTGCGATTCGTATGAGGCTGCTTGGTATAATGAATTCAATTTGTGCTCTGCTAAAACGCGCAAGAAAAAACGCGTGGCGGGCAAAGGAAGACGAAAATTCGGGGATCAACTCAATATAAAAACTGTTGTTGTTGTTGGCCAAATTATTTGCCAATATTAAGCGATAATTTATTTCAGCATTTGCTTTTAAAATTTGTTAGCCACGAGCGCACAATTTATGCCAGATAGCCCAGGCCTTACATATTCCCTTGCCTTCAGCACACACATGTAAAATCAGAGGAAAATTAATTTTCGTTACATTCGCTTTGGTACAATCACAGGCTCAATTGTGCGCGAAATTTATTGCTCAGCTAATGTTTGGCCCAAGGATAAAATGTGAACGCTTCCTGGAAAAGTTCTGCATAAATTATGCATTGATACAAGACTCTGATTAAATTTCAATTGCATTTTCGCTCCAGAAAATACATATGTACATGCAAAATGCGCATTTTAAGCAAAACTAATGAGTGCCAATTAAATTCTCTTGGCCAAGAAATTGTCGCAGTGCAGTTGAGTAAGCAACAAAATTAAAGCATTTTTGAGTTTACTTTACAACCCAATTAAATGCGTATCAAATTGATTTAAGTTTTAAGCGTAATGTGTGTAAAATACTTCATTAACGTAATTCGATAAGTCAGTTAAGATAACTAATTGGAATTTTGAAATTCACTTCAATTATTCAACATCACGTTAAGTCATCAACAATAATAAACACACATTTGTAAAATGAATATAAAGTTTTTATTAATAATAGTTCGCATAAAGTAAACAGATGTGTCTATGAAATCACTTACTGACAAACAATTTGTATCTAAGGTTAAATTTTATAATAAATGAACACTTGAATTTAATGGGCTAAGTCGCATATTGCTTTTTTAATTACGAAACTATTTATGCATATGGTTTTTAAATTGCAGTTAAACTCTATTTTCCGCAATTGTGCCCCGCTATATTTTCATGAGTTATAAATTACTCTAAGCCCTTGCTGCCTATCAACCATGGTTTCCCCTATCCTGATGAGGGCCAAGTCTCGTTTTTTGTTGTTGCTGATGATCTTTAATGCTGCTGTTGCGGAACGCCATTGTTTTGCCGTTGACTTCTTGCATAATGAAAAGAAGGCAACGGGCAACGTGCGGCAATCTGCGGTTGTTGCTCAGGTTCATATATATATATAAATAAAAAGCGGCTGCCAGTAAACGACTGTCGACTTGAAGCAAAACAAAAAATGCGAAGCATTAAGAAAGGCAAAAAATGAGAGAAATAATTATAAGCCATTGTTGGCAGGCAACACAATAAGAACACCATTGGAGGAAAAGGAGCAACAAGGGGAAGTGGAGTTGCAGCTTAGCCAGCCCTTGAGCTTAAGTCAAGTAAAGACCCTCCATAAATAGCAGAATGTTAAATACAGAATGTTTAAGTAATTTTATCAAGCGTCTGTGACATGCAAAGTGCATTTAAACTAGTTATAAAGTCGCATTATTTGCCATCAAATTCAATGCTCGATGCGCAAAGTTTTCTTCGCTCTTTTGCTGTTTTCCTCTAGCAGTTTTCTTTACGCAATTTTCACAAATTTTTACATAAATCTGCATGAAATATGACACGCTTCAGAGCGAAGGGAGTTCCGTCCATCCCCATTGGTTGCCACTGCTGCTGCTGCTGCTGCTGTTATCAAGCATTTCATGACTTGGGAAACTATAATTTTCCAGTTGCGCTTGCATTTGATATTTTATAGCATTTAAATGTTATACGGAGCAGCGATGCCAAAATTATGCAGTCATTGTTAGTGGTTTTCGCATGGAGTAAGAACAAATTTTTATTTGCCCCGCAAACGAAGCAGAAAAATTTTGCGTTTATGTATTCTGTGTGGTTAGCTGTTTGGGACTAAATAAATAAAAAAAAATGCAGGATGAAATACAACATTTTTATACAAATGGAAAACATTTGTAAATAAAACCTAACTTTATTTAAGAATCTTTATTTTAGATATACGTACAACAAAAATTTAATAAATGTAAAAATAAAACTCAAGGCAGTCATAATCTGACAATCTTTGAGCTCTTAACTTATTGCCTCGCACACCTCTTACCTCTTGTTATTGCCCACTTTTGGCGATAGTCACCCATCACAAAGCCTATATTCTATACATTTTCATTTCCATTTGTATTTTCATAACGTTCACGACTGCTTAACAATTTTCCCATTCGCTGCACATTACCCACAATTCATCCATAGATTTTTCTCTTTGCAAGGATAACTGATTAAATTTTCCGACAACTACAAACATACATTTATATTGATAAAGATATGCTGAATTCGCATCAATCGATATGAAGCAATTCAACTCATGCTTTTGTCGCAGCTTCTTTTAACCAAAGAGAAAGAAACGAACGAATAATATAAATTATACGCAGCGTGTGCGCCTTCTTTACTATATCAATCTTTGCTTTTATCAGCAAACATTAATATCTATGTGCAGGAATACATATATGTATATGTGTGTCTGTGTGTTTCTCTCATGATATATGCGCATTGTGTTCGCGTGTATTTTTGTTTATACCATTTTGCCGCTGGCAAAGTTGCCTTTTTCGTATGCTCCACATATTTTGCTACTTTTACATTTGTTGCAATTTCGTTGTGGTTTCAGCCAATGCCTGTGTATAAGCCAAAGGGAAGTGGGGGCGTGGCACATAGTACAGCTACATGCCACACAATTCATGGCTGTCTGCTGCCTGTATTTGTCTCTCTCTTGTGTGTGTGTGTTTGCAAAACAAAAATGAATTATGCACATGCAACGCATTTATTTTTGTGTTGCATGCAGCAAGGTTTTGTCAAAAAAACCAACATTTTACAACACTAATATTTTGTATTTTCCCCTAACACAAATCTCTGACATTGCCCTTACTGTAACACAACTGTATACGTAATAAAGGCTAAATACAAATCCACTTTTAACTTTATCTTCGTACACGATGCAGCATATCTTTTGACTCTCCCACCCCTCACCATCTAATTGCCAACACCAAACCCAACGCCACGCCGCACTTTTCTTAATTTAGTTGTGCTACTTAAGCAGTTGAATGCCACGTCGGCTTCGGCGGCCTCTAAAGACAAATTAATGACCCCTGGTCCAAGACTCGGCACAATTGCGCTGTCTCTCTCTCTCTAAATGCGTATCCTGTCTGGGTTGTCTGCGTATCCTGGCGCCTAAATTTATGGCGCAAAGGCTGCGGCCAAGCGCGGAAATTGCCAGCCGCGTCGCAAAGTCGCAGCCACTATTACAACTGTTGTTGCTGTTGTTGCTAAAATGCTTTTGGCCGACTTTCATCTTTGTCGCGTTCAACGTTCTTATCGCGTTTTGATTTTTAATTAAAGCCCAAGTTAAATGTATTTTGCGAAATGGAATTCGGTTTCAACGCACTTAAATTAGGCGCACAAACAAATGCCGAATTCAATTATCTTCTAAGTTTTTTTTTTTTTTCCTGCACACAAATTACATGCCCAAAACACAACGACTAACAAATTGATAAAGTCATCCCAAATGCGAATAAAATGCGAATGAGAATGGAAATGTTAATGCGAGTGTGCGGGTGAGCTTGGGTAAGAGAGGACACTCACACCTCATGCCTTACTTACAAGTTGTTTTCAAACTTGAACTTTTTGTCAACTTTTTGTTACCTTTTCTTGTTACGCTAAAAGTTTAGCTGCTGAATATGGCTAAAATAAATATAAATGCAAAATTTGTTCTTATTGAGCTGAGATTAAAGTGCGCAGCATTTGTATAAATAAAAAATAATAATAATAAAATTCAAATGAAACTCATGTGGCACTTTGAAATTAAACTGGAAAATGTTATTATAAACCGTTTGGTTTTTGTTTTCATTATGGTAATTTAAGTGTTTATTTTGGGCGGATAACTTTAGAAAATAGTTATTCCAATGTACAGCTTGTTATCCACAGGCCCGCCAGCAACTTGAAAGCAAACACAAATTTGTTCTCCTTATTCATTTAAAATAACTACATAAGATCAGACTACACCAGCATACCTTACCCTCATATTTACCGAGAAGGCGTGCAACAGTGCGTATGACTTACAATGTTTGCATGCTGTATATTGCCCGGGTGACAGACAGACAAAATCTGATGTAATCTACCACCAACTGAGCCACGATGTACAATGGTATTTGTTGTTATTCCATTCATTGTTGTTGTTGTTGTTGAAGGAAAGTATTCAATGGCAGTCTAAAGTAGCCTGGCATTTATTTACTTATTCGACTACGCATTTAAACGCCAAGCTGTTTTGCCCCGCAGAACCGAAAATTTATTCGTATTTGCATAAATAAATTAAGAAGCAACTTGCGCATTAAGCCCTCGACATTAAATACTGAACTGGTGGGCGTTCGTTAAGTAAGGCAACAGCTCAATTTCAACTCAAAATATAATCAATTAATTCATATGGTGGGAGTATGATGAGCATAATAATTTGCTTACACTTGGGGGCGCATTTAAGGTCCGCTTCGTCTTAATACAATTGTTTATCTTTAATAAGATGTATAAATAAGGTAGTGAAAAATTATAACTTTCTTTACCGGATTAAATATTATTGCAGCTTTTTAATTTTACTTATATTATTAACGTATAAAAATATTTAATATCTAGCTCACCAAAGTAAAATTGACTTATGGCTAAGTTCAATAAAAATAAAACGAATTAAGGAAATGAATAAATTCCAAGTACTCAAGAATATAGCAAAAGTTAGGAAGATTGTTCACACCGACCGCCACTTAATATGCACATAAATGGAGTGTGCTTTTGTGTGCGTCACTTAATTAATCATTGTTCAGGAATAAACAAATGCCTTACTTATATATATTTTCCTTCTTTGTTGCTATTTTTGCAGCTATGTGGCGCTAGCTGCTTGAGAAGCCAACGACGGCAGCGTTGAGCACGTGAGAGCCTTGAAAAAATGTCCGCTTGCATGACAATTGTAGCGTGCAGGCATTCAGACAACGCAGCAGACAGCGCAGTTGAGCGCAGCGTACGTGAAGTGTATGCAAAGAACTTGAAGCAGCAAGAGCAGAAGCAGCAACAGCAGGAGCAGCAGCCGTGGCAAGGACACTAACCCACATGCAGCACAGAGTAGCAAGCTTAGCACCCGCAGCGAGGCGACGACAGCAAGAGCAGCAGCAACTTAGACAGAGCAACGTACGAAATAACTAAGTGAGTAACTAAAAGTATACCAAAATGCTCAACCCAAAAATAACAGACAGGCCGAGACACTTCGTGTTGGGCTTCACTTGCTCAAGGCAACAGCTGAAAATTGCTTTAAGCTAAAAGAGAGAGAGAGAGAGAGGTCTAAGAAATTTAACAAAGGAAGAACACTAAGAATATTTAACGAGAAAAGTGTCGTATAAAACTTATTTCAACTATATTTGTTGTAGGGCAGATTTAGAGTTGGAAATAAATTGAAAGCACATTCAAAGATACTTTGATAGATTTATGAAATGATAGAACTCTGGAAACAGTATAGCCAAATATAAAAACAAGACCTAAAAATGTAATCCATTGACCCAAATATCATCCAAAAGACAAAAGCCGAATGCTGCTAAGCTTAAAGTTCGAGTCTTCTTTCCACCTTGCAATAAACAGCCTAAGCAACATTCATCTGCTGCTATGCAACTTGCCTGACATGTCTGGCATATGCAAAATGCCAACTCTGTCATTGTTTTAGTTGATGTTCTTGTTTGGTTTTTTTGCTAGTTTTGTTGAGGACGACAACAACAAGGGCAAGGGCACTACAAAAAATGCAAACAAGGTGCTGCAGTCCATACATACAAACACACAAATAAAACAAGAGCAGAGAACACGGAAGAGAATGAGAAAAGAAAAACACATACAAAAAGAGCGAGAGAATGGGAAAAGGTAAAGACAACGCCGCCAGCAAGTGAGCTGATTGGGTCTTGTGCGAAGAGCTACTTCTATGAGGACTTTCAAATGGCATTGCATACTTTTTGGTGATGATGGTGAGGAGGGTTAGGACCACCTCTGCACGCTCCAAGCGCACACTTTGTGGACTTTTTTGAAGTGCAAACAAGAGCGAAAATTCAAAAAGAGAATTTGCACGACTTAGATTATAAGCAGAATATTAAATTTTATTTAGAGCAAATATGCGGGATGATGTGAAAAACTTAAGTGTCAAGAAAATGGCTTTAAAATAATTTGAGTAACAATGAATGAGTTTCTTTTTCTTTCCGAATATATAACTAGATTACTAGATCCTCAGGCATAAAATTTAAAATGAAGACGATAAAGTGATCTGAATTATGTCAACTGTAAGGATCTTCATTACATATCGAATATGTTTATCAAACCAACAATTGTTTGGACTGTTTATAAAAAAAAAACTTACGTAAACATAAAAAAAAGACTGCCGTCAGTGACCCATTAATAATGTTTGTTTGTGCATCTCTGCTCTTTCCAGTTCGCTGCCATTAAAAAACTCAAAAAAGGAGAAATATTGTGCAAAAATCTTTGCAAAAAAAAAAACAGGCGTGTGGTAAAAACAGAAAATTGCGCCACGCCACAAACAGTGCTGTTGCGGTCAATTATACGACAACACCAACAACAAGAATAGACAGTAGCAGCAACACTGCAACAACCAGCCATTTTGACCAATATTAATAATGGTAATGTTGCTGCAATTGGAGCAACAACTGCCAACAGCAGCAGCAGCAGCAACTACAATAACGACAGCAACAGTCTCCCGAGCAAGAAGAAAACCATGTGGATTAAGGAGTCAAGCATTAGTGCTGCTGCTGCTTTTGTTGCTGCACTGTGCGAGCAGCAATGGAGCTGGCATCAGTTACAGCACCAATTCTGGCAATCTAAGTGCCACACAACGTGTGGCAACAAGTAACAGTGGTGGCTTGGTATTGATCGGTTCCAGCAGTGCCACAGGCGGCAGCAGCATCATCAGTAGTAGCAGCAACAGTGGCAGTACTGTGAATGCAGCCACATCTAGTGCTGTGCCCTCATTATCGCTCACTTCGTCAGCGTCAGCTGCTGCATCATCATCTTTCTATGCCACATCAACTAGCAGCAGCAGCAGCAGTAGTAGTAGCAACAGTGGCAGCGGTAGCAGTTCATCATCAGCCACGTCGAGCAGCAACCGCAGCAGTCGTCTTACTAGCAGCAGCAGTTCTAACAGCAACGGCAACAGCAACATAAATCATGATCAATTACCCGCACAGCTCTCATCGCGAATCATTCACACACGCAACGGCGCCATCTCAGGCGTAATTGTCCAATTAGATGGTAGGCATTTGGATCCGGTCGAGGCGTATCGCGGTATACCCTACGCCTCCCCGCCCGTTGGAAATTTGCGTTTTATGCCACCCGTTTCTGCGGCCATGTGGTCGGGCGTCAAAAAGGCGGACAGGTAAGTCAAATGGCCGTTGCGGATTCTACATTTTTAATGCCACTAACTCAGTAGCAGTGATGTCGATTTGGTTACTGACTTCTATTTTGTTTTAGCTTTTTTAAAGCCAAATATACAATAAATAAGCATACGAAAAGAATCTTTTGTTATACAAGTGCCAATTTAGTTAGTAATAGAAAATATTTATTATTTTAAGCATCAACATTGGATAACTTAAAGCTTTACACTTGCGCTTAGCTAGCATTATGGCTTTTTAAAGATGGGCAACACTGCCTTGGCTTAAATTATTGCCTGCCGAGGGCAGCCGCCTTTAGAGAGTCCTTCGCATGAGTTTCAAATAACCGGATGTGTGTGTATGTGCTTTGTGTACAGTTTACGACCTGGCGCGCTTTCTTGTTAGTCGTTCGACCGTTGAGCCGACTAAAATGCCGCGTAACTTGAACAAGCCAACTGCCCAAAATGTGGTGTGGGTACTTTAGTCTTAAAGTTAAAACCTTTAAAACTGATATTTAATGCTGGATTTCACCTGTCTAGAAACAGGTAGAACAAAAGTTTTAAGCTGTAAAATAACTAAAAGATTTGCGGGCCAAAACAAATTTTAAAGAAAACCAATTTTATAAGTTGCTTCAATTTTAAAGAAGACGATTAAATATTTGCTTGAATAAATTAAACTTCATTAAATGTCTGCAATAAACTTCAATTTGTATTTAATTTCAAAAGCATTAAGGCATACTTATTCTATTAGTGAATCATAAGCCCGAAGACCTTTTTATGATCCAAGCAAAAATCTTGTATCTAAGTGCTTTTATTTTTCAAAATCTAACTTCTTGGCGGTTTAATGTCAGATGAACTCCCAAGTCTAGCTAATTTAATGTTGCCTTGCTGCGTCAACTGAACAAAAATTCAACCCCAATGCAAATTTCTCGCTGTCAACTTAAATCATTTCTTAGTTACTTGATGTCTAGCTCTCTGTCTGCCTCTCCAAAGTAATGAAGAGGGTGCAATTTGAGACGCGCTGTCGCGTTTACCCGAAAATGTACATACAATGATCAAAATTCCAAAGCTCAAGGGGCGGACAGCCACTCGAGAGGGTCGAACGCTGCCATTGCCCGGCAATTGTCACCTCAATTAACTTGGCTCATTATTGTCGAGTGCGCTGGCAAAGTCAGAATATAAAGTAAAAGGCCCAAAAACGAATATACTAATAAAAATACAGAAAGCAACCGACTCAGACACAGTTATAATGATTATGCGCAATGGAAAAAAAAGAAGAACGTCAAAGGTCAGCGGGCTCAATGGGTCTTCCGCTTGAAATGTAACGCAAATTTAATATTTACACAGCCGTGCGGCACAGTAGCTTCGACACTCAAACACCAACAGCAACAATACCAATAACAAGCCGAGCGTCTAATTTACAAACGCTCCCAAGTGGCGAATCGTTATTCACAAAGATTCTCAGGACATTGTTGTCCTATAAGCCGCATTGTTTGCTTTGTAAAAAGGGTGCCGGGAAAAGTTTCTCTTTCTTCATTTTTCATCACTTGTGTGTTCTCTTCAAGTTAAAAATGAAGCTTTCTCGACATAACAAAGTGCATAAATAAGTACTTTAAAATTGATTATGAGAATCTTGTAAATGTCTCTCTCTCCCTTCTTTTCTATAATTGAATGTCAATTCAAAGCAAAGTTTCATTAATTTAAAGTGCTTGGCTGCAGGCAATTTTTCTTCTTCGCCTACCAAACTGAAAACTGATATGTCTCTTGCGCAATTTAATAAAAACATTTATCTTTACTTAATGTACACAAGTTTTTTTTTATTTAATTTTATTCCTTAAGTTTATTTTAAAGCAGAATATATAAATTTTAATTCTGTTAGTTAAATGAATAGATTTTATCATACTATTTCTTGACAACTTATTTTATTTACATTAAATGAATAGATGACTCAGATCAATTTGTCATAAAATCACCCAGGCTTTAAGAAGTGTTTTGAATACAGCATACCTGAGTTTTCTCGTTTGTATCTATCTTTTTCGCTGTTTAATGGCGAAATTCAAAAAAGGTCTTTGCAAAAATCAGCGCTTTACAAATAAATATAATTTTTCATGTTGTGTTGAGCCAAAATCTGATGAATGGTGTTGCCCCCAAAACGAGCTTTGTGCTGTGTCCTTTGTGGCACCTGCTGTTACTTCTGAGCCATGAAATTTTCGGCTGACATCATCGCAATTGTCAAGCAATCTCTGTTTGTCTGACTTTCTTTTTTGTCTGACAGTCTCTCTTGTTACCTGTGTCTGTGTGTTCGTTTCACGTTGTCATCTTTAACTGTGGGGTGGCGTCTTTATTTGTCAAGCCGCACTGCTGTGTGCCTGTTGACAGCATTGGACTGGCAGGCCAATAAACTCCTTGAGTTA
Source organism: Scaptomyza montana (assembly GCA_018904305.1). Lineage (NCBI taxonomy): Eukaryota > Metazoa > Arthropoda > Insecta > Diptera > Drosophilidae > Scaptomyza > Scaptomyza montana. The sequence goes on from JAEIGR010000001.1 coordinate 1,688,938, forward strand.
TGCTCCACAGATTTTTCAGCACGTCAGCATAATAAAGCTGTTTGCGACCATCAACGGACTAACGAACAGACATGCAGACAGACATGCAGACAGACAAACAGTCCGACTCAAGGTACTAAAGATCATTAGCCGGCTTTACAGTCAAATGCGAACATAAATACGTTTAAGGCATATTAAGGCTCTAACCTCTGCCGTTCACGGTACTTTAACGCTTATTAGCATTGCTGCAAATAACAATAATTTGGGAAAGGAAATCTCAACATGTATGCGATTTTAATGTTTAAATTATAATAAAAGTTCAGGTGTAAGATCTCAATAAAAAAACCTCCTACTTACCTTAAATATCAAATAAGCTTTCAAGATTTTATATTCATGCTCATTAAAATAGCTGATTAGAAGCCAGAAGCGCAAAAGTAACACAACAAAACGCAGGACAGCAGGCAGGACACACTCAAGCATGCAGACGCATGCAATTTAGCATTTGGCATTCTGACAGGCCACAAAAGGTGCGTTACACAAAGGGTATGGTCTAACTGGGAATGGTCCCGCATAATCTGCCTGCGCCGTGGATTTACAGAGGTGGCAAAAGATCATAGACAGAGTAAAGGATGGTATAGCACGCACTGGAGTGGGGGGGTTGTCGTCAACAAACAGTAAACTTAATAACAGACGGGCAGAAGTCAGCGACAGCAGACGGGACGACAGATAGGTCGATAGACAGGTCGACAGACAGGAGCTTGGAATAGCACTCAGAGCATTTGCCTTTGCCTGCTGAACTCAAACATAGAAACATAATCTTAGCCAAGCGGAAAAATGCATGCGCCACAAACAAGTTAAGATACTTAGACAAGGGGAATGGAAGTCTGGCTGGATGTATATACTATATATATATAAATATATATATACCAAAAATGATATGCGACATTGCGGCCAAGTCAAACAAAATAGATTAATTTTACCTGTGGGCATCGGGGCAGAAGTCTCGTCTACACCGTCATCGTTGTTGTTGCTGCTGTTGTTGTCTATGGCAGCTACCTGTTCGCAAATTAGATTGGCAGCCCAACAGGCACACTTCTCCGCGCCATCTTTTTTACCTACCCTTGTGTCCTTGCTGCCTTACACGCATAAAGCTGTGCCGCCGCAGTCAAATTAAATAAAATCCAATTTAAAATAAATTTTCGCAATTTCATTTACAGCGCAACAGCAACAACAACAATCCACAACAAGCAAGCGTACCACCTTGGGGCAACAGCAATTTATGCAGCAGCACCACCATCGGCCATGATTGTGTTGCTACCTCTCACACCTATCCCTAAACCCCTCCCTGCTTACATATATAAACACACTTTGCGGAAACTCAAGCGCTGCACTTGAGTCGCAAATTGGAATAAACGCTTTTAATGATGGTCACAAATTTATTTTTTTTTTTTTTTTTTTTCTTGTCATTTGAACATCTGTACCTAGGGTATTGTGAGATTCTGATAAATTGTGTAAAAATAAGACATATGTATACATAAACTGCATTGACTTTTATACATAACAACTATCCACTGACAATTATCATCAACCATTTGAACTGTGTCTTAAAATATCGACTTAATTAACTTATTTATCAGTTTACTCCTGGCCGTTAGGGTATGCATATCTCGTTGTAAAAAAGTAATCTTATCTTTCTTGTTTTTTTTTTATCACTTTTCATTCCTCTGCTAAGTGCTGCACATATTTTACCCAGGCCACTGACATGCTTCACGTTTAGCATTCATTAATGTGCCTTTTTATTAGCAAAATCGTCAGCTTGAGTTTTCCGCATGCGGCTTATTCACCATATTTTTCTTGATTATTAAAACGCTAAAGCGTCATGCATAAAACTTTCGCACTTTTTTATGATTGTTTTTTTAAACATTTTCTTTAGGAGCTTATAGTAGCCAGAAGGACATATGAGGCGGGCGGGACCCAGGTAAAGCAGGATGCAGCCTGTCGCTGCTAATCCGCTTGTATTTCATAATCCTAGCGCTGAAAGCAAAAAGCTTCATGATGTCCAAAGTGCAAAGTGGTTGGGAAATTTATATTTAAACAACAACTATTACTATGAGGTGAAAGGTAAAGGACGTTTGTGTGCAAAGGGAGAGGGGTTAGGTGAGAGAGTTTGTGGGAGAGATATGTGGGCGTGGCATATTGTTGGTGCTGCTTTTGAAGTAGACGCGCGTGGCTTGTCAAAGCTTCCGTTGTGGCAATAGCTTTTTGTGGGTTGCACCTGACGGCTTGTATACTATTGGAGTTGCTCAAGGGAACATCTAGAAAGTTTAACCAAAGCACCAGTCTTGACGGCGCGTTAAAAAATACATTTAAAATTATATTCAGTTACAAAATTGTATATTTGTTAGTAGAGTAAAGTTTGAATAAAATCATAATGCTAAAAACTTTTAATTGTTCGTATTTAAACAAATTTCAAACTTTACTCATTTACAAACCCATTAAATGTACCTACCAACTACAATTCTTCGTTTATTTAGTCTTTATGCATATATCATCAGTTATCTGCTTCACCTTAACCCAAATAAGAATCAACCCTAAGGAAATATACTCAACTTAAATACACACGTAGTCATAACCGCGTTAAGAGCTGCGCAGTTGTTGTCAACCCATCAACCCGAGCGTTTATCGATTGTAGTAAAAATCTTCTTGCTTCACGGCTGACCTGACCCCGATTGGACCAACCATTTTATAAGCTTAATTCCCATTACTCTTGCCCTTAGCCAGTTTATCAGCACAGCTCCAAGCGCTCCCTGAACCGAGCAGTTGTTAAGCAGGGAGGATTCACCAAAAAATCACATAAACAAGATCGCTGCCACTTGAAAACTGAGCACATTTCAGCGCTGCTGCGGGCCAGGTTGTGAGATTGTGAAAAGAGGGATGGAGAGAGAAATGGCATTAAAAATTCAAAATGTGGCTTTTACGAGCTGTAGCTGACGCTGAGAGTTGCGCAGCATTCGGTGGCCAGATGAAGAAAGTGTGATTGCGGGGGCGTGTCACCTGATGTTGAACGTCAGAAGAGCAACGAAAAATAACAACAACTAGCACTTCCAACAAAACGCCATTGAAACTTTTCACTTTCATTACTTTTTAATATTTTTTGTTGCTTGCCAGGGTGTCCCTGTGATTCTCGGACCAGGGTTGTCGCACACCTTGCAACTTCTTGCTTGGCCATTAAGCGAACAGCGCAAAATGAAGCTGAAAATTAAACTTTTATTTTCTGCCTTATTGTTTAACCATAAAATTAATGATTATTATGGCAATCGCCACTCGTCCACCACAAGGGTCCATTAAATTGTCCCAGGTCAAAGAGGGCTGAAGGGGTCACGAGCTCACATTCCGCAAAGCCATTTCATATAGAATTATATAATAAAAAATTAAATAAACTTTAGTTGTTCGCTTAAAAGCAAAAAAACAAAGCTGGAAATGGAGATGTTGTGCCAAAAATATATAAGAAAAAGTTCAAATTTGGCAATGTCATTAATGTTATTGCTTTTTCATGGTTTTGGTTTGACCATTATAGTCCCTCAACCTAAACATACACGTGTTGGTCACAACAGTAAAATTTGTTATGTTTCTATTGATTTTCGTTTTATGACAATTTGATGTGACCCAAAAGATGCGCCGCAAAGTTGCACCTTTAATGGGTTGCGAAAATGATGCTAAATACAATTTACTCAAATAATAATTGGTAGTAAGACTGAGATATTTGTAAAATGTCCGGTTGAATATACAAGCCAATCAAGAAAGATCATTTAATATTGTTTATCAAAAGTTTTAAATATTTTAAATACTTTAAAACTACAATTTCAACTCTTCTAAGCTCTCAAAATCGATTTTTAAACTTTTGGCCAAATGCTTTTAAGCTAATAATGAAAATTTTAAGCAAACAAACAATTTCATTTGATATTACCAAAATATATCCCGATTCCTGGTTACAGTTTGGGCATACAGCAATCTTGAGCTAAGCACTCTGCAATTTGCAATTTGTTTTGCACATTGAAAGCAAACAAAACACAGCTACATTGGCTGGTTTGGGGCTTGGGGCTACTTAGTTTGATGCTTGTCACCGGACAGATTAAAAACAAATAATACTTCCAAATGAAAGTGAGTTCAAGGCAAACTTACTGGACGGACATGCAGGGATAGAGATCAGAGCAAGGGAAGTAGTACCTAAAGCGCAGGTCGTGCCAGCCATAAATAAGCACAAGGCCAAAATGGCAAATGGCAAAAGCAAAACCTAAATGTTTATGTTGGCATTTGCATGACATGGCAACGAAATGCACAGAAACGCAATAAATGTGGACGGAGACGCGAGGAGAGAAAGCAAACCTTGCGAGCAAAGCAAAATCTAAAACCAATTTAGCTGACTGGAATATGGGCTTTGGCTTTAATGGCCCAAAATAAATTGAAACGCCAAAAACTTTAGCAAGGGCTCAAATCACAGTTTTTTTTAGCCCAAAGACAAAATTGTGACATAACTTGCAGAGATTACACAATGCCTAGCTAATTAATCTGTTTAAAACGTCTAACAAAAACCTAGCTTCAAAATAAGCCCTAAATTTCAAAAACCAATTTAAGAAAACAGCCACAAACAAAATAAACACAGAGAGCTAAAGTTGTGACTATGAAATACTCTGTGTGCAACTTTATGTAGCCCTCAAATTAGCATTTAAGTCAATTCTATCATTCTATACTTTATCCAATTTTTATTTAAGTACAGGGTATGCCAAAAATTATAAACTGACACAAACAATCGAAAAACTTTTGCGTTAAGCCAACAAATTATGTTTAAAAAAAATCTTTCTTCTTGCAGATTTAGTCCAGTTTGTCCGCAGCGACTGCCGAACATACACAACGAGACAGCAGCGCTGGAGCGCATGCCCAAGGGTCGTTTGGAGTATTTGAAGCGTTTGCTGCCTTATCTGCAAAATCAATCAGAGGATTGTCTCTATCTAAATATTTATGTGCCCATACAAGGTGAGTGCGAGTTGCAAGCCCCAAAAGGCCACAGCTAAGTATGCCCATGCATGTTATCATATTCTGTTTTTGTTTATTTTCGTTTCTTTCTTTTTTTTTGAGATTCTGTTACTGTGTCTAAATCCAAGAAAAATGACGCACATGCCTGGCCATATGAATTCCCCTCTCCCCGCTCTGCTTAGGCATTTTTTAGTCTTGTTTATTTAGCACTTTGAGGGGCATTTGAATAAATTGGCAAGCGGTAAGCAACGAAAATGGTTTGGGTAACTTGTTTCAATTTTTCTTAGTCTTCGTCAGTCATGCCCCTGAAACAGTCTGCCTTCTTCTTCATAATCCCAAAGGCCAGCGGCGAACAAGTCAGAAAAGGGTCAGCTTTGCCCAAAGTTTTCAGTTCTCCCATCTTCATATTCTTGTTGATTTTTTATTGCACGTACATTTTCTGCTCGGGTTCTTGCCTTGCTGCCTCGACCCTCCTTTTCTATCCAAATCGGGCAAATGGACAAATGTACCGACATTTTTCAAACGCCAAAGAATTTGCTAAGCTGTTGGGCATGAAGAAAAAAAAGAAACAAACACAAAGTGGCCAAATTTATGCAAAAATGTGAACTCGATTGTTCTCCTCCTCCGCCTTTGTGGACATTTAAACCATTTGCGCGTCCTGCTGATTATTTCCGTAACAGTAGTTCACAGGGTGAATTCTCAAACAAAATGAGTAAAGCATGTTTAGTACATAGAAGTTTATCAAAAGATATATTAAATGCCAATTCTCTTGTTTTTACATAATTCACAAAAATACTATATTTTGTTTATTGATAAAATTTCAAAACAAGCGAATTTGAATGAAAAACTCTTAATCAATGTGCAGTGACTCTAAAGCAATTTAATGAGTCTCAAAAATGTTGATTTGCTTTTGTTTATTTTTGTCTGATTTGGGCCACGTCAAGAGCCAGCAATCCGTCATAAACGAAACCAATTTGCCGAACAGACAGCAACTTAATTATAAATGCCAAAAGGAAAAAGAGAAATTCTGTGAAAGCTACTGTTAACTAGCTGAGTCCATGCCCTTTTTCATTCTCTCTCCTTTCCACCCTCTATTTTTCACTCTCTCTCTCTCTCTCTCTCAACGTCGGTCAATCACTTACTGCATCTAGCTGAAAGAGGTTGCAGTATCCGATGTTCGAAATGGCTGTTAATTACATTTTGATTTAAACGCAGAAACGATAACAACATATACAAGAAAAAAAAAATGTTTGCCTTAATGGAAGCTATCAGCAGCAATCGTGACTAAAACACCTACCAAGCCCACTGAAATGCAAGTGCAAAGGCACTTTATGGCTCTAAATGGCTGGATGAGGGTGGGTGGATCCAGTTGTCTGAAAGTGCGCGTTAAGCGTTAAGTTCAATATACTGCATCTCGGTGGCACAGCAAACTGTCTTCGCTTGCTGACAGACTTCAGCCACAGAGCGTCAGACAGTCCGTCAGTCACTCAAGCAGTCAGTCAGTCAATCAAACTGACAATCAGCTTTACAAAACTTACAGGCGCCCTGATTTTGATGTCTGCCAGCACTTGCAACTGACTTCGGCATCAATTAACAGCCTTGCGCTTTGTATAATGAGCTAATACCCTATTAAAAGCAACGGCATGGTGAGATTTAATTTGCTGGTGTAGTTTGTTGGACATTTTAATCAGCATTAAAGTGAAAGAGCACGCCAAGCTCGGCCAGGGTATTAAAACTCAACTTAACCTATTCTTTCTTTTTCTGCATTTCAAATATATAAATACGTATTCAAGATGTCTCTCATGTTTGTTTGAGTTAATTGCTTCCATTTTCTTGCGTTCAATCGCCAGCTTAAATGTCAAAGTTTCAAGTGAAATGACGCAACTCTAATTTCAACACTAATGATTTCAAAATAAAATAACAAAACCTTAGCTTTACTGTTACATGGTTGTAATTCCAGTAATTTGTCAATTAATTTAATAACAGTTTCAGTCTGGTTGAAAATAAGGTTTTGATAGCACACTGAAAGCCAACCAATAACAAACTTGAATGGCTAAGCTGAACACTCCAAAATTGTGTATATATAAAAGAAAAACAAACAAGTAAATCAAAAACAATTTTGAAGACATGCTTTTATGCGCTTTCTTGCATACATTTGTAATCGAGATTTTTTATCATCATCCATGCAATACATAAATGTCAAACATGTTTTTTTTTTGCTGAAATCTTCGTTGCTTCATGCCACCAAAGCTTGTCATATTTGACAGTCAAATTAGTAAGTTAAGCAAAAGGGAAAACTGTTTTTCGTGGTTTTTACATGATATTACATATTTTATCGCGCCAAAAACTTTAAAAACATGTATTGTCATCTGAAACACATCTTTGGTGAAAATTTCAGAGCTCTAGGTAGTCGGGAACTTGGTGAAAATTTGATTACAAGATTCCGGTACAAACAGACAGACAGACAAGTCAAGTTAAATAAAAGCATGTAAAAATGAATGTGTGTCTCATGCATCTTAGAATATGTTTCAAATTCCCAGTCACTGCGCACTGTGTCCAATTATACGACTTTTTCGGCAGGTAAAAAGGGAAAGATAGCACAAAAAATAGAATATCTTTGTTGAAAAGGGCCAAAACATTATAAAAGAAAGGTTGAGCAGGAAAAATGAATTAAATTCTATGTATACCTGAAAATCGTTGAACTATGGCTGAAATTTACATTTGTCTGTAATTTGTCTTCGATGGCAGACGTTTATATGCCAACGGCAGACTGCCTAAGCGTTTAGTAGTGAGGGGAACAGCATCCACCCCCTTGAAGTGTCGTCTCGTGCTGAATTGCAAGAATTTATGTGAAATTATGATAAATTGTTCAATGACTGTCAAAAGCTGCGAGGCAAGCGAAGGGTTCAAATTGGATTGTTTGTTTTTTTTTTTTTTTTTTTTTTGTTCGTTATTTTTTTTTTTTAAACTTTCTTCTGTTTATCTTTTTAATGTGCACTTCAAGGACACCTAATTGTGCCTCAAGTGCTGTGCATGACAACTCAATAGGAAAATAAAATATTTGTTAGGACAGTTACTACTGAAGTTTACTCTAAAATAAACGATTTCAAAATTTAAAAAAAAATATATATGTACATATTATCCAAAGCTTTGCTGTAATATGAAAAAAGAAAAACAGTTTTCGGAGTTTAAAACGGGTTGACTTTTAACAGTGAGTGTTTAAAGTTACAAAACACAAGTGAAAAGAATGAACCAACCAAAGAGTCAATGTCAAAGCCAAGTGGAAATGCTAGAGTCTCTTTTATATGCTGCCGAGATAATAAATCTTGATACGGCAACCAATTTATAAATGTTTGATAGATTAGGCCAATCGGCATCAAAACAAAGCCAAAACACGTAATGAGTCTGAGTGGGAGCTACCTTTATGTGGCGCAAAATAAATCATTATTCATTTGGCTGTCATGTCAAAATGAATTACCTGATAAATTTACAATAAAACATAAACACCAAAAAAAAATGTTTTTTAAATGAATCCCAACGTTTAATGTCAAAATTAATGAAACCTTTTTCAGACGACGCGTCGCGACGGTTGACTAAATACACAGATAATACTTTATATGCGTACAAGAGTTGTCCATGCAAAGTTAAAATTGTATTTGAGTAGCAGACACATTCAGACACACTTACGAAGGGACACACGTGGCAAGTTCTTAATAAATCCCTTTTATGTAGCATACTTTTCTGGGAATAGAGCTCAACACGGCTTGTTCTTTGTTGACTGCGGTCCTTGGCATGCTACATGCAGCTAGTTTAATCTACTTGGACATGACAATAAAATTTATATCATTTTTCCTTTTTGCGTCCAGCTTAGTAAAGTCCGTTTTCGCCTCTTTGGCTTTTATTTGCCTTTTTCCAGCGCTTTCTCATCTTATTTTATTTTATTCGCTGGCCCTTTTTTATGGTCTGGTTGTTTGGCATTTCTTCTTCTTTTTAAATCTTGCGCTTGTTCGCGCTGCCAGCTCAAAAACCAACAAGAGAAAAAGGCCAAAATAAATAAATAAGGCATAATAATAATAAAAAGCAGAAAATGCCACATTAAGCATGATTTGCCGCTTTTGCAAGCACAAAAAAAGTTTACTGCTCGCCCAATAACTGGCGCTTACGAAAGTCCATCAGGGGCTCAGCCTGAGGTGGTTACCCTGCATCCCTCTCGTACTTATAGTTCTCTTGGAGAATTACATGATTTCGGATTTCAAGTTTATCAGCCGTTCACATTTTGGTCATATTTTGCGCTTAACTGACTTTTGGACCAGTCCACAAAGAGACGGAGAGAAAGAGAGCCAGAAATAAATGAGCTGCCATTGTGCGGCATTTTGAAGAGATTAATGTTTTGTCATCATTTCTAATCTGCAGCGTTTCATGCGATTAACATCTGTTGGCATCATTTAATAGCGTATTATTCCAAAGCAGTTTGGCCAATAGCCCCCGACCGTTGAGATTAATGTGGCCATGACTTACATACGTGACCTTCGCTTCCACACAACAATTGCAATACGAATCGAAATATGTGTTTGCCAAAAAGAAAGCCATAATGCAATTTTGTGCTCACACTCTACTGGCCATATACATATAAATCAATAAGCCAATCAAGTGCTTGCAATCAGTAAACTTTTCTGGCGCGTGCCCACATAAAGCAAACAAATATTCGTCATACGCACTGTGTGCCACCAGTAGCAAACGCATTAAATTGATATATGCCAGCAACATGTGCCACCCATATCTTGCTTATAGACCTCAACATCTTTACGATATTGAACACAACTGAATCGAAGTAAGCTTTGAGCAGTTACTGGAATTTATTGGCACTCGTTGTTTTCGTTAAATTTTGTTTAAATAAACCAAGCCACTCAGCAGGCTAAAGTACTTGTGCTTGGCGCGAATAAGTTGAAGCTTAAAGTCGGCAGCAAGTTCTCCGTGTTTCTTACTCTAAGTAAGTAAATAAAACAAATCAGAGTGGAATGAAGAATTAAATAATGAATAAAGCTGTATGGAAACAAAATGGATCAAATCATAGCCTGTTAATTAGACAGATATTAAAATCCTTCAGAAAAAAAAGAATTCCAGCAAAACAAATTTTGCGAGAGTCTTATTCCTACGCAACTTAGACCAATCAATACGCAACCAATAAATATGTGATTATATAAAACGTACATATCGTTGTGACACTCTTAAATCCCAAAGCAGACAAAGCGTCATAAGGCAACTGCATACAATTTGCATGAAATGTGATTGTATATTGTGGTATGCAATAGACAACACGCAATACAGTCCCAAAACGCTGACGGAAACGGAAATCGATGCGCAGTCTGCGTGTTGCATTCGGAAATGAAAATGTTGGTCAAAAATCACCCTTAAAAATAAAACTGATTTTGGAAAAGAAAAAAAATTAGCGGAAAATAAAAAATATAAAAATGATGCAGAACAGAAAAAAGCTGTAAAACGAATCAGAACGAAACTTTTTACTTTGCCTGCAAGAGAAACTTTGAAGTCAGATATTTCAGATGAACCAAGATTGTTGCAATGGATCGGCGGAGAAGTGAAGTTCTATGCTTTTACTGCTGTCTGAGTTCATGCTCATTTGCTTGGGTGCAGACAATTGGCAAGGAACTGCAAAGAAAAAAAAGAAGAAATTGTTAAATAACATTTATTACATTTTCGCTTTCCTTCAAACTTTTTCGCAAAGAAAACTTTTGGCAAGATTATAGCAAAAGTAGCGAATACAGCTAAAATTCTTAAAGCATTGCAAGCATTTGTTAAACAGCTCAAAACAACTGTTAAGCAAATTGATAATAAATATTTAATTCTCATCAATGCTGAATTTTAAATATATATTTAGAAATTCTAATTACACACAAAGTTTTTCATAAATTTTTATCAAAAAAAAGGACACATTCTCTGCCAACCAAACATTTATAAGCAGAAAAGTTTTTTATTCTAAGCTAATTAAAAAAGCAATTTAAATGCAAACTACATGAAATGCTCGTCCTAAATATTTCAACTTAATTAATAAATCGCTATGCCACGTGCTTGCTGAGTGTTGAGTGGCTGGAGTGGTGTGGAGGTGTGTGGAGGAGTGTAAGTGGGCATTGCCCGGAGCTGTGTGAATTGGAAATGAAATATTTCCTGGGCCGAACACGCTCCCTTCAAATTTTTGGTTCAAATCTACGCAAATAGTTCAAGCTGCTAAATGAAACGTTCCTAGAAGTCAGCATTGCTTAACATTTTCACACGGACTCTTCTGACTTTGCTGCTGGCTGCCATTTTAATTGTATGGCATAAAGGGAATGTATGAAAGTCTATAAAGAATCTTAAAATTCAAAGAAGCCTTCTAAATATAAACAACAAAAATAAAACAAGGCTTCTTTAATAAACTCTTGACATCGATTAATGACTTTGGACTTCATTTCGTGGTTTTAAACCTTCCATGAATTCCAGTTTCCAAAAAATCCAATTTGAGTAATCTGGTTCCATAGTTGTTTTGTGTTGTCCCATTATGCTCGTTACTGACTCTGTTTGCTGCTGGCGATTGCATATGCCTTTCAACAACAAGAATAACAATAACATCAATCCATAAAACTACCGGCAAGTGCTGATGGAAACCCATAAATACTGTGTGCGAAAAAATAAATAATAAAGGGAGAAAAAACTTTTGTCAACTTTGTGTAACAAACAAAGCACTTGTACACATATTGACTTTAACTGTAAGCGTTTATGTTGATTGTATATACATAGCTGTGTGCAAATGCATGTGTGTTGCATACGGCTGCTATCAATAAATCTACAATACATGTACATGTTTGCAAAGGCGCTGAAGGCCGCCATGTTGTAAATTTCCTGACATCGATTTGAAGTTGTGTAGCTGTGAATGATTTGATTTATCTCCCGTTCGTTTTCTTTTTGTTCAATTTTAATATTCTATGGTGCACTTCAATAAAAAAAAACGTTTTTTGCTATGATTTACACATTTTTAAAAATTAAAATAAAAAATGTTGTTTGCAAACATTTTAAATTTAACTCAATTTTACAAAATAGTACAACTCAAAAATGTTGGTTCTACCTGGCACCTTTTGTATAACTTTCGTAAGGCATTTTTGTTTATATGGCGTTGAATATGCTTCATTTTATTATATTTTTTTCTAGCTTTCAACACACACACACACTTTGTGTCTTGTTTGTTAAAGAGCTCTCTAAAATACAAATATACATACACAAACGAGCACACGCAATGGCATGCCATAAAATATGCATCAAAAATTTGTCACACTTCAGCAAAATGGTCGAAAAGTTCACCTTCTCAATGGCCACTTGACCCAGAAAAGTGTAGTCTACACACACAGCCACATGTACACGTGTGTGTGCTGAAAGGACGAAGCATTGAATTTAAATTGCGCATTAAATGCGAACCAGCAGGCATGTCCTTCTCAGTCAACGATGACGTAGCTGTTCGAGCCTTTTACCAAGATATTGATAAGTCAAAGTTCATAATTGGATGTGCCCGAAGGGTCTGAGCACAATGTTGACATTTTTCTCAACTCAATTTAACAGCTTTAGTCCCATTCCCTGATCTCCTTACCCAATAAGCCTGCAATCAAGTGACAAAATAAGAAATGTTTGCATAATTGAAATGCCAAATGTGGCGAAACCGCAACAAATGCGAAAGAAAACTAACCGAAAATGGCCGATATGAAAAGCTCCATTTCTATGGCATGCACTTGGACCATTATAGCCGCCAATAATAAAAGAACTTAGACGCCCGTCTCCCGATTCTTCTTCCAGTCTATGTTTGTGTACATTTAGCATGTCTCAGTCCAATTATGGGGCGTTACTGACTGCTATTTTGCATGCCAGGTTTGCATTAAGCACACGCCCAATGGCACGAATATCCAAAGGCATGTTTACTCAAAGAAAAAAATCATAGGGAAAATAAAATGAGCAGAAAGGAAGTTAGTAAGTAGCCGGCGGAATTACATAGATTGTTAGCAATTCTTTATATGGAACCCAACTGTGGCAACACGCATTTGTTTTTGATACTAAGGCGCCTTGTTGTTCTTCAGTAAAAAATTAAAACATTTTGATGCCAGATTTATACCTATCATATTGCAAATTGTAATTGGAATTTGAATTATTCCAAATGATATTAAAATTTTATTGAAGAATTAAACCATTTTTTTATTAAAACAAATAAGCCAAAAAAATATTATAAAATAAGAAAATACAACTTTATTTTTTGAAAAACTCAACACATTGATGGCTATGGACAAACACTTATGCACATTCGCTTGCACACTAATAGCTTGAAGTGAATGGGACACACACACACGCCTTAAGGACAAACAGTGTCATTTATTACTTCCTGTGTATACCTGCCTGCCGAGCTGCCAGGGAGCTGTATACAATATATCATTATAAATTACAAACGACTTACGTCCATTTTTTTTAGTGGCTGGCAAAACTGAAGTTGGCAGTAGCAAAAAAGAATCTAGAAATTAAAGCAGACAGGATTCTCATAAGTAAGCCATAACAGAAACACATACAGACCAAGAAGGGGGAAAAATGAGTTTATTAGACAGCGGCAGCAATAACGGAAGTAGCAATAATTTACTAACGAAGCCATAGCAAAAATGCCCAAGCACCTTTCACAATACGAAACCAAACAAAAAACCAGCCAAAAGAAGACAGAGCAAGAAATGAACAAAGGAAGTAGTAAATGTATCAATCAAAAAAGCGAAGAAAAGGAAAACACTTTCGAATAGTTGTACAAAAATAGATAACATCTACAAAAACAAGGAATCTACTCTTAACTTGTCGTCCATTGATATTTGACAGTTTTCTGATTCCGTGAATTGATGATGGGCCACGTGGCATATGATTTGATTTTGCCCATTTGCTTACATTACCGATATGTTATCTTAGTTATTGATGAGCTCGGCCTGTGACAGCCATCAATATCGGGAAATAAATAAAACTAGCCTAATACGAAAAAAGATCGACTGGGATATTCCTTGTTCTCAAGATTGAGTGTACAAGTATTGCAAGTTATGAAAAATCTTTATCCCAAAATAATCCAATAATTTTGATTTTATGTCAGATGAGTTCGAGGCACTATATCCACCATGACTGTTACATTAAAGCAGCAAAACTTTATAATCCGCTTTTTACACACTTTTTAATGCTTAACGGAAAGTATATAAAATAAAATTATACTATGCATACGCCATGTTGGTCTCGGCACATTGTAAGTGCATCTATCGCACGCTCCTTGAAATTGTAACGAATGCAATGCGGACTTGGCGATGGCTGGTGCGAGGGCATACGGACTTGTGCTCAAAATGTAACTGGAACGCAATTATGTGGCACATTTTGCCGCACATAAACTGCCAGCACTGATGGATGATGTGGGGTGCGGTTCGTTTTTTGCAAAAGCTGAGAAAAAAAAGGAAAAACTATTAAGAGTTGGCAAGGTGCTAAAGTACTTGCTCGGTTGCTTCGATTGCAGTCAACAGAGAGAGAGCGAAAAGAATAGTACAAAATTATAGAGTGGAGTCTGAAGATGGCAGCCAAGCAACCAATTTCTACTTACACAGTTTTTTTTTCCCTCGCTGCAACTTTCTTAAGCAGTTTTACGCCTGAACGCTGACATAATGCTGTTAACCGATAATACGTTGAAATTGAAAAGTGCAGCCGAGGCCACAACAGGCATGGCTAAGGGATGGGGTGCGGTGTGGTGTTGAACGCGGCAGTTCTTACTTGCTACCACACACAAAATCTCTTACGACAAATTGCATATTTCAATTTGCAACAACATTGCAGCCAGTTGGTGCTGCCTTCTGCCCACTTACTGGGTTTCCATTTCTGGTCCAGAAAGAATTTTTTTTCGCATTTTTTGCTCCATCTTTTTCACTCTTACCATTGCGCTTCTGCTTCATTTTGGCCAGCTTTATGCCAGTTAAGGGTTTTTAGAGTCAGGTGTCTGCCTCATATTGGTTTGCTTATAAAAAAAAAACACTCACACAAATACACCCAGTTTAATGTATGTGTATGCAAAATGGTAGCGAGCAGCTTTGCCTTGCGGTAAGTTAAGCCACAGTTAAGCTGATGCATGGGTTAAACTGTAAAATGTATTAAGATTAAGTGGCATTCAGTGCCAGCTGCCTCCCAGTTACATTAACATACTATCAGTATTTTACACTGTTCCACTTTTTTTATTCTGCGCTGAGTCTCTCGTTTTTTATCTGTGCTTTAAGCATACCCACTAAAACGTATGCATTACGTATACGCAAGGTATGGTTGCTTTAAGTTGATTATTTTGTTAGCAAATGTGTTCGACAAGCATGGAAATAATGTTGTTTATGTAACATGTTGAAATGTGTTTTCATTTTAATAAATGAGCTGCAGTTGTAGCTTAAATTGGAATTATCTTATAGAAAGATATGAAGCTTGGTTCAATTTGTTATTGTCAATGTATATATTTTACTTATGTACTTGTCTCAATGCTGTATTTTTTGTGCAACGTTGTTAAATTGAAATAAAATAATTTTTGTAGCGACTAAAGATTTAGACATTCATACAGCAATTACCATTCCACGCGTCGTTTGCAGCGCAGTCAGCATTAAATAGGCGCTCAGAATACTAAAATAAAAATTACATGCAAACCTATATGCGTATATCAAACAAAGGTCTTGGGCGCATTTGAAAGGTGCGAATTTACAGACTATATGATTTTTGCCAATTCGAGCCCAAGGCGAAAACGCGTCAGGGCGTCCCGTCTCTTTATGTGTGTTTTGTGTATACGTGTGCGGGCAATATGTTGAGTACGTGCCTGTAAGTCATCATAATATTTTACATTTTTATGAAGTGCGAGACGCTGCGACGTTGCTGAGAGACTGTGCAATAAAAATCTTATTTTGTGGGCTATAAAAGTGCAAAAGGAATCAGGCAACAGCAAAAAGCAGAAGATGGTAAATAATAAGGGCATGAAAAGTTGGCAGCATTTTGCAGCAGTTGCCATTTGCAGTGCCTTTTAATGTGCCATTCTCTGGCTCTGCCCTTTATTATTATTATTTTGTGCACTTTTTTTTTAATGATTTATCGGCATTTAAATGGGGTTGTGACGAGGGGCGAGTGACGCATCATAAACTGTTTTGTGCGCCTAATTTAATGCAAGAATATTCCGTTTTTTATTTATGCCTTACACTTGCTTTAGCAGCCACTCATTTCCCTCAATCCCTTTTTCGGTTTCTTACAAATATTTCTTATTCACTTTGTTGTTATCAACGTGGGAGCAAAATGCGTTTGTGTGTTTGTGTACATGAATGTAAATTGAGTAAGGCGGCTAAAGTACTTTGTAATTTATGGCCTGCAATGTGCGTAAGAAGTCACGGCTCCCTCTCTTCTCTCTCTCTCTCTCTCTTATACTCCTGCTCTATTTCTCTCTCTTTTCGCTGAAACATACTCATTATTCTTTTATGAGCATTTGTGTGTGTGTGCTGTGTGATTATTTATGACTGTTTAGCCGCATTTTGCATGACGAAATCATAATTTTTAGCCCTCGACCCGCAACTCTCAACTGTGTGTGGAAACCATTTTGACATTTTGTTTGTTTCCTGTTATTTCGATAACATATATGTTAAGAACGTGCCATATATTAAGAGTTCGCATGTTTTGCTTTTGAACATTATCAGGGTTTGCATTTGTTGTTCCTATTACTCGAGATTAGATAGCTCTGTTAGAGCTCGATGATTTCGAGCAGCGCAAAATTGATATGTTGCATAACTCAGCAAACGAAAAGTAGGAAACTAGCGTTTTAAAAGCGCACAATAGTATTCTCAGAGAATGTATCTGTTAATATAGTTAACAATACTTAACATCAACTTGAAGTTTGCGCACACAATGACTCAACCCAAAGTTAGCGACTTATGCAAGTCTACAAAAGCAATTTAAACATTACAAACTTTGGCAAATTCGTTGTGATCTTTTCCTCCCCCCCTCTAGATAAACGCATGTTATATATGACATAGGCAAACTTTTGCATTAAATTTGTTCAAAAGTTGCAAGTTAACTGTAACTTTCGATGACTTTTTGCATTCAACAGTCCATTTACCTACCCACAAATACTCACAGACACACACACACACACACACACACACACAAGCACACACACTTGTGTAGATAAGTTAAACACCACGAAACGAACATTTGTTTGCGCTGGCTTTGACCCATGTTAGTTTAACCAACTTGGGGGTTTTTTTATTTACTTTCAAGTATTTTATATAAATTTGTTTTTAAACTAAACATTAAAAACTTGCCGAGCTATTAGTTTTGCTTAATTATGATGAGTGCTTAGATTATGAGAGTGTTGCAAAACTATCTTTTGTATGTTATCATCAAATCCACCTACACAATATGTATTGTACAATTATTAATGTGTTAAAAAATAAAGGTTGTTTACTTATACTGCTGAAATGTTGAGAGTTGATAAATAGAAAAAATATAAGCTTTAACTTATCTTAGTTTACAAAAAATAGCAGAGCATTTGTAACACGCTTTATAGCTTAAACATTTCTTTAAAAATGTTGTTGAATAAATGTCAATCCTCTATAAAAGCGATCAAAATCGCATCTGTAAACAAATTGTTCAATATGAATTGCGAACTTTGGCCTGCTCCAGAATGCTGAGAAAGTTTTTCCGGTTAGAAACTTGAACAAACATTTTTTTTTTCTTTTTTTCTGTTAATCTCCCACATCACTTAAGCCCCATTGCACAATCAGCAAAAATTTGCGCGATTGAATAAATGCACTTTAAAAACAAGTAAAGAAAGTAAACCACCAGCAAATTCGCAGCAAGTTTTACACAGCGTAAAAATCGAAAACATTCGAACGGTTGAATCGAAAGGCATTAAAAAAGGCAAAAACTTAAGCTAAAGTAATAAACTACAAAGCTGAAAATGCACTTCGGCATGTCCTGTATCCTGGCTAAAAGCTGAAAATTTAGCGCAAAAAGTCAAAAAGTAATAAAAATTCTACCGTGTTCGTAACTGTGTCAGCGAAAAAGCGCTGAAAAAGCTCGGTGAACCTTAAATCGACGACATAAAAAACGCAGCGCGATGAAAACTTACAATTTATTAAATCGATAAACGTATAAAATAAAATTATATTTTTATTTTCGGTTTTTTGGCTAGTCAACAAATATGTTGTACTAGCATTTAAAGTCAACCTGCGGCGTTAAAGTGAAGTATGTTGCGGATTAACTTGAAATATTTGAGCAAAAAAGAACAGAGAACAATGTATTTAACGGACTTAATCTACTTCTAAAGACTTAAATTTCTAGGGAACATAGCTTAAAAAAAAAAAATGCTTATAGCTTCGATTTCGTAACATATCCCTTTTAATGAATTTGTAAAGGGTTCAGTTAACATGATTATTCGCAATAGCTGAAAATGTGGCACAATTCTCACAGTAGTCGACACTAAACTAGCAGCGTTACAAAATGGGATTTCGGCCAAATGCCATAAAAAGAAATGAGCTAGCATCTCTCGAAGACGCAAGTAGCACAATGCATTGAGGTTTGAGTACCCTTCACGTGGCATCGAGGTCCGCAGCCAGGCTGCGATGACAAAGAAAAAGTTGTGGGAAGAAAAAGAGACAATGACTTAAGATATTGATTTCACCTAGTTTTCGATTGCAAATGCCTTACAAGCAACCTTTGACTGAGTTACGCTCTTATTTGTTAGTTTTTTTTTTTTTTTTGCTCTACTTATTTTTATTTTATTGAAGGTGTGTGCATTTCTTGCAAATAGGAAATAAAAAACCTTTGCGAGTTTCTTTTACAAATAAAGAAAAGGGAAACTTAAAGAAACTTGATAAGAACCAGAGAAGTCTTGTAGTTTAAAAGAGTTTTTGTTTGACAATTGCTTGAAGAAGGGAATATCATCAAGCATTTGTATAGTTTAATTAAAACTTATACATTTTATTGAGAGTTCAGTATTTTTCATCAATTTCTAAGCAACAAAGTTCTTAATGAAATTTAAATCAAAAAATCTATATCTAGTCGACTTTTGTTCAGCTATATACAAATAATACACATAAATGTAATTAAAATTTTGTTCTGCTCTAAATTGTATTATGTCAGTTTTATTTAAACACTGCATAAATTTTCCATTTGTTTTCGTATTAATTAAAGTTTTCAAGGAATTATAACCGCACTTATTTTGTTAAGACCGCAATTGGAATTTTAACAAAATGTCATCTGGAAAATGAGCCCTTTGGGCTTAGATGTGTATGCAGATTGTCACCACAAAATATGATTAAATTTATGCGAGTTGAGCAGAACATTGGAGAGCTGTTGACTGCTGCAAAGAGACATGCCCCAAGCGGCATACTACACGCAAAAAAGGGTGCAAGTTTAGGCAGCTGAAACTTGAAAGTGTCTACATTTTTGACACTCAAGTGCTGAGATTTAGCCCACACCCGCTGCTGCAAGAAAGTGGCAAGTTGGCTAGAGTAGAGCGAGCAGGAGGAGCAGGAGCGAAGTAGGCAGGCAGCACGCGTGCATGTGAATTAAAACATGTTCAAGTTATTAACAAGCACCGAAAGTCGCATTAGTTTTTGCCAGTTACAGCTCTTGTCTGCGCATTTGTTATGCCGCATCCCCCTCCTCGTACTTCGTCCATAATATTTGTTTGTATTTATTTGCACAAAATATTTACATTTGCTAAAATTATGCGGCAAAAACATGTTGTAGGCGTGGGTTGAGGAAGCAGTGGGTCGACATACTACATATTTAACAAGTTTTTAGGCAACATAGAAGACAGTTGTCGCTTCTTTATGCGCGTCAAAGCCGGTAGGTCAGACGGCAGAACGGCAGACGGCGGGGTGGGGCAAGTTTTTGTATGTCTGTTGACTTCTCGGTGCTGCTGCCATAAAGTTTTTGGGTAAGTAGCACCCCTGGGTGCAGCGACATGCAAACAGTACACAGACGTCGCCATTGCTGTCACATCCGCCATGTTGAAATGCCATCAAAAGTTTTTACTTGGGGTTTTCCAGTTAGGTTTTGTACTTGTTTCTAATTTTCTTCTTTTTTTTTTCTTTTCTTACAAGACAAGTTTTAAATGCTGTTTGCATGTCGCGCGGTTGCCAAGCCTTTTGGCCTTCCGGCGCAAATTGCTATAATTTCGCGCCTCATTTGTAAATAGCAGCCAACTCTTTATTTAACAAATAGTTAAAATGCTTCATTTGTAACATTGAATACATCGAGCATTCGAGCTGCTATCTTCATACATATAATGTTTAGTTGGGTAAGGGTAAGTAAATTAAAAGAACAATTTTAATAAAACCATTAATTAAATACTCTCATCAAAAAAATTATTTGCATAAGCAAATGTAATTCCTAATTTTGTTATGCTTTAAAACAAGGATCACAAAACAGTTGCTTTACTATAAATGCGATAGCTTAAATCCTACCTTCTAGTTGTATAACAAAGGAATTTATCTACAACTATTTTAAACTTTATTCTTAAAACCAACAGATGTATGCAACTTGAATATTTTAAGGCAGCAAACCGAAAGTTATGAAACAATTTTCAAAATTTCAACGCAAAATTTGCGACTGTCATTTATGTGTAAAGTTTTATAAATCATTGTGATTTTGTGTCTTTAACTCCGAGCCAACTGAACTGTGTGCCTGGCTTAAACACAGTTATTAACTTTACACCTGGC
Organism: Scaptomyza montana; assembly: GCA_018904305.1. Classification (NCBI taxonomy): domain Eukaryota; kingdom Metazoa; phylum Arthropoda; class Insecta; order Diptera; family Drosophilidae; genus Scaptomyza; species Scaptomyza montana. Next base: position 1,709,724 of record JAEIGR010000001.1, read on the forward strand.
TAAAAACTGACTGCTGAAGCAGCGGCGAATGAAACTCATCGAATTAGCGGGCATGGTGTGAATGTGACTTTGTGCGGCGAGCAGACTTTAAATAGATATTGACATTGCCTCAGATGCCACGATAGAATGTGATGGAAAAAGAGAAGCAGAAGGAAAGAGTACGCTATATATTGAGCACGTTGATGTGGCAAGTTGGGCTTGTGGCATTCATTGTCTATGAGTCGTGTCGTGCCTGGCGCTATTTATAAAAGTCAGTGACACAGTAACTTGCTTCTGCCTAGTTTCTAAGTGGAGTATGGTGCTCGTTTTGCCACTTCTAACACAGAAAACTCGTCCATTTTCTCCTTCCACTTCCCCCTCACCCACACTCACACATACATACACGCAACTCTTTTTCCGCTTTGATAAGCAAGTTCTTTTGTTCCAGTGTATAGTATATACAAAACGGAGAAAGAAAAGAAAGAGCAAAAAAAAAATAGTACAGTTTTATATATGGGCACGATGAATTCATGGGTCATATTCCTTTTGTTATATTTGTTGTTGTGGCTTTTGTTCAGGCTTGCAATGTGGCAAAGCTCTCTGCTGCTGCTGACTCGAACAGATACATGCTACACTCAGATACATGCGATATGGATATGTATCTGCCAAAGATGCTGCTACATCTATGTCTGTGTGCGTATCTGTGATGAATGCATTTTTAGTGCAATTTTTTGTATTTTTAGTTGCATTAAATTTGTAAAACTGGAGCAGCTTCCAATGCAAACATCATAAGCTTGGTCTAGAAAATGCGATTCGGGCAAATTTTTATGCAGAGTATAAACAATATTTTTATTGCTAAAAATTAATTTTAAATCAACTTTTTGGTAAAAGATTTTACTTTTCATTGATCACTTCATAAAAAAAAATACATGTGCAACCTTTTCAACGATATATCTGTCAAGCTGTGAACGCTTTTTATCCCAACATTTTTCCAACTCTAACTACACTCACGTTACTACTTAATCTTTCAACACTTTTGACATGGCCGCCCTGCATTGATTTTTGTGTACAAATTTGCTGAGCTCAGACACATGCCCAAAAAGGCTAAGGGTTTAAGTCTGCGTTGACATTCTGTGAGACCGAAACTCAGGAAGAGTTGGTTTCCAGTAATTTTCCTATTTTGGGCTTAAAGGCTCATTTGTCATGCGTTTCTCGACACTCAAATCCGTTTCAAGACCCTGTTTACCTATGACCCAAGATACTTGACGGGCTTCGATTCCTTGGAGTATTTTTTTCGCTTTAAGGCACTTATGTCAATTTTGATTAATGGCCAAAACGGGTCTTGAATTGAAGCCAAAGTCTTTGCAATTGAGCATTTAAATGCAAATTATCAAGTTGAATACTTGGCAAAAATCAAAGCATGATATTTTAAGTCGATAAAAGCCATAAAATGCAGCAACCATTACATTCAGTTGTCTGCTCCACAGGCAACCCCAATTATTATACAATTGTTTGCTCTCTAGTTATTTTTTATGTTTTTCTTTTAGTCAAAAACAATTGAACTGAAATTATAACAGCGGTTAACTGCAATTGAATACTCAATTTATAATATGTTTTTCTCTTTTCTTTCTAATTACTTTGCAGTTGGTTCCCGGGATTCCACGAACAGCGGAGGCGGCAATTCTGCTGGCAACTCTGGCAGCTCGTCTGGCAGCTCGTCTTCCTCATCGAACGCCGGACCGACCAAGTATCCGGTACTGGTGTTTGTGCATGGCGAATCGTACGAGTGGAACAGCGGCAATCCATATGATGGCTCTGTGCTGGCCAGCTACGGACAAATATTGGTTGTAACCATAAATTATCGCCTCGGAGTGCTGGGTAAGTGCTCGTTGGCACACTCAAAGGCTAATGCTAATTGATATGCTGTCTGCCTCGTTGGTGGCGACCAAGTTCAGCGAAACGAGCCAAACATTGACAACGTGTCCTATGTCCGATTCAGTTTTAAGCCACTGCTGCAACCATTGAAATTCCGTTCAACAACAGCAACAGCAGCAGCAGCAATAGAGCAAACGTCTCTCCTATAATCTAACTAATTTAGATTGTGTTAAGTGGAATAAAAATTAGGTTGATAATATATCAAAATATCAATATATCGATATTTTTATTAAAAAAAATATATTTATATCGGTATATTGTTTTTGCCCAATTATCGAATATGCGATTTTTTTGTGATATTTTTAAAAAAATTTTTTATGTAGAAAAAAAAAAAAAATTTTTAGATATATTTGCGTTGGTCACCCTTTTAAATGGGGGAGGAGAGCGAAAAAAAAAAAAAAAAAAAAGAAAAAAAAAAAAAAATATAAAAAAAAAAAAAAAAAAAAAAATAAAAATAAATGGAAAAGAAAATTAATAAACAAGGCACATAGAATTTGGCGTCGCATTTAAAAAACAAGCACTATGACACTTATGTGAAGTGCAGCCAAAAAAAATAAGTACTTACACAGCATTTAAAGTGGCGCCTTTTTTGTTGTGATTTTAGAGCCCGCGTTTTTCGGAATACACACGATTGAATTACATTTTGATTTTTCGCAATTTATAATTCTGAAAAGTTCTCATTAATTTTTCAAAAAAAAAAGGTTAAAAAAAACCCCGGGGCCATACAACAATCCAACAATCGTTCAGAATGGCTGAGTCTTTGAAGGTAAGTAAGAAAAAAGGTGTAATCTGCTTTTTATTAACTTTTTTCTTTTAAGACAATGGAAATAAGGCAAATGGGATAACGGGAGCCATTGTCTTTATGATTTGTAAGGATAACATGCCTGTCCGGGGCGTTGAAAAAAGGGGTTTTCCCCCCTTTCTTAAGACATGTGTGCCGCAAAATACTGGAATTAGCTACTACTTCAAAAGAATGTTTATGAAATATTTTTTATTATTATTTAATCTTTAAATTAGAATTTGAAAAATAAATTGTTGTTTCTTATTAATAAAGACTATATCTTCTTTTTGGAACGGATTATAATTTTATTGAGGAAAAAAGAAAAAAAGTAAAAATATCAAATAATATTGATATATCGATATTTTTAAAGCGATATATTAATATCATATTGATTTTTCATAACAAAATATATTATCGATACGATATTTTAAAAATATTCGGCAACCCTAATAAAAATTCTAAACAAGACAGTGGAACTCATCGAGCGATAAAAAATAAATAAAATATTTGTTATTCATTTTAATGAAGTATTAATTTTCTTTATAGATTTTCAAGCCGAAAGAGCTGCTTACTTCTTCCTTTGTCTTCTTCTTTTGGCTTTTTTTTATATTTTAATACTTTATTTTATACCTTTTTACTCACTTTGCACACATTAATAATTTACTCATTATTTGCAAGCTTAATCTTAAAACTTCTACTTCAATAATTCGCGTTGCTATTTTGACCCACTGTATGAAATTCAAATGCTCACCAAATTAGTGTGACCTCATTTGCTAGAGCTGACTGTGCCCCACCGCAAGACCACCGCCCCATCTTTCGGGTCTTTGGCCCACAGCTGCTGTTGCTGCTGCGGAAACGGAAGTGCTGACATCATTGATTTGCACGCGTGACTGTACAAATTTTCAACAGTGTTGCGGCCCTGTGTCGGACATTTAAAATAGCTGCGAAAAACACGTCGAGCCGCCAGACTCGATTAAATTTTCATTTGCTGGCATTAGCTGCAGCTGCAGCTGCAGTTGCATGCTAATCGATGCGCAAGAAAATGCTGATGAATTATGGTCGCAACTATTTTTCAGGTTTTCTAAATGCCAACACGGATCGGTATTCAAAACTGCCCGCCAATTACGGACTGATGGACATAATTGCGGCGCTGCACTGGCTAAAGGAGAACATTGCGGCCTTTGGCGGGGATTCCAATAGCATAACACTAGCAGGACATGGCACCGGTGCAGCCTGTGTGCATTTTCTCATCTCATCCATGGCCGTGCCCGAAGGTAATTGTCAATTTCAAGAATTCCATTTAAATCAGTTTTCATTTCATGCTCGAAAACTTCTCATTGTTAGGTCTGCTCTTCAATCGCGCCATTCTGATGTCCGGCTCGGGTCTGGCGCCCTGGTCCTTGGTTAGTAATCCTGCCAAGTATGCCGCAATTGTGGCGCATCATGTAAACTGCGCCTCCGACTTGCCGCACGCCCATCTGATGAAGTGCCTGCGTGAGAAGACACTCGAGCAGCTGCTCAGTGTACCAATACGACCGCCAGAGTTTGGCTTCGCTTTTGGGCCCAGCATCGATGGTGTTGTCATCGATGGCGGTGACTATGTCCCACCAGCACCCGGCTCCCCTGCTGCCCAGGCTCAAGCGCAGGCATCCACTGCGGCTGGCAATGGGCTGGGCGGTGAGGCGGGCATTGCTGCAGCTGGCGGCTGGGGAACGCCAGGGCAATTGGAGAATATTGGTGAGTAAGGACATTGAAAAGCTTTAATCAGACTTTAAGTTTATAAAAAGTTTGTTGATTAATATTAACGAACTATTGCAGATATTAATAAAATATAGAAAATGTTACTTATTTTTCTTCAAATTTAAACTTAATTAAAAATATTCTTTTGTATGCATAGTGTGTAGGAAGTTCGGATTGCCGAAGCTTAAGAAACAATTCTGAATTAAATATCCGATACGTTTTCTGTCTTTTCCATTTTTTTTAAACGCTGTCAACGATGCTGTGGCTGCTGCTGATGTCACACTGACAACGACTTGTACTTGTGAACTGCCATGTTTGTTGGCGTGTTCAACGCACACAATAACACACACACATATGTACAACATGTGCTCACCTATGCGGCGTGTGACATGGCGCTTTTAATTAATGCAGTATTAATGAGAAAAACAGCCATTAACAAGTTGTCAAGGTAAGTTATTTTTCTTGCGGCTTGGCTTGGCTCAGCTCAGCCTGTCCAATGTTGCTTAATTATTTTTTTCCTTAAGCCACGCACTCACACATACTCACACACACACAAGTTCACACTCGCACGTGTGCTCAAAAGTATGCAATGTAATTAATTTAAAGTTTTGACTCTGTCGACTTTTGCGTGCCGTTCAAAGATTTTATCTCGCAGCGACGAACACTCAAAATGGCGTCAGCTTAGGCAGCGATAAGCTTTGAGCTTACACCAACCATACACAACCATACACAACTCAAAACGAATCAAACACAACCAAAACACTCACACATAAATTCGGTTCGTTATTAATTTATGCACATTAACCACGCAAACGCGCGACTTCGTTTTGCTATACAATTACAAAATGCGGTTAAGGGGTGAGCGAGGTGGTCGGAGTTTTACAGTATTGTAGGCGTGTCCTTTTGTTCGTGGCCCCGCTCTGCTTGAAATATGCACTTTGTGCTGAGCCATTTTGCATTGTTAATATATATTATTAACAGCTAATTAGCTGTGATTCCATAATTAATGTTCAAATGCGCAATTCGTGCCACTTTGATACAAAAGCTACTAATTTAAAAGCGTTAGAACTCAATAAAATATAAATATATGCTATGAAATTAATTTCAAAATTATTACCTATTTCACAAATATTTATTGGTTTTTGCAACATTCTTCAGAAAATTAATGATGTGTGCATTTGTAAATTCATTTGCTTTTTTTTTTAAATAGTGTTGCAGCTTAAACTTTGTAAAATAAACACTTATAACAATCCAAATAAAAACTGTGAATGATGATTGATCAATTAGTTGTAAAAGACAAGCTTTAATTCTGAGTTGAGTTAATTGAGTTTGCTCTAAGATGTGAGAAAAGAATAAAAAGAAAATAAATTACAAAGAAAAACGAACCGAAACACCATGGGACTTGAAGCTAGTTCTAAATAATGGAATGAAGAAATATACAAACATCTAGTTGCCAGCAGGTTGAATGCATTTAATACTTCTGGCAATACATTTAATATATATGTATCTATATATATATATATACTTAAAAAGTATATTATAGCTGCTGACCTCTCGGTGCAAAGTATTTCATTCGCTGCGCTTTGTAAGCTGTCAGTGCCCAAGAGACTATTAGTCACAAGCTGCAAAAGGAGTATAAATTTTGCTTTGTGAACATTTAAAAGCAATTTGCTTTAAGGCACCTCACACACACACACACATAGAGATAACTTTAATATAAAGTACGCATACACATTGGAATGCTAGAGACTCAATATGTTGCTAGGGAATTCCATTAAACACATGTGCAGAAAGAGCAAAATTTGCCACACACACACACACATATATAAACTGCAAAACATACCAACTAGCTAAGCAGCAACAACAACAACAACAAGAAGAAGAAGAGAAACTACTTTATCTATGCAAATAGGCAAAAATAAATTTTTAAGTGCAACTCGGCAAATGTTCGAGTGCTACGCAAAGTAACTCAAAGATATGCTTCCATTTGTTTTTTTCTGCTCGAAAGTGCACAAAATTTTTGACTTGCTTCTCTTGAGCTTTCATGTTTATCAAGAGTTTTTGTTTAGCTTGAAGTAGTGCAGTTAAAGTTGCAAGTTTTTGTGGCTATTTGTAAATGTTGCTGGTCAGGAGAAAACTTTCTAACTGATGAATTAGTTTTGCCAACTCTTTTGACAACAATTTCTAATCAGTTCAATATCTAAATTAAACTAACGCTGTAAATTCTGAGCCAGCACATTTCTTAAACTTCTACTTAAGTCCTTAACTCAACTAAGGTTTGCCTTTTTTGGCACATTCATAAGGTGCAGAAACGCGTATTTACACACTTATTGCTCATTTACAGATACGACCTGATGGCGGGCGTGACACGTGCCGAATCCTTTTTCAGCTTCAATTCCGGCGACGTGCAATATGGCATTGAGGCGGATCGTCGCTCCAGAATTTTAAAGGCCTACGTACGCAACACGTACACATTTCATTTGAACGAGATATTCGCAACAATTGTCAATGAATACACGGACTGGGAGCGACCGGTGCAGCATCCAATTAATATCCGGTGAGTAATTGCGTTTGTTCCACACGAACCCGCTGTCGTTCATTCCCATCGCCATCCCCAATTCCCATCCCCCTGCCCAAACACCTGCCCTGCGGCTGTGATTGGAGCGTGTGCCTCCCCCCAAATAAATATTTCGTTCTTAATTAAATGCGAGCTGAACTGACAGGGGGGGCTGGGTAGGATTTCAATTAAAGCGGCTGAAATGAATCTTGATTTTAATCTTATGCCAAGTGAAATGCAAATTTGTTGCCTGCCTCGACTGCCAGTTTTCATAAGTAATGACCAAAGCCCAATGCACAACATTCAATGTTCAATTCCACATACTGCCCTTGCGCCAAACATAAAAATTTCACATGTGCAAAAATAAATGATTTGCTTTTGATTTTTATCAATATTTATGTTTTCATCTTCAACAACAACTTTTTGCAAACTATATTGATTGAGATTTTGTATAGCATTTGAATTAACTAGATATTTTTTATTTTATTTTTGTAAGTTTCACTCGCTTGTCCATTGAAATCATTTTTAATCAGCGCAAAATTTTGCTATTTCAATATACATATAATAAAATGAATTCTCTACTATTGGTATTTTAACGCCACGCTGTCTGCGCGAGCCATGCAAAAGCTTCAGTTGATGTGCAAACGTGCGTTAAGTTGCCTGCAATGAAGCATCAAACGGTTCACGCTTGATCTCTAGCAGGATGCTCAAAACGGGTTAAAAATATACGATGAAGGGTTTAGTGGGGAGGGGGAAGCGAAGCTGAGTCGTGCGCATATTTCAATACAATCAAAGTAAATATTTATAAAATGTAATGTGGCCCTGTTCAGTATGCGAGTGACGTGGCCAGATTAACAAATTAAATTTTTGATGGCAAACCTACTTTGAAAAGTTTTTACAAAAGTGCCTAACACAAAATATAATGTTGAAATTAAATGCAAACGCATTCAAAGTAAAAAAATATAAAACATGAAATGAATATTAAATTGGTTCCTTAAAAATGTATTGAATTAAGATTTTCAGTAAATTTATGCATCAATTAAAACAAAATCGAAATAACAAAATTAATTGTTTGTGAAAACTATGATTAAAACTTTCATTTATTTATGTACAAATTTATATAAGTTAAAGTATATGACAAGAAAATATGGTAAAATTGATTTTGTTTTGTTGTGGAATAAATCTTGATATTGAACTAGGAATTACAATTTAAATATGTAAACAAAATCTATTCTCGCTTCCACTTACGCAAGGTTGGTCGAATCTTTGAGAGACCCTCAATGTGGCAGCAACAATAAAAGTTTCTGTCACTGACAAAGAAAAATGTTTATATTTTGAATATTCCCATTTATGCTAGCACATAAAATAATATGAAAAGAAAAGAAAAAAAACATCATACTGGACTTTTTAGTGTCGTTGCGCTGCTGCTGTAGCTGCAGCTGCAGCTGGGCAGATACGTATGCAAATGTGGCAAATGGTTTTTATTCAAATTTGCGCCAGTGCATTGTAAATGCATAAAGCAAAAAACCGAGCATAAAAACAAATTCAGAATTCTTGCGAAAGTTGAAAATAAAACGAAAATGGCAGCAAATCAAACGCAAAAGAATATTTTTCCTAAATAGGCTTAGCAAACGTTGAGCACACTTCAATTGAGATATTTTGCGGGGCAAAAGGGTGGTGAAGCTTAGGGAACGAGGCTCTTGCCCAGCTTGACAGGTAAACAGTTAGGAGTGCATGGCAAAGTGGCACTCAAAGTGGCTTGTTAGTTGCACACTTGAACGGAGCTCGATGCGCCAAATAGCCGTAAAATTCCACTACAAAAAATTGTTATTTGATTTTTGCACCCGTCTCTTGCTCACACTTTATCATTCTTTCTCTCTCTCTTTCTCTCTGCCTTGCAGCGATGAAACTCTTGAGGCTTTAAGCGATGCACAAGTGGTGGCTCCAGCTGCACAAACTGTAGATTTGCACTCGGCGGATCATCGCAATTCATATTTATATGTTTTTGATTATCAGACGCGATTCGGTGATTATCCACAGGTGCGTGAAACTGTTCTTTAATATTTTAAAATTTGTATTTATTTCAACGTACATAAAACTATACTTTATTGCTATTTATGCAGCGTCAGGGTTGCATACATGGCGAGGATTTACCATACATCTTTGGTGCACCACTTGTCGGCGGTTTAAATCATTTCACTCGCAACTTTACGAAAACCGAAATCAGTCTATCGGAAGTTGTAATGTTCTACTGGTCAAACTTTGTGCGCACTGGGTAAGTGTTGATTGGGTTTGCGGTCGTCAACGACCTCAACTTTGTGAGAATATTCATTCCACAACAGCACAAACTCTCACTCTCCCTTTCCTCCAACGCCAACCTACAATTAACGCACACATGCAGCAATCCAAATGAGCAAATGGAAACGGAACATGGAAGTCGACAGGAGCGCAGTCGTTACAAGACCATCGAATGGACAGCCTACGAGAGTGTGCATAAGAAATATTTGAATTTCGGTTAGTAAAGCTTCAGTTTATGTTTCATTCAGATAGAATCAAAGAATTAAATGCAAAGCCAGTAAAAGTATATGAATTAATTTTAGTTTTTTAGTTAGTTTGATCGAATAAATGTTTAATAACATTAAAAATGTTAAGATTGGATTAATGACTGTTCGCGAAGTTATGTTTGTGCATCTTTCTTATCACTAATAATATTTATTCAATGATCTATGTAGTCAAACATATGTTACATTTAACTTTTCATATCCTCTATTCCAAAATAGACACCAAACCAAAACTAAAGAATCATTATCGTGCACATCGGCTCTCCTTTTGGCTTAATCTAATACCAGATCTGCATAAGCCTGGTGGCGATAATGTCCCAGCCTCGCATCATCAGCTGCATGACGATGACGAAATGGACAACAACATTGCCAGCGATGCCTCTGTGAAACCGCTCAATCCCTCCTACACCTCGAGAGGCGCTAATGCAGCAGCCATGGGCAACTATACAATCTTCACAAATCAGGTATTCTCGCTGCTGAATCTCAGTTCGCCTTCCTCATCGCTGCAGCGTAATGGCACACGCTATGGCAATGGTAAGATCTATCCGGATGACATGCTCGATGCGGATCATGCAGGCGGTGCAGCGAGTGCCTCGCAGGATAGCGATGGATTTGCTGCCTATTCCACAGCGCTGAGTGTAACAATTGCAATTGGATGCTCTCTGCTTATACTAAATGTGCTAATATTTGCCGGGGTGTACTATCAGCGGGATAAGACGCGTCTCAGTGAGCCGCGAACGCAGCAGAAGTTAAAGCGACAGGAAAATGGTCAGATGCCGAATAATATATGCGGGGATTTGGAGACGCTGACAATACATGCGAAAAGTGATCCCGCTACGATATTGTCGCATCATCATGCCATGCAGCATCATCAGTTGCCGCCGCCGGAATTTGCTGATATACCGCATCGTGCACCGCCGCCTCCGAAGCACATGAAGTCCTCCATGCAGGATGTGGGACAGGGTGGTGGTGGTGGGGGCATGATGCCACCGCCGCATGCCCTGCAAGTGCTGGGCAATCAGTGCGGCACACTGACCAAAAAGAGTTGCATGAAGCAGACACAAGCAGCACAGGCGCAACAGCAGCAGCAACACTCGCCTGCACAGCAGCAACATGTGGTTACGCATCAGCAACATATGCAGAATCATCATAATCAAAGCATGACCACGGTGCTGACCACGTCGGGCGGCCTCATGCCAGTGCCCACGCCGCCCACAGTGCCAGTGATTGTGGCAACTACAACGCAACAGCACTCACAGCAGCAGCAACAGCAACAACAGTCACAGCAGCAGCATCCACTGATGGATGAGTTGCGTGTGTGACATTAATTGACGGTGCGTTTCAAATGTGATCTATAAGCAAAGATCTCAATGGCGCACAGTCCTGTAAACTGTTTCAAATTGAGTATGTATGTGTGTGTGTGTGCTTAAGTGTGCGTGTGCCTGCTGTTAGGTCGGTCAACTGTGTTAAATTAATTACAAAGTTTGCTTTACTTTTGCTGCCCGCTGTGAATGTTGAGCAACATTTGTAAGACAGTTTATTTAAACAACAATTTTACATTGTACATAAGGAATAAGAGAGTTTGAGTTTCAATGTTATCAACTTTTAAGAGTTAGTTAAGCTACAAAGCAATTATAACAAATTTAGAAAAAAATAATTTGCATTATTCTTCATTAAAAATCATTTTTTTATGTGTTAAAATTTTTACTAGGACCAACTTCCAGTTAATCCCAAACATTAAATTTGAATCTTTCTTTAATGGTTTCCTTAAAATCAAAATTATAACCCAACATTAAACGCAAAACTTTCAAGAATAAAAAGTTAATACATGTAAGTACGAATAAAAAAAAAAACCAATATAAATGTTATTCTTCCAAAGACTGAATTCAAATTGTGTATGTGTGTAAATAACACAAAAGCCTAGCTCTTAATACATATAAAAAAAAACAAAATACGTTATAAGCTGTACAACAAGAACTAATCCATACAACTAATTTTTATTATAAAGCATAAAATAAACGCAACAAAAAGAGATACCAAAATTGTTTTGCGTTTTATAGTTTTTTGTTCAAAACAATAGTTTTAAGATTTAGAGCTTTTGTTAAGCTTATTACCAACCAGTTTAAAATCAATTTTGAAAGCCGCTTTTAAGCCGTTTTGTAGCCGAATTCCATAGCAAGAACTTTAAATCCTTGATATCAGAACTGTTGGTTACAATTGAAAAAGTGAAAAATATAAAAAAAAATCAAATGGTATTGTTAATTGTAAGCCTGCAGCTACTTTGTTATGTAACTAACTAAACTACATAAATATTAATATAGCTACTAACATTAATTGCATATACAACTACTTAACACAAACGATTCAAAACAAAATTCACAAATACGCGCATTGGCAAGTAACGACCAGAAGATACCCTATTTCCAGCACAAACGAAAAATCAAATGCTCAAAATATTAGTAAAACATTTATTTGATTTTTAATTTCTCGACAAAAACACCTAATTAAGTGATTTAATTTCCTGAGATGATTCAGATTTTGTTGTGTCTAATGTCTGCACTACCATCTTTTTTTATGCTTTTGGGTATAGGCTACAGGGATGAAAAAAATTCAACTGAAAATAGTTTAAAATTCACTTAGACAAAACTATATAAAAGTGCGAAAAAAATAAAAACCGTTTTCAATTAAAAGCACCCTATTAACTAGCAAATGTCGAAAATGTAATTAAAATGAAAGTGAGAAGCGCAAAAAGTGCCATCAAGCTCATTAAAATGAAACAGCGCGAAAATTACAACAATTAAATATGCGAACATGTGAAAAATAATTGTAAATTATATAAAAACAGCAGAAAAACCAAAAACAATAATAGACAAAAACAAGTATTTAGAGGCAGTAAAAACAAATGACATAGTAAATGAAATAAATATGTAAAACTCTATAGCTTATGTGTATGCGTATTTATATATATATAGTTAATTGTAACGATGTAAAACTAGCATAAATATAGCAAAACAACCTAAACAGAAAAAATACCAGTTAATATATATATGGATATATATACATGAATATTTATGGCATATTTGAACAAGAGAGACAAAAAAAAAGTATTTATGTAATTAAAACATAAATTAATTCAAATTTAATGCATTAGAAATGTGTACGAGTGAAAAAAATGCGAAAGAGTTCAGCATTCAAAAAGTCTCAAAATGAAAACCATAACAAAAATAGAACAAATTAAACCACAAATAACAACAAAACTAACAAAAAAAATCTGTTAAGAACTGTTGAAAAATCAGTTACAAAACTGACATTTCAGATGGCAACCAAAATTTGAGTACTAATAAAGTTATAAAAATGTAAAAAAAAAAATAAACTTCTTCGCTTTGAATTGCAAAACTTCTCTTTTAAAGGTTCAGCTCGACATTTCTTAAAGGAATTCAGACAGCAAATTGCTGACAGCACAGAAAATACAAAGTTCGCACAAGGAGCGTAAATAAATGGCCATAACGAGGACTTTAAGCGGCAGTTAAGGCTCTGTTGGATCAATTCGATGCGGTGAATGCATTGGAGCTTATATAAAACAAATATGGCTACCCAAACACACACACACTCACATGCATAGCTGTTAACCAAATATGCTGATAGTCTGGCAACTACATAAGAAAAACTAAGAGTCTTAAAATGCTCCCATTGATACGTAAAAGCATTGAAAGATAGATAAAAGCAGAAGACACAAAAAACACACACATGGACGAAAAAAACCATTGAAAATAGATTTATTATGCAAATTTGCCAAAGCATAAGTGAACACATCCCAGACGACTCGCTTTATATACCCCGTAATCGATCATAGGACTTTTCTAACGATGGCATACTTATTTTCCAAACATCATTGGAGCTGGATAAAAAAAAATACTGTAGTAGCTTTCAAAGGCTAAAGAATTTTAAATTTTTCTAGACAAAATCTAAGTTGCTCATAAGGAGTATTTTATAGTCTATCACAATCGATTCGATCATTATAGCTTGTTTTATAGCCATGCATGGTGCAAGGCTTAACTGCTTAATTTGTAAAAAAAAAAAATGAAAAAATCAAAGGCTAGAAAAGTTAAGAGCGGGCGTGGCTTTAACTCTACTCCAAGTGTTTGCCTACGGCAAACATTGCGATGCAAAGGAACGAATGTGGGGGGTGCGGAACTATGAGGAGGCATGCTCTTTGTAAAGCTTGCATAATTCACATGCGTAATTGAATAAAAACATTTCGTCTAAATTGCTGGCAGCAACGTTAGCTGGAAAGCAGCTAACCATTTTCCTTTTGGCTTAAGAATTGCGTGATTTTTATTAGTTGCGATTTGCAGCCAGAGAAAATCCAATAGATATACTAACGCACACACACACACACACACATACACATGAGCTGGGTGCAGATGAAGAGAGCGAAGGGAAATGAAAATTTGGCACATAATCCCTTTAAATGTCTAAAGCAAGCTTGGGTGTTGACGGAGCAAGGATTTTGATTTCAACAAAAAGTTTCGACTGTCTTTTTTTTTCTCTGGTAGTTTTTTCATGTGTTGTGTTTTGTTAATATTGCACAGAAGAAGCAGCAGCAGTAGAAGCAGGAGATGGGCGTGGCATGCTGTGAAAGTGGGCGTTGAGCTGCCACATGCTGTTCTTAATTTATTAGCACAAGCTTGAAAATTAAATAATAAAAGCCCTGCAAGTGGCTCTGTGAGAATAGAAATTATCACTTTTAATGTTGCCAAAAAGGTCACGACTCGAAACAGAGCTCGGGAGGAGTGAACGGAAGGGTGTTAAATGGGCATATGGATAGAGTCTAGCTGGGCGTGGCGCCAGGGCAAGGCGAACTCTCAGCGCTAAAAGTTGGTAATTTATGTTGCCAAATCTGTTGGAAATTGCTTTATACGCTAATAAAAGTATTCGCAAAACAGCCAACTTAATTTAAGGTGAGTGAGACTTGAGCGATGCTGAAATAAATTCAAGAAACACTCCCCCCCGTTCCACCCAAGGCGTGTCAAGTAAATTATCCAACTTAATCACTTAAGTTACTGCAAACTCTTTTCTTTACAACTTGAATTCTTTCATTTGTATTTAGTCTAATAAATAAAAAATTATAAAAACGTTTTATATATTATTCTTATTAAAAAAACTTCTTGTTTTATTTTTATCTATCTTAATTTGTACTCTAATCATCGTTTTTTTTAACAGTATTGAATATTCCGGTGTCAAACAGTTTACTTCATGACAACGAGTTTTGTCCCGTTAAAAACTTTTTAGTGCATTCCATTTTATTGCACATCAGCAATAATCCAAACCAAAATTGAGTATAGAGTTTCGCACATGAAATCCAATTTAAGCCCAAAAAAAAAAAAAACGAATAAACCGAACACAAATATCATGCAGCAAAAACGCAGCAAAAATTTAAAAATTCCGCACAATTTGCGCAACTTTGAGCTGTGCCGTAAAAACTAAATGTATAAAAAAAGTTATATAGAACTCATAGCATTGAATCGTAAACGAAAAAAAATGGGAGCAAAAAAACAAAATAACTTTCTATGTATTATACCACTTTGAACGACAAACTTTATTTCCAGCAATTAGATTGTATTATTTTTTCAGCTTACATTTGGGATACTCTTTTGTTGTATGCTTTATATATTTGTATTTAGTGCTTAAGCATTTTTCAACTTTTTAAATATTTATATACGCTTTTTCCACAGCCAGGTATATGTTCGCCAAAAACTAAAAACCATTCGAGCTCGTGCACAAAAGTTTCACTAGTTGTTGACCAATTCCACTGGCTGTGGAACAATACATCCCCTCGCAAAACAAAACTTAATGCATTGCCTTCTTGCTGTTCAAATACTTTACCTTAGATATGTGAATATGTATCTTAAATGAAGAACATCCACAAATCCAATTGGCAAAACTTTTCAATATGTACCAAATCATATGTACACAAACCTTCAGCATCTTGAAATTTTCAAAACAAAGTACCTCACACTTTTTGGGATTAAGGTTAAAGCCTTTTGCAAGCATACCCTGCAATGAAGTGCCAAAGAGGATAATATTGCTCTTTCAACTTTACAAGATACTAATAATTTTATACATTTAATGATTATAACAAATTTATATATAATTAAAGTATAACAGTATTCCTTCTAAGTTATGTTTTATGTCATTAATTTGGAATTTTGTTAAACACTTTAAAACGCTAAGATTGAAGAAATTAGGTAAAGCTTAGTCGTATAATTAAGTACAAGAATGCACATGAACATATTTACTTAATTTCAAATTGCTAAAACGCATTATGTACAGTTGCGAACTTTGCGGTTCTATAAAATACGGCTAATTAACCATAATGTTTACTCGAGCGTAAAACACTATTAAATTACTTGCAAACTTTTTTTTGAACTTATGCAAGCTGGATACAGCTTCAGTTGGATGTTGTTGAAAGCCAACAAACAAGCAAACAAAATAATCGCTCATTGATTGTAATATGTCTTTTGACAAGAGTGAACCTGTCAGTTGCTAAAATCAAACAAATACACATATTAAACATTTCAAACCATTAACAGAAATACACAGCAGCATTAGAAGTGTGCTTATAACTCAACTATGCAGATGCCAAGAAAAGCAAATGAAAAGCTGTACTCGTAACTCTCAGGAATACGACGATTGAATATCGTAATGTATATATGCCATATATATATATTATATGACCATTGATGTGAAGTCTGGGGAAGATAATGCTGCCGTCAATGGCTGTCACAGTCTCTCTCTGACTGCCCCGACAAGTGTCGCATGTCGAACTTTCTGATGTTAAGCAACTTTTCATGTACCACCAAATAATACAATCGCACCCACCCACCCCTTTGCCTATGGATGTGGCACGAACGCACACAGCAATAACAAAATCAGGCCAAATCCAAAGATGAAACTGAAGCAGCAACAGCTCATCTCAGTTCTCCTGAGCTTTCAACGACCATTGAGCAAATGCAATTATTCATGTTTATGATCCGATGACGTTGTATATAAACCAAATTCAAACCCTTCAACCCATAACCCTTCACTCTCCTTGCTTGAAACTCGTCCTCGTTGACTTAATACTTAATAATCTAGCAGTGCATCGATTGACAACTCTTGAAACCTAGAATATGTGATCCTTAAGTCTATTGTTTGCCTTGCAGTAAATGTTTAGAAGGTTTTGCATTATTATTTTACTAACATTCAACAAGCTGTACGCAATCGATAGGCATTAAAAAATTATAAGGAATAATGCAATATGTAAAAATCATTCATAATGGATAACATAAATTAAATTACCACAGTAAAAAATTTCCATAAGCCCATAATTTAATTGAGATTGGCTTGTCAAGATCTTATTTCAGTTAATTGTTTTGATAGTTTCAGTTATCTAAACGAGCCTAACAAAATTCTTACCATACTTATATACCACATAAATAGTAACAATACATATTTTAGCACTTAAGCAAGTAACCAAACATCTTAGCCTTACTTACCCTTACCAACCCACTCCCCTACTTCAACATTCTAATTAGCAATAAGCCACAATAGACACAAACACACAAGCACACACACCCGAAATATGCTTATGTGTGTGTTAGGAGCAGCATTTGATTATTGGACCGTTTGCAATGGGGAGTTAAATGCAACTTAAGAGTATATTGGGTGGGCATTATGAGCATGAAACATGCAACTAAACCGACAACAAGAAACTTCAATTAGAGCGAAACATTTTAATTAGGCCAATAACTGTCTAAAGTGATTGGTGGAACAACGCGAAGATAGGACCCATAATAGATGCTAAACTTTATCTCACCAAGATCAGGCATGCAGCCTGAAAAAAACATAAATTGCAAGCTGAAAGAGACGTGTAAAAGAAAACAGCTAAAAAGTTGTAGACTTTACACATCCTTTGAAAAAGGTATATGCAAAGATTTTTTTTTTTTCCTTATAGACAAACTTGTAGTTTTACAATATACTTTTACATAAGATAGTATATTCTAAAAGAAAGACAACAGATTGCTAGAATTTTAGTATGAATATTTATCAGAAAGAATAACGTGTTCCTTTTGTTCATCGACCTAATCTCATAACATTTTTATATTTAGTATAAATCTCATCTTTTTAAGTATAACCCTTACAGAGTGTTTTATAAACGGAAATTTCTTTCTCTCAATTTTCAAAACAGCTTATAAAAACGATTAAATAATATTTTTTTGCAGGTTTAATGGAAAAAGTTTTGATGCGTTGCAAATGCGGCTAATTCGATTCTCATTATTCCTAAGTAACGACTCAAATGGGCTATCCAAATTTTGCAGCAAGCCATTTATATAAATATATGTCAGTGTGTTCATTCATTTAATATATATGTACATGTATATTGTAAGTGTATATATCCAAAGTAAGGTAATGCATATAATTGAATTTTCATACAACTAAAATGCCTACACAGAGCACGCCAAATGCCTTTGTTACTAGATAAAACAAGAAGAAAAAAACCAAGCGGTGAGCGCGGGGCGAAATTAAAGTGAAATTGAAAAAGTTTTATGAGCTTTTCCTTCTTGCATGCAGCAAAGCGGTATGCGGCAAGCAGCAAGCATTGAAAGAAAAATATTACACAGCCGCCACCGACGCGTGAAGAAGACAAAGGCGTTGCCCGACGATTTGCCGTTGTTCCAATCCTTGTACATACTTTCTTTTTTTTTTTGGTGTTGCTGGTGCTTCTTTTGTTGCCTTCGCCGACGCCACTAAATTGCCTTCCTGTGCCAGGACCTGCCTCATAACTTTATGTAGCGCAGGTTGCTTAGGTAAGAGTTTTATGGAGTTATCCAGCCAAACGTCGCGTCGCCTTGCCCCAGTCCACAGCTGCACAGCGTCATCAGCGACTTTAATTGCATAATAATTGCAGCGGCAGAGGGACAGGCGTAGCAACTGGATCTGAGCAGCAGCGTCACCCGCTTAAACTAATTTTCCCATAGAATTACTTTGGATGAGTTTGGTAATTAATGGCACCAGCAATGCACAGCAATTTTCTTTATGAATAATATAAGAACTGACAAGACAAGTAAATAATGTAAACAGGAAACTATATCTGTTTTCTAAAACCAACTTAACAAAGAGTTAATTAAGTAAGGAACTATCAGTTTTTATTTTCATTTTTAAAGTAGCACAAATTAATTATACATTTTTAATGCATAATATATCTTTAAACAAAATTAAATTTGGAAATTCGTTCACTCATGCAGCCGAATTTTTTAAATCGATTTTAAATTAAAAATGCAACAAGCGTATATTCTGTTTGCCTTTTGATATTGTTATTATTATTCGTTAAATAAGTAACATAAATTGACATTTTCAGTACAAAACAATGAGGATTAAACTATCCTAGATTAAGGTGGACTTAAAGAAAATGTCAATCTTTAGTGACATATAGCAAGCTTAGTTTGTCGTTTTCGTTTTTTATTGTGTGTGGATACTTGAGCCAAGCAGCGGTAAACAGGCAAATAAAGCAATTTCGTGCGGTTTTTGCAGGGAAAATACTTCAGAGACACACCGAAGGAGGAGGAGAAAGCAGCAACAGCGAATGCAGGCAAATGAAACCGCAGCAAAGACGAGCGCGTCTCCTTGACAAGGAAGCTGAGGAGGCAGCTCACTCAATAGTTCCGTACTATACATTGTTGATCGCCAGTTTGGCAGAGTTTAGGACAACAACAGCTGCTGAGAGGAAAAAGGGCCAACAT
Organism: Scaptomyza montana; assembly: GCA_018904305.1. Lineage (NCBI taxonomy): Eukaryota > Metazoa > Arthropoda > Insecta > Diptera > Drosophilidae > Scaptomyza > Scaptomyza montana. The sequence goes on from JAEIGR010000001.1 coordinate 1,729,059, forward strand.
TTTAGTTGCAGCTTAGCAGAAAGAAGGCTGGGCCCAAAAGGATGTATGCAAAAGGATTTGACACTTTTCGGACAGTTTGTGCCAGTGGCATAAGAAATGCAGATTTATATATTGCCTCCCAAAATGCATTTGAGTTGTAGTTTAGAGGGGGGCGTGGTGGGCGCCAAGGGCTGTTCCCACTAAAAGCAGATAAACGCAAACAGAACTCTCTCTCTTCTCTCTCTCTCTCTTTCGCTACACTTTCCAACTCAAAAGGACTTTTGCAGCTTTGTGCCAACCACCCGCTTGCCAACTACACGCCTGCTGCGCGCATCGCTTGTGAGAAACTTTAAATTGCAAATTCAACACAATTCTTGTGCAATGCGAGGAGTAGCGAACCGAATTCCAAAGCCAAAAGAATTTACATTTACAAGAAAAATTGCTTTACAATTTTGCGCAAATAATTTTGCTGCATATGACACAACAAACACGAAAACTATTTACAAAAAATAACAAAAAACTAAAATTGCATCTCATAAAGGGACTGAAATAAATCTGCAAGTGTATGTTACTATAAAAAGTACGCAGATTTTTGCAATTTAATTATGGAAACTTGGAAATGCCAAAAATAAGTAAAATAACTATTAAAAGTCAAACAAATTAAGCAGTCGCTAATGAACACAAAAAGTATTCTTAGTCTAGAAAGTCGTTTTGAATTCAAGATGTTTAACGTAATTTGTGTCAACTTAATAATATGCAATACTGCAATACTATTCGAACTTATTTTTAAAACTTCTTACATAAAAATACTCAGCTCATTTAACTACTATTTATTGTTTTGTAAGTCGCGGTGACGCTGACGTTCTCTCTTCCGAAACGCAACACGCTCAGATTTGGTCAAGCATTGTGGCTGACGAATGATTGCATTATTCTCGCAAGTGACTTGTGGATCATAGCTGGCAGCAGGCGGCTCATCATCCCAACTCTCAGTATAATTCGCAAGCTCCACCAATGGTTGTTGTGCCTCCAAGATCTTTTTATCATCTGACATGTTAAATACTGGAGAAACAGAATTGCAGTCCTTTAAATGAGTTTGCATGTCTTCAGATTTGACCGCATGTGTCACGTTGAAAGGACATCGAAGTAACTGAATGTTGGGATGGTTTCGGGCACACTTGTATAAATGCATAGGCAAACGGCCGACCAGAACGCGATGGGTTTTGTCGTATGGACATCCTACCAAGTTGTCAAGGTTTAGTGGAACTGATGTGATTTTACTGATTTCAAATGTTTTCGACATCGCTTATCTTGTGATCTACTAAAAAATGAGTTTATTATTTGTCATATCAACCAATTCTTATATTCAAAACTTTACCTTTATTACAATTTAACACACAACAAGTTCTTTGTGTTTAATCAACTGCGATGGCCAAAAGCAAACACCAACTGTAATCTGCAAAAAAAAGGGTTTTTGATTGAAAATTAACGATGTGTTTGAAACGATAAAATATTTGCTTTTAAAATATAATTGTTTTTTTTTTGTGTATATTTTGAATGTTTCTTTTTGGTGGGGTTTTAGAAACCGCTTTAATTGTTTGCCATGTGATTATTATGGTGCAACCAACATGTTTATCTTAGTTTTTGCAGCATGTTTACGGTTGAACGAACATTTTGAATAAAGTTTAGTCGAGGAAAGGGAAGTGTGGAGTGGGATGCAAAATTCGTATGTATTTCAATGTTTATCTTTTGCATTATATTATAGTTTGTTGTGTTTGCTTAATGTTAATACAAAACAATCAGTTATAATATTTAAGCGCTACTAAAGGACAGCCTTTTGTGTTCTTTGTATTGTTGTTTTTGGCATTGTTGTAAATTTTTGTTGCTTTTTTTCAACCAAACATGCAATGCAATTATTTATTGCGTATTGTGTGATTTAAGCTGACGCGGCGTATGGGTAATATTTACTATATATTGCAATGTAGTTTCCAAACCAGTCCCATCAAACAGCTGTGTTGTTTGTTTTTGAATTGTTAGCACTCCAATCATTATGTTATAAAATGCCAGAGCCAAAGCAATGATATTATAACAATATAGGTTCAATAAAATCAAAAACTATTCTATAAAATTTATATCTAAAGTTAATGACATTTACTGCATTCCGAAACTCATTCTAATAAATTGTTTTTTACCGCCAGAAAGCAAAGCTGTGTGCTTAGCTTAAAATAAACAGTAAAAATTTCAAAATTATCATTTAAATATCAATTAATTTTCATTGACCGACATTTGCAACATTTTCAAACCGTTAAAAGTTAAACTGTTATATGCGTGGACTATTTTTTTAATATATAATTTTAATGTCAAGAACAAAAAGTAAAGCAGCTGGTGACATTTGTATTGCAAAAAAAAATGTGTCAGAGTTGTGCATTTGATTGTCTGCCATCTATTGGTTCACTTGAAGCGCATTTTATAGTATTAATGCGAACATCAGACGGCGATGTGCGGCGCTCAATTTGTTTTTTGCATAAATTTTAATGCATCGCATGCAAAATATTTATATGCACATATTTACACAACGCCCCATTGCACTTTGACCAGTCCAGTAGCCGACGAGGGGAGTCTAGGACAGAGGGGATCTGTTTATTGGATACGCTTGCCTGGAGCCTGCAGCCAGAGACTGGCAGGCCAATCCAAAAAGTGTATGCTGCGTGCGCTATTTATTAAATTATGCCGCCATTTTTATCTACAAACTGCTTTGAACGACTATCGAATGAGCTGTTTTACCAATTAGTTAAGGAAATTAAGTTGATGATAAAACTAAGTTTTTTAAATTTGAAACTAGAACTGCAAAACACGTAAGTACACTTTAATCTAAGACTTTTATGCAAGTACCCAAAACGCTGGCTAAAGCAACATGCTTATGATACCCTACAGACCAGTACAAAAAAAGAACAGCAAATAAAGGGACCATTATTTAGTGGCTTGTTTGACCTACATAATTTAAGGTAATGCTATTAAATGGTAATACTCGCACGATTCACGCTGGTAATTTTGTAACGCACTGGGGCTGTTTCTGCTGCTGCTGCTGGCTCCTGTACCAGCAGGAGTCTAAAGGGGCCACTCCATATTTAGGCTTACATTTGTGTGTATTTAGTTGTGCGGAAATGCGATGCACACAGTTTGTTTGGCTTAAATTATTTATGGGCAGCATTTGTAAATAGGTTTCCACTACGTTTTTGAATACATATGAGTGCATGCATATTATGTGAGGGCTCTAAAAACATTCCCATAGCGCAGTCAGTATTTGAAATTCGTATTATAGCAAATACTTTTGAACCGCTGTGTTGCAGATCTTTGTCTTAATAACCAAACATAATACGGACTACATACAAATCGCATGTGCTGGCCAATCTAAGCAGTATTAATAATAAAGTGCTAAGCAATTCTTTATGCTACACGCAAACAATAAACTCGCACGATAAGCAAACACAACATTGTTTTTTACAAATTAAACAAAAACAAACAACAATTTTTATATTTTGTGGTGTGTGTCCTGTGCATAAATGAAGCAACAAAGCGACATTAGCATAATGAGCCTATTATAATTTCAATTAAAATTTTTGTCTTCCTCTTTTGTTTACCATTTGTAGGTCCTTTGCATTTGTGCGGCCTACAATTACAACAAACAGGGAGCCCCTCTATTTTTTTAGCCCCACAACAAATATGTATTCCAACTACACGCATGCCTTTTTTAATTGCATAAATAAATAGGATTGTAAGCAATATCCAAAAAATAAAAATAAATAGCTTTGCAATTTTGAATTATTTCATGTAAGTAATTAAAAATACTAAAATACTTTTGGTTTTAACTATGAAAATAAAGTTATAGGATCCACAATAATCTTAACAAATTGTCCTTGTTTAATTTCTTTAGAACTATTTGAAATGGTTGTTTGTCTGTCAAGCGAATTGAAAATGATGCCACACTTTACTAAATTTACATAAACCATGGCTGTGATCGGGAAATACGTTCAGCTTGAGCTCAAAAAGGGACGAGAAAATAGGGAAAAGGAAAATGGTAGCCGTATATTCCAAGCTGCCAGTGTCAATGCAGCCAAATGCAATAAATTCCCACAGCAACAACATTCGCATTCCCAAGCAGCCATACCCCCCGCCCATCTTAGCCACCTCATACTCTTACGCGTTGCATGCAGCCAAAACTAAGGCGCTGCCTGCGCGGCGCAAATTTAATGCCAATAAATTTGAATTAGCAGAACGTTGTCTGGATGCCCGGTTACAGGCCAACAACATGTCTGGGCCACGCGCTATTTATGATGGCACATGAAGAAGATGGTATTGCAGAGGGATAGAGGTAAAGAGAAGAGATATCGTCACCAGCACTTGCCGTGTAGTGAGTGTGGCAACCCTAGCCACACAGTGTTGCGAGAGCAAGACACTGTCGAGCAGGTGTCAAACATCTAAGCCTGTTATTCATTGTTGTTGCTGCTAATTAGTGTTGTTGTCATGTGGTTAGGGATACAGGACACGGCTAAATGCTGCAGGAAGCAAAAATAAAAAGGAGCGCGACCGAAGAGGATTATTCAAATTACCATAATGTTTAGGCAGAGTTAAAGCAACAAATGGAAAAAGTACGATGTGATGAGCTTTAAATGGAAAGTTTAATGAAACAAACAAATTGATTAGTTGCAATTGTTCCTAGCTTGATCTTCCTTACTTTGTTGTACCGCGGAAACCGACTAAGAAGAATGCGATTTGCATTCCAAATTTAAGAATTCAAATGTTTCGCGCAGCAACAAGAGATTAAATGTTTACTGATTGGCTTCATGATGTTGCATGCATTTGTCAAAGTAAAGAGTAATATGGTAAAGAAAAAAGAAAAAAACAAAGAGAAAGAAAGAGCTAAACTCTAACAGACAGCTGAAATTACATGGATGAACCTCAGAAGCTGCGATTTGCAAATGCGTAATGAAAAAAAGAGGAATATGCCACTTTGAAATGAACTGCTGCTGCTACTGCTGGCAGTGAAAAGTGAAACGTGACTGACTAAGGACAACATAAAATTAAAATAACCGAGCTGAGACTGTCATTAAATATGTAGCTTATTGCAGGGGCGAAGGATGGGGATGAAGGGGAGGATGAAAATTAAGCGTCACAGCGCGAACTGAAACCGCCAGAGACTCATCAATATAAGTAACTTAAGCAGACACATCTAATGACAGCATAAAATGTAAAATAAACTCACAGTTCAAATGCACAACCAACACAAGAGGGGCGGGGGCGCCTGAAGAGTGAAGGCTAGGGGTTGTGCTGGGCAGCCTTGGCAAGAAGGACAGTTTATCATTGCGCCCAACAAGCCTAGCAAAGGATGCCGATTCAGCGAGAAGGACGAATGACCATCAGCAACAGCAGCAGAAACAAACAGCAAGCTAAGGACGAAACTGCTGCCTGACTGATTCTCTTGTACTCTCCCTTTGGTCCTTGTGTGCTTCATTTATAACCACCAACGAGACGGCAAGGACCACAACGACGGCGCTCAAATGCAAGACCGCAAAACTGTTTGGATTCTACTTCTTCCTTGCATTCTGCACTTCACGCTGACCTCGTTACAAACACACCACCTCCCCCCCTCCCAGCATCCACCCGCCACTCCAAAAACAACAACAACAACCCGACAGCTGTCATCATGAACAACGAGCAGAGCAAGTCCTGGGAGGAGCAGTTTGAGGTGAAGCCAACCAAAAATAGCAGTTCACAGAAGTCCACAGAAAGTAAAAGTTTGTCAGTCAATTTTGTGTTTGACATTTTGTCACGCCCACAAGTGCCTCAGAAACCTAGTGCGCCATCTCAAACTTCTCATCCTTCTCCATTATACTTATAGTTCACTGAGAAAATTTGACGCTAAAAGTGCGAATAAGTGATGCACTAATGGCAAATTCAAATACTATAGAAACTCAGAAAAAAAAAATAATAATATGTAATAATAATAACCAAAAATACTATATACTAACTTTTTTGATGAAGCTAATGTTGGAGTTTGTGTTTAGGAAATGATACAAATTTCATATATATTTTGCATATATGCTTTTAGAACTTAACAGTAAAGTGCTGAAAATATTTAAATATATTCTTTGTGACATACCTGTTTAATGGCTTAAGCCACTCCTTTTTAAAATAGAAATCCAACCTTAATTTTCAGCTTATTTTCTGACATATAATTTATTTAATAACGAAAGTTTTCATCTGAATTAATCAAGGAAATCCTCTTAAAAGTTTTCAATGTGATCTTTTGAACTAAAGATTTATATGAAAATGTCAAAAGTACAATTAGTAAGTAACAAATAATAAATGAGTGTACAATCAACATAGAATACACTTAGTATGCCATGTGCGGAGCCTAAAGAACATGCTATTGCCACACAGTGTGTGGCACACACATACAAAATGGAGTCGCAATTCAGTAGTCAGTCAGTTAGTCAGTCAGTGAGACGAAGGCGTCGCAACAAAGCGTGAAATTTCAATTTGCCATATTAATAAACCCGAAGCATCATGCTGCTGAAAAACAGACAATAGTCAAACAGACGCCCACGCAGACTGACTGAGAAAGCGGGCTTATAAATAAAGGGAAAGTTTCTTTTTTGATCTGTGTGGTAGCAGTAGTAGTAGTGGTGGTGTTGGTGGTGCTGCTGCTGCTGCTGCTGGTATCTCTGAGGAACAGGCAGAAGCGTGGCAGCCACAAGACAGCATTGGACTGCATTTCACAACAGCCACAAGAAACTCACACATAACGCAGCTACGAAAGCGAGGCGTACGATGTGTTACCAATGCCACGCCCACAAATGAAACAGCACAACAAGCAAGTGGAATGGTGGTGGGTGGCTTGGTTGCGGCAGCAACACTTCCGTTTCCGCTTGCTTGCGCTGATTGTTTTATATCCTGTCAGAGGACACGATGCAGTTTGCCGAAATTCACAAACTTGTTTTGCGCTTTCTTGCCCAACCGAGCTCTGACTATTTGACTTGTCTAAGGAGGTTCGCTTGCCTCAGGATTCCCACTTGCAGTCGGTCCGTGGCTTTCACATTGTTGCGGCATTTTAATGCACTGCTTACGTTCTAGTCTCTCTTGCATTTCACCCCTTTTCTCTCAGCATATTTAATCAAAGTGAATGGCAAATGCCACAGACGACACTCAGAACGATGCGGCCATTTAGTTTTTGCTTCCCACCCCATGCAGTCACAAATACAATATGTGTTAGTGATGTGAAAAATATATCGTTATATCTTGATAACGATATCTAAGTATAGACAAGGAATGTTCGATTAATGAATAAAGTTTTATTTAAGTCTGTGCCTATATATATTAGTTATAGTCTTTGATGTTGTCTATTTCGTATGAAAAACTTTCATTTGTTTAATACTTTTTGAAGAAATAATATCGCAAAATAACTCAGCAACGTTTATATTATGCGATAACACATAACACATGAGGGTGTTCGGTTCGGCGTTATAGCGCATAATTTGCCCGGCAGATCAAAAAGCGTTTGAGTTGATAAAAAGACAAGTCCATTATTTGCCAATTGACGAACAACGGCAACGGCCCGCTACAGAAAATTTAATTTATGTATTTTTCTTTTGCTTTTTGGGAATTTATAAAAATATAAAAAAAATCCTCTGCTTAAGTTTCATTTTCTTTTCAATTTATTCTTTGGCTTCATCTTTGGCCTTTGTCTTCGTCAAGTTTTGTGGAGGCGACCGTTTTTGGCTTTTTACCTTTTGGCCCTTTTAATAATAACTCATTTGCTTTTTAACCAAATTACTTTTTGTGAAATATGACAAAAGCAAGAGCTACTGACCGCCTTTTTTCCTCAAATAAACTATAACAAGCTACTGACCGAAAGGAAAAAGAGAAAATCAAAATAAATAATTGTAATATAAATTGACCTTTTTGAGTCTAGGCTAATAGGCTTTTGCGTGTAGGCTTCATTGTTAGGGGTCTCGTTGTTTGCTGTTTAATTATAAACGGGATTCAATTTAAAAAGTGAGAAGGACAAGAAAAACAGCTTTCTTACTGAAGTCGAAAATTACATACCCTTTGCTTACTAGATTCTGCAAAATTGCATTATCAATTTAAAATGTATTTATTTTTAAAACACAGGTTGTATAGTATGATATATGTAAATAATATTACGTTTAGTATATATTTTGTTTATATTAACCTTCCCACAAAATAATAGTACCCATTGCAAGGGTCTTAAAAATAAGAAGTTAAGCAAGATGACCCCAAAGATAATTTAAATTGAATTTAATTTTTAATCAAAATCAACCAAATCAATAATTTATTGTAAATATGGTTTATTAGGTATTTTTTACAATTCATAACAATTAAAATTTTGTTAGCAATTATTATATACTTTGCCTTGAAAACATTATGCTTAAATTATTAGAATTTATAAAAATTAAGATGCATTTTTTTGGGGAACGCTTATATCTTTCCTTAAACCAAGTTTGGTTACTCTAGCTGTTAGGATGTGGGATATAAATGATTTTTTTCGATTTCCCACCCTTCTAGTAGGCGTAACACACTCGACATTTGCGTTCATACTAGAGATGGGATCGGAAAGAAATTGCTTCAATTGTCCTGAAAAATTTTGTCTACCCACGGTCCGACATTTTCCGAATTTTTTTTTTAAATCTTACTTTAAATTTATATTTTTGCACTGCACAAATCCACAATTTGATCTTGAATCTTAATAGTGTTGAGTTTTCCACACATCAGTTTTGAAGAAGAATTTAGAAATACAATTTCTTCACTTATTTTTCAATTAATTGCAACATTTCAAAACGCGTTGCCATAGCTGCACCAATTATTTTATTTAAAGAGTGACAGAAATTCGTTATAGTGAAAATACATCGTAAAAATGCAATCGGTGGGTAATTTTGATAAATACAGAACATTTATCGAGCACTTTTTATTTTTGGGTCCGAAAGGTTTACCGGGACCCGTGGGAATTTCGGGATGGACTTATCCCGACTTTCCCGGATTTTTTTAAATCGTTCCCTCCCGCCCGCTCCCGATAATTTTTCATTCCCGATCCCGAGCCATCTCTAGTTCATACGGACCAAAAAACAATATTTTGAATTTTATTGATTTAATTTGTCACCAGGAATATAATTTAACGTAGTTTCAAACGATTTCTTACACTAAATTGCATCAAACAAGTTGCAGAATGAAGAATGCAGAAACAAATTGAAGTTGTTGGAAAATTTAAAGAAAATCGAGCACCATTCGGCCAGCCCCCCAAGCAAGCAAGCAAATCAATGTTCAATTCAAGTTTTTGTTGCTTTTGCTGCTGTCCCTAAAAACTTGGTCTCTGTAACGCCCAACAAAGGCGCATAATGCGACCGCACAGGAATTTGTCTACCAATTCAGATTCCAAATAGTTTTGTACGAGAGAACAAAATGAAAGTTCAATTCATATGCCAAATTCTATTGGGTGCAATAAAAAGAAGAAAAGGCAACTTTTTGTGCCGAACCCATATTATTTTTATGTACTGCAGCCATTTTAAATAGAGTGAGGCTTAGCTGGACTTTGCACACTGATTTAAACAGCCCAACAGCTATGGCTGCGGCTGCTTGAAACTAGGCAACTTCATCTACTTTTGAGTTAACCCCTTGACTTACAGTTAACTAAGCAGCTAAAGAAGAGCTAAAATTGAGATTATGTTGCCGCCTGACATTGAAAGCAGAAAGCAGCAAAATACGACGCTCCCGCTTCCCGCCGTCGTTATAATATATAATTTAATAAGCTTTTTGAGGGCTTCAGTTTAGCAGCATGTAACCAACGGATGCCCGACTGGCAGGCTTGAGCCTATAATATACAAGGTTTCGGCTCACTTTGACTTGCCAGCCAAATTTACATTTCTTTGTGCCCGCTTGCTTTCTTATCAACCCTTAGGTTTTCGCTTCTTGAAATTAAAGTGCGCGCAAGTGTAATTAACTACTTGAGTAATCCGCAAAATCCTTAAGAGCATGATAGGGCGCCACAGCAGGAAAAGGACGTTGGCAAGCATTAACCAAAAATGCTTATAGCCATTTCTCACCAGGCCAGTCGACTGTAAATAGGTTAAACTTCCAGGGACTTATGACAATTTTTAATTAACAGCAACCACCGCGCGCTTCAGAAATTCAAAACACACATTCATGCTACAAAATTTAAGTAATTATTTTTTTTGATAGCTCATCAAAATTTCATTTGTTACTGGTAACAATTTTGTGACAATTTAATCGAATTTGCTTTCATTTTTCAGCCAAAAGTTGCGCAATTTCAATCATTGTTTGGATTTTTTTTTTTTTTGCATTTTTTGGATATGTTGGCTGCATTTGCAAAGTTTTATTGGTTATGGGAAGGCACAACTCAATACACACACAATACAACACGCCCACATTTTTTTATTTTTTGCATTGATTGCAAATTGTTGTAAAACTGAAAGGTGAGCAAGAGCAGGTGAAGTTGAGCAAGTTCACAGTCATCAACAATCAGCCATAATTGATAAATGCAAAAAGTTCGGCATTCAAAATTGAAAGCCAAAGCAAACAAATTCTAACGGCATTACCAGCATATACATATGTAGATATATTCATACATATGCAAATACATATGTATTTCGTGCTTGCCTGGCATGCAAGCAATATCACCTTAATGCTAAGTATGTACATATGTAGGTGCAAGCGAGGCGAAGATTGGAGCGCCAGCAAATGCGTAAGTGTTGGCAATGCTGCGCAGCAATTGTACAAGTGTGCGATCTTATATATATATATATATTCATGTGCATTTAAAACATTTTTAACAAATCACACGTAAATTGCATGTTTTGTCACTGCTTACAAATTATATAAATGTATATTCGAATAATTAATAGCACCACAGAATATATGCAAACATTATCACATGCGCATAAACTTTTGTATTGTACATACATATTTGATTCAACATGCAGTCTTCTGAGAGTCAACGCGTAATTCTTGGAAGACGAGACACTCCGCTATGCATGGGCGACGCTTTGCGCGGAACTTTCATTTTATACGCTAAACGCAGTCTATTCTACACCAAGACAATAAAATTGAGTGAGCGCATCAACGTGAAGTGTGCTTAAACAAATATATAATAAATTTCACTAGTATTACTTACCAAATTGTATGCAAAAAATAATGCGGCACAATTAACCTTTTTTAGCTTTTGATTAGGCAACGTTCAATCGCATGTTGCACTGTCGAATATGCAAGTCACTTTACAGAGTTGTTTTCTTGTTATAATGGCCTTGTTATCGATGTGTCAAAGTGACTCACGCAAAAGAATATAAGCCGATAGTCTCAAATATCGTTGTATTTACATATGCTCTAGTAAAATACGATCAGAACATAAAATATTCGTTAAATTTTAAATCGTTTAAAACTTTATTTTCATGTATTTAACACCTTAATGCTGTTAAGATTGGTTTAGCAAAATTTCAGTAAAAAAATAAGTTATATTTTAATTCAATTTTATAAATATCATTAACATATATTACGAGCATTCTATTGAATATTGCTTAATGTTACGCAATCGAAGTTGATTACACATTAAGAACATTTTTGTCATCACATGATACTTAAAAATATATGTTTTCTTTCTGGATGTATAATTGGAATTGGATTCGAAGTTTAGTAGAGAGCTTCCCTATCGTAAAATGTATCCCAAACGGCAAGAGTTGTGGCCTCAGGCAGTGGCATCATTTGCATATAATCGCTTATGTTATAACAATTGTGCTCTCCATTTGGTGTAATTTTCACGGGCATCCACTTGGCAAACTTTGTGTACTGACTGTTGGGATCGCTGCATGTAGCAAAGGCTGTCCACATGCTGATCATTCTCTCAATGGTGCGATATTCCATCGAGGATTTGCTAAGTTTCGTTGCGAGTATATTGTAAAACAAATAAGATAACTCATCACCATGGGACACACCACGCACTTGATCTCCACAGATGAGCCAGCGAAACTGATTGAAATGCGGCGAATCAAAGTCAAAGCGATACAGGTAGGTATTTGTTCTAGGAGCATAGGTCAATCGCGCCATAACCATTCGATGCAAATCATGCCAAATTTGACGATGTGAGAATATATACAGTGCCTCAAGTAGCTTCATCTCCCTGCGCTGCTCATCGCCAAAGTAGGCCTTCTTTAGGCGACGTACCAGCAGTTGCATTTGGTCCGGTGTGCTCGCCTCACTCACCTCACGCGGTATTATGTTATCGAAGTGACTCATGACCCAGGGATCATCGCGAACCATCTGATAGGAGAACAATCCCTCAAATGAGTTGCCGCCGAGGATGATTGGAATGCTGTTGCCCCAAGCATCTGCCAGCATATCCTTGTGTGGCTTGGGCACTACACAGTGTTCACTCTCATAGGGCTCAACGACGGGTCCGAATCCAAAAAGAAAGAAATTGCGCAATTCGTCCTGTGTAACAATGTCCTGATCAGTTGATGCTATTCGCCGTGCAGATATCTTGCTTAGAAATTTCAGCACATCCACCTCCACCTCAACACCCTTGTAGCCCAATTGTTTGGCAAGACGATACGCCCAATTGCGATCCGGCGTATCTGCCCAGGCTGACAGCGCACAGCCTGACTGCAATATGGCCTTCTGAAAGAGTCCACGCGTCTGCTCTGTAGCCATCATAATGTGCGTGGAAGCAGCACCAGCACTCTCACCCATCAACGTTATGTTATTGGGATCGCCATTGAAGCTGCCAATGTTCTGACTGATCCAGCGCAGCGCTTGTACCTGATCCTTGAGTCCAGCGTTGCCAGGAATATCCAGCTTGGGATCTTGGAGACTAAGAAAACCTATAAGAAAAGAGTTAATCAGGAACTTAAAACTTTAAAAGTATATCAATAGGCTTACCCAACGCTCCCAGTCTGTAGTTAATGGTTACAAGCACAACCGGCTGCTTCATAAAGTAATCCGGGCTATAGATATCACGAGAGGCTTCGCCTTTTTGGAAGCCACCGCCATAGAGCCACACCATTACAGGCAGTGGTCTATCTGTCTGCATTTTCTTGACATATACATTCAGATATAGACAATCCTCAGAGCCCTCAACTAAACTCGTCACCATGTTGCGCTGCAGCGGTTTATCCTTGTACGTGGTACAGTTGCGGACACCCTCCCACGCCTCCGGTGGCTGTGGTGCACGGAAACGCAGCTCACCCACTGGTGGTTTGGCATAGGGTATGCCCTCATAAGCATAATATGACTCCTCATCGTAAATGGTTCTACGCTTTAAACCCCGCACTCGGCCAAATTTCGTCTCCACAATGTTTGTTTGACTGGTAGACAAGCGGTACTGCTGCACCTTGTGCCCTACAAGTCTGTAATGGATTAAGAGCGAAAGAGAGAGTGAAATTATAGATTAATAAGTGCCCGAGATAAGCGAGAGAACCCGAATAAGAAATTCAAGGTCCAACGTTCAAGTTCAAAGTCAACCAAATACATGTCACACATGATGATTTAATAATAAAAAAAACGTGTCCATGTGTAACCACATTATAATACAATTTCTATTAATATTCCATTGTCTACTCACTTGGCGCCCATTTGCAGCAGTTTTTGAAATCCAACATGAACCTCCATTATTATTATTTTCTATTTTATTTGTGTATTTCCAGTGTTTTTATGGTATGAGCATCAGTACTTAAGACTTTGCATAATCCATATTTAATAAGTTTTAAATTTTTAATTGATATTCCTGTTCCAATTCTGTTGACGGTCGGCAAACAATTAACAGTATTTTTTACATTGCCGGCAAATTTAAATAGTGTCGAGCAAAGATTGTGCATATGCTTATCTATGAATAAACAAACTATATAAGTATATATTTTTGTATGTGAGTTGTATTGCTGATCACATCTGGTCAAAACTTATCTGAGTCCCTCCCAATACAAATTTGTTTCATCTGACTGCCGCAACAAAAATATAATAGGCTGCCAAGCATTAACATTCGCGCCATATCTTTTTATTAACAGCGAACAGCTGACTTAACAGCTGCGGGCTATGCTTTGACTTTTACACTGTGTTGGAGTGACACTTGCTATCTTCTATGTAATCTGATATGAGGTGTTTATATGACAAAATACATGGTGCGCTTATGCATTTATGTATTTGGTTTGTTCTCTGCATGAATATACAGAAAGGCAATAAAGTATGTAACATGTTCATTGAATGTATTTTCTAATCAAAACACAATCAATCAAACATTGCTACTATATTGCATTTTTAATTAGACTTACTTAAAAGCTTATTTTTATTTTTAAGTGCATTTTACATCGTTTAATTACCACTGTTATAAACATTTCAAGTGCCTATAAATAAGCAATGAAATTTTACAGGGCTGCAGCAATACAGATAAATAAATATTCGATAAATGTGTATAATACAGTTAGGTAACTTAAGTAATATCTATTGCATTATTATGCGTATCAAAGTAATAAATAATATATTTGAAAACAAGTGTATAAAAATTCGTTCAACGTTAGGCAGCTAACACAGAATTGAGTTGCTGCAGCCCTGGTATTGAATCAAATAGAGCGTTGACGCCAACAGAGCTTTGGGTGCAGTGCTGATAAAAAACAGCAACTACACTGTTATATCAACCAGTTTGGCATTGTGACTGTTTAGAATTAGACGCGAACAAAGCAGGCAATTCAAAAAATAAATTATCTGTCTGATATTTTTAGTTGTATTTAATTTTTTGGCTTTGCACTTGTTCTTTTTGGCCGATTTGTGTTTACTGCGCGACCATACTATAAAGCCCTATAAATGTTATCTAGTTCAAAAAGATAAAAGATTAAAACAAAAACAGCATAATCGCAACGGGCAAACGCCTTAAACTTGTTGAGTACACAGTTGAAAATGTCGGGGTGAGTGAGTAACGGCGTCAATATTCTGTTAAAATGTTACGATCTGGAACCAATTACATATGTACATATATATAATTTACAGCCCCATCAGCGGAACCCTAGTAAATACAAAAAGTGGCCCTGTTTCGGGCAAAGATTGTACGAGTATCTACAATGATGATTACATTAGCTTTGAGCGCATCCCGTATGCGCAGCCGCCACTTGGTGCATTGCGCTTCCAAGCACCGCAGCCTGTGCAGACCTGGACGGAGCCGTTGCTGTGCTGGGAGAAGGGCGAGAAACCGTTACAGTTCAATCAATACACAAAAAAACTGGAGGGCGTCGAGAATTGCCTGTACTTGAATGTATATGTTAAATCGGTGAGTCAAAAGACTTATGGTTCAATATACATATTTCATATGTATAAATAAATTAAAAAGCCATTCAAAATCCGATGCGGATTGCCATTCACTTCCACTTACAAACATATGTGTGTATGTAATTTGCTATTTCAAAAAGTCTTAGTTCAAAGATTAAACTACAGTTTATATTTTTACATTTTTCAGTTCCAAACGGAGAAACCGTTGCCAATGATTGTATTCTTCTTTGGCGGCGGTTTTGAAAAGGGCGATCCCACCAGAGATCAACACAGTCCCGATTATTTTATGATGCGCGATGTGGTTGTGGTAACGGTATCGTATCGTGTGGGACCCCTTGGATTTCTCAGCCTCGAAGATCCCGCTGCGGGTGTGCCTGGCAATGCTGGACTTAAGGATCAGCTAATGGCTATGAAATGGATTACACTTAATGCAGCCAGTTTCAATGCGGATCCCAATAATGTAACGGCATTTGGGGAGAGTGCTGGTGCCACCTCTGTGCACTATCTAATGTTAAGCTCCCAAGCCAATGGACTCTTCCAAAAGGCTATAATGCAGTCGGGCAATGCCCTGTGCTGTTTTGCACAGTGTGGTGCGCCCAATTTACCGCGGCGTCTCGCTGATAATCTGGGCATGAAAAATGTGGATCAAGCCTCCGATTCTAAGATCCTGGAGTTTTTGCAGAGCCTGGATGGCGAATCGTTGGTTAAGCCGTACTTGTTGAACGAAGACGATAATCTGAATGATTGCATCTATCAGTTTGGGCCCGTTGTTGAGCCATATGCCACCGAACATTGTATGATACCCAAAACGCCCGTCGAGATGCTACCCGATGCTTGGGGCAATAATATACCGCTGCTAATGAGCGGTACCTCCAACGAGGGTCTCGTTATGTACGGTCGTGTTCATATGGCGCCATTCTTGATCACCAGACTCAAAACGGAACCGGAACATATGCTGCCCGTAGAGTTGAAGCGCACACTGACACAGTCTGTAGCACGCACCCTCGGCAAGCGTTTACAAGCTTTGCACTTTCGGGACAACCCCCTGGAATTGCAACCGGACAGCGTGGCCGCCTATTGTGAGGTAAACTCAGTTATCTGATTATTAATTTAAATTATTGTGATGTAAAATATCTCCTACAATTCCAGTACGCCAACTTTAAGATCTTTTGGCATCCCATCTTGCGCACAGCAAATTTACGTTTGAAAAACAGCACAGCACCCACCTACCTGTACCGGTTTGACTTTGATTCGCCAACTTTTAATCATCAGAGATTAAAATACTGTGGCGACAAGGTGCGCGGTGTATCCCATGTAGATGATCATTCGTATATTTGGTATGGGGATTTCTCCTGGAAACTGGACAAGCACACGGCTGAATTTCAAACCATTGAACGCATGATTGATATATTGACAACATTCGCCAGAACATCGGATCCCAATTGTGCCAGCACGGAATCCAACTTGCCAAAGGGCACAACTTGGTTGCCATTAAACAAGATAACTGACAAGTGTTTGAACATTTCGGAGAACATATCGGTAATTGAACTGCCCGAATTGAACAAGCTGCGGACCTGGAATAGCATACATAAGGACTTGAAGGTGTAAGTCGGAAATGATGAATATTAACCATATTAATTCGATTGGATTTATACAATGCAGTAATTAAATAAAAAGTGTCGGTATTAAGTCGTTGCTAATGATAAATATAAATTTAGAATGAGTAAATGCATATGTTTTAATTATTTAAATACAAATATCAACTTTAAACTTATTTGGTAAAACTCGTGCAAATGAACTTTTTCTTATATATTCTTAATCGAATTAAATTGAATTGGACTGCGTCCGCAAGCCATTATATTAGAACAATTCAAACATTCCAAAACGCAGCTCGCCGCATTTTAGTGTGTGCCCCATTCGATTTGAGAAACCGTCGCCGGTACCTAACGTACCCACTGTAAAAGACAACAGTCAATAGTGAAGGTTAAACAAATTCCTCCCTTCCGTTTGATTATCTCCTTCATAAGGTTTCCAATAATTCTGACGTACCCTACAACATTGTTACTTTGTAACCATTGCAAATCAGCACGAATTTTAGTTATTGTAAGTAAGCACAGAACGTACTAATATTATAAACGTGAAAGTTGGTAAGTATGGATCTTTGTTACTCTTTTCTGTTTTTTTGACTGTAAAAAAATGTAAAATAAAATTAAAAATGGAAATTAAAATAAATTAAAATAAAATAATATATAAATATGAAAGTAAATTTAGGTAAAAAATTTATAAAGTTAATGTTAAACGTTAAAGCTCAAGCTATAAATAAATACAGTCTAAAACAAATTAATAAATTATTTTTTAGTCTCTTTAAAATTTTCCATTTTTCTTATACTGGATACCGAATGTAAAGAGTACATTGGGTTTGTGCAATGTCCGTCAACGCAACTTTTTTCCACAACATTCAACCTAGAGACTTGAAACTTTCCAAATATCTTTATCTATGGCCGGGATAGATAAAGTGTCAAGATTGGGGTTCTACGATAACTGGGGGACTGGCAAGTCGATAAATTCGATAAATCCACCTATTTCGCACAATCTTACAGCTAGAGGTTCCAAAATTGGTGAGAAGATAACTACTGACAAACCCCAAAACTCTGCATCAGAAATTTTGGATCAACCTCCACCCATTCCGCCCCCAGACCCCCGCAGTTTGTAATCTGAAACGTCTATAACTTCCACAGTTTTTGAGATACAGCCCCAAAATTTGGTGCCAAAAAATTGCATCAAATTTTTGGATGCCACGCCCACCCATACCGCGCCCAGCCCCCCCTTTCCCCTCCTTTTTTAATTTTGGAGCAAGAGTCACCAAGCATTTGACATCCTATAAGGATCAGCAGCAAAAATATACCGCAGTCGGTTGAGTCCAACTGCAACGTTTCCACTTGTTTTGGCATAGTTTACAACATGCGTTTATGTTTAAGTCACCAAAATTTAAGCTATTTGAATATTCGTCTTTATGTACGTATTTATTATGTTTACTGACGGTTGTGTATGAATTAACTTAAAAGACTCATCTTGCTTCTCTCATTTTCAGGGGTGTGCCAGAAATCTCTAGAGATTTTGGCTCGAGCAGGTTTTCAAGTCTCTAAAACAAAACCGTAGGTGTGCCAGAAGTTTGGGAGATTTCATTTTTCGGTAAATTTTTCGGAGAAAATACGTAAAACGAAAATGGCCAAAAGAGTTTCTACCTTTTAAAATAAAAATTGCCTAAAATGTATTTGCTATTTTTGTCATTGTTTTCAAGGTTGGCCACAGGGCATTAGTGTTATATTTAATAAATGGTAAAATAAAAATATGTTAGGTCTTATCTCTTGTAATTCTTATACAAAATATATATATAATATTTTGCCCGCCAAGTAACTTATGTTGTTGCAGCCCTGCCGTGATAGCTTGCTTGAACAGCTGTTCTACGTATTTCGTGAAATAGTTTGAGTTTGTTCGTTCATTCAAACTCAAAAAAATAAAATAAATGCAATGCAAAAAATTAAATTCAATTTTTATTCAACTTACATTTTGGCGGCACAATGACTTTCCATAAATTAAATTCTTCTTCTTACTGTAGACATTCACACACCTAACAAACACCGCAAAAGCTGCCACCTTATAAAAAAGGTTTGCTGCATTAACTTTGTTAAATTTACAACAAACTGTCCACTGCTCGACCATGCAATTTTGTTACCTAAAAGTACGATTTTTTATGTTTATTTGCCACAAATACGTGTCTTTTAAATTGACCTATTAAAGACTCCGAATAATAGTTATGGTTAAACGAACAAGGTGGCACCTCTCTTGTTAGGGACGGTTTTGCACGCTTACATGGAACGGCAAATAGTCTTAGAGATTTGTTAGAGATTTATTAATATCTAAAATCATGAATTAAAATATTAATAAAATTCAAATGAATTTGCAATATGCAATTAAGCTTAAAATTACCTTTCGAAAAAGTAACACTTGTTATGCATTAGACATTTAATATTGCTTAAACTAACCAAATCTCTGACCAAATTTGTGGAGATTTCAAAACCATCTCGAACTCTGCTCTGGCACACCTAAAACCAGCTCGAGGTTGGTTTTAGGTTGGAATTCGGTTGGTTTTGATGGCTGGCACACCCCTGTTTATCACCGTATGGTCATTAAGGAAGATGGGCATTTGAGGAAGATTAGCTAAGATTAGATAATAAGCATTTATGGGTAATTTGAGTCGTCAGTGTCGTGCAAGGAGCGACAAAGATTCATAACTCTCATTACTTGGGAACTTCGCTCTATTAATCGTGTCGCTTGTTGACATTTGTTAATTTCACTACGATCATTGTGCTGCTTTATAAGGCAAATTTTTCGCTCTACGGAGCTAGTGCGTGCCTAACACAGAATGCAAGCAGACTAGTAAGTGACGAATGTATAAAAACCAGAGCTGAAAAAGAATTATCATGTATCCTTTTTGCAGCAGTGAAACATCGCCAGTGGTGCAAACCAGACACGGAGAAGTACGTGGTGCGCTACTTACAACGATCTATGATGAGTTGTACTATGAATTTGATGGCATACCCTACGCACAACCGCCGCTGGGTGAGTTGCGGTTTAGGGCACCCCAAGAAGTGCAGCCCTGGTCCGGCATACGCGACTGTACAGAGCCAAAGGAAAAGTGCCTGCAAACCGAGCCTGTATCACAGCAAATTGAAGGCAGCGAGGATTGCCTTTATCTAAATATTGCCGTGAAAACAGTAAATAATCATTTACTGGTTTGGAATGTGAAATCAATATGTGTACCATATATCCTTTTTTTTTTTAGCTACGTAGCGAAAAACCTTTGCCTGTAATGGTTTATGTACATGGAGGTGCCTTTAAACACGGAGATCCCACCAGACGTTTATTTTCACCAGATTACCTGATGCGCGAGCAAATTATCTATATTAGCATTGGCTCGCGACTGGGCCCATTTGGCAAGTATTTAAAAGCTATGTTGAAGTTTTAAGTTTTCATAATTAATTTTCCGTAGGATTTATGAGCTTTGCGGACCCAAAGCTAAATATTCCTGGGAACGCTGGCCTTAAGGACATTGTGATGGCTCTCAAGTGGATAAAAGCAAATGTGAGCCGCTTCAATGGAGATGCAAATAATATAACGTTCTTTGGACACAGTTCAGGCAGCGCCGCAGTGAACGTAATAATGATGAGCCCGCTGTCAGAGGGTCTCTTTGACAAGGTCATACTGATGGGAGCTTTCATGCTTGAGTCCTGTAGGCAACCCGATGTAGAGTATCAACTGGCAAAACATTTTGGCTATGAGGGCGAAAATAACGATGCTCAAGTTTTTGAATACCTTAATGGTTTGGATCCCAAACTTTTGACCATGCCGGACTATCGTACGCCGTACGATAGGCTGCTGAATTGTGGTATGCCGCCTTTTTTGCCTTGCGTTGAGCACTATGCCACGCCCACATCTTTGTTGCTGGAGGAGCCGCGTGATCTGCAGCGTACCGCTTGGAGTAATCGTATACCCCTAATGCTAGGCTGCACCAGCGACGATGGATTATTAAATCCAATGACCAATATAAAAAAGGATCCCGAACTGCTTAACCTTCTGAGGAATCATCCGAAATTCACCCTGCCCTTTTTATTACTTCGACTCGCTGAGCCCGCAACGCGCCGCATTTTGGGGCAGCGCCTTGTCAAAAAATTCTGTGGAGTACACAGCTCAGAATTGAATTTGTCACATTATGAACAAATCTCAGAAATCTATACGCTTTGTCGGGTGCACGAGATGAAACGCCTGATAAATGCCCGTCTTGCTTACAGTCAGGCCGATAATTATCTTTATCGCTTTGCGTTGGATTCGGAAGACTTTAATTTTTATCGCATACGCTATCATGGTCCAGGAAGTCGTGGTGTCCAGCATGCAGATGAATTGGGATATATTTTCAAGATGCCACAAAGCTTCAAGTTGGACAAATCTCGAGCGGAATACAAGACCATTTGTCGCATGACTGCCATGTTTGCTCAATTTGCTCTCAGTTCCAATCCGAATGCGCCGCTTACTCAACCGCTAGTCAATTGGCTGCCTGTGACTGCAGTTGAACCCACAATGTGTCTGAATATTGATGAGGAGCTGACGTTCATAGCACAGCCGGAGCGTTTTAAATTAAAGTTCTTCGATCAATTGTTCAGAGACGCCGGATTGGAGCTTTTTATGTAAACAACTTGAAAGCTTCGATACGATAAGATATGTATTTATGTGTATGTGTGCTGATATATAAACTTTTAGATTATATACAAAGTACCAAAATATCTATATACATATGTATTATAATTATATATTATTGCTCTACGGGTGGGAGTGGCTCCATAATTTTTATGCAGTTTTATGGGGGATGCCAGTAGCTATCTTCTTTCTAATTTTGGTAACTCTAAGGATTTATCGCTATTCAGCTATCGATGTGCCAGCCCCCAGTAACCGCAGAGCCCCAATCAGGACAGTTTATCTGTCCCGCCCATAGGTGAAGATATTTGCAAAGTTTCAAGTGTCTAGCTCTTTACCTTCGGTATCGAGTATAATCATTCTTAATTAATGATAATGAGCGAGAGTTGTGTGCGACATAAGCAGTACGATCAGTGGACATGTTTTTATAGACAGCAGTGTTTAACGACGGAGCTTTATAAATGTTAGCTTATTTTTCGCGCTTTTCAGTTCACAAGCGGCACGCGACTGGAACGGACGAACGAAAGACTGTAACGCAACATGTCGCAAAGGTATTTAAAAATCGATTGATCAACAATAAAAAATATGATGCAAGTCATAATGATTTTAGTTTGGAGACTTGTGAAATTTCTCTGCCTATTGGACAGATAAAGGGTGTCAAGCGTCAAACCCTGTACGATGACGAATATTACAGTTTTGAGCATTTGCCATTTGCTAAGCCGCCGGTGGGCGAGTTGCGTTTCAAAGCGCCACAGCCAGCAGAGCCTTGGACTGGACTTTTAGACTGTACCCATTTTAGTGAGAAGCCCGTGCAAAAGGGAACGTTTACGGGTATTATTGAAGGCGGTGAAGACTGCCTATATCTGAATGTGTATGCCAAGCAGGTGACTATCAAATCAAAATAACTTTGTGAAATTGATTAAATTTGATTTTGTTTCGTGATAAAAGCTGAAAACCGAAAAACCACTTCCAGTTATGGTATATATATTTGGTGGAGGATTTACGACTGGTGAAGCTACTCGGAATTTATATTCTCCCGATTATTTGATGACCAAAGATGTAGTTTTAGTTACGCTTAACTATCGTGTTGATTGCCTGGGTAAGAATGAAGAAAGAAGAACTGCATACGTAAAATTAATTATATCTTAAGCTGCCAATCATAAAAGTTATCAAACGATTTAGGACTATATTTTTCAAAGTCACCCTCGACTTTGAGTTTCATACACATATCGGATTCTGATTGCTTAAGTATTGATTACTTCTCTACATACAGGTTTCCTTAGCCTCAAAGACCCAAGTTTGGAAGTGCCTGGCAATGCTGGTCTTAAGGATCAAGTTTTAGCACTTAAATGGGTTAAAAAATACATTTCACACTTTAACGGCGATGATAACAACATAACCGTGTTTGGCGAGAGCGCTGGTGGCAGCTCCACTCACTATATGATGTGCACGGAGCAGACGCGTGGACTCTTCCACAAGGCCATTCCAATGTCGGGCGCAGTGCACAATCGTTGGTCCAACACGCAACCGGTGGATTTTGCTTACCGTTTGGCCAAGGCAACTGGATATGAGGGCAAGAATGTTGATCGTCTCGTGCTGGAACATTTGCGTAGCGTGGAACCCTATAAGCTGGTTAATCACAACCTGATAACTGCCGAAGATCGTCGGAATGGACTTCTCGTTTCCTTTGGGCCTATCATCGAGCCCTTTATAATGGATGACTGTGTGGTGCCAAAGTCTCAATTGGAAATGGCTCGCGATGCTTGGGGCAATGAGTTGCCAGCCATGTTAGGCGGTACATCCTTCGAGGGTCTCTTAATGTATCCCGCTGTTAAGGCTAATATCAAAAGCTTGGACAGCTTAATGCTGGATCCGTTACAGATGATACCGCATGAAGTGCGTGCTCTCAATACGGACGAAAAGAATCTGGAGAATAGCCACAAGATGATTAAGTTGTACTTTGGAGATGAAACTCCCAGCTCGGCGCATTTCATGAAAATGTTGGATGCAAGTTCTATGTGAGAACCAAGTTAATCCTTTGTTAATTTTCCTCTTCTTTTTCAGTACTATTCCTATAGTGCCTTTTGGCATGGTTTCCATCGCGCTCTGAAGGCTCGTTTGGCGTATGCCAAGAAACCCACATATTATTATCGTTTTGATTTTGATTCGCCTGATTTTAACTTCTTCCGTCAGATGTTCTGTGGCGATGATATTAAGAAAGGCGTTGCTCATGCCGATGAATTAAGCTATTTGTTCCGTAATTCAAAGTCGTGGAAGTTGGATAAGGCATCCCGCGAATATCGCACCATTCAGCGTCTAGTGGATATTTGGACTTCCTTCGCTGCCACTTCCAATCCCAATTGTGCAGAAACTGCTCATCTGAACTGGGAGCCTGCAAGAAAAGAGCAACCAAACAAAGTACTTAATATTAGCGATGAAATCAAGATAATTGATTTGCCTGAAGCAGAAAAACTTAAGTTCTGGGATAGTCTTTATAAACAGGAACATTTGTGGTAAAATTACTTTAACAAAAGAGTAGTTCCGATGTTGATTGCTTAACTACATATTGTTTGTGCATTGAGAAAGCTGCTAATAAAGTGCAATAAAGAATATACAATTTGATAAGACTTTCTTTATCTGCTTTTAGTATTAAACAGGAACAATATTTAATATAAAGGGATGATTAACCAAGAATTATTTCTCTTAGGTCTCTCTCAAGCATTTATTTTTACTAGAAAATAAATAATGGTTTACATCGTTAGTTTTTTATTGATTGCCTGTTTCAAACACTATCTATTTTTTTTTCTGTATAATAGCTAAACGATTTCATTATCTGTGATTAAACTATGATTACAGTGTAAAGCTTTTAGAGTTCCAGCATTGCTGTATACAGCCCGTAAAGTAATATATTATACCATAAAATTAACAACAATGTAACAACACTTGTGTTTTACAGAATTGAAGATAAACGCATATTGTGTTTGCATTCGTGACACAAAAAAATGATAGCCTGCAAACTCTTTGAAAGAAGAGTTGAATTTTAAGTATTAATTAATTATTTTATTATTTAAAATAAAGCACAAGATTGAAAAGTACTGAAGTAATAAATTGATTTAAAAATAAATTTATAATAATTATAGTAAATGCATCAGAAATTAGATTGACTCACGCTCCCAGGTCAATTTATTATCTGTAATGGAATATACTTGACTATTATTTTCTATACCCAATAAGCTTATAGAAACGTTCTAAAGCGTATTGATGATGATATCACTATGATGTTATGCAATAAAAACCCAACGACCTTTTATCTCTGGCAACTTAGTACAACTTCAGTTTTTCATAGAAGCTATCCCAGAGTTTCAGTTGCTTTAGTTCTGGCAGTTCGATAAACTGCAAATGTGGCCCAATATTAAGGCACATCGGAGTAGCATTTGATTCGAGTGCCTCCCAACTGACAGGAGACATCTGTGGATAGTTGGGATTGTCATTAGACGCAAACGCTGTCCACATGCCAATCATGCGCTCGATGGTCCGATATTCTGATGAGGATTTATCCAGTTTACATGCCGGAATGCAGTAGAATAAATAGAAGATATCGTCTGCATGGGAAACTCCTCGCTCATGACGACCACATTGTAAAATGCGAAAGTGATTAAAAGTGGGAGAATCAAAATCGAAACGGTATAAATAAGTGGGCGTATTCGGGGCATAGGCAAGTCTACCAAGCACCGTGCGATGAACGCCATGCCAGAAGTGCTTAAAGGAAAGAAGTTGTAGGCATTCCTTGAACTCCATGCGGCCACGTGTTGCATCATCGAAGGTCGTCAGTTTTAGGCGTCTAATGTGCTCCTTGAGCTGTGCTGGCGTTGATACATCGCGCACCTCTCTGGGTATCAAGGACTCAAAGGCGCTCAGTAAATAAGCCTGATCTCTCATTACCCACTGGTAGGAGAACAAACCCTCAAAGGAGGTGCCGCCAATAATCATAGGCAGCTCATTTCCCCAAGCCTGAGAGAGAGTTTCCTCCGGCGGCTTAGAGATGACACTATTCTCGCTCACATAAGGTTCGACAACTGGTCCAAAGGGAAACAAAATGTAGTCACGTTTCTCCTCCTGCGTCTGCAACAATGTACAACTGGCTATCTCTCTAGCCGAGGCACGTTGCAGGTACCGAAAAACTTCCTTCTCATTGTCCGTGCCAGCATAGCCCAATTGACAGGCCAAACGATGTGGCCAGTTATGATTGGGTTCATTAGCCCAATCGCAAAGCGATGAGCCTGACATGAGTATGGCCT
The DNA here is from genome assembly GCA_018904305.1 of Scaptomyza montana. Taxonomy (NCBI): domain Eukaryota; kingdom Metazoa; phylum Arthropoda; class Insecta; order Diptera; family Drosophilidae; genus Scaptomyza; species Scaptomyza montana. Next base: position 1,754,921 of record JAEIGR010000001.1, read on the forward strand.
TGTGGAAGAGTCCTCGTGTCTGTTCGGTGGTCATCATAATCTGCGCTGATGCTGCACCCGCGCTGTTACCCATCAGTGTTATGTTGTTTGTATCCCCATTAAAGTTTGCAATGTTGTCACGTATCCAGTGCAGAGCCATTACCTGATCTTTGAGCCCAGCATTGCCTGGCACATCCAGATCTCGATCGCTGAGACTAAGAAAGCCTACAAGAAAAAAAAAAAACCAAAGGTTTTAATATCATTTATAAAATAGAAGCTAATTTATAATATAGACTTACATCTATAATTGTAATTTGCCATATAATCATTACAGTTAATAAGCATTCATTTGTCTATGAAATATATAGCTTCCATAATAGTAGGAAAAAATTCTGTAAAATTGCTGTTAACGTTACCATTAATATAAGAGAGAGAGCTTGTAAAACGAATCCAATAGTCTGTACAAATTAACATTTGCATTGTTTAACAGTGTTATACACATTACATTTTCTATATGCATTTCTCTGCTGTAGAGTCAATTAGAAAATACTATTAAAATAACTAGTTGTATTAAATTGCAATAAATAATATAAGTTTTACAGTTCAATATAGGGTAAAACTGGATAATTTTAATGATCATCCCACATAGTTGAACAAGTAATTCAACTTTTCAACTCTGACAGCTGTTGTGAATAACAAAAATTATTAGTAATTAATTTCATGAGGGACGCCAATGTATTGTGCTACTAATACTGCAAATAATTATAATAAGGTTGATAGGGGATAGGGGAACAATATTTGTGTGGAAGAAATGGAATACGTGTTAAGCCACTTTGCATTATTTTTCGAACACTCACCTAATGCTCCCAGTCTGTAGTTAATTGTGACTAGAATAACATCCTTTTGCATAAAGTAATCCGGACTGTAAACATCCCGAGTGGCCTCGCCAATCTGAAAACCACCGCCGTAGATCCAAACCATAACCGGCAGCGGTTTCTCAGATTTGAGTTTCTTTGCATAAACATTTAGATAGAGGCAATCCTCAGAACCTTCAACCACATGTAGCACAAAGTGCTGTTGCATTGGTTTGGGTCGTGCATAAGTGCAATCCCTTATGCCCTCCCAGGATTTGGCGGGTTGTGGTGCACGAAAACGCAGTTCCCCCACAGGTGGCATGGCATAGGGTATACCCTCGAATGCATAATAGAGCTCTGCATCGTAGAGGGTCCTACGTTGCAGTCCGAGCACTCTCCCGTCCCGAGTTTTGATCACAGTCGTCACCTTGGTGCCCAGGTTATACTGAACGATCTTGTGGCCGATAAGTCTAAAATTGGATTGGATTAGTGTGGAATAATTAAATTACAAATTAAATAGCTTGTCGAATCAGTTGCGCGTATCTTATCGCTCAAGTTTCTTTGCCATTGACAGCGAGAAAATGTAAAAAGACTGATGTCACCTACTTTGTGCCCAACTTTAGCAGATCCGCAACACCCATTTGCATATTCATGTTGTATGGGTAATTACGTCCTTCTCAGTGTATAAAACAACAGTTTCCACAATTGCGGCGCTTTCACTTCCGTCCCTAGCGATTGACAAGCTGCAACTGATCGTTCTACTAGAACCGGGCAATCAACATGAACTCGCACCCAATTTTCATACACAGTAGCAACACCCAATAGTGAACTACATTTAATGAAATTTTTATTGGGAACTTTATTTTATTTCTAAAAAAAATTGTCTATAAAATTTATTTTTCTGAAGAGAAGCATATTTTTCCGAAATTAATCTTTCTGATAAGGTCAATAATTAAATGAGTTTAGCTTCAATATATACTTGATTCTTGTTCCTAAAATAATTTCTTTAGCTTAATTCATTTTAAGAAAGAACTGTAGCAAGTAAAATTTTCTCAGCATTCGTTTGCGTTGGCTATTGGCCAATAAGTTAATGTCGAAACGAGTGCATCTGAGAAATTCAGTTTTTTTATTTTCGTGCAAGTTTTTCGCATGCAATATCTTGTAATAATAAAAGATGTGAATTCAAAAAAATGAACATTACCGTTTCAAATTTCCACTTATTTTTATATTTTTCAGTCAATAGTTACTGTATGTACTTATAACAATCTTGAAAGCAGTCGCAGTCTCTGATGATGTTTTAATCACGAACGACAAAAGCGGGCGCTTATCTTTACAGACGACGCTTTTGTAGTAGAGTACATACTACATACATACGTTGCCGTGTTTGTTGATGTATTTGTTCTTATTGAAAACATATGGCAATGGGAGCATGAAAACTTTATTGATAATGTTGATTGTACTGGGCGGTACAGAGAGCGAGACTATTATGACTTTTCGTAGACAGCTGTTCGTGTTATTACTGTTTAATGGGCCACACAACCCGTTGATATTGTTGCTGCAATTGTTGTTGCTGCTGCTGACTCAAAAATAAAATATATGTATAATGGCCTGCAAAGTGGATTTTTATGAGTTGTCAAGTTGAAAGATCACAGTTATCATCATTTAATTTGACTTGACATGCACATATAAAAGGGTGTACTTACATGTCTCAGTATAACTGAGTTGAATCCTAAAGCAATTATAAGATAAAGACATGCATTTTAATATTTATTTTGATTTTATACATTTTTTTTCAGAATTGTATGCAAATCAAATATGGCTCGGCAACACTGATATTGTTCTGTTAGCTAACAGAGCGATGCTGTGTTAATATATGTATGTCAAATCTTTACTGGTATGGTAAAGAGGCGTCAAGTTGATGATAAGGACCTACCTCGTCTACTTGGCCTCCAAAAGTCAAGTAAGAGATACATAATAAATATATAAAACTTTTCTAAACCAAGAAATTCCTATTGAATTAAAAAAAAAGTTAGACATACTACTATATAGCTTTACCTGCATTTCACTCCCGATAAATATCAAAATTTTTTTTCTTTCCTTTAAATTTATTACAACTTAAATTAAACTTCAAAATACATGTGTCAAGCAACTTATATACATACTATGTGGAATTTGTACAATTTGTACAATAAATGTCGTTGCTCATGCCTAAGAGCAGGCAGCGAACAAGGAGTATTTTCTCTCTGCAGTAATCATAAACTCACCATGCATTATCAACATGTAGCAATTAAGGCTAGTATAAGTTATTTAAGCAACATGTAACTCATTTGGAAAATACAAGTGAACTTGAAGAGACGCCTCAGTGTTTTTTGTCAACCTACATATCTTATTCGCAAATTACGACGAAGTCGTTTGAACCACAACACACTACCAGGAAAATCAACCCTCTCCCCAAACAGGGGTGTAGCATTTTGCTAGATCCTTTGACAAAGCCAAGTCGCCTTTGCTTGGACTCATTTTAGATTCAGTAATGTCATGTTGAAATTTGGCCGACTGAGCAGAATCAGAGGCAAGATTTTTTATTTGCTGGCCGGTAAAACGAACTATTCGCAATGCGTGCAGACGAAGATCGTAGAGCTGCCCATGGGGAAAGTGATGGGCAAGCATCAGGAAGGTCTCTGGGGCTATGATTACTACAGCTTTGAGGGCATACCCTTTGGCAAGCCTCCTATTGGAAAGTTTCGCTTTCGGCCAGCTGAACCCGCTGAACCCTGGTGTGGCAAGGTGCTGGACTGTCTAAAGGAGCGATCACTCCCCACACAAATTGACAGGGAAACTGGCAAGGTATTAGGCGGCGAGGATTGTTTGCATCTAAATGTGTTCACAAAGCATGTGAGTATGTGGAGTAAAAAAATTTGAGGGTTACTTGCAGTTAGCGGGCTTCTTGCAGTTATAATAGCCAAAACATCCTTATTTCTGTCTGTCCGACAGTTCCTTTCATAGAAATACCATACAATATCATATGTTATATATATAAGATAAATTATTTACAAAATTATAATGAAACAATAAAGAGTTTTCCTGTTTTGTTCCCTAATTTTTTTTTTTCAGTTCAATAAACCAAAACTGCCCGTCCTGGCTTATATTCATGGCGGTGGTTATTGCTCGGGTGGCGCTACTAGAAAAAAATATGGCCCCGATTATTTATTGCGCAAGGATATTGTCTATGTGCAGTTTAGTTATCGGCTGTGTACCATGGGTTTCCTAAGTCTAAGCTGCCCAGATTTGAAAGTACCTGGAAATGCGGGTTTGCATGATCAGCTCTTGGCGATGCGTTGGATAAAGGAATACATATCCTACTTTAATGGCGATCCAGACAATATAACTCTGATTGGCACAAGTGCAGGTGCTGCCGCGGTGCACTTTATGATGTGTCTGCCAGAGGCTTGTGGTCTATTTCATAAAGCTGTTGTCATGTCTGGATCTATGCTGAGTCCTTGGGTTATGGTGGCGAATACGAAATCATTATTCTGCCGTCTCGCTTATCACAAGGGCTACCGGGGCGTTATGTTGGAGGCGCCTATTTTAGAGTTTCTAAGCTCGATGACTGCTAACGAGCTGGTACGGCATGATCTATTTGGGGCCAGGGAGCGACTTTTTGGGCATCTGTATCCCTTTGTGCCAGGACTGGAGCATCAGACGGGCGACAGCTCGGGCCAAGGACTGCTAAAGCGACCTTTTCTGCAGCTTATGCGTTGTGCTTGGTCAAAGCAGATGCCTTTGCTAATTGGTGGCACCTCGAACGAGGGTTTGGTTATGTATCCTTACTGCAAGGAGAACAATGGTTTTATACTGGATTTACTCAAACTGGAGCCGGCTTTGGTGCTACCCTATGATTTGTACAGCAGTTTGACAAAGGAAGAGCGCGAAGAACGCTCTGTGGAGCTGATTCGCTTTCACTTTGGTCCACGGAACATTAATAAAAACGATGTTATGCAGTTTCTAGATGTAAGTAGAAAGACTTTAATTTCCATAGCTTTTTCATGTTGAAGTCAAGATTTAAAGCCTACAATATTGTGTTTGTAAAGCATATTTGTTCTCTTGTATTTTTTTTGAGCTCTGCTCTATACTTGGAGTATTTTTGCTTTCAGCTCTGTAGCTATAAGCTCTTCTGGCATGGCATGCACCGAGCTATACTTTCCCGCCTGGCATATGCACAAGCTCCCACCTATGTCTATCGCTTTGACTTTGACTCGCGCCACCATAACTTAATGCGCATCAAGCTGTGCGGGAACGACATCAGGCAGGGAGTTTGCCATGCCGATGAGTTGGGCTTCATGTTTCCTAGGCAGCCCGGCAACAAGCATCCTATGAATGAAGCTGAGCGCATGACTGTATGCCGCATGGTTGGCATTTTGACGACGTTTGCAAGCACAGGAAATCCCAATTGTGAGGAAACGATGGGGGAAGAGTGGAAGTCGGTGGACAAAAAGGATCCGTTTATGGTCATGAACATCGGACAGAAAGTAGAGTTTGTATCACAGCCGGAAAAGGAGGGCCTTAAAGTGTGGAATAAGCTTTATAATAATGACAAGCTATTACTTTATGATGGATGACAAACATGTACAAAATTCAAAATATTCAAACCTTTCTGCATGCAGATTTGATAACTTTACATAAGAAACAATAAATATTTCTACGAATTTTTATTAGTTTATTATACTTAACTATTTTAAATTGCCTAACTTAAATTATACCATAATACAAATAAATTTGTACAAATTTGTTGTTTAAAAGCTCTTGCCCACCCTTTAAATAATTTTTATTTGTACCAACTTATGGAGTCTTATATTATAGCAACACATGAATAATGTTAGAGATAGTAATTGTTTATATTTCCAAAGATGTAATAATATTTTGATACTTCACTGTACGCAGCTGAAGTTATGTGTGCTTTAAGCTTGAGCAAGCTTTTACGGCGACGCCCCGCTAAACCAGAAGCTCTTTAACAACGCGGCAACAAAATTTTTTGTGGTGTTTGTTTACATTGCCGGCGCGATCAAGTGTAGTCGACCCCCCTCTGAGCAAAAGATTTTATGTGTGTGTGTGTGTTAGCAGCCGGCATTTGCCATACCTCAGTTTATATTTTGTTAAAAATACTTGCAAATCGTATTTGCTTAGACGCGCTGGAAATGTTGCTAAAAACGTTTTTTTTCTGTTGCTTGCAGTTTATGGTAGGCAAGTCAATTGATTAATTATTCATCCGTCTAAACGCGCGTCAATAAGTAGCTGTAGTATAAGTAGCCATAGGCAGATGGCGCCCCTCACTTGTCAGCCCACGCTCCAAAATCTCCAGCTGTAGCTTTGTATCTGTGTATCTTTATGTACACATGTTTGTACATACTATCTATGCCGGCCGCACTTGAAATAAAAAGTTTTTATTGTTGTTGGATTTTGTTATTTTTTTTTCTTTCTTTTTTTGTATTATTATTTAACGCTGCCTTCTTTTTATTTTGTTGATATTTATTCTGTTATACTCGCTATATTCTATACTGTATATGTTTATAGAGATATGCGTTTTTTGCTCTCACATTCTTCCCCCCACTTGTTCCGCTTGTTTTGTTCGCCACAAACGCGTCGACAACTGAACTCAATACGAATAACAAAAAAGTTTTAAATTTCAGTTTCAGTTTAGCGGTGGCGCGTTACAGTCAACCGATCGGTGAAAACGCAAGAATCTACAGATAATACACATCATTAATAAGCTTTTATTTTCAATTTTGTTCGTGTATTGCTCTCAAAATGAACAAAAACCTCGGCTTTGTGGAACGTATGCGCTGGCGTTTAAAGTGAGTGTGTCTTTTTGATCTCTAATTTATCAATATTAATTAATTTGATTATTAGAAAGATTACTAATGTGGTTCAAGTGTCATTCTCAATTGTTGCGAGTTGTTTAATTGTTTTTTATTTGAAGGTATGACTTAATTCTTGAATGTTGCCTCATGATTTTCATGAGCTATTTTTTGGTGGCATATGATGCCAATACCTTGATAATCAGGAAATACAAGTAGATACACTGTTTGTAAACAAATAGGAGCGAGGTCTGGCTTCATTGCAAATGGTTTTTCAATTATTTACTTATATATTTATTCAATTCCACCTGCAAGCATTTAGTCAAATTTCAACAATAATATTAACCCTACCCTCTATCACCAGACTTACCACATCAAAACATTAGGAACCACATTTGTAAAATATAAATTTAAAATATTTGCTTTTATTAGTTAATACATTGCAAAAACTAATTGCAGTATAATGACTATATATTATAGATAAAAATAAAATAAAAAAAGTGAAATCATATTTCATATAATAAATGGTATGATATCACTTGAAGATTGCTCTATGCTCGTAGAAGATAGTTTTTTGTTTTTGTTCATCGTAAATCAATAAAGTTTTAATGCCAACCATAAAAGTGTCACATAATCTCTTTATGCCTTTTAATCGATAAATATTTTCATATGCTATGTTCTGCTAATTTATAGTTTAATCAGTTTAATGAGAAGCTTCTTTCTGGTTTTTATGACCTTTCATTATTGCAAAGTTTGCTTTAAACGTAGACATATTTACGCATATTTATAAATAAAGTTTGTTTACATAGTCAAACGTTTAGTTAAGCTATGTTATTGTTATCTTCAATACTAAATAACATTGCCCAAAGCATTTTATTTAAAAGATTTGTTTAGCATTGGGTAAACAAATGCATTTTTATTATTGTCTACATTTTGATAATAATTCTCCTAAGTATGCCAAAAGCATTGTATTTCAATGGGAAGGGGCCCGATATGCGCATTGAATATGATATTTTTAGTTTAATCACCCCAGCCTCAAAAACCTTCATGACTGACATGCTTGCGTTCGACTCTCCCACTATCACACTTCTGTCATATCGTTCGTTATTCATAAGTTGCTTGCGCTCAGTTAACATTTAAAAATACAGCATTCTTAATTGAAAAATTATAGTGCTTAGCACGCTCTAAATTAAATAATTGTTAGCTGTTCTATAGGTTTTTAAAACGCAATTAAATATGATTATTGTTAGCTAAATGTGATGCTTATAACCTGACTTGAGCAACAGGTTGAAGATTTTAGCAAGAAAATGAAAAGAATGAAGAAACGGTACTAATAAAAAAGGTATTTATGAAGTAGAATGGAGGACGAAAGTGTTTTGACAAAAATTCACTTATTTTTTGGTCTGGCATTTCAATTTCTTTGTTAATTTTAAAAGCTTATTTAATTTTAAATCACTTAACTCGATGCGATATTTAATATCTGTATCTTTATTTCAACAAAAATTCAAGTATATTTAGATACAACAAAAAGTTCTCTTTATAAAAACTTATAACAACTGTTAAAAAATCGTTGAGATTATAAATATTTTACTATTTGACAAACCCTAACAAACCTTGAACTTGCGTGTGCATACAATATAATAATTTTATTTTAACGAACGTTTATATAATTAGTTGGCATTTGTGACATTGCTTTAATAATCAAATGCAACTAAACAAAAACATATATAGAAAATAATCATAGTAGCTTACAGTCAATGCTGCAGGCCAATCTCAAAGGCACGTTTGTAGTATATTTTGTGCTCGCTGATAGCTGAGAGCTGCTCGGCGTCACAAAGTTCAACATGAAGTGGATTTCGGCTTTGAAAGAGCGCTTCTAGTACTTCAGTATCGAATGGGCAGAGGAGCCGCAGGGGCTAGTAATAACCAGTGTCCAGTGCTCAGTGCCAGTGTTGAGTGCATTGTAGCGTGACCAGCTAGCTTGTCAGCCGGTGTTCATTTATCACTGACAGACGTGCCCAGTTAGCAAGCTGCCTGTGGTCCATACAACCCACTGAATGATGCCAATCGCCAGCAATCTCTTTAAAGAGCCATCTGGCTGAAGCTGTTGTCTATTTACTGAGCTGACGATATGCTAAACAAGAGCTTTAGTGGCCACACCAGCTGCATAAGCAAGATGATTTCAATTCGATGCTAATTAAAGCAAGAAAAAAGGGTAAAGTTGAGAATGCTCGACTATTAGATGCTCTGTAGGCATAGGAAAACAAGTATTACTCACATTATCTATCTGAAGCTACATTCAATCATTACATGACAGTGTACTAAAATTAGCATGCGTTCAAGGCCGACAAAAATATTAGCTAGGCCTATGTATGTATGCGTACCCAGTCATCTATTATTATGTTAATTTGCATTTGCACATTTTGCAGAACCATCGAGCATAAAATTCAACAATATCGTTTGACCACAAACGAATCGGTCTTTGCCGACACCGAATATGGCAAAGTGCGGGGCGTGAAGCGTCTCTCCATCTACGATGTGCCCTACTTTAGCTTCGAGGGCATACCCTACGCCCAGCCACCCGTTGGGGAGTTGCGTTTTCGGGCGCCACAGCGACCAACGCCATGGGAGGGCGTACGAGATTGCACGCAGGCCAAGGAGAAATCGGTGCAGGTGCATTTTGTCACTGACAAGGTTGAGGGCGGTGAGGATTGTCTCTATTTAAATGTCTATACGAATAATGTAAGTTAACTAATGCACTTTATACATACTGTAGATATTCGTATGATTAATAATGTTAATATCTTGCTTTGCAGGTGAATCCTGCTAAGCCACGTCCTGTTATGGTTTGGATACATGGAGGTGGTTTCATGTTTGGCGAGGCAAACCGTGAATGGTACGGTCCGGACTACTTCATTCAAAAGGATATCGTTTTAGTGACCATACAATATCGGTTGGGTGCTCTAGGTGAGTTACACCATTATATTGCTATCAGCAACAACATGACTCAAAAATGAGCTAAAATACTAGTTTAATAATATTTAGCCGCTAAAAAAAACATTATAAACTCAAGTCATAACAAAACAGGTCTGTCTACCTGCATTAGTAGGATAATTCTTAATGACTAATATTGCCGCATGCATTTAATTTAAAAAAAAGTTAAGTTCCGAAACTATCAAAAATTGGGGAGGAGAGGAAATTATAAATTACAAATCGCTTTTTTGACAAAACACGGCTTAATATTGACTTAACTAATAAACCTTCACGATTTTTGAGAACAGTTTATTTATTCCCAATTAAAATTTATTTCCCGCAGGATTTCTCAGTCTTAAGACTCCCGGCTTGAATGTACCCGGCAATGCTGGCCTCAAGGATCAAGTGATGGCACTCAAATGGATAAAAAACAATTGTGCCAGCTTTGGCGGTGACCCAGACTGCATAACGGTATTTGGTGAGAGTGCTGGAGCTGCTTCCACACACTACATGATGCTGACGGAGCAGACCCAAGGACTCTTCCATCGCGGAATCCTGCAATCGGGCAGTGCACTTTGCTCCTGGGCCTACAATGGGGATATTTCGCATCGCGCTTTCACCATTGCCAAGCTGGCGGGCTACAAGGGTGAGAATAATGACAAGGATGTGCTGGAATTTTTACAAAATGTTAAGGCACGGGATCTGATACGAGTGGAGGAGCATGTGCTGACGCCAGAGGAGCTTGCGAAAAAGATTATGTTCCCCTTTGGACCCTGCCTCGAGCCATATGCGACACCCGAATGTGTTGTGCCCAAGCATCCGCGGGAAATGATGAAAACAGCATGGGGTAACTCAATACCCATGATGATAGGCAATACCTCTTATGAGGGTCTGCTTTGGCTGGCAGGTAAGTGGCTTATAAATGACTTAAAGTATGGTATTTAAAGCTGTATGCATTGCAGAGATCAAACAGACACCGCAGGTGGAAAAGCAACTAGATGCAGGCAATGTATTTGTGCCACATGAGCTCGCCGATGCTAACAGCTCCAAGATTGAGGAATGGGCCAAAAAGATACGCAGTGCTCATGTGACGGGTGAAAAGGCTACGCCCGATAATTATATGGATGTTAGTTGAGCGCTCGGGCATTTTAGAAATGTTGCAAATTTTTAATTCTTATATATTTTATACTTATAAAGACTAAATTATGTTAACAGACAGGAACCACACGCGTTGATTCAAGACTTAAAAGAAGTTGTCAAACGATAATTTTTAATCATTTTGATAGACTCATTTTCGGAGTCATGGACTCAAAGCTTAATTCAAATCATTTCGTTTCGCTCACATTATCACTTTCATTTTTTAGACTTCACTCGGCTCAACTTTACTGTATACACTGAGAAACTATCGAAACTTGATAGACGCTTATGTGGAACTTCCTTTAAATCTAAATTTACTTGGTTTTCCATAGCTAAGTTTATTTTTAAATACTTTTATTTATACTATCTCTCACTTACCTTTTAAATCTATCTTTTTGTGTTTCAGCTTTGCTCCACATTCTACTTTATCTTTCCTGCTCTGAGAGTGGTTCGTGCTCGACATGCTTATGCGGCTGGTTCTCCAGTTTATTTCTATCGCTACGATTTCGATTCGGAAAATATTATAAACCCGTATCGGCTGATGCGTTTTGGACGTGGTGTGAAGGGCGTAAGTCATGCTGATGATTTGACTTATCAGTTTCCCAGTATCCTGGCACATCGTCTGCCAAAGGATAGTCGGGAGTATCGCAATATTGAACGCACTGTTGGAATTTGGACGCAGTTTGCGACTACTGGCAATCCCTATGACTCTAAGATCAATGGCATGGACATGATCACCTGGGAGCCAGTGCGCAAGGGCGATGAGAGCATCAAGTGCTTGAATATAAGCGATGAGCTGAAGTTTTTAGAGTTGCCCGAATGGTCCAAGGTGAAGATGTGGGAGAGTCTGTACGATGAAAACAAGGAGCTGCTGTATTGAGTGTCAAATTTATAGCCTTATGGTGGTTGGCCAAAAAAGTTTGTTAAGAAAAACGTAAGCACACACAATAGGCTTTTCAACTTATTCAGCAGTAGCCCAAAATTGATTGTAACTAGAAATAGTAAAGCTGTAAAAACTGTTACTCAAAAAATAAAACAAAATTATATAATGAGTGCCTCACGTCGTTTAAGTCGGGAACTGAGTGACATTCTAGCCGCAAACTCAACCTACCTGCGCAATGTTGAGACATCTGATGAGTCCTTACTGCTGTGGACGGGTCTTTTAGTACCGGAGAAGGCGCCTTACAACAAGGGTGCTTTTCTTATTGAGATTAGTTTTCCACCACAGTATCCGTTCATTCCACCAAAGATACTCTTCAAGACGCCAATCTATCATCCCAATGTCGATGAGAAGGGGCAAGTGTGCCTCTCTATTATTGCCGTGGACAACTGGAAGCCAACAACGCGCACTGAGCAGATTTTCCAGGCTCTTATTGATCTTGTTCATAATCCGCAGCCCGAGCATCCATTGCGTTCTGATTTGGCCGAAGAGTTTGTCAAGGAGCACAAAACGTTTATGAAGGCAGCGGAATCTTTCACCAGAAAGAACTCTGTTAAGCGTCCGTAGTAGAGATATTCTAACAAGATAATGGGCACAATAAATTTCGACGCACCTTAAACATACTCCGATTAATAGTCTTTTTACTATTTAAACTCTTCTACATACATATATTCGAATTTGGTTTATTGTAGCTTAGGGCAAGTTAGAATGTGTTTCAGTTGCCAATTTATTTATAGACCTCAGTGACGAGAGGATGCTCATTAGATTAATCACAGATGGCAGAATATTACTCTTACTTTTTCCGTGTTGTCCCGCACGGACAGCACATTTTATTTATACTTGGGCGTTAAAAAATGTAAATATTCATCACATTGCACAATAACTCGCACTTTCATAATTCATTGCTGAAATTGAGTTGATGTTAAGCATTATTTAACATAAATTAAATTAATAATATGTTCTTTGTAAAAGTGTTAATTAATTATATATGTAATATATATTTTAACGCAATATTCATCTTTTAAGCTTATTTAAAATTTCAACCCTAGCTGTTGTTTATTTATTTTTATCTATTTATAAATAACTAACAAGCTGCAACTTGTTTTCCCACATTTTGCATGGTACACTGACTAACATGTATAGGATACAACGAAAACACTTCACTTGAAAGTATTCCAGTATAATCAAACAATTATCAGTTTTGCAATAAAGAAAAAACTTTCGAGAATAAAACCCTCTAGCGCATTTATTGGTAGTCTTATTTAAAATGACGCTGCTTTAATAATGCCTTCCAGTTGTTCAGTACCAATTAAGTGCATGCATTATTTGTATTTACAAATATCTCAACATGCTTTACTTGTTAACGAATTATTATTAACAACATTTTATAGACAGGAACAATTTAATTATTATGATAAGATTTGAAAATCATGAATTCATCATATTAAATAACAAAGCAATTATTTGATTGTAATGATTTGATTACCTGGCAGGTAAACCAAACAAAAATCAAGCGAATTGATTTATAATCAAATTATCTTAATGTTATTGAATTTAACTTAATGCTATGCAAAATGTTTAACTGTTATAAAATTGGTAAGGCTATTACACATATGTACCTTGCAATCAAAATATTGTTTGACCTTCCCTCAACTGCCATGCGCCATTATACAAACACAATGTATAAAATTGATATTCATTTTACTTTATGAATTAACTTTAGCACTTTAATTTAGTTTTTACATTGACGTCCATGCCTAAGCTAATTGAAGTGAATTTCCCGTTGTAATAACTCTAATTGCCGTAACTAATGATATGTTATATTGTTAATATAATACTATAGTATTCTAAGTTACACATGCAATCATTTTGAACTGAGTGCAAAGCCTTCATGGCTGACATTAGAAATTGAGTTTAACTCAAGTAAAATACTTAATATCAGCATTTAAGAAACAAGAGAAGCTTCTTATTTCTGTTTGCCTGGTAAACACAGTTAATCATGTGCATTAACTTTATTTGTTTTTTAGTGCTTAAGGAATAAGAAACTTGTTTGTATTAATTTGGTTGCCAGATCATTTCAAACGATGCACTACATAACAATAGTTTAAACTATTACTTCAATATCAAATACAACAATAACTACCAAAGTAACAATGCAACCCAGCTTGAGCTCAACAAATTTGTCACAAACTGTTGATTAACATTCCCCCAAAACAATGCACAACAAACGTTACACATACGCCCTGTGTGACAATATACAAACTGCCATTCGCACACAAGAACAGAAAAAAATAAATTATAAAATACACAAAATAAAATAACTCCAAACCGAAAGTCAAACAAACAGCGAACAAACAAAAAAAACTATAACAATATATGAATGCAGTGGAAACTATTTTGTGTGCATACACATGTAGCTGCTCGTTTGTGTGTGTGTTCACATGCTATAAACAATAAACAAAGGCAACAACAAAAACGATAACGTTTAAACAAAACAACGGCGCACAGCACAGCAAGCAAGCGAACTCACTCGAGCAGACAATGCCATGGGCATTTGAGTGCAAAACAAGGCAGCGTAAACAAAAAATACAGCGCACTCACGCACATACACATGGAAACAAGGTAGAATATCACTCATACGCCAGTAAGGCCCGGCAAGAGTAAATGAGTGGAAACACCATGATACAATGCATGCGTGTGTGTGAGTGTGCATGTATGCTTGATGTTTACGTACATACAAACGAACGCGCCGTCCGTTCGACGACCACTAAACTCAGCCGGCGCCTACTCCAAGTGTTTCAGTAGACGCGCAACCCCTGAGTAAAACGCAACTCAAGCCTAAGGCAACAAAGCCGGCATTTAATTTATCAAAATAAATAAAGCTCAACGCTGAGCATAGCAAGGTATTCAATTGATAGAGAACAACGCGGATGCAATGCCACTTTCAATTGCAACAAGTGGAACGAGTTTTGTTTTGTGTCATATATAAATACAATTTGAATCAAGTATTTATTTCCTTTAAAACAAGGACAAATGTATAAAAAATAAAAAATCAATCAACAAAATATTGCTACCTAAAGCCTGTGAAAAGGGCACGGTGCGCATTGGCCTTGTCGTGTTAATATTTACTGTGACTTCAAGCAACCTGCGAATTTTTTTTCTTTCTGTGTGTGTGTGTGCGTGCGAGTGTATTTTTTTATAGCTGCTAATTGGGCAGCGCAGCAAGGAATACAATTGCGCCACATTTTGCGGTTGCGTGAAACCTCAGCAGCATGTCATTCGATATTGCCATTGCCGATCAGATGCGGATTGCATTGAAGTAAGTGACTGCAATATCTAAGTATGAAATATTGAAAATGTGAGCTTCAATATAGTGAAAATAATATAATGAATTGTTTTGTTGTATTTAAAAACATCAGATTTCTTGAAAAAATAATTTGAATATAAATATTTGCAACTTAAATAATCTCAAAACTATATTTTCTATTATTTTAGACTGAATAAAGTTTGCTGTTTTGTTTACTAACAATTTAATTTAAATTTAATAATTTTTCATAAAAATATAGATTTTTACTTTTGTTATAAAACTTTAATTTTTTAGGTGTGCTATCATTATACGATGCTTCTTTGTTTTAAAGTTTTGCGAGTAAAAATCTAGGTCGAATTGATTTAGCGAATCTGCACAACCGTATATTTGTACTTTAGTTAGAATTGTTAGAGTATTGAACTGTTTGACATTTGTAATCGATGCAAAAGCAACTAATTGCAATCAAATTGATGCAATAAACAATCACACAAATAGTTCAAATGATGATTGGCCCCCATTGTGTTCTCTGGCTTATCGCTGAGCCTTAAAAAAAAGCAAACAAAACTTAAGAAGTCTACAATAGCCGCGTCAGAGCTTTGAATTGCTGCTAATCTACAGCGCTCAGATGCTGAGCCTATTGAGTGTCTCGAATCCGGTTCACATACAAGCTGGAGGTCTCATACACAGCTAAGCATTGCATCCGCATTGTCTGCTTTTTCGATTCACCTTGTAGAACTGGGTGATCTTTAGCGACAGCTGTTGATAAGACTGTCAAATATGTCTGGTTATACTGAACCTTGTTCCCAGGCATACCGTCATAGTGAATTCACCAAATTTCAAAATGTTAGAAAGTGGTTTTTTTTTCTTAAATCTTCTTAGAAATTGTGCACTTGGTCGTTATCAGCAAAATGTTTTGCCTCTGCTTATTTTTTGAGCTTTCGCTGTAAAATATCAATATCAAATTGCGCTGATAAGATTTATGCCATTTTTAAGAGGCGCTCCTCCTGTGGGCTGGTTTATTATTATTTGATTTAGAACGAGCTATATCTTTGGATTATTGCCGGATTGCTGGGGCTGCGTCAAACGTGTTTTATATCACTTAGTTCATAAATCACAAGATAAATAGACTTAGCACATGAAGCTCGAAATATCGTAATCAGCTAAGCCATCTAGAGCCAACTTAATGTGAATTTGAGCAACAGTAAAATATTCTGACTAAGGGGGCCAAAGTCAAGATCACAGAATGTAGAATTGTCGAAAAATCACGTTTAGGTCACTTACCCGGCACAAATATACAAAAAACCTGCAAATGTCAATGCTGTTATAAAATTGTTTTGTAATAAAATCTGTCAACGACGCTGAGTGTGTCTACCGCAACAGCACAAAAAATCAAAAAATGTTTGCAAAAAAGAATTATAAGAAAAACAGGTCTTCTTCTTAGATGACACGATTATGCAATTTTGGTCATAAGCAAAATTAAGAAAAAGCTTTAAAATTAGTCATTGGTTATTCAATTGCATTCAAAGGTTAATTGAATATTACGCTGTAATAATCTTAAAATTTGTCATGGTTTAGTAATTTGTTTTGTGTTATTAAGTCGAGTTTTAATTAAAATAATTAAGCACGTTAAGTGAAGCTAATTCATTTTCAGTCACGCTTTTTATTATAATTTATGAATATTTGCTTAGAACCAGAGCTACACGGTTTCTCCGAAGTGAACTTGCACAGGACGAGCTTGGGGGCTTATTTTTATAAGCTGCTTGTGCGTCTTGCTGGCGACAAAACGATAAAAATCGCCATGG
This sequence comes from Scaptomyza montana, assembly GCA_018904305.1. NCBI lineage: Eukaryota > Metazoa > Arthropoda > Insecta > Diptera > Drosophilidae > Scaptomyza > Scaptomyza montana. Next base: position 1,771,765 of record JAEIGR010000001.1, read on the forward strand.
TTCTTTTTCAAGTGCTGACAGCAACAATTTTCGATGAAGTCGGCTGTCGCAACAACAAATTGTACAGCGAAGATCAGACAATAAACAAATAACACGAAAACAAAAGGTTAAATGCCAATAAATGTGATATTGTCTTATTTTCTGTTTTGAATGCATTCGAGTATTATAAGAAACAAGAGTAAAATAGTCGAAATCAAAGGAGCGTTTGAGCTACGGCTTAAGAATAAAAAAAAACATAATAGAAAAATATTCGCTTTAGGCAAGTTCGGTTTATGGAGAGCAAAACACAAAATGCAATGTTCTCGAAATTAATTCGTTACATTGAGGTTCGACTGCATACAAAAATGCTTTGAAATATTTTAAAAGCAAAAAGAATTTATTCGCTGTAATATTAATAATTTATTAAAAATGCTTAAGTAAAAAATTAAGTTCGAATTCTAGTTAACTGTTTAACAAGTATTTTTGACACGATTGCGACCCAAAGTAATAAAATTATTAATTTGATTTTGTAAAACTGCTGAATTGCTTTATGCAGAACGTAAAATACATGAATTGTTTTTCCACGAAATGAAATGCATCAATCGCTGCTATGATTTTGTTGGCATTCATCTTTACAATTGCATTACTTTACACATCGTTGCACGATTTTGATAAATTGAACATTTTTCAGAATTTTTTGGCAAGCAAAATAAACTGGAATTGACTAAAATGCCATTGACCTGTAACTTGGTTGGTGCTAACGATTGATTGTAATGAAATATTGATTGATTTTAGTTAGCCTTGTGTTTGAATTACACAACATTATTTTTAATTGTCGCATATTCCACTGAAAATGTATTTTGCAATAATTGGAATATTTTGAAAGAGCTTTGCTAATAAATTATCAGAAGTTTAGACGTTCTGGAGAGTTTAGCAGTTCTGGTTTAAAGCCCTGAAAATTTAGCACCTAAATAGAGCTTAAACTTTAAGTAGCTTTTAACAAAACTTCTTCTTCAGCAGAAAATACAACTAAAGCATTGAATGCCATAACAACAAGTAGCTTTGTTTATACACCCAATTAACATATTGTAAATTATTTATGTGGATAGATTTGTATGCAAAGTCAATGTCAGAGAATTGTGTATATTTCTTTAGCGGTTGCATTGGGCATACAAATCGAGACTAGCTTTTTGTGATTTGCTTCAATTCCAACAGTGAAAAAGAGAGAATAAGATACATCCCGGTTATGGTATTGCGCCTCAAGTGCGACTTTTGATTTGATTGTTTTAAACGAGTTGGAAAAAGCGCGCAAGCGGATAAAACAATATACTATGCAAAAATATAAAATTCAGTTTCCGAAACCAGTTCTATACTCAAGTAAATGTCATTTTTAAACCGGCTAGTTTCTTGGGAATCGCTGTCTAACCTTGAACTTGTAGAATTCTACAATTATTGCTTGCAATTAGCGTACGGTGTATAAGTTTTACTTTAATTTCCACAAAGTGCTCATAAAAGATTCAACTAGAAAAATATGGAAATACCTCCAAGGTTGCACTCACACAACAAGAAGACGAAGAGGAAGACGCAGAACGCCAGCTGCTAATTAATTGTTACTCTACGTACACTACGCATAGTATTTCCAAAGTATTTTTTTTTTTTGTAGAAATTGTGTGAAATCAAGTAAAAGAATTCGTATTGTTTTCATCTATTTCTTTAATTGAAATCTATATTAAGGCGCATTTGGTCTGCTGTAGATCGACTCACGCATCGTTTAGATCGCACGTTTTCCAATCGAAAATCACTTGAAATAATAAATGTGGCAGCACCGAGTCGAGCAGCGTGCGTCTATCATTCTCACATTCCATCTCTTTTACTTTTCTTTGCTCTTTCTCTCTCTCTCTCCTTCTCTTCCCCTTTTTGACATACATGCATACCCTGGTTTACAAAAACATTAAACCAGGTCTTGCTTGCACTTTGGGGTTCATCTTTTGCGATAACTCGGGGATTTTTATTAAATTGACAATTATTTTGATTTGTTTTGCCTTGTTATGCAATTAGATTAATTAGAGTTTAACAAATATGCTCAGCAGTTATTAAATAGATACTAGATTTTTTTGTCATTTAAAATACTGACCTTTCTCTTTTGTACCTAATATTGTCCTTTTTTTTGACTTGTATCCACTCAGTTTAAGTGATCTCTTCTTTTGATCGCATCTTTTATCTCTCGTTCTCAATCATTTCTAGGCTATATATTGGTCGGTAATGCTTTGCGATTTTAAATTCAACTTTGATGTTTATTGTATAGTTTTTGCTTTAACGACGGACAACAAAGAAGCGAACAAGACCGCACAAACGTATCTATTAAATGTTTACAAGCATAAAATTCTGATGTTTAACAAAACACTTTGGATTTGATGGGCGTATAGAGCACTCACCTGTTCGCTTGTAATGGCATTAACAGTTTACGTATGTTTCTTTTTAGCTATGTCAAGTTCAAGACAAAACAGCAGCGTCTTCGGAGCAAGGATAAAGTCATTGCGGAAACAGTTTACGGCAAGGTGAAGGGCGTCAAGTGGCGCTCGATCTATGGCAACAACTATTACAGCTTTGAGGGTGTACCCTTTGCCAAACCACCGTTGGGAAACCTGCGTTTTAAGGCACCCGTTGAGCCAGATCCTTGGACCGATGTCAAACGATGCACGCGTGAGCACTCGAAGCCTTGTCAGGTGAATCTGGTACTGAAGCAGGTTCAGGGTAGCGAGGATTGCCTGTATCTGAATGTATACACACGTGAGGTAAGCAAAGTCAATCTAGTATAAACATTTTAATTGGATAACATGCGGATTTCACGATCTTAACCATGACGCATATTTTTAACTTCTGTTGGCTGATTGAGAAAACTTCTGATTCAATATCGAAGAAGGGCTTAACTGAGTTGCAAGCTGAAAGACTTACGTATCATGTTAGTTTATGGTTTTGTTTTTTTAAGTATCAAACCTCAAATTACGTGAATTCTTTTAAATATGCGGGTCGTGATTCTAGTTTTTCTTAAAACTTTCCTATTCAATCATCAGCAGTCTTTGTCATAAAACATTTATACCAAAGCTAAAATAAAAGTTAAGATGAAAACAAATAACTTGACTTGACTAAAAAAAAGGTTTACAACAAAAGCAAACTTTACGCTGATACTATTACCAAAAAGTTTGGTGAATTTACTTAACACAAACGCTGAAAGCTTATCAATTGGGTTTTTAATGATTTACGTATTTTTCTACTAGTAAGTCATCACACTAAATGTTTGTTTTATTTTCCACCCTTTGCGTTAAAATAAATGAAATGTGAAAAAAAACAATCCCATATGAGTGAAAAATTAGTTTTTCTGTGCGAATTTAGTTATGTTCAATGGGCTGTAAATGTATTTTTTTAACTATGCACATAAAAAAAAGTAATAAAATACAATACAACATTAAAAATTATATTACTCTCATTTAACAACAGCTGCATCCACAAAAGCCTCTGCCCGTTCTCGTCTGGATTTATGGTGGAGGTTTCCAAATGGGCGAAGCGTCGCGTGATCTTTACAGTCCCGATTACTTTATGATGGAACATGTGGTGCTGGTGACAATTTCCTATCGACTGGGTGTGCTTGGTTTCTTAACGCTCGATGATGAAGATTTGGATGTGCCGGGAAATGCAGGCCTGAAGGATCAGGTGCTTGCCTTGCGTTGGGTTAAGCGCAATTGTAATTTCTTTGGTGGTGATCCGGAAAACATAACGGTATTTGGCGAGAGTGCAGGTGGCGCCTCCGCACATTATATGATGCTCACGGAGCAAACTAGGAATCTCTTTCACAAGGCTGTGATAATGTCGGGATCGGTGCTATCTCCTTGGTCCATAACACCTAACTATAGCTGGGCATATCGCTTGGCAAAGGCAACTGGTTTTAGTGGAGAGTCAAATGATAGGGAGATATTGAATCACTTAAGGCAGTGCAAGGCAAGCAACATGTTGCGCATGGCAGAGGATATTATCACCATGGAGGAGCGACATCAGCGCAAAGTGATGTTTAGTTTTGCGCCAACTGTGGAACCATATGAATCGGAGCATTGTGTGATACCAAAGGCACCAATCGAAATGATGCGCAACTGTTGGGGCAATGAGATACCTATGATAGTTGGGGGTAACTCTTTCGAGGGTCTGCTCGTTTTCCCCGAGATTAATAAGTGGCCGGAACTGCTCAGTAATCTGGGTGACTGTGAGTACCTAACGCCCGAGGATGCTGGCCTAGATGCGGATCAACGTCGCGCCTTTGGCAAGCAACTAAAGGCCACATACTTCGGCGATAAGCAGCCTGGTCGGGACACTATTCTCGAATACAGCGATGTAAGTGTGAAGTTTTTAAGGACTTCTCAGAAAGTAATATATGTAGATTGATAGAGCAATAAACGCATGATGAAAGTATAGAGTAGAAATGGCTGAAAAGTGTTATTTTTATGAAATATAAAGTGATAATACTTCGGTTATCAGCTGATCACAAAAAGTTTATGTTTTTAAAGTGATATAGAGTTCAAATTAAAAGATTTCAAATTTCAAACTTCATTAAATAAATGTTCTATTTGCAGCTCTGCTCGTTTAAATACTTCTGGCATGGCATTCATCGCACTCTGCTGTCGAGGAGACTTAATGCACCAAATGCAGCAACATTTCTATATCGTTTCGATTTCGATTCGAAGCATTTCAACATAATGCGAATTATTACCTGTGGACGTAAGGTTCGTGGCACGTGCCATGGAGATGATTTATCTTATTTGTTCTACAATGCAGCAGCCAAGAAGCTTAAGCGACGCACGGCTGAGTTTAAGACGATACGTCGGTTGGTTTCCATGTTGGTGCAGTTTGCCGCAACCGGTGATCCCAGCATACCCCTTGTCACAAACGAGGAAGTCAGCAAAGGGGAGGTGGTAAAGGTGCAGGTAAAACAGCAGGCACCAACACAAGAGCAGCTATGGCTGCCCATATCCCGACAGGATGCGGTGTTCAAGTGCTTGAATATTTCATATGATGTTCAGGTGATTGACTTGCCCGAGGCGGACAAACTGCAACTATGGGACAGCATGTATGCCGATAAGAGACTTTTGTACTAGACATATATAATACGCACCTTCTCTCTACTCTGCACCCGCCCTCCTACTATTTGTCCATATATACTACAAATTTAAAATAGCTTTAAGTCATGGCCCTCAGTTGGCCCTAAATGCACAGCTCCAATGTTAATCTGTTTTCGCAGGCATCCAAATGTACATGTGTAAATATACACCTTATTTTTATAGCAAAGCTATTAAAAGTCAAGAAAAAAACACACCAAAACCACAAACACACACATATAAAAACACACACAAGTATGTTTCATAAAGAGCATACCGTTTTTATGAAGGGCCTTTTGGCTATTTATTAAATTGATATCAAATGGCAATATGTATATTGTAAATAGAAATCAGTCAAATTTAAATTAATTACAACACTATCATCATATTTAAGTATTAAATTTATATATTCTACATATACAAATCAATAATTAAGCTTTAAGCGTTAATGGTTTAGTTGCAATTGTATACAATAAGTAAGTTGTTGGTAAATTATCTTGTTAAATCATGTTATTTCTGGTTATATTATCTAGCAATAAAACCTATGGTCATATATATTCTTAAAATCATTTCTTTTATTGGGCTTCCAGGGGTGAAGCTAACCTACTTAAGTACCAACATCCAAACTAATTGGAAAAATCAACTCTAAAGTATGCAATGCATTATGATATTAAAAATTGCGAAAGTTTTCAAGCACCTGCACGCGCACGCATTTAAACACTCACCCACATAAACACAAACAATACTAACATGTAAGCTGTTTTATAAGTCAAAGCTCAAACATGAATGCTTGACTTACACACATACACGAAAGTATTTCAAAGCCGCTACTTAAAATGTTTGCAAATGGCTTATGACGTTTCGATGCCATTACAAAATATTTGAGTATTCTTTTTTACCAAATATAAAAATTTTTTTATAAAATACATTTTAAAGAAATAATACAAAAAAAAAAAAAAAAATTATATAATATGATTATAATATAACTCAATATATATTATTATATAGATAAAAAATTCAAGTTTCAAAATATTAATAAACTAAAAATTCTTTCTCGCCCAGCTGACAAAAAGCTTAATTATGAGCCCAAATGCTAACATTTTGTTTGTGTTACAAGCGTTACAAAGCTTACAACATATTTATGTAACCCCATAAAATGATTAATTATTGGCTCGTATTTTGGATTTAAGGCGCTTAACAGAAAACATAACAAAATTTCGTTATTTGCTGTGTTATTTTTCTATGTGCCAACTCAAAAGGTCGTTTTGTCCAGCTTACCTACAGTGAACATCGTCGCGTCCCCTCCGCTTGCTTGACATTTATTGTAATTAACAACTTACACGTACTCAACATATACTAAGCTTGGCGACCTTTTCATTCAGCGCAACTACCGAAATATACTGCGTTAATTCGTATTCTTGTTGCTATGTTTTTTAATTATTAATTACAGTTTTCTCTGTGAATTGGTCGAAATTTATTTAAATGTTGGTATCTGATCTGTGGAACATCTTTTAGGCTGTGATTCTATTCGTTGCTGTGTTTTGCAATTCCGCCTGAAAGTCTGCAGCGCTTTTTACTTTCATGGCTGTTAATGGCGTTCCCCAAAGTGGATAATGTATGATTTAAGATTATTAATGTGAGCTAATTGCTTTTACAGTGTTGGGTTAAAAAAAGTCATTTGAAACTAAGTGAGATCTTAATTATTTAAATATCACTAATGTCCATACAAACTTGTAAGATTTTTAAAAAGTCTGCAAGTTTTCTTGCGACTAATTTTTGCTTTTATGCATAAACTTTAGCTTAATATTCAACAGCAGTAATATAACATAAATTTTTTTTATCATATTTTATTAGTTTTGGCTAAAGCTGCATTAACATAGATATAAACATTTTTAAGCTTAATATTTCTAGAAACACTTCAGAGACATTTTAAAGCGTTTATTTGTCTGTCTAGTTAAAATGACTCCACAACGCACTTTGTAACCTCATTGCAAGAAAGTTAAACAGCCGCGCATTTATATTTAAGTATGTCAAATGGTTCTGAATTTTTAAAATCGTAGACAATAGTAGTTTTCTTCCATCCTCCATTTTATTTGTCACGTGTGTGAGTGTGTGTGTGGGTGAGTGCACGTGTGTGGGTAAAGCGGAAGGTGGGTAAAAACTAGCAGTTGTGAGACAGACCTCACTTCAGCTCCTGCAACAACATTTCGCTGTGGCGCCGTTGCCTGAAGCTATAAATGAAGAGAAACAGGATGGGAGGAGGACGACAACGCATGTTGCTTATGTGCCATAATCGAGTCACGGAATGTCTGAAAAAAAAGTCACGCGAGAGATTGTTGAACTGTCTGAAAATTATGACTGTTGGGGTTAGCCATTGCCAACTGGAGTGGGGGCGTGGCCGGTGTTCTTTTGATTTGATTTTAAAAAATTCATGAGTCCAGCGGGTTGCGAGCTCGAAAAGATTTTTTCGCCTTTTTCCCAAACCCAAACCCAACCCCAACCCTCAAGCAATGAACTCAACTGACTCAATGTTTGTTTTGTGACAGCTGGCATTTATATGCTCTTCTTTTCCGACTTTCTTGACATGTGCTTTGAGGAGTGCAAATTATAATTTAAATAAGTGGTTAACAAATATTTTTTTCTGAATACTTAAACTCTTTTGATGGCGTATAGCTTGTTAATATTAGATTTTAATTACTTTTTACACTTAAGCTAAAGATATCTTTTTTAAAGCCGATAATTTTAAAAATTTTTAAGTCTATCTTTGAAATTTTTTGCATTAAAGATTTATTAAATTGATTGCCAACTTGACATAATCATATAACTTTAAAAACCCATAACGATGTTTTTATATATCCCAGATCATCCGATTTTCCAGAGTAAATAGTTTTAGCAAAATGTTTATCAATCATTAAAAGAACAAAGTTCACATGTGTGCAAATATTCATAAAGTCTGTGTATATAAAAAATGCCATAAAAAGGAATTGTCGATGTTATTGAATAAAAAGTATGTTATGAATAAGCAGATGGCAACGATCACAAAACAAAAGTACACAAAAAAAGAAGGCTAGAAGCAAATGTGAAAATCACTACACACAGCAAATGAAGAGCTCAAATTATATTAATAAAAATCATTTAGCAACCAAACGATGCGCAAAGTGAGCCAGAAATAGACAGACAACATTTCAATTGATTTAAATGAATTACTGACAAAAAACGTGCCAAAACGCCGAACACGAGATCGCACAGAGAAAGGAGATACAGAAAGAGAGAAAGAGAGAGCACACAATCAAGTTAAGTTTAACGGCTGCTCTCGAAAGCTCAGTTCAGCGATCAGCTGCAAAGCACATGACAACCAAACATAAGTCACGAGAGTTTATTTTAGACCGGACCAGCGTATTAACTCTGATCATTCGCTCAAGGTCATTTGACAGAGTGTTCGTCTAGTTAATAAAGACAAAGTTTGAGGAAACTGGGAAGGGAACTTTTCTGCACATCATTGTACTATTTATCAATTTTAACAACATTGAGTTTTCACTGCGTGTGAACGGATTTTGTGATTAGTGGTACTGCTAGTTGCGTGTTTTGATTTTACTTACTAACGGTAATTGGTCATAACTAATATAATTCTTTGGTCAAAGCAATCAACTGACCCATTTTTTAAACTTAACACATACATACTATATTCTTACTAAGTTTGAAAGCTGAGTAGGCAAAAGTTATAAAAGGCGAGCTTTGCAGCGTTGCTGGATGTTGAAAGCTTAAGAGTAGCAGTAACAGTAGCTCATGGTCTAGTCCTTCAGTCAGCTGTTCTTGTTGTCCTCAATGGAGTATACTTACACATTGTTTACATTGTGCAAAAAAGCTTTGGCACGTGCAAGGATAAAAACAAAGCACAAGTACATAATATTTATGACTTCATTCCGAAAAATAATTATACTAGTTAACATCTTATTAGGACTGATTGATGAATGGTAAAGCTCAATCTTAAAGATAAGAAACACAGTTCACAAATTGTTGACGTTGGTTTTATAATAAGGTTTGCTAGATTTGTACGATATTTTGGAATATACTTTACGCATTTCTGAACTTTGCGTTAACACATTTACTAGCATTAGACTTATTATATTGTCAATGGGTGCCGATTGGTGTTCCCAGTAAACCCTAAGATCCACATACGAGCAAACTTTTTCTTATCAGTTTGATTTATATTGTTTATTTGATTTTTCTGTGTAATTATGATATCTTCAGATAGATAACAGAGCCGCATAGCGAAATCACAGTTGGCAAAGCAATTTTCGGGGATTTTCAAAATAGACTGATAAGCCTTGTACAATAAAGTAAGTGAGGTCATACTGAACGGTGTGCGATGACTGCATACATAGTGAGTAAACGAAAAGCAAAAGGGGCAAAGCCATAGTTAGTAAAGGCAGCTTGGCAACATAACTTTTAGTTAGCTAGAAAGAAAGCACACGTATAATAACTAGAGCAACAATTAGTACTAACAAGGAGCGCGAGAAGAAAAGGCCATAGCTAACAAGTCAAATATGTTGGCGGGCATCGCGCTCTTTATGCTCAGCAAGAGAGCTTTCGCATGTGCCATGTGCTTAGAACTTTGGCGAGGTGCTTTTCATTGGTGTGCTTTCAAAACAGTTGACGAGCTGCCTTCATGCCAAACGGACGCAGCACAAAGCGTTACTCAGAGACTAACTAACCAAATAGAAGCAACAGCTAGCTAATAATACAAAAACAACAATACAATATACAATATAAAGTAAACTATAAGAGAATTAATTAAAATTTGTGACGCCTGGCAACAACATAAAGTATTCGCGTGTGATTTTAATATGTGTTTGAAAGCAAACGTTATGTGATAAGAAATATATCTCAAAGTGTGTGTGTGTATTGGTGTGTCTGTGCTTTTTTCGCAGCAAAATTATCTTGCATGTGCCTGTCTGTGCGTGCGTTTCCGTGTATACTAAACCTGCGCAGGACGTTCCAGCAAAAGCTGGTTGTCAGTGTGGCGTAGCTGAAGCAGCATCCTGTATTGTTGTTTTTAATCAGGCGCAACAAGGTCAATCAAACAGCTGGCAGAGAAAAGCATTTAAAACAGATACCTTATGATAAAATTGATAATATAATTGTGAGAACAAGCAATCAGAGCTTATTTTATGTGATTTTTCTATATACGTAAGAGAACATTTTGAAAACCAAAAGCATTTTGAAAAACATTTAATCAAATTGATTTAAAGACACCGGAAACAACAAACATAAATAAAATGTCTTCCATGGCTGCATTCGATCAAATCAAAATTGGACTCAAGTAAGCACAATAAAATTATATCATATTCATAAATATTTTTCTATCCATTTATTCAAGGGCAAATAATAGTTGTATAAATTTAAGTCATGACTTAAAGCGAACTAATTGAATTGCACAGTGCGCAATAGAAAGCAGCTGCAATTCAATTAAATAAGATCGTCAAGTGCATCAAAGGCATTGTCGGTTTTGGGTATTAAAGTAATGTAGTAGTACTTGACGTAATTTATTGGCTTTCCAACACTGAAACCGTTTAATTATGGCTGCCATATTCAGTCAGTTGAATGACATCAGCGAATTGTGTCATTTATAAGAAACAGAACAGTTTCACAAATAAATAAAACATATTATCATTATTGCCGAACGCATAAATCATATTTATTAAGATGCAAATTAGGAACTTAGCTCATTTAATAAGTTTCAAATTTATTGAAATTCTTTGAAAGTTACTTGATCGACTCGTCAAATGGAACTGACAGACATAATATAATATTTTTAATTTGACTTTTTCCCATATATAATTAGAAGAGGTAAAAGTATGAAAAATAATCGAACTAGCCAAAATAATTGGTTTCCACTACATGCCAATGTCAAGAAGGCAATAACGAATTTCGTTATATATTATTATTATTAATGTCTATCTATTCCCTCTATGATATTTTTTTAAATAGACCATATATAGGTCACATGTACTAACAAACTGTACCAAAAAGCTCAGTTTATAATATAAATAAACAATAGTTCAAATAAAACGGCAGCAGTAATTCGCTTAATTAGAGCATATATCAACTAATAGGTAGCATTTTTATTTAGTACAAAGTACTGGATATGCATTCAAATGTGCCCAGATAAGACGCGGCAATATAGCTCAATAAAATCCCAGTGTTTAAATATTTATGTATGGAAAACAAAAAAGCGCGTTGTTTGCGCGTGGTGTTCACATAATAAATGAACCTTCTTCCGGCTTTTTCTTTTTGTACACAAAATTGGTGGAATTTGTGCGTGTTTGCCTCATGTCCTGTGGCAAGGACTCAACACAAGTATACATAGAAGCTCAAATAACCTGACAGCTCATGTCACAGCTACCTTTTGTCCATATTGCGCTGACGTTGTTTGTCGCTGTGATGCCCGGTTCCATTCTATTGATTACCGGGAACTCTGTAATTTGTCGACATAGCGAGCAAAAATACACACGGCGGCATCAAGAGCTCGGAGACCGGCGCACAGCTGTCATTAGAGGCACCCATTGTGAGCGGTACTTTGGTCTTTCTATTATTTGCCTTTGCCGACACTAAAAGCGCTTAAATAATTAGGTAAAACGAGCCGGCTCTAAATTTGTCCCACAGTTGTTTACAAAAAAAAAAAAAAAAAACTATAAAAAACTATTTATGTACATTTTGCCCGTTGTATAATAAAATAGCACAAGCTGAGTCATTTGTGTTATGGCGAAATGTTTGAAGAAACCAAAATGGGATTATGCCATGAGATCAGCACCACGGCAACTGAGAAAGAGTAAAGCACAGCAACAGGTTTAAGAGTGACGAACGTCTAAATATGTGGGCTCTCTACAGCACGTGCTTTGATAAGAAAGTAAATGTAGTTTCTTGTTATAGGAAACTAAATATGAATAAAATGAATCGAAAAGTAAAACAAGTTCTTCTACATTCAAATTCATTGTATGCTTTAGGGATAGTATTCATAACTGTTATAAGCTATTTTTATTCAGTTTTACAATAAAAGCTTGTTTAACATTAATAATATTTTAATTCAAAAAACCTTGTTTTTTTCTCGTATTTTGTATTAGCTTTTAGTAAATTTCTATTATTTTAAAATGTTTTAGTTTCAATTATCTTGTTTAACATGCATACATATTTAACAAATAGCTCACACATAAATTTATTATAAAAATAATAATAAAAATAAATATTTTATTTTATTTGAATATTTTTTTCATATTTTTTTGCTATGTTTTAGTGCAACTTGTTTATGCAACGAGCTGCTGATGTTTTTTTTTTTTTTCTGGTAAAATTTGCATATTCATTGTTTGGCGTGATTTATGCCATTTGCATTTGAGTAGAGCATTCGCTTGTCATTTATATTCTGAGAGCGAATTCAATGAATTATTTTCCAAAAAATTTAAACATCAAACTTTAAATTGTCAATATATTTGCACACACAATTTATGTATCTTTAATATTTGGCCATAATTTGATTTATTTATACCACATATTTGAATTCACCAATTGAGACACTTTTCTCGATTTATATATAAAATAAACGATTTTTTGTTAATATTGAATATGTCCCATTATGTACTACTCTTTAGGTTAATTTTTTGTACATGTTTGCTTTATTGTTTCAATTTCGTGTTTTTTGTTTTTCTTTTTTGGATATGTGCCATGGAATAAACACAAATTTCCTCATATTTTCTCTGGGTGTAAAGTATTGTTTATTTTTCAATGTTTTTTTTCCTCCATTCTTGTCGACATTGCTTTTACGCTGTGTGTTGCATTCGTGTTCATTTGTCGCTGTCGCTCTTGCTCAGCTCTTTGCCGATCGCCCACACACACACAACACATACAATAACACATGTATCTGTGTAAGCTCGTCAATTTCATTTAATTTTGTCGCTTTTTGTATCTTTTTTGTAAAGCTCTGATAGAAAACGAGAAAAAGTAGCTTTAATGAATAAAGAATTGCTACAGCAATTTCTACAGAATTCTAGATTTGCCCAATACACTTTAGTCATTGAGATTCTTCTTGTTTAGACCTGGAAAAACTGAATTTTATGAAATTGTCAAAGTCAACATTTTGTGCAATAGATTATATACATCTAATCACATTTTTGTGGGGCAGGCGAGTCTAAAGTCCACATTCTAGACTTTGCAGCTGACATGTCTATCTGATAAGATTTGTTGAAGAAAATCCTACTGAAAATTACTTTGTTGTAAGTAAATTATAATTATTATAATGCACCATAAATTAACTAAGAAACAGAAGGTGTTGCGTGTTATAATAATTTTGTTAAAACTTCCATTTCAAAATAATAAAAACCAACAAAGTTGATTTAGCATGTTAGAATCAAATTCCTCTCAAATATCTCACTCTGATTGCATTATTAAAATTGCTGGTATATAAATTGCGGTTGGTAAGTCACAATATACATATTAAAACACTTGGTGCGATAAAGACTCCTTGACCTGAACTGACTGCATGGTTTTCTGACTGGCGTGCTGACATCAGAGCTCGAAAAGCAAGTAACGCTTACCTTGTGTTTTATCCTTGCGCCACTTGAAAGCTTCGTGCCGGGTGGGGTGGATGTTTGCAATTCATTCATAAGCAAAAAGCTCTCAGCAAAGCTTTCGCCTGTGTAGCCTTGCGTGCCAACCAGCCTGGCCAAGGTCAACAGGCGCGCTCTGACAAATGCAAGTACTACTAGAAAATGAACATGTAAAGACTTAACAAATAGTGTCCAAGTTCTTTATATTTGCAATGTGTTTTGGTTTTTTAGGCGGCATTTCATTTCTGCCTACTAATTTTTATATGCACATTTCTATAGTATTTTTGTTTATGATGATTATAAAATTTGTAGTAGTACTTTGTAACTAAGTTTTGTCTTTTGGCTGGTTTGTGTCAGCTGATTTTCTGTTTAGACTTCGTGTTAGATTCGCTTGTCTGCTCACTTGCTTGATAACCAAGTAGTTGTCAAGGGGGTGGAATTGAGAGGGGAATGTGTCTGTATAGAAAATTAATGCTACTCGCGTGCTTATCACTTAGGGGCCACAATCGAGGGCGAGCAGGGAAAGCCACAGAACCAGACACAAAGAGAGAGATAATGATTTGACAATGATTTCGTTGTTGCAGTTATAAATGGGATTTAGTTGTAGAGCTAGTGAACAAAAGGTGCTAATGCTTAGTTCAATCTTATGTCTAATAGTTCAATGAGATTAGCTGAAAGTATAAGAATCGAAATTGTTAAAAATAATGAAGACATGGTAAAAAAAACTTTGTTTCAAAGTGTCAAAAGTAGAAAATAATATGGTTCTTCTTAACGTGAACGTAGCTTAAAATCTAATATATATTTATCATCAATTTTATTTGTAATTGTGATTTATTTTAAATGTTCCAAAACTCAAGACTTCAAAAAATATAACCAAAGCAATTTAGAAATCGCTCTGTCCTCTACACTTTGTATTAATTTATTTCTTGCGCTGATCTCCGCCCTGTGATAATATAATGGCAATGCGTATAAATATATTCAAAGCATCCATATAGATTGCCAGAGCATGATTGATGGGATCAAAGCGTACGTAACCGTTTTCCGGATATTGCTCAGCTGCCTTAACAATGCGCTGGGTGTCAAAGAGCAGGAAGCCGCTAAACAGAATCAGACCACCATATAATGATAGAGAGGCTAAGCCAGCGCCAACTGCCGTTGTAGGTGGCAGCCACATCGAAGCCAGCGACGAGGCAAATATTATGCCCAAGCCAATTGCCAACGGTCCGCCAATATTCAGGAATCTGTCGCTGGGCGCACAGGCTGCCACCGTGGAAAGAGCACCCACAATTCCGCCCGTATAGAGTAGTGCTCGCACCAATATAGGTCCACCCAGAAAGCACATGGGTGCAATAACAGCGCCCATAACGCCACAATGCAATGCCCAGGCCAGCTGCTTAATGCCCAAGCCTGGCGTATACTCAAGTGCCTGAGTCAATACGCCTGTGCCCATAACCAGCCCCATGGTGATCAGGGTTGCCATCCAGCCACTGCGCATGAGCAGCGACAGCAATTGCTCCGATTGAAAGACAGCTGCAGATGAGGCCGCTGTAATGGCACAGGAGGCGCCAAAGTAGGCATATGTGGCATGAATACGATCCCTTACATACTGTGGCCACATCACCGAATGATCATAGATACTGGGCTGATTTGCAAGACCCAAGCCATAATAACAGAGAGCAACGATGCCCATCAATGCTGCGCCTGCTGCTGCTCCCTTGCCCATGGAGTAGGCATTTGCGCTAGGTGGTCCCATCATGCGTTCCTTCATTGTGGGTCCTTTCGTGCGCGTCTCGAGCTTTGAGCGATTATTATTGTCCGCCTCTTCAGAAAAGTTGCGACGAGTGGGAAGCTTGGGTCTCTTAACATGCATTGGATGGAGTCTGCAGCGTTGTGCTTGCAGCGTCGATTTCCATAATCCCTGACCGTTGGTGAAGGGATTTCTGCATAGAAGACGCGATGAACGCGCCGGCAGAGAGTGCGCCAGACGTGCCAAAAGCATTTTTCAATAAAATAATTAATAATATTATGTGATTTAGAAAATTTTTTAAGAGACGAAGTTTGTTTTTGATAGTAATAAAAGAGTTCGAAAATTATTTGATGTTAACTTAAAAGCATTTTAAGAGCAAACTGGATTGAAAAAGCAGAAACATTGTAACATAACTATTTAAAAAATAAATATTTAAATACAATCGGTGAAAGTGAATTATAAATAAGGTAAACGACTTTTAAATTTAAAAGGAATTTAAAATTTTTAGTAAGATACTTACTGTATATTGGATTAAGCAATTGATCTTATGTTCACAACTTACGACACAGTAATGTACTCTTATATGTAAACTGTTGTATCTGCCACACTTGGTTTGACAATTTGTCACATAAAATTACTCTTGAACCTCAATCAGCCGATTTGCCAAATCTAGTTTCAGTTGACAAAATGCAGTTGAAATGGAAAATTTCTCCATTCATTTGGCGAATGTCAGCATTTGTGGGATGCAAATGTGCTGCTCAAGCATAAGTATATGAATAAAGCTTGTATTTGTGTGTGTGTGTGTGTTTATCTTTAAATGAATGCCAGAACTGCAGAATTTTGAAATGTAGCACTCATGATAAACATTCAAGTCTATCATATGAGTTGCTTATTTTTGTGGTCCATGCCTTTAGTTTATTTGTCTTTTATGCTCAAGATTTTCTTTGTGCTGTCGTCAGCAACAACAAGAATTTGTTTATTTATCTTTTAAGTTTATTTTGATTTTTTCTTGACAAAATGTATTTTTGAACGTTCAAATAGCTATGAACTTTTGCGTGAACTAAGACAAGCAAATATATCACAAAGAAAAATTTTATAATAATATAAAATAAAAGAAAATAAATGAAAGCTTTTTGAATGAAACGTTTTCCTAAGTATCCCGAAATGAACTTAAAGATTGGGTAAAAATGGCGTTCAGAATTGGTTCTACGATCAGAATTTAACTTGCTGCTCATAAAAATTTGCGAAACGTACAAATTTATGACCCCATCATAATCCTCATCTAATTTGAACAAAATGCCGCAATTCTACCGAATTCAGGTGTGGCCCTTTTTGTTTCGGCTTTCGGAACTTAAGCGAAATTACTTTGGCACATGCAAAGTCAACATTGGAAAATTCTCTTGCGGGTTTTTTTTTTTGGTGAAATTTATTTTAAGACACTCGTCCCGTCATATATATTATTCATATTGACCTTTCTTTTTATAGAAAACATGCTGTTGAGCATTAGCTTAAGCGTTGCGGTGGCTCTTTAACAATAATAACTCTATGGCCAGAGTTCAGGGCTAAAAAGTTGCGATTCTCAAAAAATCACAATAGGGGGAAATAAATAAAATCTATAAAGAAATACGTACGACAGCTAAATCGTCTTTTAATAAGCAAAAGTGCGACATATTTCTGCCTTTTTTTGGTGACGTTTGCAAAGTACAAAAATTAACTCAAAGAAAATAAAAAAAACCATGAGACGGTTTGAGTTCCGGTTGCTTCTTGTTTTGAGTACTTAACATGTGCTTGATATTAAGAGCACATTTCATTTGATGTCAAAATGCACCCAAAACCTGATAACGCTATACTTTTTAGACATATTCCAACTGTATGCGCAATTATGCGATGACCTTCAGGTCTATAAATAAGCAAAAGAAATATTTGAGTGAGAAAATAACTAAACACTTAATAAAGATCCCATAAAAAATACTTTTAAAAATGAAAAACATGTTTTGATGGCGAAACAATGCCAAAAAAATATGATATATATATTTGTTTGAAATTAGTTCTGTTTATTTTTTTTCATATATGAACATTTTTACCATAGCCAAATAATACAGCATATGACGTCATTACTAAAATGTTCAACTTTTAGTAAAGATTACAATTAAATGAATTTTTTTAAATCTAAAATTTAAGCAAAAATAAAAAATTTACAAGCGGAAATACATTTTTCAACTGATACCGCCTCGTGATTTGAGGCGATGAGCTTTATTTGTTTTTTTTTTTTTTGGGTGCGCTGATAAATGACAAACACCTGACTTGCTACGGTGCTGATAAGCAACTCGCTTTATCATCGTTTTTATGTAATACCGAAATAAGCAAAAACAATGACGGCCCTTTAACATTAGCATAAAAAGCATTGAAAATGTATCGATTTATTTTTTGACTGTTTAATAGAAAAAGTGTTTGAATTGATGTGAGGCAAAGTACAAAATGAACATTTCTCTTAACTAAACTAAGGCAAACACTTTGTCAATAGATACTATATTAACATATTCTGATTCTTTTCTTTATCTTCACAGAATGGTCGACTTCAAGGTCCAACAACGTCGTTATCGCACAAGCGAAAAGACTGTCGTCAGCACCACATATGGTCCCATTAAGGGAGTCAAACGCAAATCCATGTATGGCCAACCTTATTTTAGTTTCGAGCGTATACCTTTTGCCAAACCGCCCATCGGCGAGTTGCGCTACAAGGCACCACAGCCTCCAGAGATATGGACTGAGGTCCGAAGTTGTACATCACAGGGCCCTAAGCCATTACAGAAGCATTTTGTATTTGATATGACAGATGGTTCTGAGGATTGTCTATATCTCAATGTCTATACAAAGAATGTGAGTAAGGCAAAATTTAATCATACTGTAATAAATCTTTAATGTATTACTAACTGCATTCACAGTTATATCCCACAAAACCTATGCCAGTCATGGTCTGGATTTATGGTGGAGGCTTTCAGTTTGGCGAAGCTTCCCGCGAATGCTACAGCCCCGACTATTTGCTGCGTGAGGATGTTGTCGTTATATCGATCAACTATCGACTGGGACCATTGGGTGAGTTTAATACTGCATTTGTTTAACAAAACATCAAACTTATACATTTATTTATTCATTTATCAGGCTTTTTGTCCCTAAAAGATCCGGAATTCGATGTGCCCGGTAATGCTGGCCTCAAGGATCAAGTACTGGCACTGCGTTGGGTCAAAGCGAACTGTTCTCGCTTTGGCGGTGACACCAGCAACATAACAATCTTTGGTGATAGCGCCGGCGGCGCCTCAGTCCACTACATGATGATCACAGAGCAGACACGTGGCCTGTTCCAGAAAGCCATTTGCATGTCGGGCAATGCTTTATCCCCTTGGGCCGTCACTCCACAACGCAACTTTCCTTATCGGCTGGCCGTGCAGGCTGGCTATGTGGGCGAGAATGTGGAGCGGGATGTGTGGGAGTTCTTGAAGAATGCCAAAGGCTCTGACATAACCAAAGCAAACGCTGAACTGTGCATCGACGAGGAGAAGAAGGAACGCATCGGTTTTTCCTTTGGTCCAGTTATAGAGCCATATTTGACTAGCCACTGTGTGGTGCCTGCGAAACCCATTGTCATGATGCGCACAGCCTGGTCAAATAGTAGCATACCTCTCATTTTGGGTGGTGTCTCTAATGAGGGTCTGCTGCTGTACTCAGATACCAAAGCGAATCCCAAGTGTCTCAATGAGCTTGGCGATTGTCGATATGTCGTTCCCATGGAGCTCAACATGGACCGGGATAGTGAGCTTTGCAAGGATTATGGCGAGCAACTCAGACAGTGCTATTATGGCGACAAGACACCCAGTCTGGAAACTCTTCACGAGTATCTACAGGTGTGTGTGTGTGTGTGTGTGTGTTTGTGCTTGAGAGTAATGAAAACAGTTATCTTTAGAGTGCCATAAAATAAGTAACACTCAAGTAGACGTCAGGCAAATATAAGAAGATGATAAAAAAAAGTCTAGCACGCTTTCTTTTATTGCTGATTTGTCTACAGCAATTTTTATATGTCTGACTCATTCTCACCACTTAAAGTGAAACTAATTATAGACGTCTGCTGTTGATTAAATATTGCAAACATTTGAGTATAATCAGTTCAGGGTTTACTTAATAATATTCTTACCAATTAATAAGCTTGAAGGTACGCAAATGAAACACATCAAGCACTAAATTTTCATAAAATGTATTATTTGCAGTAACTTTGCATTCTATAACAATTGCTTTCTTATTTCTTTTCGCAGATGGTCTCACACGAATACTTCTGGTTCCCCATTTATCGCACAGTATTGTCACGTTTGCAGTATGCGCCGAATGCACCCACCTATTTGTATCGCTTTGACTTTGACTCAAAGCACTTTAATCATCTGCGCATACTCAGCTGTGGCAAAAAAGTGCGTGGCACCTGCCACGCTGATGATCTGTCTTATCTATTCTACAATTCACTGGCACGCAAACTAAAGATACACACGAGAGAATACAAATGCATTGAGCGTTTGGTGGGCCTGTGGACACACTTTGCCACATATGGCAATCCGAATTTCGATCCGGAGCAATCGGAGCTGTGGCAGCCGGTGTCGGCAGCGGCGATCGATAAGCAACAGCTAAAGTGCCTTAATATATCCGATGATCTGAAGAATATCGAAGTGCCTGAGCTGCGCAAGCTGATGGTCTGGGAGAGTTTCTACCGTCGTGATGAGCTGCTGTGAAACCAAAAACACAAATGAGACAGAGAAAAGCGAATGCTCTACTTAGCGTTAGGACTAGATTATTGTTGAGAACAATGCAACAAAGCGTAGCTTTGATGTTGTAGATAGAATTATCTAAGTTCTTGTTGTTAAGTTTTTGTCCAAGATCGAAATTCTATTTAAGACAGTAAAAGTTTCTAATGTTTACGCACAGTTAGTTCCAGAATTCAATGAACAATGTATGTACGATTGAAGTTAGGTTTAGGGTCATATCGTAATGATATAAGTCGCAACTGAAGTACCTTTTGATAAACGCGTTATGGATCCGTAAAGCCAAGGAATTTGATATATGATATGAGTAAAAAAAACAATAATTATTTTTGTTATGTGTATCATAAAGTCTTAAAATATTTTATAAAAGGCTGTCAATGCGCCCATTTACACTATTATTTATAACGATTGCAATGAATGGCGTTTAAAAAAAGTACATATAACACCAAAACTTTCTCGACAAATATTATACAATTGAGCATTAATAGTTTCATGCATCGAAATCCCACTCTTAGTTTTAAAATAATCGACTCGAGTCGTCGTCTTTTTGAATATCTGTAAGCGATTTTGATAATAATTTAATTTTTGGATATATGTATATTAATTTTGTTATTTAGGCATACTTTTTACATCTTTTAGGAATATGATTCGTGTTAATTTTATATAGGCCAAATGAAATTGGTTTATTGGTGTCCGTTGACTACGAATAGACCTCGAAGCGCACAAAATACCTATCTTAATTTATCATTACAAAGTTCGATTCCTATATGTTTCATAATGATGTGGTGCTGTAAGACAAAACCAAGAAATTTACAAATCCATATATATTTTAATAAGAAAATTTAACAAGTAAAAAATCCAACAAAAAGGCAAAATTTAATGTATTTTAAATAAAGAGAATTTTATTTAACAGATCTTGCAAATTGTTTCTTCACCTGTGCTAAAGTTGTCAAGTCAAATAATATTTATTTATTTATTTTTTTATTTTATTAGCTTTGATATAATATAAAATATTAAATTTGGAGAGTGCTAGCAACTAATATCAAATAATATTATTTATCTTAATAATGAAAAAGTACGTGTTTGTACTGAGAAAACTGAATTTGTTGCCCACACAAAAGGCATCTGGCATCTATACAAACTACGATTACGTACAGAAGTAAGTTTTCATAATCTTATACATTTATCTTGCATTCATCATAGCTGTTATGCCGATTGACGTAATACGAAAAGTTTTTTATTGTTTGTTAATTAATGAACTGAATCATAAACTTGACTGGTTTGCGGTTTTGCTTCTCGCATATCTTTTTTTGTTTAAGAGAACATTCAATCTTTTTTTAAAAAACGCAGTTTACAGTGTTATCAATAAATACATTGCTCTGACTCTCGGCTTACTGAACTTTAAAGATAAATCCGAATAGAGTTGGAAAATACTCAAAAACAAACACAAGCTTTCATATTGCGTGACTAAAACAAGTGCAAATAACAAGTTGTTAATTAGGCAGGTTCTCGGAAGGTGTGACATAAATAACAGTTTATAATGAAAGATAAGGTCAAATTACTCAGAATATTAAGGCACAATTAGCAAATTATCGAGAACTTATAAAGATTATGATTTACAGAAGTATAGAATAAACAATTAAAGATATGGTATCATAATAATTTCAATTTATGTGGGAGAAATAGGTAAACAGTAACAAGTTGTACCTAAGTTTTCACTGTAATTTCTTGGGGTAGGCTGTCTACCCTTCATTGGGAACGCAGTATTTAAAATTAAAATTACCTCTAGATTAGTTATGTATTCTCTTTTACTTGATTATGTTAAACATTAGTTTGTCATTTTCTATTTACCAGCTAATTAAGAACTAATTTTACGCTCAAGCCCACTTAAGATTAATGCTAATAGGCGTAGCAAACAAAAAATAAAATGCTACGATAAAATCAGTCCGCACTAGAAATGATCACTCAGTTGCAATTTATAGACGAACTGAACAAGTTGCAATGCGTTCCAAGCTGCAAGCCTTATTTTTGATTTGGTAATATACAAAAGGCGGCAAACTCAAAAGGTTTTAATGCAATATTTTATTTAGGTTTTGGGCTATTTGCATTCATTTAACCCTGAGTCAAGAGGAGGCAGATCCTGATGTCATAACTGAAAGTGAAAGAAAATACACAACGCCAGACGATTTTGATATATAATGATATTGCATATATTTCTACATGAATAGATAATATAGATCTTGTGCGGGAAGAAACAATAATTGTTGAGCTAATAAAATTTGGAATTCTTAACAAATCTGTAAAAAAAATGCTAATGAGAACGACAAACTGACTGCCACTCGTCTGGCATTCGCATTTTTATTTGTTCAAGTCGGCTTTAACTGGTTTAGAATAAGCATTTGTTGCTTAAAATTCAAGTTCAAAACAAAAACGTCTAACTGTAACTCGAATCTTGAATTTTACGCATAGCAGTTATTTTGAGGTCTTTGCACTCAGTTTTTATGAGAATAAGTTGCTTAGCTTTTAGTCACTCTTTGGGCAACTTGTTTTTAAATTCCACTTTGAGTTTGCGGTCAAGGTGATTATATAGTTGGAGCTTTTAAAATAAGATTTGTTTCGAGTTCTTTCAAAACTTAATTGACCAATATATTTCGTTTGTGATATATAAAAACGATTAAAAAAATATTTAATATACACATATGTTTATTTATACCTATGAATGCTTTATGTTCATCAACAAAAACTAGTAGGCTTTTTTAAATTAATTTTTCGATCAAAAGAAAACGAAAGCTTATTTAAAAGCGATCCACAGTCAAAATTCGAGCGTATGTACAGAATGTTAAGCTTTTATAGCTTTTCTAAACGAAACTTTGACTAAACATCGTTGCCATATCACGCCATTCAAATAAAAAGCTTTTAATACAGTGCAAGCAAAATAAACAGTGCCGCTCTCTGTAAACGATTTGTTGCGAGCGCTCAACGTACTCGCACCTGTTGAGAGAGTCAGAAAGAAGACCGCTTTGCCGCTAGTCAAAGAGTGAGCGTGTGATTTTGATGTGTGGTGCTAAGCTTTAGAGAACCGCTGTTGTTAATGTTTTTGTTTTACTTTAGCCACTCAGCGGCGGCAACTGCCTTCTTCCCAGGCATTGTTTTCGTTTGCTTTTCGATCGCTCGACTTAACTCAGTTGCTGGCCCACTCTCGTGCAGAGCGGTTTGTGTTTGATTGCTTGTTGTTGAACGTGTGTTTACGAACGCAGCACCGGTTGTTGATTGCGTGAACTGTAAAATTTCGATAGTGACTCGCATTTATTATTTACTTTCGCTGCCGCCAAACTGCGCCTAAGCAAAGCGTAGGACCGTGAAATTTGCTATATATTTTCATTAATTTGTGTTTGTTTTAAGTGTTAACGGTAAACAAAAGGCGTAAAATTATTTTACAATGGCTGTGCGTTTTCTGGATATGTTAAAACTCACCTTCAAGTAAGTTTTCACAAGAAGCAATGAAAAAAAAAAAAACAACAACAGACATTTGTATTGCACCAAGATAAACAGATTTCTTGTTCGATCGTTAGTTGCTTAAATCGTTGCTCTCGCTTGCGCATTCAGACAGACACAAACATGCACAAAGTTTGTGTTTAATGTGTGTTTATGTATTTGTGTATATCACTATGTTGCGTTGGTGAAATTGTTGTGCAAGTTTTGCAGCTGGTTTTTGCATAAACTTATTGATGCCTTTTATTTTGCTTCATTTCGATAAAGCGCTGTATTTTTCCTTTTCACCAATTAATTTGTTAGTTTTTTTAAATGGGCTTTTGCTATTTTTTACACGTTATTTTGTTTATGTTTTTATTTCTGGCATAAATTACATCAGTATAAATTGCTGCTGGCCCAAATATAGTTTGTTTCAGGGCAAAAGTTGATTGAAAAGTTGATATTCAGTTTAAAGCTTCAGTATTTTCTGTAAAATACCTAAACCTTAAAATATTTTAACTACAAAAATAAAACACTTTGAAATTGTGAAAATTGTAAAACTGAGTTTCTTTAATTGCTAACATACTAAGTGCATCAACAGCAGCACCGCCTTTTAAACTCTATTTAATTACTATTCGAACACTTGCTTTTTCCAGGAACTACATAAATTTGTTAATGTTCTAACTTTAATTTGTTAGGCACCAGTTAGTTATTACTGACTACTAACTATATAGTCGAAAAAACCACACAACTGTTAATTAGTTCAGCTACAATAAAAGTGAAATTATTTTCAAGTTTGTAGTTTTCCTATTCTATTTGCACATTACTCCAGTCAAGTCACACACATGTCAGCAGATACGTAGGTCAATAGCGGTAGGTAGTTCATTTAGCTATCAGGTGAATGAATATTTATTTTTACGCGACATAGACGACATGCGACATAGGCATGACCCAGCAAAATTCAGGTCTATAATTCTTATACAATTTTAATTCGTGTGTAAATCCAATGCAGATTCCTTATAATTAGTGAAGTTTATTGTATTGACAGCTTTAGATAGGCTGAAATATTATTCAACCATAAATTTTGTGGCGCTTTATAGTTTACTTGCTGATAAGGGGAAAATGATCAAATTAACACAATTGAATCTTATCAGCAAATTTGATAAGCAGCTGTATTCAGTGTTATGGAGACCAGCATTCTATAGAACTGGGAAATTTCAATGATTGCAGTTTCAGCTGTTTGCTTTAATTAAACATTTTATGTAGATATTATTTTCTAAACATTTTCATATTTCGCTAGCTTTTAATCAATAAGTAAAAGTATTTTGTTTTACATTTACTTTTAAAATTTTCAATTAATTTGTAGTTGTTTGTTTTTATTTTATAAAAAACATTTCTCTATCAAAAATATAAACAATTTTGCTATCTTATAATTAAATACATATTCATTGCTGTTTCGCACTGAACACACGGAATATAATAGTTAAGCGGCTTTCTAATCACTGATAATGCTCTACATGCTGGTTAGGTACATATATATAAAATAGGTTATGTAACTTATAATATAAGAAATAATACATTTGCTGTAAAGTATGAAAAAGCAAAAACCAATAAGGCGTTGCACAATAAAATGCTTTTCTTTATTTTTAATTTATAAATTTAAGCTGAAGGTCTTAAAAAAATTATGTTCAGTTATTAATTAACGCAGCTGTAAATTTTGAGTTGTCTGTTAATGTTTATTTTTAATCTATGCTTAAATCCTGAAATGCATATTAATTTATTTCAATGCAGGTTGCAGAAGAAATGGTTATCTGTTGCTTATTAATATATATCAAAATATTATATGACATTTATATTTTTTAGCTTTTTTCTTAATACTTAATGTGGCTTATATTTTAGTTAACACTTTCTGTCTCTCACATTCCTTTCCCTCTCTTTTTCCTCTCAGCACTTGAAACGATATCTGCAAATTTTGACAGCTCTATTTTTCGCACGTAGTCGTTGCTTAAGATCATTCTCCTTTCACTTAAACAAACAATTTGTATGCAGTTTTCATGTTGTTATTGTTGTTGAAGTCAAACTATGTCAGTGCATCGAGACAATGCGTATTAAATATAAAATATGTCATTAATTTTCGAGCTGCGCAATTGATAGGCATCAACACAGAAGCAAAAAACAAAAAAATTAAACGAAAAGTGCCATAAAATGCAAAAAACACACACACCCACTGCTGCTGTGAGCGGGGGCAATAAAAGTTATATACAAAAAAAAAAATAAATAAATAAATGAAATGAAAATAAATAAACAGTTAATAGAAAACTTGTCGTGCATATTAAGCTCGCAGCGTTGAGGTTGGTCAAAAGGCGCGACTTTCAAAACAAAACGAAAAAGGAGCACACCCAGTACTATAAAGAAAAACATAACGCAACCCACAATGGCATTGAAAAGTACGATTCAACTTACCACACTGCCGGCAACTTGTTGAGGCGTGACTGATTTTGGGTCAAACATGAAAAGATTAGTTGGCTGCTTGACGACGATTAAATACACTTTGTTAGCTTTTCGTGTTCATGAGTTTAATATATGCATTTTTATATAAAGTAATGTGTATGTTTACCGAGTTTTCTTAATTAGAGATTTATATATTTCCTAACTTATAAAACTTAAACAAATATTCAAAATTTTCTCACACTATATTTGTTTTTCTTTACAGGGTGCTGGCTTAAGAGTAATTAATATAAAAAAAAGAAAAAAAAAAAAAAATAGCTTTAAGTATGAGCAACGTCGCCTGACTACAGCCATCTTTTCGGTGGTTAAAACTAAGTTGGGCAACGTGCGCGGCGTCAAGAGGAACACCATATGGGGCGGCAGTTATTATAGCTTTGAGAAAATACCGTTTGCCAAGCCACCGCTGGGCGAGCTGCGTTTCAAAGCACCAGAGCCTGCGGAGCCCTGGGACCGTGAGCTGGACTGCACTTCACCTGCAGAAAAGCCGCTGCAGATGCATCCATTCTTTCGCAAATATGCTGGCTCTGAGGATTGCCTGTACTTGAATGTCTATGCCAAGGATGTGAGTAACTAACTAAAACTCTGCTTTGTGTAAATAACCAATGAATATTTTGTTTTGCAGCTGCAACCAAAGAAACTGCGCCCTGTTCTTGTTTGGATTTATGGCGGTGGCTTTCAGGTGGGCGAAGCCTCACGTGACTTGTACAGTCCGGACTTCTTTATGTCCAAGGATGTGGTGCTTGTGTCTGTTGCCTATCGGCTGGGTGCCTTGGGATTTCTCAGTCTAGATGATCCAGAGCAAAATGTGCCTGGCAATGCGGGCTTAAAGGATCAAATAATGGGCCTGCGCTGGGTGCAGCAGAATATCGAAGCCTTTGGCGGCGATCCCAACAATGTCACACTATTTGGCGAGAGCGCTGGAGGCGCCTCCACACATATGCTCACGTTGAGTCCACAGACAGAGGGTTTGTTGCACAAGGCAATTGTAATGTCCGGCTCTGCATTGTGTCCTTGGGCACAGCCACCGAAAAACAATTGGGCCTATCGCCTGGCACAGAAACTAGGCTATACAGGCGTCAACAAGGACAAAGAAATATTTCAGTTCCTAAGCGAGGCCAAAGGTGGTGACATAGTCAAGGCCACATCACAGGTGCTCAACAAGGAAGAGAAACATAATCGTGTATTGTTTGCCTTTGGACCTGTAGTCGAACCCTATAAGACCGAGCAAACCGTCATCGACAAGTCGCCCTTTCAGATGATGCAACAAACATGGAGCAAGCGGGTGCCCATCATGTTCGGTGGCACCAGCTTTGAGGGATTGCTCTTTTATCCAGGTGAGTGGCTTTACATATTGGATATCAAACATTTTTAATTAAAAA
This sequence comes from Scaptomyza montana, assembly GCA_018904305.1. Lineage (NCBI taxonomy): Eukaryota > Metazoa > Arthropoda > Insecta > Diptera > Drosophilidae > Scaptomyza > Scaptomyza montana. The sequence goes on from JAEIGR010000001.1 coordinate 1,799,395, forward strand.
CTATTTTGGTGTCTATCAAACAATTGAAGTGAACAATTAATTGGTTTAAAAATAAAACGTTGATGCATAATTTTAAAAGCAAATTGAATTTGATTTCAATTTACATTTTTGTGAGAAGTCATAAAAATAAATAATTTAGAGCTTAGTCTTTTTATAAATTTGGATTTGCTTGTCTATAAATCCATTTGAAAATTAAAATTCTACTTTATGCACACATTTTAATCAAACTAAAAATATTTTGAATTAAAACTTATTTTTGTGATGTTTTTCGTGTTTTCTTCTTTTTCAGAGGTCATTCGCCGTCCTGCTACATTGGATGAGGTGGGCAACTGCGAGAACGTGCTGCCTGTTGATCTGGATGACAATCTGGATCCCAAACTGCGAGAGAACTACAGAATGCAGCTGAAGCGTGCTTACTTTGGCGATGACAACTGCAATCAGGCGAATATGATGAAATTCCTTGAGCTGGAATCCTATCGCGAGTTCTGGCATCCTATTTATCGCACTGCGCTTTCGCGACTTCGCCAAGGTAGCGCTCCCACCTACTTGTATCGCTTTGATCATGACTCCAAGTACTGCAATGCAATACGCATTGTACTGTGTGGCAACGAGTTACGTGGCGTTTGTCATGGTGATGATCTCTGCTACATCTTCCACAGCATGCTGTCTAATCAGGCTGCTCCTGGTTCACCAGAGCACAAGATCATCTCGGGCATGGTTGACATATGGACGAACTTTGCGGCCAGTGGGGATCCCAACTGCGATAGCATTAAGACACTTAAGTTTGCACCTCTGGAAAGTGAGTCGAGTGTTCAGTGCCTCAATATTGGACAGGACTTTGAGATTAAGACGCTGCCTGAGCTGGAGAAGCTGCAATTGTGGGATAGCTTCTATGCAAGAAGTAGGCTTTAAGCTAGACTAGGTTTGGGATTAGTTGGTTTTATAGCTTTAGCTAACACATTTTGAGGCCTTCTCTCTTTGATTGCATGTAAATATATATTTATCTTTCTAATTTCTTACTTATGAGAAGATTTTATATTTATTGCTTAGATTACAAGCACTTTACTGAGTTCATTATTGCTTGGTTCATCTGCAGTACTAAAGAACTCGTATGATTAACTTATTAATTCAAATCTTTTGTAAACATATTATTTCGGGTAGAAAATAAATGTTTTCCAGTTGCCGTTAATATATGCATTTGGAGCACCAGCGACATAAATAAGGTAGCTGTATTGGCTAAATTTCCTTTAAGCAAACAAAACAATGGCATACTTCAGGGAGCGAAAAAGATCGTCTAGCCTTATATTGCTAATACAGAATCATAACTTTATATTTAATGTGTTCCTATTAACGAGGGTTTTCAAAATGGACTTTTAACATTTTTTTTAAAACTAGCCAAAGAAGCATTTGCTTTCCGAACGTAATACATGTATTTATTAGCTCTCTTAAGTCTAAAGTATTATGTATTCTAAACACAATTTGTTTTGTTAAAAGAGCTACAAGGGTCACAGTTGCAACCTATCTAAACATAAACATTTTAATAATTTCCGGTGTTAGAGACAACTTTTCACTCAAGCGCTGACAGTTTAGTTTTTCGTCAACTGGTTTTCTCTCAACCTTTTGCTGCCTGTCCTCCCGTCCTCCTGTTGTCTTGTTGTGCCTTCACACCTACTCTCTCTCACACACACACAGACACACAACCCTTTGAACACACATACTCGTGTGGTTGTGTTTCTGTCACATTTATGTGTGTAAGCCGATGCTTGACAATCAAAGGGTACAACGACAACAATTTCCGCAACGCGACCGCCAACAGCGACCCCAGAGAGCGAATGAAAGTGTGTTTTGTAAGAGTGTAAGTGGGAGATAGAGAGAGAGAGAGAGAGAGAGAGAGAGGAAAATAAAATTCCATTAAAATTTTTGCAAGTTTTTAATCTGGTTTTTTTTGGCGTTTTTTCTTTTATTTTTTTTTTGACATGCCAAAATGTTTGTGTGGTAAATTCAAAGGGCTGTTCATGTCGACCGTGGTCCTGGCACGTGTCCTGCGCGACATGAAAATTTCATTTGTAGACGCGCCGAGCTGCAAGTCGAATCGAGTTCAGAAATTTTACTTTTATTTTTTATTTGGCGTTTTACATATTTGTTATTATTTTTTTTTTTTTAGTTTCGGTCCGGGTTATGGTTAGGACATGTGGCGCGGCGTGTCCGCTGAATGTTGGCCGTGTGCGCAGCGTGTAAAAATGGGCGTAAACTCAATAAATTAGAATTTTTTGCATTGCGATGGGATTTTTCTCTATTTTTTTAAACTTTAACATTATTTCTCCTAAATTTTTTGTGTTTTTCAAGTCGTTTTGCATTGTGCTTTGGCGTCAATGTTTAATGCTTAGTGCTGAACTCTTTGATTAAATATTTGTTGCTGTCTCTTTTCATAGCAATTTTCATCGCAGTAAGTTGATTAAGAGATTTCAAAGGGGTACTTGGTAAATTTCACAATTGTTGAAAAGAGAAAGTTGTACATAAATGTATCAAAACGTCATGGTAGCTTAATAATGCTTTGAATACAGTCAATTAACAACTAAATTAAATTTGTAATTTATTTGAAATAATTCAGATATGTCAATCCAAATAAGTTTACTCAAAAACAACTTATTAATATTAGTGAAATAGTATATTTGATATTTAATTATAACAATAAATATTTATTTTTGTGGTCAAACACGTAAATTAATAATTTTTTTGTTCCTGCTTAAGCTAACGCTACTTTACGGATGCATTCGTATGTTGCAGCAGCTGTCTTTTTTTTATTTTTATTATTTTAAACACATAATGAAAAGTTGGTTAATTAACATATTTATATCTGTTTCTTTTATATGAATTTTTGTTCGAGTATTTTTTACATAGCATATGTATTTAAATGCAGCCACATTTTGGCGGCCGCTTTATGGGATCTTTTTTTTTACGTGCGCATGAAAGTATGCAGCACTTTTTCGCTACAACTAGTTGCAACTCTGCCTGTTGGCATGTGTCAGAAATACCTGTGTGTAAATATAAATACGTTTGTATGTACGCAAGTACACATGATTGTGTGTCATGTTGTGAAAGCCATTTTCATCCGCCCTTTTAGCGCTTACTGTTGGTGCTGGTGGCATTGCTGCCGTTGCAGTTGTATATTTTGATCATATTTGTTTGTGGTTTTTTCGTTGCGGTTGACGCTTAACAAAAACTGAAAACAAACACCCACACACATGCACATGAATAAACACTCGCAGAACCCCAATTATAATGGCCCAGCCAGCTTTGGCACTTATTGAAGTTCAACTTTTATCAAATTAAATTTTTTGGATTACAGGTATTTAGAGCTCAACAGTCTGCGGCCTGGCGCCTGGGCAATACAACTGGCATTAGTGGTTGTAATTGAATTTCGGATATAAATGAAAAACCGTCTCCCCATTTTTTATGCGGCAGCCTAATCGAATTTGCAGCAAATTTGAATAAATAAAATAAGAACTGCCAAATAAAACTGACTAGAAAACAGCTGCCAGTATCAAAGTGTTTGATGTGAATTTTTTTTTGCGGATATATAGTCCATTTTGAGATTAACCAGTTGATATCATTGAGCTAGTATTGGTAAGCGTCGAATTAAATAAGTGTCGGTGGTACAGGGTAAGTTCAATTTTAAAATTTTCATTTGCTGCAGTTTGATAAATTATTGTGCAAGAGTGTGAAAAATTGTATTTACTTTACAAACTTTTCTCACCACTTAGCTGACCCTGGCTTAAGTGCAACACTCTCTTTGCGTTTTTTATTACGCTGCCGGCATACATTATTTACGTGTCTTGAATTACCTGCGGAAAGGCATCAGCAGGAGCAGCAGCAGCAGTAGCAGCCAGCGGATAGCAACTGAAAATCACTTCCAAGCAACTCAATTTGAGAGTAAATTTCGTTTTGTTTCCGCTAACAACAGCAACTGCAACAACAGCAACAATGAGGTGCAACAGACTTTAATAACAAACAAAGTTTAAGTGCACATAAAATGACTGAAACATTCGCACTCCACTACTCCCCTTTAATGCTCGAACCCTCACTTGGTAAGGGAATTATGCACTCCAAGGATACGACCCGCACTTTATGTACTCGCTAGTAAAGTTATTGAGTAATCAGCTTTAAAATTCTGAGCTAGCAGTTGCCGTGCTTTCGCATTGGCTTTCGTGTTGGCCACAGCAGCCGGCGCTCGGCTGTGCAGCTTGCAGCGTACTGCTTGCTGCTTGCTGCATGCCCCATAAAATGCGCAAAACGTATGCCCAGGCACGTGGCAGCTGAAAATGATTGCGCGACATACTTGCTTTATGCTTTTTGGGTGCCACGATTTATGTGGCTCCCAATGCCAAAGTGCCTTCGAGTGCAAGTGGAGTGGGAGTTGAAGTGGCACTCCTTGTTCTTTGCAGCCGCTGCTACTCCCACTGTTTTTCCCCTCGCCTCCTCTAGCAGCTGTTTAGCATATCGCTTTGCCCACAGACAACGTGACGTATGCTTGTTAATAACTTCTTACATGTCAGGTCGAAAAACTAATCAATACCAGGCGTAACGGACTGCATAATATTTCATTTAGCGGCAACATAGTTACTAATTGTGCAAGTAGCATAAGCTACTGGTACCTCTCATGCCCTTGCCATGATTCTCAACTAAAAATAAAATAAATTGTTTTCAAATTACAACTTAAGGTATTTGTCAAGTTGTGTACATCATTTTTTATAGCTGAAGATTTGATAGTTTCAAAAATCGTTTATTAAATTTTTGCAAGGATATGTATCTGTAAAATGCACATTCTTAGTTAATGTAAATGTTCCTTTGCTTTCTTATTATTTTGCTATTTTGTCATTTCTATACATATGTTTCCTAATCTAAGTACTTTACTTACAGGGTATTTGTTATTACTATTACTTTTATTTATTAGCACTGGCTGACCGACGGCAACATAAATAAGAAGCAGACAATGAACAATGCAGTGCTCCAGTTTGCATGCTACACATTACATATATTTTTTGTTGTTGTCCTTGCCACATACTTTAACGCTGGTATTTTCAGTTTTTTTTTTGCTCTTTTATGTTTTCTTTTTGTGTGCGGCCGTCAGACTCATTAAGCTCAGTAATGACACTTTAGCGCTGTGAGCACGTTCTAAGCGCCTGCAATAATTCATGCCACTGAATGATTTGTGGTAGCCACAAAAAGAGACTATGGACCACAAAGCACACCCCATCGAAGCAGCCATGGCTGCCCAGCGACGAAGTGTGAACATTATTTGTTGGCTTATTCAAAAGGTGGAAGATGCAAGTTGCGCTAGCTTTATGCCACTTCTCGGAGCAGCTGTTTCGACTGCCAATTGCTAACAACACAATTTCGGCTTAGGTATTAAAAGTGGACAAAGGCGTTGCTGGGCTTTGTATTATATGCTAATTTATACGCAATCTACCTATGTAAACAATGTTATTTTGACCTAAATCATAATATTACACAGAATAGAATAATACTTAAAGTAAATTGAGTTGAAATTTGTATGATCTATGTAATTTATTATTATTTACATATTTTTTAAAATTTATTTAATGCTAAAACATATTTTCGTCAGCTTAAAAAACCCAAATCCAGTTTGTTTTCTCCACTTTTTAGTGTTTCATAAAATATTAAAGCCAAAACTTATGGAAAATATTGGCAGCACACACGAAATGGGCCAATAATTTGACCAAAACAAACTCACATATCTGCCACTCTATAGTTTTTGGTATAAGTCGTGCCAAAAAATTAACACAAAACCAAAACTTTAATATGCCAGACAAAACCCAAACAGCCATACATTACACACACTCATTATAAACCGATAGTGCAAATATTTGTATGCATATTAATAGGTGTATGTGTGTGTGTGATGTGGTCAAAAAACACTATAAACAGGCAAGGGCGAGGGCGTGGACATTTGGGGCAGTTGAAAGTGCATGGAGCAAAGCAGCCGTAGCCAGCAAACCGCAGCAAACTAATAATAACCAGCAAAGCCACATGAAAAAAAACATAAAAATTAAGTGAGAGTAGAAATGTGCTGTTCAAGGCGATGGGTGGGAGGATGAGGAAAGGGTTGGGGTATGTGTTAAGTGTTACGTTGTGGCGAAGTTGGACTTGGGGCGTGGCGTGGTTAGCTAACAACACAGCAAACATAATTGCGACCACGAAATTTACAAATAGCTTTTAGTGTCAGCGCTAGATAAACAACACACAGTAATACTACTACACACACACATACTAACACACACACACGCATAATGCACATGCACCCAATGCATATCAGCAGTTAGTTCCGCGTTGCATGCAGCATACTCTCGTGGGCGGAAATGTCGTAAAATAGTCGACAGCAGAGAGAGGGATAGAGAAAGATAGAGAGAGAAAGGAAGAGAGAGAGACCCTAAAGTACCAACAGCTAGAGGACTCGACACTGGGATAATATTTTTGCCCCGTTGCCTTGGACACACACTCTCAAGCGCATATCTAATTTGTCATGGAACTGGAAACAGCTAGCTGCCAGCAAGAAAAATGCTGAAAACATGCACCAGCAGTAACAAGCTGAATGTTGTGGGCACTTTAAGCGAGTGAGAGAGAGAGAGAGAGAGAGAGCGCAGATGGAGACCTGACCCACCAACGCGCTAGTTTGTCCTTGGCCACTAATTAATGCTACTTGTTTTTGGCTCGCAGTTCCTCGCCTGACTTTCCCTCTCCAACATCTCTTTGTCAAGCATTGACTGTCGAAAAATGACGCTGCTTTGTTGCTGGCTTAAAATTAATTTAGCTGCAGCGTTTCAACTCAAATTGCTGCAAGTTCTGCTCATTTGCAAGCCAATACACTAAAAAGGGCCAGCCCTTGGCACGTATGTGTAATATTTATAGGGTAAAATTATCATATGTTAAACATTTGCAAGGCTTCCATTAAGGCATAATGGCGCTTAATGAGAACTATAATAAATCAATAAATACGCTTACTTTTAGCTTGTGAGTAAGATGTTTAGTTGGTTTTGTAAGATGCTTTTCTTGGGTTCGAAAATGTATTTAAATCAGAGCCTTTTAAATAAAAGTTAGTTTGTTCGGTAATTAAATAACGGTTTTTTGAAAATCAAAACTATCACAATTAAAAGCTTAAAAGTTTAAGCTAAAAAATTTCAACATAAAAACTTAAAACTGCTAGGGGCATATTTTCCGTTTATTTGACCCAAAATTCCACTAAAACCGACTTGAATAGAGCAATGCTGCTATTATTTTACGATTCTACAATATAAGACTTACACCAAAAATTTGTACCTCATAATCTGATTAAAAGCCAAATTGCCAGCAATTTGAATGCGACTAAATGACAAATGCTAACCAGCCAACAGACAACCGAAGGCATTTTTTGGTCATGCCAAAAACTTTTCCCATTACGAAAATGTTAGCAAAAAGTGAAAATTTACAAGCCCACTCCCGCACTCCCTTGCAACGTAGAGAAAAGTGCAAAAATGCAACAAGCAAACATTTAAACAAAAGTAATACAAAGCTCAATAGTTGTTCTTTTTATTTTGCTGTTCTACTTGCCTTTTCCATTCAGAGTGCCAACTTTTGCAGCCAAACAAATGGTAAACAATAAAAGTGCAAGCAAAATATTTGCCATATGATAAAAGTTGAAGCACATTCCTTCTCTTCCACCCCTCCCAAAATGAAACTACATACACTGACGATTTTATGTGGAGCATACAATGGGTGTAACAAAAAAAAACGCTGACAATATGCAATCAAATTAGCTAAATGCAACAGCATTTCCGTTTCGACACGGCTTTTTAACTGGTTTCCATTGGCAATTGCAACAATTTTTTAACAAGCAACTGCAACGGTTTCCTGTTGCCATCGCAAGCGGTGGAATAAGAAGCAGGTTAAACAAAAACCTTAACATGTCGCACACTGACACACACAGACATTTGAATATTTACACCTGGCAGTTGCAGTGTATGCAACTTTATTTCATCTTCCCCTAATTATCTGCCATTTGCCAGTTACAAACTGCCGCAGCAAATTTGTAGCTTTAACCAAAAACGTAAAGTTATTTTTAATAAACGGATCTCGAATACTCTCTAAAGTATAATTTAAGGAAACAAAAAGAGAAAATACATAGAAAGTAAAAATAACTATATTCTGCATCTATTATCCTTTTATACCATCTATATTAAAGTATTTACAGGGTATACAAATAGATAAACATAACGCTTTAGTTTTAGCTTAAGTTGAGAGCCTAAGTTGCCTGCAACATTTACATTTCCTGTGCTTAATTAATATTCGAGCCTGCTGTGTGCCAATTTTAAGTTTATAACTTTGCTGTTGCTATAAAATTAATTCATGCTGCATTTTTAAATGCATAGACTATATATTTATGTGTATTTATGCGTTACAATTTCGCACAATCTAATCCGACAATCCTTTAAAAATCAGCTCAACTGCTTCCAAAATCTGCAGCAACATATAAACCCAGAGACCGTCTTTCTTTCCAGCTTTCGATTATCTGGTAAACACATTAAATGGTGTGCCAGACAATGCCAGCAGACATGGACACAAACACGTACAGACCCACGAGAGTGGAACTAAGGAGGGGACAGATGCAGAGGCAGGCAACAGAAATCGCGTGCTACGCGAAATTTATTTATTGCCTTGCAGTAGAGCGTTGGCAGCAGCTAAAATAGAAATCACAGCTAAGGAAATGCTCAAGAAATGCTAAAGAAATAAAGGAAATACAAAGTTGAGGTATCTGAACAGGAAGCGCATATCGCGTTGGACAAATGCAATAACAACAACAAAAACCATGCCAGCAACTCGTAAATAAAATGCAATACAAATGTGCGCTGCCAGAGTGTAAACACACAAAAAAATAAACAAAATAAAAACAAATCAGTGACAGCAGTACAGTATTTATTGGCTAACTAAATCCTTAGATAACATTACATTATAAAAAGGATTTTGTTGTTTTTAAGTGAACATACTTATTTTAGATTTAAATATGTTTTAAAGATCTTTCAGCCATTTACAAACTTAAGCAGAGTTATTGTTGAACTTATTAATATTTATAAATGCATCCACAATTTCAATTGTTCCATGTTTCTAGCTTTTACCGTACAAGTCTGAGATACGCAAATAGAATATCTGCATATCAAATGGGGCACAGTTACCTTCTTTCCCGCTTTCCGCTTGCCATTTTCTTAGACTGATGTGGACAAACCGCAAGTAACATTACAGCTTGACGTGCCGTAGCGCAACTTTATTTTCGTCGTTTGGGAAAATTGGAAAATTGCAAATCACGTAGCGTCAAAAAATAGAAATTCGCATCTTGCGCTTTTGATAAGCAGTTTCTTTGTAGATTTAATCTTACGCCCATTCTGTCTGTATGCGAACGGGTGTGGCTAGGTGAGTCATAAAGATTACATTTTTATGGCAAACTAAGTCAAAGCCTGTTTACCTGGTTGGTCATGGCTGCAGCTCATTTGGTAAGCAATAAAAAAAGAACTTGTTGCCTGACTTACAATGTTTGCTCCGCCTGGTTTGCCCTATTGTTGCTCCTGCATAAGTCGGTGGGAATTTACATTTTCTAAATCAAAATACTTTTAACACGGCCGCAGATAGCGAGGCAAACCACTCATCCAAACCACATGTTCGCCCGCTTGCCCGCCTGCCTTGCACGTGTCAACAAGAAGGGCAAACACGACGGTAACACAACGTTAACACAGCACCAACTTAACGGCAACGGCAACATGGGCTGGGCGCACGCCTTAAAGTATGCAATGTTTGCTTAGGCGCCTCAGCAAACACTCTCCGGCTTTTAGCTTTGCCCCATATTTGGGTGTTGTTGCTGTTATTGTGGGCGAAGCTGGAACAAAGTTTATTGCAAGCTCTTTTCTCGCTGTTATTTAAAAAAAAAAAGGCAAGCAAAAACAAAAATGGAAAAGGAAACAAAAACGTTCGAAACAAAGTTAATGGGCGTGGTCGAGGTGAAAGTTTCTCTACCTGCCTTAAGGCGGTCAACAGCCCACAACAACAAGCAATAACGGTTTCTTGTTTATAACACACATTTAAACTGAGATTTACGCAAGCTCTCATCCAAAACAGATGGCGAAATGTGACCAAAATGTCGTTTCCCCATAGTTTGTGGATAATGGCTCAAATAAAGTAAACAACAAAAAAGGTGTGGAAATTGTATATTACATCTTTGTATAGTATTTTCAGAGATATCAGATTTACAGCAAGCCCAAGTTCGAACACTTAAAAGTAAATAATTGAATAGGTTTCAATATGTGGCAATAGTTGGATGTTATTTGGTGATTGTGAAATTTTGTCACAAGCTAAACCAAACTTGAATTGGCAGTGTTAATGACAGGCTTAATGGCTTATTAGTGTGATAATTAATTACAATAAACAACTCTTGTGCGAACAATAAACGCGCTTTTCAATAAACATGCACAATGCATTTGGGTTTTTTGAAAAGTGTTTGCAATGCAATATTCCCATATAATGTGTCAATTTAGAATCCTATTAAGTATCAAATATTTATTAAATTTTATATTTCAATGCACTGTGCTGTGAATTGAATTCAATTATCAACGCTAAATGTATTCAGAAGGCCGTGAAAGTGCATTGATTAGCATCTAACTACTTTGTTGTACCATATTAAATTTAATTATTCGCATATTATGTGCAATTTGTGATTGTCAAACGAAAGTTTGTCACCCTTTCAAATCCACAACCGCAAAAATATGTGATTGGAAATTTAGCTTCATTAAAAAAAGTCAAAAGCCAACAATCGATAAAGCTATTAACAAATACTATTTGTTGTGGTTGCTGGCCTATAAGCTGGTTTTGAATTGTGATTTTTCTTTTTATCAGCAAATAAATAAATTTTTACACCTGAAAAAATTGTTTTTTTAACAAATCAAATAAAGCGGCCTTAGTTTCTAGTTTTAGCAACAGTTAAGTTTTTCTTGACTTTTTGATCAAATTAACTTTAAATGCAAATGTGAATGTACGTTAACAACTGTTCAAACCAACTGGTATGCAGATGTTTGCCCAATTGTTCATTTGTACTCGGACACTTTATTAAGTCAAGTAATAATTTCTTTATATTGCTGTCCTTGGACGGTCATGCCAGCTTCCTAACAACCCCAACCCATTATTTTTCAATGTGCGCAGCAGTTGGTAACATTTTAATTACACATTCAGTTGGCGAAAGACGTTGAATTTATGACGAGAACCTCGAAAAAAGCACATTTTGTAAGTATGCTGCATTTAACCTTTTCTTATTAATAATTGTGAAAATTATTTGTGTTGTTGTTTAAAATAAGAAAATCTGAAAGTTTTCTTAACAAAATTGTAAAAGTTAATATTTGATGTAGTTTGCAGGGGTTGAAGTTAGTTGCCAGCTATGATGTTCTTGTGGCCAAGTCATGTTTTATGGCACCCAAAATGCACATAAAATCTTGGACAATTCCCGCTACGCACATAAGAACTAGTTATGCATAAAGCATCTAGCACTTCCCACATAACACATTTTAAGTTGAATGGCAATTAACCTTTCGCGTAGCTTAAAATTAAAATCATGAGTCTCAAATAACCCTCGTAACCCGGAGAGTCCACATAAATTTTAAAGCACATAAGCGATTCAGTTGGCAAGGCAGATTGGAAGTAGGACTTGACATGTATTTATAGCTGGCCGTAGACCTCAGTTGGGCATATTGCTAATACGCCATGTTGGTTGCTCGGCTGCTTGGCTGCGCGGCTTTGTTTTATATGTACGAACACACTCTCGCTCTCACACATGCATACAGATGGCTTGGAGTGCGACTCGAGAGCTACGAGGACTTGACTCGCAGGCAAAGAAAATGTCTGCCAGTACAATCCTTGGAAATGCAGCCCCTGTCTCCTCTACACCAACTCCTTGACAAACCAATGCTTTTTGGTCTTTTTGCTGGCGAGGCTGCGGCAATTGGCTTTGCAGTTGCTGTTGCAGCTCGTAAATTGAATAAAAGTTCAAATGTTGGCAATTAATATAACGAAAATGTTAATGCCATGTGTCTATGTGTATGTATAAGAACGCAGACTTTTGCAATTCAGCGTCAATTGGTTCCTGAAGATGCTTAAACCAACTGTGGCTTTGAGCAGGCTATGAAAATGAGGGCGTATGTATCTGAGTTTGGTCAATTTAAGTCAGGGACGTGGCAATTGCCTAGGGAGAGCTTCAAAGAAATTGATCATTAACAACTTAAGCGCAGAGAGTTACTACTACAAAGATATAAAGTTTAATCATTCACTTTTTTTTTAACTGTTTCATGTTCATCACTTCTTTGACTGCACTAGAATATCGGAATGTACAGTATTAAGTTCGCAGATTTTTAGCTTTTTCAAGTACCTTTGACAAATATCAAGCAGCTCTTTGAATATAGAGAGATACAGACAAATATGTATATAGAGTAACAGAGCCAAAAAGAGAAACATTCATTTGGAATTTCACACATTCACACACAAACACAACATGCACAATTGCCAACACAAACACACACAAACACATATAGTACAAATGCAATCGCAGCTTGGCAATTCATTCGCTCGAATTGTATGTGTAGTTGTGCGTGTGCATCTGCTGGCTTTTGCAGCTTCCTTTTAGCCTTTTGCCGAGATTGTGGCACACGCTAATTGCTTGAATCGTTTGAACCCAACACACATAAAGTCCTTCTCCTACTCTCCCATACCGCCCAACCTTTCAACATATCAACATTTTAGCACGTTGCCACCCTTGCGTATACGTGGTATGGGAATGTTTGTAGGTGGCGGCTTTGGGGCCGATTGCATTAAAGACGTGCTCCATTTTACAAAATCGCTATACTGGGAGCTCTAAAACAATGCCTCGTTATTTTGCCAAAGTTATTGCACATTTGCTGCAGTTAACACTTATTGTGATTTTGTTGTTGTTTCTGCTGTTGTGTTTTAATTGTTATCTAAATGTGCTGTTTTGCACTTCTTCCAGCTTTGTTTTCAGCTATACTTATTCCACAAGCTGCTTTCGCTCTGTATTTTAGAGCTTTGCCTTATGCTTTTAACTTGTTGTTTGTTGTTGTTAATAATTATATTTTCATATTTAGCTAAGCCAAAACAAGCAATGTTTTAAGTAAACGCTTTAAGTCTAATATATATTTCCAGGGTTTGATTCGACATCTGTGCGCCAAGAAACATTAACACAAAATGCTTGGCAAATTATCTTATTAATAGCTTAAATGCTTCCTAGGTCTTTAGCAAAGTATAACAGCTTTAAAATTTCCAAAAATACATGCAATGATTGTCGACTATTAAATAAATGGCCTAAATTTGGCAATTTGAAGCCAACGGTTTGTAAGTCTTCCCGACGTTGGATAAATCACTTAACTGTTACGCTCATGAAAACGTAATTTGCAAAATCTTTTTCTCTTCCTGACACACATTTAAATTCACATGTGTAAGTGTGTATGTGAGCTATATGAAACACGTTTTTAATTTCCAGTCGTCAACAAATATGCGAGTGGCTGTTTCTGTTGTTGTTGGTTCAATATCAAAGCGCACAAGGCAAAAGCAAATCTAATTTCTAACACACAAAACAAAAAAAGATTACGCAAAAAATGAATGGAAGAGCCACAAAAGAAAAAAAATGAAAAATAAACCATAAACAAGAAGCAGAGCATCAGGCAGTTGTAGCCCAAAAAAGTATGCAAAGCATGTGTATGGCATAAATCAAAGCTAGACAATTTTTGGCAAGGGAAAACACAAGCTGCAAAACATGAGAGCTTAAAGAAATATGAGAATAATCAATGCAAAAAACACGCGACTTCAAGTAACCCAGTACTATTTTCTTAAGTCCGGAAAATCGGAATTTAAACATTTTCGATTTTAGTTTATAATTCTGTGTATCGCCAAACGGTTTGGTTTCGATTGATGCCAAACATCCACAGCTACTCTACCCTCTTTAACCAATTGTAATTGCTGGGTATTGAAAGAAAACAGAGGCCGAAAAGTCGCGACGAGACGGGAAGGAAATCAAAAGTAAGTGACAACCAGACAGGCAGACGCACATAAAACACATGTGCACCGCAAACAAACAGTATGACTGAAGTTTGGAACAGAGCGTTGGCAGAGGGTTGGAGAGGGAGTATTGTTCTGCTGGGGCTGTGTGTCAGTGACAAGTTGCCCTTTGAATATTTACAGGTTTCCATGCGTCTCCTGACGAGCCTAAGTACTTTAATTGTTTGTGCCGAAATGCTGACAGTTATTAAAAGCAGAGGGGGAGAAAGACAAATGGAGTAATAGGATTGTCTTGTGCATAGGATCAAAGCCAGTTGGTTGAATAGCTTTAAGCCATTTCAAAGGAATGTCTACAATTATTAGCAATAGCTTAATTATATAATGTTGCATTTTAATAACATGTCACTATTTGACATTTAATTTAAAAAATTAGTCATGAAACAATAAATTAGAGCTAAATAATATTACAAGATTGTTAACTTTACAGTTCTTAAAGTCAGTAAGCGAGCTTTCTAGTATTGAATTTTTTGTAAATTATTTTTAAAAATATCTATTTATATACAAATATTTCACTGGTTTTTTATTTATATTGAAGCTTTTTTGCCCACACTGTTTTCTTTTTTTCGCTTTTTCTGACAGCTGAGTTGGTCAAACAAAACATTTTGGTTGTGGAAACCAGTCACCAGAACAATTATGACTACTTTGTGGCTGGCTTTACAAGATGCAGACAATGCCAGGAGCTGTCAGCCACATGTTAAATCTGCTTGTCACGGGACGAATTCAACATTTTCTTGTTGTGGTGTTTAATTAATTAATGTATGCTGCTCAATTGGTGGCCAAATCAAGCTGGCCTTAAGCGAATGTCTTAAAGCGAGTATTGCATAAACCAAAATCATTCTATACCATTCCCATTCTGGGAGAGTTTCTTTTTGTGCACGAAAACAGAAACATTTAATATGTTTGTATGTATGTTTCTAGCTAAAATGGCAAGCATATGCATTTTAATTCAATAAATTTGATTGAACAATGCACATGGAGCAACAATAATAATGGCAAACAGTCAACAATTGCATATTCCATTGATTACATGCTGAATACAATACCATTAAAAGCTGGCCATGTCTGTTGCTGCCACAAGCTTAATAAATGGCGATCAAGCAGAAATACATCAAATAAACTAAATTTGACCAAGCAAGCGAATGCTTGTGGTCTTGTACTTAACCAAATTAAATAATTTGAAGTTTAATCATAAACAACAAAGAGTTTTGTGTAACCACATGGGCTTAAGAATACCACAAAGTGAACCAAAGCAGATTGACCAAGATTAACATGAAGACAGGAGACAGGATAAAGTTTAATATTTATTAATGGGCAGAACAGAAATGAAGTGAAGGATGAAACCAAATTGAATGCATCAGCGAACCAGTTAATATTAAATTTCCACTTCGATGAACACATCAAAAACAAGAACAACAACAACAACAACAAGACTAACAACCAAAATATAAGTGAACAAAATGCTTAAGAAAAAACTATGCACAGATTTTGACTTGAGGTCTTTGTTTTTTTGTTTTCTGTTATATTTTTCTCTCTCTCTCTCTTTCGTTGCACAAACATCAAAAGCTTCATAAACGCTCAGTGCTGCCCCCAAAAAACTTATGACTCCCAGGGGAGACACTTGAGTGACTACAACAATAGCAACAATAACAACAACGACAGCAACTATAGAAATGGCAGCAACTTAGCTGGTTACCCAGCAGTAGGTCCGTAAAGCACCAGATCGAAAGAAAACAAGAAAATCTTCTAAAAAAAACGAAACGAAACTATTTCTTTGCGCAGCGTTGTGGAAAATTAAAAACGCCCAACGAGCTGCCTATATATATGTACACAGTATCAACTTTAAATAGAGAGAATATGAACCACCTAGAAGTGAGGCTGAGAGTGTCTTAGTTCAAGTGGGATAGCAGCGCATGCTGATTATTAATAACTGAGCAACTGCAGCAAAAGAGTTATTAGACAAACACACTTACTACGCAAACACAGACGCAATCTGTATTTGCAGTTTATAAATTACTGCAACTGTTACTGAATATTGCATTTGGCTGTTTGTCGGCGGCACAGATTTACCCTGGGGCCATTGAACTGTCGACAGCGACTAATGAAGAAAATCTAAGCTAACAGCATATACATATGTATGTATGAGTGGTCCTGTGCATATTTTGATTGCTTATTGCTGCCCCTAATCAGCATTCGCATTACGCATTACGCATTACGCATACGCAGCCAATTGATTTATTTGTGGCGCTCAGTTTGTTTAGCCGTGCATTTGGCTTTTATGTTTTGTATCTATGAGAGTAGCGTAGTAGTTGTGCAGTTTATAACATTTTTGCATTTGCATAAATTACAGTCCAGTGTCAATAAAGTTACAGTTTTGATTGACAACGCGACGTATGCGCAATATTTTGATATGCATTTGTGTGGCTTAGGCATTTGGGTAAAGTGCACATAAATCGTAAAATATGTCAATGCAACATTTCAAAATAATTTATTGAATGATGGTTTTAGTTTAATCATAGAATGTTTAGACTCTTGCATTAGAATATCTGGATTTCGTTGCTAATTAGCTGCATCAAAGTCAACTTTGCCTTGAACTATTGGCAAACAAAGCAACCTGTGAAGATATGATATGCAGTAAAGATACTGTTTCATTTGTTGATGTTGTCATGGGAACAGAATCTAATCGACAACAAAACAAACAATAACACACTACATAAAGGCAATGAAGCAGTCAATGCAACTGCGTGCTGCTTTCAGCCTTGTGCGCATTGATTAAAGCCAAATGCAAGGCAAAATGCCGCTAGAACTGCATTTGTATTTATAAGCCTGGCAGCGAAATGAGTGAAAGTAGCTTACAACTCAGATCATCAACAAGAGAGGAAAGGGCTGGAGCTAATGGCAAGGGTAGATAGAATGGATAAGCCATTGTGAACATAATTTCCTTTTTTTTTACTGTTAAACTGG
This sequence comes from Scaptomyza montana, assembly GCA_018904305.1. Classification (NCBI taxonomy): domain Eukaryota; kingdom Metazoa; phylum Arthropoda; class Insecta; order Diptera; family Drosophilidae; genus Scaptomyza; species Scaptomyza montana. The sequence goes on from JAEIGR010000001.1 coordinate 1,816,510, forward strand.
CTTCAGCATTTGCGAATGCGGCCGCGCGATGAACAGCGCGAAACCAAAACGCATTCAGGCAAACAATTGCAATTGTAATTGAGCTGAGAGTCGACATGGACCTGTGTATAAGTAACTGTTTCAATGCTTCTGTAAATCTGTGTGTGTGTGTGTGTGTGCGTGTGTTGAGTCTGTTTGCATTGTTATTTCAACGTCGGTCGCTTAGTGGTAATAAAAAGAATGTGCATTTCCATAGGGAAATTATGAAAGCGGATTTCTTTTGTTTAGAATCGTTTCCAGATTGCATGCAGCTGAACGTATCTGCGTGTGTGCTTGTGCGTTTTTGGCGTGTATTTGAGTGTGCACAGCTTTATAGCCATTTCTGCTTATTGCTAATGCGACTGTTGCTGCAGCAAAAGCATTCGTATCTGTGATTAAGGTTGAGCCAAAAACATTCATTCTCCACTCTCTTTCGAGGTCGTTAAGTCGAATGTTCATTGCAATATAAAATATTTATTAATTTTTGTATTGCTTCAACCACAAACATAAGTTAAATGTGTTAAAATACAAACTGAAATTCATTTTAAAGTATATAAATCATTCTATTGGACTTAAGTACACAAGCTTCGTAAGCTGCATGCTAAGCATAAAGTGTACAAAATAACTAAAATAATACTCAGCTGCACTAAGAGATGAACCAAATAGAAATGAGTATGAATAAAAGCTTTTATATTTTGCTCTCAAAACATTAAATAAGAAAATTCATTATTACTTGCAGCATTTTTGAGCAAACCAGTAAAGTAGCAATGGCTTGATTGAGTTTGTTATGCAAAATCTTTTAGGGAGCCTGAATAATATCATTTCATTTAACTTGCTATGCAGTGATCCCTTTAAGAAATTATAGTCAAACATTTTTGTGGTGGTTTTTATGACATCGTTTCCCCAATAATGAACGATGCCAAGTTGCTTGCCAATTGACAACCCTCAATGCCATGCATGCACTGTGCTCTCGTCATCAAATGTGCGTATGCTCGCATGTATATGAATTTACTTTTTACCACTTTCACCCCTACATTCCCTCTACCCCTTTACCGTCAACGTTACCCGCACTGCATACTGGCTGCGAGCTGAGTGCAGAGTGCCGCATGGAAATCAAATTTTTTATGATTGAGCAGCCAAGCAACATGAAAGTGGCATAGTTGGGGACACACAGCTGTGTATGGGGCGCTGCCATACAATAGCGTGGTATGTGCTCAACGAATGCCAATTGGTTGCTTTTTCGCTATTTTGTATCATTCAAGCAATATGGCCCGGGACGCTCTTTGACTTGATGCCAATTTACAGTGCAACTTGCTGATTTCATTTCCTTCTTAAGCGCCAGCGCGAAAATATAATTTGCATGCTGCAGATGCAGATATACATATACATATGCATTTACAGATACATATTCACATGGCAAGCTGACAGCATTCCTTTGAAAAACCATTCATTTGCTGAGGGATGGTGCTATGGTGCTATGAAATGTGCAATAGTTTGTCCCAGAAGGGAAATCGAACTCTTATCAAGTGTATCAATGTTTCTTGTGCTATGACTTAAGGGACAAAGCACTTTGTTGCTTCGTTGCCTGATTGGACACAACTATTATGAAAAGACGCAAAGAAGGGAACAAAATACACTAGAGAGTAAGAAATAAAATTTAATTTGATGCACATTTGAGATATATCATTTTTATTTTATATATTATTGTATTATCGATTTATAATAAAGAGCAATAGAAAGCTTATCCCATTAATGTAAATGCCTTCAAAAAGTACTTTTAAATTCTATATGTGAAATAAACTTCTTTGTCAGTTTCTTGAAGTGATTTGACAAAGCAAATGCCTCAATTCGATGAACGCTTTAGATATTGCGCACATATTTGAGTTGATAAGCAAGTGCATATTTCTTAATATTTATATAGTGCTTACAAGAGCAATGAAGCTAAGAATACACTTTAACGCTGCACAAAAACAATGAAATTAAGATAAATATTTTCACACGCGACATTTTCAGTGCTAATGAAATTTTGCTTTCAACTAAATTAGTGTCCGTCTTAGCGACAGGCAACAATAATGCTCAGCAACAACGGCAATATCAACAACAATGGCTTAAAGTAAAATTAAATAATGCAAGCACTTTTAGGTTAATTAAACTTGAATAGCAACAAACTGGCAGCCAAACGTTGCAACAGCAGCAGACTCTAAAGCCAAAATAGTGTAAAGATCTGAGAAGCGGACTTGGATACTGTTGTAAGCAATGGCCAGCTTCAAGGATACAAGGATACACAAGTGCAAGGGTTGACTGTGTTTCTATTGTTGTTGTTGCTATGGTTGTACTCATGTAATTGTTATTACAATGGTTGTCCTTTTGCATTGTGCCTGCTGCCAGTTGCTGTCTGGCTGTCTCGCTGTCTCGGCATGCACTTTTCCACATAATTGTGTGCCTGTGAATGCCCAGTCCACACTTTGTTCCTATGCATTTCCACCAGCAGGACATGCCAAAAAGTTGTTGGCAATAGCTATGCTGCGTTCCAAAAAACAATTTAGCTTTGACAAAAGACATATGCAGATCTATGTTGGGCCATCAAACGAACAAAGACAGTTTAACTAGAATTAAATAACTTTGTTAAATTGTGAAAAATGTGTGGTTAAATTTTATGATCAATGCTTCTTGAAACACAAACAATGCATGAGGTTTATTTTGTTATGTGTATGGAAAAAAGTCACTTATTTTGGTCATTGTTCGAAAATTACGAATAAGTAATGTAGAAATTGTATGAACTGCAATTGGATGCAATTACTGATATACTTTCAGCCGCTTTCGTTGTTACGGAAATGTAACAATCAAAACTCTCTGACCATAAAATTTAAGTTAAGTAAGTTATTGAAAAAGCTGTGCATCTAACATTAAAGCGTTCAAAAAAATCTTCACAAAAAGCTGAGTGAATTTAAGAAGAAAGTGTTTCCTGGAGCAGAAACATTTCCTGTTGTTCTGTTGAACAAAAGTAAACAAAAGTATTGCCAAGTTGCCATGGACAAATACAAGCAACGTACCTCTCTGGCCAACAGCCTGAGTCTGTGGGTGTGTGTGTGTGTGTGTGAGTATGTATGTGATTGGTAAGTGCTATCTGAGTGCTAGAACAAGTTCGTTTTACTGCTGCCTGCCGGTTTGCCTAGCTTATTATAATTGCCTTCGTTTTGCCTTGTCTTTTGGTAGTTGTTAGCTTTTGTTGTGGGTGTTGCATTTGCAAAATTTTCGACAGAATGTGATTGTGTGTGCAACAAATGTAAGCAACGACATTGATGCTGTTTGCTCAATGTTTCCTTTCATTCTTTTTACTTTTTTCTGTTTCTATGGGTAAGACACTTGCAGTCATGTTTCTCCATCCAGTTTACTATATAAACAAACAACAAATATTATAAGCAAAAAAGAAAAACTCATTTTTGGTCAATGCACAAATACATACTAGATATTTTGAAGGTCAATGTAAACTGCGGAATGTCTGCAAACAGACAGTTATTATATATACGAAGAAAATATGTATGTTTGGCATTGTCTTAAGCTTGTTGCATATCGTTGTTGTTATTATGGCATACAATTGCTAATTGCTTTAAATGCTTTTCAGTCGGAAGTGGCTTTGCTAAAGCCGCTGACAAACAAACAAATACAAAAAAGTAGAGATTTGTGGATTCAAATAAAGCTATGCCCATAATGCACAGTGGCTCCTAACATATGCAAACAGAATGTACTGCACATTGGTTGGCATTATCTAGGCTTTGGTTTTTATTTCATTGTGTTTATTTATTTAGAGCTATTAGCTTGGCTTAGCCTTTGTTGCTACTGCTGCCATGCAAGTAGCTCTAGCCAAAGCTCTGCATATTTGCATTGGCTTTTGCAATGCTGCCACATTGCGTATACGCAATATAAAACAAAAACAATTTTCTTATTTACAATTTTATTTTTTAAGTATCTGCATGATCCTGTTGACTTGCAACGGTTTGGTTCGATGTTTAATTGAAATCAAAAACTTTATGATTGCTCTGCAAGCAAAATCTTTATGCTATGCTGCTATTAAATAATGCATGTAGTATGTTAAAGCTGCAGCTATTGTTTGGCTATTTTGTCTGTCCTCATGCTCTTGCTCGCCTTTGTCTGTTTGTTATTGCCGCCTGGCTCTTTTGTGTTGTGGCATGCTGCATAAATAAGATACAGGCACAAGCAATTATTTGCTTTGTACATGAGTTTGTCAATATTTTTCAATAAGTGTTCAAAATTGCGATAGCAGCAGAATGTCAATTTCAATAGTCAAATATTTTGATATTTAATTAAAATAGATACTTGTAGAAGAGACGCAAATTCATTAAATTGATGGCTGTGCAATAAAAGCGATTATTTTCTAAAATGAGAGCTGGTAATTTTGAGATTTTCTCTTGTAATATCAAATTAAACTTAATGAGATATAAATATTTTGTAAATTAAGAAGTATTTTATATTGATTATGCAGAGACTCTCCTTCAATATGAAAGAAAAGCATCAACACATGCTGCTCAGCGGCATTTATTTTCTATATAAAATTTGATTGTATTTTAAGACATGTTTCAAGACAACTCAAGTAAAACGGAACCTGTATATCTGATGCCACATACGCACTCGTAAAAGATTGCTGCACTTTAAAAGTGCGGCTTAGAGGAAAGTTGAAGCTGTTTTGGTTACTTATGCGCTGACATTTTTATGGCTATTTTATGGGTAACGAGCGAGCGAGTGTGGCAAAGACAAAGCTAAGCTGTATTTTCTTATACTTTCCAAATCGATAAAAATGCAAATTAAACAGCGCAAATGTGTGGAAAGGGCAGATGGTTAAAAAATAATAATAAAATTAAACTTGCATATGAGACGTGACGAGAGCTGGCTCGTTAAACGTAAAGCCAAGCAAAGAGATTCAAATGCTAGAAAATGGCTTTTGTTTTGAGTATGTTTCGACACACAGAGGCATCTATAAATATAAAGTATGCAGAAATGTCAAACGGAAACAACTTTTCTAGTCACTTGCATGATGAAGCACATGTCCTTTTCGGAGGACAAAACGGGCATGAAAAGAGGGAGCAGTCGAGCGACAAATGAAAATTGCAAAAATGATCGGAAATGACCAATTTGAAATAAAAATGTAGCCAAATGTGGGCGTATGTGCGTTGGTGTGGGTTTGGCTGCAGCAAAAGTTAAATGCAGGTTAAGGCGAGCAGAAACAGAGTGAGGAAAATATGTATATATGTTATGTGTGTGTGCGGAAGTTGGGCGCTTGACATGCACAGACACGCACATCAGCACAGGGCTAGAAAGCGAATGCAGTCGAAGGATGCGCCTGGCACTCGGTTCGTTGGTCCTTAGGAAGCAAACGAGGACAACGACTATGATTTCCCGGCATGAGTTTGTCACATGTAAAAGTCATGTGCACGAATCGGACTAAGAAATATGGTTAGATCATAATCGCATCAAGTCTGTTCCAAAAGTTATTGCCAACTAGCGCTGCTGACAGATAAATTAGAAATTTGTCATTCGAGCGCAGGCCACATATCAAATTTGCTTCAGCAGATACTTTTATTAAAACCATTTGCTGTTTTCTATAACTTGTGGGTGAATAGAAAGTGCATTGACCTCAAAAATAGTATATGGCACGCACTCAAACCGACAGACAGCTCATAACTCAAAGTTGTCATCTTAAGGCCGTATCTAAAAACAATAAAACGCACACACATAGAAAACTTTCCTTTGTATTTTATACTCTGACTTTTTTTATTTTAATAAATCAAGAGAAGTTTTTCTTTTCTATATTGCTTAAGCAGCAGCAATTTTGTGAGCAACCCTTTTCAAAACGGACCCTTTAACAATTTTCCTTGTCAACTGCTGGCAAAGTAATTCATCAGGCATACTATTATGAGAAGCACATTTGGAAAAAATATGTGAATGCATAAAGAAAATTCGAGACACAAGAAAATGTTTTGTGCGCCTTGCCTAACAACCAATGAGACTTGTGGCATAAAACTTAAACAGCTTTATAATAAACATAAAACCTATTCTATGATATAAATTTTGAATATTTGTTTTACTTTGATTACTACACTAAACACTAAAATCTCAAAATAAAACTGTGTCTTTGGATTCTCTCACTACCTTCTGAATAGCAGTTCTTCATTTTCTTTGCATCTTGCTTTGAATTTGGTGTGGAACAAACGCTACCATTTTTGAGTGTGCTTTTAAGTACTTTCCTTTTCCCGTAAGCAAATATTTTGAGCGAAATGAGAAGTGATATTTTGGGTTTCCGCTTTGGCCCGTTCAGCAGTTTCAGGTCAGTTCTTTGCTGACGATGTTTAGGCAATAACAATTCGTTTGTTGTTGTTGTTTGAAAAATGTGTCAACAACAGCGCAGCGCAATTAATAATGCGCCTGTAAATATGGCTTAACTATGCTGCCGGTTTCAGCAATCAAATAAAAATCTTGCGAATGACAAGCGAGTTAAATGCCTTAGGAGTCAAATGCCAATTTAAAATTTTCACACTCATACAAACAACCACAAATTAAAATGCGCTGGACTGCACAAATTGCTCATACGCTCCATGTTCAAGTGGAACAGCAACAGTTCGCACAGCTGCAAATGTCCGTTTTTTTTCGTTTTAGTTTTATTAAGTTTTTAATTAATGTATGAGCAGTTAAAACTTGTAAAAGTGCTGTCATGATAAACTAAAACAATATTTCTCCCTTGGGAACCCAAAGCGTCCCACACACATGTCCACACAGTAGCTACATGCACGAGACGTGACAAGGGGAAGTTGGCTGGAAAGCTGTTTAAACAAATGAAGTTATGTGCCACTGGTATGGGTATGTGTGTGTATTATACATGTATGTATGTTAGGGTGCTTAAGTGATTGGTTGTGCCATTAAAATTTTTTCGCTTCATTATTCACTAAAGTAGAATGTGTAAAATGTAAAGTTTTGAATTTTTGTAACAAGGATAATTGTTTATTCCCCAAGAAAACAAACAAATTTAACGTTTTAGTTTTCTTTTCAAAAATGTTGCTTAAAATATATAAAATACATTTTTGATGTTGTAAAGCAAATAAAAAAAATCTGTTTAATTTACCATCTTGGCTTAATTGAATTTGAATTTTATAATCGAATGAACAGTTTACTTCAATTTTGTTGTTTCATTAAGAAAAATACTTGTGGAAATAATCTTGTGTTTTCTTGTGATAAATTCCATCTGTCAAAGAAGTAGCTCAGCCATATTCCTATTTAAGTAAAAGGCACCCGAAAAAGCCTTTGTGCTTTGCATTTTGAAATTGCAAGTGTGGTACACTTCACGTTTATCTTATCGGGGAAATTGAATTTGTGGTTGGCACCCAATGAGTGTGCTAAGTCGTTTGGCAAACAGACTACATGCAGCAAGAAGGCACACAGACACATACGCATATAAATTCAAATACATTTCGACACACACACGCACACATTGTTCAGTAGCCTGGCGATACCGGATTGCAATGTGCTGAAAGGAACATGAGGCAGGTTGATGCTGTGGTTGTGTGTGTTTTTAAGTGTGTGCGTGTTGCTCTAATCCTTTATACATTTTGTGCCCCAGACACAGACTGACCCCATTCACAAAATTTAGAATGCCATCTATCAGCACACACACACACACACACACAAGGACTAACCGGACGCAGAGGACTTGCAGGCGACATGGTCAAAACTTTGCACAATTAAAGTTTAAGTGTTGCACAAACTTGTGCCATGTGCTTGAGAGAGGCAACAAAGCTGATGATGAAACTGGTGATGATGATGATATCGCTGATGACAGGGACAATGCGTTTTGTTATTATAGACTTTTGGCAAAAAGGAGGTAAGTATGTAAGTGTATTTGCTTTAGCCCTAAAAAAAAGAATAACCTTTTTTGGGAAAGTTCAGGCGCAATAGCAAAGTGTAATTAAAAAGTTTGCCAGCACTAGCAAAAATAATGAAATCGATTATAAACAGGCGCTTGGAATAAGTTTAAGATTGTGGCTACCAAACGACACTCAACGGATTTACTTACAAAAAAGATCTAAATATTTCCATATTGTTTTCGATTAAGTTTTGTCTGCAAGCTGGTTTGCCAATTGTATTGCTTCTTGGCCATTGTTTTCATGTCATTTTGCTTCTTATGTCAAATGCAGCTAGCAGTTCACTGTGCATTCATTGGAAAAGTTTCTTCAAAACGAGCTAGCGAACGAATTTGGGAAAGCAAACCCCGATAAAAACTGTCAATAAAAGCATTTTTGTGCATTAATTTCTTTTGCATTTTTCATCGTCTATGCTGGCATTGCAAAAACGAAAGGGAGATATGCTTTAATTGAGACTAGCCGACAAAAAGATGCTCCTTAAATGCATCCAACAAAATATTCAATTAAAAAAACAAAACGTTTCCAAACAATTTTATACATATTGTAGTTTTTGAAGTACCTTCACCTAAATCTGTTACGAAATCAGAGTTTAATTCATTGAATATTTAAGAAGGTTTCAAGTCAGCTCAAGTGCTATACAACGGCAATCGTGAAGTAATTTGCCAAATGATCTAATTAATGCAAACTGTGGATACTAATGGATACCAAATGCAAAAAAAGAAAAGAAAGAAATTAACTGATATAAAACAAAAAACCAGGAAAAGTATTTAAGTAGCAAAACTTTTTGCACTCTTTTCTTTACTTTTTGCACTGTGCACCGAATAAATAAATATTATTCAAGGATTAAGTGGCTTATTTATAAAAAGTAAGTTTAATATAAACAATATATGCCCACCGCACACATGTCATTATTAATTAAGTACAACGAATGCGATTAATGCGAGTAAGGTATAACAATTCCGACTGGCATTGATATCGGGTTAATCATACATTTAAATTAACATAAACTGTTATTAATAAAAAAGATTAAATGCATAAAAATGCGCTGTTAAGTAAAAATTGTAGATGACAATGATACAAGCCCATTAACAAAATTAATAAGCTGTCCGAGTGATGTGACGTTTAAATTATAAATTACATCAAAAAGTCGGGGAAATGTATTATTTATTTTTTGCAGCGCAAAAAGTGAGTACTTCAATTTATTTAATTATATAAAACGATTCGATGACGTCGAACCTATGATGGTACATAAATAAAAAAATTGATCGCTTAATTTTTAAAAACATTTTTTTAAAAATATATCTTATTAGGAGGGATAGTAGCCTTAAAGTCAAAAATCAAGTTATTAAAAATTCATCAATTCTGGTATAAGCCATCATCAGCAAGTATTATTATTTTCAATAGAGTTCGCACTCATTGTTAATCGGACATACTTAATGCTTTACTCTTCAGCTCAGCGAACACGGCAGCAATATACGGAGTGTGAGTTTTGTTGATTCATTATTTATGACGTAAAAATTATTAACTAGCGCACCGAAGTCATAAATAAATCCTCGAAAACATGGTATGCAAATGCGCTTGCCCATAAATAATATTTAATACGCTTTTCTTAACAAACAAGTGGAATATATTTATTAATAATTAAATGAAATATGCGAAATGGACCGCAAAGTGGCTTAAAGTTAACAAAGAGATGAGCAAATGATGTTTGCAAATTTAATGTTTGCAATGAAACAACTTTTTTAAGCACCCTTAAATAAGCTATAATATAATTAGCACTTCGAATAAAAATCAATATTAATTCATTTCTTCTTACATTACCTGTTTATTCTCGAAAACTATTATTTATTATGTATGGCAGTCAATTTAGAGATTTGTTTTCTACTCTGCGAGACCAAATGCAAAAATATACCAAAATTTTATCCATTGCTTTGCTTTTCGTTCTTGATTATTGTTTTTTTGCACTTCAATTGAAGTGACATGTTGACACAGGCTTTTGCTTTTCAATATCAATTTAAAAACAATTTTAATATTTGTGACGCATTTCTGCCAACAGCATTCTCAGTTTGTTTGCATGTGTGTGGCTGCCCACCTCAATTTTGCCTCGCCCACTCAGTTGAGTTCCGAGTCCGAGTGTGGAATTGAATGTGAGTGTGGGTGTCTGTACAAGGCGTGTAGGCTTTTTGTTGCGGTTGCCATGCTGAAAAGCCGGCAAATGAATAGTGCGGTTACAGTTGAGCAGCAAATGGGCTGGTCATGAGATTCAGATACTATATGCATGCATTTCCAAAAAATTTTGTTTGTATATGCAAATGTTATTTTACGGATATAGATTTAAAGAGATTAAGGTAAAGATTTAAGAGATGATAGAAAAGAAACAAAACTTTAACTGAGATTTATTTACAAATATATAGAAATAAATCCGATATATAAGCAATTATTTGCAAAAACGGGATCATTTACAAAAGGTCAGCTTTAACCACATTTCGGTAAGGCACAGGCACGTAAGTCGCTTAAGTGGCTCTTGCGGCAAGGTGTCCGTTTACCTTTTTGCTGGTTAAACTAATCCAAAGCAAACACCTGAACCATAAACTTTAAATCCGTAGCAACAGAAAAACAAAGTTTTGCGTGCCTTAAACCAAGCAACAATCCAACCAGAAATAAAATCATTCGAGTGTAACGAAAATTTGTGTGTGTGCAGAATGACAGAAATACAAACTTTTCGATTTGGCGCAGGCAAATAAGAAAAATAAATTACAATCGAATGTCATGTATTGTATTCATAACTATAACTGTTGTTTACTCTCAATAATTATGATGACAATGCAATTTGAAAAATCTATCTAACACATTATAAAAGTAACTGCAGCGCATTAAGCTGAGCTGTAGGTCTACTCTAGCAATTATTCGTATTATCATTAATTTATTAGAGCCAAAGCTGTTGGCTGACATGCTGAACACAAAACACAGACAGACACGTTGCTTAGAGTGGAACAGAAGTATTACAATGCCATTTGATGCCTGAGCAAAGTCCTGGCCACAACAAATATCCTTGCTGTGTCGCACATTTAGATTGTTATTGTTTTAACATTTTGCCGACCCGCTTCGCGCTGTCTTCGCTTTTATCTTATCATTATTAACGTTCGTTTTATTATCCTGCTGTGTGTGTTGGGTAGTGTCCTGCTGCCACTGTGGCAGCCACTCGTTGTTGCCATCATGTTTGTTGTGTATTTTAAGAGCGCTTTTTATTATGTCATTATTGTCATTTACTTAGCTCCTTGTCCCCTGGCACCCCCACTTGCCGTAGCATTTTTACCCTGATCGCTTCGCTAGCTTGCATTATTTTGATTATTTGTGACTTCTTTTGTAAATGGGTGCTTTCAGCACATTATGCTATGGTTCCGACTGCGATTCGTTGATATTTTGATGGCACTTTTCATTTACAGTTTCATTTCGTTCTAAAGGCCCCTTTAATGACCAACCAACATCATGTACTTGCTTGTTTTTCGCATTTACGTATTTTAGTATTTGACTGTGATTTCAATAGCTCGCAGATTATTTTAATGACCATCAAAAATGTTCATGATTTTGGCTTAGCCAAATGATATTTGTTATTGATGTTACAGTACTTATTTTATGTACTTGCTTATCAGTATATTAATTAAACATGAGATAAATGTAGGCAATTCAACTTATTTACTGCCAAATGTATGAAGGAAAATAATTAATTGCTTATGAACAGAGCATTTCAAATAAGTTAACAGCTACTAAATAAATAGTAACGAGCAACGAATTGACTGTTGAGCAATCAGTTTTTGGTAGTTTAAATTGAGTACACAATGCTATCCTGAGAACTTCTTTGATTAACATATCGCTGTGAGTACTTGTCTGGCTGTGGAACGGCACTTCAATTGTAAATTATTGTAAAGTAAAACTTGAAGTGGACCGTTGATGCGTTGAATGCGAATTAAAATAATGAGGCGAGCTCAGTAAACAAAAATGCGAATGCATAAATTGATTACAGAATCAATTGCTGAGCTCATGACTTTTAATTAAAAAGCGCACACAATAAAAAAATAATCGACTTGCTGCAGCTCTTGGCAATTTGACTTAAAAAACACATACACACAAAAATATCGACGCACTGCAAGCTCATATTGTTTGCGCTTGGTGCTTGGGATGGAATGGCAAGAGCAAACAGGACGCGTAGTTGGCAACAGGAAAAGTTAAAATGCGACTCTGGAAAATTATAAATCAATTTAACATTGGGCACACAATTCTGGCTGGCCACACAAAAGTGCGAGCCGCATAAGTAAATGTTGCGGACAAGCTTCCATTACGAGTACGCGCGCAACAACGAATAACTGTATAAATTGCCAACTCAAACGGAAGCGCAATGACACCGGACGCCATTGACCGGGCCTGGAGTCCTGGAGGCCGGGCATGGGTACTTGCTGGTTCAGGCCAGGCCTCTGCCCTACAGCTGGAACGCATGCGCGCCATTGTGAGCTGCTTCATCATCCGGCTTGTTCCCGTCGCCGCGGATGTACGCACTTTAATCTGTAAGCCACAAACGTTGGTATCAACTACAGATACAGCAACCAGCTACAGCTTCGGCTGCAGCTCAAACAGCTATAGATTCAGTTGTAGCGGTAGCAGCTACAATGTTTTCTTTTTTTTTGCGATACGGATTCGGTTTGCAAGGGCGACTGCCGACTGTGGCTGCATTTTAAGTCAAGCAGTTAAACAACTGTTTGTAATTGCAGCCACCAGGGCAACAGTCCCTGATATTGTGGTTGGGGTCGTGGCTTTCGGTTTTGGAAAATGATGGTTGGGCGATGGTGTTGGGGTGCTGGAGGGATCTGGGTTGAATGCTTACTGGCCAAAGTGCTTGTTACCGGATGTTGTGCAATAAAAATGCAAAGTATGCAAAAGTTTCTCCCCAATGCCATAGCTGAATGGCCGAAGTGCTGGCACCCGGCTTTGGGATAATGTTCGAATGAAGTACAGTTACAAAAATGAATGCGCTCAATGATAAGCACAAAAAATGGCTTAAAGTGACAGTAAATATAATAAGAATCAAATAAGTACTACACTTAATTAAAAATACTTATTAACACTGCGTAGTTATAGCAAGTGCTCTCTCGTATTTCATATTTGTTAATCCAATAAGTCAACTCTTTTATGCGGAAAGGGTTGCGAGTTTTCTATTAGATATATGACTAGCAAAAGTTACACTCGCTGCTTAAGAACTTAATGATACATATGTGAAAATCACAAATTAAGTTACTTATTTAAATGTGATTATGCACATTATTTACGAGATGTGCGAGCAAAGTGGGAGGCATGTGGGTATTGCGATAAATGCAGCGACACTAAAACGTGTGCTGCATTTTTAAACGCAGGCAGATATTACGTATACGCAGCGGATGACATTGAGCGACGCTGAGCGCTTATCGTATGCACGTCGCAGCAGCTGTAACTGGAATGACGCCATGTTTGGCATAATGAGCGCCACTCGTAGCCAACAATGTGGCATGAAGCATGAAGCTGCGTGGAGCATTAGCGTGCCATGCCATGTAGTATGGCCGGATGAAGCAACAGCAGCAGATGGAGATGTGGCTGGAAATCCTAAGTATGAAACGTCAAATAGCAAACAACGTCTTGCACCTGGAATGCATTAAAATAAACATCATTATCGCCAAGACCTGGAACAAGGTATACACGCACACCTTCTCACACACACACACACACACATACAGTCATATATGTATATAGAATCGGCAAACAATGCAACTCTGCAAATTCGCTGTCTGGCATGCAAGAGCAGCGCATATTTGGCAAGCAAAAGGATTTTGCGGTTGAATTGTGTAAACATAGCAGGAAAATGCTTGGATGGATTTTAAGTTTTCACACACACTAACATACAAATTTTAAACGCTTATCAGCAGCGAGTTAAATATATTTTTAATAGTCTTAACATTAGCCAGCTTTTAGTTTTATGGCTTGAAATGTTATAAAAACTTTATTGGATAATGGGCTGCTTTGAATTGCTATGTGCTCTAAATATATATTTTAAATTTGCCAGCAGTTTAAGTTTGTTATGGCTTTTAAAATATATTTAGTTTTTCTTTTTTTGTATTTTTGTTTTTCATTTCCATATTTTATTTTTCTGGCTGACAAAGTTGTGTCGCTAATGTGCCGCAGGCAAGAAATAAGTTTATTTACAAATATTTGCCCATTTTTATTTTCACACATTATGCGGCGTTACTTACACTCTTTCACATAACTACACACACACACACTAACACTCACACATACACAAAGAGAAAACGCAGCGTGGCCATTTATCATTTTCGCCCTATTGAAGTTTCAGTCTCGCGTCGACGGCGACATAAAGCAGCGACAGCAGCGGGAGGCAGCAGTGGCTGGCTGGCACGAGGCAGCAAGGAGGCGTGGCAGCCAAAAGCAGAAGGCGCGCTGGCCAGCGTGCGGGGCAAAGACACAAAACAGCAGGGTTGCCAAAAATATCGCTAGAACGTCGCACAAAAAGAATCGACGTGCAAGTAGTTCAAAAACTTTGGACTAAAACCAAAATGAAGGCGACTTGAATGTACGAAGAAAACAACACCAAAAAAAGCAACCAAAAGTAACAAAAAGAAATGGACGATGAGAGGCGTGGCACGTTAGTGCAAACATTGGCTGCCATTTGTGAGCGTATGACATTATTTATGGTTTGTTTTTCCAGCAAAGAGAAAAAAGTATGCAAGAAAATATGTTGCGACTCTTTCATAATTTTCCTTCACTTTTTCATATGCTTTATTTTCATTTTTATACTCGTTACCGAAGTTAAAGAGTATATTGGGATTGTGCAATGTCCGTCATGGTGTCTGTCCCTCTGTATGAACCCAACTGTTTTCCACACCCTTCAAGCTAGAGACTTGAATCTTGCCAAGCATCTTAAGTTCTTAATCTATGGCCGGGAAATATAAAGTGTCAATACTGGGGTTCTAAGATAACTAGGGGGCTGGCAAATCGATAAATTCGATAACTCAAGATCGATATATCAGCTAAAACTACCAACTTTAGTGAGAAGATAGCTACTGCATCAAAAATTTTGAAGCCACGCTGCGCAGTTAGAAATCAGAAACTTTTATATTTTCTACAGTTTTTGAGCTAGAGTCACCAAATTTGGTGCCAAGATAGGGATGACGACCCTAGAAAAACTACATCATAACTTTGGATGCCACGCCCACCTATACCAACCTAGCCCACCCGCCCCCACATTTAACAAACTTTCAGCTATCTGCATCAAACAATCTTTGAAGCAGCTTTCACTCCTGCCGCATCCCTGCTCCTTTGCAATCAGGCCTCTTTTTACCGGTTTTAATACTGGTATCAAGAATACCGCAGTCGGTTGCGCCCGACTGCTTGTGCGAATGAAACAAAACTTTACACAGACACACTCTCAATAGAGTGCAAATAGGGTGCGAATGATTTGCGACTTTAAGCATAATATTTAAGTCAATAATTAATAAATGTTTAAGCAATGTGCTCGCTTCTAAAAATTGCGCATTTATTAAAAATGCTCATTAAATATTTTCATATTCAGTGGTAGAAGCAACGCCTCAACTTAATGACCATAAATCGAAATTAACGACATTGGAAAAACGCGCCACCCACCATTCAATCCCCGACAAAAAGGGCCACGACCAATGGCCTTCAGCTCTCGTTTACAAGCAGCCCATAAATGGTTGCACCTGCTGCCAACGCCTTCAGTCTGCCAGCATGGCCCAGCAAAATGGCGTGTGACGTTAATGACACCTGCGAGACAATTTCAATAACCAATATGTGCCATTTTGGGGTCTGCGAATCGCTGTAGCCAACTACCTGCGGTGGCATTCAGTAATCGATTATGGCTTCACTTTTATTTATCAGCACATACGGTTTACTTCCACTCGTATACGTAACGTACTACAAATAAGTATGCTACGTACGCAAGCAAAAGAAAGTTGAACGTGCATGATGCAACATTTGATTCCTTCAGCTACTTAATGCTATGATTGAAGACTTATTTTATTTAAATAAATTAAAAACAAAATTGCTTAAGATATAATATTTATTCATTTAAGCTCTTAAATACGTTAAATTAGAATTTTAAGCACCAAAAAATGAATTCAAGAAAATTATATGATTTTTGCATTTTATTCTGGTGATAAACACTTTTTTTTGCTTCTTGTTGGCTGCTTGGCTGTTTAAAGTGCCTCTTCACACACTCTTGACTTTAAAAGTGGGCTTTAATATTTACAAAAAGAAGCCTGACGTCCAAAATCTCGCGCTACGTCCACAATATAACAATGAGGTGTCAAAACAAAGAAAATTGTATGCTTTCTTTTTTCTTGCTGAGACGGCTGGATTCCTGGCCCCTATTTACAGTTACTCGACGGCACTCATGCAGCTGTTTACTTTGTTAATGGTCTTTTTCAGCTTAGCTTGTCAGCCGCATGCGCCCCAGAGCCTTCTTCACCCTAGCTATCTACTATAGAAACTTGCTCATTTTGTTGACCTCCAAAGCGTGGCATTGAAAACGGAGAGGCTTTTTGATTTGACTCAGCCCAGCCAGTAAAAATTCTTTATTCTTTCCTTTAAAAGAAATATTAAATATAAGTATATATAAAAAATTTGTTCTTTGTCTGTGCGGATGCGATGCGTAAAGTAATTTATACAAAGCTCCCATTGATTTCATTTGCTTTTATTACAACGCTATCCTTAATGGGCAAGCGGTACAAACGAACTGAAATTGGACCGTTGCCCCGGGTAGTTGCTTTGTTGATTTTGCTAAATACTTTTGTGTTTTTCTTTAGTAAGAAACATTTCAGTAGCAATGTGAAGAAGCCTAATATTTAAGATGCTTTGCAGTTTCTGTCAACTTCTCACTCTTTAAAAAGTGAGTTCATTAAAAAACATTGTTAAAGTACTTTTTGAGCAGTTGCAGTAGGCAAAAGACTTTTGCTTTTTTCATGTCTGTGAAAAAGCTTATCGAAAACTTCACCTCAAACTGAAATTGAAAATATTTAAGTTAGTATTTTCGTTTCGATAATTAATTAAATAAAAATATAAAGGCTTCAACTATAATTTTAGCTTTTGTCATTGATTTTGGGCCCGCCCCGGCAACAACTTTGTCGATCCTTAAGAAGTACGTCAGTGGCTAGAAATCCTTCGCCGCAGTTAAGGTGCCACTGCCGGGCATGGCTGTGACAGGGGTATAGCATATTTCAGCAGTTGCACTGATTCCACGCCTTGGAAATTTATTACGTTTTCGAGTATTTTTCCGGTTTTGTTGTCCGGAAATTGCTGAAACGTGTGGCCAGTGCGACGAATCCTTGAAATGTGCTTAAATAAATTATTAATAATTTCTATGAGGCTTTCAGGTCACAAAACGAACGCCTCAGAGCCCAAAAGTGAACCAACTTTGCGAACTTTACACGAGTCGCCTGTTGAATAAATGAATTATTTATTTTAATGCCCAACAATTTGACTGTGCTGCCCCAACTCAATTGCTAACTTGGTGTTGTTGTTGTTGCCTTTTTCTATCTACAAGTCTTTCGTTTAACTGAGTTCTCTCAGGTCATTTCCGTTATCGAGTGACAAACTATTTTGTCATTTGTCAAATATGTTTGTCGCCGAGCAATCAACGCAGATGGCTGACTGAATGCAATGTACTTCATTTAAATTTTGAAAGTTATTTATGTATTAAATATTCAAAATATAAAAGCAATAAATGAATCTTAAATTCAAAAAATATTAATGGCAAGCGACTGTAAAAGCAGTTTGTCAATTGCAACTGAAATCCATCAAGTGAAAGACGCTTCTGATGAAAGAAAATATAATTGAATGGATTTGTGGCTTTCACTTTTCATTTAAAATGAAAGTAAAAAATAGGAGATGGGAAATGAAAGGAAAAAGAACCAACCTCATGCTGCTGCTGCCTGACATATGAGGCAAGGTTTTGCTTTTCAATTTCCATAATTTCAGAGTCACAGTGCAACTGTCAGTCATTTGTCGTCAGCATTTGATAAATGAATTGAATAAAATCGTATGAAATGAAATTTAATGATATTATATCGATATTTGCACATTGCAATTGACCTTTTACTCCCACATTTATGTAGCTTATTTTTTGTTTGTCTTCATGTTCGTAATGACATGCAATTATTTTCAGATTAAAACACATTTTCCGTTATTGTTACTGAAGCAAAACATTAACGCCCGGCCACATCCGGGAAAACATCTATGAGGGCTGTCAGTTAATGGCCAACAACAAAAAATACAGACGTTCCGTTGATTAAACAATCAATACTTCAATCCCATGCTATATACCTATCAATATTTTCACTACCTCTGCTGTTGCTGCCATCTCACAATTTTCATCATATTTTGTTTTTTAAACGCAAACATTTATACCGTATTTCGTAATCGTTTCATGATTAATTGTAAGTCAAAATCAGTTGTAAGGAAAAACAATATTTTTCTTTATTTAAATCTTTCATCTAACTTTTTCTTCAAATTCCAGGGATATCTCCCCGTCGAACCATTTTTTTTGCTTCCTACAGACTTCTGGGTTATTCCGACTGCTTTTGTTTCATTGTAATTAAAGTGATATGTGGGTGGCCGTACTGTAAGAGCTCTCAGGCTCATCAGCATTACCATTATCATAACTATCTTCATTATCATCACAAAGAGCAGCAGGAGCATGAGCAGCAGGAGCTGCCGCTTTAACTGCAGCATTCTTGTTGGCATCCAACATGCGCATATTAAAAATAATTTTTGCATACGCCAGCAAAATGAAAAATGGGCGTGGCGAAAAAAAAGGCAAAAAGTAAAATCCCAAAATTAAAAAAGTTGCGTAAAATTGGATTTTAAAGCGCCGAAAATTCGCCAGCTAAGCGGCTTAAGAATATCTCTCTTTAATATGTATTTATATTTCCGCATATCAATTCGAAGCAATCGTCGATGGAAATACTTATTGGCACATTCATTCAGAAAAGACAGTCTTTAATGCAGTGAAAATCGTATTGGCTTTCAACGGCCAGCAAATTAACATAAAAGCTGTCTGAGATATTTTATTTAAGTTGCCATTAAAAATGGCTGCTGTTTGAAAGTTTAGTTTCCTAAAAATATTAGAAAAATTGAGTAATATTCACAATTTCTAAAATAAAAACAAATCAAACACGTTGAGGTTAAACTCTAAAGCTTTAAAGTTACAACGCTTTCTCTGAATAGAACAATTTATTTCCTAAGCTATTATAGAACGTGGATTATAAGGTTTTTCTGAGAATTTTTAATTCTTAAATTCAAGTTTATTGTTTTGCTTATTGTTATATTGTATAAATTGTCGTTTAGTTGCTTTTCATTTTATTTAGAATGCTTGAGTTACTTGTTATAATGTGACCATGTCTAGACACTTTTAATATACATTTATAAATACTTTGGCCTTGGGCACATGTGTACTGCTGCTGCGAGTAGGGAAGACCACGACGGCCTGCGTGTTAAAGTTGAAAACACTCATACGCCGCATTGCCAACATAAATCTTGCTCACAAAAACATTTAGCTAACTATGCGTGTGCGTTAGTATGTGAGTGCATATATGTGTGTGTGTGTGTGTGTGTGTGTGTGTTTCTGCACATTAAAAGTTTGCCTTAGAGCTTATGGCACCATTTGTTAAAAGCGATTTTTAATGCAGCTTTAAACTTCATCCAACACACACACATTCACATACACACGCACACACACACACATACACGCGCATGTATATCTAAACATGGACGAAGGCAGCTTGGAACCAATGCCATCGCTGACACATCTAATGGATTTGCATGCATTAGAAGTAAAAGTTTTTTTTTTATATATAATGAGCTCACATTATTTTTATACTCTTGGATTGGGTAATCGAAAATAGATAATGCGTATGTAACTTACCTACTAAAACTTTATAGTGTTTTAGAATTCCTAAATATCAATAATAAGAAAAAAAAATAGAAAATAAACTAAAGTTACGCTTTGTCAGACTTGGTTTGAGATAAGGTCAATTTGATTGTAATTAAAAAATTAATATTTCGTAATAATAAAATAATTTTCTTATATTTATAGCTTTCATAGAAGAGAATTTGTAATTTGAAGGCTAAGCGACTCTTCATTTGCTCCGCATGTGTTGCCTTTTAACGGTATTAAGCATATGTAAACTGATATCCAGCTTGTTGACTGTTGCTGTGATTGAAGTGGAGAGAGCGAAAGAGGTTGCTGCAACACTGGCTGGCTCTATAATTAGCTGAAGCGCATTTGAACAGAATTAAACGATTATTGTCACAGCTTGACATTGGTGGGATTAAGCTGAAATGGAGAGCGGATTAAAGAGCTTCAAGGGAAATTATACGCGTTCAATCAATTCAACTGGTTTAAAACAAAATAAAAATGCTTAGCTTGTATTTCCCCACACCCAACTTGCTGCTTGGGCATATTTATGGAAAAACTAGACAGCATGAAATGCCTCTATCTGAAATTAAATCAAATGTTTTCCGCTTTTTATGGAATATGTGTGTTCGTGTAAATAAAGCTATTTTTGTGATTGCAATTGTACTATTTTAATATATCAATTTCATGGCAAGTTTGCTTTATACAAAACAAAAATCATAAACTATAAATAACAAATAACAACAGCAAAAATCATTTAAAAAGTTGTCGAGCTATGACATCTGTTTGTTGCAACATTTGAAAATGAATAAATTAAATAAAAAATGACAGGATATTCGCTTATTAAACAAATAAATGAATGCAAACAATTGGCTGACAAAACTCAGTGTGTCAAATTTCGGACATTTCAAATAAAATTGCTGAAACGAAAGTTGTTAATAAATATCATATGCAATTAGATCGATTGCTTAACAATACTTCAATTCAAATCATGAAACTGATAACTTTTTTTATCATTTGAACATGAATTCCATTGCATGTATTGAAATAACTTGCTTATCACGCATTAATTCAATGCATATTATGGTAGATTAAATTTATGTTAATGTCATTAATAAACGAAAAACTGTTTGCTTCCAATTTGAGTTTGCCTGAGGTCGGCGCGTAATGATTTAAAATCAGCTGTTGCATTGGCTGCAGCAACGCATTAATGTCAATCAGTTGTGTAATTAACGCGGTTAACTGAACAGCAGCAGAAACAACAACAATTTCAGCCCCAACAACAATGATTCCGAGTGACAAACATTGGCCATAAATATGGCTAATCTGTCTGGCAATGATTTGATTAGAGCCACAGCATTTGCCATTTGGCTTTGAGCCCTGCATAGGCGATGCAAATGCGACATATTTGTGGCAGCTCGAATGTCAGCAACATCATTAACAACAATCACAATGATAACAATAACAACAACAGCAACAACACTAAGGGCAATAATTAGCACTTCGCTAAGAGGGTGTGACGAGAAACTACAACAATTTAGTAGCTGCTTTATATTATATGTTAGATGTATCTGTATGTACTGGCATGTTTAAGACAGCAGCCAGAGAGGTTTTCAATGCCGACCACAGTCGCCAAAATATTTGCCGCTGGCAATTAATCAAACGTCGCGATGTGATAAATTCCGCTTTCCGCAAATGCTCCAACCACAAAGGCAGGTAGCGTTGCTTTGTGTCCTACAAATTAATTTCTAGACACATTTGTGAAGTAATTTGATATATTTTAAACTATTTAAATGTTTCCATTTATCAAAATTAAAGCTCAGGAAATACGCTATCAAATTTATTAAATATCAAATTGCAAACAAATAAGTTTCGAATCTCTCACGTTTTCGTGGAATATAAACGCAGGTTTGCAAACAATGCAACCTTTCGTGCAAATAACTCACATTAACATCCGACAGTGGTTTTTCATAAAGTTTATAATGCGTAAAACCTATGTGTTAGCATATAATATGATTGGCTTCATTCTGAAGTTAAACGTGCAGTAACTAGTTTTTTTTTGTTCATATCCCTTGTTGCATAAATTCCTCTTTAACCAATAAATTTAATTACATGCATGACAAAAAATAAATAAATAAAATGAAATATCATATAGTATATATTTTTCATTTTTCGCGGAATTCTTTGTGTTGATTTAATTTAATTTTATTGCTGCTGTCTGGGTTTATCTAATTTAATTAATTTTCTACTTTTTAATATAACGTGGAAAGGGCGTCAGTGTGGGCAACGGACCTCGTGGCGGACGCGGCGTCGTCGACTGGAAGTATGTTGCATATTGACGAATGAGGTCAGTGGAGAAGCGCGCCGAGGCAGAGCTTTCGCTAACAAAGACATTATTGGTTCGTGCTTGCAATTGCTGCGGTTGTGCAACATGTGGCACTGTGCGAGCTGTGCTTGTTCTTGGACGCTGCGTAGTGCTAGTGGTTTTAATAGTGGAGGTGGAGGTGGAGGTGGGGGTGGTAGTGGTGCTGCTACTGCTAACTGTCACATCATTGCTGACTGGCCCCTCAAATGGTGGCAGCAAATCCAAAGCTAGTTCCGGCTTAGAGATAGGCTTCTCAGCAATGATATTGCTTTCCTTGCTTCTGGCCTGCTGTTCGAAGTTGTTTTTTTTGGCTGGATTTGTCGCAAGCGTTGGTTTTGCTGCCGCCTCCGTTGTGGAGCTGGACTCTTCTAACGGTGGAGGCAATAAATCATTGAACGGCAGCAATACGTCCTCAGGCGATGCTTGATTTATGTGCGCCACATCGGCGGCAGCGAGGCGAATCATTGCAGCGGCTGCGATTAATAACTGTAAAATAGTTGGGATATGCCTTTTAGTCTTTGTGCATACGGAAAATGAATGATGACTTGACTTTGTGATTGTGTGCGTGTTTTGTGCTGCTTTGTTTTAGTCTATTATTGCTTTGGCTCATATAATATAATTAACTTTGACTTAATCAATTATTATGCAGTCGTCTCTGCTTTTGGTATGAATTTTATGGCAGCTCATTTGGTTATAGTCTAGATTTAAGTTTTAGCTTGAAGAGTGTGGGCAGCAAACATTTCAAGCTGACCTCCAGAGCAAAAACATTGTGAAGGGGAAAAGCTATAACCTTGCGTTATATGATAATTTTCGTATTCAACGCTATAAGCAACATTCCCGTCTTAGAACATTTAGAGTTAACACAGTATATTGGCTATCAAATAAAGGTTTACTCGCATTCTTATTGCCTTTTATAGAATTGTGAACGTGAAAGTGTAAATGGAGTGTCAAACATTTGATAGAGCTTCTGTTTTATTCCAAACTAAGATTTCTGCTAATGCATTTTTTCGTCATTATGAAATATTTCTTTTTGCTTTATGATCATAAGCTTAATTAATATGGCATTAGTTATAAATTGGCATCATATATCAATTTAATCGCTGAATATAATAAGCATTAAACTAATGCTTACAATAATTTATAGATTTGTTTTCACTTTGGGTTTTGCAGAAAAAATCAAGTTGAATGCCCCGCTTTGGTTTCCTGCATAGTATGGATATGTATGCCTTAAATAGTTTTAAGCAAACATTTGTATTCTATTCATATACATACATTTGTTTTTTTAAGTATTTGGCACGTTATGCAAATGTTTAAGTGCAGTTAAGTGATTTAGCTACAGTCGAGAATAACTTGTTATACCTAATTGGTGCAAATTAAGCGATTAAAGTGGGTGTTGAATTGACGTCACTAAATTTATATCATATTAGGACATTGTTAAGCTCAATAAGTATATTTTTATTTGCCTCACTCCCTGCTTGTTGCCATGCGTATTACTTTCTAAATTAGTTAGAACAAAAAATCTTCAGATGCACTTTTCTTAAACAAACTGTCTTAGATGGTATAACAGTATTATCACTTTTTAAAACGTTAATTTTTATGTTGTTCTTATTTTTGTGTGACTTGAGAGTTATTTATCTTCTCATTTTAATATCGCTGAACACAATCATAACTCAAAATTTAGTGAAAAGATTTTGGTTTTTAATCATTTGAGGTTAGGCATTCCACTGTCTTTTTTGCATATTGTAGCTACACTTAAGTGCGTATTCCACATTGAATGCATTTTATGCTCGAACACTTACGATATGAAGCGTCATAATTTGTTAACTATTTGTGAAGTTGTCGCGCTAAAACATTAAAGTCGACTAAAAGATGCGCTGCGCTTGCACCATGTTTTTATACAATGTGGTCGCCGGCTAAAAACAAAAAACAAAAACTAAAATACGTGAAGCACATTTAAAAAGTGAGAATTTACGCACATGCGAAGCAGATGAGCATAAAGTTTAATAACCGGATTAAGCCAAGTTTAGTAACGGGTTTGAGCTGTTGCTGCTGTTGTTGTTTCTGATGATGGAACTGCTGACCAATTAGGGGACAGAGGCAACTTTTGTTTTAATTTTTCACGACGATACGTCGTCCGATGGATTTGAACTCTTGGGGTTCATGGTCAATAGTCTGATAGTTGTATATTCTCTATCTTCAGATAGTGAAACTGATAAGTTGATAGGAGCATATATTTTATCGGATGTAATTTGTAAATGTAGTAGTTAATAAATGTGGATGGCTTTGGGTGAAACCTGACAACTTCCTGCTAGTATGTGCAAAAAGTGCAGCGCTTATCAGATTTTCATCGACTCAAATCGATTTTCTTCAGGTTAAGTACTCTTTCTAGCTAGTATATAGAAAATATGTATTTAAATCTCTTCAGGGCAGAGTGAATGCCCCCATTTGCATTTAAATTGGACGCATAAACTAAATTAGTACCACTTAAATGTTCTCTGTTTGTTATTTGCAATCTGTTTGTCCATTTTCAGTGCTTTGTCTTTGGCTTATTGCTGAAGCATAATTTGCACTGATACATCTGCAAACTATGCAAATTATTTGGCGCTGATTTTTAGCACCGCAACGGTGTTTGAAGGCCCGTAAATAAAATAAGCAAATAACATTGCCAGCGCCACGGAGTGTTATTGGTTTTAAACAACTTTCCCCTTGGAATTAATTGTAAGCTGTTAAGATCAGACTTGTGGCATTTGAGATAAGAAACCGTAGCTATGTGTAAAGATTTTGTCGGCCATTTAAAGTCTTGTCATTTTTAATGGACACAAACTTATTCGTTTATTGACGTATGTATAGATTGTTGGTGTTAGGGGTTTGGGGGGCAGGCGAGACGAGAAATTTGCTCCTAATGCAAAAATTTGGAGATATAATTTTTATAACTCAAGCTTTCTTCAAATAAAATGACTTTCTGTCATAATTCCTTACATCGAGCTTAATCAAAAGATTTGAATTCCATTGTTGGGTAAAAAGTGAACTCAAAAAATTGGTTTTGCAAGGCAATCATATTGACTTTAATCAAATGTAAAGCCATCTGTATTTTTAGTTTCAAGGATAAGATTTATCGTAATTACTTGAAATTTAAGCTTTTTAAATTCAATGATAACTTGTTTGGCATTGTCACTATCAATTTCCATAAATATCTTAAATTTCATTACAAGCTCCCGTGCCTTAATTTCATCAGGGCCAACTTATTTATGCTGCAAATATCGTGGCAGGCACTGTTTCAATCATTGTTGTTGCTTTTATTTGTTGCCAGCCACTGTTATTGTTTTCGTTTGTGCTTTCTCCCATTTCTGTCATTTATTTATTTATATGCATTTATTTATATTTTTGTGGGTGTGTGGGTGCAGGTATGTGTGCGGTGTGGGTACAAGAGTGTGCGTTTGTGCGTTTGTAACGTCATCCCTCACGAGGCTCAATTTGTAACGTGGAAAACTGGTTGAGTACTATAGGCCTGGTTCGTTCATTGGAACTCGCATACGTGTTCCTCATATCATCTTAATGGCTGCCTGTCTGTCTTACTTTCCTCAGTTGCTTCTATACCCTTTACACACGCCATGGAAATGATGAGCCAACCTAAAACCGCTTGAATTAAAAAATATTAAAAAAAAAAATTCCATTTGGAAAAAATAAAATCTTTGCTTGGAAACTAGCTTCAAAAGATTGCAAAACGAACTTTTAGCAGGTCATCTTCAAGTTGAGCACTTGGAAATAAATCATTTAATTTGCATTGTATATATTCTTAAGGGGTCGCATATAAATCGAAAAATTGCAATCGAACGGCAACTGTGGGCCAAAGATGCGTGTCAACGAGTGACGAGAGGTTCAATTCTCCAAAGGAGAACAACGAAAGCCTCAGTGCATGCTAAAATTTTCATACCATCATGACACGAAGTACTTTCAAGAAAACACTATAGCTTGCTATCCTCCTTGGTTCCAGCTATTTGACAGCCAACTACAATGTTTATATAACGTTACAGTTTCTGTCACTTAACTTGTGTATCATTTTGCGAAACTGATTAAGTGCTTGGCACTCCTTTGTGCGCTGGGGTTCAAGGCAACTGCTGGAC
Source organism: Scaptomyza montana (assembly GCA_018904305.1). Lineage (NCBI taxonomy): Eukaryota > Metazoa > Arthropoda > Insecta > Diptera > Drosophilidae > Scaptomyza > Scaptomyza montana. The sequence continues at coordinate 1,842,919 of JAEIGR010000001.1, forward strand.
AGTGGTTCAGTTGGTTCCTTTTCCTGTTGAGGGCAACGTCTTCAAGCTTTGTGCAACATTTTACTTTGCAACCGGAGTTGCTTGTTGTTTTTGGCGGCTAGTTGTTGGCAGGTAAACAAGTTGAGCCAGGCACTTCCTACTGCCATGTGTTTTGACCAGGCGAGGTCGTTTTGCCTGCCAATCTGTTTGCATAGAGACTTACAACTGTTGAAAAGCGGCAACTAAAGTGCAAAGTGCGGAGTCCAAGGGAAAAGCATAAGGAGGTTGGTCGTCCAGTTGTCGGTGCTTTTGTTTTGGCTGAGCCGTTTACAACTTCCTGGTCACGCTTTTGGCCTTGCTTTTGGCTTGGCTTGCCTTTTGGCTGCCTTTTGGGCAGTCATTGCATTTTTGTTTGTGCCCGTTGCTTATAGTCGTTTACGGCTTGCCTGTTTGTTGTTCTCGGCCACAAGTTTGTTTTCGTTTTCGGCTGTTGCCAACTCGAGTGCCCCATCCATCAGTTAAGCCAAGGCCCAAGCCCAAGCCCCAACGCCAAATTCAACTCTAGCTCTTAGTTGCCAGTTTCCTTGTAATTAGCACAAAAAAGCATAACCCAAAATGTTGGCAACTTAAAGTTTTTGCTTTCTCTGAGGGCAACTCGCGACGGCAACCCGCTGGGCAACTAAGACTGCGACTCAGAATGTTGCATGATTTGCAGGCCCGAGCTCGAGCCACTCGCTGGGCGCACACTCGAAAGTCATAAAGTGCAAAAATTGTTACACTCAGGCAGAAATGAATTATGAAAGTTGTTTTCAGTTTTTGTTGCACTCGCCTCTAAAAGAGACAGAGAAATGCACAAGACGGACTAGAGGCGATGAGGGGAGCGGGCAAACAACAACTGTATAAGACATATTTGCTTTTTCTTTTATTTAAACAAATATCTTTTATTCTTTTTTTGTTTTGACTTTTCTGCTCAGTGAAAGTTTTTAGGATTTTGGAGTTGCAAGCTCGGAACTTATACTTGCAACTTGGTTGCATATAATTTAATTCAATTTGACTACAAAATATTGCCGACTTAATGAACAAACTTAATAGAGTTTTAAATGCTAGAACTTTGTCAAAACATAAATAAAGTAAGGTGAAATTTCATTTACACCACACACACACACACACATCAGAGCAAAGTTAGGTGTTCTTTGGAGAGGGTTACACAAGAAAACTATTACAAATGTAATTTAATCATAACTTTCTCGTAAAAATTGTATAACGTGAAGATTGAGTGCAAATAAATTTTAGAAAATATATATAATTAAAATTTAATTGAATACATTATTATAAATGAACTAAACATTTTTAACACGTTTTGTATTTAACTCAGAATATAACAAAATATTCAAAGTTTTACTAAAAACTTTGCAGTTTGAACTCAAAGCCAATCTCTCAAATTTGTGTGTCCTTGTCTATATAAGTGTTAATAAAATGTACAACATTTTGCCTTGATTCTGTTATTTAATGTCACGTCCTGCTGGCAGTAAGTCGTCGTGACAAGGACTACGGTGCAGGTAAATGGTTTGCGCTTGTCACGTTGGCAAATTGCAAACGAATAAATTGAATTAAGTTTGTGTAAAAACGTAAACACAATCTTTGCAGCAACTGTGTCCACCGTAATAACCAGAAAAATAAGAAAAAATATAAAACGAATAACAGAATAACAGTGTGGTACGGGTGGAAAATTAAAATGTCTGCCCTATTTAATTTGCGTTCATTTGTCAGCTATTGATTGGCCTTATGGGCTGGCTAATTGGTCTGGGAGGTTAATTAAAACTCAACATCAAATGCAAATTATTTCGAAGCGCACCCAAAACATTACGCACTGCGCCTAAAAGTCGACACATGAAAACTTTTCAGTATACTGGTACACACCGAAAAACAAACACACGTGGAAACTTGAGAACTTTTTGTTGGCTGTTGCTGGTGCTCGGCATTTAACGGAGCATTTCACAGGGGTAGTGTGGGTTATTGCCAGGACAAAAACTTTAATTAGAAAGTTTTGTCACATGCTGGGTGCCAATGCCATCATGTTACCAAAATTAAGCTGCATATGTAGAAAATGGGGGGATATAGCAAGGGATGAGATAATCTCGGTAACACTCGGTAACATGGCTGCAAACATGATGAAATCTGTGCAGTGAAATTTTTGGGTTACCTCGCACCGGTGCCAAGCCACAGAGACAATCTAAACTTTTCGAATCAATTTTAATTACCATAAATATGGCTGAACTTTAGCCCTGCCTCAAACACACAAACACTCACTCAGTCAGCATACACCATGATTAAGTTCGCTTATTCGTCATTTTACTGCCTGCAGTTGCTTGACTCCTTCTCCTGCCGAATTTGTGTATCTTTCTATGTGCACCTCTGCTCTATAACTTTCTGCTCGCGTGTATTTTGTTTACTTTTGCGTACAATATCTTGCTATTTATTTGTACTTCTCCATGGCAACGAGGGGTTGGTACACAAACTTTGTTGGCCATCAAACTGTTTAACTATTGCAGACAAACTTTGGAGTAATTCTAACAATTTTATACATATCAGCTAACTATGCTTTAATTGTTTTTTAATATTTTATAAAGGTCGAAATTCAATGCTTTAATTAGAAAACATTTTTCGAACACTATTTGCAAGGCAATAATAATACAATTGGTGAATGATTTTTAAAGGTAACAGGATTGAACTAATTTTAATATGAGTTAAATAGATCCAAGCTATGTGATTTGATTTACACAAAAAGGTGAAAGCAAGATCTGTATGACATAAATAATTTTAAAAGTCTCTTTTTTGTCCCCTAAGATACAACTCTTCCATGCACATTTTTTGTCACACAGTAAGGGAACAAAACTTTTCATCGTTTGAAACACGTAGGCACTTGGAATTCGAGTCCCATTGCACAAATGCATTAATAGTTGGCATTTTCATTATTGAAGCACAACAGAGTCGTACTAGCAAGCAAATGACAGTCTAGTATCGGCAGCTGGGCTAAGCTACACTGTTGCAAAATTTCATTATGATGAATGCTTCAGGGGGCCCCAAAAGCAGTGAGGTGCCATCAACCGCTTTCAAACAGAAGGTAACAAATTGTGAATTCTGCAACTATTCTTGGCCTGAGAACCTGGTAAAAGTTCTCTGGCCAAGAACAGTTGCGGAATTCAACAAAGCCGAAAACTGCTATTCGCTATTAATAGGCAAAATGTGTTACAATATTTTTGATGGCACTGCTGAAGTCCTGTTGACTGTTGTTGACTGGTTTATGGCTCTGGCTTACGGTTGGATGATAAGGTGAGTGGTTGCGTGGTTGGTTAGATTAAAGTAAACGTGCCAAATTTTAATTAGCTAAATTTTAATGAGGTTTGCAGATGTTTACTTAGTTGTTGGCCATTGTGCAAACTTTCTGCCAGAAGCGGTTTCTTACAGCCATTCCACTTAATTGAGCTGCCTATCGAAATGTTTCATTCTTAGCATGTATAAAAACAACAAAAGAAATTTCCGATTATTCAATAAGCATACTGTAGACGAGTTGCTTAGCGCTTAGTGGGCTATAATAAACTATTTAGTGCATGAATTAATCATAAATTTTAGGCCATTTGTACGTACGTCACATAAGCTAAGGATACTGATACCGAGATCGAATCAAAGCTCACAAAACCAAACCAAACCGTAAGCTGAATAACACGCATGAATCATCAGAATTATCAATCATTTTCGAGTGCCAGTAACTTGGCAAACAACGGGGAACTGATACTCCGCTAAGTTACACTGCACAGATACAAGATACAAGGCGCTCTCACATTGAGTGCAAGATAAGTGGAAATCAGCAAATATAATCTAAATAAGTGGTTGTTAAACAAAAAATGTTGTTGCTTTTTTTTCAAAAAGCTGAAGATGAGATAGCGAAAGAGGGAAAATTCCTTTGCGTTGACATTCGCCTTATACAAATTGGTTTTGGTAATGCTGTCAACTATAATGGACTCTTGTGTGTAATATCGGAAATGGAAATGGAACCTGAGCAAATGTCATACGCAAATTGAATAAAAATGTTAATGCAAACAATCTCGCAATACAACTTGGGTGTAGTACAATTCAAATTGAGAAACAAAAACGTTTCACGCCTAATGAGGTTAAGCATGAGTATGCTTAAAATTACACAATGAATTCCAAGACAAGCACTCGAAACGTGCGCAAACTTAACAGGCGCAAAACCACTCAAAAGCAGGCTTTAAGTTTAATGCTTAACACAGCATTTTTATGATGAGTTGGTCAAAATGGGCGACAGACAAAACTTGTTGGCTAGCTGGCTGGCGTGGTGGCTGTCCGTGCTGTCAAGTGGCAAAACTTTCATTGCTTTTTCCCGCTTATTTACCACAAATTATGCGGCTATTTTAGTCAACACTTTGTTTTAGGCCACATGGCAATGGATTTCACTATGAACATTTGCGTTGTCATTTCGAAACAATTAGCAACAATGAACAGTTTTCCATATATAGTCTGCGATGTCTGGAGTATAATGAAGCTGCTTGTTTTGCATTGTTTGTTTCTGTCCACACGTCTTATGTGTTCATTAGTTAAGCAAGCTCGTCGATTACATAATTCACATACAGTTTAGAAATATCCTTTAAATTGTCGTTCTTTTAAGTCGTTTACTTAAATGCCAAAGATTTTGTTTTGATACCCATTTGTATACAAATTTCGTATAGGGTTTCTTTCAACTGCTGCTCAGCTGCTGATGTATATTTTTTTTCTTGCTCCTTCTACATGTTGATTAATAAATCAAGACATGCATATAACGATATTTTCATCACAGCACATACATACATATATTCGATACATCCAAAGCCTTTGACTGAATAATTAAAAAGATTAATGTGTTACTTATACTATACAGGGAGAGGAAGTGAAGCCTAATGATTTGCTCGAATGACACGCAGTTAGCAGTGATTTATTACCAGTAAAATGTTTATAGGGTGAATTACTTAATAGGTATTTATGGCTTGCTGAAATATGTAAATAATTTTACTAAGAACTTTTTGTTTTTTACAAGTTTTTAACAATCATTTGACTGAACACAAATGTATTGCTACAGCGTTTGCAATTTATATCATAAATTCGACAATTTATATCAAAGAAATTGATTTTGCAGCTGCCTGCTGAACTGTGCCTGCTGCTAGACGCCCCCTTGGCCATTGTTGGATATCTGCTTCAGACCAAACGAGCATCGATAACAAATATATATGGTATAAGGGAAACGCGATTGGAATGCGGCACACGTAAAACGCTGCAACAATTCAATCAGTTAGCGTCGAAGCGAAATCGTTAGCTACCAAATTGATAATATTTGAATGCAGCACATTGGAAAAATTTCCACTGCAATGGGCACCGACACAATGGGCGTGATCAACTTAAAGCACACAACAAAACATCTTAAACATTCAAAAAAGGAACAAGAAAAAGCCAAAAGGTGCGACCTCAACAGCATCAAGTTGAGAAAAGTCCGCTAAAAGTTTTTTGCTTTACAAAGTTAAAGTTTTTTCTACTTGAATTTGAATGAATGCGCATGAATTTCTCATGTAATCAAGTTGGGATTGGAATCGGGAGCTAGCCGTTGAACTTATACTGTTTCACCCACACACGAACACATGAGCACTTCATTAATGTGCAAAACAGAAAATGTGCAAAGGATGAAGCAATTCTCACACTATATCTCTCTTCATCTCCTTCTATCTGCTTGTGTAGATTGTTGATAAGCGCAGTTGCATTGGCTGTTTCGACAATCCGCTTGGACATTTTGACTCTACAACGCTAGAGCTCTGGGACTTTGCACGTACAAACTGTGATTTTTATAAAAAAAAAAATTTAGAGAAGTGGAGGATTTCGCGCAGGATGAGTGCTACGTTTTTGTGGTTCGTTAGAGGAATGCACTGGCCAGGTGCTAAAAGTTCAATATGCCAAAGCAACCTTCAATGTTGACTTTAAATTTATACAGAAAATGAGCATTCCATGTCCGGGCCAGACAGGAAAGGAAAAACAGAGAGAAACTATAGCAACTCTTGATTGCTGCAATATGCATGTTTGGACATAGATTTAATATAATTCACATTGTGGCAGTGCTAAAAGAACACTTGGTTGTCGTTGCGTATTAATTCATAGTTAGAATGAATATTGCTGTATTTTCTTTTCAATGTTTTTTGAATTTTCAATCTTATTTCTTTTTTAAAAGACACTGAATTCAAAATGTTTTAAAATCAGGCTACAAATGCTCAACTGCATAGATAGATTAAGCAATTTATGAAGCCAGTAAAAAGAATTGCATACAGTTTTATTTATTTCAAGAAATTTATGATTGTTTTTTGGTTGCGTTTTCTTTCATTCGTATTTTCTTGTTATTTTGTTAGCCATTTGAATGCGGAAACCTTTGTCATTACATGTTCCTACAACTAAACATTAGCAGCAAAGAAGAAAAACCCTTAAAAGGCAAATGTTTTATGTATTTATTTTATTTTGTTTTTAGCAAGAGAACTCACTAATTTTCTTTTATGCGGGCACAAAACAGACAGCAACACGAAGCGCTCGACAAAAGCACAAAAAAAAAAAGGATGAGAACCAAAAACACGGCTCTAAAAGCAAAATGGCAAAAAACAAAACGAAATGTTACTATGTGTGTGTTTTGTAGTGGAAAAGAAAAAGATGGCTGCACTGACATGGAATCAGTGAGTGAAGTAAAAGAAGCAAAAGCAGAACTATAACAACAGGCAAAGCCGGCAAAACGGGAAACACAAACAAATGTCACTCAACAATTTTTATGAGTCTGACAAAAGTGAATTATACGAATGGACCCGGGACGCCGACTCTTTTTCTAACGCAATTTATCTACGTTAGGCAAGGGCCGGGTGCGCTCCAAAAAAAAAAAAAAACATAACAACAACAACAGCAACAATATAAACAGAAGCCAAAACACCCTATAACAAGAACCTTTCCACCCTAACCTAACCTTCTTACAATCACAGAACCAACCCGAGACAAATGGAAAAGTGTTGAATTTTTACTGCACTTTGTCGCCGTTGTTCGGCTCTGGTTCTTCTTATTATTGTTATGTTTTGCGTTTGGGTGCATTTAATTCTCGTTTGCTTTATGCCAGTTTTTTGCTTGTTGCCATCTTCTTGTTTCGGCAAATGAATTACAATACTTATAGTACATATTCACAAAGCCATTTCTGAATCCAGGCACTGGACTCATAATTTTTACAAGTTCTGTTTTTTTTCACTTACTTGGCTGAGTGAGGTCAAAAGAGAGTTTAAGAGGTTGAGTGCTAAGTGCGGAATGAGTAGAATGTGGGTTGACGGTTTTTATTTATGCTTTTAATTTCCTTTGTTTTCATTATTGTGTTTTGTGTGCGTATGTTTTTTGTTTTTTGTTTTTGGCTCCGTTGACATGGCCAATATTTGAGAACTTTGTCAATGTCTGCATTTTGGGTTTGCCATTTCGGTTTATTGGGATTTTGAGTGAATTTCATTAGCTAGATTTGTTTTTGTGGGCACACAAATAGCTTCATAACAAGGCCACATCCTCTTTATTGTTTATGGTTTTGTGCCCAACCGAAAGCCATTTTAGACAATTCTGCGTGCACCCTGACCTACTTTGAATATTCGATTGAATGACGAAAAGAAAAGAATATTCAGCTGAGTCTTATATTTTCAATTACATAAATATTAGATTTGCATTGTAAAATCGTGGTTGGAATGTAATCCAAATAGTATTTCGTCATCTCACTAACTTCTTTTACTTCATCAAGAGGAATGTTGCGTTATTGAAAATAATAATACTTTTTATTAACATATTTATTTAGTGCTAGGATATCGATAAGCAATCGAGCATTGGTTTTTCTTATCACAAGATTTGGAGATTTCTTCTATGCATTATACATATAGTATCCTAAGCAATTTGTTTTGCGGTGCTTAAGTTTTAATTCAAAGTTTTTTATGACATATGTTTGCACGTGGTGTTTACTATTAACCATAAAGTTTCCTGTTTTTATTGGCAATCAGGACTTGAGGCGTTTATGTGGCAAGTAACTTTGGATTTCGAAATCTTTTAACAGCAACCATTAAAGTTGTCTCGGCTATTAAGCCCTGCACACACATTCAAAAATACACACTCACACACACACATGCACACCGGCTATTGCTAATCAACTCACGTTTTCACTGCTCGTTTGAAAATGTATTTTGTGACGCCATTTTGAAGTGAAGCGTTAGCGACGCGGCGTCTGATGTGGATCGCTTATCAGACGGCTCATCAAATTCATCGCCATCCTTTTACTTTTTGGCGAACAGCGCTCGACAAACGGTTTTTATGTACTACTATGTGCGACACTATAACGTTTTCGTTTTAATAGTTATGTTTTATCAAGCTTGTTGCTATTGTATTTCAAAGTTATTCTTTTCGTTTTGTATGTCGCTGATTAAAAGTTGAAGTTGATCTCAAGTACAGTCTCAACTTGTTCAGTCAAGTCACGCATTGAATTGCTTTCTTGCTATTTATAAGCATTGTCTATATTATTTCCACTGCCGCCCGCCGCCACATTCGGCAACCTCAACGTTCGTTCCCCACAATCAAAGCAGCATTCTTTTGTCAGGCAGTTGTCTGTCAGCAACATGCGCACTCTTTTGATTTACTTTTGTGCTGAAAGGAATCCACATGAAGCCAGCGGAGGCCGCTGGCAAGTTTATTACTGCTGCACTGAATCTGCGATGGAAGAAACTGAGAGATTGTGTCTGTGTGTGTGTGTGTGTGTGTGTGTGTGTGTGTGGTAGGCAGCATTTGTTTTCACGCACAAAGAAACGCTGCTGGATGTTTTGGGAGCACCACATTCGCATATTTTGTTCAAATTTGTTTCAGCTGCAATACATATGGGACTGAACATTAAGTGAACAACACAAGTTGAAAAAGTATTGTACAGTTTACAAACAAAGTAACAAACTTTACTATTATGCAATATTTTCTACTATCGCTAGATACACCTATCGTATTAGCAAATTAAATCGATTGATAAATAATACAATTTTAAACTTGAACGTTTCTGCAGTCTTGTCAAGTGCATTATATATAATTTTGTCCTGCCTGGTTCATCTAAAATATGGCTCGTTGCTCTGCTCTTTAACAGCATTGTTTTACTGGCTTTACACACCATTTACGTGTAACGCAACGCCCCTTCGACTTCATAATATTGCAAATGTGTGCACCCAAATACAATTGCCAGGCAAAATAAATACAATTTATATACATTTAGCATTAGCTGGCATAGACGCAGGTTGCCATTTCTTTTTTGTGCTTTTGTATGTACCGCCCACGATGAATCTAATTTTCCGCAGATTTTGCCATATGCAGCAGGCGACTGCAGTCTGCAGGCCATCCTTGCCGCATTCAACTGTGGTTAAGTTATCCTTGTCGCTTCACTGGTCGCCAACTAGGGTTGCCATAGCACAAGCCTGGCCAGTCAACAGTTTCGGGCTCCTGGCTCCATTTTCGTATGTAATTTGCATGCACTTCTCAGACCAGAACTTTAAGCTGTCCCCAATGTCCTGCCTGTAGCCTGGCTAGCTAGCTGGCTGGCTGGCTGGCTGTAGAAATGACATCTTTGTCTTCGATGCTGGCAGCTCCATTCTGTAAAATTGTCCAACAGTTTTAAGTGGCCAAACTGCACACACACACACACGCATACATACTCGCACTCATTTATGTCCAGGATAGTTGCACAGCTGAACGAATTTTTTAGCAAAACACTTTTGTTGATTGGCAAAGGATTTAGAAAAGTGAAACGGGTTGAATTGGGTTGGTTGGTGTTACCGTTAGCCTAATGCCCAGATAATTGCAGTTAACAGTTGGCATATGACCATTTATTACATATGCCACATGCTGCATGCCACACTTGCAATTGCTTTATTTTAAACGCTTTTGGGAAGCTCTTTTTCCCTCTCCCTCTCCCTCTATCTCTCTCTGCTCTTCTAGCTTGCTCCAGGATTAGTCACACCATGGCCACAATGTGCATGCCACTGCAACCAAAGAGGCACGTAAATGCGCGTCAAGGCGTCATTCTCTATCTATCCCACTCTCTCTCTCGCTCACTCGTTCACTTGCTGTGGGTCTAACTGTCTCGATGTCTGCCATAAATCTTGCTAACCTGCATTGTCCTGCGGCCGTCGCTGTCGCAGCCTTTGAAATGCCAGTTCAACTTGCCCATAAGTGGCTTAAATGTTGAATTCCAAACACAATGCGAGCAACACAAAAAAAATATCTATATATAGTAAAGAACATGACGCTGGCGCTACCAGGACGAGCCAGCTATTGTGCCAAGTGGCATAGCATGTGCCTGGCCTTGCATAGCATCACATTTTGCCTTTGCTTTTGCCTGTGACTGTATGCCTGTGCCGTGTGCCATGAATGTCCTTATAAATTGTCTGCAATGTTAAATGTTGCATACGACGCACTCCCTCTCACTGTATCTCTGCGTGGGTTGCCCCACGGCATTGCCTGCACTATAGAAATTTATGGCGTTGCCACACACAGCGAACACTGGCAATGGTAACGGACTATTGCAACAGCTCCTGCTACGATTCATGCCACTAATCAGCACACGTTTTAGTTGGCGCTGCCAAGCAGCGGAAGCTCAAATTGTTAAAAGCAATAAAGCTAATAAGTGATGTGGCAAATGTGCGGCCTTGCCACCGCCTCCCTAACTCCCATACTCTCATGCTCTATTTCTATTTTACTCTGTGTCTATGGCCAATTCACTCTTTTTTTGTATCTTTGTCGGCCGTGCTATCAGTGCTTGTGGCCATACGTAGGTCCTTTAACCATTACGCTGCCACTTTCAGATATATGAATCCCATTCGAGATGGGCACGTGAAACACGTGCAAAAAGCACAAACATATTCATACATATAGTCAATTAGAAAATTTTATTTGAATTTAATTTTATAATTTTTTTAAATTCATATTAATGAATTTATGTATTTTAATCTTTTGTTTTATGATAATTTTTAAAATTCAATTAGCTTCAACGTTTACTAACGCTTAAACCAGTCGAGCTAAGACATTTTTGTGGGAATAGGTCTGGCAATGCCGCTCAGCCCTCCCATCACTATAATCGAGTATCCGATAACGATCAAGCATTGAGACGAAGCTCGAGAGTCCTGATCGAGAGTCCGCGGTGAAAGAGCTGCTAACGAGAAAAACTCAAAACGAAGCATAAAGAATTAACACTTATTATTGATCAAATACTACTCTCAAACTCAAAACTACTTCTAATAAATCTAAATATATATCTCAACACAGTGGATTTACTTTATACAATCACATAAATCCTACATTTTGATTGCCTCAATTTAAGTTCTGGTAATTGTGAACATGTTTCTCATTTTACAATGCTTAAACTGTTTATTACCTCTGAGCTTAAAATAAAATTGCTTGTGTGTGTGTGTAAGGCAGACAGACATGTGGTCCATACCTAGCTCCTGTGCTAGTTGCCAAGGGGAAATCAGCAATTAGCGACAGACCAGTTGTTACACCCCTCTCTCACCTCACCCACCATCGTTAGCTATCGAGCGGTGGACAGTCAGGCAGGCAGCGCAAACGCCAGCCATCCCAATGAGTGGGGTTGGACAGGCACGCATTTCCGTCAGCGCCAACTGCTTCCGGTGGCACTTTGCACTTTGACTTGGCTCTGCTCGACTGTTTTGTACGCGGCCATTGTGGGTTATGTTTTTTCTCGCTCTCTCTCTCTCCCCCTGTCTCTATTCCTCTCTCTGATTTAGTATCTCTTCTACATATTTCTCATGCTGACGTTTCGCGCTCTGTCACTCTGCCACGTGCTTGCGCCCGACCTGCGTCATGTAATTTTATGACTAATTAGTCGGCTACTATGCCAAGTTGGCAGCTACATAAAGCTTAAACAGGAGGCTGGTAGAGGGATGGGGCGATGCGAAACTCTGGATACGACATTCGTTTAGTTAAAGTCTATAACGGCTATGGGCGTTAGTTGATCAAATGGGCGTGGTCGTTTATTTGCTTTGCTGCGCTTTTAATTGCTTGCAAGCAGCAAAATTTTCTGCTGTAGCATTTTTATGGCATGCGTCGGCGCCAACAACAGCAGCAACAACAAAAAAAACAGCAAAAAATGCCTCCGGTCTGTCTACAAAGTTGAGTTGCAGTTTGTTAGTTGCCTTCTGCCAGTTGGCTTTGTTGTGCCCTTTGTTACTGCCTTACTCCTTTTGCCAGCCCACACACTCTAACATTCTTTGTTCTTATTTAGCTTTGTGTAATTTTGCTGCAGAAGTCACAAAGCAGCAGCTTGAAGACATTTTTTGACCCCCCTCAGCAACACCGTTGAGTGCAATTTGCGGTAATTTGTAATGGCTTTAAACTGATTTCCTGCATGTTTTCGATACCGAAGGTAAAGAGTATATTAGTTTTGTTCAATGTGCATCTCTCCATCTGCATATACGCACATTTTTTCGACTCCCTTGAAGCTGACAAATCGATTAATTCGATAACTCGAAATCGTTCAAAGTGTAATTTGTAACTGCTTAATATTTTAAACGAGGCTGGCGAAACTCTGAGCTGGTCACTAATTAATTGTAGTCAAGACATGAAAAGCAGCTTAAAAAGTATGTTAAATTTATGACTGACAAAAAGACGACAAATGGTTTCCGCTGCTAAATTATCCACTTCCGTTGCATGAACATCATTTGTATGCCCAAATACTACCGTTTCCACCCCCAACGCCTATAAAACTGTCGAGCCAACTATGAACAAAGTTTGCCAACACCTGCAGTACAACCTAACCCAAACTCAAATTCGCACACAGCTCATAAGGCGAAAAATGGGTGAACGAATTTGGAGTTTGGGGGCTTGGCTGGTTGAAAGGTGCGCTGAATTTTCAAAATACATACAAAATTTAAATGACATGCAACTAATGGAAATTGTTAACAATTTTCAAAAGCAGCTGACAAGTAACTTTGCCAAACGACTGCGACGCTCATTGCGAGTGCCAACCTTTGCATCAAAAATCAGCAAACAGCACAACAAATGGCTTCATTTATTTGCTGCTTTTGTGCAATGTTAGCGGCACTTCCGCTCAACACTGCCAGTCAGTGAGTGGAGGCGTAAGGAGCTGAAGAAATCCTGATTTACGTTTAACACGCCCTCTCATTCCCTTTCGCACACACTAATACCGTCGAGTGTAAAAAGTTTGCATTAGCACGAAAACACTGTTGCCCCTAAAGGAAAACAAATTATAAATACCCTTATGATTTTGTTCATTATTTAATTTTTGTTCTTATGAGCTGTAAATTGCAGAGTATGAGAATTTTTCAGAAAATTATAAGATTCATTAAGAAATTGAAAAATATCGAAACCAAGCTTTATATCTTATAAACAATTAAGACAGGAAGCATTTGCTTGAGTAGCAATATGTTGGAAACATTGTCCGAAACAGAAGAAACATATTATGTTTATTTAAAAGAATAAAATGAAAAGTTGGGAAAAATGGAAGTTGTTGCTGCTGTTCTTGTTGTTATTGTATGCAGCACTTGCAGTGATTGAATAGCCAACAGGCGTTAATGTTTTTCACATCAATCCTTTTAATTTTTGTGCGCAATATTTTTGCTTCAGCAAACAACTTGGGCTTTGGGTGCTTGTCAAGAAAGGAAAACCGCACTTAAAGTTTTCCCTAAAAAGTTATATTTTGCGACAGCCTCAAATGGCAGCTGCACTGCGGCATCAACTTTAATAAAACACAAACACACTCAAATGACGATAGTCTTCATTCATTCTTTAAAATGTTTTAATCAAAAGTAGGTATCACTGATTTTGAAGCTCTTCTTGAAATTTCCTCAGAAGAAACTTCTGAGTTAGTTGAAGAGCGTTGATGTCGACGCCGAAAATCGGTTACTGACATCTTTTTTGATTCCATGTCCTCGTTATTCACTTGCCGACAAACGTCAATAAAAATGCACAGATCAATGTTGCTCAGGCGTTTGGCTACCGCAGCAGCTTTTGTTAGCACGTCCCTCAGTCTCTCCAGTTTTCCCAGAATTGCATGTGCTTTGCAGGCGACAAATGCGCTTAAAATGGCCCAAACAAAGTTTTTGCACCTTAGGGCCTCTGAAATTCGATAAAGTTATTAGTTAACAGTACTAAGTAGCTGATAGCTACGGTTAATACCATTAACGGATTTTCTTGCCATCAGGCAACATGTATCAAAGGAATGGTTTTCTAAATTGGCCTGAGCCGCTTCATGGTACAAATAGCTACGTTCCAAAGGATGTTTTGCAAAACGCATGCGTTGTTCAAAGTGAGCCATACGTTTTCTGAAAACAGTATTCCATTAAGTAAACAATAATACTCAATAAGTTTTCGTACTCACTTGAATAATTCTGCTTTGAGATCTGTGGAAAGGTCTCGCCTTATTTTCAATATATCATTCTCTTTTTCTTTTGAGAAATTGTTAGGTGAGATGGGCATATTGAAGAGTGTGAGTAGGCGGTTTTTACCCGTTAACGTCTTTAAGTTCGGTGAAATTTTGTACTCACTAATGCGGGCCAAACCCAAGTAATTGTAGACCTCATTAGTGAATTCAAATTTCCACGGCATAATGCGATGCGTTTTGATTGTTACATAATCGCTCGTAACCTCATCCACATATTTAGTTAATTTCTATAAACACAAACTTCGATATAGATGTGTATGTATTTATAATTTATACTCTTAACTCACTTTAAGCTCATGATTGGCTATTAGACTTCGTATAGTTCGCAGTATCTTAAACATATTTCGTTTCGTTTGATACTGCAGGCGATAAAGGTTTTCTTGCTCATGCTGCTGATATAAGTCCTTGTTGGGAAACTTTCTCATGTGACTACTGTACATGGGATAGCGAGCATGCAGCATTTTCTATGAAATATTATGGAAAATATATTAAAACACAATCCATTTGAATATTTGAATAGTCATACAGTGAAATTTCGCACAGATTTGAAGTTCTTCTCGGTCACAGTTTTTATTTTTTCAGTTGACTCCACGAATTGTTTTAAGAACAGGTTTGGATTTCCGCGTAAGCCCTTAAGAAAACTTACATCCGTCCAGGTTTTGTTTAGATATGTTTGATTATATATCTTAAACAGTCGATTGCGACGCTGTTTCTCGAGTGGTGATACAAACTCTTCCTAAATAAATTGAAATAATTGCAATAATCACAATCAGAATAATTATATAGGGAAGGCACCTGTTTTTCCATTATGCTAAGCACATCACAGTCGGGCTTCACATACGTAGGCTTATTACTCAGATCTATATTCATTTTGTCTACAAGCCTATGAACAGCCGGCGCAGTAACATCTCTAAGCGCATCTTTTATATTACCATCGACCTAAGTTTGATCACATACTTAAGAAACAAATATTTTCTTTTAGCTATAAATCGTACTAACCATTATCAAGCGATTCATCACAGGATTGGCTTGGGAACTACTTGAGATGCGCAGATTATCATGAAGTTTACGTTTGGATTCCTCAAATTTATTCGATTCATAAAGTGCATCACATATTTCCAAATTGTTTTCTTTATCTAAGCCCGAAGGGGCTAGTTTCGATAGAATGTCTGTAAAATTGGGATAAGAACTTATAGTTTCTTTTACAAAAGTACAAAACATATGTCTCTCAACTTTTAGCCTTTAAACAGTCAGTAAGTGCATCAGGTGCTCGCGCCAGCAATCGCTTGATTTGACTCCGCTTTTTCAGTACATTTGCATCATTTGGTTGTATTTCCAGTGCAGCATCAAAATATCGAATGCTTGCGTTGGGCTTCCGTCTGCGAGCAAAGTGGCTGCCCCAATCGGTGTACATGCGACGCAATTGATCGTCTGACCACTTGATTACTTGCCAAGACTCCAATTGGCGTCCCATTTTCGCCGAAGGTGCAGCTACCTCTAAGCTCTTAGACATTGCAGTGCAATTGCGTTAAAAATTATTAAAATACTAAAATCGTAGAAACTAAAAACGTTAAAAAATAAAAACGTAAAATTGTTTTATATAAAACCTAGTGTGTGTTTAAGGCATATGCTAAACAAAACTTGTGCCCTAAACCAATCAATCGAATTTTTGACATTAATAAATGGATTGCTTGTTGCTATTCAATATTTACAAGTAAGAAGGCTCTAGTCGGGACAGCCCGACTAAAAGATACCCTGAACCCAGTTGCAATAAATAAATTAAATTTATATAAGACTTTGGAATACTGACTTAACTTCAATCGATTAAATTCGATATCTCCGGTGTTTCTAAACCGATTTAGACGAAATTTTCAGAAAAGATCTATCGTTACCCATTCTTTCAACCCTCATTTTTACATTTTCCAAATTCGATATTTTTTGTTATCGATTCCATGTGTATATCGGAAACCAGAAGAGTTATCGATAATTTGAAGCAAACTTGTTCTGCTCATGGTAATGGAGAACTTATATGCCAAATCTGAAGTCTCTAGCTCTTGTAGTCTCTGAGATCAACGCATTCATACAGACAGACAGGCGGACAGAAGGACGGACAGACGGACATGGCTAAATCGACTCGGCTATTGATGCTGATCAAGAATATGTATACTTTATAGGGTCGGCGATGCTTCCTTCTGCCTGTTACATACTTTTGCACAAAACCATTATACCCTTATTTACCCATTTTATGGGTTAAGGGTATAAAAATACTGGTAAACTATTGGGTTCTACAAAGATTCTCCGTTCCACTTGTTAGTTCTTACGTTAAACTCTTTCAAGCAAATCGGTCGCTTTTTTGCCCACAATATAAATGGATTTATCATATTCAGCAGTGCTAAAGTTATACTGTAAGTACAAAATTAGTCAGAAGTACACAGTTTTTATATTGTGTTCATCAGCTTACAATTCATTTACCTCGATCTTGGCTATGTTCCGGGTTTCATAGCCATGTTGCTGTGCTGGACCGATTAATTACCCATGACTACAATTTAATCAGTATGCAATGGAGCAATGCTTAAGAAGCAGTTGCCAACAGTTAGAACATAAAATGGATCTACGATTGTTATATGTTATATGAAGCACGCTAATCAGTCTGGGAAACTCTTTAGCAGTCTTAAAAGCTCTGCCACAGTTTATTTGATTAATATTGTTTGTTTATAATTTATTTCTTCACATTTAGAAAAACACTTATTATTCGAGTTGTTCACCCTTTTTGAATTGTTGACGGAGTATCGGTAGACAGCTTTAAACATTTAATTTCGTAGTTGCTAGGATAAAACTTAAGCTTTTTATGTAATCAGTTGAATACTTAATGTTATTTCTAAAGTCGACTTTTATAATTTAGCTTCTACTATAAATATGTTTATGATTATGTTAAAATAAAAACTATTCAGTACATAGATGTACATAGAAATACATTAACAATTTAATATTTCATTTCCGATTCGGTCTAACACAAGCGTATATCTGATTGAACCTAGTTTGTTTGTTCGATTTGCAATCCATTCAGTTGCGAAGGGCCTTTAATTTGCATTCAAATGTTGAATCTAGGTTTTTAATCAATGGACAGACAACGAGTGCGTATTGAAACATTGAAGTGCGAAATAACCGCTTTGAACAATTTTCTAACAAGGCCAGAAAATTGCAATGGGCAAAATATAAAACAACATTGAAAACCAAAAAAAAAAAAAAACACCTACTGGTAAAATCAAATTGAAAAACTATGAATTCTAAATGAAAGGGTGTGCAGTCGAATGTATGAATGTTTTCACTGCTTTGATCGACAACGTGTCTTTCAATTTGCCGGCATAAATACAAATGAAAGCGGCGAAACTCTATCTAAATGAATTCATGTTAAAATATGCTGGAGTCTAAAAGGCATAATCCTAATTTTTAGAATTAATTTTTATGAACTTTGCATGGGAGGTTGCATTTCTCTTTTGAAGTACTGCCAGAATGGCATTAGTTGTGTCGGGTTGCAGCGTTTCAGGTGAAACAAGTTCAATTCAAGTACCATAAATACATATTGTAGGTTTTCGTAAATTTGTGGAAGTTGATTTGTAAAATGATTTAGATGGCAAATTTGGTGTTGAGAAGGATACAAACTGAAAACTGGGAGTTGCTGGCTGGTGTTGAATTAAAAATTAAAAGTGCTTGTCGCACAGCGTTTGTCACATTGGGGCAAGTGCGGGGTAGGTGTTGGTATAGAGTGCACAAGTGACAATGGAATTGTTTGCAAATTGACAAACAAAATGCGCTTTTGTGATTCAGCAAACGGCAAGCGACAACGACAAACGGCATTTCGCATGGCCAAAGGGGCGCATACGTTATATGGATTGACGTAAACTGACACACACACGATCAAACACACACCAGCGCACCTGCACACAAAGGCACATACACAGACAAATGAGCACAAATTGCATTGCCAGTTTGTCGTTGTTACCATTTTCTTTATTTTATGTTGTTGCTCAGTTGTTTGGTTGTTTCTGTAGGTGTTGTTGTTGTTAGTAGCGCAACTGTGTCAACAGCAACAAAAGCAACAACAGAGGCAGCTCAAAGCTGACTGCATGTGTCATTTGCATTCTAGTTGCGTCACTCTTTAAGCACTTTAAGAAACCCAGCACTTAATGTTTACTAAAACCTTTTCAATACAATATTAGACAAAAATCCAAGTGCAAAAAGTTAAAACCATATATTTTGTAATTAGCTCAAGAACTGAGAATGATACTCTCATTCCCGTTTTTGAAGAGGCGTGGGGCATACTTTGATGTCACGAGTCATTTAACTATCAAATTTGGTGACTCTAGCTCTAAAAGATATACTCATAACAGTTATTGAAAGGTGGTAGGAGAGGGGTCTGGAGGCGTGAGGGGTTAGCGCGGCATCAAAAGGTATGATGCCGTTGTTTGGGGGACGTCATTACCTATCTTGACACAAACTTGGTGGCTCTGGCCTAAAAATTGTGGTAGGGTGAGCGTGGCTCCAAAATTTTAATCGAGTTTCAGTTTTCGAATTTATCGATTTCCCATTGGCAAAGTTTCAAGTCTCAAGCTTCATACATGACGGACATTGAAAGAAACCAATATACTCTTTAGCTTCGGTATCGAGCATAAAAAAAAAAAATTAAGAAAAATTGTCGCTTCCAGCACTAAGTCATCAGCAGAATCTCAAGCAGAACCCACAACACGATCTTGCGGCCACATAATGCCAAAAAAAGGTCGGAAAAACTTTTAGCTAAAGTTTGTCTCGGCCCAGGGACGTTGAACTGTTTCGGGATGCAGTGGTGCAGGAAGAAGGTAAGGGAAGGGCTTCTTAAGCTGGCTCTTATCCAATTAAGTCATAACTCAATATGTGTTGAGAGATATGCACTTGGCCATTACTTAGGCAAAGGCAAAAATTTGGCTATAATAACTTTGGAGCTGCAGCTTTCTTCCGTCTTCTTTTTGGTGGCAAGCAGATAATTTGCACACCCCACAAGTGGCACGCCCAGAACCCAGGGCCACAACCATGGCTGCAAGCTGCAGCCAACAGCACGCAATCATGTTATTCGGAGGGAAGAGCGAAGTACACTTTGAACAAATATTTAAAAATTTTAAAATTACTTCCTGAAAATCATAAATTCTAAAATTCACCGTAAACTACAAAATCATTATCAATTAAAACTATTATAAAGTTAATTTCACTTAAAAAAAGGGTTTGTTCTTAAACTAAATGTCTTAAAATAAGCTTGAGCTGCATTTAGCAAGTTAAGCATCATTTTTTTTGAGTGAAGCCGAAATTTTAGTTTATGCTGAGCAACAGCTATTCAGCTGCTGGCATTGGCTTTTATGGCACCAGCGAGACGCTGCCACAACTCATTTGGCGTTGACCAGGACTATGTTGTTGCGCCCCCGTTCCTTTCCATTTCATGGCACCCTTTAAGCCCATATGCTGTGAGTGGCTGTGAGTTTGCAGGGAGTTGGTGCTGCATCCATCTGCAGTTGAACGCGCGCATAAATTATTCATTTGTAATGTGCAGTAGCACTCGGTTTTGGACGTTGGGAAGAATGTGAGGTGAGATGGTAAGTCTGTGTGTGTGTGTGTGTGTGTGAGCACTTTTGGCACAGGATATTACACTGACATTCAGCGCCCGTTGCTCGTCCTGCGTCAACAACTTGCTAGCGGCAACTCGACGGAATGGGACGGAAGCGGGTCAGGGTCTGGGTCTGGGTCTGAGACTTGGTCTGCACTCTTGGTGTTTGCTTTCGGTTTGCAATTTCCTTGTGGAGTTTGCGGCACCAAAAGGAAGACAGCCAGAATTGGCGAAAAACCCTAAGAAATACACAATCGTAGCAGTAGTAGAACTCGGAGAGTACATTGCAAATGACGATTCAAACTGAACTGGGCAACATCTTTTTCTTATTCTTTCTTGCTTCCAAGCCCCACTTTTTGGTTTACCGCTGCTCTTTGGGGAAAGCGACGTTTGCAGCAATTGCAAAGTTTAAAGTTTGCTTCAGATCTGCAGCTGTGTGCAAAAAGTTTCATTAGTGAATTGAAAAATTATTTTCTAGTTTCATATGCAGAGTGAGTGTATGTGTGTGTGAGTGTGTGTGTGTATGTGTGTGTGTACGTCATTCACAGGACGATTCAGGACGATGCAGCCCAAGCAAGCATCCCGGCCAGCCAAGCATCACAACCATTGACAAAATGGAAAGTTGTTGACTTAGTTTCCGCTTCTTTGCTCTGCATCCGTTGCCCCAGTGTTGCACATTACTGCTGCACTTCTCTAGGACATATTCTTTCTCTCTCTCTCTCTCTCAGCTGATGCATGTGCTTTTTATGTGCGTGTTTGCCTTAGTCTTGGTTCTCTGCACGTAGGCAACAATTTTAATTATGTGCTTGCTTCGCTTTAATTGAAGTAATGCTCCAACTCTTAGCTGGCTTCTGCGGTTTAAGCCAAATGCTGAGCCAACCGAATGTCTTTTCTTTGATATCATACTAAGAACGTGCTAAGAGGGTAACTAAGGACTTATTTCTTGATGTATCACGTCATATTCAAGGTCTAATAAAACAAATAAACATTTTTAAAAGCTTTTTCCTTTTTACATAGAATAAAAAAAAAACAAGTAAGGAAGGCTACTTATCTTCAGCAAGCCGCATATTATATACACTTGCATATGTATGGCAGCTGTATAATACAGTGACCCTTTCTGAACGATTTTGCCGAATGATCTAACTGTGACGAAAATAAAACCCTGACCAAAGTTGCACCTTAACAGTATAAGAACTGAGGGAATGGTTTGAAACAAACGGACAGATGGACATGGCTATATCAACCGAACGAACTTTCGTATAACGAAGCTATAATAATAATAATAATTGCAGAACACTGCAATTGGGTTCAACCAAAAACCTTTATCTTTTTTTTCCCTTGATATTCGTTATACGGCAATTCGACTGTATATAATTTTTCGGGTCGAATATGCTTCCTTTTATGCATTTCATGACAAATTTACATGACAAAATTAAAGAAGAACTATCAGGCCAAATTGAATTAACAAATGAACAGTTTTAAAGTTATTTCAAATGCGTAAACAGTTTTAACAGTTCAAAACACGTAG
This sequence comes from Scaptomyza montana, assembly GCA_018904305.1. NCBI lineage: Eukaryota > Metazoa > Arthropoda > Insecta > Diptera > Drosophilidae > Scaptomyza > Scaptomyza montana. Next base: position 1,864,594 of record JAEIGR010000001.1, read on the forward strand.
CATGATGTCCATTTGGTGAATTCTGTTGTAAACTTAAATAAGTACTATTTGACTTGCTGGGCGAGCTGCAATTTTGTTTCAAAAACATGTGCCACGTGCGCACACTGAACTAAATTTAAGTAATTAGGCATTTAGGATGCAGGAAATAATGTTGAAAATGCACGTAGAAATGGTATTGAAAATCTATGCAATAAAGATGTAAGCTTAGCCAGGGATTATTAAAAGGATGTAAGGTAACAGAAAAATGTGTAATCAAAATTGAATATTTCGTATTATATATAATTTAATAGTTTAATCAATTACATAAACAATTAAGAGAAATAAAATATATAAACAAAAATGCAAATCTATTCAAATATACTAATAATAACCAGATTTAAATAAAAGGTACAAGGCAATGAGCAACAGTCGACCTGAACTGCATGTGGCAATGTGAATTTTACAGGCAAACTGCATCAGAGTTATTTTTATACTTTGATACCGAGGGTAAAAAGTATATTGGGTTTGTGCAATGGTCGTCCGTTTGTCTGTCCTTGGAACTTTGCAAATGTCTTCGTCCATATCTGCGTTAGACAAAGTGTCAATAAACGCCCATTGGCGGGCTGAGAAATAGATTTCAAGTCGATACCTCGATAAAAAATCAGACAGATTTACCACATTTCAACAGCTTGAGTCACGAAATTTGGTGGGAAGAAAGCTGAATACTTCTCCCGAAAATCTGCATCAAAAACACAGTTTTTAAGGTATCTGCATCAAAAAATATCGAAGCTGATGGTATTTTAGAAAAATCTGCATCAAAATTTGCTGGCCACGACTACCCCAGCCTCCCCGCCATTCCAAAACGGAATTGCCTTTATCTTACACACCTTTGAAGCATGTGCCACGAATTGTGGTGGGGAGTAGTTGTTAGAGTTTAAAGGCTGAGCTGGCACCACTCACCCCGATGACACCCCCACCCGTCCTTGCAAACATATTATTTAATACAGTTTTTAGTGCTTATATTAGAGTATTTCACAGTCTTTTGCGCCCGACAGCAACGTTTTATGTGTTTTTACTCTGATTTTTTGGGCAAAGTTGTTGTAATTTACTAAGCTTGCCATGAAGCTGACTGCTTTTAACCGCAAAATTGTCAACAGGCGCACTCGCACACACACACACCCACAACCACACTTACATGCACGTAGAAAAACTAAAACAGTTTCATACAAACATACATTTAAAGAGCGGCCGACACGCACGTGTGATGCAAAAAAAAAAGCGGAAACGGAAAAGGCAGCGCGGTCGTCAGTAGAGTGTGTGTGTGTGTGTGTGTGTGTGTGTGTGTGTGTGTGGATGTCTGTTTGCATTGGTGTTTCTGTACGGGCTCTGACAAATATTTAGTACGTACGTGTGGCCGTGTGTTTGTGTGTGTGCTTTAGCGGATGCAAAAGTTTGTTGAAGCAAATATAAAGGTTTTCGAAATTAGCAAGTAAAATATGCACACAAATATCAGGTTTAGGGTTGTGTGTGTGTGTGTGCACAACATTAACGGAAACGGACTCTAGCGGTATGCGGCATATTTAATTTATGTGGCAACATTGACAGCATCAACGATATATATAAAACATTTTTCTCTGAAAGTTGTAAAATATTTGAAATTATCTAAAATATTTTCAAGATTAGCAATACTCGTATAAGTAATTAATTCCAATTGACACCTTAATAGCTCACAATTAGCGGTTTTATGCAGTGTAGACGTGGCACGCATTTAATTGAGCGCCAACATCAAAATCAGAGCCCATATACAATAATGGCTGGCAGATGTGGCAACTGCAGCTGACAGGATGCTGTCTAATTAAAATGGCCAAATTTTAGCAGCAACAACGAGAACAATTGTCAATGCTCGTCGAATAACAGGCAATTGTCACGCACATTTATGCATCAACTGGACACAAACAAACGAAAAACGATCAAAGAACCCCGACCTGAAACCGCAGCACCAAGCCAGATCCCGACAGCAAAACCAAGTAACCAAAAACTAAGCGATCAAATTATGCAGAACACATGCAGACACGCCACAGATACAGTTGCAGCTGCACATCGATGCATGCAGATACAGATTTAGATACACAATTTAGATGCAATTGTTTTTAGTAAAGGAGTTGTGTTTGTGACAAACATGACCTTGCAAAAACCTAATCAATATAATTTATACAAGGTTTTTGTCTTGTGCAACACGCGACCGTCTCTAATTGTTAGTTGCATAGTGTTGGTTGGGTCGATGATAAATTTGTTCGCCATGGTGCTCTGGGCAAACTGAATATAAATTTTAATTTGATTAACGATTGTGTTGGGCTCATTTTTGGGCCCCACAATTGATTGGTCTTCGGGCAAGTTTCGAAAAGCGACTGCGGAATTAATTTGCATTTGTCTATCGTGCCGGGGGTTAAATTGCAATTTGGACATGTGAATGCAGCATTTGCGGCTGGTTTTGGTTGGTTAGCGTGTTATTGGGCCTGTTTGCTTTCAATTCAGCTAACAGGTCAGCAGTAGCGGCAGCACAACAGCACCGCCTGCCTCTTAGCGCTTATTATCCTTGTCACGTTCGAGTACCAACGCGTCCCACATTTGTTTACCACATGTTGTTGCTATTATTGTTGTTGCAGTTTCTCAAGCTGGTGTGCAAACAATTTTCTTGAGTGCTGCATTTCCTTGAAGGTAAATGTACACACACACAGACAGTCACAAAGCAGGTGGTCAACTATCAGCTGGGTTGACTATCAGCTTCAGTTGGAGAGTGAGTGCCTTTAATGTCCAGCAAAGGTTGAATTAGTTTGCATGCTAATTCCAATCGCCGGCGTTGTTGTTTGCGCATTAAAAGCAATGTGTACCTTGGTTAATTTGATAATTGCCAAACGATAAGAGTTTCAAGTAATGTCATCTGCATATGTTATCAAAATGGGTGTTCAGCAATTGATCCGTCGTTAAGTGTCTTAAATAACAAGACTATAATATTTGTATTAACTACATAAACGCTTGGCGTTTGGAGAAGAAATTTCATATAGTAATTTAAGTTATATGACAGATCAGATGCCTCTTATTAATTTTGATTCATTTCAAACTAGTCGCATTATATTTATAGAAACTTTCACCCAGCTATTGTTTTTCAACAATGCATTGCAATGGAAAGTAAAGCTGTCTCCTAACTAGTGCTGTTCACAGCTGCACCATAAAAAGAAGACTCCAATCTAACTAATAGCTAAAAGTTTAGACAATCACCCCGCTGTGGTTTTTATTGTTGTTTGCATTCGTGTATCGTCCCTTTGGCGGTTGGCGTTGCTCATGCCACCAGATCACATTTTGTTTTGAGTTGACGTACACTTTGCTTGTAACAATACATGGGCCAAGTCGCTTGTGATGAAATTTTAAAGTGCTCTTCAGATGGCAATGGGTACATAAATTCAACAGAAGCAACAAATTCCACACATAGATCATGTACTGACTGCCAAGCCTACTATATCTGCTGATTCCTTCAATTCGTTTGAGATACAAACACCTATGTAAATTACAGCCTCAGACTGTGTATCAACTGATTTAGGGTTCGCTTTTAATAGACATTGTCATAGCAATGCAGTGTGGCCATTTAGTCCATGCCTTTCAAAAGACAGCAAGAGAGAATTAACAAAAGTTACGTAGACAGCACAAATTAATTAGATACACAATAAATTACTCGTATGCCTAAAGCAGCTGATAAGCAAAAATGTAGATAAAGACAATGCCAAATCCAAAATTCATTACATTGGAGTTCATTTAATGACATTACAGTTAAACAGGTGTTTGAAGGACAGCAAATAACAACTTAACTCTATTGAAAACTTAATTAAAATTCAATAATAACATAGGTCAATGAATGTGTACAAAGTAAGTCTCAATTCGCATGAAGTTGATTTTACATTAAAAAAAAAAAACAAATAAATGTAGTTCGACTAACAAATAAAATGATTTTTTAAATAAAAAACGCCTTCAAATATATTTTATGATTACCAAGGTGTTGTTTTACTTTACGAAAAGTTATGAGATTAAAGCACGAAACGATTTAGAAATGAAATACCATAACTCCACTAATTTGCAAGTATAAACATAATGTAAACGAAATGAAGAGAATGTGAAATCACAGAAATCACTGTTGAGACTGGACAAAAACTGAAAAACAAAAAACAACTAGCTCACAGTTTACGGATTGTGCGAGAAAACGAAACCGAGGAGGAGCAAGTGTAAAAGCAAAGGCAAAGGCAACAAGAACTATAATTTCCTAAAGGACTTAATTATTTTATAATAAGCACATAACACAAGCGAACTACAAGGAAAGCGTAGCCCCTTAAGGCTGCAGAACCAGATAAGCAAAATGGAGGGAAAAGGAAAAGTAACGGAAGCCGCGTAAATGCAGCGTAAAAGTTGCGAAAGTTTTTCCACTCACCAATCGGACAGCATTAAACAGGATAACATAGAAGTGAGGGAGAGAGAGCGAGAGAGAATGAGAGAGAAGAGCGTCGCAGTGCAGGGCAGGACTTTAGTAAACGGAGACAGCATAAATTGTGAAAATATTACAGATTGTTTTTATCTCGCTTCCATTACACGCGCTTTCTCTCATTGTTTTATTAGTATATGGTTGAATGAGTTTTGGCAATTAACAATGATTCGCAAAATGTTGCTGCTGTTTACTATTGTGTTTTCTTTAAGAATTCGGTAAACATAAGACGGACGCAAATGCTCTTATTAAATACAATATATTATTATGCTAAGCTTCTCATATGAAATAGAAAGATAAGTTTTTGAGGAACTCAATCAAGATACATACTTGATATTGAATTTCTTACAAGATTAAACTTTTCTCAACAAGTTTAATGTTTGTAAGAAGGTATTTCAACCATAAAACCAAATTGGTATTTGCAATAGCTCGAAGCTTTTTTCTTGGCATCATTATGGTTTCACAGCGGCCAGCGCTATCAAATGGGATGTGCATGAAACGTCAGCGCATAAGCACTGATGGTCTTTGCAGCTCTTACGAAACAAACACTTAAACACTTCTAGAACAGTTTAAATTCAATCAGTGTCGGGCAAAACTATTGACTAAACTTTAAGCCTAAGCAATAAACTACATATGCACAACCTTCCGAACGTAGACAGTCAACAATAAAAACACCATGGCCTAAGTAAATGCCTACCAATTGATACTTTGGCCAGAGGAACAGTTAAAACACGCACAGGTAAGGCCTTTGTGAACAAATGCTACTACGAATTAATATATAACAAGAGGTTTGGTTGTGTGGACAATATAGTTTAGCTCTCGATAGGCATAAAACACAGCAGTGGGCCAAATTCATATGTAGTTCAATGCTTGTTCACAGATAGAAACACACACAGACACCAACTTGGTTTCGCTGTGGGCCGGTGTAGGGAGTGAAAAGGACGCTCGAAGAGTCGTCTCAAAATCATTTGAATTGCAAAACAAACACAGGCTGAGGCAGAGAAATGAACTTAGTCCTGTTGTAAATTTACATAATTTGACGCGTGTACCAAAATGAGACAACGAGACAACAATAGAATAAAATGGAATAGAGAATAGAATAGCTTGGAAATAAATATATTTCTAAGTTGTTAGTGTGTATTTCAATCAGCAAAGGCTATCAATTTGTTGTTGGTTAATCACAACACAAATCGATTTCACAAAACTATAATTTAAGTCCAACAAACATAAAGAATCATAAATTAGATGACACATTTACAAGGATAACTACTTATGCAAGAAGTGTTGTACAAATTAATTTACTTTCAAACAGTTTCTAAAGCTATCGTTATTACTTAAAGAATTTTTGCTGACTGACTAGCCAGCAACCTTAAGAACTATGCAAAACTTCTTGTAATGAGCAGAAGGATTGGAAAACCTTTAAATTGATGCGTGATGTTATACTTAATGATATGTATGATTTGAATGATGCACATTCAATGTTTGATCGTGCACATCCATCTAACGTAATAATAAGCTTAGAATATCGATACAACATCGATAACAGAACGAAGCGATCTTTCCTATGTACATACGATAACCGCCATTAGAGTTTATTTTTAATTTATAGTAATATTTTTTAATTTTTTTTTTTAATTTTTTTAAAATAAAATTACGCACTCTACACCAATCACTTCCTAATAAACGCGTGCAAGAGACACAACACTTAATGAGCAATAATAAAAAAGCTGATAAAAATTATGTTGGCTAACACGACATAGTGTCATAAAATGAAATGAAATTTAATACTCCATTTTAATATATTACCCGGAACATTTGGATCACACAATGCAATTTGTTACAATAATCACATTTATAATTGCAAAGGAATCGTATTACAATGCAATCGGTGGTTGTCGCACAATCTAACTTGATAAAACTAAATGGTTATGGCCATGTTTGTTGGTCAAAAGCAGCCAGCGTCACGCATAACCTTTAATTAAATGCTCATAATATGTGTCAAACAATGCATTTTACACATTGCTTCTGCTTTTCTCTCCACTTGATACCTTTGTTGAGTCGCGCCTAACTGCAATTAAGGCTCATTATACGTCTATATGTATATATATAAAAAAAAACACGATTCACCTGGCAATGAGCACTAATGTAATTAGATCATATTATTTCTGGAAAAGGCAGCAGACAGATAGAGTTGGATTGTGCCCTGAGGTAATCAGGTTGCAATTGCTCATTACATAAGTTGGCTTTAAAGAAAACTAAAGTTAATAAAGTGCCTTTAGCATAATTTAGGAGTATATTTAATCATATCATAATAATATTTTATAATTAACATAAAAACACAGACAAACATGTTGAGGTAAATATTTTAAACTTTATTTATTAGATATAACTCTTAATATCATGCATTAAGTTAAGCTTCGCAACAAGTGAATAAATATCTCTATTTAAAATTCTGCTTTTTACTGTAATTTCACTTTCTATGTATGTTTATTGTAAAGAATACTAGTTAACCAAAGAATTTCTAATCAACTTTATACTATTAAGTTGCTAGTTAGTTACCATATTTAATATTTGCCATATTTTGTAGCTAATTTAAAAGCATATCAGCTAATAGAAACTAACTGATATTTGCCCGTTGTTCGTTGGAGCACCCCTCCAGCTTGATAATTAGGTTTATAATAAAAGTGCGCTTAACGGTAGAAAACTTTAGTTGCAGTAGTTGACCAGCACACTGCCTGGGCATACTGTGAGTGTTTGCGGTTTAATGGAATTTTTAATTTCTGCTTCAGTTTCCATGCTCCAACAACACTGCAATATTAAGAATGCAAAAGCATCAAGCAGTTACTGCTATAGCCTTGAGCTTGAGGTAGCCAAGCAGCAGCTCGCACAGAAACACCAGTGTGCTGGCCAAAATGGCCAGGACCAGAAAGAATAGTGCGGGTGCAAAGTGTGTAAGGTCTACCTCAACCTCGTCGTCTTTGAAGAGCGAACAGTCTGGCTTGGCCACTTTCCAGACCTTTTCGTTGTAGCCTATGAGACCTACTTCGGTCAGGTAGAGCCCGGCATGGTTGATATACTCACGCCAGGGTGAACTCTTGGGAAGCGAGACAGGCGCAAAATATGGCGGATCGAACATGACCTCCTGCAGCTCACAGAACTTTCTATCATCCATCTGCTCCTGGAGCAGGCGATACACACGATCAATCGCTACATGAAAAGCAAATCCACCATGACTAACACGCTTTGCACCCTCTTCAAGCGATAAGATATTGTGTTCTCGATCCCGGCACATGCGCTGGGTATAGACATCGCGCACTAGCTGATTGCTAGTGTTGGTAAGCACATCATGGTTGTAGGCTATATCCTCCATGCCAACCTCCAGGTTGCTTCCGAACAGTGCCTTTAGATTAACAATGCTGCGCGGTGTTTCCGAGAGCAGAGATCCCACAATGAATGCTCCATAGAACTGCATCAGCATAAAGCTAAATAAGCAACTGACGCTGATCAGAAGTCGTGTCGATGGGAGCTGAAATTGACCCGTGGCCGGACCCTGTTGCAGATATGTTTCCAGCATCGTAAACCACACAAAAGACAGCTCACAATCCAATGGCAGTTGCTGTTGCTGTTGCAGCTGGTGCTGGTGCCGGTGCCGCTGCAGGTGCTGCTCTTGGCGTATATGCAACAGTAGCAACACTGCACTGCCCACCATAAGTGCCAGCACACACCACCACACTTGTGAGCTTAGTGGCTCAAAAAATATGTTGCGTATGCTGCTGTGGCGTGGATGGCGAAATATAAAGTGTATGCTGCAAGCAAACGAGTATCGAAAATATTTGGCAACAAAGGTAACCCATAACCATAACAGAATTTTAATCTATTGGAAGCTTACAGTTGTGTGTGCAACACGTGGGTGTAATGTATAGAGCGCAGTCTATCTGCCACATATCGTATTGGGCAAACAGAAAAGTGAACATCGCCCCTTGTAAGTTGACCCATAACACCCGTCCAGCTGCCATTTGGTAGCTGGTGCCCCCAACTCGACTGAAAGCGCACATCAATACTGAAAGATACCAATATTGTAAGCTACAGTGGCTCTCAAGATGAGGAAATTACCTTAGGTTATACAGTTGACCTATTAGCAAAAAAAGCTGATATGTTTTGCGCTGCATAGGATCCAGTTGCAGCATATCCCAATTGTTACTCAGGTAACTCATATTATCCATACCCGCTGGCTTTTCGGTAATCTGTCGATGAACTGACAAGTCTTTAAATGAACTTCAACACACACACACACTTGTTACAACTTGCCGTGGTGCCGCCTATCAGTGTGATGTTTCTCAGGTTGCTGCGACGCCAAAACCAGCTTCCGCTGTAGTTTGACCAAAGCTGGTAGCCGCCGTTCAAGCTCCAGCTGCCTTTAAGCTCCACACATAGTGGCGACTGCTGACCCATTTTGTAGACATCGTACAGAAGCCAACTCATGCTGGAAACAATTGTTAGCCAAATATTTTTGCAAATTTCTCTTAAAAATTAAAAGTAATAATTTATGTTATTTATCGTTTTATGGGGAGTTATTTCATAAAATGTATGCTACTTGCATTTGATAGATTTTATTTTATATATTTTTGTATAGTTTTTTTGTTCATAACAAACATTATGTCAGTACATTAAGTCAGTCGGTTAATGAATATTGCATATTTTAAGCAAATTTGTCTGCTGATTAAGCAACATGCTTTAATGTGCTTTACTTACTTGTTGGCTTGTGGGCAACGCATCGCCACTGTTATATCCGCATCAATATCTATGTTATAAGAAGACAAATGGTGTCTAATTATCTGGACATCTGTCTGATTTGGCAGACTGCTGCCCAGCATAAACCATGCCTGAGTATTGTTAAAGTATCCTCCGTCGGAGGCAGCCTCATAGACCCAACGCTTAATATGATCGCTTTCTAAAACCTCCACAAGCAGACCAGTGCGTGGCGCCTCATAGTAAAATAGTTCGTGGAAATGCATGCCCCTTTGGGGCATAAAAAACTGCAGCGTATAGTTGGCAAACAAACTATTATAGTTTTCAATTTTCCTTGTCCAGTTAGGTGTGGGCTGCAGGAGGAGCGCATGCTTTAAGTTTTGGGCGCGTAGAAAGTCTTCGAAGGCAAGCAGGTCATTGGAATTTATGCTTTCAATTTGCGCGCCACATAAAAATCTTGCCGAAATTATAAAAATCCCTAGAACTATTTTCACTTGCAAGTTGCAAATCATTTTATAGTGCCAATTTCACTTGGACAAGTTGATATTGTTGTTGTTGTTGTTGGTCAGCTCGGAGATTGTTTGCTCCGTTTCTGTGTCTTCTGTCGCCTTTTATAACGGCACTTGAGTCATGCGAATGCTTGCGCATGTATGTATAATAATCATTTATAATTTATACGCTCGCTGTCAGTTTTGTGCAGCGCCATTTTATCCTGCCTTACGCAGCAATTTACGCAGCTGACACGAAAATTGTGCGTTAACTATAAATGCCGAGCGACAGGATAATGTCTTAAGCAGCGCAAAAAATAATTGCAAATAAATTGCAGATCCATTGCGTAACTTAATTTGTAGCATTTATTTAGATAAATGTTTGGCATGTGAAGGCTTTCCGTTTAACTTAATAATCGTAGGATATAATGTACAAAATGTTTAAGAATATCTTGAAATTCACTGTTTAGGGTTTAAATTTGTACATTTGAGCCTTTAGGACCTAACAAGAATATCCACAACAAGACGAAGCATTAAACCGGACAAATCTGCTGGCATTAGCGTGACAATATCCGACTGAAGCCAAGAAGCCAAGAAGAAGAAACGACAGAAACGCGTGTTAACATCATGGGGAAACGAAGAACCTTCCTGACTAAAAGTGCAAACCAGAGCAAGTATGTGTGTGTGTGTGTGTGTGTATGCCAAGACACAAAATATAGCTGGGCAAATTTGGTGAAAGTTGAAAGCAAATCCTAGAGCTTGCAACTTAATTTCATGGCATGCGGCTGCCGCGTTACATGTAGCAACTTCATTCGGGCAATTTGCTTCACGACATCTTGCCACGTGCTGCACACTGTAAGAGGCAGTCCACACAAATGCAGTTGGTATCAGGATGTCTTTAAGAGGAGCAACGAAATGAAAAGAAATGGCATTTAATTTGCTGACATTTTGGGGAAAACGTCTTTGTTTTTCTATTTTTTTGTTTCTTCTGGCTGTTTGTCTAAGGGACCTGGCTGTGCAGCTGACTTTGCCGGTAATGACGGAAACATTTGCTGCAAGGCCGCAATGAAAATGCACAGCAACAGCCCAAGTCCTAACCGTACATCCTTGTAGTGGAAGTTGTATTTGTGTTCAGAAAGGTGAGTCGAGAGGAAGCTTCAACATTTTATCGCAGATTTTTGCATCAAATACGCGAGCAGCATACGAAGCCAAGGCACACATTCACACACATTGCGAAAAGATACAAAAATTGCCCATACGCCATGAACGCGACAAAAGAGCACGTTTAAATATTTCAGTTTAAATTTTGTTTGAACTGCGCTTTCCACTCTCTGTGTGTATTTTAGTCTGTTTTCTCTTTTGACATTTTGTCACATGTGTCAAAAGCACCGTTCACAAATTCGACTAAAAATAAAAACAAGAAAAATTCGAAAGTGGGCTAGAAAAAGTTTCCATTTAATTTTTCATATGATAAACATACGATATTATACAGTGTGTTTTACCAACTTTACCACCTTTGTGCTACATTTACCTGCGGTACAATTGTCTTTCCGCTGTTTGTCGCAGCAAGCTTACATTTTGTTGACTGATTTGGCAGTTAGACACTTGGTAACCTACAAGCTTTCTGACAGTTCATAAATGTTAATACTTAAGTGAAAAATCAGTGAAAATATTCTTGTTTGGAACTTTGTCTCATGTTTACCCAAGGCAGCTCAAGAAGCTTTTTTGTAGTCATGGCAAATGTTGGGGCATGGTCTGAATAAATACAATTTAAAAAATAAATTTTTATTTATTTTACTAGACCGGACATCATTAGAATAATATGTTTCTTTTTGCGGATCTTTTCCTCACAATTATTTTGGTCTTGCTTGTAAGAGGGCCAAAAGAAAAACAAAAGCAACAATTAAAAGGAACGGCAAATGCCTTGCAGCTATGAAACAAATACAAAATGAATTAATGAATGCCTGCAGAATGGAACTTTTCTTTTGTTCCATTTTCAAATTGCTTCCATTTGGCGTCAAAATATAAAAATCAACATTTGATGCTAGGTGGAAAACTAAACTTAAAGAAATGGTTCTAATAAAAACAAAGGCCTAAGGAATTTAAATTTGAAACTTTGCAGAAAATGTTCGTCGTTATCGCGCTTTATGTAATAGTTATACATTTTCATTATTATTTAATGTTAGCGTGAACAATTTTGCTGCTCAACAGCAACGAAAACGATTCCCCTCACCAGTTGGGCTGCATTAAGTCAACTCATTATAAAATAACTGCTAAAAAAGAAAGAGGTGATGCGAGAGCGCAGAGAGCGGCAGAGAAAATAACAAGAAAAATCGCGATGATGCTGATGGGCAGCAGGAAAAGCCGGCAAAGAAAACAAATTAAATTTAATCGATTTGTGAAAAGCTGCCAGCCAAACCAGCACAGACAACTGAACGAACACTAAGGATATAAAAAAAAAACACAGCGGAAAAACTAGAACTTGGCCAAAACGCATAGTAAATTCAATGAAGTGCTTGCAACTAGGTCCACACAAACCAACAACCGACAAGCGTCAACCGGCAGCAGTAATGGCCACTTGGCGGAAGCTCTAAGCGCATTCTAAACAAATTAAAATTCAATTAAAAAGATGAAATGGCATTTTCAGGCTTAATACGAAGCACCATTGCTTGGCAGCACCCACAACTAGCTGGACTTGGCAACGCAATCTGCTATAAGCCAGTACGTTTCCTAGCACAGTGCAATGCTAAAGTATTCGCCTGTTATACATAGATGAAGTTTTGCAAGCACGCAGATGATGATGTAGATGGAGATGGAGATGGTGGTGCCGCTGTTTAATCTCAGCTAAAAGGCATCGCATTCAATTCATTTAGCGGCAACACGTTATCGCAGCCGTCAACCATCATCAGCTTCGTTTGCCAGCCACGTTGTCAGTGGCAACAACAACAATCGGATTGCCTGTTGTTGGTGGAGTGGGTGTCATTATGCTTCACGCAACTTGAGACCTGGAGCATCGTTTCCAATTACGAGTGCTGCCTCCGACATTTTGCCGCTTATGATTTTTGGTCAGACGCTCGGATGCGCCCATTTCCATTTACCACTTCTCCTCTTCGCATACTCCACACTTGCCCGCTGGTCATGGTCATTGATGTTGCTCTCCGTCTCATTATGAACAGCGTTGGCCGTTCATGCTGGCCTGGCCGCCAACTGTCATTTCTTCAGCTGTCCTTCCAAGTGGCATTGAAAACTGACAGCTCTTCTCAGCCCATTACAAATTATGCACCAGCTGAGCAGTGATTTTTTCTACTGCTTCTTCGACTCATTTTTGATTATGCCCTTAGCCAAAAGATATTATAATTTTGTTAGACGCATAAAATATTAGGCTCTCTTAAAAGTTAATCAACTATTATCCGATTTAATTTGATTTTTAGATTATTAAAGGTTAGACTCTAATTGTGCTTTCCTCTATTCTATATCTATATAAATTGCTTCTTTTTTTATTGGTTTGAAACAGTTTTTGTTCTGCCTTCCGATTGTTTAACACAGAGCAAATGACTTCTCAGGCATTTTGTTGATGTTGTTTAATGCAAGTCTAACTCCGGTCAAAATGATTGCCCGTTAACATTTTTTTTTGTGGCTGGCTGACTTTTTTGATGTCCAAAGTTCAAGGGGATTCGGTCTCGAAGCGTGAAATTGTTTGAAGTTCTTAGACATGCCTTCGGCTACAGACTGGGAACTTTAATTGGCGAGTGCAGTACAAATAATTGTATTATACGAGTATGTTATTTCCTAGCTTACGAAGGTGGTCAAACAAAATGGCATCGCTGTATGCCCTTTTGCTTAACACTTGCTTCGCTGGCAATTTGAAGCATTGATCCGACCATCATCTTTGTCCAATTAAAGTCCTTGCGCCGCACCACTTGCCGCAATTAAAGCAGATGACATTTGGTGTGCTGGCGTGGTGTTGTGCCTCCATAGCCAATAATAAAGCAGCTTTATTTAAAATGTAACCCATTTTTTTCGCTAGAGGCGGTGACCGCAACGCTGCTTCCCCTGTCCCTGGCCTGTCCCGGGCTCAGCAATGCAGTGATGAAAAAATATTTTCTTTCCGGCGTCGTCAACGACGCAGACGACAGCAAGGCAAATAATTTGTACAATTTATACGCTCACATGCCAACTGCGCAGGCAGTACAAAAAATAGAAATGTAAAGAAAAATGATTGACAAAAGATACCCAGCTTAGAAGAATATCCTGGCAAAAAGTCATGATGGCAAGAGCTAAATATATTTCAAAAGTTATTTAATTATTGAAACATTGTTTGTGTAAGCTAGAGTAAGACGGATTTTCATCAGAATTGGAAGTCATACATTAAATTGGTAAGTAAGAAAAACGTAACTATAAATATTTATTTAGGCATTAATTTAAATGCCTGCCAGCCTTAAAAGCTGTAACATGTTAACAGGGCATAAAAGACGCAAAATAATATTGAAAAGTCAGAGAAAATCGATTTTTAATTGTGGAAAGTCAAGAAAGTGACTGCAGAGAATCAAGCCAGATTGAACGGGGAATGGCAATAGCAACTATAGCCAGCTGTGCAGCTGATTGGTGAGTTTGAGTTGGTCAGCTTGACTTGGTTGGTCTGAGGATATGCGATGATTGTGTTTGTTGTTGCACGAAATGTACCAATAATAAGTTCAAACAATGGCGGCTAAAGCAGCTAGCTGTGCTGGGCATGTTTGCTTAATTTTTATATTTTTTTTTCTCTCTTGCTCTGCTGCGCCTTTAGTTGATGTTGTTGTTTTTGTTGCTGCTCAAATGGCGCTGCAATTGTTCCAATCGGCCACCAACTGCTCGTTTCCGCTTTTGTTTTTGCAGTCAGCTTTTCTTCTCCTTGGCCAACAAACAGGCTTCAAATTGAACGGAAGCCGGGCACGAGCTATGCTCCAGCCATGCCTAACCGACCAGCCACGCCTCCCCTATTCGCCCATCCCCTAAATCCTGCCCACTTGCAATCTCCGGCCGCGTCGGAGGCATTGTTCCATGTCCATGGCTCAGGCCCGTTTTCAGCATCTTTTGTTATTCGGGGGCAGCCGCCCTATTGTCGCTGCGCTTCCCTTTTACGTTTTACTTTATTTTTGTTGCTCGTTTTTTTCTTCATTTGGGCTTTTTTTTTTTTTTTTATTTTACCGGTCCCGAGGCCGGACTTCATAGTTGTGACCAATTTTTCCTGTGCTTCGCCGTTTGATTTGCGCTGATTTCTTTTCTCGCTCTCGGTGTGAGTGTCCTTTAAAGGTTGTCGTTTTATGCTGGTGCTTTTTTTTCTTCTGTTTTTCATCAATTTCATTTTGTTAGTTTCCATTTCATTGAATTCTCACATATCCGCATCCGCAATCCAGCCATCCAGCTAGTTGCTCAAATTGTGCCATTAGCCAGCGTTGTCCTTGTTACCCATTTTACAGCGCGCCACAGCTTTATCCCCACCAGCAACAAAAGGGACTCCCGCCTTTATCCCTGCAATCCGCCCCCGCAACGTGCGGCCATAAAATAAGCAATTTGCATAGTTTAGTTAGTTGGACGCATCCGGCAACAGCGACACTTGTGCTATTGGTAGCCAAAACAGACCTAAACCTACATACATATATTTCTTGTTATATCTATACACACAGACTTATATATATACATATATGCATGTGTACATATGTCTGTGTGTGTGCGCATAATTGATGACTGCTGACAACAGCCACAACAACAATAACAGCAGCAACAGCAAAAGAAACAGACAGCAAACACTGTCGAATTTTAAATGATGTTTTCTACACTTTTTGTTTTGTTTTGCATATTTATCGCATATCATTCAATACGGCGGATTTTGTAAAATGTCCAATTGATTGGATATTCCGTTAAAGGGGTTTTTGGAAAGAGCTGACAGCAGCGAGTTAAAATGTATTGAGGTAAAGCCAAACAATAAAATGCGAATACAAATTTTATAAATATCTTTAAGCTGCTTTGATCAGAAGATGTTTTAGTAAAGTTTTGGCAAATATTAAATATTTTCAAAATGAAAAAGAATAAGAAAAAATGGCTAAAACCCTTTAAAAAATGGCTGTTAACAATATTTATTAATAATTAATTAAGTCTGCATTCTGCTCACCATATAACACATATTAAAAGTAAGAAAAGTTATATATATTATTTTAATTATTTCTTACCAACAGCAATTTTTCCATCTTTTGCTTATAGCCACATCTTAAATTCATTATAAATTTGTGTTAAATTTAGTTTCTTTCACCGCTGTATTTTCAATTTATTTACCTTATATTTTTTAAAATAAACTCCTTATTTAAGTGTCAAAGGCAGCACTTGAAAACTATTTGGGCGTGAACTGTGGCAGCTGCCCAACTAACACCCAGACCAGGCACACACAAACACGCACACTAACACCTCTTTCACCTAGCTAAGGTCACTGCGAGCGCGCTGCCAACTATTTTCATAATCATTTAACGGTTTATTTTTTTTCTTCTTTTTTTTTTGCGGCGAGGAACAGCAGCTGGAGCAAGAGTCGATTCGAGCACTTGCACACTCAATGGCCATTAAGTTCATCGAAGATTGTTGGAAGCGGCACAGCACTCGAAATGGGACGGTCTCGATGTAAAGTTGAATTTTGGTCTTTTGTGGTGGGCGGCGCTGAGGTGCTCAGAGAGAAAAAAAAACGCACACTTGGCTCAACAAGGTGACTTTGGCTGCCACCTGGCTCTAATGGGAACTGGCTGCTGCCCGCTGGCTTGTGGTCGTCGTCGCTGCCCTCTTGAGATGCAGCCGACAAGGAAATGCGAAATCGACGCACTATGCCACGCCCTTTGCGCCAAGACCTCTCCCCCCATGATAAAAGTTTTCACAGCACTCGAGACAATTTTGCAAGTTTCTTTTGGAAGTCGACAAGTGTCCAGTCACAGACGCAAGGATGCTGTGTGTATGAGGGTTTAACAAACTAACGACCTGAGCTGACGAGTGGCTGCTTATTGATTTTCCAATATGGCAGCTGCATAATTGGCAGCCGCGCGTTGTGCAAAATCAATGGAGCGCATTAACCTTAAAAAAGAATGAAAAACGACAAGAAGAAGATATTTTAAGGCATTATCATTTGACGCTAACTGGCGATAAGCTCGCAGTCGGAAACTGCGCCACGATAATGGGCCACGTTGCTGGCCAAAATCGAAGAAATGAAGCTGCACTTAACGCCGACACTTTTGACAAGTGGCCCACGCCCCCTACTCAGGTGGTTCGCTGGGTGGTTGGGCGTGTTGTTGGCACATAGTTGAAAGCTGCTTAAATGTACGAGCATTAAAGCTGTGTCACACGTTCACTTCATTCCCGTCCAACCCCAACTTGCCACACTGCGCTGCGAAATGTGCTTTATATTTGGGTGGCAATTTCACTCTACAGCTGCTAGTCCTGCACCCGCTCCATCAACATCTCCGTGATTCGTGCTCTTTTCTTTTTTTACGTTTACGTTTTATTTTATTTTTTACAACAAATTGGATTTGCAAAAAAATCGCTCACCTTTCATTTCAGGCGGATTAATGGTGTCGAGGCGAGCAGCTCACAATAAAAACACCAGGTGGATTCCAGCTGGTAAGGGATGTTGCGGAGTTAGTGCGAACATCTGACAGCGGGTGGTGCTGCCAAGCTCTTTTTTTGTAATGGCGTTAGTGGTTGGCTGGGATTTTTGGGGGAACAAGCTTTGACTGAGCTACCACTTTGGACACTTGTAATACAATGAATGAAAGTAAGTAAGTAATTGAAATGCGATTAAGCGCAAATACATTTTCATAAGTACTTGCATATTTTTCCTGTGTTTAATGGTAAGCTACAATCATTTAGATTTGAATTTACATATGACATGTGCAAAAAGCTTATTTTTTGGGAATTTAACTTTGCGAATTTGCATACCTAATGACTGAGCATGTGATATTATTAAAGCTTACCAATGCTAAATTGGTTGTAATATGCTATTATTCAAACTGAAAATTTTCAGAATTTCCAAAAAAGTTTACTTATTTTTAAGACTAAGCTTTGAGTTCATAAAAAATTAGTCCCTTCCAGATCTTTCTCAAACAATCGATAATTCCAGCTTAAGTGCAATTCAAATGGTAAGACCTACATATATCTTACAAAGCAACATTTACCATTTTTTTGACACGTTTTCACTTCCATACATGCAGAATATTCGGTTCCAAAACGGGCCCTAGACGTAGTTTTTAAAAAGTTAGTTCTTGAATGACTTTCTTAAACTTCTCTAGCCATTAAATATACTGAATTCACCAGTTTTAGTAACCAAGTGACACATTTTATATTGTTAAAGTCAGTGTGATGAATGAGCGCCTCAATGCATTTAATGGTTGCCACTCCAGAAGCCCAACAAAAGAAAATGTTGTCATATCGCAGTTAGCCGATTGCACAAAGGAATAAGAAAATAGTAAAAACACAAAGCTCTGTATTTCTTTCCATGCCATTCTTCGAATTCAATAACATAATTGTTGCCATTTATTCTGCCTGCATTATTTACTCGCATTACATTCTAGACACATATCTGATTTCGCTAGACTCCGCGCAGCGCGGTAGATTATTTATTTTCTCCATGGCACTAGGGTACAATGGGCTACATTTTATGCTTTTTTGTATCAGTGCAGTCCATGCTAATGGCAAGGCATAATGTCACGCCAACATAGCCAGCCCGCTCGCACTGATGAAGACCACGGAGCCCAGTCATTGTTGTCAGCATTATTTGCATATTCGGTGTAAAATTTACTTCCTTTCATTTATTTTAATGCAAGCTCACAAATACAGACTAAGGTTCTCTCTAGCCAAAAGCAGAATCAACCCAAAAAAGGCAGATCCGAATGCAAGAAAGATTTTATGAATGTTAAGGTGAATTCTTAATACACTTGCAAGATTTATGAATTCTAGCTTTCAAGAGTTATTTAGTTTTATTTCTGTGGTACAAATAGACAGGATTACCATGAGGATATAACCAAACCTTTGTACAAGGGCATTCGAATAGCCTGAGCCTTGACGAAGTCTATAATCGTGTCGTTGCTTACAAGCAAATTTGCTTCTTATTGTATAAGGGTTTGTGTGATGCGGTTGTGGGGCAGGCAGTCAGCAGCGCTAGCGCCCCCACTTTCAAATTCCTTATTATGGCACTTTCTTGCTTTGTGCAGTAGCCTTTCGTTTGATTTCATGCCTTGTGAGATTTTTATTCGCAGCCACAATAAAGTTGGCTCCTTGCAAAGGTTTAGTGAAATAGAAAATCGCCAAAACAGGCAGCCGATGGGCATAAATAAGCCACCAAAAAAAAGGAAGATATTTTCCAATAACACCAAACGGAGTCAAAGACCTGAAAAGTGAACCCATCTTTTGTTAAAAAGAGGAAAGCCCAACATTGAAACCTTTTCAGTTGCTTAATTTTTTTAACGCTTTTATACCCTTATACCATGTAATAAGAAACTGGATATAATGGTTTTGTGCAAATGTTCGTCGGTCTGTCCGATGTCGATTGTTGGTCAAGCTTATAAAAATGTATCGATTAGTTTTCCGGTTACCGATATGCAGTCGATAGCAACAAAATTTTCAATTTGACTCAATAATAATCATCTGTGTAAGTTTCATTGAAATCGGAGATATCGAAGATTAAGTTAAGCATGTTTCTACGTTTTTGTATACTGTTGCACACAAACATTAACACAAACACACATACAAACAACGACTGTAGGCGTAATGTCTAGGGCTTAGGGTATCGCTTAGTCAAGCTTTCTTAACTAGAGCCTTCTTGCTTGTTTTCATTTTTTTTCTGCTCCATAATCAGGGCATTAAAATAAAAGTTTGTGGCAACGTCAGGCTGTATAAGTATAACCTGAACCGACCAATTCTTGACAGGACATCCGCGGGCCCCAGCCTCAGCCAATTGGCAACATCAAAGTCACTTCCCACAAATTTATGTTGCGCCTTTTGTTTTGTTTGTATGTTCAGTTTTGTGTTACAGGTGATTGCATTTGGTTTGCGTTTTCGTTTTTCGTTTTCTTTGCTCCTCGTGCTGCCTGTTTGTTTAGGCAATAACATTTCGACCAAAAAGGATTGCCGAGTGTGGAGGAGCAGGATAAGGAGCTTCACAACTTTTCAACGGTTATCATTTTTCATGGAAAGGGTTGGCATTTTCAAGCAAATATTTATTAGAAACATAACAGCTAATGGTTTAAAGGAGATCGCATTTGCAGCAATCGATAAAAAAAGTGAGCCATGTAGGATATTTATGTTTGAGTAATGGCTCTTAGAAGCAAACGGAAAATGCTAAAAATATGATTTTACAAATATTAAATTTAAAGATTAAACTGAAGAATTAAAATAGTTTTCGTATACATTTGATGAGCAAAAGCTGGCAACGATTTAGATCATTGAGTCGATTTAAGATGGCTTTAACTTTGGATATAGGTATATGTGTAAAAGTACCATTAAAGTGACCTTACATCAGAAAAAAAAGCCAAGTAACCAAAATCGAAGAGCTTACCTTGAGCATATTTAATTTATTAAGAACATCGAACATCGCACACAAATATTGTTAAATGGAGAAGCACAACTTTGTACTCAAGCCACAGTTCAAAAGTGCCACAGAACGATAAATTACGCACAGCAACGTGTTTATATATTGCAGCTTTGCTGATAGCCATTACGTATACGCCCAGTTAACAACGTGAGCAAAAACTTAACTTGATTGATGTGAAAACCTTTGCTAAATGTCAATTCAACATAATTGAGTCTTGCTGTGGAAAAAACACACACACAAACAAAATTCTACGTGATATGCCAGTGTGTGTGAGTGTGTGTTTGGATTCACAGAGTTGGTGGTAAGTAAGCTCTGAGGCAACTGTCAGAGTTGCCACATTACACACACGCCACACGTCGAGACGGCAGCAGCTTTAAGTCACTCAACAGTTGCAAGTTGCTACCGATTTGAAGTGAACCCTCTGATAGAAGCAACAACAAATACATCAACAGAACACAACAGCTAGCTTCGACACATCGTTGATGAAATACCCTAACAGCTGACTAAGCGAAGTTTTAATGCCTCTCTACTTTTGGCTCAAGATATCTGATCTAATGCCTGACATATTACTTGACCTTCTATTAAGACCCTCTGCTAGAGTATTCTTAAAGCAATAGTAGCTAGCACCTGATACTTAAGGAGGAGAGCTTCAGGTGACGGGTTCGCAGCCATTGCACTATTTGTTATTTTCACAGCCGGAGCAAAATTAATGCTCGCAAGTAAATGGTGTTGACTGCAGACCCAAGACGATACGTTCGTTAAACGTTAGCCAAGAGTCAGCGCAAACAGAAATCCAGTTGCCAAAGTATCAGCCAAAAGACCTAACAAGTATGTGCGACAAAAGTACATATATATAGATAAATTCCTGACTCTCTCTCTCTCTCTCTCTCTCTCTCTCTCTCTCTGTCTATCTGTGAGTGTGCGTGTTTGTGTGTATACAAACAGGTTCAATAAAGTAAGATGAACACATCAGCTGCAGTTGGTCAGGTGCACTTGTTAAAATGGACAGCCCCATATACTAAAATATCACTCCACGCTCCCTCCCTCCTTACTCCAACCAATGGTCAGTTGTTGCTGCTCACCTGCATCTGTATGTGAGCTACACCAACTCAACGTGGAGACTGTGTGTTAGTGAGTTTTGCGATGTTGTTTGTGGCCGCTGGAGCGAATGGATTGCTCAGCTCAGCTTGAGTCTCGTAAGTTGAGGCAGAAATACATTTTGTAGCTCTCGTTTGACAGGGGAAATTGAGAGTACGTGTGTTCCCTGTATTTTTAGAAGTAATGAATAAAACAGGGATATTGTTGCCGTTGGGGTAAGGGATTTACTTTTTCGAAATGTAAAACCTGTTATAATATATAAAGAATTAATTTAAAAAACTACTATAAAGTGAATTTAATTGCGACTGAAAATGTTTATTAAATGTGTTTAAGAATTTGAAGAATTAAAGCATAAACATTATTTTTACTTTGAAATTGTTCAGTTGGAGACATTTTAATACATCATAAATTGCTTAAAAATAATTAGATGTACATATTTGCAAAAAAATCAACATACATGTTGAGTCGCATCGAGTCATAAACTTAAAATCAGATGTTGTAAACAGAATCTCTATATTTATTGCTCTCTAAAAACCGAGTGCTTCTTTTTCAGTGGTAAACTCTCTCTGAACCTCTCTTCTATAGGTTCGTTTCCACTGCGCATGTGCGACTTTAACTTCGAATCTGAGAAAAGTCCGAGGCAAAACGAACCACTTCGAAAATGCGGGCCAAATGGCGCTTTTTCAAATAGCAGCATGACAATAAGAGAGTATGAACGAGAGAGAGAGAGAGAGAGAGATTGAAAAGTGGAGAGCATCTCTGGCTCTCTCGTTAAATCCGCATGTCACTATTAAACGAAACCTAAAACAAATGTGGCTCCTGACTGCTGGCTCTTGAGCAAAATAGCCCAAAAAGGTAGCCAAGGGGCATGGAGCCATGATACATGTGATATGGTTTCAAGCGTATGTTTGTATATGTGTGTGTGTGTGTGTGGAAATTAAAGTTGGTAAATATAACAAAAACCGGTCAATAGCAGCCTTAGCAGCAGCAACAGCGACTGCTAACTTGCCCCGCATGCATATTGATACACAAAACTCACTCATACACATGTATTCCAAGCTAAATACCTGGCATGGAGGCTGTGGGTCTGGCACGTGCATATGTGCAACGCCAAAAGTATGCAATGCTTAGTATTCGTGGCATATTGTGGCTTCATCTTTGAGCCGCATACTTTCTGAGACTTCAATGCACCTTCTTCAAACTCTGCCGCTGCTCGAACTCTGGCAAGCTAAGCAGTTTACTGTGTCAATATGTTGCGCAGCTCTTCAAACTCAAACTTGGAGCTCCAAACTGTGCCAGTTTCTCCCTGGCTGAAATCCCCAATCCACAACCTGCCGCATCCATAACTTATTCATGCAAATTTTCTCTTTTCTCGTTGTTGACTTCGAAAAGGTAAAAGACAAAAGTGACAACAAAAAAAAAAAAAAGCTTAAAAAATAGAAATCCAAAAAAAAAAGGGAAAAGCAGTTGAAATTTGTGCAAAATGCGGTTATTGCAGCGATTATTTTAATGGCTCTTCTCAGTTACAGACACAGTTGAGACTTTTCGTACTTATGAATAGCAAATAACTCATTTTGCATTGCAGACATAGTTAACACATATCAAGTTTGCCAACAAAGTTTGCATTCTTTTAAATTCTTTGGGATTATGTATGAACAGCAGACCCGGCCACGCGTTGCTGTGGTTTTCTTATATTTCTTTCAATTATTAGGTACGAACTATTACAAATAAAGTTTCAACGGATAGAATATGTTTTATTTTTATTTATATGATAATTTAATGATTGAGTAAGATAATGCTGTCTCTCAATACCGAAAACTATAATTAGTTTATAATTATTTTTACCTAATTTAATTTTCAATAAACATTTCTTTTATTTAACGCAGAACCAAGCGATGAACAATATTTCTTGTTAATCTGTCTTCGATCAAAATAAATAAATTCGATGGTTTTCCAAAACGTGAGCATTAAACATACAGCTGCCATTTTACAGAAAATACAATAAAATTAAAAAAATTAATGTTAACGATTATCGATATCTCAACGTTGTTTTCAATATATCTAGAGATTTAATGAATTAAATGTTAAACGATTATCGTAAATTTTATATCAAAAAAAAAAAATTAACGATTCGTGTTCAGTAGTTTAGTTCATCCGACAAACTATGTGACAATGGAATTTTTTTATATATTAAAGCAAGATAAGATATTTGGGTTGATATAAAATATATACATATTTATTATATATATCATTATTCTTATTTTTAATTTTAGTTATATATTTTTTTTTTTTATATTCCATAAGCATTTTTACTAGAATTTTAACATTATCAAAACAACATAACAAATAAAATTTTGGTGGCTGCATAAGTATATGGTCTAATTAGGCCATGGGGCAAAGCTAATTGTGGCCAAATATCCAAATATCCAACCTCTGCGCATTTAATCGAATAAAAGCGTATTTGCAACGCATAAATAAATAATTCACTCCACTGTCACAAACCAAAAAATTATTTCCACAAAATTAAGCAGCGCGCGTATTGCATATTTTTGGCGTTTATTCAGAATGCTAAATATTTTTGTAAACGCCCTTCAGTCCGTAAATGTGACACACAACTTCATAATTCATACAAAGTTCACAAGCAATTTTCTTGAATGTTTTCCGTTTTCTTTGCATTTCATTCATATTCTTCTCTTTTAATTTTCGCTTAATGTTGCAACGACATTTGAGGCGACACAACAGTCGCAGTCACAGCTGCAGCTACAGCTGCCACGCCCACGCGTCCGTTAGTTGTGGTGAAGGGAGTGGAACAGTGGGGCTTCAGCCATGGCTGCTTATATTTTATTTGTTGGCAAAAATTGCATTCATGAATAATTTATTGAAGTGAAAAATTTGCTTTCCCTCTGCCTCACTTTATTTTTACATTTTTATTTTATTTTGAGTGGTATTTTTTGAAGAAATAACGAAAAAGCACAACAAAAAAATGCCAAAAACTACAAGATGAAAATAATTTTCATTTTTGTGTGTAGCAACTTCCGTTGCGGGTGACTTTCCACCATGTTTTGTAATGTGTGGCGGTTATCAGCATTTTGGGTTAATATTTAATGAAACTGACAGGTGCGTTGGTCAACGTAGCGGTTGCCTTGATGATGTTAAAAAAAACAAAGTATCCCAAAGACTCATCACCTCACCTCAACCCCACCCCACACCAAAACCGCCCGACCAGTGAGTGGCTTAATATGTAAATGTGTTTTCCCGGAAACGGAAACTGTTTATGCAGATCGAATATGCAGTTTACATTTGTAGTCGCCTCTCTGAATTTATGCTGCTGTTTTTGTACGAAATTGCACTCGAAAAGCTAACCAAAGTGACGCCATTATACAAATTATAATTGTAAAAATATGCAAAGTTTCGCTGAGTGTACAATAACTTTAGCACTTTTTGTCGCATATCAATGCAATTCGTATACCCTTTGTTGATAGGGCTTAACTAAAAATACAAGAGTCAAAAATGTTGGCAAAGCTCGAACCATGGCACTAAAATATTTGTATTATTATTCAAGATGGCTGCAAAATATCTAAGTACCAAAAATTTTATATTAATTCAAATTTTAGTTATGCATATGAGAAATCATGCGACATAATGTATAGAAATCGTGCGTGTTCCTTGGGCGTTAGTCTATAGAAATTTCGGCTCGTATTGTTTAATTCACGTTCGTTGTGATAGGGTGGCCATAATGTCGTATAGGCGATTGTGCTGTCAATATTATAAAGATTAATATTTTAATGGCGTGATAGCTTTCAGCGGCTTACCGTACAAAATAGGTGGCCTCTCGAGCCGTGGGCTGATTATCGATTATTTTTTGCATTTCACTGCAAAACTGATGCTCATATATCTTTTTATTGTTGCTATAGCGCTCTTTGCAGATCATCTCACTGATGAAGTCAAAATTGAAAGCCTTAACTTAAATTGTACAATCAAAACAACTGCACTACTCACAATGGTACTTTGAATTTAGTAAAGCTCGGCTCTCGTGTCACAATTTTTGACTGTAAATATCTCTTCGCATTAAATTCGTTTTCATCGAACGGTGTTATATGTTGCACATCCGTGGGATCACGTGTATTCAAACTTTCATACTGAGCTCGGATATCACAAGTGGGTATATCGAATTTTGAGTTTTCAGTGCCCCTCAGATGCTTGGTAACACGAGTAGAGTCGATAGAGCCACTGCTTCTGAAGCGTGTAAAACGCGATTGACGATAATTTTTTGACATGGTCAAGCTAAGAAAATTAAGTCTTTAACTACGAACAAAACAAAAACAATTAACGTATAAAAATAGATTATTAATTCATCAAAACTTCAACTGAGAACTAAAACAAGTGAAACTATTCAAGAAGTTTACTAAGTTTAATAGTTTTGTGTTTGGTGTTCATTCGAGTATACATAAAAGCTTTTAACCGTTTAAGTTTGTGCGTTATTTAGAGATCCTGGTTAGAGGCTATTGCCAGAGGGGCCTATAAATATTTCATGAGTCTTAACTAGCCTAAGAATCTGTTTTTATTAATGTAAGCGAATCATTTTTCCATCTTATGTTAAAATCAATAAACTTCAGCCAACCATAATGAAATTATCAACTATGTATCATACATACATACATTACCAACCCACACGTCTACATGAACTCGCGGGCGAATGCCGACGACTACGAACACTGCTCCGCCTTATCCCTGCTTGAAGTTCTCATGCTCGTCATTCTATGTTAAAGTATGCAAATTATTTTAACCGAAAAACCTTTTAAAAGATTGCTGGGAAAAGGGCGCTCAATATATGTGAGTGAATTCGGTATGTGTGTCTTCGCGTGTCTGCATGCATGGCGTATAAATAATTTTATTAAGCAGTCAAAAATTTGGCTCTTCCGTATGTGTGTGTGTGTGTGTGTGTGTGTGCCCAAAGGCATTGACTTGCCCCCAAAAATAAGAGTCAGTTGATAAATTATCGCCATGAAACCATTGAAAATTTATAAATTGCTTGGAAACTAACAAGACAAATGGTTTGTTAGTTTATTACATATGTATATCCAAAGAGCACTTTAAATGCACTGTGCGATGTTCATTGATTGGGAGGTAAACATACAAATAAATCTTGATATCTTAAGTATTAGACAAATGTATCCATAAGATGAATATTGTTTAAGTAACATTTTGTTCTGACTCTAAACATAAGCAATAAAAATAAAATTTTTATATTATTAAACACAAACCAAATATACTAAATATAGAATTTTAATCGTTAGCTGGAACGCTTTTTAAATTATATTATTGCTTCTATGAAATTGTCTGTAGGCTCTTAAGTAAAGCATTATTTTAGTGCTTAATTTTGTCACCCAGTATATTTTCTATTTGACTTTAGTATGAGGATGCGCGCAACTATCCTGCTTGTACCACCCCCTGTTTGCTGCTAAGCGCAACAGAATTTATGGTTTTAATCTTTTGGCTTCACAAATTTTTTTTTAAGCGTGCCAACCCGAGTGAAAAAGAAATGCCTGCAACAGAGCTCTCACTGGCCACCAAGCCAATGCCAAACACGAGAAAAACCCAGCCTACGACATGAGCCAAGCACAAACTGTGGAGATTTTATGGCTCAAGGACGTGGGGCTAGCTAGCACACTTCAAGGATATGCCCGCCTGGCTACAACGCAACTCGGATTTGGATTTGTGTTTTCATTATAAATGACCTGCGATGAGACCGGCGGCCGGAATGGAGGCGTTAACCGAGGGGCGTGCCCGGCCCAAAAATACATTCCGTTAGTGAAAAAATAGAAACATTGAAAAAATGAATACTACGCAAAGAACATAAGAGTCAAGCGACCGACAAATAAATCAAATCTAATGAAATGAAATAGTTGGGGATTTTGGCTGCTGACAATAGAATGCCACTGCCAAATTTGGTGCAGCCGGTACACAAACTGCTCCGTCCAAGTCTTTACAAAGACAAGCAAAAAGAAAAAAAACCACTAGGCTAGCAGACTAAGCGAAGTCTTGCCGTCCGAAAACAGCCGAAAATGAAAGCAAAATTAACACAACAACAACAAACATGCCTAAAATCTGTCCCCAGACATTGTTGTCATCTTGTCTATTTATTCCCGCCAACCCATCTCTCCGCGTAGGTCATGCCGTGTGTCCTTGCCAAATCAGGCGTAAAGCTGATGACAATCAATGTCCTTGGCTGCCATACGCATGCCAACTGAGTTAAAGGATAACACTGACTGCTTGCTCAGCAATTCAAGCACACTATAGGCCACAATTTACCGCTGCTCCAATGGGGTCAATTCATGCGGCACCAGCTGAGTGTATTAAACACAACTGAATAACTATTAAAAGCATGTCCACAGATATGCGAAAAACATTGGCAAGGCCATCAGCACAGTTATTACACTTAAATATTCCTGTTAACATGGCCGAATCGCTTTTATAAGATAAGCATTTAAGTATTTAAAGTAAAAGTAGCTTTAATATCAAACTAAATTGTAAACATTGTAAGCTGGATACATATTTCTTAAAAATTAAATTTTTCTTCAAATAAATACATAGTTTAAAATATAGATTGTATAATTATTCAAGAACAACTTCAACTTCAATAGCTTTAATTGTGTTTTGAATGAAATTTTTAAAATGGAATATATGAAATCATCAAATTTAATCCGTAAACAAGCATCTGGCAAATTGCAAGTGCAATTGTCTGATACTTCGCACAGGCAATTCCAATAAATAGTATCATGAATTGGCAGAAATATTGACTGGGACAGTGGCAACCGAGGGTGAAACCAGAGGAAGCAAGAGCGAAAGTTTCAATATTGGACACGTGGCACACTTGTGGGTGGTGCTTATGTGTAACCCAGTGGCAATCGACCAGCACTTCATATCCTGTCGCTACACAAACATCGAGCGACATATCCTGGCAAAGATAGTTGCACCATTCCCTCTCATGCTACAAAAAGCAATGGAATTGGGGGAAAAAAATCCATACCATAAATACGCTAGCGAATATTAAACAAAATGGCAATTTCATGTTTGGCTGAGGGTACATTTTGGTAAAGATGCTTTTAATGGCAAACGAGACCACAACTGCCCATCAAGAGGACATGCCGTAAGGACTTGCCAAAGTGATGCCTCGTGACTGCCGAAAATCAAATCAGATTGCACACTCAAGTTGCAGTCAGTTGCAAACGATTCTCCATCGCGAGAAATCCAAATCATGTTCCACAAAAAAAAAGAAGGAAAGAAACATAGAAAGAAAGAAAATAAGGAAAAATATACGGGTAAACAAGCGGCAGGTGCCGTCAGGCAAGAACAACAACAAAAGAAAAAAGAAAAATCGGTGAGCGACAAAAATAAGGAAATAAAATCAAGCAAATTGAATGCGATGAGTTGAACGTGGGAATACGTGCCAACAGTCATAACAACAATAACAGCAATAAAGAATACCAAAAGATGGCTACAAAAAACACTCGAGATCAACGGTAATTGCTGCTGACAAATCCACATACATATATGTACATAGATACAAATACATACAGATACATACATCCATACATACGCACTGCCATAACAACACGAAATGTCAAGACTGACGACAGCAACAATTTGAGCCACGAAAACAAAACAAAAAACTTCAGCCGGACAGGACAGTTGACAATTGTCGGGGTCTGTCGCATCCGCGTTCTCATTCGGAATCTATTTGTGGCTACTCCTGAATCCGACAGCGACTGCCGCCGCTATCCCGCAGCTTGTTGTTTCATTTTAGGCGCTTCCGCTGTCAGACACGACTGCTGTCTATTGCCATACATACATCAGAATCAGCATCAAACGATAGCAAGAGGCAGAGAGAGCCGTACAAATTCGAAATGCTTTGGCGTTCTGTGGGTTTATCGAAAGCTTTGGCAACGTTTGCCAGTGCAATTTGCATAGTTTTTAGCTGCTGTGTTAATGTCATGCTTTTGGCTTTGCTGTTCTGATTTGTTTACCTTTTCAATTGCACGATTCGGCCATTTAAAATACACTGGCCAACAGTTTGAACCGGCATATGTTGAAATAGCAACCTTAACATTAGTTCAATGCTTGCTTTAAAAAAATCAGCACTTAACATTTTATTATATATCCTCACACCTGCTTTACAACAATATTTTATTCTAAGATTACGTTGCCAAGTCTCTCTTATAAAGTTTTAAGCAAATTGATTATATTTTACACATGCTGTATGCATTTTTGTGGAACTGTGTAACTCAGTGTCCATTCGGGATAGCTCTTAAATATACGAAACGTGCGTGAAAGTGAGCCATAGATAAGTTTGCCCACATCTCGGCGGCTAGAATTGCTGACTGCATAATGAGAGGCACTGTGGTTATTTATGGTTTAAAGAGTTCTCCTTCTAAATAGTATTGGCCTCGCACACATAGTTCACACAGTTCAACGGCCATAAACATGTCCAGCGCTAGCTGAGACGTGATTTTTGGCAGACGTGCAGCCAAATAGATTCAAACCCAACAAACGTGACAGTACTGAAACAGCATCAAAATATGCGACTATTGCTACATTAAGACTGGTCGTCGAATGGCATATTAAGCTGGGTGGCAAACGCACTTTTTGGTTACTTACTCCTAGTCGGTCAGTGCCTAATGGCCCGTTATGACGATGACGATTATTGTGACGATTTTATGGCATTTTGTCTGTGGAGTTTTGTGGGTTGCTGTGTGTGGGTGTGTAAGCTTGCAGTTCAATGACAACAATACACAAAGGACATGGACTTGGCATTGTTGTAAGTCAAAGTCATCTTGCTCGCAATCCTCCTAAGGGATACTCAAGCAAATGGCAGAAATAAAACAAATGCCGCAAGGACGCAATCAAAGCAGCTTAAAAGTTTACTAAACGCTGCGCGAAACACCAAACCAGAAACTTCCAATAAATTAAGCTTCTTATATGTATATATGTGTGTGTGTGCAAGTTGGGGGATATTGAAAACGCCGAAGCAATATAGTATGTGGTATCACATATAACAGAAACAGCAGCAGCAAAAGGAAAAAAAGGAAAACTCCATCGCTTGATCAGCGCGCCATATTGAAACTGTTGCTGCAAATCGCCATCAATAGCACTGGTCACATAGTGTACGTGTATGTGTGTGTCGTTGCGCTTTAAATTTATTGCTTGACATAAAAAATTCTTGAGCGTCTTATGCGCACACAAGACATTTGCAAGGGAATCAATAAAATGCACTGCACACAAATGAAATAGAAATATGTGCAGCGAGTCTACCCAGCTTGCAGATACCTTCTTTTATAACTTTAAGTGCTGCTCTTTCTTACACATTGCGAAGAAATCAAGCCTTCCTACTGAAAACCCAACGTTAGGCAAGAATTGATAAAGTAGATAAAATCGATCCCAATTTAAGTTGAGGTTTATATTACTTACTGTTACATTACGACTTATTGTACATGATTCAGTTATTTTATATATATTTTTAATAATTCGTACTCAAATTAAAAAGGATTTCGAAATACTTAGCTCGTTCAATCATAATTTAAAAGCGGCATTTTTTTCTCTTTTTGAAATGATTTTCTTACACAAGTTTAATTCACACAGTTCTAAAAAAAACCGTGTGCTCACTCGGTTAACTCGTTTTAAGCTAATCGAAAATATGATTTATTTACCATGCATATTTAAATTTAATAACAGACCATAAAACACACTTCAATCAACGTTCAATGTGCACAAACCAATTCAATCACCACTCAATGACTGTGCTGTATTTGGCACTTCAGCAGCTAGAAAAGTGTGTCATCCACTTACACACACGTACACGCACACACAAGCATACTCGCACAAACACACATCGCACATAGCCAGCCTAAAATGAGGCCTATTTAAGCTGAACAATTGCCACCTTTCAGCAACATTCCACAGCCCAAACACCCAGCCACCCTCTCAGCCAACCAATTTGACCAGAGTACTACGAAAGCCAAGCGCTTGCCTGCTGTGTTTGTTGTTATTGTTGTTGTTTGTGTTGACTGCTGTTGTTGTTGCTTTAAATAAACACGCGCGTTCGCGTTTCATAGAAAATTCACAAAAGTGTTGCCTACATTTTGAGGCGTGGCGACGCCCACTGAAATCCAGAAAATCAGGTGAATGGCCACTTTAAGTCTTTGTTTCGGCGAATTGAAATGAAACAACAAACAAAGCCCAACAATGCAACAACAACAGCAAAAGCAATGCTGCCGGGCTGGCGTTTTAATAGGATAACAACAACAACAACAACAAGCATGAGAACAGCATTTGGAAACAACGTGAAAACAACAACAACATTTAAAAGCAACTGAAAGCGCAATGCAAAAAGTTAGTAAAGCGGAAGCTAACCACCGCTGTTGGTTGCTAGCCATTGTTGTTGTTATTGCTGTAGTTGTTGCTGCTGTTGCTGTCAACTGTGGTTATTGTTGTTGTACCAATTGTCTTTTTGGCTGCCTGATGCCTACTGCAGTTGTTTTTATTGTTGTTGTTGCTGTTGTTGGTAGTGGTTTCAGAACAGCCTGTTGTTCGGGCTTTATCATTTCCATAGTTGACTGTCAATGGAACGCGCAGCGTCAACAAGAATCATCAGCATCCAGCTACAAGAAGCGTAACAATAAGCCATTCTAAAGCAAAAAAAAAGTTTGAAACTCCAACGAACAGCGGCTCAGCAAGCACAAATGCTCAGCTCAAAACTGAATTTGTAAAGCTGCCTCGAACTAACTTTAAATAGTAACTAAATGATTTCAGCAAAAGTATGCTAATACTAAGGCTTACATTTTTAATTGCAGCATATTATTTAAAATTTGCCTGAGCTCTTAATACTTCATTTTCTATAATTAGAGGGCGTATTAAATAGTCAAATTGATTTCCAATCCAAAGTTCAACTCTCGTTCCATTTAAGTGCAGTAATTGGTCAACAGCACAGCCTAATTGTATACCATACAGCACAAGCCACTACACTGCCTACACACACACACACACACACACACACACTTTGAGTCTCTTGTGTGTACTCGCCAGTCCATTTGAATGGGGCCGGGCGGAAGCGGATGTGTTGATTTGCTAGCATTTTGAGTCCCCTGGACAACCAGCCCCAACTGAGCTGGCCTGAACTGAAAGTCTGGTCCTTTGTTGATACCAAGTGGTGCACAGCTGTAAGCTGAAAGCCGGAGCCAAAGGCGAACGCAATGATAACAACACGAGTTGTCATCAACAGTCGAACTCTAGTGGCAGGATGTGCCCATGGCAGAAGCGGTTGAAACGGGCTCTGCTGCTCCTGATCATGGTTTACTGACACGTAATGACAGCTAAACATTCAATACTCGACAGCTACTGTTACACTTAGCATTAAAGGCTAGGGGGTCAGCTGTAATCATCCTGGTCTCGGTAATCATGGAAACAGTCTTCATTAAAATCGCCGCTAGAGCCAATGACTTGTGTAGGTGAACCGTGACACGAACTAGCAAAAGCGTTGAGTTTGATACTGTTACAGTTTCGTGTCGTGCTCACGAATTTGTGACGCGCAGCCATCGCTAGATGTCATTTTGTGCCCATCAACTTGAAATTCGTGACTGTATTGGTCATTTAATGATGCTCCATTGGCATTGTCATTGTGCTCGTGCACAAATAAACAATTATAATCAGCATCAGTGCTGCTTAAAGCAGATAGACAGTTGGACAGTTGGGCAGTTGAACAGTTGGACAGTCATTCAATGAGTGGGTCAACTACTAATCGGGAGTTTGTTGCTGGCTCATTTGATGACATGGCCTTTCAATGTCGTTTGTTATTAATGCGCCTGTTTGTTGCTAGCGTAACAATAACGCTTTTAAAACAACAACAACAACAACATTATTACAATGGGCAAGTAATATGACTGTTGACCAAGCTTTACGCCCCAACACAGCGGCTAACGACTGTCGATTAGGCATCAAAAGCAGCAACAGCAGCAGCAGTAACTGTGGCAACAGCAATGGCCACCAGCACAGCAAGAGTGGCCGCAGCGGAAACGGAACTTTAAGTGAATGTTAGTGTGTGTGTTGCCCCTTTTGTCTCTTTTGCCTCCCTGACCATGCCACCAAAGTTAAGAGCAGCTCATTTGTGCAGCTGATAAGTTGTTGACAATTTCATTTGGCTGCTGCCGCTGTTTGAGTTCATTGTTTTGCTTCGGACTTATTCAACTTGCCTAATTTAGTCGCTTGTTTTGATTCTGTCATAGCGCACTAATTGATAACGGACATTGATTAACGCTTAAACATGGGCTCTTAATATTTCATGTTTTTAAGCTAAAAGTTTGTGCAGCAAACAAGTTTGGGACAGCAAATAAGCACAACTAACAGGCTTCAAAATATTCATAACATAAATTATTTGTAAAAATTCTTATTCTTTTTAGAAGTTAAATAAGTTAAAAATGTGTTGCTGAGTATCAACTGATTTATTACATTTGCGATAGCTGTTATTTTCACTACTTCACCCAGAAATAAAATAATGGTTTGAATTACCGCATTGGGCTTAATGTGTAGATAAATTCAAAATAAATACCATTTAAACACTTGACATGAGCGCTTCCGGTTCCGTTTGTCTCGCTTGTTACACACATGATTAATGCAGTTTCCAGGTTTATTTGCATAAAGCACACTGTTTTACTTAATTCCTTCTTTTTTTAATAATATTTTTCAAATAAACTGCATATTAATAAATTAAATTGACATCAGCAAATAAATACAAATACAAATGTTCAAAAAGTATGCAACTTCCAGTTCCTGCGGACTGTTGATATTCAACGGATACGACAACGGATACAGAGAGCTAAAGTTATTGCGTCAATTGGAATGAAATTTCGTAAACGAGTTAAGCTGAGCTTATGAAGCGACCCCAAGCCCAAATTCCAAAACCCAGAGACCGAGCAGTCAATAAAGTTCATGGCTGCCCATAAAATCGAATCGCAGCACTTAACTAATACATACTTGATTTTAAACTAAAGGCCCACGCCTGACTAAGCGCACTCAAAAATACTCGCCCCGAAAACTTCGGCGGGCATTCAAAGTCTGGCTGGGCACAAGTACATTGACTTACCAACTGCCGCTGTGCTCAGTTCGAGTTGCAATAGCTGCTTTTATTTAAAGTTGAGCTGGTCAGTCATGTGCATGGAAGCGTTTACAAGAGTGGCTGGGTGGCAAGCGAAAATGATGATGATGAGAGAGAGATGAAGTTGTGGGACGGTGCGAGCATTTTATTTCTTAATTTTGTTTTTCTTCTTACTTTGCGTCTAATACTAATTTGATTTTGCTGTTAGCAGGCGAGCTTATTGACCCGAATCAACTCAGCTTTTACTTTTACACAGAGACACACAAACAATTTTTGCATGGAATAAATGAAATTGGGTTCGAGTTTGGGATTGGGTCAATGCAGTTACTTTCACAATAACAATAGCAACAACAAAAACTGTCTCTGGGTAGAACGTTGCCGTTATTAGCCGCCCGTGTCAGGCAGTTTGTCGTAACATAATGAAATACATGGCTAACATGTTTCAACGAGTGCAACGCCCAATCCCTCTCCTTGCGGGCACACGGCATGCTAAAGTATGTTGCATAAAATGCCATTTGAATTTGTGTTTTGTTACAAACTCACATACACGAATAGCATATGTATGTACTATATGCACATACATACATACTGTTCATATACATAGCTATTGTTGTAGTTCCTGTTATTGTTCTTCGGCTATAGTTTGGCGTCGCTTGGCAAATACGTAATTGAAAAATGCGCATATCTTACAGTTTGCTTATTGACTTTTATTGGACAGTTTGAGTCTAGCTGCAGAGCTGAGCATAGACAAGTTAAAAGACATTTAAATGCCAACAACAACAATGATTGCTTGGCATTTAAATAATTGACTTTCTAATGATAATTAACAATGCGAATGCCTATACAACGACAAAATCAATTTGTTAACTATTTACAATATTCAAAGTCAAGGATGTTCCTTTAAAATATTAAAGAAAACTTTTTAGCTTGTTAGTTGAACATTGCCGAATATTAAAGATCTTACTTTTAAAGTCACAAATAAGCTCAAAACGAACTTTTTTTTAAGGCTCTCATTTTCTTTTAGTTACACACAGTTGATTTATTGTTACTTAGCAGCCAAATATTCAAAGGGCATAAACTACACAAACAATATTTACTTGCATGCATATCAATAAATAGTAATTTTGAGAATGTATGAAAGCCAAACGAATGGAAAAAAAATATAAATAAATACAAATATAAAACATAACAAAACAAAAAACAAAATAAATTGCAATGAGAGAGAAACGGCAAAGTCGCAGCCGCAGTGAAATGAAGTCAAGCAAGGCAACTATTCGCTCTGATTGTGAGTTATTGGAATTTTGAATAAAGAAAAAGGAAAATTGAATTTTCTGCTGGTTATGTGCACAGACAAAGACTCTCATATTTAGTTATGCATGTGTGTGATGGGTGCACAAAAATAAGGATTATTATTGCCGTTGCGTAAATAACAATCATTCCGGCTACGTTTACGCCTCTGTCGGAAAATTGGTTCTGTTCTGGCACTTTTATTAAAAAATTTCATGCGCCATGGCATTGCCTTTGTGAGGTCAGAAGTGGGTGATGGCTCGAGGGCGAGGGAGCCCAGCAGAGTCCAGAGTACATAAGCTGGCAACAGACATGGCCGAAAAACTTTCTGGCCTCCAACTTTTAATTATAAATAATTTTTAACATTTTAAATATGTCGTTGGCACGCAAATCTGTGCGACATTGCGGCAAATGTTAGAAGAAAAAAAAAATCACAAAAGTATACAAATCAAGTGATTTCGACATACAGATACCTCTCAGGCAAATTTGAGATGATTCGAAGAAATAGCAAAAGTTAACCAAAGCTAAATAACATGATTTTTTTTATACTTGTAACTGCAACAGTACTCCACATGCACAAATAAGTTGCAGACACTTCAATAAGATATTGAGCGCTTTTAAACAATATGATAATAACAGGGTATAAAGGCTACGTAGGTTAATAGATTTTGGATATTGCCAGTGAGGCTGAAAAGTCTAGCTAGAGGTCTACAGATACAACACTATTCGAAAGAGATAGAGAAAGAGAAAGAGAGAGAAAAAGAGCCGTGTGATGATGTAGTTTGCCTTTTGGCGACAACTGCCAAAAGCAGTTTTTTATGGCTTCGAAGCTGCTTGAAATACTTTTTGTTCACTCTCTCTCTCTCTCCTTTTTTAACAGCTGGGTCAGAAGGCATGTGCGACTGCGGTTAAAAGTGCGGAAATACATTGAAATGACAATAAAACTAAAAACTGCTGCTGCAACGATTTTTATTTTTCTTTTTTTCATATATATTTTTCTATTTTCTTTTTGTGCCTGGCTCAATTCTAAAGTTTATGCCCAGAACAGCGAGCATGTGCAGCAGCAGCAGTTATAGCAATAGCAACAACATCAAAATGTTGGCCAAATATTTATTATATAGTATATTTGAGAATATTTTTTTCAGGCAACTTACTTTAAATGTCCTGCTAATAGCAGATTGTGCAAGTGACTATTTTTTGTTCAGCATTAAGACATAAAAAATAATGCGAACGTTTTAAAATGACTTCAACTTAAATTTCTTTCATTACAGTTAAGAAAAGCTTGGATTAGTTTATCTCTTATTTCACAATAGAATTCAAGTTAAGTAGCTTTAAGTTAAAGCGAAGCGAAAGTACTTGGGTTCCATTTGAGAGTTAATGCTATAGTATTACCCCAAAAGTCTATAAATTATGCAAATTTAAAAACAAAAATCTAAACTTTATTCACATTTCCGCCCTTAGTAAAAACCAACGTTTAAGGTACAAAATCTAAGTGTTAGCCGGCTACACATTTCTGTCAGTTGCTTCCTTCTCAGCGTGCTGCCAAAAAAAAAAAAAAAAAACACTAACGCATTAGCAAACACACTCTTTGGGATTTTACAGAGTCCACTTGGGACCAGTAGCTGGTAACCTGATGCCGAAGACGTTGGTGGCATATCCGCCCAATAGCCCCATGACTGTAGCAGGCGTACAGCCTTGTGGTGTTTGCACTCATGTACAGCTATAGTATGCTATGTGTGTTTGTGTGTGTGTGAGCTGACGACTGCAGCTGACCGGCCAGCTGCGTGTTTGGGTTGAGTTAACCACAGCAGCAGCAGCAATGGCAGCAATGGCAACAGCAACAACAACTGCATCAGGTAGCTTCTAACATCGAGGACATGGCCACAAAGCAAACATGACTTTGCAATTAAGTTATTGTTGGCCACAAGGCACTTTGCCCGCATCCCAGTTTGAAATCCAAGTAGCCAACACGCCAGTTCCTGATGCCCCTCTAACTTAGTGCAGCAGCAAAAAAATAGCTATGATTTGATTTATTTCCACTTTCAGGTTGCATCTTAAATCATGGACACCATCTCCAGCGTCCACAGTTTGGCTGTTTGATATTTAGCCACAAATTGTTGCTTACTCATTTATTCACTTGGCAAGCGCTAATAATGGGTAAAAATATGTGTTTATGCTTTAAGAAGCTACTTTTCAAACTCAAATGCTAGATTGTTATGCAAATTTGTGGCCTTGCACTGGCCAATGTTCGGTTAACCTGTGGCCTTGCCAACCAACAAAATAAGCCAACTGGTGGCCCACTGTATCTATGTTTATGTAGTTTTGACTTATCTACTCATCTAAAAAGCTTCGTTGCTGCTGCATCTTTATTGATCAGCACATGATTGACGTTTAATTATGGCCTACAAGTCAATTTTTATTTGTGATGTTCGCCCTCTTCCTGACAACCTCCTGTCTGTTGATTCAGTTTAATTGCTGTGTTTTTTTCCGACATTTTCGTTACTGTTGCGCAAATCCAAAAATATTTTCATTCATGTTTTGTTTGCCTGTCGAAACCACAACATGCTGTTGCATTTTTTCAGTTCAAAAATATTGGCAAACAACAGGCAGCTTTAATTGTGGTTGTCACATTTCATACTCTTTTTTGTGGTGTGTTTTTTCGTTGTTGTAGTTCCCAAGCCGATGCGGTTGGGTTTTCCAATATGGTTTACTACTTCTTGAGCGTTTGATTGTATTGCTTAGGTGGCACTGCTCTTTTGAGATTGCTGCAGGCCAAATGTGTTTCAGATGTAAAAAAAAGACTATGTAAAATGCTATAAAACTTAAATTCGATGGCCATTAGAGATAAACTTGATCCTTTTCACAAACGAAACGTTAATATCATATCGACCAATCATTGGGTGCAATATCAATTTATAAGCCAAAAATAAATCAAAAACATTTTTAATAAAATTTATTGAATTTCTATTTTACTATTTCGGTGTTTGTTGTTGCACAAAATTTAGTTTTAGGTTTATTTTTTATTTGCCACTGGGATTGGTTTTTTGTCGGTGGAATTTACAATTTCAATTGCAGCGCACAATTTGAAATTGTTTGCATAAAAAAATAAATAAAATTTAGCCGCCTAAATAAAAGCAAAAATAATAAAACAAACAACGACAGCAAATAAAAATAGACAATGGGTGCAACGAGTCTCGATTTACCGATTTTCATTTCGCTACGAGTATAAGCGACATGTGGCAAAAAGGTAGAAAGGGCAAGGCTGGCACGGTCATTTGATATATAAAGCCCTTTCAGCCATAACTCAGCTTTGATAGTTGAAATTTGATTATTTTTATGGCATAAAATATGAAATAATTGATTTTAAAAAAAACATGCTCAGCATTTAAATATTCAATACGCCTGTTTGCAGTCGGTTCAAACTTTAAGAGCTCTTCAATTAAAATTTAGAAAAAAACCAAAACTAAATATATTTAAATGGTGTTACATAGCACAGTTTTCAACTCATCGTTATTTCAATGGAAAACAGAGTATACGAAACAATATTTAGTTAGTATATGGCTTTGTATTCATTTTGCCCCATTTTTATATAAACAATTTCATTTAATCCATACATGGCATCTGACCTCAATGAAGTGTTAGAGCTGTGCTGAAAAAAAGGGAGAGAACGGAAATTATTGCAGCTCAATAAAACATGTAAGCAAACACACAGGTGAGGAAAATTGTAATAAGCGTCACGTAGCACACGCAGCTGATGCCAAAGGCAGAACGAGTAAGAGAGAGAAATCGAAACAATTGGAAATACATTTGTCAATAACCACACGCAAAATGATGCAGGCCTGTTGCTGCCTGTGGATATTACATCGATAGGAATGTTTATGTGTGGGTGGCAACTGTGGATTGTGGTCAGACTGGGGCGCGATAAGCTATTGTACGCCGGGGTACGTGGGCAGCGTAACTTGCAATTGTGGTCAGTGAAGCGGATGGGAGAACAGCAAAAGATTGCAATTGCTGTCACACCTGCCATACAGATCTATTTTATTTCATCTATTTTAATGCATTTCCTTGAATCGTATATAAATAAACAACCGCAAAGGGCACATGCAGTTCACTTTTTTATATCCCTCCATTAGCAACTATAACTTGGCTACAAGTCGACCTATTTTCTGGGGTAATGAATTAATTCAATAAAGTACATAATAGTTTAATTCTTGAGTCAATTAATTCATTCGGCTGCCTAACAAATTAATCAATTTTCCAATATATATTTTTTTACTGACAGTCTTTATTTTTGGCTATTTGCCCAACTGAAGTAATAAATTACAAACTGTTGTCAAAGCTAAGAAAAAATAAAAAATAAATACGTACACATTGTCAAATAGCAGCCAAAAGGCAGACATGTCGTAAACATGGTATAGTATTTTGCTGCTTGTCGAACTTCGAACATTCTGCATGCATATATTACTCAAAGTTTTGCCCATTACCAAATCCAATGTCTTAAAGACATCGTTGGCCAAAAATTGGCTCAATTGAATTAAGTTGCCGTTTGTCATAGGAATGGAGCTCTGTTTGTACATTGTTGTTGACCGACGAAATGGCACGAAACGCCATAAACAAATTGTAAGCATCGAAAGAATATATTAATAGCAATCGAAATATCATCGTCGAAAACAAATAATCGTTAAATTTTATTGAGTTTTACATTTGTAAACATGGTGTAGCCATAAAAAGATACAAAATATGCCCGCATAAGAATAACAAAAGAATATTTATAAATTTTAAACTTTCCACAGTTTAGTTTTGTTTCTTTTTAAGTTCATAACTGAAAAATTTGGGTAATGTTTATGTGTGATATTATTTTTTACAAAGAAAACTGTTGCTTCGTGTTAAGTTAGTCATTTTGAATATTTTCTTATTTAAATTAGTGCACAATTAATAAATGTTTAAGAGATCTCATATAAAATACTGAAGACTTGTAGCTTAATAAGAATTTGTTATCCAGTCACGTCAACTGCCATGTTCCGCACACACACACACAGACAAAGACACACACACATACGAGGACACGCACGTAGGGCGCTGTGGCTTTCACAAGTGGAGAGTACGGTCGTGCGTCAATTGGCCAAGCGCTTCGCATGTCCTGTTCCGCTACTTGAGGCCTCTGACTGTGGCTATGGCTGTGACGCTTGCATGTGACACGAGCGGAATGAGTTTTTACTTGGCAGCAGCTACGGCCTTTTGTCTTTGGCTGACTGAAACAAACAAGTCGACGGTTTGTTATTGTTTATCTTACAAGTAACAGGGCATTATAGCTTTTTATGCCATTTACGTTTTATGTCATGTTGGCGTTAAGTAAAGTCAATCGTCCTTTAGTCAGCATATGCCCAGCCGACTGCGCCTTAAGTAGTTTATGAATGATGGCCACTATATTTGTTCGGATATGTGATGCTTATGTATCTATACACAATTCAAGTAGCTACTGCTGCTATTGTTGTCATTACTAGCACTCGCAGCAGTTAGAGAGTTTTAGCCTCATGTTACATACTGAGATGCTGCCGTCTGCCTATAAGACATTTTGTTTTCTTTTTCTTTTCTTATGTATCATTTTGATAGGTTTTTAATGTTATGCAACCGGCGTTGATGTCTTGGCACGTTCCTGTTTTTAATGTCCAATAAAATTATCATTTCAGATAAAGACTTACAGCAAAACAAACAAATTTATGACAGCTCTTGAGTGTAGGCAGGCATATGGAACAGCTCCCAACAATAAGTAAGTTTTTAGAAAACTTCTACTCATAAAGACGAGGTTCCAGGTTGCTCTTAACTCACAGATAATGTCTTAAGTTTGCTGTCAAAGTTTTGTTGTCTACCCATCTCACCACCTGAAGCTCTGAGACTGTTAATCGACCATTGAAAAAAATACTATTCGCTTGACAAGTGCAATGACTATGGAACCAAAAGTGAGTACAGTGGAGACTGACCTTAAATATGTCATATAAACTTAAGCAACATACAGTCAATGATTTGTTTAATAGGGCATACAAAGGACTTGCAAGTATGTAAACTCTAACTCTTGAGAAATATATTTCATATTTTATTCTTTGATTTTCGCTCCATTGTTATAGGCTTAACGATTTTAAAGAGTTAAATGTCCAGCGTAAAAATACTTTTTATTATCGACTTTGACAAAGGCTAATGTATTGATATGTTGCTATTTGCTGTAGCAAAGTTCAAAAGCAGCACAAACGCAAGACTTTTTTGCCATCATCATACCATTTTTTGTGCATATCATTTTCATGGGCACCCTGCGACTCGTCTGACCACACATTACGCATACGCAATGTCAGCTTAATTGAAAAGGGTAAAAAAAACTTCTCTGCCCAAAATATGTCAAATGTCGTGCTGAGAAAAGTTATGCTAGTTCCTTACTGCGCTGTGGTTTATGTTTTTGTGTTGCGGTTGCTGACATAAAAATGTGAACATGCTGCCAGCAAATAGGTTGCAAATTAAAAGTTAGTTGATAGCAGTTTGCAGACCACCAAAAACCATTTTTTAAATATTTGCCTGGATGAGACAGATTTTCACCATTAAAATGGTGTGATCTGAGCTTCATTCAGCTATCGCTCAAGCTGTGAACACTTGAGACAGCGTTTCAACGGGGCGTATGAGTAATGTGCAACATTAATTTTTTATGCTCTAATGACAAATTCAGTTGGCGCCTCAAACGGTCTTGCAATAAAAATTTATCAAAGCGCAGGGTCAATGTGCAGCAACAGCAGAAAGGGGAAA
This sequence comes from Scaptomyza montana, assembly GCA_018904305.1. Lineage (NCBI taxonomy): Eukaryota > Metazoa > Arthropoda > Insecta > Diptera > Drosophilidae > Scaptomyza > Scaptomyza montana. The sequence goes on from JAEIGR010000001.1 coordinate 1,907,259, forward strand.
ATGGCAAGCTGTGTGCAACAGGAATGCCATAAGGGAATACGAGACGCATACGCAATTTTAGGAGCTCCCAAGCTGACGTCAGCGTGAGGCAGCAGAGAAGACCCAGAGGTAAACAATATTTTTCAGTTCATTGAACGGAATAAGCTCGTTTCCGATAAGGAAAAAAATCAAGCTAGCGCACAAGACAGCAAGAAAAAGTCCACACACACACACAGACACATGTGCATTTAGGTTTGTTGGTGTTGCTTGTTGCTTTTGGAGGTGCTCAGACAGGCAGACGTTCCGTGCGATATCTAGTCTGTCTATTGGTCTGTCCAACATTGAGCTTTTTGTGTTGTACATGCCACAATAGCAACAATAAAAACATGATCAACATTTCAATGGCATTTTTGTGCTGCAATAAGTAGCCAGAAATACGAAAGTCGACTACCGAAATTTCAGCTTGTTTGTAGTTTCAACAACACCTTAGGTGCATGTGTGTGTATTGTACACACACACACACTTTTAGTCTTTAAAAGTTCTTGAGCTGCTCTTTGTGTGTAGCAATTTTCTCTAGTTGCTCTTTGACTGAGAATTGTCAATTTAGCTTTTGCTATCCATGTATACATCATATACATGCATATCTAACTTCGTATTCATTGCACATTGATTTGTTAAAGCATTGCTATCATGTGTAGCTTAACAATTATTTGGTCAAGCATTAAGAGCCATAGATTGAATTTATAGCATTTTTAGAACATTTTCTTGACAAAATAAATTTTAATATATTTTACGCTTGGGATTAAGCTTGCAAGCATAATGTTCTAGTATATTTCGTTATTAAAATATTAAACTGCTTTATTTAAGAGATGAATATAAATTAATGCATCCATCCAGGCTAGCAATTGTTCACTTCCAAAACTCAGATATTTATTCAAGCAGTTTCGTCGGCACTTTGCTAAAACAAACGCAGCAAATCACACACCTGATACACCTGTGTTGCACACACAAATTCCAACTCCCACACGCACATACACATAAACGTGTGTCCTACTTATCGAGCTGTTGTCCCTCTAAAATACTCGCTCGCTACTCACATAAGCAGATCACGTGCTTTGCTTCGAGCTCAGCTTCTAAAAACCACTACGAATTAATGTGTATTTGTAAAATGAACAAAATATTGTGACAAACAAAGTGAGGTACACAGGAAGAGGGAAAATGGTATAGCTGTTAGCTGATAAGCTAGCAAATATTAAACAGTTTCGCATACTTAATGTGAACAGATGCAAAAATGGCTGGCAAGTTGAAAGCGGAAAAGCAGCTGCATAAATAGCGGAAAATATGCGAGATTTGCGTGTTGTTGGCATTAAAATGCTCATCGCTCCATTTTGTTGTCATTGTTGCTGTTGCTGTCGTTGCTAATGCGACATGTGTATGCTGCCCAGGTGTTGTCTAAATTTATAGGTTTAATAATAGTGTGGCAAATAGAAGTTAGTTTGTTGCAGCTTTACTCTGTGTCACTGTCAGCTCAGATTGCCGCCCAAAAAAAAAAAACCTTTGCAAGAAATGAACAAAATAGATCACAAAACTCTAGCTGAAAATCCAGTGTACAATATCTGATCGGGCTGACGAATATTAAATACACTAACGCTTATTTACTTAAATTTAATATTACAAAATCTTTTCATAAATAAAGTGTAATTTTTAGAAAGGAACAACGGAGGACAGGCTGAAAGTTTTAAGTTTCTAAAGTTAAATTATCCAATACCCAATATCAATTCTTTTACTATGCCAAACGTTGTTAAGGACTTATTAACTTCAACCACTGTTAGGGTAGACAATCTAAAAAAAGAACATCAAAAGCACATACAATGTCCAAATGTCCAAGCATTCAGCAGAGTAAGCAACATTTGAAATTCGACTAAAGGCCAAAAAACGAAGGGGAAAAAGAGTGAAGCAAACAAACAAAGAAACACATGCACACACCCATTCATACAGATACACACACACACACACACACACACACATAAAAGGAGACCTAAACACACAGAGGAAATGTTGCGTTGCACATGTGACAAGTTTTTGTTGCAAGCGACAAAAAGTGTTCTGCATTCAGTTGAGTTCAGTTCAGTTGAGTTGCCCGTTAAGGTGAGCTGCCATTTTTGCAGTTTCTATATCAAACTGAGCGCCAGCTGACCAGGGGACAAACAAAGCAAACAAAAACAAGGAGCAAAATGCCATCGCTTGCCTCGCGGGGTCAGAACCTCGAATCGTCGCCATCACACAAGCGGGGCGACACACTTTTTGCGCCGCGGAACAACTCTGGAAATGCATTTCACCGTGGCTTTCTTTTTGCTGTTTGTTAGCCACGCCCCCACACATCGCCCTATTTGCGCAGCCTCCCGTTGACTATAAATTTAGACCCCTTCTCCTTTGCGGCTTTCCATTTTTTCACCACCATTTTTATTCTCTTTTTTTTTTGTGGATTTTTGGTGGGGGTGTGAACACAACCAAATCTTGAGCTAACATCCCGTTCGATTCTCACACGAGTCTTATGGCTCTTATTTTATTTTTTTTGCCCTTTTCTACTGCTGATCCGTATCCCAGGGTCAAACGTGCGCTCTCGGTTCAGTTAGGGTTTAAATGGCTAAGTGCTGCTGAAATTGTTTCCCTCTGCCATTGTTTACCTTTGGCACCCGCCCACCTCTCTATGACCTAGATATATTTTTTGTTACTCGGCGCTTTTGTATCTTATGTCATGGTTCCTGAAACCCACCTGCGTCACAACCCCGTTGTGCGTGTCTTAGGTTGAATTGCATGTGTTGGCCGTGCGTTTGTCTAGCTGCCGCCTGCTGATGGTTGTGCTACTCGGTTAAACCAGAATGGTGTTAAGCTGGAATCTAGTTCTTATAAAGGTTTTTTCCATCTCCTTTTGGTTTTGCCAGTTTGTTGTTTCACCATTGAAGTGACATATTGTGAGTGTAATTGGAAATTGATGTGCTATAAAGCATGTTGCCTAAGAAGTGGAGAAAATCAATATAAATTGAGCATTCTACTAAAGTCTTGGAGCGAGAATCACGCTTAAATATTTCACATGAAGTGTAAAATATATAAAAATGTGTTTGGTAAAAAAAACAATGCGCTTTCACCGATATAGGTTACCTGTTATATAAATTTAAAGTGGACTCTCTATAAACTTGTGAGAGGAACTTAACCTGTAGATTTATTCCATTCCGATTCAGTCCCTCTTTAATTAAGCTGCCTGATTCTAACTCAGAGCCATATTGAAAAAACCGCAACAATCGCCAAAAGCCAGCAAAGCAACCACCCGGCGGAACAATATAAAACGCTTCGATAGACCACCAGCAGTAAATAAAAATGAATACGTAACAGGCACAATCGACCCCGAGCACCTGCACCTGCACCTTTGCCCTTGCTTAACTGGAAACAATACACAGCAATAAGGACCAAACGTAACGTGATACAAGGAGAGGGAGAGAGAGAGCTGAAAAAATATAAAAGAGACCACAAAACAACAGCAACAAAAAGCAATCGCTGTGGCGAAATAAAGAGCGATGCCTGCGACTAGCTGATGAAGTGAGCGCAGAGCATTGTCAACAAGCGCTTTGATATAGATGTGTGTTTCAGTGTGTGTGTGTGTGTGTGTGTGTGTGTGTGTGTGTGTTTATCTGTAACTTGGGGCAACAATGCTCTGCAGCTGCAGTTCAAATACCGCTTTTAATAACCAGCGGGCGTTATGAAATCGATGGCGAGCGCAGCGTATACGCAATGTATGCGAAAATCTAAAACTAAGCCTACAGCCAGCCAGTTGATGATCAAAGGTTCCGCTACAAATCAAAACATACACGTTTAATGAACACTTCGGAGTGGTTTTGTTCAGTTTCTGCGTGTGTGGAAAACCAATGGTTGGCCATTAACAGCACTCAGCAGCTGCGTTCGAAAAGCACTCAACACTAGTCGAAAAACTTTTTGGGCTTTGAAAGTGCATTAAAGCCAACCTGGCTTATCCTAGTGCATCATTTTACATTGCCGCACGTGTACTGTATCTTAAAAACCATAATTTTTCTAACTTGAATCATTTAACGTTTTATTTAACTCAACAATTACATTGACAACTTCGACGACAATGTGACAAATTAATTTCCGTTTCAAAATGTCAAGCACTTCGTTCAACGGACATACTCATTAGGTTTGTACTGTTGTCGGGAACTTTTGTATCGGATGCGAACAGCGGAACTAAAGTCTTTGCACCCTTCGACTTTGAAGCGTGCAAATCAGGAAACGGGAAATTGTTCGTTAAAAATTTACTTAGATATTATTGCACATCGCCAATAGAACATGCTGAAATTTCTTGAAATCATAATGAACAAGTACATGATATTAAATAATAAATTATTTGTCATTTGAAGCTACATTTATTGTCTATTTTCGTTTGTTTTTTGAAATATTATTAAGCCATCTTAGTTAATTTACATTTAAGTCAATGACCGCAACTGCCGGCGCAACTATTTTATGTATGTATATTTATGATCTCGGTGATAAATTAAAAATTCTATGCACACTTTTAAAGTTGTGTCATAAATATAAAATACTGAATTAATGTTTTGGTATTCATTTTGTATTTATTGAGTGCGACGAGATGTAGGCAAGGGAAGTGTGAGGCAGAATGTTTAGCCCAGGATATACGTCTGTATATTTGTGGGTATGTGACTAAATTATGAATATATGAATGGTTGGCTGGGAAAACAGTTAACAACTTTTGAAAACATGCAGCATTGATGACTGCCAGAGGGTTTTAGTGCTTCAGTCGTCACCGAACTGTGCGAAACAAGTAAATCTGTTAAATTAAAACAAACTGTCAGACAGACGCTTCTACTCGATGTGGCTGTTGCTGTTTTTGTTGGTGCTGCTGACAGTGCCAGTAAAGGAAATACATTATAAAAAATATATTTTAAAAAACAAGTCACACGACGACAGACGAGGCGGATTCGTCAGATTTTACTGCACAGTTGAAATGTGAACATACACAAATACATACATATGTATGAAAGTATGCTCGTATATTTATGTATATGTGCTGCATGCCCAGTTACTGCTACTGACTGCTGTTATGTTATACTTTCGAGATTTATAAGCACACACACACACACATGCAGCAAGAGGGGACAAATGTAAGTGCCATATTTATGCATGCATTGCATTGACACCGATAAAAAAAGAGCCCAGAGATGTTGCAAGTTAAGGAATTTAAGAAACACGCAGAGCAATATATTGGACGGCTATAAATTAAGTTTATTTAAACTCATTCAGTTTAAACTTAAAAATCTTTAAGTATAAATTTCCTGTTTTCGAGCGAAGCTTAATAAAATAATGGGAAACACAAAACCATGACAAAAATTATATTACAAAAGTAATTCAATATTAAATGTTTTTTTTTTCCATTGTAGAAAATAAATTAATTTTTAGTTAGCTGATTTTTTTATAATTTCTGACATATGCATTATATGTATTCAAAGCAAATCATTCATATAACACTTGAAATACGTATACAGCTATTTTATAAGTTTCGTATTGTAAGTATAACTATTATATATATTTGTTAACTATGAAACAAAGCAAGCAAACTGGCCATCATATTCATTATGATATTTTGTAATTAAAATCTATGCAGATTTTTATATATTTGATTTTTCGCTGTTGCGTATTATTTGTATTTATTTGCCAGCGCTACAATTTGGAGCTCATTAAAATTTTACAACTGAAATATTTTGCCGGAAGCTTCGCTTCAAATGTGCATATGAGTGTGACAATCGTGTGTGTGTGTGTGTGTGTGTGTGTGTGTGTGTGTGTAGGGTTACCCTTAACATGCCACGGCAGCCGTGTATGTTTACAGTGAAGGCCAAAAGTATGCCATCACAGCTAACAACATCTTGCCTCCAGCCCCTTGCGAAAGGAATAATTTCGCCTCGCACTGTAGCAACAACCCTTTCCCAACTTTTTTGTGTGTGTGTGTGTGTGTGTTTGTATGAGAAGTTTGTATTTTAGTTTTGCCCACTTTTGCACAAATTAAACTACAAAACTACAGACGGATATATATTTAATTAGATGGCATGCACACATTATGTTTTATTTAGAAGCAGGCTTGCAGCGGGTCGCGGTAATTTGGCTCGACATGTCGCATATCTGTCGACGCCCGCTTCACCACTCCTTGCCGTTCCGTTCCCCGCATTTTCTGGCTTATACGTGATTTGTGCACGTGGCACATCCGCCGAGGTGCAAATTAACCTGTCACATTTTAATGTGGCATACCAAACGAAATAATTAATTTTCGTAAAGATTTTAAATAGTTCACCAAAAGTAAAGCTACATTTTTGTTTTGCGATCTGTAGATTTTTTTAATAACGTTTCTTCTTCTTCTTACGCCTGCTGGCAATTCAACATTCTATAACATTTCGATTTGATATATGTGTATATACTTTTTTGCTCCTCTCTCTCCATTTCTCGTTCATGTATTGCTGTCCTTTTGCTCGTCCGCATCATTACCACTTTTATTGCCGTCTTCAATGTCTGCGTGCGTTTCCTGTATCGTCGAGTCATCCGAGTCGTGCTCCAGCGATATACCAATAACACACACATACACTCACACACTCTACAAATATATATTTAAAAAATATATATGTTTATATATGTGCATGGATACCTCTGCTCACATGTTGCCACACATGGCCACACGTCCTCTCTTTCCCATCATCTTCTTTTCTTTTTATACCACGCAGTTACTTAAGCATTTTGTCTGCTGACTTTTCTATAAAATCTTTCTTACAACTATTGCTAAAGAGAGTTTAATACTTTTGCTTATACACTTGCTTAGAGCACTTTACACTACTGCACAACAGATGCAACATTCTGTTGTCAGTGGTGTTGTAAATTAAAGTAAGCAAAATGTGTTTCTTGTGCGTAAGTGTATTTATAAGTCTGCGTTACTTTCTTTAACCACATTCCTTCTTATTTTTTTGACATATAACTCACAATCAGTCGCCATCTTTAGTTGGTTGGCTTTTTGTCAGCGCTTCATTTCATTTCTTTGTTAACATGATTCGTTTTTTCTTGTTTTTTTTATGGCAGCTGTGAAAGGATTTACTTCATTTGGCTTAAATACTTATTTAAGCTTAGTTTGGTCACATTACAACGCTCCCGCGCAAACTTAAAATGCTGTGGAGAGGGGGAGGAAGAGGATCATTTGACTGGGTGACTTAATTCATTTGGTGCATTATTTAAATTGCATCGCCAGCGTATTGAAAGTCCACAAAAAGATGACATACACATTTTTCCCTTATTCCTTTTTTTGCGTGAACTTTTCAACCCCAAATCTTACCCATCCTTTATACCCTCATACACAGCCAGACCATCTAAAACTGATTGGTTTTTGACTTTGTCCGAAAGTTAACCAAAAAATGAATTTGACCAGTCTTGCGTTTAAATTTTAAGAAGCATTTGCGAATGCGTTTAAAAGTTCACATGGTAATTTAACAACAAAAGCAACATTTATAGTTGTCTTTCATTTAAGGAAACCTAAATTTCTTAGGCAGGCAATTGTTATTAATTTTTCTCATTAGCTTGAACAACCAAAGCATGTCAAGCATGTATTTAATCACATGAACGAAATTTTATTTTATAGTTCATTACAAATACAAATTCCGTCTTGATTTGATTGCATCGAACAATTTGCATATCTTCATTTTTTTCAACAATGAACCATACTTTTCACGAATGCTTGCATAAAATGACAAACCTAACGCTGAACGAGCCTCATCAATCAGGATTATTAACCAAACAAGCGGATACAAGCAATTTGACCACTTTTTGTTCACATCCATTGATATCCTTTATGACAAGCGATTCAGAATGCGTAAACTCGTCACCGGAATTAGGGGCAGCACAGAATAAAGGCAATGTGTGTGTCTCAAAGCAAAAGATCATACGGAAATACAGGAAAGTCAGAGGGCTTCGAAATAAGCGCAAGAGACGTGTGGACTCTCCTAACGGGATGTCAGCCAAACGTAATAAGGGTGCCATGGGCCAATGGAAACTAACAGAACTCACTCATACGAGCCATAGTATAATCAGCATGGATTTGGGCTATGAGGCTGACAACGAACAATAACGAAAGAACTTCAAATATACCAAATTAATATTTAGAATATGTATTTATATAAGTTTTTTTTCGATTGTCGGTAAATAAATTATGACTAGAAATGGGATACGCCCAGATTTTAAAAGCTTACGAATTTTCTTTTCATAATGGCTTTACAAATATATGTTCTTTAGTATATTCGGTATTTATTCTTTGGTATTTTCACATGCGGTGCCTGCTCTTAAGCTAAATTCACAGAGAGACGCTTGGACCTGGATCAATGTAAAAACTAAAAGTTTTATATTCTGATAAACTTTTTAGACTGCCATTAAAGTAGCTTTGAAAAACAAATCACTCTTTTTCCATCCAATGCTCGTTGCTTGTTTCACAGATTTATTCTGTTTCCATAGCCTTACAGCACAACACCTAAATTTTCACCAAAAATACTTCATAAAAATGTTTATTGGTCCAGTTCAAAAAGGTGAAATAAATTTTTTTTTTTGTTTAACTAACGCAATAAAATGTTTTCTGTATTTTGTTATTTTTTAGAACATCTTCACAATATGATTCTGGGTTGTGGTTGGCCCTGTGGATCGTTGAGTGGGCCTTGCTGCGGCAGCTGCTGCGGAGGTGGCTGCTACGGTGGCTGCTACGGCGGATGCTACGGCTGTTGTGGTTGGTAGCAAATCTTGTGGCTTGGGGAGCTGGACCAACAAGCATGAGTTGTCGGAATGTCAATAATCAATAGCCACGATTAACAACCCCAGTCAAAAACTACAAATATTCCGGTGATGTTGTTTCATATTTTGGTATCTGTTTAATAAAAGTTTTAATTAAGGCTAGCAAAAGTTTTTTCAATTATCGATTAGCAAATCTGCTGCCTCCGTTTAGAATTTAATTTTTGTATTTATTTCAGCATTATTTTTTAAGTTTCCATGTGCAACAATTTCGCTTTTATACAATTTAGCTAAAAAAAAAAAAGTTGAGTTTGTTTTTCCCTTTTTCCTAGTTGAGCAGATAACTGTACATGCATATGCCGATATAGTAGCCAAAAGCCACAATTGTCCTATTTAAGAACAAAACTGTAAAGGATCCTTGACAAAGTAGAATGTGATGCACGCAAAGCTGCAGTTGCATTGAAGCTAATTAGAAAATCGGGCAAATGCTATGCAATGCTTAATTTCTGTTGTGCATGCCTCAACTACATGTTAAGTGCCATGTCTCTCCTGGAACTCCTCTCAGAAGTACCTGTACACTGCTGCTGTGGTATGTACATATGTAGTTCTTCAATTCTTGTTTAATCATTCGTCGAGCTAATGGCAAATGCCAAACAAAATGATGTAAAGCAGCCAAGTCCAAACAAAATAACAGCAAGAACGGCTGCAAGGGTCAGCATAATGGTTACAGCAGAATTCTATGCCAGAGAGTGGTGCAACACAGGTAGGACTTAATTTATGCTTAACATGATGCAAGTAATTGAGGCAACTGAAAAATGAGAGCAGTCACAAAAGTTGTGTGGCATTGAAATTAGCTAACGAGCGATTTTAATTAGTGTCAAGTGGCAAGATTGCTGCCCACATGTATGTTGCATGTGAGCAATGGGCGTGGCTCATTTGAGTTGACGTCAGCAATTGAGTTGATCAAAGTAAATTGCTCGCCAAGTTACTCATACGCCCCATGTGACCCATGCAATTATTAATGACTGCTGCAAGTGCTGCTGCTGCTGCTGCAACACACAAAAAGGCAACAACCTCTTCGTCCCGCTTCTCTCACCACCTGCTGACATTTCATTTAATTTCGGATCGTAGTGGTGTCTGTTTTGTATATCACGTATTAGATTGTCGGGGCAAAATGCCTGGGGAGATGATTTCCATCATTCATTTTCTCTTCAGCGCGGCTGGCGTCTGTCGGGCTGAGTTTTCAGTGCCAGCAAAAGTGTTGGTACTTTGAATTATGAAGCAAGTGTGTGCACGTTGACTACATCATTGGCCCCTCCATACACACTCGCACACACACACACAATACACACACACAAACAGGATGACGCAGCTTTGGGAATAAGCAGCTGAGAATCTGAGTGGCAGGCAAATGAATTGTTTCTACTTGCACATTTCCCACTCATGTTATTTGAACTTGACTTGCTCCACTTTCTCCCCTAACTCTGCTGGCAGGCAAGTCGAAGCATTTAATAAGCGCAATGTACATCGATATGAATAAGTAATATGAATATTCACATATGCTCTATATCAAAAAGTTAATTTGATGAAAGTGAGCCGGCACAAAATTGATATCATAAGCTGTGGGACGTCTCTGCTACGTTTTGGTCACAAGTTAAAGTTAAATAAAAAGATAATTCAATTTTAATGTAATGCAAATCTCTTTTAAACAATCTTATATATCTGTTTAGTTCAAATTACTTCAAGCTTTTTGGATTCTTATTTTAATAACAATTTTGAATCTAAAATCAAACTGCGTTAATATCCACATCAGTTTGTCCTTATTTCATGTTATGCAGCCCATTTTATGATATATTGAATACCTCATTGTATGCTATTCTCAGCAGCGCCTGCACAGCTATAATGCACAGCATGCTCACGTAGACTTTCCAATTGATGAGACCAAGGGTGGAACAATCGTGGTATACAGACGGCAGCATTATTCGCACCGAATATGACTCTGGGCGAGACTGCAATAATCCGGAGCTGGGTATCGTCGGCTCATCATCGCTCAGTGAGCTGTCAACATCATCATCCATCCGTTCGTCATTGTAGTCATTTAACTGATCAGCACGAGACATGCGCCAGCGATAGAAGTTGCGCAACTGATGCCGTCTTGCAACATGGCTGCTGTGCCGAAAAACATAGCTGCCAGCGACTGTCACTTTGCGCACCAGCATGCTGTGTGATCTGGGACGGGGACGCTCCACTAATGGCAGCAATGTTGGCTGGTGTTGTGGCCTCAAATGCACACCATCGCCAACCTGAGTGTACTCCCTTATAGTCTCTGGTCCTAGCATAGGTGGCAACAGATTATAAAATCTGCGACTTGGCGTATTCAGCAGCATGTTGGCCATATACCAACTAGTTGTTGGGTCTGTGCGTATGGGAAAACGAAGTGGATGGCCAATTGACATGGCAGTTTAGTTGTTATAATTTGTACGTTATCGAAAATTTTGATCAAATTCATTGAACTGTATTTAATTTTCAAATAAAATTAAATATGAAAAACATTTCAAACAACATACGTTTTTCAAAAAATGTTTGCCCAAAAAACTTAATTTCATCAAAAAACTTATTTTCACAATTCCTCTTACTCTCGCTCGACCTTAATTTGTGTATCTGGTAAACAAGAGACTGTATACTCTCCCACAAGCATTTAGAAGTCAGATTTCAAACTGCCTCAGTTAGCTGCCCCAAAGAATGCATTGTCCAGGGTCTTGACGCCACGCAATGTGTCGCTGTTGTGCATTTATGCAAATCATATGCCTTGCGAGTGTGCAAATGTTCGTAGTATCTGTGCCACATGGCGCAAGCAGCCGAAACAGCTTCATGGCCAAGCGCAAAAAACTCAAAATTCAGCCACTGTGATACACAAACACACATGAACATGACGCAAGTTGAACACGATGCAGGCAAACACAAGCTGAAAGACGTACACACACACACATACATATGAATCGCGTTCATTTTGCGCCTTATCTGTGGCCGCAAGTGTTGCAAGTGCTGCCTGAAATTATGCTAATTTTTTGGCTTTTTATGCAAGCACAATTCTGCAGCTGTTTCTGTTGTTGTTGATGCTGCTGCTGCTGTTGCTGCTGCTGCCTCTTTTACATGAAGAACATTGAAATTTATAAGCAACGAGAGATGGGGGCGGCATAATGGGCAACAGTTGGAGACGCGCTGCTGATAACATGGCATTAATAACAGCAGCCGCTTGGGCGCTGCTTTGATGATTGAGCATTTTGCAACGCGCATTTACTGGCTATCTGTGCAGGCAACTAAACGGGGTTGCACTGTTGCCTTGCCACCTCTTATTTGTTGCTCATTCGGGAGCCAAATAAAGTGTCAAGCTGTTGCAATTGCAGCCCTTAACATAAACCTTGTGCCCCTGATAAACTCTTGACCGCCTCGAACAGTGCGGTCACATTTGTGCAGCCACTGGACAGGCAGCTTAAGTATTGTGATGGTTTCTTGCTGGTTTTGGGGTACTTCCATTGCATATTGCATTGTTCGCAGTGCTTTTGAAAATTTCAAAACTTCGGCTGGTCAAACTCTCCAGCGGCTACTTAAAGTAGCCGATAAGTGTTGCATTTATTTTCTGTGTTTCCCTCTTTTTATTTCTATTCAACAATTCCTTTCTGTGTACATTGCTTTTGCAACATTTGTTGTTGACTGGCGTTCGGGGCTTCAAAATGAAACAAAATATTTTCTTGGCTAAAAGAAGAGACTAAAAGGCATATAGTTTTTGTACATTTTGTTATTGCTTACTAACAACTTAGCTTAACGAATCGGATATAAGCATTGTATTGCCATGTTGTGCCTTGTAAGAAACTGACTATAGTTTTCGATTTCTGTGTCCTTGAAATGTAAGCTTAAGCTCATTGGTCACAAAGCCGCAAATATATTAATACATTCATCACTCATACGCTTTATTCTTATTCATTTGCTTTTATCACTCAAGCTTACATCTGTGCATGCATATTTTTGTTTTATTCAACAACTTATTTTGAGTCTTTGTATATGGACAAAGTTTGCCGCCAGCTTGCAATGCCTATAACTGCCAGATGGGCTAAGGGCAACGTTCAACTTTGACCAAAAGCATTTGCATTGCCCGAACTGTCGATTGTGCCGTTTTGCTTCATTTGCCTAATTTGCTGATTTCTCCACACACATCTAAAAATAAAAACAAACTTTTGTTTTACCATTACACAATGCAACAAAAGTGGCCGCAACTTTGCTCTGTGCCAGGTCCAAGTTTGGTTAATGAATGGCAGGCTTAATTATTTGCCCAGAAGGGACTTGTGTGTCGGCCCCGGGGTAAGCAGGGGCTAGCTGCCAACAATCAGCAGCCTTTGCGCCATTGTTATGTATATTTTTCACCCCCTCAGCTGAGGGTTTGCTTTTAATAATTGTTTATATCAGTCCGATGCAACTTTTTTCCATTGCTCAGCTACGTTTAAATATTCCAAGCGTGGCAAAGTTTCAATTGTGTTTGCCGTTGTTGCTGTTATTGATGTTGCTGTTCTTGTTGTTGTTGTTGCATATTTTATCCATTGATATTGTGCTGGAAATTGGCTGTTGATTTTCCGTTTGCTTTTGCTTCACTGTTTTTATAGGCTAATTCACATTGAATATTTAATTAAATGCTTTTATTTTTGTTTTTTGTTACATTTCCGATCAATTACTGTGAACGAAGAGTTTCGCTTGCTCTGAACTGTTATTTGATACAAACGCACATCGAAAAAAAATATATATACATATATTATCCAATTGTTTAAGCTTTGCTTTATACCTACACACATCTACTGTGAGTTTTGGTTAATGGATTGTATTTTTAGCACAAGCAAGTATAACAAATAAAATATTTAGATTGCACTCTGTCTTATATACGTACATTTAACCTTCAAACTAGCTAGAGCACTTAATCTTTTATAAACAATCCAATATTTTTGTAGCAACGCTTTTTACTTATGCTTGCAGCTTCAATAGTTTACAACACCTTACAGAAAAAATTTCCACGACAACCCGACACTTTATCAAGTTCACGCACATAACAAATCGATACGCCTGAGCGCTAAACACACCTGACAGCGCAAACACTACACACACCCCACCCTTTCCCCATGGCAAGACCAGACAATTTGGCATCTAAAGCTGGTAAACTAAGCCCCGCTCCCCTGTGCCGATGCCCAGCTGAAATTTCAATGCGTCAACGTCTCTGTGTGCATCGCTTGTCATGCATTTTACGCATGAGAAAATATTTTCAGTTAACAAGTCCGAGTTAAGGGTTAAGCACAAAAACAAAATAAATAAAAATAAAAATATGAGAAAAAAAATGTATACGGTAGGGCAGGGAAAATCGTGATGCAAAATGCTGAAGGAAATGCACATAAAAATAAATCGAAATAAGGCAAGCGAAGTAACAAAGATACGGCCATGCCAACAACGTCAAATAGCAGTAGCAGAAGCATAAACAGATTGGGGCAGGGAAACGAGAGTGGAGCATGGAGCATGGGTTGGACACTGTCGCTAGTCTTGTTTATAGCACGATATGAATGAATGACACGTGACTGGTAGACACCCAGGAGTGGAATCAAGCACAGGCGCAACGAGTCAGCACGAGAAGCAGCAGGTGCAGCAGTTGCTGGCAAAAATTATGAAATTTTAGCGCAAGCCGCAAAGCATGCTACAAAAAAAGAAACAACCAACTGCAAACCAGGCAGACAAATACACAGACAGAAGGATAGAGAGAAAGAGGCGGCAGGCAGTTGTATGACAGCTTTGCTATATCACACCTGCTGCACACTAACGAAGAGAACCCAAGAGGAACGAATGGCATCTGAGAAGTGATGTCGATGTCAGTAGTTATATTTAAAAATTAAGGTAAGAAAAAATTGTTCTCGGAATTTCAAAGAGAAAATGAGTGTTCCAATATTTGTTGCGGGGATTGGGAAAAACGCAGCAAGTGATTTTGTTTGGATAAAAAGGAGTTCAACTTTTTAGTACTTGAATTGAGGTCTCATATATCACGGTTTAAAGAGTTCCATGCATAGTTCTACGGTCTAAGATGGAGGGCAGATTAATTAATTATGTGCAAAGAAATCTTATAACTTTATGGAATTTTGTAAAGTTATGCAATATTTTTTATTTGAATTTTTTGAATACATTAAAATCAAGTTTATCAGAAATTGTATATTTTCAAAGAATAACTGAAATGCTTTTGGGCTTCTGATACCATCTGGTCCATTTGGGTTGGCTGTCAGTTATATACAAACAAATATCGTATATATGTATATGACGACCAATGCGCCTAGCTCTTTCATTTCGTTTGGCGCAAATTGCTTAACCACAATGCATAAGTGTGCGTGTGTGTAGAGGGAGTATGCAAAGCAGCAACACACACTCGTATAAAGCCATGCTATCGCACATTGTGGCATTAGCAACGTCAGACTAGTGACGTTTCTCTCTCTCTCCGTCTGTCTCTGTGCCTAACACTTTGGTGTTGCAACTCTTGCAAGGTGTCGTCAGCAGCTGTTGCACAACGAAACCGCCAACGGTTTTACGCTTTGCTGCGCTTTTTTCTTATACTCTGCATATTTTCTTCTTAACACATACCACACATCAACACACACACATACGCACACTCATAGATTCACACACATGGATCACTCATTTACAGTTGCTAGGCAGGCGAGGCGTTGCGTTGACAGCCGCAAGTTGGTGGCGCGGGTGGTTTTTGCCTGGTATTCAGTCGAACCACATAAATTAAGAGCAATGCTAATGCAGATGATTCACCAAAAACAGCAGCTGACAAAATGTCTGATGTGTATGGTATACTAGAACACAATTGAAATGAATATTTTGGGCATAACAATAGAAGTAAAATATTGAAAATTTGCTTATATTTTATTTTATTTACTAAATCTTCAATGCCTATCGATCGAATTTGCTAATGCTATCAACCTTTTGTTTTATAAATTTGTGCAAGCTTTAAAACCTAAGCCCTTAAGAAGGCAACAATTTTATTTGGTTGAGCGTGTCTAAAGCTCATCTGTAAGCTTTTACGCTTGTACGTGTTTAATGCGCACCTAATCTGCAGTGTCTATAGGCAGCTTTGGCAATACATTTATATTTGAATTTTTATTTTTTTGGCACTTATAAATTCATGTTGAATATTAATACTCAAACGAAACACTTTTCGAAAAGCAGCTTAAGGGCAACACAGAAAGCAGCACATATTTAGCTTGGAAGCGTGTTTGAAATGTTTGCCATCAATCAAATAGTAAGTACTAAATCTAAATAAATAATATCAATCAGCTAATCTCATAACAAACAACATTTAAAGCTAGCTAGTAAATGCAATGTTCAACTACACTCCTTGTTGGCCTGTTTACCATTTAGTGACCAATTTACACACACACACTTAAACACCACACACAAATACTTGCAAGAGCACTTGACAAATCTTTTGTTGTCAGTTTTGTTTGTTTGTATTGGGGACAGTTGGTTCAGCTGAGTTCAACGTTGTTTGTGTTTTGAGGTGATATCAAATTTATGGCTGGGCTAAATTTGTTACGCATACGCCACGGGGTCTCTGGCAAGTTGATTAAATTTAAGTTTGTCTCTGTAAATACCTTAAACAATTGGCTTTTCGTAAATAGTTCAGTCTTTTGTTGCATTTACGGATACCCATCCGACAAATGCAGCTATACACACACACACACACACTCTCGAGTGTGCTATCCTTGGGGCAGTTGCTTGTATTTTTACCTGTGCTCTGCCTGTTAAATTGACAAAGTTCCTAATTGTTGGCTGGCTGCAGGGTAATTGTAATTAATTGACACAAAATTGTTATCTTAGGCAATGTACTGCATCTCTGGTCAACGAGAGTAGTCTGTTGTTATATGCATGGTTATTAATGTTAAACTAAATTCTAAAGATAAATGAAATGATGATTAATGGCAAACTTGCCTAGACACTATGCCTTTGGCTTAGCTTCAAACTTAAAGTTTCTAGCTAATAAATTACTTAAACTTTAGAATATAGTTAATATAACATAGATAACTATATCTAATTGGTGAGATTCAGGCAAACTAATTTTGAAGTGTTTCTATAAGACATAATCTCTATGTCATTGTTTCTCATTTATTTACGTACTTTTATTGACACTTTTCACACTCTCTGAGCTCTTATATTGTCTGTTACTTTACCACATGTGTGAGTAAAGGGGAAATGAATTTAGGCGGCACTTCCGCTTGACCCAATTGAAACACATGTTTGTTTATGTGTATGTAAATTTACTTTTGGCTCAATGTTTGTTTCTTGAATTGATTTAACTTTTGTAGCTTTAAGTTTGTGTGTTTTGCGGGCTTATCGCGGCATGGCGGCGAAACACCTTTTAATATCCCTCCCCCTTTCCGAGGATGAGAAGCTGTCGTTAAGTAATTAGCGATAGGAATTTTGTATTTAAATAGATGTGATAAAACCAACTTAAGCTCAATGCCTCTAGACATATTTACATACTTAATTCTATAGGCAAACGTGTTAATTGAAACAATTATTGCAGATGGATGGGGTTGCATCACTAAGACGTGATTTAAAACTTCTTTCCTTTACAAAATCCTAATAAAATTTTACGGTTTGCAACAATCTGTATCGAAGTGAAAGTTGACTCATTGCGATTTCATCTATACCTCAAAGCTTTTCCGTTTTCTAACTTGGACTTAACAGTTTCTAGTTTTATCGTCATGCATTTGTGGCAATGTCATTTAGCTGTTTGTTACCTTGATTATGGTTCAACTTTGGCCAGGTTGGCATTTTGATAAAAGTTTGTTTCAGTTTACCAGCTTTCACTGAAATATACTTACATACAGTATATATTTTATTACTATTTTTTGGAAAACAAAGTTTTTATGGCAATTTAAGCAAACTACAAATTGCATTTGACCTGAGCAGTTGCCTTTTATGTCAAATACATAAAGTAGGGCCAGAAATTTCATGACTCTCAAGCAATAACTTGACTTAAAATAACTTAAATAAAAGCTTAAAACTCACAATTTGTACAAATTTTAATTTCATTGCGACATGACTGATCCACGCGTTCAAAACTTAACAAAATTAAGCAATAATGTGCTCTTTTTGCTGAATCGCCAGCAGTTTCAAATGCATCAGATTGAAGTCGAGCAGAAACGGCTTAAGAAATCTGTTTTACGATCCGAATCGAACCATAAAAAATTGGAGCACATGAATCTCATACGTGAACTTCAGCAACTGCTGACGGATACCTCAAACCAACTGGACAAGCAGCAAGAAAAGTTAAAGAAATATCTCGAATTGCATCCAGATCTGCAGGAGATTGAGCTATATAAACAGACTGAAAGTGTCTTGAAGCAAACGCTGTCCGCACCCCAAGAAACTAAACCAAAGTAGAAGTTGCAAACTTACAAAACCACAAAAAATATACAAAATCTTACCTAGAGTTAAAAAAGTTGTTAAAGAACTAAATAAAGACCCCTTTTAGTAAGTGGCATAAGAACATTAATTAGTAAAGTAAATTTTCATCTTATTATATTACAAAGTATGCAAATTTGTCTGTAGAAGAAGTGAAAATGGTTTAATGTAAGATCTTAAGCATGAATGAAAGTAAGATCATCAGCTTGTCTTGCTTTAAAATCTTTTATAATTCCTTGACATTCGTCAAATGTTCTGAAATATGGATAAACATATCCGCATTCACCTTATGCTAATCACTAGCGTTTCGCTGCATATATTATACCCGGTTCCAGCAATTTGTAATGGGTACAAGAAGCCGCAAGCTAAAGTAATTTCTACTTAGCCACAAGTAACTGTGAGCAGCATAGAAAAGTGCTAGTTGCAAGGAAAAAAGCTGGCACAAGAAGAAGAAAGAAACTTTAGAACAAGCAGCGGTGCTGCAGAAATTAAAATAAAGTGCCAAGAAAGTAAAAGGCCACATTCATGCTGGCCATCTTGAAGATGGCCAAAGCCAAAGCTGCAGCAACGGCAACTTCCGTGCTAAAAACTTTTTTCCTTTTCACTAAAAACTGTTGCCAGTATAACGTGTGACCGACCACCCACAACATCTCCACTAGACCACCGCACTCAACCGTACCTGCCTCTCCTTGCGCGCACTTTTAATAATTTTTTAACTCATTTTGCACTCGAGGTACAACACAACAACTGCCTTTGCTAACGTTTCACCTTTTGACGCTTGTTTCATGAATTGGACAAAGGCGAGTGCAAAGTTTTTGTTTTTTTGACCAAAAGTCACCGAAAAGTTACGCTCTTTCATTGCGTAAGAACATTTAATTCGGTGTTAATCGGGTTAAGAACTAAATTATGCAATTTACGCTAACTGACGAATTAAACCATTTATGGTGTTGGTACAACAACAAAAACAATCCATCTATAGAAACATTTAATCTTAATTAATTCTTACTAAGCACTCAGATTCAAGAAAGATATTATTTAAGGTGTCTGGCAAGGCATTTGTCAAAATATTTGTTTAAAAATATGCAATTTATTTGTTTTCATTTCAAGTTATTCATCTTCAGCATCCAATTCTTCTATCTGCTCTATAAGCTTAGCTTTTCTGGTCGATTTGACAGTTTGAGTTTCAAAATGTTGTTCCAGTATAGAACGCAGCTGTGTCACAGTGCAGCTTTCCAGACGCTTATCCTTAATCAGCTGCTTTACAGTTTCAAGGCTCTTAATGGCGGCATCGTCGACTTTGGGTATTTTAGCGACGCTCTCATTATCCGGAGCAGACTTAGCGGGACGCTTTTTTGCCTCCTCCTTTTCGGGCTCAAAGATTGTCTCGTAGGCGGGCAGAAACTTTTCAATGCGCTTGTCCTGCACTGCAGGATCAGGCATCTGACTAAGTCCGTCCTGTTCGGTTTTAATGTTTAACGAGAGAGCAAGCAGATTTGATTGCAATACCTCCAGATTGGGATCATTTATGAAATTGGGTTGATAATCAACGCTTAGCCGCTTGATGACCTTCTGAAACAGTTCAACGCCCTCATTCGGGGCAGAGTTGGCAATCTTGTTCCATTCGCAAAAATCAATATTGCGTATATGTTTTGCCTCCGGTAAGTAAACAATTTTAAAGCCATCGCCCGAGAGCAGCGAACAATAGTTTGTGTCATCTGGTTGAGCAGCCTCCACAGGCACCAGTGCCACATAGCGCGGCACGGACTTGCGCTTGCACATAAACAAGCAAATGGCGATCTTCTCACGCTCCAGACAGCGCTGCCAAAGCGCACGAAACATGCGCTTGGAACCAATGATGCGCTGATCATCCGGATACATAAAGTTGCTTGGCTTGCTATAGCTGATATCGGGCAGTGCAGAGCGATGCTTAAAGCCCAGCAGCATCATACCAGGCGAATGAAAATTGCGCACTTGATTTATCTGCTCTGTGGTCACACGAATCAGTTCATCACCCACTTTACACTCGTACCAGCCTCCTGTCATCTTAACCTGATACTCGTGGGTTACCTTTTGCGCCTTTTCGTCAAGTTGACGCACCATTATCATTCGCTTTTTTCGCACAACGCTGTTGTCGCGCCGCAGAATGTGCACCTTGTGCGGATAGGTGCGTCGCTTAAAGTAATTGTAGTACTGAACTGATATGGCCAGATTGGGACCCAGCGATAGACTAAAGTGGCCTAAACAGCGGCGTAAAAAGTCCTGTTTCAGTTTGCGATCCTCAAGTATTTCGCGCTGAAGTTGTGCGTCGGGCACACGAAATGAATCAATATCAATTGCTGAAAATTATATAGCAATGGAGTTTGGGTTAGTAGATCGAATTTATTACTTAGTTTTAATTAATAAGTATATTTTGTTTGCAAATCCAAAAGCGCATTTCAATACAACTGCAGTTGAATGCGAGTGAAAATTTGTTAAGTTTACTCTGCGAAATCTTAAAACCTTCTTTGGCTAGAACTTAACGCCAACAAGGGGAACAGATTTCACATATGCAACAGTTTCTCCTTACCTCTAGACAACGTTATAAACTCCTTGTAGAAGGGCTCATAGTCAAAGTCATCGATCATGGGTACAACTGTAAACTCAAATTCCTTGCCTTCCAGATCGTTGGCTTTTTGCAATGCCGCTTGGAACTCTCGGCTAGACTGTGGATGTGGTTCATTAACATCCGTGATGTAGACAATCTTGGCATTGTTAAGCTTCTTGCCGCACTTCTCCAGCAGCTCAATGCACAGGCGTATCATGTGGGCAAAGCTGCCACGCCCATCGGGCTGGGCCAAACCGTATTCTTTGGCAAATTGCTCTTCAGCGGTGCCCATAAATTCCAAGAAGTGTTCTACAATCGCTTTGTTCAGCTGGCGTAGAGGTAGAAAAATGGCGCAATTTGCCGGTACAACAATATTTTCCAGGCACTGTTTCTCTTGGGGCGGGGGACTGTGCTGAGTGTTGGCAAACATTAGACCCATTAGATCCTTGCCATTTACTAGCATGCCGGATATAAAGGCGCCGCGTATTAATTTCAATGCATCCATTAGACGATCCGTCTAGACATATATAATGGTATCAATTCTTATGTTAAATTTGTGTTTCTTGTTTGATTCACCTGCAAATTTGCATCTACAACAAAGAGTATCGCTTCACGGCCATTGAAATCACGTTTATATTCCATTTCATCCTCGGAGTCGGTGAACTCCACATCGCGATCGGGATCCCATTCCATCATTTTAATTTTCTTAAGCAAACTTTTTTCTAGATGCGCAAATTTCGCAACGAAAACATTGCAATGACGCCGGCTAGAGGTCGCAAACAATAGATGGTACTATCGTACAATCAATAGTCTTATACTATCGCCGCACTATCGAGAGCAGCAATGACTATCGATTGTTTGCGCCGGCAATCAAACAACATGAACATCGACCAAACTAACAGAAAGACGGGTTTTAAGAATTGCTAATGTTAACACGCTGTGGAAATGAACGCAAGATTGAAGCGGACGCAGTAACGAGTACAAAGTTCGGTTTTCCCTAACGACAAACAACTGTGCTTGTTTTTGATTTGGTTTGTTGATGGTTTACACAATAGCAGCAGTAATTTATTTGGCACGCCATATTGCCAAACTGAAACAAGCCATTTATCATATTGTACTAACATGCTTGTGTCCGCTTCGAGCTTGCGGAAAAGTCCATGTTACCATCAACAATTCTGTAAACACGTGCTTCTGTTAAATGGTCAATGGGTCGATGATTTTGAGAACACATTTTGGTTTCCAAACTTGCAAACAGATGCCGCCACTTCAAATTCACCCTACCTAGTGTCAAAAAATAACTTAAGGTGCTGCCACCTATGTCTCAAAAGCTCAAATGTTAAAGTTAACATGACATGCAATTGAAGCTGGCTGCATCCAACAAGAATTCACTAAGTTACGTTACGTCTTCCAATTCAGTGTTGGAATTTTGCTGTTTGGCAGCTCTAGTGAATTCTTGTTGATGCCGATTAATTTTATGTGTTAATATATCATGTAACGTGACGTAAGCTGCGCTCTAATTTTAAAATAACCATTTGAAGTATCGTAGTTTCTCCTTTTATTATCATGCATTTGTGGCATGTCTTTTAGCTGTTTGTTATCTTGATTATTATTTAATTTTAACCAGGTTGGCATTTTGATAAAAGTTTGTTTCAGTTTACCAGCTTTCACTGTATGGTAAATATATTATAACTTCATATTGAAATAACGCTTTTATGGCAATTTAAGCACACTACAAATTGCATTTTAGTTTTATGTTGGGTAAATAAGGCTCACTTTGGTGAACTTGTTCACTTGCTCTTAATCTTTTATTGAGTCAACTCGCTCACATTGCTCACATGTTCTGACAGGTTGCACAGAATAACTATTGTTCATTTGCCTGAAACCGGATAATGTAACTTAACAATATTATTAGATAACATGTTAAAAAAATATATATTTTTATTCGTTAAATGATTAACAAATAATAATAAGACCAATACAACAAACAAATAAATTATATTCTCATTCAAGAGTTAAAATAAAATTGCAGTTCATTTAAGTTTTGCTGGCAAATATTTTGCGCTAGTAATAAGAATTTTTGTTAATGTTTTAGTTCTGAGCGCGCCAAAACAGCAAGTGAGCAAAACTTAACAATAAGTACGCAACATTGCTCACTTTTTCAGTTGAGTGATCAACTTTTCTTTGCCTACTTACTCATGAACACTTCACAACACTACTTGACAAATACATAAAGTAAGGCCAGAAATTGCATGACTCTCAAGCGATAACTTGACTTAAAATAACTTAAATAAAGTCGTAAATTCAACAATAATTGTACAAAATCGAATTTATTCACATTGCGATATGAATAAATCTAGCTTTGAAATCTTACTAAGATTAACCAATATTGTGTTCGAATTGGAAAAACGCCAGAATCAAATTGAAGTCGAGAAGAATCAGTTTAAGAACTCAGATTTACCATCAGGATTGAAATATAAAATGTTGGAGAACATGAAACAAAAACGCTTATTTGAGCAACTGCTGAGGGATTCGACAAACGAACTGAAGAAATATCCCCATATGCAGGAGGCTTTTATATATAAATATCATTTCAGTCTCTTAAAGAAAGCGCTGTCCGCACCCCAAGTAACTAAACCAAAGTAGAAGTTGCAAACCTACAAAACACCAAAAAACATACATAATCTTACCTTCAGTTAAACGAATTGTTAAAGAACTAAATAAAGACCGCTTTTCAAATGATCTGAAATATGGATGTATCTTTATGTAATCACATCTCGCCACACAAATAAGACGGAGTCAGCTGCGCGCCAATTTAAAAACAAGCATTTGAATTATCGAAGTCGCATTGCTTTATATTCAAGCATTTACATTTATTTACTTATTAAACAGCAAAGAACTACAAAAATTAAGAGTGCATGCGAAACGTTGATAGTAGGCGCTGCTGACTTCTTCTGCTTTTTAACTGTTTTAGACAGCAGAATTACACTTGCAGGGCCAGGCTGTGATGGCTGTGGTGGCTGTGGTTGTGGCTGTGGATTAGGAGCAGATGCGTATACAATAGTTAGGCCTGAATGCGGTGGACTAACGGGAACTGCTGCTGGAACAGGAGCTGCTGCTGCAACTGGAACTGGAGCAGGACCAGGATGCATCAGAATAGTTTGAGTGTGCGTTGCATTTGATTGGGTAGCGTTGTAAGCTTGTGTAAGATTGGTAGTAGCAGGAGCCATTTGAGCGGGAATCACTTGAGCAGGAACCACTTGAGCAGGGACCACTTGAGCAGGAACCACTTGAGCAGAAACTACTTGAGCGGGTATGGCAACTGCTGGCTGAGGATTAGCTGGCAGTTGACCATTGGGACAAACGAGATGAACCGTTTCCGTATAAAGTTTAGGGTTGCCTGGCATGGGTTCCTTAATAGTCTGCCTATAACAACCATTGGCATCTGGCACACCCGTCTCCACCACCTGAGCCACTGGTGGCGCTGCTGGTGCAGCAGCTTTGGGTGTGCCCGATGCCTTGGCAACCGCATTGCCAACAACAGCGCCAGCTAATGCACCTCCAAGCAAACCCATTCCTGCATGAAACAAAAGATTCAAAATAGTTCCAATAAAGTGTGAGTTGGAATCGCTTACCAAAGGCGCGCTTTCGTCCACGCGCAGGCTTTGCTTCACTGCCAACAATTAGCAATGCTGCTAGGAACAAAACTTTGGCTAAATAAATTTTGGACATTGTGAAATTCGTTTGCTTGCACTACGCCCGAATGTTGGTTGGTTTCTGACTTAAGATAGATGTGATCGCATTAAGTGAATCACCTGCGCACTGTCAAAACTTTGCTGCTTTGTAGCTGTCAATATTTGCACAACTGTTTTTAAATTCTTTTCATGAGCGACATTCACAAGAAATTGTGACGGTTTTATTGTAGATTCCACGCCTATTACCATTATATAATGGGTGTAGAGGCAATGGATGGAAACCAAAACGCAATATTGTTGCTGCTGTTTTAACTAGTATGAGTTTGTTTTTCTCTAATTATTCACACTTTAGGTTAGATTGCACTTGAAAGTTTGTTATTTGCTCTGGATAACCTTTTTGTACTCGATACCGAAGGTAAAGAGAAATCAGAAACGCCTTTATCTTCCAAAGTTTTTGAGCAATAGCCACCGAACTTGATGTAAAGATAAATGATGACATCCCCCAAAAAACTGCATTAAAACTTTGGATGCCACGCCCACCCATATCGCCCTAACCTCTCCCAACGCCTCGTTAAAAAGGGGAATGCGTTGCGTTCTTAGTTTTAAAGCTAGAGCAAAGATATTATTAAAATACATATATATATTTTAATGTTTTTGCTTTGGGTGAAACACAACGCGCAAAAGATTGAAGCATTAACAATAAAGTAGCCCGTGGACTTCTGTTATTTTTCAACAGTCATTACAATATTCTTCTTCTTTGTTACTTCCATACATCGAATCTGAAGGGGACAAGAAAACATTTCGTTTTAGAAAAAAATCGCAATATAGAATGGGTTCGTGATTGAACCAAATTGCAATTCTTTATAAAGGAAACTTCGTTATACGGAAGTTCGTTACATGAAATTTCGACCGTATAACCATTAAGTAGGTTGATCAAGATTATAATAAAATTTGTAATACAAAGAAACCTTTGGAAAAATAAACTCAAAACCTATTTTAATAACACAGATTTAAAGTAAGAAGGTTGTGGGGTTAAGTAAAAATAAGTTATATTTTCATAATTCCTTTAACAAATTGCTGTGTTTGATTTAGTCATGTTCCCATAATACCCAAAAGCATTTTATTTTATGCATTCTTAAGCTAGTTTTTGGCACTTGAAAGAAATCCCAACTGAGAGTAAAGCTGGGCGCTTGACAAACAGTCGAGTCAAACCCACTTCAAAACAGATCAGCCAGAAGCAAAGCAGATACATATATAGAAAGAATATGTGAGGAATATAAGAGGGAGAGGAGAGAGAGAGAGAGAGAGAAAGTATAGTCTATCAGTTACATGCGGTCGCGGTCATATTTGGCTTATTATAAATGACTGAATGTGAACTGCCTGTCATGTTTTATCTTTATTTTCGTGCATTTCTGGACACATTTCACAGGGCAAACAAAGAATGGCGGGATAAGAGAGATGGAAAGGGAGTGGCAGCAGCCTCCCGCCGGCGTGTCTGCACATTTTCCATTTTGGCAATGTTGTTTTTCTTGTCCTTTTCCTTGGCCAGGCACAACATGATGATAATGGCGCTTGCAGGCCGACTGACGTTTCTAACAAAGTGAGTCGCATTAAGGATAATCGAGGCAACTAAAAGCGATGCCAACAGGAACAACAACCGCAGCAGCAACATGAAACAAAGCAGAGACAGCGACTGCTGATGGGGCACGATTTGCGCGTCATTATCCTTGCAAAAGAGTCTGCTATGCCTTTGTGTGTGTGTGTGTGTGTGTGTGTGTGTGCGAGTGTCCTTTAGCCGCCAGGCCTGAATGTGTCCATCAAGTGGGAAGACGCTGCTGATGCTGCTGCTGCAACGCCTTGCGCCTAGTTTCGCCCCATTGTCCTTGCCGCATCCTGCGCCTGACATTTTCGTCGTCATCGTTTGGCGTTACACAAATGATTTATGGCCAGCTAGCAAAGCTCAAGAGCAACCAACCCCACAAGTTCCGCCCTGTGAAAATAGTCGCTTTGCAATTGACAATTGTCCAGAATCCAGAACTTTGAAGCCTGGCCAAAATACAAGCTACAAGCTTCTAGCTACTCAATAGCTAAACAAATATTTATTAAGCAAATTAAAGACGCGCTGCGCTGGCAAATCCCACGAAACAAATGACTTGAGATATTTTTGGGTTGTTGCTAAGACCAAAACCTTGAAGATGATTTGGCACTTTACTCGATACATTGGCTAGTCGAATTATGCGCTCTAACGCGCCGCCCAAAACCCAATCCTAATCCCAATAGCCAAGTCGTCATTAGTCAATGCTTGAAAGCCCTAAAATTCAGTCAGTTGGTGTTGTTCGTTGTTCGTTGGTTGTTAACATAAACCAAGTTGCGTGTCTCATTTTTCGGCCACAAAATTATCAAAATTAAATGGAATACCTCACGTGCCATATGCAATGTGGCAGCAGCTGCTGTCTTCTGCCATGTTGCCAAAAATACATTCTATAAAAACTAACCAGAAAAAAAACATGGCTAAAATTAAAAGGACGCCGCTTGCATGATGTGAGAGAGACAAAGATAGAAATAGTAGTAATAAGTCTTGGACTCATTAAATAATTAAAGTTTTTGTCTTGCTTTGGTTAGTTTTTGTCCGAACTCAAATCACACCACTTGAAACTGGACTTACAAAAGTGCGAGGCCGGCGCGTATCATGCACATGGCTATATTTAAATCACAGACGGTTAACACAGAGCTTGGTTTAGTTTTATGCCAAAGTAATTGTTTAAGTTTTATTGTAAATACTTGTTCAAAGATTCTTGTGTTTATATATGTAAATGCTAATGATGCTTGAAGACAGCCTCAGAGGCATTTACTCTCCACCAGATTGCCAGCTATATAGTATGAGCTTAAATTCAGCCAGACAATTTGGTAAGCTGTCAACGGCACTCAGTGCAAGGTGGGGACGGGGCAGAGGCGTGGCTGAGATGGAATAGAACATAGACACAACGCCAGTTGAGGAAAATGCGCAGCTAATGACTGTCTACAAACGTTAGCTAGCAAAGACATCAATCAAACTGTATTGAATCAACCCCGCCAGGCAAAGTGAGCAAGCTGAGAGGGGAGAGAGTAGGTATGTTGCATTTGACTGATTCTTAAACAAATAAACAAAACTTATAAACTCATTCAAATCATATTTAAAATCATCATCGAGCAGCAACAGCAGCAGCAACAGCTGGCCACAAGGCGCACACAACTGTTATTGGCCCCATGCATGAATTATTCCCTTGCAGCTTATCAAACGTGACCAAAATGGGCAAAAAGTTAATAATAAAAAAGAAAATATGACAGCCTGGAGTAAGGTGCCAGCTGTCTGACAAGGGCGCTGGACAGCAGCTGTACGATATATTCGAGCAAGTGTGAAAAATCAGCAAAAGCCAAGACGCACGCTGGCGAAAAACTGTGATAACTGTTTAAGTTTGAATACAAGCAAAGACCCTTTAAAAACAAGATAATGCAATTGGTAAGAAAAGGCTTTACAGTTATGTACATATTTCGTCTCAGGGTTCCGCTCTCAGAAATAAACTGTGCAATGAGTGTGAGCGAGGGCGATAGCGTTTCTGTTTCAGTTGCCTTTGCACACAGCGGCCCGTCAAGTGTACGACAAGCGGCAGGCCAGCGGCAACCAAGAACGGTCAAAATTTGGCACTGTATGTGTGCGTGTGTTTCACTTCTTGCTGGGCCTGCTTGTCTAGAATTTAGCTATTTCTCATATTTTGGTTTTTTCTGTGTCGGCAAATGACATCGACAAGTGCACTACTGAATACACTTTCGAAATTTGTGTCTAGTGTCATAGAATTAAAAAAAGGAAAGAGTATGAATGACCAGCAATTGCCAAACTGAAAGTTGACTGTTTGTGTACATCTATGCATATACAGCACCCTGAAATTTGATTGTGGCAATTGTATATCGTTTATTGACAAATCTCAGCTAAATATATATGTATATAATTTGACATTCTATGAAAAAGTTAGAGAAATTCAGAAAAATTTTTTTTTAGAGATTTCGATCATGAAAATATTTGAAAATTTTACATTAAGCAATATACTCGTCTTTTGACAGTGTATTGAAAAGTTAAAAGAACAATTTTTATACATTGCAGCAATTAAAACTATTTCTATAACTGTATCCAATCTAACTATAGTAACAGGGTGATTTATTAAAAGGGTGATCAATATAATATAAAAAAAAGCAGAATGCACTCACCGGCAGCAGCAACAACACAGATACAGTTCAATGCAAGTGCTCTCTCTTTTTTTCACTGACCACTCTCACAAAAACAAAAAGCACACCCACACACAACAATACATAATTATATGAGATGCATTTCATCTTTCTTTTCTATATATGTATGTATGTATATTATTTTATTTTATTTTCACTGCATTTCACACACAAGAACAAAAATAAAAAAAATAAAGTAAAGTAATCATATTCAAGCTTCGCTTATTATGGAGATTTTCAGCGCGCTAAACGCAACAACAACACACTCGTATGGACGCGGTTATCCTCTCTTCTCTCTTAAATTTTTTCGCGACCCGGCAAAGCAACAACAAATTCATTTGCCTAAAAACACGTTAAAAAGCAAATACACGGCGATTCTTTCATGTTATAAACACTTTGCGTACGTTCAGTGCGTAATATAAACACAATTTGACTATTAATATAGGCCGTATCAATTTTAATTTAATAAATAAACGCACGATAAGCTCCCAGCGATGTAAAGATGCGCAAAGTTCCAGGCTTACTGCTTTGTGAATAAAGTGGAACAAGTGAAATTTGTGAACTTCTGGAATGTTACGATCGCTCTCTGTAGTTAGAGCAGTGCAGTCCTTTTTATATCTCTGTTAACGAAGTTGACGACATTCGTGTGCAGCAACAACTACATAAATAGACAAGCATTTTTGTTTTTGCATGTACATATGTATTTTACTATTGCTTTAAATATAATGTTCAAAAGATTACAAATAAAAAAAATTAATGTGTGTTGGAGCTCACTGGCGATGTTTGTTGGTGTGTTTGTTCCTTTATTATTGCTATGAGCACGTTTTCTTGAACAAAAATAATATTTTATTGAATTTTGGTTAACATTTTAAATTTGGGTTCATCATTCGTCAGTTCATTCTCTTATTAAAGAAGTCCGCTATGTTAGTCTGTAAGTGTGTGTGTGTGTGTATTTACAAACGAAACAATACGGAATTGCACTAGACTAAAGATAAATATTGGATACTCTTATAATTTTCGAATTCTCAATTGTGTGCTAACGCCAACCTTAGCTAATCAAAATAATCAAAATATGCAATTATTGCAAATATATTCTATAACTTCATATCCACAATAGCACTTATATTTTATTAGGGTATCCAACATTCATCATTCGTCTAGTGCATTTCTGTTTTGCTTCTTTTGTGAATGCACACAAACTCACACTTTTTATTATTGCTAAATTTAATTATTGTCAACCCATTATTCTCTTTTATCACTAAATATATTAATAAATGCCAACCCAGAAACCCTGCTTCCACAAGTAAATAAGCTTGCTCGTAATAGTATTTTCATTTGTGGTTGTTTGTTGGCTGCATCTCTGCCACTAAGCACAAACAAAACAAAGCGAATTCAAAGCGCAAACAAAACAAAGCGAATTCAAAGCAACAGACAGCATTCGTTAATTCACGAGCGAGACTTCGGCTTTTACGACCACTGTTCTCTTCCGCAACGCCAATATCATCCTATTCGTTTGCAAGCAGAGACAATTGTTGTACAACAACCACATACTACTTCAATTTTTGACTGCCTATCTGGTTCTTCGACAAGTGAACTACTCAATACACTTTAGGAATTCGTGCTCATCGCTGCATAACTGTATGGTAGTTGAGGTGGCAAAATCGTTGGCAAGTGTCATAGAATTAAAAATTTTAAAGAGAATGAAATTCGACTGTACGTGTACATCTATGCATTTGCAGCACCTTTAAATGAGTGAAATGAAAGCGACGCTCTGCTATCTTTAATGGTCTCAGCTCTTCTCACAGTATTATGTTTGTTCAATAAAGAACGGCATTTAATTTAACGCAAATATGTGCAAAATTATTTTTAACTTGTTCATTAATATATAGTATTTATTTTTTTTATTTGTAATCTTTTGAACATTATATTTAAAGCAAGAACACCGGCAATAGTAAAATACATATGTACATGCAAAAACAAAAATGCTTGTCTATTTATGTAGTTGTTGCTGCACACGAATGTCGTCAACTCCGTTAACAGAGATATAAAAAGGACTGCACTGCTCTAACTACAGAGAGCGATCGTAACATTCCAGAAGTTCACAAATTTCACTTGCTCCACTTTATTCACAAAGCAGTAAGCCTGGAACTTTGCGCATCTTTATATCGCTTGGAGCTTATCGTCCGTTTATTTATTAAATTAAAATTGATACGGCCTATATTAATAGTCAAATTGTGTTTATATTACGCACTGAACGTACGCAAAGTGTTTATAACATGAAAGAATCGCCGTGTATTTGCTTTTTAACGTGTTTTTAGGCAAATGAAATTGTGGCGCCAATTTGTTGTTGCTTTGCCGGGTCGCGAAAAAATTTAAGAGAGAAGAGAGGATAACCGCGTCCATACGAGTGTGTTGTTGTTGCGTTTAGGCGCTGAAAATCTCCATAATAAGCGAAGCATTGAAGATGGTATTAAATTGCATTATTTTTTTTATTATTTTTTTCTTGTGTGTTAAATGCAGTGAAAATAAAATAAAATAATATACATACATACATATATAGAAAAGAAAGATGAAATGCATCTAATATAGTTATGTATTGTTGTGTGTGGGTGTGCTTTTTGTTTTTGTGAGAGTGGTCAGTGGAAAAAAAAGAGAGAGAGCACTTGCATTGAACTGTATCTGTGTTGTTGCTGCTGCCGGTGAGTGCATTCTGCTTTTTTTTATATTATATTGATCACCCTTTTAATAAATCACCCTGTTACTATAGTTAGATTGGATACAGTTATAGAAATAGTTTTAATTGCTGCAATGTATAAAAATTGTTCTTTTAACTTTTCAATACACTGTCAAAAGACGAGTATATTGCTTAATGTAAACTTTTCAAATATTTTCATCATCGAAATCTCTAAAAAAAAATTTTTCTGAATTTCTCTAACTTTTTCATAGAATGTCAAATTATATACATATATATTTAGCTGAGACTGGTCAATAAACGATATACAATTGCCACAATCAAATTTCAGGGTGCTGCATATGCATAGATGTACACAAACAGTCAACTTTCAGTTTGGCAATTGCTGGTCATTCATACTCTTTCCTTTTTTTAATTCTATGACACTAGACACAAATTATGCCATCGCAATTTATGCAGCGATGCACACAAATTTCGAAAGTGTATTCAGTAGTTCACTTGTCGATGTCATTTGCCGACACAGAAAAAACCAAAATATGAGAAACAGCAAAATTCTAGATAAGCAGGCTCAGCAAGAAGTGAAACACACGCACACTACAGTGCAAATTTTGACCGTTCTTGGTTGCCGCTGGCCTGCCGCTTGTCGTAACTTAGGAGTGCAAGTGCTACTGAAAAAAAGTTCCCCTCAAACTTATGGCTTAGTGCTTTTGTTATTCTGTATACCATTTGAAATATTTCTGAAGCGAACCCCTGAGACAAAGCTTTTCTTACCAATTGCATTATCTTGTTATTAAAGGGTCTTTGATACAAGCGAGTGTCGACTTATGAAAGCTCGCTGTCTGCTGGAAAAACTAGGCTGGCGCACGCTTTTCTTGTGCCCGAGCCAGCTTCAAGGATGTTATTATCTTTTGCCTGACCACAAGACGTGTCAACGCTAGGTTACGTATACGCGAAGCTGCACACACACACACACACAATCATAATAGAGAAAAAAAGTTTTTGGGCTTCTGATACTTCGGACAGCAAAAGTTGACTTGCATCCACAAAATATATATAATTCATGCTGTATTTTTTTTTGTATTTGCAAGCAGCTTAAACATTTTATAGTAATATATTTCAAGCGGCTTATTGACCTTACGCATAGGTTAGTAACTAGCCAAAAATCACCCTTACAGTCTTTGAGATACGTATGTGTTGTGGTCAAGATGTATTTTGAATCCGACAGCATCTTTGCTTAGTTGTGGTTGTCATGCTTTAAGTAAAACGTTAAAGTTTTAGGTAAGCTTTCAATGACACTAGTTATACCCTGAACGCATGCAATCTGTAAAAAGGGTATAATGCTTTTGTTCAAATGTAAGTAAGACCCCACAAAGCATATATATTCTTGATCAGCATCATCAATAGTCGATTCGATTTAACAATACGCCGGTCTCAAAGACTTTACAGGCTAGGGAGTCCAGATTTTGAATAAAAGTTCTGCCAATCCATAGGCAGATCAAGTTTGTTTCAAATCATCGATAACTCTTCCCATTTCGAACATACTCATCATATCGATAACAATAAAATATTGAATTTCGCAGATACATTATTTATTTTAAATCAGCAAATTGCAGATAAAATTTCAAAGTTGATTCTTAAAACATTTATTATTATTCACAATCTTGAAAATAAATTTTAGAAACTTTTTTTCATACTTTTAGACAACACAGAAACATAATTTTCAATACTAACATTACACTCTTAAGATTAATTGAATGCTTTAATGTCATTTACTGACTACTGTCATTGGTTTTACAATCTAAAGAGCAGTCAACTCGTTTCTATGCATGTGTATGTGTCTGAATGTATTTGTAACTGACACACCACGTCGCGCTGCTCCGCCAAGGTGACGTAATTATAGATGTACTACGAGCAGTTGTGTGAGCAGCGAACGGATAACAGCCAGCCCACAAAAGTGCAATGCACGAAAACGACAAAACGAAGCAGCAACCCTTGCAGTTTAGCATAAACAAAAACTCAAGAGTTCAGGGTGCAAACTGCTGAAACTAAGTAAAATTGCGAACCTGCCAGGCAGCCAAAAGCTGCAGAAAGGGTTGATGCAATGCAAATGTTTTGCCCAGCTACAGTGGGCGTCAACCAGACGCACAAAGCGTGTAATGCTTGTTGTGTGTGTGTATTTTTTGTACGCATTTGTATTGGTAAATTGTATGTTTTGGCCAGTTTAAGTTGAGTTTTGGATTATCTGCCGCTATTTTATCTTTAAATCTTGCAGCTAACAAGACGCTGCGACACATTAGCATAAAATCAGAGTTAAGATAAGTGAAATTTATGCCGGCGAATGTGAATAGGTTTGCCTTAAATGTGTACAAGTATCTTTGTGCGAGAGATACTTAAGTATCTGAGCATCTTACTGGGTAATTAACAATTGCGCTAGTGTAAATCGGTAAATCAGTTTTATCTAAAGCCTTTTTGAGAAATTGCACACACACATACATACGTACCAGCAGATCCTGCGACAGGACAATGTTAAGAATGCTGCCGCTTAAAATGCAATTTGTTTAGTTTTCTTCAGCATTCTCAAGCATGCACAAACACAAACAGTTTGTTCGGTGTCCGTTTCCACTTTTTGGATAAAACCTGAAGATGGCAACTTGTTTGGTCGGTCGGTCTGAAAGTGTCATTAGCATTGATTAATTTGTCACACAATTTACATGGAAAAACAATCAATCAACGGTAACGCTGTCGTCGCCGGCGCCGCCGCTGCCGCTGCCGTGGCTTCCATTGCCATTAGTCAATCTTGAGATGCAGCCCGCTACTTGAACTCAATGTCAACCCGGAGCCAGACTGACATCTTTTCAGCTAGACATTTCATTCTAGCCAGCCAGCTATTCAGCCATTCATCCATCTCATTTCAGTCAACTTCAAGCGTTTCAACACAATCGCAATCATCTAGCATGGTGCACATCATTAACGGTTCTTCAGGGGGTGTGGCATTGCTCCACCTTCTGCTTCTGGACCTAGTTGAACTCATCTTATTGCTAGCCCAGCCAAATTGTTATGAACTTATCGCCACTACTTGTACACTTGGCCAGTTTAGCTTTAATGAATTGTTTCGCTGGCCATCCAAAAGATTTTCGCCTAAATGTAATTCAAGTCATTCGGTGCTTTGCAGGCGGGCAGTTTCCCATGCTGCCGACTTGACTGGAGAGAGAACATTTCTTGTGGGTGTAATCAGTGAAAAAGTAAACAGAGGCGGCGTTGCTAAAGGAAAAACAAGGGGTATTAGGAAATCATCGAAATCATCTCCCTTATTATTGTTAAAATTATATGCGCAAAAACTAAATTTGAAATTCTTCAAGCACTTAACTCTTAATCATTTTACACAATCTTTTCTATGCAACCCCTATAACGACAGCAGCCCTTCTCAGCTAGATCATCTCAGTCTAAAGCTCAGGCATAATTAAGCTACATCAATGTCGTGTTAAGTAGCCAGCAAACTAATGATAGCCACATTTACAACAAAGGCCAATTGTTGCAGTAAGCTGATGAGGATGAGGATGGAATAAAGGTAGATGGCAATGGCCCCAAAAGGCCAACGGAGAACGCACAGAATCACAATACAAACAAAAGCACAAGGACTTTAATTTTTATGCGTGAAAACACATAGCCCGAAAAAATAAATAAAAATAGAAACCAAAACCAGAAAAACTCAACGAAGAGACAATGCCGAGGCACACTTAAAATGCGAGACATTAATTTTTCTACAAGCGGGTAGAACGGAAGGACACGATGGCTCGACCTTTTTGTGGAGGAAATTCAATTAGCCAACCCAATGATATTGGGCCAAGTTGGGTGGAATGAAGTCGACGAGTTTGCTTAGGTAATGTTTCAATTAATTTATTTGTGGCTTTGTGTTTTGTGGGGTTAGCTGCTAATGATGCGCCGCACATGAGGACTAGATGATCTATCTTTTTAATACATGTGCATATATATATATATATATTGTATGTATCTGAACGATAAAGGCTGCTGCTCACTCCCAGCCATAAACAAATCAAATCAATTGACCACAATTAATAACACCATTTTCGGCGACTGCATTTCATTATTTGTTATATATTTCAAAGATATTTATTTGATAAACGCCGACATCGCCAGACGCCAAAAATCTCATCTCTTTAAGTGGCTCATTTTGTGCGGGGACCCCAAAAAGGGTTGGGGCCACGACATGGCTGCAGGCAGGCAGGCAGGCAGGCGAGCAACACCAGTAAGCCAAAGGGGGAAGGCAACACCAACAAAAACAAAAACCACAAAAATATAAAGGGCCGCTACCGGGTAACATATCAAAACGCCGCAAATGGGCAACTCAAGCAAATACTACACACAAAAAATGATATGAAATAAAATCGTATAAAAAAAAGTGAGTGCCAAAAAACAGGCAAACATGCGAAGTCGTCTAAAGGATTTGCCAACGCAGACCTTGCAGCAAAGACAAAGTATCTGTAAAGCTCCCGGGCACAGGCAATGGCAAAAGATATGCCGAGGACGCTTTGTCTGCAGCTTCGATGCTGTGCGAGTGTGAGTGCATGTTTTGGAATTTATGCTGCGATTTTGAAATATAAGTAAAGAAAAAAGGCAGCACAAATGGAAAGTGAAATAAATGCAAGTCGCAGTCGTAGCTTCGTAAATGTTATGAAAACATTTGAAGGTAGCCAACACTAAAGTTTATAACGGTAATATCCGTAAAGAACTGGCCATTACTTAAACTATTTGAAAACTTGCAGCGTTATTATGAATTTTTGATCGAATATACAACATTGTTCAATATGAATTTAAGATTCGATTATATAGGGTATTCCAATGCTGTTCATACCGCATCTCAAACTTACGTGAGTCACCGTTCGAATACTACTCGAAGACAAGTCACTTGAAGTTCACACTACCACGCGTTAATCCTAAACGAGATTATGGAACGGTTGACTTAAAGCATCTGTTAAATTGGCTTAATCTGCACAAGTGTGTGAATGTCTGTCCACACATACTGTATGTGTGTGTGTGTGTTTTTCTGTCTGTCTGTTTGCCTTTGTAATATGTATCTCCCGCCGCCACTTTGTAACTGTTGTCATTTTTATTGCCCTGGGAATGTTTTTTGTCCACCATTGTGTGTGAGAGACGCACACGCCCCGCCAAAAACTTTTTTCCTTTGCCTTCACTCGCATGTCTGCCATTGTATTTGTTTGTGTGTGTGTGTGTGTGCATTGCACTGCCTGGCTGGGTGTCCTTTGTACTCCGCTAAATAAAAGTTTTGTCGTTGATTTTATTGACCAATTTTTGGATGCGTAAGTTTGTTTTTATATTTTGGTTTTTGTGTTCCATTTTTTGTACTCCCGCTTATTGGGGGGAGTTTTTGCATGCTGCTCGCCCCTGGGTCCATTGGCAGTTTATTTGGTTTGCGTTTCGTTTGGTTTCTTTTGACTTGTTTTGTTTTCATAAGTTTTTTATGGCTTCATCTGGGGGATTTAAAGTTTTATTGTGATTTAAACACTTGTTAATCGTGTGTGCATATGTCAATTGCCTGTCCTTATGTGGGTAAGATTTGCTTCTGTTTTGTTATTTTTTTGTGTTTGTAGCAACTGGATTAACTTGTCTTTGTGTTCCGCTTATGACTGTCAGTTTTCCTCAAGCGAGGAGTCATTTTTCTATAAATATCACTTTTATAAACAAATTAACTAATATTCTAACTTTATGCAAAACTTTTGCCCGAGTCATTTGACTTTAAAATAATACCGCAAAACATTTGCGTCATTAGCCTTAGTTGACCCACAGAGTTGGATCAATTTGTAACCAGATTTAGCATATCTATGTTAAAATTTACATGCACCTAATGACAGTTACGAGCCAAAGAGGAGCTGAGAATATCCGCAGCATATCCATCGTTTCATTGATAAATTGTCTTTGTTGTTGCATCAATGCGAGGAGTAACAATGTTAGGTGGACAGGTTGCAAACGTCAGTTACACACACAAATAATCACTACACTGCAATCAGGCAGTAGGAAAGAGAGACAAAGAGAGAGAGAGAGAGAGTGGGGGGAAGCGAATAAAAGTGAGCGTCTAGCGTCTGGCGTCTGGGCTACATCTGCCCGGGAAGATGTGGACAGTGGACAACCTGCAGAGCGATTGTAATCAAAATGCAACAAATTAAGGAGGCAAGGCGACTTGGAGACTTGGGGGGGACGTACATCAGTGGAAAGCCATGCTCTCTTACGTACGTACCTTTTGCTTAAAATATTTATTTATGCAATTATTTTGCAAGTAGCTCAAAATAAATAAATGAAATGAAATAAAAGTTGCTGTCAGCACATGGAACTGGATGTCGATGTGGATGTGAATGTGAATGTGGTTGTGGGTTTGAATGTTTGTGCGGGGTTCCCAAGTGCCTCCGCACGACTTCAATTGAGGACGGAGCGCAGTAAATTAAAATTTAAATTTATGCCATTTGCTTCGTTGGTTTGCTGCGTGTATCCGAGC
Organism: Scaptomyza montana; assembly: GCA_018904305.1. Taxonomy (NCBI): domain Eukaryota; kingdom Metazoa; phylum Arthropoda; class Insecta; order Diptera; family Drosophilidae; genus Scaptomyza; species Scaptomyza montana. Next base: position 1,945,319 of record JAEIGR010000001.1, read on the forward strand.
CGAGCCGAGCCCCAAAATACATTCGCAGGACGCAATTAGGCAACTGGTTGTGTGCAAAGGTGCAACGCACAACAACTACAACATCAATACTAGCCACAACAAAAGTAATGCGTCATGTCACCATCATTTCTATTGTCACCCATTTGCTGTCATGTCAAAAACAAAACAAAACAAAATATTTATTCATTTATTTATGACAGCTTGAGAGAGTGAGTGCTTGCCCTAAGTGAAACGTCACTTGCGGTCAGCTTTTCGCGCTCAGCTGCCAAAACAGGTGTGCTTGAAAGGCCCCACCCCCCTTGCTACCCTATGACGTGACCCAATTAGTTGTTGTTGCTGCTGTTTTTAGTGCTTTCAACAATGTAGTTGTGGCATGAGTTTATGGCTCGTAAATGTCTGCACTGGCCAATTTTCATCTGGTTGGCATTTAATTACATACGTATACGCCGCGTATGAGTAATGTGTGTGCTTGTATAACATTTGGTGGGCGTGACGGCTTGTTGATACTTTTGATATTTTTCGCTTTCTGATAGATTGTAAAAAGAAGACCTAAAGACTGCAGCTCATTAGCCCAATAACTGTAAAGCTGTAAAACCACCGAAATCAGGCAATTGTGGTTGAGGTCATTTGGGAGGCTGGGCAATAAATGGCAATCAGGCCGTCAGACAATCAATGGGGTTAAGCCCATTCTGCTTTATGATCTGAAAACAATTTAAGCTTTTATTTGTTTTTGATGCCACCAAAGGCAAAGCAATCAACTGGGAGAAAAAGGGTCCAAATGCTAACAGAACTAAAGCTAAAGCTAAAGCTAAACCTAAAAGCGAATGCAATGAGCGTACATCATTGGAGTAAGACCAAAAGCAACAGTTGCTATTGATGGATCACCAAAAAGCAACGGGGCAACACTGCAACAACAGCAAAGTCCAGCAACAAATGCCAAATGAGCTGTAGAAGAAGTTGCGTAAAGCGAAAACTGCGATAATGATCAGACAAAAGCGAAAAACGCGTTAAACTTTGCAACGCCGTCATCAGTAACCAACCAACAAACAACAACTCCCCGAGGCCCCCGACAACAGCCACAGCAAGAGCAGAAACAGCAGCAACAGCAGCAACTGACCCAACGACCGGACGTACTGTTTGCAGTCAAGTGCGATTGCAAATGCACGGAATTCACATTGAAGCTCGATGCACTCTCCACTAGCCGTTACACTGACAAAAAAGCTAAGAGCGATTAACAATTGTTAATGGTTTTTGGTATTTTTGGTAATATTTGGTACTATTTTCACCATTGAAAAACATACAAATATTTTCCATTTCTTAAATCATAATTATTTAATGTTTTGTTGTTTCATTTGACAAGAAAATGAAAATTTGTGCACAACAAATTTCTTTGACTTTCCTTTACTTGATTTATTGTGTTTTGTTTTATTTATTTTGGTAAGTGTAGAAGCCAAAAGGTTGGCCATTAAAGCCGTTTGGCTTGCACTCGATCGGCTACCGTTGCTACCGCTAAAGCGGTTGCTGATGTTGGCGTTGGTGGTGGTGGTGCTGCTGCTGCTGTTGTTTTGTTGGTGCTGCTGATGGGTCTGTTGATGGCTCTGCTGATATTCAGTCAGTTTGTCTGTTGTCTGATGAGTTAAGTGCCGCTCGCTGTACGATGATTTGTAATTTTTCGCCGTTTGCCAGTAGATGTTCATAATAATCATAATAAAATGCAACTATACACATTTTAACACCAAAAACCAGACACTTGAATGAGCTGCGCCTCTTTGAATTTTGGTTTGGGCAATTGGGGCTTGGCTTTTCAGGCTATTGAAGTATTGCCGTTGTCATGTTAATTTTGCACTCAAAGAGGACTCAGTGGCTGTCTGGCTAACTGGTTGGTTGTCGCATTAAACTTGGTAATTTGTGTCAAGCATGGACGGTAGCTACTACTGTTTAAGTGACTGGGCTTCTGGGTGGCTTCGCCTCTTTGATCTCAACTTGGCTAATTAAGTTGAGCTAAACGTGCTGAAAAGCCTGTCTCCCATTTCTTGCTCATGCTAATGGACTTGACTTCGACTAAAACTACAGGCTGTTCTTCCTATATTCAACGAACGCCTGTTATTTCTACAGCTGTTATTACGTATGAACAGATTGTTAGAGTGACGGCACTTAAGTAGTATTGTTTTTACCGACAGAGTTGCATTAATATGTTATTGGAAAATTTATTGTATCTTTACGATCATTTTATGCTTATGAAAAGAAAAAACAATGTTGATTATTTGACTGTGCTTGTAATAAAAGTTGATAGACTGGAGCTCGATTGTGAAATAATTAAGCTACAAATGAAAGCTTTTGAAAAGAAACGAATCAGAAAAAACCAGAAACACTTGGCACCCAATTCTTACTTCTTTAATTTAAAAAATAAAAACTAACAAAAGAAAAATTTGTTCCAAGTAAAAAGACAGACTAACAATTATGTAAGGGAGAGCAACAAGTTCACTGACCTTAGCTCATACTATAAACTAAAAGCATTTATTATATTCTTTGTCATTCAGATAAGATGATGCACATATCAATTATACATATCCAACGTTATAAGGCAATAAATTTGCACTCTAAAATGTTAGCCAAGCATAATAAAATTCCCCCTCTCAAATTGAAAAACACCCCAGCTCAGCCCTTAACATTTTAAAATTATGACAATGACGTTGGCACAAAAAAAAATAAAGAAATGAAATGAAATTGCGAATATTATGAGTGGCCACAAAATGTGAACTAATTAATGTCAAAAATATATGCTGATGCGGCTCTATTGAGATCCTTATCAAACATGGCATCAATGGCTGATGATGATACCATAATAAATATAAGTGATAAGTAAATGTCCTGGCCAAAGTGAAAGCAGCTGTTTAACTTTCTACTGTTGAGTTTGTGGCAGGGCAATTAAACTGTCATCAGTGCAAAATATGAAGCAAACTCGAAAAGTGTCTAAATTTTATGAAATTTGATTTTAATTGGGCAAAGACAAAGTGCCAAAATGTGGGCGTGTCTGTTTAGCAGCTGTCACACAAACTGAACATGGCAGCCAGCTCAAACTTCTCATGCCCCTTTTAGCAAAAAAAAAAAAAACCGCTAAAAGCAATTTCCGTATTGTTAGTTGGTGGTTGGTGGGCTCAGTGGTTGGTGGTTGCGCCATTTTTGCCACTTAACGCATCATCACTTCGGTTAATTTGTTGCAAACGGTATGACCTTGCTGCTGTTGCTGTTGTTGCAGCTGTAAATTTGCAACACAAATGCAAATAACAACGACAATCAACGGGCGCCGCATCTCTATCACATCGAACATCATTACCATGCAGCTGGGGGATTGTGGAGAGCGACAGAGGGACAGTTGCAGCATCCGCTGCTACGTTTTACGCGCTTCACTGATTCAGTTTGCGGCCTGGCCACAGACTCGTTGTGCTAGATTAAACGTATGCAACTCTTAACCTTCGTTTAAGTCTCTGCTATATCTGTATCTGCTCTCTGATTGACAATCATCAAGCGATACGAGAAAACCTGAAGCATTGCCCCTGTTTCGTTTGCTGCTCTTATTGTTGTAACTAAATTTGTTTTGCGGTTCGCATTTGTTTGTTTGTTTCTTTCATTCTTTTCGTTGCTAATTGTGCATTTAGCTGGGAAGTGGTTAAGGCTTGAGTGGAGTTCCAAAGGAGTTCCCGAGATAAGCACACAATGATTGCAAACTGTTGTAAGCACTTGAAAACTGGCAATCCCTAAAACTTCTGAGTGTCTTCATAACCTTGAAAAGTCTTTAAGATCGCTGATAACTTAAGTCCTTCCCAATTATCATTTAGCATATGCAAATGATCCAGACAGATAAACATATATCGCCAGGGCCCTTAAACGTTACGCAGCGTTCAATCAGCGACTTGGCCCAAAACGCAATACCGTTAGAAGCGCCAAAGAGCTAATCAAAATTGGCATAATTAGTCAGCTTAGATTCGGTCATCGAATTTTCAATACTCTGCAAGTCAAACATAAAGCTTAAAGCTTTTGTTACAATATGAACTTTGTTTAGGATATCTATAAAATGTCACTTCTATAATTTTAATTGCATTATTTTCATTAAGATTTCAAATTTTAAAACTTAATATTTTAGTGCGTAACTTTATTATTGATTAAGGTAAGCACAATTATTTTTATATATATATAAAAAAATAACAATGATAGCTTAAAGGAAAATAAGTTCTATCTCTTTGGTAAGGGTATTATCAAATTTGCATAAACTACGGTCAAAATTGCCCAAAAGGTCTAAAAGCCAGTAGCCCAATAATTTCAAATTATAAATCATAAAAACGCAAAAATTAGAATATATCTTGCATAAAGGCATTTTTTGTTCGAACATCGTTTTCTGGCTAACATTTTGGCTACTGCAATTTTGAAATAAGCTTCAGCCCAAAATTATGATACATCACGAAAGGCTTGCCAGAATAAAAATTGAGGAATGAAAAAAACTGGCTGTTGATCCATCGCGTTTTTCAGCAGCAAAACTAACTGTTCTTCGCTTCGAGTTTTGCATAATCGGCGTCAAATGCTTTTTTCACATGCGCCAAACAAAGCAAAACGAACAAAAAAAAAATTCAAAATTACCAAATTTGATGCTTTTGCCCAATTGCATTAAATTGTAATTAACCTTAATTGATTGAGCGATTATCATTCGTTTTGGCTATGCAGAATTTCACTTTCAATCAATGTGTTCTCTCAGTCACTTCCGATTGTGTTGCTCACAATTATACACACATGGCGCACAACAGATTCAAAGTTGCTTGTGTGTTAGTTTCCTCGTCTATCATTAGCATCAAAAAGCTATCATCATCATTACCAAACCCCAAACTGCTGACCAAACGAGACAGCACGAGTCTCGCACTTTGCACGCGATAAAGTTGTTGACTGTTTGTTACAGGTTGTTGTTGCTATTGTTACATGTTCTGTTAGATACACACGCATACAATAATCAAGCGGCAAAGCTAGCAATCATAGTTGTTCAGAGGTGTTGCTTTGTTAAGTTGCAACCTATGCCAGCTACGTCAAACGCATCTTATAGATACAATTACCAATAGATAAACATATTAATACGGAAAATTCCTATATGAATTTAGAGTGGAAATTAATTTTTGTTTTACATGTGATCTGGTAGATAGTACTAGGTTCCCTGGCAGACACTCTTTGACAATATCTTAAAAATGCTGAGCTACTTTCTTACAATTGTTATTTCTTGCTGCGACTGAAGGCTTTCAAGCAGTTGACATAAATTGACAAAGTTTACGAGCGAACGTTACGTTAATCGCTCAATCAGTGAGCTGAATAAATAAAAAAAAATATATATTGATAAATATGAAAAAAAAAAAAACGAAACGAAACGAAATGTATCAATAACTGAAAAATATAAATCAATATCAAAACAAATGGCCAACAGTCCATGTAAGCACTAAATCAATGTGTCAATATGGGTAACTGATACACTAGAGATCCAGCCAGCAATTCAACAATCCAACTGCAGCGGAAATTGAATTATGCCCCCGGTTGAAGCACTCTCAGCATTTCAGCAACTCCGACTCCAATTGCAACTCCAATAAGTATCTAAGCATGCATGAATGAGCGCCTGAATGACTGACTGACTGACTGAATGGTCGGTCGCCTGAGTGGCTGAGTGACAGACGGCGGACAATTGCTGCTCAAATCAGGTGCTGCCACTTTCGTTCGGCTGCCAACATCGACGGCGACTACGACGTCCGTTGGACCGCGTTTCAGGATTGTGTCTGCTAACTGTGAGAATCTGAGCCAGTGTCGAGCAAATCTAACGTTCAATGTCTGAACGATTTCCTTTGCGAACGGGTTTCCAACGACATTAGATACTGCAGCGATATACGTTCGATAGTTTATGGTCCACAATTAAAGTTGCGCGTTTGTCGGCTGGCGGCAACAGCAGAACCAGGTCCGTAGCCATACATTATTAAAAGGGGGTTGCAAATTAAATGTTCGAAATAAGATTTAAAGTAAAGAATTTTTGAAATAATTGTATTTAAAAATCACTTCAAATTATTTAACTTTTTAAAATTAAACTACCATAAAAATCCCCTTTTGCACCACATCTTTGTCTATTTCTATGTAGCAAAGGCATTAAATGAAAATTAGCTGCAATAACATGAAAATTCATAGCTTAATATGAGTCGCAGCTATATTTGCCGCTGTTAGAGCCAGCTATCAAAAGCTTGGCAAAAACTTTTACCAATACGAGTGCAAAACCAACTTAGAGTTGGAGTATGAGTACCATGGCTTAGTCGGCGCCAAGTCCAGTGGCACATGGAAAATTATTGAGTTTAAATTATCGATTGACATGTGAACATGCTTATAAAAGGATTGTGCGAAGCACTAAAGTTTTAATACTGTTCGCATTGTGCTAATAAATAAATTAATTGATGATTTAATTTTCGTTTTTATGGTGTGGCGTTTAATTAACTGACAATTTATTATTAATTATCAATTATATGTGTAACGCTACTTAGAAATTTATTTTGGTCTACTGATAATACTAAAAATTACACATTAATAAATATTTTTGGATCTGTTTGTGATACAAATAACAGTTCCCAAGCTCTTGTTTAATGCATAGCTCAATGAAAATGAAAATGTCACGCATACAATTACTCTATATAAATACAAGTATTGCTAACATGCTCAACCACTTTCGATAGGCAAAACCCACTTTTGAACGGAAGTAGGAAGTGTGGAAATTAGATGTAAGTGAGAGAAGTGAGGTACAAACTCATCGATGCAGCAACAACGTTCAGCACAGCGTGAGGTGTTACAATTATTGTTATTCTATTGTACTAAACCAGATACAAGACCCACTCACTCCAACATAAGCAGAGCTGTTGATTTGTTCAATTGAGCGCGGATCCAATTTATTTGTCGTGCTCGAACTAAAGAGCTGCCAAACCTTTTTGAAAATTAGTAGCAAATAGTGCGGAAAGTAAGAGCCGACCAAATGACCGTCAAAATATTCGTATATTTGCCCTTCACATGGGATGGATGCCACACATTTTGTTTTATTTATTTTTGAGGTTTTGTCGGCTACCGATTTCTTTTTTTGTGCTTGACCGCCAAAAATATTTGAAATATTTTGCTTTAGATTAGCGCAAGTTTTGCCGCAGCTAACGGCGCTTTGGAACGCAACAGATATCCATCAAAGGATCATCAAATTTTGCAGTGACGTATTGCGTATAGCGACTGCTCCCAGACTGCCACAGGAATGTGCCATGTCTAACCGAAAAACAGAAGATGAGGGCCAATACCTGCCTAACTCAGGTAGCTAAACTACCAAGCAAACGAAATCCAATAAAACATCAACACGAGCAGAATTATAACAACTAAGTAAACGTCTGTCACTCGGACTCGATCTGGTCAGAATTTTGATCAGGCCAAAAAAGGAGGAACTGAAAACTGGAGCCTGGGGCACGGCAGCTGATCAAAGGCCGCTTGCTTGATTGAAGGCTGAGAAGGACATTGACGATTGCAGTGCAAATGATAATTTATTAGATAGCGATCTTTAGTAGCAACAAGATGAGATGAGGAATTAAATAAAAAACGCTACACACAAAGTTTTTAAGAGCTTTAAAAAAAAACATGAGCTGGAATTTATATTGAATTAATTTCGTTATTCGTCTGCATTTCTAATTAAACCGAATTAATCATGAGCAGCAAAACATTGTACTAATTATGCGTAGACCAAACTGGGCTACAAACCTCGATCTCCAGACGAGTCTATTGCTGCAACCCACTCTAGATGCCAGCTGTTCTCAGCTCAGCTCAGCTTAGCGAAATTCAGCAGTTTGGCGGCACTCACAAAAGCATTTTGCAGCCATGATGCTCACGATTATGATCAAAACAGTTGACCAGTCAGCGGTTTGCACTCGCTGCGAGTTGACTTTGATGTTTTGCGACACGCAACGACACACATTTATTGTTAGCCCTAGCTGCAAGACATCCAGACGTCGCGATGTCGCCCTTGGCTTGCCACCAAATGTTCAAATTGGCAAAAATTCTTGGTGAAAGTGTGTAAGAATGAAAGCGAAAGTGAGCGTTGACCAACGATTGTGCAGAGAGATGGCTAATCATACTACAAATACAGATTTCAGATAATTTATAAATTGCACTTAAAAAAAATATTAATATTGTAGAACACTGGTAATTTTTTCCTAGTTGAAGGTACAGAAAAATATATTTGAACACCTGTATTTTTCCAGTCTGAAAAAGCCGTCACTTGGCATAATGGCCAATGTTTATAGCGGTCAAAATCTGATCAAATTAAAGGTAACACACAGAGCACAATCCGTCATAATGTAATAGATGTAGGCTTAATAGCAACAAAGTGGCTCCTGATTCTGTTCCTTCCCCGCAAGGCACACACTGCAGCTGTCTAACGAGCGTTCAGCTCTCTCCGAGAACAACCCGTCATATGAGCCAAGGATTAAGACGCGTGTAGCGTTAGCCGCTGGCATAGCCACAGATACAAATATATAGATACAGACACCGAAACAGCCGCAGCTTAATGACCGTAATGACCAACAGTAACAGCAACAACAACAGCAACAAGGACCTCTTCGTTGAGGTTATAAGGCTGATAACAAACACATGATGCTGCTGAAAAATTGTACAAATTACTTGAGTCCAGCAGCCAAATGTCTGCCCACAAAACGAAATCATTTCGAACACAACTTCTGTTGTTTATATAGGATCATTGTGCAGGACTACACACTACAAGCAGCTGGGAGGGTTGCTTGCAACCCCCCACATTAAGGGCAACTTTTATTAATGATTCACAATTTTATGTAGCGCGTATTTATCACATTTGAGTGTGCAACACACATACGATACACTCGCATAAACAACGGCGACAGGTATTTTGTAAGTTAAAAACTTGACAGACTTGTTTGTGATCCTTTTTTTGTAGTCATTGTTGTTGCTGTTGTTATGACAAACGTGCAGCAGCAAGGACAAGCCACGGGCAAAAGGGCAAGGGAACGCGGCCTGTTTTTGGGCGACATGTTTTGCAGTTTTCCGGTTGACCGCAACAAAAGACATGATGTCACGCTGCCTGTGGCTATATGTTTCCTTGTGTGTGTATTTGTGTGCGTGCGTGTGTGTCTTGTAACAGCAACTAAACAATGGCAGTGCGACAGGACAGCCTTTGTCAACACACAAGCAAACACACGCACACCCAAAACACTCCGCTCGTGTCAATTGAAAGGTAGTCAAAAGGTCGGGTTTAAGTGACTTTATTAAGCGGTTTAAAAAGGGGCAGGTTACACTCAAACACACAAACAGGTAGAGATAGGCATTGTGTGTGTGGCACTTGACATGCCTGCGGCTGTCCTGGCAGCTTTTGTTTGCCAGAGGACATAACTTTTGTGAGCGCTGTGGATTAGAATAGACTTAAATGCTACTTTAAATAATGTTGTGTATTTATTTTGCTCATATTCAAATCACATTTAAGCTTAGGGGTTAAACCATTAAGATAAGAAAATCTGTTACTTATGTGTAAAAGAAAAATTTAGAATTGGCAAAATATTAAGATTTAACAATTCATATATTTAAGTATACATAACTAAAAAATTCTTTAATTAAAACAAAGCTGCTTAGGGTTTCAGAAGCTTATCACCAAGGATCTATGAAGAGGAGCTCCAAGGATTTCACACATTCATTAAAATAAAACAAAAATTGTCCGCATCACAACCCCAAAAGAGAGAGGTAGGGAGTTTATAACCCTCAGCTAGCATTTAATTTATTTTTCCGCTGCTTTAAATCACACATATTTCTGTGTGTTCTTGTTCCTTATAATTTATGTGCCACATGTTACCTGACAAAAGTAACACTCATATGAGAAAATAAAAAAAAAGTTTTGGTTCTTGAAACAATGCAAGGAAAATTTGAAAATGGTGGCCAGCACACAGAAATTCCTCAGCTACCATTTGGTAAAGAATTTCACGCTGATTTATGAGATTGCATTGCACCGTTTAAATTGTGGCTTGGGAGAATTAATAAATTTAACTGTTTGAAATAAGCCCAAGACCTGTTAAGAAGAAAATTCATTAAGGCATAATGAAATTTACAATTATATCAACTTTAACTAATATTTTATTTTTTTTCCCAGAATAAAAAGAGATAAAATAAATATTAAATTTGATATTAAAGCCAGATTTAAGAGAATCAATTACTCAACTTCTTTATAGAGGGTAAGTCATAACTCTACGAATCTATGAGCAGACAATAGAGAATCGAAACATTGATGATTCACGACTTTTCCGAGGCACTTGACAAATGAATTAGCGCAATTCACTCGGAGCACATCAAAAGCATCGAATTGGAAATGATGTCGCATACAATGTGTGTCTTTCAATGCAAAAGTCAAAGTGTCAGGCCAAAGTCGAAATAACAGAATGTGCAGAATGACAAACTGACAAAGAAGCCACACAGTCAAAGACACTCACACACACACACACACATGTAGACAGACAAACATACAAACGCTTCCTGTTAAAACATTGCAAACTTCCGACTGCCAAAGGAACTGGCGAAAACATATGCCTCTGGTGTGGGTACATCTGCAAACCCAATCCCAATCCCAATCGCAATGCCAATCCCCTAGTCCGATTTCAAGCAGCGAGTGTAGTTGAAATATTTTTGGTGATTTATTTGCAGCGCGTAGTTTGTGGCATGTTTGCCGACAACAACAGTAACAGCAACAGCAACAGCAACAACGACAATAAACAAATTGCCGACGCATTTTGTCAGCCTTACGGCACAGGATTATGTTAAACAAGCAAGAATGCTCCAGTTCACAATACTCGACTTGAATATACCCTTCATTAAGAACTTAAAATACTTGACATCCGATGACATGTCTTAAAAATTCACCTTAAAGTAATGTTCAGTTTTAAGTAATATTCATTTAGAGAATAAACTAAAATATTTATCTGGGGTATTAAAATCCCATATATATCTATTGTATTAGTCCGTTATACCCATTTAAAAAGGTTACAGGGTATGACAAAAACAAATTTCCTTGCCTGCTTAAAATGCTTGACTCCTTGGCTGTCTGTTTGTCTTTTTGTCAGGCTGAGTGGCGCTCTATGGGGTTCGTGCCGACTTTCATGGCACCGGCATGTGTTTACTTCTTCACAACTTTGGCAACTGATTTAAATGCGCTGCTATATAGCGCCACTTAATGTGTCATTGAATTTAAATCAATTTCTGCGCAGAAGTTAAAAGAAGCCTGAAGCATGGGTTCATAAATGGGATTATGTTGGATATCTGTTTCGGATACTTAAAATAAAGCGAAAGTTTTGTTAAATTGTTATTTTCAAGCCTAACAAAAACTAAAACCTGTGCCTGGAATGCCAAGAATCAAGAGGTAATGTGTTTGTTGACTTTAAAGTGATAATAATCATATTATTGCAATTGTTAATATCTCAATAAATGACTTAGCTAAACTAAAGCTATCTTTAATAACTATATTCCACCTCTGGTGGCTGTGGCAACTTGAAGTCAGCTTTATCATATGAAAGAGAAGGAGTAAGGGGGTTGGACAGTAGCGCCTGCAGTTAAATAAATCACGGAAAAATGTCTTTAATCTTGGCGCCTGGAGTTGCGGTACAGGTCGACGTCGACCATCGGTAGCCGTTGCAGATTCTTTTGTTGTTGTTGCTGTTGTTGTGGCTGGAACCATACATCATCGGTGTATGCCAGACGGTGTGCGCCACGCCCACTTATGAGTGTTTTGTCGCCTTAATTACTAGTCGCCAGTGCAAGTCTGTCTATTTGTACAGCTATTGGCAACATCGCATGGTCCACAATGTTGCTGTTGATGAATGAATGAATGAGCTGCGCCACAATGTTGCACGTCCCCTGATGATTGTGGCTATTCATATGCATTTGCAAAGGAACATAGAATGCACTCATAAGCGCCCGCGGTCACAGCGGAAGCTGTAATGAGTTACTCAAGCAAACGCGTCAATCCACAAATGGCAATTAAACTGGAGCCCAACTTGAACTTTTCCAACTGACTTACGCCACGGGAAATTCAGCTTTCACACACACACATTAAACATTTACACACGCTGGTTGACTTGATAAACCACTACAAATAATTTACGACTTTCTTAGGAATTTAAATTTCAGCACCCGCGCTACCTCAAGATAGGACAGATACTCGCAAAGTATCTCTAAGATACTTTTTTCTTAGCTCAGCCCGCAAATTTATGCGCTATGTGGGCGCTACAACAACCTGTTTGTCTACACTCACCCACATGTATGTATGTATGTATGTTCAAGTAGAGGTCTTTTTATTTCCGCTTAGATAAGTTTATTTCATAAGCGACACTAAATTATATGCCAAGAATGTTGTTGCTGTTGGTTGTTATTCCTGGTAGACATCTTGCTTATTGTTCTACTGCTGCTTGTGTCTCTGTTATTGTAATTTATGCAAAAATATTTTCGTTGAAAAATACGATTACCAGAGCCCAGAGCCCAGCCATACTACCTCCTTGGGGCAGCACTCTCACACCAACCCTCTATCTCACTCTATTTTTCCCCAGATCTAACTGGTGTATCTGCAACAACCTCAGTTTTCAGTACTCGGCCCAGCACGTACGAATAGTTTTGATAAATGTTTTACTTGGTTAGCTCATGTTGGGTTGTGTCTTGGTCGAAGGGGGTGCATTGAGAGATAATAAAACACACGTTTTCAGTTTGCATTTTGCATAGAGTTTTGTATTTTAAGGTCTTCTTTTTCTTGTGCTAACAAAAAAGCGCGATACCTTTAAGAGTTGATTAAATATGGAATTTATATTTACTAAAAAAAAAGAGAGAAAAATAACCCAAAGGAACTCAAACTAATATAAGTGTTTTTTAGCTTAAGATTTTTAATAACGAAATATTGAAAATTGCTGCAGCATTTCAGGCATTAAAGCCACTTCTAATTTGTGGCTTAATTTAATTGAAAGGATATAAAAGAGAAAGAAAAAACATTGCCACGTAGACAAAGCTGACATCCTCGAGACTCAAATACAAAAATAAGGAAAAGAGTGTACGAAAAAAAAAACAATGCAGCCAGCTGCAATGTCAAAAATGCAATTTCCCAAATAAATCTACCAACAACCTTTGTTCATCCCACCGCGCAAACAAACAGCGACTGCAACAACAGCAATTTCTGTACTTGTTGTGGGCGTTGCCCAAAGCGCAATAACATTTAAGGGTACTTGCAGCGTCTGCAAAATCTGCATAGACGCCTACTTTTCCTGGAGGAGAACTTTGGCTGCGCACAAAACACTGCGCCAACTCAATGTCTGGCCACGCCCCTAAAATGCAACCTAGTCTTAGGGGTGCATTTAATAAATGAATTTAGATTTGTAGCAGCGACAGCTGGAGCTGAAAAGAGATAACTATTTTAATTCTCATTTTCTAATATCTTGTATATGCAAACAACAAAGTTGACATTGACAATGCACAGCATCGTTAATGTTATAAAGTTAGCACTCGCATAATTATAAACTCATTCTTTTGGTAAGTTGAAAATCATAGAATCAGATCGATTTTGTGGAAAGAGTAATTTACTATATATTCCTATGGCATAAAATTAAATAGTTCATGAATGAAATCATAAATAATTGTTTTTGATTTACTGACATTGATAATATAAAATATGGTTTTTTCTCTTCATGAATATTATGCACGTGTGAGTATACAATTTTTTATTTGAAAATCTTTAAATATACATTAAAAAGCAGCTCCTGACATTTGCTACTTAAACTTTTGCCGTTCCGCTGAGTGACTAATACTCGTAAAGCACCTAAGCCAATAAGGGGCTTATGGACGAGCACTTCTCGTAGCCAACTCTTAGCTACCTGTAAATATGTATAATCAAGCTGAAGAACTGAACGCTAAGCGTCTGCATTTACGGCTATTAAAGCCATAAACTGTGAGGAGCGCGAAGAGTGGCTTACTTGCAGCAAGCCTCAGCTTCAGACTGAGAGTCTGACTTGAAGACTTGAAGTCTGGGGATGTTTGGTCGTCAAGCACTTCATGGTTTTAATTATTGTTTACATTAAATGGTCATGAGTCTGGGGCGAGTGAGTCGAGTGAGCGCATTGGGCGTAATTCGCATTTAAGCCACGACCGTGTACTTAAACAGCGATTAAGCCACAAGTCGGCTTTGGTTGCTGTGGGGCCTTTTGTAATTAACATCTGTGAGAACGAAGTACTTTTACACATATTTGTGGGGCAACAGGTCAATAGGGAGCCCCAAAAATCAGATACAGCTTGATAAACTTTTGGACACTTCCTGTGCTGTGCGCCTTTAATTCGCTTTTAAATGTTGTGGCAAGTTCTTCAAAGTTTTTAATTAAACACTTGCAAGTGCGCATTTTATATACATACATATATATGTATATGTAGCATAATTTGCCTCATCATTGGCCTGTGAAATTCTGCACACGTCACTTCCCATTGGGATGAATTTGCATTTTTCACCAACTCATTTCAATATCCTTTCGCTTGTTTTCATTGAGTAAATGTTGAATGTGGTGAAGAGGCGTAGAGGCGGTGGCACCGCATCAGACCTAGACCTAGACGACGACGACGACGACGGAAGTCATTTATTTAATATGCGCCAACATTATCCTTTATTATGGCGGTTTTTGCATTTCTGTGCCTTATGAGCTGGCACGCCATCCAATGGATAAGGTCGCGCCTGGTCTATTCTGCAATGGTTGTGTCTTGGGGGGTCTACATTGGGGCAATGGCAACCTGATTGGAACTCTGCTGTCTGTGCTTGAAGTGTGTGTTATTTGAATTCAATTTTGGTAATGGTTCTTTGGCATTTTTGTTTTGTTTTCAAAAAATCAATTAAGTGCTTTAAAGTGTTTGCATTGTGTTTAAAGACATCGATGGAGAATGTATTGATGAAAATTAGATAGCAATATATGTTGGAGGATAATAAACGAAAAAATCATTGTCTGTTACCCCAAACTAAACTTTTTTCTTTTGCAAAACTCTTCTTCTTTTTGGCACTCAATAAATATCTTAAGCTGAAGGGTCAATATCTAAATCGTTTTATGACCAAACATCATTGACAATTTGCCGCCCAAGGGTCCAAAACTTTTATTGTGTGGTCGAAAGTTTTTATTGGCAATTGCTTGATATGATTATTACACGCTGCCTGTTATATCTTAAAGAGCTGCAACAGTTTAAGAATATTCGTTGATTTTATGAAACTTATGTAAAGATTTATTACTCGATTGCGCAAATTAATAAATCTGCTCATATTGTTATATCATACACAGATTTGTCGCGCTCTTTGCTGTCTGGGGGTGCAACTAGAATTCCCTTACACAAGCCAAGCGCACACTTTAGCATATCAACAAATTCTCTTATATGCTATAACGCACCACCCTCCCGCAACCCATCAACTCCCTGGCCAAACCACTTAAGGTCTTAGCAAAGGGTCTGCTACTTGGCTTGTTTTCTGGCAATTTTTCTTATATCTGCCATGGTACATAAATCATTATTCGTTTCTGCGTTTATTTTGACTTTGACAGCACTAACACTTGTACATTTAGATATATGTGTGTGTGTTTGTGTGTGCCTGTAGTCGAGACATGGCCATTATATCATTTTAATGCCTGTTAAATTTGACTTTAAAATTGTTTAAATTATTTTACAAGAATTCAAAGTGTTATATTTATTTAGAAGTCTTTTTTTTCTCTTTCTCTTCACCATTTTCTTAAAATTTTGGGCTACATTTAATTAATATATTTAATAAATCATAAGAAATATCCGAGCTGATTATCCTTTATGGCCACAGTTTCCATTTGCACAACTCTTGCTGCCGGACATCGTTGGACATTTGCTAAATGACCACAACACTTAGGCCAAGATTTATAATAGCCAAGTTGTTGTTTACTTTTGACTGCACACACACACACACACAGACACACACAATACCCCACACAGAGAGTTTATTTGAAAGGGGAATCTCGCAATGTGCACACTTCATTTAGCCGCGTGCCTTTTGGCCCAAACTGAACTCCAAGCCCCCATAGACAGAGTTTAAAATTACAAGCGTTGATTAGTTTGCTTAGCTTAGCTAAAAAATAATGGCCCACACCGAGCTGCAGCATGGTCAAAAGCTGCAAAAAACAGAGCAAGAGTTATTTGTAATAAATTTAAGTGTTATGCTCGGACCAGGCTGCCCCAAAGTCCAAAAAAGGTAACACCCCTAGTTACAGTTTCTAATTTATGACAAATGCACATGCTCGTCTTGAAGTTTGTACTGGACCTAAACGTGGACAACTCCTCCCTTCGTAGCACAAAAAATTACATAAAACTTATTTGTCGATGGCTTTTGTGGTTTTGCAATGCTGCCCTGATTTTCAATTTACTATAATTTGCATTCCAAAGTGTTGCGTATAGTAGTTTTGTGATTGTAGTGTTTAAAAGTTACGAAATATTGTGCAATGCGATATATGACCAGGCAGGCGGATCAGACAGAGAGAGAGAGTGTGTATTACACGTGGCCCAAATATCGTAAGTAAAATGTGGTGAATTACAAAAGAGTATTTATTGTTTAAAGAAACAAAATAACTACTAACATAATCGTGGTGATTACTTCAAACATTTTGCTTTACCTAAGTTTCAATAATTTCTAAGATTTCATAAATTTCTTTAACAAATATAGAAATTTCTTCGTTTTTTGCTGTTTCTGTTTTATTCGTGTCACGCCCGCATGCACGAAAAGCGTTCAACTCTAGCAATGGCTAAACTCGTAACTGGCTGAAAAACAAAATATAAAAAGAGAAAACAAAACGTCACCGAAAATATTTGCTAGTTATGCTTATCTAGTTCTGTGGCATCGTCTCAGCGTCACACAGGAGCAGGAGATGGAGGGGAAGGAGAACATGCCAACCCCCCCGATTGTGTACTTGGCGCCCACAAGCGTACGGCATGTCAAATTATTTGTATATAATTCACATCCTTTTGCAGGTCCTGCCAAGTGATTTATGTGCGTCTTTTGCCCGCACACAAACACACAATGTGACCAACAAACGCTGCTGTATAAATAAATATGCCAAGTCGCCGTCATGAAAGACATACATAAGAGACATTCCAACTGAGCGCAGCAAATTGTTCGTCTCAGCACTATTATCCTTTTCGCAGGCTGATGCTGCTGCTGATGCTGCTGCTGCTCGCCGTTTTAAGTAATTGCTGACTTTTGCCATTTCAGCAATGAGTTATTCGGTTTCGATACCAAAAATTTGATATTCCGACCACATGCTGTGTTTAAATTGTTATGCCATCTTTTTTGGCACTATCCACCATCCAAAACGGATATCGGAGGTGTGTTGTTGTTGCCCTTTTTCTAGTTTTGTAATTGAAAATAGTTTGTTGGCACCGATGGGGCAAACAATTTACAGATACAGAGACAGAGGCGTATCTCAGATTGTACAAGCTGATTAGAAGTTTGTGTGCTAGTCCAGAAAGGATACACAGCTAAGTTGTACTCAACCCTTTATTTTATTTATAGATTCTATTTTCAATGACGTTAAAAGGAAACAGAAAAGAGAAGATTTAATAGTAGAATTCCGACAGCTCAAACTGAATGAATGAATAAATGTTAATGAACATGGTATTTCCTTGATTTTAACTAGCATCAACACTAGAGAAGCTTTAGCTTGTGTTTTCACTTTGAATTTCAAATCAGATATATTAATGCCATTCTTTCTCTCTCGTCTTACACACAGTCTTTAAGCTGTGGCAATGTCTATTCATGAAATGCTTTTCGAAATTAT
Source organism: Scaptomyza montana (assembly GCA_018904305.1). NCBI lineage: Eukaryota > Metazoa > Arthropoda > Insecta > Diptera > Drosophilidae > Scaptomyza > Scaptomyza montana. The sequence goes on from JAEIGR010000001.1 coordinate 1,963,210, forward strand.
GTCATTAACATTGCTACTTGTGCCGAGACTAGTTCTGGTTCTGGCTTAGGCCTAACTCTAGCCTGAGACTGAGTCTTGGGGCTCAAACTCCCTTATGGGGCATCTCTCGAAAGACCCCAGCCGGTTCGACGAGCCGTAATTATGGCATATTTTAATTGCATTTCGAAATTGTTATTGGAATACTATTGGCAGTAAATGCTTGTAAATAGCTTGATACAATTATTACATTAGATGCGCCACTTGTAATGAGATTGTTAATGCATCATAAAAATTGCACAACAACATTTAGTTAGTTTTTACATAATTAAGAACTAAAAAACAATTATTTTTTACGTAATTATATGTAATTTTTCTATTCTCAAGTTCTCTAAATTTACTTTCCGCAAGCAAACATTGATTTTCGTTCTGATTAAATTTTTTGGTTTTATTTTAAATGCGCAAATTAGCTTTAAATATATTTCATGAAACGGAACGAGAACGATTTCGATACGCCTGCACAGCTAATGGCTTTTCAGCCGTAGCAAATGAACCTTGAACGTTTTGTAGCTAAAGGTTTAAGTTTCTTCAAAGCCTAAAACATAACTTAGTTATTTGTTCTTGAGAATGTACTTAAAACTGTGTTACTATCTGGTTTTGCTTGTCGTCGGGCTTCAGCTATGTGTGTCCATAGCTGGTGAATCAATTAAGGTGGACAGACATAATGTGCACAATTTACTTCACTCCAACGAACTGGTTCTACTCCTGTTCTATTCGCCACAATGCAAATTTAGTGCGAACCTAATGCCAATATTCGATGCAGCCGCTGATCAGTTACAAGCCCGATTTGGGGACTCTGGCAAAGTGCTGCTGGGCAAAGTTAACTGTCTGACTGAAGCTGATATGGAAAGTGAATTCGATGTAGGCAAGTATCCGACTATAAAGATCGTGCGTCATTCGCATGTTGGCGGAGAAGAGTATAGAGGACAAAGATCGGTAGGAGCTATCATGCAGTTTGTCATCCGGGAAATGGAAGATCCCATTAAAGAGTTTGACTCACTTGACGAGCTGAAGAGCGTACTGAGCTTAAAATATATGGTTATTGGTTATTTTGAGCACAAGGATCATGCCGAATACGAGATCTATCGGAAGGCAGCTAGCAACATGAAGGATTATTGTTACTTCTATGTGAAGTTTAGTGAGATTCATGTACCAAATAAACTAACATTTAAACAAGATCTACATCATATGGATTCATATGTGGAGTATTCGGATAGCTTGTCAAATTTCACTGGAGTGCTAAGATGGTTCCAGGAGAAGTGTGATCCACCGGTTCGTGAATTAACATTTTACAACGCGGAGGAAATAACGGAGGAGGGTTTGCCCCTCGTCATACTCTTCCACAACAAAGAGGATATCACATCGCCAAAAGATTTCACAAAAGTCGTCAACGAGGAACTGAGGCACGAATTAGACAATCTTAACTTTTTAACAGCCGATGGCCAATTTTTTACCTATCCACTCCATCATTTAAATCGTACGCTAGCGGATCTGCCCATCATCATTATCGACTCCTTTGAGCACATGTACATGTTTCCCGTCTACGCTCATCTGCACACGCCAGGCAAATTGAAGGAGTTCGTTGAAAAACTTCATACGGGCCAGCTGCATTGGTCTTTCCACTATGATGACGCTAGCGAAGAGAAATCTGATGAAACCGTGGAGCAGTCCAAAGAGGAAATGACTATAAGTGCTCCCCGTTCAAAGTTCAAGGAACTTAGGCCATCAAAACATCGATATACATTCGCCAGAGATGAATTGTAATATATATTTAATATATAAAAGATTTTAACAGTTTTCGTACAGCTAACAAATAAATATATAATATATCAACTACATACTGCAAGTCTAAGTGAAATACTTATGTGTTCTCCTAGTTTCATTTAAATATGTATGTGAAAAGTGTTTCAGAGGGTTGATTGCGTCTTGAACGATATTCTCGGTCTGTTTATGGGCGGCAGCTACAAATCGAACACCAGCCAATATGGGCATTGCTTGCCATTGAGAAGCAACTTAAAAGGGGCACGTGCCTTGCCAAGCAGCCGCTCTCAATTGCCAAGAAAAATAAGTCCCAGGAACTAGATAAAAAAATCAGCAGGCTGTAAAGTTATGCAAAATATTTAAATATCCAATGCATGGAAATGCTAATGAACTCATTAGTCAATCAAACATGGGAGATGTGATAAATGGAAGTGGAACTGGAACTGGTTCCAGCTTCCCAGGGGAACAACCGTTAAGGCAGCGCCACAGAACAAACACTTTTACTCATAAATTGTCATAATTAATATTAATAAATTTATGGACTTGGCGATACTAGAGCTCCTTATGGAGCCACGTTGGACATGCTGTGATACCACTGAATCGCAGTTGCATCCACTCGCAACCACAGTGGAGCCAGTTCTAATGAGCGTCAACAGCGCGTGCCACAGCGCATGTGCCAAATGCGGCACCTAAACGTCGCCTGCTCACTGCAATTACCAGAGTTTTCCATAGTCGGCTGCGACTGCTGCCTGGTTTTGGAATTGGCAGCTGCCCCACCAAATAGGTGTTGAGCCAATGCACCACCAATAGCATCAGCACCAGCACCAGCAGCACGGACCATGCCCACCATAAATAACTGTCAATAAATGTCAACGTTTTTGGGGCGCATTAACATAGAAGCAGCTAAGCCGATTCCGCTGACAGCTACTGACGGATGCTCCAAGAAAGAGCACCAGCTGAAGTAGCTGTGTATCTGTATCTGCAACTACGCAGTTAAAAAAAAACTAGTACTTTTAATGTCTTTTTGCTTAAATTTCAGAAATTAAATCGCAGCGAATTATTACGTTGCTTTATTTTGTACTACTTTTTTATTTTTTACTGTATTTGAAATTTATTTTATTCAAAATATTTTAATCAAGAATTTCTCTTGACATTAAAACTAAACCCACTTTTTTTTATTGTGTATCTTTAAGCTCTAGTTGTATATTGTATCTGGCAACTGGTCATCCATCGCTGTCAGCGTAGTCGTGGCGCAATTGATTTAATCGTCTTTTAATCGCCTACGCCTCACCTGCATTGCCCTGATGCCCAATTACCTGTCTCTCTGAGTTTGTACCTTCAGTAATTCTCAACTCCATCGTTAGCTACAATTGGGCTTTCTTTTGCTTGGGCTAATCAGCAACTTCATGCACGGAAGTCACGTGCGGAAGTTTTACTTAATTTTGAAGTGCCGTCAAGACGTTTCTAGTGACTTTTTGTGTATTATTTTGGTAACATAACATGCAAGTTTTGTATTAAATCTAATTTGGCTTCCGTTTAACATTTACACACTTTGATTTCCCGTTTGATATTAACCTAAATACATTTTTCTGTTGCGTATTTTTACGGCTTACAAATTATATTTCACATTAGTTCTAATATCTAAAAGTTTTCTCTTTAGAGCTACAACCAGGTTTAAATAAAATATGTATTAAAAATAACCTCCTTAAAGTCTTGATCATTGCAGTCTTTAGCTTAAAGCTCGATCAAATGCACAAGAATAAAAGACAACCAATTTACAGTTACTGAGAAACTCAAAGATGAAAGCAAAGAATGACAAAAGATACGAATACAATTGCAGTTGTAATTGCAATTGTGTGATATTTCAATTAAAACCTAACGGCACAAGTCATTAAATGACACATACAGCATGTACAACATTGTAGCTGTGTGTGTTTGTGTGCTCAACATATTCAAAGTTGTGCGAGAGTCGCGACGGACAATCAAAAGCGCTGATTCCAATTGCAAGTTGTGTACATACCAAGAAAAAGCCGCTGACTTCGAAACAAAAAAGCACAAACAAAACGTTTTTGTTTAATTAAATTAACAAAATACGTCACCGATAACGAACACACAAAAACTCGAATTATTTTGCACGTTAACAACAACAACATGTGGTTTACATTGTCAACTAAGAGCGAAGCAGTAAGAGGGTTCGCTCTTAAACTTAAAGCTCTCCCCCATTTGCACAGCTTGTCGGCAGGCATGGAACGCGCTCTCTCTCGCTTACACAGCTCCAATGACGTTGCTTTTTCAGAGATATCAAGTCCATTTGTCTTGTTGTTCGCTCGCACTGCCGTACAACGGTAGTGCGTGGCGTTGCCATCTCGCTTGCAGACTGGTTTCAACCCGTTTCAACCAATCGGCAAAAAGCGGCTTGGACCTGTCTGCTCGCCATGTGCGCGCATAAAAAAAGGCGGAGCACAAAAGCTCCCTCGCTGCCCTGCTCCTCTCTTTGCATTATCTTATACATATATAGATATGTATGTATGCTTGTAGGTACCTCAGCCCTGCGCCATTGACGCTCTGCCGGCTGCCAGCCTGTCTGTCAACCAATTTGGCGTCCATGACCAACCATGACGACTCCAGTTCCAACTCTCCAGCTCCAGCTCCAGCTCTGTCTCCAACTATAGCTCACAAACAGCATATGTTGCGGCTTCTCATTTTGACATTTCGCTTGCATTGTCAATGGCGCCCGCCGCACAGCTGTTTCTGCTCCTGCTCCTTTTGTTGTTGCGGTTTGGCCCTTTTGCAATCTTGCAATTTGCTTTAAAATGCATCTCAAAGATTTCACCTTGTGGTTTCAACTGTTAATTGTGTACTATTTATTTATATAGCAGTACATAATAAAAGTTATGTGCATGTGTCAAGTTTTTCGATTTTTTTGTGAGTTTTCTGAAACAAAATTGCTGAGAATCGGATTATTAGTTTGCGTGAAAGCCGATTGTGGTTACAAAGTTAAAAAGAAAAATGTTAGTTGTAAAATATTTTATTTGACAGTAAATGTAGTAAAGATTTAAATTTAGAACCAAAGAATCAAAGTCTTTTATTTGCTAGCTAGTTTTCGTGAGATAAATTTAAAAAACTATATAAAACAAGTAAGAAGGCTCTAGTCGTGAGAGCCCGACTAGAAGATACCCTAAACCCAGTTGCAATGAATATATTAAATTTATATAAGACTTTGGAATACTGACTTAACTTCAATCGATTAAATTCGATATCTCCGGTGTTTCTTAACCGATTTGGACGAAATTTTCAGAAAAGTTCTATCGTTACCCATTATTTCAACCCTCATTTTTACATTTTCCAAATTCGATATTTTTTTGTTATCGATTCCATGTGTATATCGGAAACCAGAATAGTTATCGATGGTATAGGAGAACTTATATACAAAATCTGAAGTCTCTAAATCTTGTAGTCTCTGAGATCCACGCGTTCATACAGACGGACAGAAGGACAGACAGACAGACGGTCAGACGGACAGACGGACGGACAGACAGACATGGCTATATCGTCTCGGCTGTTGATGCTGGTCAAGAATATATATACTTTATGGGGTCGGAGATGCTTCCTTCTGCCTGTTACATACTTTTGCACAAAACCATTATACCCTTATTTACCCATTTTATGGGTTAAGGGTATAAAAATCTGGATGAAAAGCTGATGTAAATTACGTTAAAATTTTGGTTGGATTTTTATAACATGTTGGTTGTCAATCAATTTTTTTGTACATACAAATAGATTTTTAGAAGCTTAGAATGAATTTAGCGTAGATAATGCGAAACTTAAATAAATTGTCCAATCAAAACTTTGACTTTTATAATACCCTTATTCATAGTGTGTAAAAATCAAAACTTTCAGTAAAAAAAGGATATTGAAATGTTTTCAAGTGCAAATAAAATACAAACAAATGTTAGGAGCTTAAAATGCATCCTTATTTTAATATTTATCAACTACATAATATTATGAAAAGCCACTCCGAACCAAGTATAACTTCTAGAATACTTTAAGAAAATGCTGATTTTATCTTCCCCACTTCATAAACATTTCAAACCATGACATAACCCCTAGCATACTATCAAAATGGAAACATTAATAATTCTATTATATTTAATATTCTTCGAAATGCTCAAAATTGCATTGATGACAGTGCAAACAAGTGAAATGACAGCCACATTTGGCGATAAGGCAAATGTGTATTGCGCTCAAGCAAATGGAAATTTAGCACGAACGTAATGAACAACAAGTGGAAACGTTGCATTCGGACGCAAGCGACTGCGGTTTACTCGATACCTGTTTAAAAACGGCTAACAAAAGGCCTGATTGCAAAGGGGTACGAATGTAAAGATTGGCTGATGCAGATATTTCGGGGATGTCACCAGTGATATTGCCAACAAATTTGGTGACTCTAGCTTAAAAACTGAGAAAGCATTGTTGCGACTGTGGGTGGGCGTGGCATCCAAAGTTTTGATGCAGATTTTTGGGGGATGCCAATAGCTGCCAGTAAATTTGGTTACTCTAACTGTGTGTGGGAAATATAAGGATTTATCTATTTTGAGTTATCGAATTTATCGATTTGCCAGCCCTCCAGTAATCTTACAACCCCAATCTTGACACTTTATCTGTCTCGGCCATAGTAAAAGATGGTTCAAGTCTCTTGCTTGAAGGGTGTCATAAAAACTTGCGTTCATACGGACGGACAGACGGAGAGACACCATGACGGACATTGCACAAACCCAATATACTCATTACCTTCGGTATCGGGTATAAATATGGACAACAAACGACAACATACAAATAAAAAAGTACAAAACTAATTGCAGTTGTTGTTGCTGTTGATTTAATGAAATAATCAAATTAGCCGATAAACTGATAAGTATCGAGGGTGCCAGACATTAAAATTAATGTTGTACTTTGTTACAGTCTTATGTAGATCGAATTTTATTATGCCGTCGGGCAGCTTGGATAATCGAGTAGCTAAATAAAGTAATTTTCCAGTAATGCAAAAATGGCAAGCATTACAACATTGCGAACAATTCGCATTCCAATTGTAGACAACGAGAATGTTATAGAGGGAGTGAGAGGGAGACCTGAACTGCATTCAAACTCAAACTGGACTGCAGCGTAATCCCCCAAGGTGGCAACGTTGCAGTTGCAGTTGCATTGATTAACTAACTTACCTGCCATTGCATAATGCCATGCAGTTTGACTCTTTGCTTAATTTTTTCTTCTCTATTTTTTATTTTTATTTCATATAATGTTTCTTGGTTTTTTAATTTTATGCAGGCACTTTTTCCCCACGGAATTGTTGCAGTTGTCCAGCCGAAAATCTTCTTCAATTCCGCCCCAACAACTACAACAAAAGCAGCCATGGCAAAGAGAAAGAAAAAAAATGCCGACGTTGCAGTCGCCACAGTAAAAACCAAAAAAATAAAAAAAATGCCAATCCAAAGGCGAGCAGCAACAACAACTACGTAAAAACAGCAACGTCAAGTGCTCCAATAAAAATTCCGCCGCCTTTGTGCACGCTGCACTGCTCGCACCACAGCGCTGTTAATACTGCCAGTTGTCTCTCTCACTCAAAAGTTTTTTTAAGAGCGCGATTTTGTGCTTTTTTGCGACGCCTGCTCTTGAGCTTTCGTTTGAGTGTTTTTATGTGCACTTGAAATGAATACGTGCGATTATTGCTTCAATAAAAAATTATTTAAAAAAAAACACATATTTATACGGTTATGTATTTGATTTTCGTTTTTATTAAAGGCTGTGTGCATTGTTTTTTTGTTGCAGAAATTTTAATTTGAATATTACATGTATTAAAAACTCATTATTGTTGCCCGATCCGCAAAAGTTGGTCAATGGGCTAATGTGCGTCCAACTCAGCGGATGTCATATTGGTGTTTTTTTTTTATTTATAAACAGTTTTTTATGGTAATGCTTTTTCCGCCCACTACTGATGAAGGCTAGTCATAAAATGAAGAGGTTTCATTCAAATCTTTGTTGCATCTTTGTTCGAGCTTAGAGGTTATTTGGATAAAGTTGAAATTTGATTTGATTATTTTTTGTGAGAATTTTTTTTAGAATAAATATTAGATAAACTTTTGAATGACACTATTAAACTACAAATTGAGATTTATTCTTGAAATAATGGGTCTGAATACGATTGTGCTAAGAATTTTGGGATGTGGCTTAGATCCTTCACTCCAGGCTCCTCCAAAGGACGATTCCCGTTACTTCCCAGGCCACGCAGCAGCCCAGGAAAAAGACGATCGCTGCACGAGTTATTTGAAATGCGTATGAAATTGTACTCATTTTGTCACCATTTTCTCCATCTCCATTATTGGTTTCGTCCTGATCCTCATTTTCCACTTTTTTGGCATCTTCGTCATCTTTCTTCGGTGCCTTTTGAGTGGGTTGCTTACTTTTCGATTTATCTTTATCCTCCTTGTCCTCGACCTTGTCGTCTTCTTTTGCCTCTGATTTTGCTGTAGAATCTATATTGGGCTCCGATTTTCTAATTATCGACTCTTTCTTGGGCAGTTGCTCTTGCTCTTTTTCCTCGGGTGGTGGAGGTGGGTTGCCCTCATTGTTTTCGGCCATGATGAGAATCTAAGCTTGCAACTGAAAAATTAAAAGTAAGTTCATGATCAGCATTACAATTTAGATACAATGCAAAATGAATTTTTTATAAATGCCTACTTTTTAGTCAAAAAGTTGTGCTCAATTTTAAAATCAAAAGATTATAACCCAAACTTTACAAATAATCATAAAGACGCCTAAGCCATTTCTGAATAAGCTTAAACTTTAAATTTTATATCGATAACGCCCACGCATCATTCTGAAAATAAACAACAACAGTCTCAACGAAGAGTACAAAGCAAATGCACTCAAGCAAAAAGCCTAAAATCAAATCAAAGCTGCTCAAGAGTGCGAAGCAGCATAAAAAACCACAGCAACACGAAAAACCACAAACAATTTTTTTCGTACAGCAGCAAGAGAGCGTGGCAGCAGCGTGAGAGAACGAGAGCGCACGCTATTGCTTTTTGTTGGCTTCTTCTGCTGGTTATTTGCTTTGTTGCGCGCGCCAAAAAGGAGTAAAAAGCTGCGCATGCGTCGCCGTCGCTGCCCCCAAAAAAAAAACCTGCACCGTCAGAGCGAGAGCACAGCAGCCAAGCCGAGAGAGTAAAACGAGCTGTTCTTGTGGGCTCGTGTTCGTGTGACTGTGTGTGAGTATGTGAGTGCTCGTGGGGCTTTCGTCGTTGGCGTCGTCGTCGCAGTGGCTGCGATTTGGCGGCGAAGGCATTTGAATGTTTTTTTCGTTGTCGCACTCAGCATTCGAGTTCGGAATTCTTGCGAGCTGGCAGCAAAGTTTTTTGCCTGCGCCCGCCTGCTAGCTACTACTATTACATAGTAGCTGCTCCACGCCGAGCGCCAAATTAAGCTGACTGACTGACTGACTGGCCACAGACTATCCAGTTGCCACTGTACTAGTATCCAGCATACAGCATACAGCTTAAAGCATACAGTTGCATCCCGTATCCAGTCTGAAGTGCGCGCGCGAAGACTCGGGATTTTTTGTACGTTACGTCAAGAATTTTGTTGCAGTCGCCAAGTGCAACGCATTTTCGCCATACCGCAGTTGCAGCTGCTTTCATGCATTCACAATTAACAAGCGCGATAAAAGTGCAACAACAACAACAAAGTGCAACAACAACAAGTGCAACATATTGTTAAACACAACAAGGAAAGAAAGCATCACAACAAAAAGCAGTTAAACGTATATTGCGAGAATTATGCGAATGAAATACATCGCCGATCAAGTGAATGAATTATTGTGACGCCATTTTGATTCTCGCTTTCAGTCTGCCAATTAAAAATAAAGAATCAAAAGATCATTAATTTGTGTGAATCAAAAGTGAAAGTCAAGTAACGAAGATTATATCAATTACAAGAAAATCAAGTGTATGCATTCAATGTATGCACAAAACAGAACCGAAATAAATAGATAAGATTAGATGCATAGATTAACAGTCTGAACAGTGAAATGTGTAGAAAGTCAAAATCTATTTGAAGTTTATATGCTTTGTATATGAAAATATATTTTTCTTTGAGTCGAAGGCCCCAGCAGCCAGTACTTCCAAAACCAGTATTAAGTTTAGTATTTAATTTATTAAAAAATATCTTTCTCTTTATCAATATTGAATTTATGATTAAAATTAACTGTAACTCGCTTTATGTTTGTTTTTAAATATGTTTGGAAATTATATTTCTAGGAGTCTCAACTCCAATAGCTTCCATAGCTAATTCAAAAGAACGAATCTCTAGAAAATTTTACTAGATTTACTTGTGGTCATTTAATAAGAAATACTACAATAATACTACAAAAAAGAAGATTTTCTCAACTTATTTTTCGAGTTACATTGTCATAACAACAGATTTGTTTAGTTTATTTAACTAGTTGGGGTAACTGGCAAAACTAATATAAAAATATATATATTTTTGTTTTAAATAAGTGGTTTCTAATTTTTTTTTTTTTATTCTAACACATTTGTATCTCATTTTATATGAATAAATTGCTTAGAAACGATGCTAAAAAATATAGCACACTGACTAGGACAGACAAATTGATAATTGTTTTGCTTTGTGTGAAGCTTTGCAAAAGAATTCAAAAAGATAAGAATAGAGTATTACTACCTAGGAACATTTGAAAAGAAAATAATTTTATTGAGTTTATATCGGTTTAAATGTCTTCTAGGTTTTGAAAACATATTCTAATGAATAATCGCACAGATTTCAGTATATGTCAAAAAGGGAAAAAAATCAACATTTGGATAACTTAAAGCAAATGTCTACGAAATAACGTGAATAAAAAGTGACAAAAATCATAAGAGTCAATCGAGTGATTTCAAATACCGAATTAAGTGTAAAGTGTTGGTTAACGTGCGCGGATTGATCTGCTTAAATGATTATGCATGGTAGCTGGTACAAAGGACCACAGCTGGCGCATCATCCACACACCGACTATCATAATCAGTTTCGATCCTATCCTTCCTTTGTTGTGACACCTTATCACGAGGGACATGCGGCCACACCCTGTACGCCGTGCAGCAGCAGCAGCAGCAACAGCCATGGACTTCAACTTGGCCAAAACGCAGCTCAGGCGACGCCAATAGTTGTTGAGGGCACATTTGCAGCAGCCGCCGCTGCTGCAGCCGCTGCAGCTGCCGCCGTCGGTTGCATAAATCCAAGTGCTAGTGGAATCGGTAACGGAACAGCAACAGTAACAAGAACCGGTACAGGAACACTACACAGTCCAGCCATCAAAATTGAGCAGGTTTTTGGGGAGACAAGTGCAACAACGTTGAACGCAGTTGTCGATGATTATGCCCTGAATTTGGACTGTCCTGTAGAGCATCAGTTTCGGGTGAGTTGTAATTTTAAAGTACAGTAGCATTTCTTGCCACACTTGCAACGCTCGTCACCTCAAAAGGGGCGTGCTCCAAATCAATTTTCATAAAACCATCCAACAACACTTAAATGCCACAAAAAAAAAGAGCAAAAAATAGGGAGTAAACAAAAAACAAAAGAAAAACTTGAAACAAAAAAGCTTGGAAAAGTAACAGCGAGTAAAAAAACATGACAACAAACACGCCCCCAATTCATGCACACATAAACATACTTACGCACCCTCACAGTAAAAGAGAGAGATAGAATGAGGAACTGCATGCTCTTAAAATTTAACGAAGAGCACTGCAAACTTTTGAGCTGCTTTTTGTTGCTCTTGAGTGTAAAGCTTGCTTTGTCAACTTAGTTTTTATGGCCATGGCGTAAGGACATTTAGTTGTTGTTGCTGCCGCGCTGGTTTGTGCACAGGATATGCCATAATTATGCAGCGAAAGTGTTGTTCCTTAAAAGCTTTGCACAAAAAGCTTTGAATTGAATTTGCTTGAGTTATGCTCGAATGGCTAAGAAATTTGATTGCAGGCAGATGCAACAGGCTGTTATCTGTTGAGAGCTTAATATAGACATAAAATGTCCTTTATGGCATCATGGCAAACAACTTGTGGAGCTATTCCATGAATTTGTCTTAGGCTGAGAACTTTTAGCGAGGGGCAGGTCAGGTTCTGATGAAAACTCAAATAACTTCGTCACTTTTACTTGCTATTGAAAACAGGTTTAAAACTATGTTTTAATTATAAGTGTGTTTTATTTTGCATCATTATGAAAAAGCAACTCTACTATAAAAGAACTTTAATAACTTAATCTGAAAGAAAAAATCAAATATTTTTGATAGTATCGTTGCACCTCATGCTTATGTAAATATCAAACAAAAACTAGGTTTGATTGTAATTTTAAAGTGAATTATAAAAAGTTTATCAAAACCAAACCTGTTTCTTTGGCATGCATGCATTGCAAAATAAAAGCGCTTCTGCTCAATAAAATAAAAATCAAAGATTTAATAGAGTTTTTTTATATTATTGCCTAGAAATTTGTCAAATGAATTATTATCAATTAGTTTTTACAATTAGATGCTGTTTATGAGACGACAAAAATAACAACATAACACTTGCTGTTCCTTACCCAACCCCGCCTCAGCATTTAGTTTCCATTTCAATTTTCGCATTCGCTAAATGTCAGACGGAACAAAAGACATATGTCTTAAGGAAGCACGTTCAGTTTTATCTGAAGCCCGACAGTGCAAAAAGCATCGGCAGCATATCCTTAGCTGTTATCAGCTATTCTAGCAGAAGGACCGTATAACGTGGCTGTGTGTGAGTGTGCCGTAAAAGGAATATTCGCGTAGCAAACGAAATCCTTGCACATAAAAAAGCAACGCACATAAAAACATATGCTTAAGGTCCCGATTCAGGATACTTGTTTTCTGTTTTCCTTCTTGTTCCCCTAGAAGCTCAATGCGCGCATTGAATTTACGACGCTGACGTCGACTGCGATGCTGGCAGCGCTGCTAGCGTCATGTGCAGCTTGTGCAGTTTCTGGTTAAAAGTTTTCTTGTTCCGTTTGTTAAGTTGCTCTTAAGACGCTTAAAAAATAAAACATGGTAACACAAAATAAAAGAAAGCTTCGATGGATGACGAGCAAAAGAACTGAGGTGGATGGGATAGTAGCTAAAAAGCTGTATCGAGGGTTAAAAAGAACAATTATTGAGTTACTATAGAAAAGAAGAATTGAACTAATAAAAATGTTGGAACAATTAAAAAAAATTAAATGAAATAAAACGACCAAAGTTCACCGCTATGAAAAATAAATATGGCTAAAAAAAAGGAGTACTGCGAGCCAGGAGGAAAACAGCAACAACAACATATAATAAACAAAATGAAGGCAAAGAAGTTGGCGCTCATGAAACGTTAACGGGCCAAGCGCTGACGCTTGATGTCAACGTCGACGCAGACGCCAGCGTTGCAGCTGGCAGCGCAGCTCGCTTGAATGTTGAATGTTTTTATCCTTTCTTCGATATGTCGTCGCCGTCGTCGTCGTTGCCGCGCTGCTGCTGCAGCCAGGAGTATGTGTGTTTGTCTGTGTGTGTGTTTGTGTGTGTGTGTGCCAGGACATCACACGGTTTTCGCTTTTCTTTTACAACTTTTTGTTATTATTTCGTTTTTTGCTCGTCGCCGCCTTTTGCAATGTATTTTCTTTCAGTCGCTGCTATTTTTTTGCTTCATATGAAGGCAACAAAAAAAAAACAGCAAAAGAAAAATACAATTTCTCTTGAATTTTTTTATGTTGTTGCTGGTGCTGTGGGTATGTGTGTGTGTGTGGCCTTTGTGTATGTGCCAGTGTGAGTTTGTGTCCTGGCCCTGGACCTGAGCTGCTGATTCTACTTCTTGAGCTTCCTCTTCGCGCGCGCCATTTTTACTGCTGCTACTTCGTTGGTGCTCCTGCTGTTGCTGTTGCTGCTTCTGCTGCTACTTACAACAAACATGGCATAAGTCGCCCTGGTTTTTATCCTGCTGCTTGCAGCGCAGTCGACTCCAGCGTCGCAGCCAGTCGTCGATTGTTGCATGTGTCTGTGGCCTTTGGCGCGCTGCAACTGCCGTTGTCTTCAGTTCGCTTGCGTTTGGCCAAATCTATTGGTCGTCCGCGCGACGTGCCGCGTAACGCGTCGCGTTTTACTTTTACTAACACTGCTGCTACTGCACGCTAGGTGGCGCCACGCGACAAAACGCACAATAACAAACACAGTCCCATCATAAATGTTATCAACATTGCCATAAGTGACACTAACACTCAGCATCAAACTTGACTCTGACTGACAACGATTAACACACAATCAGCTGCTGCTTTCACTAGTATCACATTTTCGACTAGTCGCTTGAAGCTTTGCTTCGGATTGCTTCATACCTACGTTTAAATACAGTTTTCAACGACAGAAATGTTCGAATAAAGTTAAATTCGAATCTGAAAGATCAGTAGACGCTGCTGTCCATTAGAAAATTACGGACAGGCTTCGACTGAGGATTCTCAAATAAAAAAACAATTTATACCAATTTTAATTATATTTTTTATTTATTTTTATACCAAACTGAACTCCAAAAATAGCATTTCGCTATTCTATTGTCGATTTTGGTCACTTGGTCTGTGCTAACGTAAAGAATGCTTGACACCAGCTCGTCTTCAATAGTTACAATAGTAAAAGTGCTTAAGAACTTTTTAACACACGCAGACAAAAATACACAAAATACGCACTTGCAGTAACACACACACACACACACACACACATTCAAGAAAATAGCAGCGGCAAGAGAAAAAAAAACATAATAAAAATCACAAACATGAGCAAACCGTATACAAGAAAATCAATCTGCCGTGCTAAAGCCTTGGCAAAAGAAAAACCACTTGCGCCCAGTCTCAGCATACTAGACCACCCCTACCCCTGACTTTCCCCTCCTCCTTGCTGGCAGCAGGACATCGCGCAAATTCAGCTATATTTTTTTGTATACGCTACGTTTTCTTACAAGAAAATGCTGCAGTGCGCTGCAAATGTATGTCTTTATAACGGCAGCGTTCATAAAAAAAGGAGCAAGAAGCAAAAATTATAAAATAAGAAAAAAAGAAATAAACGAATGCGAAATAAAAAAATACAGCTGAACAACAACAAGAAGAGCAGTAGAGTCTGAGATTGCTCTGACATTGCATGGACGCAGGCAGCAGAGCGGAGCACACAGAAAAAAAATGAGGCAAAATGGCAAAAAGAAAAACATTCACAACATACAAAACAGTTTTACACACACACACACATACACATTACCGGGGGTTGTATATATGTTTGTGTGTGGCTTGTGTATATTTCTTTGTATACATATTTGACTGCTTCGCGCGCGCTCGCAATTTCTTTTGCGGCAGCTTTTGCTTCAGCTGCTGCACTTTGAGTTTCTGTTGTTCAGTTGTTGCAAGCTATCCCACGCTCGCTGACTGCCCGACATAGACGGACGGGACTGAGACAAGGACTCAACACAAAATCCCACACACACACACACACACATGGTCCATAGCATGGACAACTTGAGACAGCAACGTTTAGCTGCAGCTTCAGCTTCAGCAACGCGATGCATGCGTAATATGCATTCAACTAACACTTCAACTAACACTTCAACTTCCACAACAGAGAAACAACAAGAAACGAAAGAAATATATATATGTCTGATATCTAACATCTGATTTATAAGAAATAAAGTGCACATCTCGTGGCGTATACGTGATGCAGTTGCTGCCATGCGGAATATCATCAGAATATGTGCCAAAATGTGCTCAGCGTGTGATTTAATTTGTTAAGCACAATCTTTGCTGCAACCAAAGTTCCTAAAAAAAATCTAAAACGAAATTCAAAGTGTAACAAACGCAACAAAAAGTTCCTAACAATGCACGTAGTGCAAACAAAATAAATAAACAAAAACTTATATATACATAAACGTTTAAAATATGTAATCAAAAATCTATAATCAAATACAAATAATGCAAAAATATATATATAATGTCATATAACTGATCTAATAAAATCATCATATACTATATTAAAATGAAAAAAACAAAATAATTTTCACATAAATAAGATAAGATCATATAAAAGAAATATAAAAGGTATAAGAGCTGTCGTCTAAATTTAAAAAAATCCTTCTGGAATCATATTTTTATAATTTAAAATATTTTTTGCCCATTTTTATTTTATTTTCTTTTATACCATTAAATATTTTATATTTTATGAAATTACAAAATTACATTTACAGTAAAAATACTTCACTTCATTTAATGAACTTAATTTTGTCATATTTGTCTTAACCTAATAAAGCTTTTAAACTCTTGTCAGACTACAAAATTTATAAATTTATACAACAATCATCAAAATAACGAAACTTACATACATTCAATTACAACTGCGACAATCTATTAATGTTAAGCCTAGTCATATGTAAAAGCTAAAACGCAAAAAGCCACAAAACGTGTCAATAAATGAAAAATAAACATCAACAAATCAACTAGAGTATCACATAAATCATACACAAATCCTCAACAAGCTGTTAACTAAACAAAGTTCACAATAAAAATACAAAATAAAATGAATACAAAATAAAAATGGGAAACGAAAAAATAAAACCAAACTTGTGCAAAACGGCTCACAAATTTTACGCGAAACAACTTTTACAAGGTCATTTGTAGCCAGTTTTGTTGGGCGCAAATGAAATGATTTGTTGGTTTTGTTCTAAAAAACTGCATCTAAAAATACAAAATAGCGTTGGTAAAAACTCGACGCGTCACAGCTACAAATAAAGCATATCAAGCGCTTACAAAAAACTTTTTATGCTGCCCCTTAAATAAAATAAAAGTTGAGCCAAAGAAATAAAACATACAAAAAAAGAAATAGAAATAGAAACAAAAATGGAACGCCGCAAAACTCGAGAGAAAAAAGTTTTTGTGTTTATTTGTTTTTATGCCACTTGTTGTTTTTGTTTCTGCCTGCAGGCAGCTAACGCTTTGGCTTTGAATGTGCCAATCGGAATAAACGGCGCATAAGTTAGACAAATTGTCGGTTAACTAGCGAAAGTGAAAGTGTCGCAGGCAGTTGAAAAAAAGTGTTGCCTACATTTAAGCGTCATCATGCTTAAGGATCAACTGAGGCGACGACGCGCCCAGGATTTGGGCAGCTATATGGACGCGCTTAACAATGCCCCGCACACCCCTGCCCCTTTTCTAACGCCTGCTGAGTTCTATAAGAGCCTCTTCGCCAGCGCCGTTCTTCAGCAACAACAATGCGATGGCAGTCGCTGGTATCCTCAAACCCCCTCGCCAACACCTCCCACAAAGCCAGTGAGTAGTGGCACGCCTCCTCCTGGTGCACGCTCGCATCTATCGAGCAATCTGTTGTTCTCCGCTGTTTGTGTGGCCGCCGTGGAGTCAGCGAAGCGCAGCCAGCTAAAGGCAGAGCTGAGGCCGCAGGATGCGAAAGAACGTGCGCAGCATGTCCTTGAAAAAGTTACAAAAGTGGAAATTGCAGAGCATGTTAGTATTAAAGTTTGCCCAAATGCTGCTGGCAACTTTTCAACAACAGTATTTTATATGGCAAAGCATTTTTTTAATTGAAACTGAGTATTTTTTTTTTTATATAAGTTGAATAACTCGTGTTTTACTTATCATTTGTATATGAATATTGTGTGTGGCATTAAAACAGATAAAACATAATATAAATAAATAATTCTTTAATCAATCATGAACTGTCTTATATAAATAAACTCATACATATACATATGTTATAAAAACGTTTTTAAATAAGTTCTTTTTTTTATCAATCCTCTTAGCTTTTTTTAACTTATTCATAATAGTCCAAAAAGAAGAATGCTGCAGTTAAATGACTTTGAGAAATTAAGGGATATTTATATGTAGACATAAATCAAAAACATATTTTGTTCAAATTTTGACATTCTCTGGTTCTTATCATTTGTGGTATGCTAATATTGTAATCCTCAACCCAGATAATACCACTGTTTGAGTTACAAGCTCTTAATATTTCAATACAGTTTTGACTTAAGCCTTCTTATAGCCCAGCTAAACAGTCATAATTAGCTTTAAAACCCAATTAAAGCATTTTATATTCGAAATGAATGTGACCCGTCTCAAACTCCAAGTTTACCCTTTATGTAAAATAAAAGAAGCGTAAGAAAAATATATATAAAATTTGCTTTGTTTGTTTTCGCTAATTATGGGTAGCCCGAAAATTTGCCGTTCTTTTGTGGCGACAACAACAACAAAAACTTGAAAAATCATCAAAAAATCATTTCATATTTCATGCTCAAGGCAACATAAAAATCCCTTTTCATTCCAAACAAAACAACAAACTTTTTTTCCTTTTGCAGAAACCTCAACACAACAACACTGGCTACGGCTGGTCAACAAGCGAAGTCGTCAACAGCAACAACAACAACAATCAGCATACTTCACACCAATCTGGCGAAACCTTAGCAGGGTCAGGACTATTGCCAAGCTCAGAGCCAGCGACGCCACCAACGCCGCCAGCGGACGGCAGTCAAACGACAGCGCCCGGATCCGCAATTAATTTGAATCAACCCGCATCACAAACACGTACCGGCTACGGCAATTCCATAAAATCACCACCGGAAACAGGCGCGCAGCCATCAACCGACGCCACCGCTGCTGCCACAACGTGCAAAACTCACGAAAGCAGCTCCAACAACAACTGCCGATAGCAATAATACAACTGCTGCTGCTGTGGCCGCTGCTGCTGCCGCCGCTGTCAACATGCCGATCGGCAGCGTACAGGGACAAAATCCCACCCAAGGCCTCGTCCACTGGATGAGCGCAGTTATGGCCGAACATATGACCGGGCAGACGCATCACGATCCAAGCGCCGCCGTTGGCATGCACTACATGTGGAATGGCAATGTGGATGTGAGTATGAGTGGATGTTTCCTAACAATCCTTAGACCCTAACTCTTATTTTATACTTTGTCATCTGTATTTATCTAAATATTTGTTATCCAAAATATCTTGACCAAACTTTGCTTAACTTAACTGATCAAAGAAAATGGCAAAGCTAAACACAGCCTTTATATTCATAATCGGTTGGTTCTATAATTCAATATTTGATAGCCATTAAGTTAAGATTCACAAGAGTATCTTAGAAGCGTGCCAAACTTTGCTGTAACTCTAATATTATTCTTTTTTTGGGTTTGTTAAAGTTTTTGCCGAAAGTTGAACACTTAGTTCTACAGTTGGCAGTTGGTTGGTGGTGCCTACAAAGGCGCTGAACTATATTGGAGTTAAGTGTGGGAGTGAGGTGGCGCTGGTTAGAGCGTGTGACAGCAATGCAGAGAGTTCATAATTAATATGTGCTAGAACTTTTTGAAACTAAGTGAATTAAATAGCCGCATCTCAAAAACTAAATGAAGATTTTTTTAGCAGGAAGTAGCGAAAGAAGATAAGCCAGTTAGAGTTTGTTGGGATATGGTCCAGACATGCAATATTTATAGTTTCTGGGTTGTGTTTATTGTGATAGTAACATAATAACAATAACAATTCAAGAATATTTAGTACCAAAGCACAAAAAAATGCTGGAAACTTTTATAATTTGAAAATGTTATTTAGTAAGTTTGCTTTTTCTTCGCGTGTTATAACAAGTTACAAAATAATTTTGTGTATATAAAATATAATAAAAATGTAAGCAACATTTTTCCTGTCCAAAAAATATATATATATTAACTCATTACCGCGCTACCCCAACGTCTACCATCTAACTCAACCAACGCTGCACTCTGCCGCCAAGTTTTGCGTGGAAAGTCCAAAACCAAGCACCAAAAAAAAAAAACTCAAACCCTCAAAAATAAACCATGGTCTAACCCCGGTTGAGCAGCCGCTACCAAACCCGCTGCACTTTCACTCGACGAACTTCAGCCGACAACTGACCAAACTCAAACCGTTTCTGTCTGTTGCCACGCGAACAGGAAAGAGCACACGACACATTGCTCTTCTTCCAAGTCTCAGACCCATTTCTGTTTTCGATCCTTTTCCCTCTGCCAGCCCCAGTCTAAGTCCACCTCAGTAAGAACTCTAAACTCTTTCCTCGACATCCCCCGCTCTAAGGCCAGGGCAGGCAGACGTGACGCTAAAAAAAAAGTTATCCTTTGAGCAGCATCCTCCCAAATGTTATGCTGTCCTTTTTTCCCCGCACCACACATTTTTTTCGAACCTTTCCTGTTGCTCCTTCCACGAGTATCCTTGCTCTTGAATGCGTTTCGCTCTTCGCGTGCCACAAAACAAAAACAAAGTTCTTACGTTTACTTGTTGTTGTTGCATTTTTTTACATTGCGTGTGTTTTTTATTTTTGATTTTATTTTCTTTCGCTTTTCAAGATGTAAACAAGATTTTTTCCGCGACGCGTCAAACTTTGCGTTTTATTTTAACTTTGTGTTTGTATACATTCTTTTTTGTTTTTTGATTCTGTTTTTAACTCGCTTTCTTTGAATTGGTTCTCTATTCACTTTTTGGTGCGTTGAAATTATTGTTTTGAATGGAGATTGATTGTCTCCAAGGACAACGACGGATCGATTTGAACTAGGAAAAGTTCCCTCCATGAAATCTCTCGTTAAAAAAAAAAACAATTAAGAACCCGTCGCGCCCACACGACTGATTTTTTAAAGGTTCTTCGAAGTTAATTAATTTTTTAAAGTTCAACAATGGACGCGCGTGCTGAGCTTGAAGTCAACAATCACCGAGGCAGCTACTCAGAATTTGACTTTTTTTTTTTTTGTCACTTGCATTAGTGAAATTAGTTAGCCTCTGGCAGTGACGGGAAAAGGAAGAGCGAGATGCAAAGTTTACTAATTAATTTTGAAAGCAATTGCACTTAATTTCCTCAACTTCCAAATAAGTTGGAAGTACCTTAACTTGAAATTAGTTTTGTCTTGAGACAAACGACACATAAAAGTATGAAACTGAGTAATCTTAAAGCTCAAAAAAAGTATAGGGTGTATATAATATGGGTATCAAATGCTATAGCTATGTAAAATTTTATAAAATAGTAAAAAATACTAGAGCTAAGTTATAAAATATTAAATTTTTATTAAATGCAATACAAATTATATTATTAAAGCCTTTTACTGAAATAAGAAACATAAAGCATCATTGAAGTATTTTTCAATAAACCTAATCTAACAAGACTTATTTCATATCATTAAATTCCTGTAAGCTCTGTTCAGTTCTAGGTTACTTTAAATTTCCAATTAAAACGTCACTGAGGTTGTTGTTCCAATATTCATTCGGGAGTGAAGCGAGGCGACAAAAAAAATGGTAACTCTAAACCACAGCACGCCTCACAACAAAGCATTGCAATTAATACTTATATACTTCAATTAGAAAAAAGTCAACGTAGCGCCAAAGTGAAAAGCAGAGAAAGAAAAAATATATAGAGGGAAAAAAGTGAAAATTGAAAGGATAAGCGAAGCAAAAGCGCAACATGGAATGAGGCTAAAAACTTGACTGGAACTGACTAATGGGCCAGTCGTCAGTCAGGGCTGCTACAGTACAAATTTGAAATGCTATTGATTGTGGACTGGGTAGCAGAAGAAGCAGTTGGAAGAGAGTTGAACCAAAAAACCGCGAGAACCGCTGGCAACTTCAATTTTTAAAGTAATTGCAATAAAGTTGAACAAATTTGTGCACAGCAGCAATAACAATAGCCACCAAATTCTGACCTCAGGCCACAGCCAAGGGGTCCAGGGAATGGTCAAACATTTGAACATGGAAACAATACAAAAAAATCCTATTTCCTAGCCGACTAAGCGCGAAAAAAATCAATAGAAGCAGACAGCAGCAACATGAATAAAAAGATGAAGGCGAAAGAAGTTAAATAAAACCAAAATGCACAAAAAAAAATCCACAAAAAATCCCAAAAAAAAAAAAATAAATAAATAAAAAAGCAACAAAATGTAAAGTTGAAGTCTGAAACGGCCAAAAGGTTGCTACAATGTGCAAAACGCGCTTTGCTTGGAGTTTGGGCATCGAGTTCTGAACCTGCAATTGCAAAAAAAAATTCACGTTTTCCGCCTAATTCTTTTTACTTTTCTCTTTTTATTTGCGCTAGACAACGAACTGTTCATAGAAACTGCACCACCCCAAACAAAGCAAAAAATAAAAAAACACCCACCCAGTGGTCAAAGCTCCAAGCGTAAAGTGTGAGCGCTGCTGTCGACGTCGCTGCCGCTGTGAAGGGGTTAAAAAAAATTTTTGTTTCGTCTGCTCAGCGCTTCGAAATGTTTTGGGTTTGGTCAGCTAGGGGAAGAGATAGAGAGAGAGAGAGAGAGAGAAAAAAGTGTGCAGAAGAGAGACAGCAAGACAGCGCCGCTGCTGCTGCGCTGTTCCAATATTACTTCTTTTTTTTTCAAGTTTCTTTTTGAAATTTTTTTTTCGAAATTTCGTTTTGTTCCATTTTTCTGCGTGCTGCTGCAAACCGTAAGCGACGGCTGGCCGGATGACGGTGTGGGCCATTTGACGCAGTTGTTGTTGTTGTTGTTGGCTGGCTGGCTGGCTGGCTGGCATGTTGGTTAGAGGAAACTTTCGTTCATGTCCCTGGCGCTGGCTCTACTTCTGGTCATCTTCATCAGCAGCTGCCAACGCAGCATCGCACATTCTCTGTGCGTATGTATGTACGAATGAATGTGTGTGTGTGTGTGTGGGTGGGTGTGCATGTGTGTGAAACTGTGTTTGCATTTACTCTTTTCTTTTTTGTAGACATTTCTTCTTCTTTTTCGATTGTCCACCTACTAACTAGTCGGCGTTTCACATGCACACCACACTTTCCAACACTGGCGCAGAGTTTGGGTGTAGTGCAACCGAAAGAATGAAAAAAAAAAAACTAACACTACGTGGTTAACACACGCTAGCTTGCTGCTTCGTTTTCACACGCTCTGGCAACTCCCCTTGCGCTATGCACAATTTTTTTTTTCCCTTTAGCCTGCTTTTTGTTGTTATTTTCGGCTTGGTGGCAACAGCAGCTGAAGCAAAAGCCGCCGCACTTTTGCCGCTCGCCTAACGCCGTCGCTTTGACACCTTTGATTGTGTGTAGCACGCAGTTTTCTATTTCAACCGATACTCCCCTATGTTTAAGTTTATATTTAAAATTTTTTTAAACTTACATTTTTCTGTGGCACTTTGATTTATTTGCCAGCAGTTTTAAATGGCGATTAGTCAAAAGAAGTGTGACAGCCGTTTATGCGAATATAGATTTTTTTATATATGAAATTTATAGTTTTAAAAACTCATATTACCTTTAGATAAATGATAGAAATTTGTTGAAGTGCGCTTGTAATAAAAATCTGGGATTTTAAAATCATTTAAGTTCGAATGAAGCTTATTGAATATTTTATTACTACATTTTTTTATTGACACTTTGTTGAAGCTTTTACTGGGATATTAAATTTTTACAAATGTAGGCTATTTCAAATTTATATATACTTATACATACATATATATCTTAACAACAAACTATAAATTACGTAAAAACTCTCTTATCTTTAAGAATATTTATTGTATTAGGGAATTATTTTTAATTTCAAAAAGCAATTACATGAGAAAAATTTATTTCATTGTAGTTTGAATAGACAATTCTATTAAATATAATAATTACTCGACCCTTTGCTGTGCAAATATTTTGAGTACATATTTATTTTGTTCACTACTTACCTCGATTTCTAGTTCTCATTATAATAATTGCCTTCATTTCTCATCTAATTTCATGGCAACAATTTGTGCAGCATGCCAAGGACATTAGTGATTATAATCTTTGGCCGCCAACGCCTCGTTCACATCAGCATGCCAGCGAACATCATCCGATGTCGCTAAAACAGGAATATGAGGTAAGTGGTGCGAGTGGTTTGAGTGCTGTTATTAAGTGCCGTTAAATGCGCATAGATTGTGGCCATTACTCTATGGCACATTCATAAAAACGATACTACCAACAAAAACAACAACAACAAAACCAAACTCAAACAAAAACGTTTCTAATATTCGCGTGCCTCGTTTGCCGCTTGTGGATTTGTTGCCTTTTTATTTAGATCCCAACTTGCTGCATGCTTTGTTTTGTTTTGTTGTTCTGTGCAATATTGTATCCAAATAACTGTTTTATTTTTTTGTGAAGGTTTTTTGTGTTTTGTTGCATTCAGTCGGTAGTTTGTTTTGCTATTCGTTTTCGGCTTACTTTTTTTCTAAACATATCGAAAATGTTAAGGCAAAAGCAGTCGCGGCATTTATTTAGAGAGCTTTTTTTCTATATGGTGTGGACATGGAATTTATTTCATTTTATTTGCATTGTGTCCTAGGTCAGGTCTGGCCCAGACAGCGAGTTAAAGATAAAAAACAAAAAACAACTGAAAGTGAGAGTGAGCAAGCAATAGTCTCGAGGCTTTTAACCTATATTCAGGATATACATGCAATCGAAAGCAGAAGTCACAGCGATAAACATTTTATTTTTTATGTTTTTCCATATTTGTTTTCTATTTTTATTTGCTTTGCCACCACATTTATATACACTCTCGCTTAGAATTTTTATTCACGCTTGCATTCCGCTTTTTCACTATTTTATTATGTTTTGACGTGCCCATTTGATTTCGATTTAGTTCGATTGTCAGATATTTGTCTGTGTTTTTTTTGATAACCATAAATCGCTTTGACAGCCACATTGAAAACATTTGCACACGTATAACAATATTTAGTTTAGATCTCAATTCATGTAATTGTATTTGTTTAAACAATTTTGTTTCCGGCTTTTTCGTGTGAGGCCTTAATAATTCGTTTACGCTTCAATTCGAGCTGAAAAATCATTAGAAATTTATTCAAATATTTTGACAGTTGCATTTAATTGGGACTTTTAAATGCATATTTAACGTTTATTGTTCGTTGATTTGGTTAATAAAATGCGTGTGCAATATTTATCAACATTGATAGCTTCTGTAGTGAGTTTTAGTATTGAAATTGTGCAATGAACAGGATAATTTTGATTGGTTATTGTTTTATTTACAAAATTGTAAAGATTATATTAAGTTTGCCAATCTAGTCACATTTATTTATGAATTTAACATCCTTAATTTGTTTACCAAATCAATCATTGTTTTACATTGAACATTTCTTTTGAGTCTTGTTAAAATTCGCGTCTTATTCAAAGAATTCCTTTCAATCTATTTTTTATAGGCCAAAATGAATGATCACCACCATCACAATAATCTGCAAAAAGGTAAGCAACGTTAACAACCGAACCCAACCAACAGGCGCTGTTTTCTGCATTGACCTGCCCCAAGAACTGTAATACCTGACCCAGGCAAACAAAGTAACTGCTTAGTTCAGTGGTCCACTGGCTAATTAATTACTCAGAAAAACATCGAACGATAATCACGAATCTCGAGCAGATAAACGGTTGTTTTTTTTTTCCTGAAAGGGGGCGCGCGCGATTTAGCAGATTGTAATCTGGCATCAAAATGCATACGTTGCATATAAAAGTTAAATTGCAACACGCGTGCGGCATGTTGTTGTTTGGGGCAAAGACAAAAGCGAGCGGACAATGTAGCCTGGCCTATTCAGTTACGGCCAGATACACCCCAGATACTCCCACGAAAAATTGACCTTTAACTGAAAGAACAGCAACAATAACAACAACAATAACAACAACAATTGGCAACAAGCTGCTTACAACATGTTTACATAAATTCCTAAAATGCAAACAACATCTTTGTGGAGCCCCACAACAACCATAACAACAGTAGCAACAACAACAACAACAACAAGATAGACAACAACGGCGGCAACATTGACAGCAACACGCTCCAAAAGGGTTTTGGGTAAACGGGTTCGGGTTCGGGTTCGATATCAGTTTAACTCCGTTGGCGGCAATGATCTCGGCCCGATAATGTCAACGCTAGGCAATTGGCCAATAACAATGTTGCTACTTCAGTTCCTGTTGCTGCTGTTGATGTTGCTACTTCTGATGCTGCTGCTGCAGCTGCGATAAGCATCTCGGCAACATTGCGGCCAACAATGTAGATGTAGATGTATCTATGCGATGCTTTGGAGTTTTACTTGTATGCCTGTTCGCTTTTACCTGTACAAATTAACAATACAGATGGCTACAACTATGTTGGCCATGACTCAGACTCTTCGCTATAACTTGGCTTGTCTGCAACTACTTACAAGTATGTAGTAGCTCTCATATCGCTGCACTCTGAAAAATTATGTTAGTGTTAGATATGCTGGGTTTTTTTGGCAATCTTTAATATTTATCAAAAAATGTTTTTCTAAATACGCTAAAAATGTTTTCTAAATATTTTTTTTAAGCTTATCTGACATATTAATATGTTAGAGCTTTTTTCCAACTATTTTTTCGGTTATTAAAATGGGAATAGTTTATTAATTTTTTTGCTAAGTGCAACTGTTGGCCTGGCCATTGTGCCTGATATTTCAGCTTAGACATCTTTTGCCGAGCTGGCGCCATTTGCCCACCCGTAATTAACACTAACAATGTTTGTGCTGTGGAGCAGTTTGCTGCCAATTCGGTAGCAACAATTGTCTGCAAATGTTTTATTAGAAATTCTTTTGACATGCCAGCAAGGGGCGCTCCTAACAGTGCAGCCGATAAACCACTTCAATCGCTGGAGACCCGACTCATCCGTTCGAGCTCATCAACGGATTCACACAGTTTTTGCACGCAAATTCGCTGGCCACTCAATTATAGATAGATAGTTTGATGGTGGTTTAGATAGATGGAATCCAGTCATAAAAAGATATTTGAAATAAAAAAAAGTGCAAATATTTTCTCATAAACTGTAACTCAGTTCAGCAAGCGAGCGCGATTTCCCAGTGGCAATCAGAGCGGCCAAGTTTAATTAGAAAAGCCAACGAGCTTCTAGCCGGCAACGAAGCAGGCAGTGTGAGGCAAGTGGCAATGCAGGCTGCTGCTTGCTGCTGACTGTTAGCTTCTATTTGCTGGCTTGTTGGCAGGTGGTAGCTTGGCGGCAAACGTGACGTGAGTGAACGTCGGCAACTTCAACACAGACGCAAGCGGCAAGAGTTGTACATTGACTCGACACTACTCGACTTGGACTTGACTGGACTTGCAGCAGCTCGAAATTGATGGACAGCCGTGGCAACATTAGATGGCGCCACGGCTGACACAATTCAACAGCAACTGAAGCAAACAACTCAATTGCAGGTCACTTTCTGGATGACAATCGTCTGGAACATCATGCGGCAGTCGCCGCACAAGGTAAGTCTCTTTAAACTCTAACATAAAGGTTGCCTTTTAAGGTCCTGCGACGCTTGTCAACAAGTTATCTAATACTGTTTTGCTGTTGTAAAGGCTCAGAGTTTGAAAGAAAAAATTAAGTAACTGAAATGCATTCAAAAAGTATAGGTTTGGCATTTAAACAGGGATTTTTGTTTAGCTAAACATTTTATAATAATTATTACAAAAAGTAGATTCCATTTTATGTATTATGAGTTTTGCTTAAACATTTTGTATTTTCTTTCTATTCAAACACAAATAAGAACTTAAATGCGCATAAATATAATAAGCTTTCAGAAGATTTTAAAAAGTTTGTTTACGTTTTAATAGTTTCCAAAGCCAGTTTTATAAAACCTCCATAGAGATTTTAACAAATCACAACCAAAAACATTTTCTCTTTAGCTCCTTAATTCCATTGCTTTTTCAATTATGTGTCATTTATTGATTTCAATTCAATTAACACAAATTTCCAACATTACTGAACAGGAGGCAGCTTGGGTCTTGGTGGCGCCGCCAATGGCACTGGCTCTGGACCCGGCGGTGTTGGTGGTGGCAACTCTGGTTTAGGTAGCAGCTCGCATCATGGCAACCATGTGTCAGTTGCCGCTGCAGCCGCTGCACATCATCATAACAATGCCGTGGCAGCTGCATCGGCTGCAGCTCTTCTTGTCGTACCCCAGCCCATCAATGCCAGTAAAATGGGCGGGCCCGGGGTCGGCGGCGGCAGTGGACATGCACCCGCTGGTGGCGGCAGTGGACGAAAATATCAATGCAAAATGTGCCCGCAGGTGAGTTGTGACCAAAGAGTTCTTAATCGTATTTGCTGTTGTTATTTGCATTGCTCGTGATCGTTAAGTTAAGGCCAAAGGTTTAACAGTAAAATTTTTGGTTTGGCCAACGGGCCTTGGAATCGCAAATTGGTTGCCATTTAGCACCGTAAAACGTTGACAAGAGCTGGGGACAATGGAATGCGAGGGAGAGGCGACGCGTTGCGACGGCTTTTGTTTACAATTTTCCAGTTGATTTGCTTGCCACAAAGTTTCGAATTTCAGACAGTCAGCCTTCTCCTCGCTTCCATTCCTTCTCTCACTCTCGTTTTCTCGCTGTGCCTATACGTATCCCTGGATCAATTTATTTTTTCCCACATTTCATTGAGCTTCAGATTTTGGCGGCCTACACACTTGGCCAGAACTGGCATTAATGACACTCAAGTTGAGGCCAAACAGATGCTGCAGCTGCTCATAAAACGTCAATTATGCATCGTCCTATATGCATGTGTGCGTTTGCGTGAGAGTGTGTTAATTGCAGCTAATTGAGCTTATTGTTTTTAACGGTTTCGTTTTTTCCGCCCTCTTTTGGTTATTGTATTATTGACTGTGGCAAGCGGCAGATGGCAGCTTTAGTGCAACTAGTGATATTCGTGAGACACTTTACCGGGTGGCTTACACTTTAAGGGAATATAAAGCGGATAATCTAATAAATGCATCAAAGTTGCTTGAATTTTATTCTGGTTAAAAGAAACAGAAATAAGCTAACTCATCCCAGAAACTGTTGTGATTCCTTACTGATTCTTTACTAAGTTCTTGGTGTATTACAATCCTGTAATTTCCGCTCTTAGCCTTGTCTGTGTTGGTTGTTGGCGATAAGAAAGATCGATCAAATGGAAGTAAATTGAACAACGCCCAGAAAAAACGACAGTTGTTAAAATAGTCTTAAAAACTTGTGTAGCATTGTTGTAGTTTTTGTTGATGTACATTTTTGGGAGCAGCAGCAGCAGCAACAACAACGAAAATTTGTTGTCCATTGGACGAATGATATGTCGGCCATATATGCCACACCCAGAACGCCCACAAATTGTGGTGCAGAGCTAACAGCTCTTGCAGCGTGCGCTGATGAGCGACACACACACAGACACATACAGATGACTGGTGATGTTGATGACGCTGCTGAAAAGCCAGCAACAATAGCAACATCAAGAAAAGCAACAACAATATGAACAACGGGCAGCGGCGAAGAGGTGTTCATTTGTGCGAGGCAAAGTGAAATAGCAGCATGCCTAAAAGTATGCTGCAAAATTTTTTGTAGCTCCCACTGCGTGCGAGTGAATTCACAGTTGCTGTACGAGTGTGTGTGGGTGGTGTATTGGTGTTTGTGTGTGTTTGTGTCAATTTTGTGTTTCTTTTTTAAGCTCCCAAACACATACATATGAATTTATGAGTGTGAGTGTGTGTGTATGTGTAAGCTGCACTACTGAAAATTAGTGCGTTTCTACGCTCAAAAGCGTCTGCTGGGCTGCTGCTACGTTTTTAATTACCCACACTTGGCATTTTTTTTCGGTGCTGCTTTGGCAGTCTCCTTGCTATCGCTATTGCTGTTGTTGTTGCCAATGCAACTACAGCTTCAATTGGAATTACTTCACTTGGCACTCACATCTGCGTTGCAGCAGCAACATGAGCCACAAATTTTTTCATTTTTTCCTTCTTTAATGCCTTTGACTGGCCACATCTACGTATCCATACAGCATATAGAGCACCATGTCCACTTGTGGGCTGCCTCTGTTCGCCCCAACATGTGTGTTTTTGTGTGTGTGTACGTGTGTGAGGCACAGCTGAAGCCAGCCTATCATGTTAGTGTGCGCTGGCCTCCTTTCCCATATTCTATTTTTTTACTGTGCTTTTTAACTCTGTGAAAGGAGGGGCAAGTGTTATTTTTGCACTTTTTTGTGGACCAAAAATTATGTGTGGGATGAGGTTGGTGGCAGGTAGCTGGTGTTGTACTTACGTATATGTTTTTTTCACTTTTCGGGTTTATTTAATTATTTTCAAATTATTTGCGAGCACATTGCCGAGCAAAACCAATGCAGCGATTGTTTGTGATACTTAATTCATTATGCAACTGCAACAACATGCATTTAAGAGTTTATTAAATAGATTTATGGGCTGTTTTAAACTCTTACTTATGTTAAGCTTTTCGCAAAGCACAAATTTGAGTTTTCAAAACTTGCAACAAAAATATTACATATGAATCATAAAAAATACGGGAGTAGCCGCGCCCACTTGTCCAAAAATGTTTTAAGCTCAGCTTACACATAGTATTTTGTGCAAAAAGAATTAACTGAAATGCGCGCAAAAGCATGCAACACTTTTTTGCGCCCACATATTATTTAGCGCACAAACAACATGCTGTATGTGTTTGTGTGTGGGTGGCTGTGTAAGTGTGTGTTTGAGGGTTTGTATGCATGTGCAGCATCAAATTTTTTCTGCCCACCCCACAGCACGCGTAATGCCCCTTTATTATTTTTAACTGAAACTTTTTAGTTGAATTTGTCATCTTTTTTTATCTTTGCCTTTTTTTGCATTCACTCATCTTTCTTTGGCTGCCCAGCTATATGCAGTGCACTAACACAATTACACACGCGCAGCAAAGCCACTGAAGCACTGAACATGCTCAGTCCAGCCCAGAAAAAGGGACAGCGACAAGGGGCCAGCGCCTCTTCAAATAGCTTACACTATCAATTAGTAAAATTACATGCGAAAAACGAGCGCAAAATGTTTTGCCACGTTAGGGAAAAAATAGAAAAATTAAAGCTACAAAAAAATAAAAAAAATTAATTCATCACACACACTAGCGCAAATGCACTTGATGTTCGTGCGTGTGTTTCTGTGTGTGTCTGCAATTCCCCTCATTTAATTAGCAATAAAAATAGGCTAAAAAGTCTAAAAAAAGAGTTAAAACTGCAAGCGATTATGCATACATACCACACACACACACACACAGTTGCACACAAACCATCGCACACACCCAGCACACAAGCGCACATACATTGCGAGCGTGCCATTTGTTAAACAATTTTAACACGCGCCCCCAAGTAGGCAACTCTTTTTTGTCAAGCTGCCTACACGCACACACACACACACAAGCAAATTTATATATGTGCACGCATGCCAAGCGCTTGGCATTAAAATTTTATCCGATATAATGCATGAATTATGTAAACTATTTTTATATTTATTTTTATTGTTGTCGTTGATTTTTGTTATTTTTTGCCTTATTTTTATGCTTCTGCAAATTTACGCCACGGTATTGGTGGCCCCTGTGTATTGCCATTGCCCCTGCGTGTGTGCGTGCGTATGCTGTGTGCGTGTGCGTGGGAGGACGTTTGTATGTATGTGTATTGGCCAGCGGCCTTTGGCATTAGCATTTGGTTAATGCTAACGCGTGTCGCCCTCTATCGACCGAAAAAATGTTTACCTCTCATCCATTGGCATTGCATTTTTAGTGCGGTTAGCAACAGAACACACATACGTACATATATATATATTGAAAAATCTATGATTGCTGTTTCACTTACTCAACTACTGCCATCTTTGTCTGCTGCAGTATGCAGCTTGTTTATTTTTAATTTTATTATATGTACATTATTTTTCCAATGCATTGATGTGTTACACGTGTGTCGATGTGTGTGTGTGTGTGTGTGAGTGTGTGCATTTGTCTATTTATGCACTCGGCCGTTGCATTTAAGTGTTTTGTTTTGTTTTGCTTGTATTTTGCATATTGCATGAAATCATACATTTTTTACGCCCTATCCAACACTCAGAAAATTGTTTTTAAACCGTCATCTAGTGGCTTTTTTTCATTAAATTTAAATTTTTTATTATTCTATTAACGCTTTGGGCGTTTCATTTATTTGCATACAAATATTTCAGCTTATGTTTTGCTTGCTGCTTAAAACAATATTAATAATCAACATGCAGCAATTGATTTTAGGGATATATTAATATTAATTGTTTGAATGCCATTTTAATAATCTATATACATAAAATTTTCGTTTTACAAATAAAATTTAATTTCTTATAGGCGACTTAAATTTTATATTGTCATAAAACGATTGGTGCATATTTGGAATTATTTATTTATGTTTTATGTAAGCAGAAACAACTTTTAAAAGTTTAAAAGTTTAAAAAGTGTCCCTCGGATAAGAAACTACAAAAATTCAGCTTGTTGCAAAATGTATAATAATAAAAATATTTAATTTTGTTAATAAAAATTAACGGGTTCCACTTTATTTACAAACAAGCTTACCCTGCCAGATCGTTGGGCAATAACGAATTATACACGTGATGAAATTATGAGAACTATAAGATTGTTTATATTTTCTTATGAATCTGAATGCCACGGCCAGCTTTTGTATCTTCTTTTGTATCTGGTATACCAGATCATTAATCCGCTTGACCTGATCTGGCAACTCTTCATTGTGTATTAAACAGCAATACCAGCGTTCCCTTCATGAATGCTTTGAATTTCGATTCATTCTATTACTTACCATCTGAATTTTCTATGCAGTTTCGATTTATCTGTCACTTGTGTTTAGGGTGTCACTCGAAATTTCAAATTTCAAACTTCAAATCCACTCCAAATCCACTCCATCGTGTTTACTAGACTGGTGGGTCATTAAGAACATTTAGAAAAGTTCATTCGAAAATCCTTCTAAAGCTCTCTAAGAACAATACCGACGTTCAAATGTCTTTCTTTTAGCCATACTGACATTATTTATTCGTAACAAGAATGACGTTATAGGGCAGCGTTTGGAAGAAACTTTTTTTGGCTTAGCTTTCTTTTGGCTAAGAAACTTAAGCAATTGGTTCAGTAGATCCAGAAATTACCCCCTGCAACCTCTCAAACACACAAACTTTATCTCTTTATAACATTATAAATAATTATACCAATAATTTATATATATGGTGATTTAACTTTCTAAAAAAGAGACCTTTTCCCATTTTGTTTTTGTTAAACTCTAATTGAATTTCTTTTGTGTGTTATGTGTAATTAAAAAAAAAGAAAGTGCCACAACATGTGTAAATGGCATCTTTCAGCTGATACCCGACATCTGTTTTTAAACTGAACCAGTTGGATTGTCAGGGCTTTGATGATAAACATTAAGCTCAACTACATAATTTAAAAAAGTTTAAACTATTATTGCAGCTTTTATACTTCAAGTATATTGTTTATGAATAATTCAGGGCAATTGCCTTAGTCAGCAAGATTTACCTGTTAAAAAGAGAAAATCGTTTATGAAGATGCATTCGTCTTTTAAGTCGAAAGCTTACCATAGATCTAAAATAGGTTTTCACAGATTGCCAGTGCAGACTGCTTAAATAATTGTTACTTTCACGTTTCCACTCAACATCATCCAATGAGCATGCCGACTGCAACAGCTCCACCTCGAGGAACTGTGACCAGAAGTCAGGCGGCTGGAGAAGCAGCACACGCAACACCTGTTGCCACATAACGATGTTGCTCAAATTCAGATCGATATCATCGAAAAGCGTTGGCGCAAATATGACGGCAATGTTGTTGATGGACATCTTCACGGCCGGACTTTTCGCAATGCGCTGCCAGTGAAGCATGAGAAATGCCAATGTATCCCGATTTGCTTGAGGCAGATCCAACATGGCCAGATAAAGCTGATCCTCCATGGCCAGCGAATCAGTTTGCTCAGTTGCCAGCAAAAAGTTGCGTCTGTGGTACATGGGTATCAGTGGACTTTTCAACGAGCGCAGAAATTCCTTAACACAACAGCAGAGCGTATGCGTATCCTTGTTGCCCAGATGAGGTATACTCCTGCCACGCAGCAGCTTGTTGCGCAATCGCTTTACTTTCTCCCTGGTGGAGGAGACACGATAGAGACCCTCTTGCTTCAAACCACGCTCCTCAATCTCTGTCACACAATGCACAATCAGGGCGGGCACCATTGGCGCCGCGTGTGGCACATAGTCGATCAAGCGCCCAAGCTTAGTACTGACCAGCGGCTGTGGTATGCAGTTTACAGTTAGTCTGTTGTAGCACTTCGGGTGACAACGCGCCGGACAATCGCGGCACTTTAAGCTGGGAACAGCAAAGCGAATGCTGCAAATAAAAAAAAAACACATTATTAGATATTTTGCCTTTAAATTGTGGTTGATATATTGTTGCGAATCTCAGACCACTAGGTCTTAAAAGAATAACAATAAACATTGAATCCACATCAAAGTATTATGATACCTCTAACTCTGACCGTGATTTTGATTCATAACATATAAAGAAAAATTCTTGTATGCCCCTAAGCTATTGCTGTCAATATTTTAGTTGTACTACGCTCTTCGTCTCACCGTTTGTTGCACTGCACACAGTTGCCCACATTGGAGTAATAGGACTTGAGTTTAAAGTTGTGATGACGCAGCAGCGGGTAGGCGAGCATATAAAGAGACGTATTGCAATCGACGTTGTTCAATGACTCCTCGTCGCTGCCATGTGGATTCATATGGATGCGCAGATGATCATTGAGCATCGAGTCCATTGACTGCTCATCGTACAGGCGAAAATTTCCACTCAAGTCACTGCATGAATTATATTCGCGTCTCATTTTTTCTATCAACTGTATCGCTGGACGCCGTGGCAACAAGTAAAAACCTAAATTTAACAGAACTCATCGACCAATACTGTTTTGCTCACTTATCGCCAACTTCGGAAACTATTCCACATACATAAATACTTGTATGTTATTCTTATATGTACGTGAACATATGTACACAGACGTTTGTTATATGTTTTGAGTAAATCAGCTGCCGCTTTTCATTGAGTCAGCTGCCTGGCCTGGCCAGCACAAGCTTTTCTTCCCTGAATGTTTGGTTGTAGTTTGTTGTTGAGCGAATGCAACAACGTGTCTGTCGCCTCAATTGTAATTCGAAACGAAGCAATGCGCACAAAAGCTGCGAAAAGATTCAATTTTAGACTTGAAATCAACTCAGATAACAATTAAACTGAAAGTGAATATCTTTGACTACTTTTGACAAATATATAAAAGACTTTTAAATAAGAATTCTTACTTTTTCAGTTAAAGTAAAAGCAATCAATGGCATTTGTTTTTTAAACAGCACATGTTCAATGTTTATGAAAACAGTAATATATAGCTAGAATATGTTTACTTTGATATCGTATGATCATATAATGTGCAAAGATTTCTTTAAGCAGTTGGTATCAAGTTTTCTTTATTTTTGAAAGTTGCAAATATCCTCTTATATACATTGAGAATAATTATTGACAAGCTAAGACCAGCGGTTTCGCAACGATTGTTATATTACTTAATTGCTTATCAAGTGTATATAAACCCATTTCTATTAATTTATATCCTATTACTTATTAAATAACGTTCAGCTGACAATATTGATGAAGCAAACTCAAAAAATGTTTTTAAGATTGAAAGTCAAAGCTTAAATTAAAAAGACAAAAAAAGACTTCCACAGATAATCTCTTAAAAACAATAAAACGTATAGAATAATAGAGGTAATAAAAATTCGCTTTAAATACTTTTGCGCCACTCTCGAGAATTCAATGTCACGCTACAGAAATTGGTGTAAAAAATCTGATGGGAAAACAATTTGCGAAAGTATCAATGAATTCTAAGCGCGTTGAAAATGGCTCGCTCAATGGCCTCGCTGAACGGATGAAAAATGCATGGAAAAACGTTTTTGCGGCTGACAAACAAAATACGTCTAAAAAATTGGAAAAAATCTAATAAAAATCAAACGAAAAAAAAAAAAAAAAAAAAAACAAAGCGCTAGGTTTACACATCAAAAAGCGAAAATGTTAGACCTAAGCGCAGTTCAAATAAAAATGTCACATTTTTTGCCAGATTTTGGCTTTTGCTGTCTGACAAATGTGTTGCATACTTGGCGGCGCAGCGTTTTGACATAAATTTTTAAACGAACAACGGCCACAGCGTTGAGCAGAATATATTCTCGTTGTTTGCTTTGGAGATTGGGAGGAGGATAGGAGTGCGAATGAGGCGCAGCAAACAGACAAAATTAACGAACGAGCCGGGAAAAAGGCAAAAAGAATTTGATTTTTATATTTTGTTGCCGTTTTTTAGGCGTCAGTTGCAGCTTCAGCATCAGCAGCGACGACAGCAGCGGCAGCACTCATCTGTGAGTGTGTGTGCGTGTGCGTGAGATTGGATTGGATGGGGTACCTGCTCATTTGTATGAGTGTGTTTGTCTGATGGGCGTCGCATTGAATTCGTAGTTATTAATGCGTATTGAAATGCACATGTGCATATACATAGCTCTTTCTATGTGTTCACATATGTGTGTGTGTGTGTGTGTGTGAGTAAGTGGCCCAAGAGTGAGTGTGACTGTGTTTGAGTGTATTCGTCTGTTTTGTTTGTATTCAAAGTCCACAAACGCCAGTCACGCATCGGCATAAGCCCATGCAAGTAACCATAGCAAATGTGCGGGCTTTGCCCCCAAAAAACCACCATACACCAGCAAACCACCTTGCTATCTGTTTGTGTGTGTGTGTGTGTTTTCGACGGTCCACTGTGTTCGAACACAACATCACAACAAAACAACTAAAAAATCTCTGTGACATGAAAAAAAAATACAAATAAAAAATAACACAAAAAAACGCACCAAAGCAAAATGCAAAAACGTACAGGAAAGCGAAACACGCACACACACACGTGTTGGACGAAAAAAAATGAGGAAATGTTACATCAAAATCCACTGACAGTGTTGCCACGTGGTGTTAATTAATTTTTCACACACAGAAAAGATGCCACAGTTTTTCTAAGAGCAAAAACATTCAAACGCTTTTTTCAGGACTAAGAAAAGTTTCAAATTGCAATTCTAAAACATATGAAATAAGTTTTGAATGTGAAAGATTACATTTATTGCATATTAATACTTTTAAAACCTTAAGGATTTTAGAAATTTTTTTGTATTCAGTTACTTTGGCTTTATTAAAAAATAATAGTTGTTCTAATAACCTTTATTATTGAAACCTTCCCAAGATCTAAGCAACCCAATATCAATCTATGCTTTCAATAATAAAAATCCGTGCTACGTAACCTTCATTTAGTAATCTATACATTCAATTGCCTCAATTGTCTAACCCAATTCTATAACACTAAAAACGGCAATTTATAATAAATACATTTTTCAATGGCAACTCTACGATCATCTTTTTGTCTCCATTCAAGTAAAAAATAAAAAAGGTAAAACTAAAAAACAAAATCTAAAAGCAATGGCAAATACAGCATGCAAAACACAAAAGCAATTGCAACAACATGAAGGAGGGGCAATGGAAGTGGGCAAATAGCGCAAAAGCAAACCAAATACAAAACAGAGCAGAAAAAAAATACTGTTTTTGAGCGGGTCAGAAGTGCGGCGTGCAAGCGAGACGGCACGAGGCAATGGAAAAAATTGTTTCCTGTGACAAGGCGGCCACAGGAAAAAAATGTTTTTGAAGGGGAGGCTGCTTGGAAAAAAATGCACAGCAAATGGAAACGGAAGAAATGCAAAAAAAAAAAAAAAAAAAATGAAAAAATAGAAAAATGCGCAGAGAGAGGGGCAAGTAGAGTGGAGTAGAAGCCTAGGCAAGGTTGCAGCAGCAGAAACAGCGAAAAAAAAAACAACTTAGGAATAGCAGCAGCAGCAACAGCAACGACGACGACGACGTCGTCGACGAAGAGCAGCAGACAAACGACGGCTGCAGCGCAGCGGAATGAGTGCGCTTTGTGGCTTGTCTGTGAGTGTGTGTGTGTGCGAGGAATGAAAGTGTGGGAGTGGTGTGTTTGCATGCAAGTGTGTGCGTGTATACGGTTGCATGAGCATGAGGCTTGCTGCTAGCAGTTAAGCCACGCGGTGGCTTAGGTCAGGGCGGAGGCTGCCTGTGAAACATTTTTTATTTTTTAGTTCTACTGCGCTTTCAAGCACCATTTTTGTTGTTGTATTTGAATTTTTTTGTTCTCTCTTTGGTGTAATTCGACGCCAGACTGATAGAGTGCTGCAAGCAGCGGTTGACAACACTGCTGCTGTTTTGTTTTAGTGTGGGCTAGCGGCGCACGTGAATGGCGTAAATAGAGTGCTGCCTACTTTTAAGCGCATTATTAAAATGCAATTTTAAACACTTTGCAAATTTATTAGCAATTAAGTAGTTACAATTAAATATTTATCATTATAGGTGCAATTTATTTTGATAATTTCGATCAGCTCCCCTAGCCGCCTAAATGGCAAATGCAAAAATCAAACGCAATTTGCAAAGTCAAATTACAAAACAGCGTACAGTGAAAAAAAAAGAGAAATTAAACAGACAGCATCAAAGTCGAACAAAACAAAATGCGGAAAAAAATGTCAGACCATTGGTTGGAGGAGGGGGGCAGGAGGCAACTGACAGCGAAATTTGGGGCGGCACGACGCTGCCAGCGAAAAAATTCCATGCGTTTGCATGTCTATGTGTTTGTGTGTGTGTGAGTGTGCGTTGCCGCTTTGTATGTGTGCGTGGGCAAAATTCCCCTTTTTTAAATTTTTAACACACACACACAATTCTTTCATTTCTTTTTTCCCTTATTTTTTGGTTTTGCGCGTTTTTTAG
Source organism: Scaptomyza montana (assembly GCA_018904305.1). Classification (NCBI taxonomy): domain Eukaryota; kingdom Metazoa; phylum Arthropoda; class Insecta; order Diptera; family Drosophilidae; genus Scaptomyza; species Scaptomyza montana. The sequence goes on from JAEIGR010000001.1 coordinate 2,001,743, forward strand.
AGCCCATCGGTCGGCTCCAAACTTGCCCCATACCAAATTGAGTTTGGGTCAATGTTGACGGCGACTGCTGCTGGTTGTTGCTATTGTTGTTATTGCTGCTGATGTTGTTGTTGTTGCTATCGTTGTTTTGGCGCTGCTCTGTCAGGTGGCTGCGACGCTGGCAGCGCTGTCGCATTTGAATAGCGCCAGCAGCGACGCCGCCTATGCAACCAAAACATTTTTTTTTCGCCTGCTGCTTTTTACGCTGTGTGTGTGTGTGTGTGTTTGTGTGCGTGGCATTTTTTTGCCCGTTTAGTTGGTTGTTGTTGCTGTTGCTGCTGCTACTTTTTTTTGCGAAGTTGCTGCTGCCCGTTTGCGTATGTGTGTTTGTGTGTGTTAGCGCTTGCCCCTTTTCTATGTATGTGCTAGTGTTGTTGTTGTTGTTTATTACGTTGCTGTTGCCGCTGTTTCGGCCGGCGGCGGCCTTTAGAAAGCCCGGCCCGCTATCCACACCCACTCCCACACACACACGCACACACAACAACATTTCGCTGCTGCAGCGTTTTGAAGCGCCACTGTTACGTTTGTATTAGTGCGCGTTTTGTCTGTCTGGTTGCCACCTCGTAGCTGTCGATGCCGCTGCCGTCGCCGCTGCGTTGCTTTGCATCTCTTCTGTATGTGTGTGTGTGTGTGTGTGCGACCCCCCGAAAAATATATTGTTTCAGATTTTTTCATCATCGCTTTAGTTGAGTTTTTACATTGGTGACGGATCGTGCTCTCGGCTTTCGGCACGCGCTTACTGCTGCCGCTCAACGAAAGCGACGCTCGAAACTCGACGGCTTTTGATTCTGTCGATGCTCGACAGGGGGCTAAAGCGCGCGACTTTTCAGTTCAGCTGTGTGATTTTCTGTGTGCGCAACATGTTCCTTGAGACGCCGCCAATAAAAGTAACAACAACAACAACAACAACGACATCCTTCAACAACAACCCAACCACAACAGACAAAACGTGCATCGTCTTCGGCTTGCCTCGTTCTTGTTGTAGTTGTCGTCGCGTGAATGCTAAGAAAAAGTCGCAATTGCTGCAATACCAACAACAACTACAAAAATAAAATAAAAAAAAATAAACGGTGAAAGAAGAAACAAACTCAAACTCGAACTCGAACTCGCACTTGACTCGGTTTCCATTTCCGGTAAAATGTGAGCGCGCTTTTAGACTTTTTTCCGGCTGCTGCCTTGCGATTCAATTGTGCGCTGTGTTTATTTATTGCCACAGAGCACAAACAACTCATGTGTATGCGACAGTGTGGGGGTGTGTGTGTGTGTGTATGCCTTTAAGATACGCGAACTTCTAATCCGCTGCTGCCCCGTTCGCCGTCACGTGCTTTTGCGCTAAGAAGAAAGTGAAGCAGACTGTGAAGCAGCTGGCTTTGTTTTCCTTGACACATACTTACAGGCATTCACAAATGTATATATGTGTGTGCTAGTATGTGTGTGTGTGTGTGCATATAAATAATAAATGTGTGTTCTTCACGGCACTGCCAACGCGTGTTGGTGTGTCGGTATTTGTAATAGCTTATCAGCTGTTTCTTGTGTTTAATATCAAGGTCCACATTATGTTGAACTTCCGCATTTGAATTGGCGAACTAATCAAAACATATTCCCCAGATACAAAGATGTTGTTGTAACACGTAATTGGAGCTTACATCATTTTTTTTTCTTAATGTCAATTATTTCGCAGTTCTTTTCATTAGTTTTAAGAAATTATAAAAGGGAAACCTACTTTCTTTAGAATTTCTTAAGCATTGGCAATAGCTTTTCTATAGACATTTTTAAAACTCTTGTTTTACCATTTAAAAAATTGTGATTTGACCGATAAGAATCCTTTCTCAATGACTTACATAACTCCCATGAATGTTTAAAGTGTTCATTAAACAGTTGAACTTTGTATCAAAATTAATTACCAACTTCAAAAGTCAATAAAATACCAAAATCGAATTTCCTAGATAAAATACAAAGAGAAAATATTACAAAAAAATAAATAAACAAACTGCTTTTGAAGTCGGTTGAAAAAAAATAATAAAAAGTGAAAGCGTTTAACGACTTTTAATTTAAAATAAATCCAGGTTCGCAGATATCATGTAAGAATAGTTCTTAACCACCTAAGTCGGGTTCGGTGTCCCAACATTTGACCTAAATTTATAGCTTGATTTTCTTCCTAAAAAAAAACCCTCTTAAACAAGTGCAATACATTTATAGGGAGATATAATCCTTAGAGGGGGCACAAAAGATCTCTCAGGATGCAGTGCATTCGTTCCCACGTAATAAAAATAATAATAACAATATTACACCTGAAGCTATAAATCCTTAGGAAAGTCTTAAAGCACTGACTCAAGGTGACATTAATATTCAAGACCCAGGCTCGATTACTCCAGCTCAGGCATTGGGCATCTTTTTCAAGCTGACTTCACACTAACTCGATCTGATGCTGTTCGCCTGTGTCATTGCAACTGTGAGTTTTTCAAAAGTCATTCGAGCTTAAACTAATTGGGCAGCACAAAACACCTGAATGTAAATCCAAGTCTTAGGCAGAGGCACGCATGATACTTAGTCGGTGCAGGATCAGGGCAAGGATAGGAAATTTGATATGCTGAGAAGATGCAAAGCAAGCGCCACACAAATCGCTGCACAGCCCGTTAATGAGACGCAGCTGTGCGTTCACAACTGCGCCACGCCTCTACCGCCCACACATACACACACACACACACACTCACTGGTTTTTGGGAGCCTGTTGGACACAGAGCAAAATTCGCCAGCTTTCGATCAGTTAATCAAAGGCAATCGCGGCGTTCACAACACAGTCGGAATATTTTGGGCGTACGCTTCTAACAACAATAACTGTTTAATACCCTATTAATATGTATATTATTTTTAATTAAACTGCGAAGCAAAAATTAATTGCATATTTGAAGTGATGTGAAATTAAATAATGATTAGTGCAAACAAGCGTGGCCCCAAACAGAAGAGAGGGAGAAAAAAAAGCCACAGCAAATATGAAAATAAAAATCATTAAAATGCATAAAAAATAATAATTAACTTAACAAAAAAATATCTGTGGATCGTATGACACAAGTCGCTGCATATTTCATCAACTGACAATGGAACAAAAACTATATATTTTAATAATAACAAAGTTATAAAACGGAAATATTTTTGTGATTTTGTGCAACTTAATAAAACCAACTAAAAAGTAGTGCGAAAAATGCATTAATCAGCATGCAACAACAATGCGAATAATTATGAATTATTAAAAAGCGGACTTTTTTTTCTCTTTTTCCCCATTTTTACACATTTTTCAATTAATAATTTGAAGCTAGAGAATGAGACATGGGGGCAGGACAAACCGCTAAATATTAATTAGTTAAAAGCCCAAACTATGCTTTACACTGAACTTCAACCCACAAAACAAACATAAGCTCACACAGACAGACACACACTCACACTCCCACACACATACATCCATTTACCCAAAGCATTCCCCTGTTTTACAGATTTTTTGCATTTTTATTTGTTTCTTTGTTAATTCGGTTTTAGGACGGGGCTTACATTATGTGCTATGCATATAATTATGTACATATCACTATATGCATATGTACGTACCATATGCGACTCACACTCATATTAACTGTTTTATATAACACCCTGAAAAGCATTAACGAAAAAAAAAAAAGAAAGAATGGAAGGTCCCATTTTGAATGCATTTCGTAATTTGTACACAAACAATTATTAGCTAACAAATGAGATTACAAAAATTGTATATAAAAATATACATATGCATTTAATCGCTTCCCCTATATTAAATATAAATGCGTAGCTTTTCTGCTCGATTAGAGAGTGCAATTTAATACTATTAGACAATGACATATTCCGCATCACTTGAAACAATCATAAAATACTGCCTGAAACTCAAAATATTAATAAAACAAAGAATTCTAACAAAATAGAAGCTCTTGTGTAGAGAAAGAGAGACATTATTTTCAAAAGCATTAGTTTATTTCTTCTTTAAGTTCAGAGAAATAAAATTAAGAAGAAATGTTTTCCAAAATATATATAAGCGTCAAAGTTAAAGCAAAAATCTTTTAAAGCGACTGCCAACAAATTCTTAACAACATTTAACAAAAGTAATAGAAACTATTTAGAACTTACACAACTACCAAATCTCTATGAATAGAAGGGCATAGACGCATCTTAAAACAGTACTTAAAGGAAATTTGATAATAAAATAATATTTTCTAAATTGTTGAGGCATATTTCAGTTTAAAATTCTAACCCATAAACGTTGCATTCAAGGTCAATGTCGTGAATACAAAACGAACTTGCAATTTCATCCTAACACCAAATAAACAAAATATATTTGCAACTACAAGCGTTTTACTCGAATTCAAATCACAAATCAACAATAACAGAAGTAAAAAAAAAATTTGGAATATGCAACAAATGAATGAATTATTTGCGGCGTTTAGAAATAGAAAAACCTCAACCCACAATAGAAAAAAAAAAACTATAAAAATAACCATGAAATGCAAATAAAAACAAACGAGGACTTTCACCTGACAAATACGCAGGATGTCTGCTGCTTGTCTGCGCTTCAACAACTTGCCCAGCAACGTCAAAATAAAAAAAGAAACACAAAAAAAAATATGTTTACAAAAACAAAATATTCAACGCTTTATAAAAGCACGGAATGTCAGTGAAAGAGAAAAACAAATAGCGAATTTTTTATGGGGAAAATCTAATCGAAGCGCTCCAAATCAAGCAAAGAAACCGCTGCATAGAAAATAGAAAATAGTCAAATTGAAAAAAGCTCGCTCGCGGCCCAGAGGCGAAAGCGCATAAAATCTGAAAAGTCAAATGCGTGGCGAAAAAAAAAATATTTTCGCATCGAAAAAAAATTGTCATCGTGCAGCGCAACAGAGCAATTGAAAATGCAAAATAAAAAACACGCAGTAAAATTGCTGTTAGATTTAGGACAAACAAAATAACAAAACAGGCAAAAAACAAAAAAGAAGAAGCTGCTAGTGCAACGGGGCGAGTCAAAAACGTTTTTACGGACTCGTCTCGCAGATTTAGAATTTTGTAAACCCAAAATTGGTCTTAAATAGAGGGACATGCAACAGGCAGAAGATGACATCCGCCACTATTAAGCAAATATATTCATGATAAAACGCCAGGGAGTTTTAAATGATATCGTTTAAATTTTGTTCTGTTGATTGAGGATTGAAGAGGATTGGGATTTATAATTTTTAACATGTTCTATGTTGATTAAATACACAAATATAAATCAGAGTTAATATTCTGCTTAGACGTGCAACATCAAGGTCTTTTAAATAGTATTCTTTATACCTTTTTTGCGCTACTCATTCATAATTTATATGAAATAAATAAATATATAATAAACCTAAAAAAGTGAAACACAACCACGGAGAAAATACAATTTACAAATGGAATTTGGTGTCTTTTGAAAGTTTTCATTGTGTATATTATTTACAGATAAACAAATTGTGTTAAAAACACAAACTCACCTAACAACTGTATAAAAGAAATAAAAATAAATATAAATTTAAAAAAGTTTTGACAACAAAAAAAAAAAAAAATGGAAGGACGTTTAATTGAATATCGTCCGATCGGCGGTGGCCTCGACTACCATCACAACTCACCGCTAATCGGTGAGATTCCTCCCGCTGGTGGTGATTATTCTCATGCCGTTCACCGCTCCATTGATCATCTGCGCAACAGTTTGAATGAGCGCGTGGCACTCGGACCCTTAAGTGTTTTTTCCAATACGCCAGATCTGCGCAGTTCGGTGCTAAGCTATAGCCAACATCCGCATCAGCAACCACAGGTGCCGCAGCAGCCACAACATCAACAGCAGCAACAGCAACAGCAGCAGCATCAATATCATTTGAGTGGCGGCGGTGGAGAGGCACTGCACCAGCCAAAGCCAACGCTGGAGAGCAGCTCCGCCTTGGCAATTGCCGACGGCGGCGTCAGCAATAGCTCCAAGCTACAAGTTAATGAAGCTGTCGTCAGTAGCAGCAGTAGCAGCGCTGGAGGCGGCAGTGGTGGCACCACAGCACCCACTGGCTCCACACGTGGCCGCAAATCTCGCATCTATACGAATACTAATCAGCATATTGTGGTGACCAGCAACAGTGTGGATAACGGTGGCATACGCATGCAAAATGCAACGCTCAATGAACGCAATCCAAATGCAAATCCCACTTCGAATTCAAACACGATTCCGATTCCAAATACGACTCCAGTTAGTGGCAGCATTTCCAATGCCAATGGCATTTCATCTTCAACCAGTTCGCCACATCATATGACACATGATGTAAAGGATACCAAGGTGACGCCCTAGGGATGAGTGGAATTTTTAAAAATTCTTTTGGTGCTCTATTTTGTCTTTAAGCTTGCAATATTAAATTTGACTTACTTAAAACTTTTTTTCAGCTAAAAACCATTACAACTAAATGTATGGCTCTTCGTGGTATTTCGGCCAATAAGATAATGAAAGCTCGGAAACACAATTTTGTAAAATCTGTCAAAATTGAAAATACTTTCAACTTATATCATGAGAATTTAAAATATTTTTAAAGTGTGTTAATAGTTTGGAATAAATTGCTAAGAGCTTAAATAAAATAGCTTAAATAAAAAATACCAGACACAAAATTTGTTGGAATGTGAAAAAACTATTTTTAATTTACAAGAATTTAAATTTTTTAACTCTTGAGTTTTATCTCACATAAATTAATACTAATAGGGATACCAAAGCAATAGCTTGGATACCATTCAATGCAAAACAGCAGCAAAATTCTTGACTCCTACCAGCCATAACTGTTAACATTTCTATTGCAGATCTTTAGTTCGAAGGCTGATCTGCAGCTACATACGCAGATCCATATGCGCGAAGCAAAGCCCTATAAGTGCACGCAATGTTCAAAAGCGTTTGCTAACTCATCGTATCTGTCGCAGCACACCCGCATCCATTTGGGCATTAAGCCATATCGCTGCGAGATTTGCCAGCGCAAGTTTACGCAGCTGTCGCACCTACAGCAGCACATACGCACCCATACCGGCGACAAGCCATACAAGTGCCGTCATCCCGGCTGCCAGAAGGCCTTCTCCCAGCTCTCCAATCTGCAGTCGCACTCGCGCTGTCATCAAACGGACAAGCCATTCAAATGCAATTCCTGCTACAAATGCTTCTCCGATGAGCCTTCGCTGCTGGAGCACATACCCAAGCACAAGGAGTCCAAGCATCTGAAGACGCACATCTGTCAATATTGTGGCAAGTCGTATACCCAGGAGACCTATCTGACTAAGCACATGCAAAAGCATGCGGAACGCACGGACAAGCGGCCACCCATTGTACAGGGCAGTGCAGCAGCGGTTGCGGCCGCCGCGGCAGCTGCTTCTGGCGGTGGTCAGAGTAGCAATGCGCCAGCATCAACAGCAAGCAGCAATACACAGCATCAGCGCAATAATTTGGTATTGCCGCCCGTCTCGATAGCGCCCAGCGACAACAGCTATTGGCCAAAGGTAAGTCCCGATTCGGCTGCGGCGGCTAATGCGATGGAAGTGATGCATCAGCAACAGCAGCAGCAGCAACAGCAACAACAACAGCAACAACAACAGCAGCAACAACAACAGCAACAACAGCAACAGCAGCAGCAACAGCAGCCGCACCACCATCATTCACAATTGGGAGTACCACCACAGCAACATGGTCCACCACAGCAACAACAGCAGCCACAGCACCACCACCCACAGCAACACACAGCTCAGCAGCAGCAGCAGCAACAACAACCACCGCCCCAGCATGGCATGGAGTCGCACTATGTGACACAACCCACGGCACCCAATAGCAATCAGAGCAATGGTCATCCGCCCGAGCAACTTCAGCCACATCATCGCATTATGCCCGAACCGGTTCGCGAGGACATAGGTAAGTTCAAATTCCCCCTAGAACAACTTTGACCACTTATAGAAATTAGCTGGAAATGCTTCACAATCTCGCGTCACATTATTTTTCGTGGTTAAGTAAGCTTAAAAAAGAATCTCCCAAACAACTTACAATGTCATCCCATTCTTCGACTAGTTGTCGATTTCGTTGATACAAATACCAAAATGAGTTAAGTTAATGTAATACATACCTTCTCACAGTGTCCACACCCACAGCTGTGGGGCCTTATGATGCGGCATCTATAGCGAAGAGCAGCAGCAATTCAGCTTTCACACCAATCAACTCGATGCCGCCGCACTTGAATTCGTTAAGCCATCATCCGATGGCCCAGCGTCCCTATCTCTATGATGCCATCAGTTTTCCCAACAAGAATGTCAACCAGAATAATGCCAATGCCTTCCCAAATCAGCTGATCTCGCTGCATCAGATACGCAACTATGCGCATCAGCCGGCGGGTCTGATGGCCGGTGAGCATCTGCTCGGGGTTAGTGTTGGGCCCGGTAAGGACAAAGGATAGCTAACGTCGTACTTTTAAGTTGGCCACGCCACTTTCCCGTTCTTAAATTATTACCTACCTAAATGATACTTTAAATATATAATAAATATATACATATATAATATTGTGTTGACCGCCGATTTGTATGCAATACGAGCTGAGGCCCGTTCATTAGTTTATATGTAAGCAGACGAGTATCCTGTACAGTATTAATTCGTAGTTAGTCCTAGTGTGAACTCTCTGCTTGATTTAAGTTTAATATGTGTTAACGTATAAACACAAAAAAAAACACACACACACAGTTAACTTATAACTTATGCATAAAAATATTTTTAAGATCGCGATTAGCATAACTGTAAATTTGCCAATTATACGTATGAATTATTCTAGTTTAACTACACCGTCCAATTAATTTCTGATCTAAATTTCCCAACATGCAATTTTTAAGGCAAGAATGGGAATGAATGAGTGAGTTGTGTGGCGCTACTAAGGATGCATAGTGATTCTATTTGAGACAGTAAACTCTTTATTAAAGAAGTTGATTGACATTTCATTTGAAAAAGGACTCCAATAACAACACAGCAACACAAAAAAAAGTTCTGATCTGGGTGTCAAATCCCAATTTGATGGAGTTAATCGGAGCTCGTATGTGGATTCGGTACAATTATAGTTTTCTACAAAAATTCTCAGAATTTTCAATTGCTTAGGCATCTTTTATTAGCTCAATACGACTACACATAACAAACTCAGCTTGAATACCAAGTTTTACAATCTTCCTTCGAATGCTAAGCCCAGAAGTTTCTTAAACTCTGCCATAAGCTTTATACGCATCAAATCAACAGCTTCGAATTTCATATGTAAATATATTATTAGCCGGCACGTTTTTTAAGATATAGTTCAATTCCATGCGCAAAACAGATCTCGCAGTAATATCTAAAATCAAATGGCAGCATTAAAATCAAAGCTAATGTAAACTAAAAACTATAAAGCATAAAAGATATGTACATATACAACTACTAAAGTTAGAGCTGGCAAAACTTAAGTTATTCATTATGTATTTACGTGTATTAAATACAAACATTTCTTAAAGAAATGGGCAAAAATAAATTAAATTGAGCATTAAAAATTTTGCATGGATTTACAAACTATGAATGAAACAATGCGATAGATAACAAAACTATTTAAAATAAGGCATACAAATATAAAAAAAAAAAAAAAGAAAAGAACAACAACCTATTTCAATGTTAGAAACTGCTAGAAAAACTGTTGAAGTAAATATTTTTGGTAAGACTGAAGTGATCAAAATTTAAAAAAAATTAAGAGCAAAATTTGAACAGAAGTTTTTAATACAACTAAATGTGTCCTAAAATTCAAACTAAATGTCAGTAATTTAATAACAATTAGTACCGTATTAAACGTAATGTATATCGATAAAGTAGACAAACAAAAATCAAAGAAAACAAAAAATAGCTAGAGTCTAATTCTGCAAATCTCAATGTAAAAATCAAATGCATTAACTAAAAGAGTAATAATTACATAACTGAAAAGCCGAAAAGTAAAAAAAAATAATAGGCTTAAGTTAAGAATAGCTAATGGAAGGTCGCAAGGAAAGTTTCGTCAAAGGCTTTTGCAAAAAAAAAAAAAAAAAAAAAAAATATTAAATACAGTACACTGGAACGTATTAAATAATAAAACTAATTACATATATTATATACCTATGTATGTAATTGCCAAGTAGTAGATTTGTGTGTGTGTTTTTTATTTATGTAAATTCACAATTACTTTAAGCTCTTTAATCATACTACAATAAAGTGAATTTGATGTTCAAAGATTTAGCTCACTATTGGCCATCTCGTTTCTTATAGCTGTAGCAATACCTCCAATATAATATTTCTTCGATTTGCTGGCCACTATGTGTGTCAGTGTATGTTTGTTATTTTCATAGTTCGTCAGACCTTCACCCAGCGCTTGTTTTTGGAACACTCCCGTGCTAACAACTTGCTCATGTTTAGCCTGTGTGGCAGTCAAGCAAACGGGTCGGACAAGGGCACCAAACCTAAAAGGCTTCACCACGGTGAGTAACACTGCCTTCGGCTGCAAAATGCTGAAATAAACAAAAGATTAGGAGCAATAATACGAATTTTTATTAAGAATACATACATTGAGACAAGTTTAACGTCCATAATGTTGTGCAGATTATAACCGTGACCTTCATTCAGGTTATAGGTAACATTGTGATTGCCCTCCACAATAGAGTAGTAAAGATGTGAGTTCGTTAAAATCTTATCAGTAAAGCCTACATCATCAATCATATCAGTAAAACATTGATCTGTCGTTATTACTACATTAGATGAGAGAATTGTGCCCAAGCACTGAAAGCTATAGTCCAGTTCAATGCTGGAGATGCGCCTAAAAATGCTCACAGTCCATGGAATGATATCGGAATGGTGTGGTGAAGTAATGCCACATATGGGTTCACAGATGGGATTCTCCTTCTCAACAGACCAAGCACCAAGATTATTGCAACTATGCGTTCCAACTCTTTTGAGTTCCGAGCTATCTGCATAGCCAGGCGCACATGTAACAATCATTTTGGTGTGTTCTATTTGGGTGATTTGCTTGCAATCGACCTGAGCGCCTTTGTAGAAGCACTGCGTCGAAAAGCTCACATTGCGCACATAAGCACTTTGATCGCAAACACGCACACAATCGGCCCACACGTTGCGCCATTCGCTGTTATCGCAACTGTTGATACTGGGACCAAAGACCTCATAGCCGTTATCACAGCTCAAAGCCATAACGGTCTTACCGGGCACGTGGGCATCGGGACGGTAGCTAAACTCCGAGAAGAAATCTGACACATGCATGTTCGTCTTTGGTATCAAGCAAGAGTTGGTCTTCCACACATTGACATTGTTTTCTGTTGCAGATGCATTTTTAAAGCATATGTCAGGTACCTCATCGCTGCCGTCGTCACAATCTGTGATGTGGTTGCATAATTTATTGATACTGATGCAGGCGCCAGCCGCGCAGCGAAATGAATTAGCTGGACACACGCTGCTGCTACACCGCTCCACAGTTTCATCATAGCTTTCAGGACAGTCGCTGTAGCCATCGCAGACCTCACTCCACATTAAACACTTTTGGCTTCCCTTGCATTGTAACGCATATGGTGGGCTACAAACAATCACGTTATCATGACTTATACATTCTAATACAGTAAATCAAAACGCACCCGCAACTGCCTTGCATGTCGACTCGCATAGTCTCACGGACTTTATCATTTGCACACAAAAATACGTTTTCATCGCTTTTATCCCAACAATCGAAGTCGCCATTGCACCGCTTCTTGATATCCACACAGCCGCCGTAGTTGCAACGATAGTGAGTCTCATCATTGCAGATGGTGTTGTAGCAGGTATTGAATATTTCATCGCTGTCATCTTTGCAGTCCTTGACACCATCACACATCAGTGTGCTGTTAATGCAGTCGCCATTCTTACATGTAAACTGGTTAGAAGTGCATACAGCTACGACTATATTGGGAGCTGCAAAGAATAAGTTTTAATTGAATGAAATTTATTATGAGAAATAATTAAAATAATTGATAACAATAATAATAAATAGCAAAAAATAAAAATAAATTTATAAGTAGAAATGCTACAGTTGTAGCATATACTATTTTATTTATATATGTGTGTCGCTACAACTTTCACTGCCATAAGATTACTTAGTTTGTTCTATGCACACAATACACAGAAATAACATTTCTTTGGAACCGCTAAGTAGCTTAATATATGTTTTCTTACCTAATACACAGAATGCTAATAGCAGCATTAATTTAGCTGACATCATTATATACACAAATTGATAAGAAATATTTATAATTAATTTTACCAAATCAGCAGCTCAAATACGAACTGCTCGCTTCAAGCGATATATATGAAATGATACAAATATCAACAGCATGAAGCATTTTAAAAATATCAAGTCGAATTCGCAACGATGTCTATATACCTAACACCAAAGATAATGAAATCTAGTATTTAAGCTCTTTGGTAAATTAAAAGGCGTTGCACAGAGAGAACGCTAGTTTTTGAAAAGAACGCGTGCGAAAATGATTAGTTCTATAGCTTAATGAGTCTTGGAACATTATCCATATATTGATAGGCATTCAGGTTTAATGGGTCTAATTATTAGACTCTAATACATATAGCCCACTATCAATATCCTGAATTATTTTATTGGCAAATCCTTAGCTTTCAGAATGATTTTGATGTCGCGTGGCTCCGCTTAAACACAAACGAAATAAAATGAGCTGAAATAAAAGCATTATCGGTAGTTCACAAATTTGTATATTACATATCTTGTGCCTGATCTTAATCTATTTTTGTATGCCTCTGAAGGCAAATAAAAAACGTTGTTTATATTTTATTAATTTTTTTTATTATTTTTAGAATATGTTTTATTATTGAAATTAACCATTCAATGTTTCTTACCATTCCTATTACATAATGTATATGTAGAATTATACATTTCATTACATATGTATTCACGTATGTTGTTATATTATATATATATATATATAAATGTTTATGTTTATTTATATGAAGTATGTACTTTTATAAACTTGTATGTACACATAGGTTTACGAAAATCTGCTTGATTTCAATTATTGTATACACTTTAGACGAATTGAAGTTTGATTGTGGACACAAATTGAAATATTATTTTTTTATTTTCTTTGGGTATGATTATATATATAGTATGCATTTTGTGCTGCCTCCAAAATTGTATTTTTGCTTGTTTTCTTTCTGTTTGTTTATTATATGCTGACCTTCTGTCAACACTTTAAAAAATATAGCACATAGAAGCAGATATAGTATAACGTCCGACAAACACCTAAGTATGTAGTCTTTTCAATTGTTGGGGTTTTTTGCGCTGTAAGCTTTGCTTAGTTATGCTTGGAAAGATTTCTGAAGAACTACACTTGTTAAGTGCCTTTAAATTGTTATAATGCTTTTGTTTTCTGCTTTCATTTTGAGCTATGCATTTTATGTATCTCGTAACTCTACATTATATATTAAATTTTTAATTGTGGTTTCTACATACAATATGGGTTTTGGATTTTGCTCTTATAATTACTATTCTATTGTGTGTTTAGTTTTTGGGTTTTGACTTTTTTCGTTCATTTGTGTGTGATTTTGTAGCTTTTTGGTGCCTAAGCAAATTGCTGTGTGTTCTCTCAAGTTTTCTTTTCGATTTGTTTTGATACGGTTTTTTTGTTTTCATCTTTTTATTTTTATAAGTACTTTTATATTTATTTATAAAGTGGAAAGTGGTTTGCAGTATACACACATCCGACACATTTTGAAAATATTTTGTAAAGCACTATTCAATTTTATTTTGTTTTCGTCGCTTATGTATTTCTTTTGTGTTTCGAACTTTGTTTGTGACAAATTGTAAAATAAATATATATGCTTAAACTGTAAAGTTTTTTTTAATATAATATTAATACATATACATATGTATTTTAAACAAACGCCAAATGTATTAATGGTGGGCAGAGTTATAATAAATGGACTACAAATTATTTGTATTTCAGGTAAGACGTAATCTAAATGTGCAAAATATATAAAGTTTAAGTTTCTTTAGCCCAAAATATGTTTTTTAATACAGCAACAAATTCAAATTTTGTTTTTTTTAATACGTATGTGTACCTGTTTTATCATTCATCATATGTGTATGTCACGTTTTTAATTAAATATCTTAGATTTATACGCATTGTTACATACTATACATTTTCTAATACATTTAATTTAAATAATTTACTTTTTTGTTTTAAGTACTCTTTGCTTCAAAAATTGTATAAATAAATTTTCTTATTAATAAATAAATAAATATAGAAAACTTGAGCATAACAGAATATAATAATAATTTATATTAATTATATAAAATTTTATTTTCTTGGTGTTTGATCAGAAATTTTTTTTTGTATGCACAATATATAAAAAAAAAAAAAAATATTTTACTAACAAAGAACAAATTAAACATTTTTGAAATTGAATCCAACTTAACAATTAGTTTGCCTTTTGTTGCTGTTGTTTTTGGGGTTGCGGCGCCAGCGCCGGGTCGCTGCCCCAAAACTTGATAAGGTTTATGCGTTTACTCATTCAGCTTGTGCCATTCGGCAATTTGGCGGCGAGGCGAATTGCAAACCTCATTCCAGTGATTCAATGCGGTGCTGCTTGAGGTTGGTCCACCCAGCTCCAAACGACCAATCACCTTTCACAACAACAAGGAAAATTGCTTTAAAGGAGCTGCTAATTTTAAACTGTAAATTGTGGCTTACCTCATTCTTGGTCACGCGATCCCAGTCGAGTAGCATCAACTCCAATGACACTCCCTCCAAGGTAGCGCCAGTGCCCTGAAATAGATGCATAAATAGGTAACGTAAGGTTAAAGATCGCTGTACAACCAAATATTATACATTTTTGAATTAAGTGCATGAAATAATATTGAAAACAATAAAGTTAGAACTTAAAACTAGTCAAAGATTTTTTCTCATGATAAAAGTGTTGTTAAAAGTTGTTTAAATTAAACTCAACAGCAAAATAGCCATCTTAATTGTTAAGTATGATTTATAATTGCACTCACCTCGGCAGCGGGTATATCAAAAGCGAAACTCTCATTAAATACTGGACAAAGCGTACGCTTCTTGACATGCGTCTTCTTTTTAGCAATGCGCTGGCCATTGTACAGCAAATAGATCTTGACATAAGGGTCAGCCAGTCCGGTAACATCCATACGTGGCAAATTGCGTGCCTTTAACAAAACGACAGTAAGGCGTCCAGCTGCCGGCTGCCAGCAGAGTGAGATGAGCAATTCACCCCGTCCTTGGGCACGTATTTTCAGGCTGCGAGGTTGTATCTCCTTGCTAATTGAGAGCGCCTCTTTCGATATATCGCCAATCTCTATGGAAGTCAAGGGGCAGACCACCTCACCAATGACATCATCGCGCGAATACCGATCAAAGCTGAGTATGACAAAGTGCAAGCTCATATTCTGCAGATCATTCATGTTCAGGCCAAAGAAGGTAAAGTCCTCATCGTAAACGGGATTCCTGGTATTACGCACCACGCGTGTCTTCACCTTGTGCTGCTTGTCCGGCAGCAGCTGGAGCTTCACATATGGATCAGTGGCTGCCTGAGTGCGTCCGTTCATGCCAGTGGGTATGTCTCCAGTGCCACCAGCACCACCCTTGCAGGGCAGTCCGCGGCAGCGAATAATCGATACCATCAATGCATTCCTTTCAGCCAGATAGCGAAGCTTGAAGTAAATGGTGCCCAGTTTACCGTATTGATCGCTTATGGTCAGCTCCTTGCCATTCAAGTGTGTCTCGTCCAGTGTGATGGTCACATTGCCATTGGCAATGGTCTCCACCGGCGAATGGTGTTGATTATGGTGCTTTGCATTGTCCACAACATTAAGCTTGTTGGAGCTTTGATGCTGCTGCTGCTGTGCCATCTGCTGTGGCGGTGACTCATCTTCATCGCCATATTTCTGCGGTGGTATCGGAGATGTCGACTGATCTTGCATGGGCGAGAGCAAGCTCATCTGCTTGCCCCCAGTGGGCGATGGTGATTTCTTCAGATAGTGCGGCGGCTGGCCGCTTGGCGAACGAACTGCTGTCGGACGTCGCGTTGGTTGAAATGGGAATGATGCATCATGATGATTCTGCTTCTTGTTTCGTATGCGCATCTGCTTAGCACAAATACAGGCAACCGTCGAAAGCACTGCAGCCGCGGTGAGACCCAGTATGGCAGGCACAACTAAACAAGATGCACAACATTTATTTTAGTATAAAGAAAAAATTAAAAAGTGTTTTTATTGCCGTTGCTAAAGATTAAATACTCTTGTATTTAAGTTTTATAATAGCTGACTGTTCAAAAAATAAATTATTCTTTTTAAAATGTTTTAATAGGTTGTCATTACTTGTTATAGTAAAATAAAACTAAAACTTCTTGTTACTAACATTGGTACACAAAATAGGTAAAAAAAAAACACTTAAATTCTTTTATAAAAGCTAGATAAGATTAAATTGCTTACTAATTCGCAATATCAAAAATTATGAAAAAAAATACTTAATTATTGAGTGTGATAAAACAAAACTAGAACTTTAGTGTTTTTGATACATTCGACTATTATGCTTATCAACAATTTATATACTCAAAGTAAAATTACAAGAAACTTTTAATGTGTTTTGCATGTCAACACAACTTTTCAATGATTTCAATAATGTATTCAATTTGTTTGGGTTAGTTTTGTAATTAAACCTTGTGATACAGAACTTTAGCTAATACGTTCTAACTTAACTTTTGGGTTAGCTAAAGTGATATTCATTTTGGCGACAAAATGGTACTCACTTGTGTCCATCATGCTGACATCTGGCATATACTCGTCAGCCATTTTAAATGCCTTGTGGCACGTTGTCTTCCAGTTGCTTTGAAGTGTCGCGCAGCTGCACACAATAACAATAAGTTCCAATGAGTACAAGATGAAAATAAAACAAATTAACAAATCTAACTTCATGCAAGGAAAGCGTAAAATGAAAATATTTTGCTATTGACTTGTCACATCGATTTTACCACAAATCTGTGCTAAAAGGTGACTTCTTGTTTTTCTTTTTCCCTGCTGCACCTTGGGGCTTTCACATTTTTCGCACAGTCTTGTTGTTATTTGTCATTACTTGAGCTTTAGGTACACACATACTCACAGGGTGCAAAACTTGTGCACGCATACTTATGTATATCTAATTCGCATGATTCATCGAACCACCCTCACCAAAGCGCAGCCTGTTTTACATTTTGTGTGTGTGGGTTTTTTTCGGGTTCAATAAAATGTCTTTATTACGCTCTTGATTTTTGAAAGCACACAAAAAAGTATGAGAACAACTTTTTATTTAATAGAACCAATTTAAAAGTTCATTTTAAGCAATGTTTACGCTTGTTTTTCTCTAAAACGCAATTTTTTTCAGCTTTGGAAGCTTTGTGTTTCACGCACTAATAAAACCATTCTAAAAACATTATAATTATGATAATCTTACTTTTATACCACTAATTGTAGACAAGCTTTTTTTTTTTTTTAGTTTTAACAAAAATTGTCCAGAGTTTAACTGTTCAAATCGTACAACGCAGCTCGGCAGCAGTTGCACTTTATTTTGCCTTTCAAGTGTCTTGAGTCCACTCGTTGTCCACCTCTGCAAATCGTTAATCCTGCGCCGGCGCACTAAGCACACTCGTCTCTTTTTGTTTGTGTTGCTCAGCGAGTGCTTTATACTCGCTCATTTGGCTGCCAGGCAATATGCCTGCAGGCGGTGGTTGAAGAAGCCTTGTGACGTATAATGTCTACATTCCTTTTTGCCAAGGGTGGTATGTTTAACATACTGTGATATAATGGTATGCAGCATTAACAGGAATAGAAAACTTTTCTATGAGTCATTTTGTTTGGGAGGTGGGCTTGAAAAATACTTAAACCATTTGAAAAATATCAATTTAGGGAAAATAATTTTAATTCATATTTGCTTAAAGCTAGCATTCACAGCTATAGTATTGCATTCAACGTTTTCGATTCTTTATTTGTTAGCTAAAAATATTATATTAAATATTATATATGCAAAGAATATTTAAATACCAACCTAGTAATAATGTAATGAACGCTTGCAAATTTAAACTTGCCGCCATTCAAAATTTTTGAGAGAGCAACAAGCGAGCTTTAAGCTACACAAAATGAGCGCAACTGGAACCAGTAGTTCTCCAACTAACTCAACGACGAAATGAATGAGAGCTTAAGTTTCTTGTTGGTCTTGAATGGAATTTAAAAAGAGCCGCTCTGACCGGCCAGACGCTGAGTCGATGACGGTCTGCGATTGCGCGCAGTTCGATACAAGTTGCAAAGATCTTAGCCAGGCCTAAACAGTTATCTGGCTAGTGAGCTGCCCGTATAAAAATTTAAAACAAGACAAAACTAAGTAAAATTCGGGTGTGTGTGTGCTACGGTGTGTGCTAACTAAAATAAAAGTCACCAGAAGAAGAAAAAAAATCCGAATAACCGTTTATAAATCGTTTCTATCAAATTTTGTGGACGTCTTCGGCAAGTTGTGCAATTGGCCAAACGATTACCAATAAGGAGCGTCTCAATAAGAAAATTCAAGCCGAAAGCCTTAGTATTTAGTAGCAACCAAAAAGGAAACTAGCCTATTACTAGACACGGGCATAAAAAACGTAAGTTACTTTTATATTTCGATTGGCAAGACTTTTGGCATTTGAGGAAGCGTTGATATACAACCCTGAAACGGAACTTTGCAACAAAGTCAAATTCGATAAAGTATTAGCAACCTTTTGTAGTTTTTACATTCTAAAAGAAACATAAAAAAAATCTCAATAAGTTTCTTGTTGACACAATTCTTGAGAATAATGTGTGTGTGCTCATGCCTCACGATTTTTTTCTTAAGACATGTTTCTAATTTTAGTTTGCCCATTGTTCTGGTTTTTCTTTATATATATGACAACTAATCGGATCGATTTTTCTCGCTCGCAAATTAGCAGCCAACATACAAAAAAAATAATATATAACGTCGTCTCGTACTTGTATTAAGGTGTTGCGCTATAACAGTTAATAAAGCAATTATTACAGTTATAGGAAATTAGCCCGGTTTTATTTTTTCTGTGGCAACGGAAACTTGAGGCATTGTAAAAGACATCGAAGCACTTTTAAATCTGCAATCGATTTGAATGAATGTGAATATCCGTTTCTAGCTGCATTTAACATTTGAGCAAATATAGGGTTAGTTAGGGTGAACTAATAGGAGTTCTTGAATCTGAAATGCCCTGTACAGTGTACACACTTCCTTACCAGCTCTAAATACTCTGTTTAATTTGTTTGATCTCTTTAATCAATCTTTTTCCTGTCACACAGGTTGGGCTGGTTTATCTGTAACAGTCAAAAAAAAAAGCTTACTTGTTTTTTAAATATTAGTCATTTTTCATTGAAATTGCTTGCAAGTTATAACACGTTGAGTGTTCTAAATAATAATCTCAGTTACAAATCATGCAACACTTTTTTTTGCATATCAATTTAAATTTTTACTCATCGCAATTCGTATAACAACAAAAAACAAATAAAATAATAATGAACATTCAAAAATATTTGCCTGAACTCATTAAGCAGAAGTTCGAAAGCACAATTTTTTACACATATTGCTGCATATCAAATTTGGAGATTTAGCGATCTTGAAGTGAAAAGAGTGTATCGTGTAGCAATGATTAATCACATTTTGTTATTGAGGGCAAACAGTGGTTAAAAAACAATTGCCAATCTAACTGTAGGTGATGTACGCTTATTATCTATGGTATCTCAGACAAGTGCCAGCTTAGGGCGATGAAATGAAATGAATTCAGCTATGAAGTACATATTGAATAGGTGAGTGCTTTGACCGCCAGACACCCACGCCATAAGTGTAGCTTGATGTGCGCTTTCTTTTGTGCCGTCTTGCAAGATTTGGCATGTAGTTAAACCAAAAACGTATTTGCCAGCAATGCACACACGAGTCACAGTTGGAGTTTAAGTTGAAGTTGGAGTTGAAGTCATGTTGAAATGTCAGCATCAGATACAATTTGTACCTCCCGTGTTTTTGGGAGCATGCTGTACAAGCTACCTTCCATTGTTGGTGTTTTTTTTTTTTTTTTTTTTTCTTTTTTTATAGGATTTTTGTTGCCTATTGTTGTTACTCTTAAACGGCAACGATTGACTTTTTGCTGCTAGATGTTTGTTAATCTGCCATGTTTGCTAAGGCTCCCTTTTTTGGCAGACACTCATTCATTCATTCATCTGTGAACTGTGATCTGCTTGCCTTTTACCTGGCTCCTTTTGTACTGCCGTTGTTGTTGCTGTTGTTGAATTTTTTGCCTTTTGCCATTTAAATGATCTTCAGCTTGAGCTCTATTTGTTTACAATTCGTTATGGCACATTTTATTTTAGTTTAGAAGTGGCATACTTTTTAAGCCATAGACAGTGACAATACTAAAAATAAATCTAACTGGGTCACATAAAACGGGCAATTGTTTGAAGTCTTTTCTCTTGGTGTTGGCATTTAAGAATGCCTAAAACATTTTTGATTAGCATATCATTTTATGCATATTTATTTTTTAGAAAGTCGAAAGGCCCTACTCGTTTTTTTTACTGTCGCTGATTTTATTTCAGTTTTACTTTTACTTTATTGTTTTAAAACTATTTTTTTTTTTTTTAAGTTTATTAATCTCTTTTCAAATCAAATCTACATTTAATTCTGCCACTTTTTTATTTCTGTTTAAGATTAATGAAATTGAAGAAGCGTATTCAAAACTCATTTAACAAATTAGATGAATATAAATTAGTTTTGAATGAATAACATATATTAAAGATATTAATGACCATATTATCAAAGCTGGCTATCAGTTTCAGTTGACTGGTCAACAAATATATTTAATCTGTAGCTGTCTGTTGACTGTCTAACCGCACACGAGTTATATTAGAAACGTTATCCTAGCGACAAGCGTGAGAAATTTGAGTTAAACATCAATTACAACAGCAGCAGCAACAACAAGAAAATCAACTCTACTAACAAATGCACTCATTTAGCAATGAAACTAAAAGTGTTGTTTAGTGTCTAGCCATTGGCAGACATCCAAGCTGAACCACAGTTGACAGGCAGCTCCTGAGTAACGTTGACGGGCTGCCCACTTTTGCATCCGCCTGCAGGCCAAAACAGCAACACATTTTATTTACTGCTGCTACTACTGTTGCTATAGCTGTTGTTTTTGCTGATGCTGCTACTACCGATGTATAGCTGATTTTTAGCACGTAACCAGCGATCAATCAAAGGCACAAAGCTCATCTCGGCGTTGCTCAAATGATGCGCCAGCAATTGCAGAATTTCACTTTAAACTTAATTGTGGTCACATTGTTGTTGCTGTTTCTGTTAGTTGCCAGTTGTAGTTGTTGTTGTTGTTGTTGTTAGTTGCTAGCAGTGCCAACGTAATTGGCAAGCATCAGCCCAGCGGCCGTGCATTGGGCAGCCAAGGGTATTACATGGCGTTGCATTTGCAATCGCAGTTGCAGCAACTTCAAGAAAATGAAACTGAAATTTTTTTTGGAGAAAATGTAAATGCAGCGAAATGTTGCAAATATTCAATCACGTAGTTCGTGCAACATAGCAACAAATTTAAATAAATTATGTAAAACAAAAATTCACGTTTCAGCTGGTTTTGTTGTAGTGGAAGAAAATTTTAAGTATTGTTTATGGCATTTCCGTTTTTGTCTGAAACAAAAAAAAAAAAAATAATAACAACAAATACTATAAAAACGTATGCAAATTGTGGGTCTGTGTTAACTGGAAATAATTAAAATATAAACAATTATACAATCGTATAACTCATGAGGGCCTTTTTTATACCTTTATTGAATTATCTTTTCTTAGATTTTTAAACGATAGTAAAATGTGTCTATTATTATTAATATTGACAACTTCCACTCAGAAGAATATGCGCTTTAAGTTTGTTAAATTTTTGTGAAATTAAAATATAGGTATATGGGCTTTGTAACGGTCTTGTAAAATGCATTCAAGAAAAAAACACTAAATGATATGAACATATTTTGATACTTAAGATATTTTAAAACATTTATTTTGAAAACGTAACAAGCACGATTAAGTAAAAATAAAATTTTAAATAAATAAGTAAGTTTATATAACATTTCCAACACATTTAAAATTATTACAAGAGGCCAATGCATGAAGGCCCAAAAATTAAGTACGGCTTACTGCATTCAACAAACAACAACACACTTACGTGATGGGCATGACAACAACAAATAAAATAATAAATAAAAACCAAAAGCTATTGGCAAATTCTCACATCAAAATATTCGCACATTGTTGAAAGCGCGTTGACAATGCGAAAAACGCAAAAGGAAAACACACAAAAAAATAGAAAAATAAACAAAAAATATAAACAAGAAACGCCAAATCATTCGGCTTGCAGGTTGGCAGCACTTTATTAGCTGTTGTTATTGCATTTCTTTAGGTAGCCTGGGTCGCATGACGTATGAAAGTGAAAATAGGAAGTTAACCCATGAGAGACCGGCACCGGCATCCGAACTAAAAAGACGCAGATACACCGCTACAGATACAACAGATACAAGCTGTGAGATACATTGGCCAAGTTTAGCCATACATTTCGCGGCAGCTTCCTTTAAGTTGCGAATGCATTTGTATCAGCTTGTTGTTGATTGTTGTGGTTGTTGCTTTTAATGTTGTTGTTAGCCGCCACACTATTTGATTTCTTGGCCAATTTCTAATGGCCAACCGCCGGCGTTGCAGCCACATAATAGCCTTAGAGCAGCTCAGTTATCAATATCGCTGCAACATTTGCAAATGTTTGCATTGCATTTACCATACTTGTTGGCCACTTCACAGTTGCTGCTGCTGCTGCCATGCCGCGTTGTAGATGTTGCCACTAATTTATAGATCCGCTTAAGGCACTTGCACAGCAGCAACTTAGTGTGGCTTATTTGGTTGTTGTGATTGTGTTTTGTCTTTTCTTTAATTCGTTCGCTTTTATTTGCAATTCTTTAAAATTTTGCGTACATTTTGTCACTTAGACGCTCCTGAACGTAAAATACTTTATGACCCGTTTTTTCACTTCTTTGTTTTTTTGTTTTGTTGCTTGTTAACAGTTAGTTTTGATTTGTAAAACCTGTTTCGGCCTTTAGTGTAGTCGCCCAAACTGAGTCACATTGGTGAAATTAATTACTAGAATGTGCAGACCATTAAATTGGTTACGGCTTTTAGTCGCTTATTAAAGATTGGAGCGTATTTTTATTGTATCTTTATTTATGTTTATTTTATTCTTAGTTGGCAAAGCGATTGCAACCAATTATAATTGTTTAAAGAGTAGATAATATGATCTTGTAATAACTTAATAAGAGTTCAGCTCTTTTTTAAGACCCTGAAAAATACATTTCCTACTGTCTATAAGCCTCGCACAGCATTTCGCAATTCACACATAATACTACACGCTTAAATCTAACATAACCTATTGTCATGAAAAGCATAAATTCCGTCAGCTTATGATTATTATTCTAATCAATGCATAATTCCCACACTAATAAACACCATAAAAAAAAAAAACAACTCCCAAAAATATATATGTAGTCGGAGAGGGGAAAGGATGTCTGCAACAACTCTGTACAGGCCAGATTGCAACCGTATCCATCACATAATAATTATCTTTTTCACACCAACGAAACGTTTCAATGAGCACGAGTCCAACTGGCCGAACTGACTGACTGACTGACTGACTGACTGACTGACAGACAACTGAAAGAAACCTTCAAAAAAAAGGCAACAGCAGTGCAGACAATGCCAACCATATCAATGAAGATATCATACATACTCATAGCACGAACACAATGCAAGTACTTACTTACTTGCGGCAATAACTGATATGTGGCACTCACACAATCGACAGGCGCATCGCTTCAGTGCGCACAACATTAAACGCCCGGGCGATATATAGACATAACCATACATCAGCTCATTAGGGAGGGCGCCCAAGATATCATGACATGATTATAAAGTCAGGCCAAGGAAATGAAAAAACATAAAGATTATAATCTGCAAAAAGTGCCTCAAGTGCCAAAGTGCTTAAACTATGGTTAATTTGTTTTGATTTTCTTAAATGCTCATTATAGATTTATATTTCAGTTTCAAGTCAGTCCTTAAGCTAATTTATAAACTTGTCGCTTACATACTGTATACAAAACATAGAACACAGGATATTTGTACTAAAAATTAGTATTTCTTGTCGGTATTTTCGACAAAACACGCTCCCCTTTTACCTTACCAAACACATTTGAGTCGAATAGTTGTTCAGGACAACTTTTAAGTGCAAATGTGCTTTTATTTTGCTTTTGTTTTATAGATATAACTGTGCACGATTTCTGCACGCATTTATTTACTTTGAAGTTCGCATGCTTATATGATTTTTATGTAGTTGTTGTTGGTTGCTGTTTGTTTTTAGTTTAGTTTTGGATTGGTGGAAAAACTTGTTGCGAGGTCAACTGCCTCTCTTTTTGATTTTTCACGCTCTTGTGCACGCTGCGTACGCTTTGCATTACTTTCGAGGCATCCTTCAACTTTGCCGTTGCCGACATGAGTTTGGTATTGTAACGAAGAAACAGACTGAGTGAGACCAAAACCGAATACAAATGGTAACAAAATCGTGTTCAAATGTCAAATGTGCACACCATCATTGTGGCAAATCGATGTTCCGATCTCGAACTATTGCAATTGCTCTTCTCAAATTTGTTCAGTTTCTGTTTTAGTTTCAGTTTTCTCGTTTTTGATTCTGTTGTTTCACTTTCTGTTTTTGGTTTTGTGCTTACAAATTGCAATTTGATTGCCGTATCCAAAGCAACTGAGTTGCTTAGTCTAATTGAGGTCAAAAACGTTGTAGACATCTCCAAAATTTGAAAATAAGTAGAAAAAAAACTTAATCATATAGCCACTTTAGATGATGATTTCGGGCATTCGCTGCTGTAATTGTTTATCGAAATTGTGTGAAAAAATGTGCAGCTAACAAAATGAGTTATTTTTGTTATGCATCTAATGAATACGAAATTTTCGGCTATGAAAAATACATTAAGATGGTCAAGCTTATAAAGATAAACAAACAAAAACATTCAAACGTCATAACGTCTTCCCTGAATACTTTAATAAATTGAAAATCGCATATATTTGCGTAATATTCCAGTATGAAATTACAGCTCAAAGAAATATGTGGTATAATATTTGGGCTTAGCCCAATTATTACCCCTGTGTGCCCCCAAATTATTCTTAAACAACCATCATTGCATTCAATTTCACCTTCTGGTTCAGAGTTCAGCACCCGAAAATTCAACTGGATCAACAAATGGCATAATTATTACTCAATCGTTGTTGCCAACAGCGAGTACTCGGATTATTCAACAATTGAATTGCTTCTGTTTTAGGCACAGGCGCCATGAACTCAACGTTTTGAAATCTCCAAAAAAAAAAATAGCGAAAAGTAGAAATAAGATAAAAGCCGCATTGGGCTAAGGTCATGTGAAACTATGCAAAGCTTGTTTAAAACCAACAACGGAATATCTAAGCAATTGGCCAAGCTCGCTGGGACCTCCGCAGATGATGAGCTATGACTTCTGCCTGTCTGCTGCCTACCTTTGCCTTTTGTTATTACAAATGCTGGCGGCAATTTGGTTGGAGGAACCAAAAAAATTGT
Source organism: Scaptomyza montana (assembly GCA_018904305.1). Lineage (NCBI taxonomy): Eukaryota > Metazoa > Arthropoda > Insecta > Diptera > Drosophilidae > Scaptomyza > Scaptomyza montana. Next base: position 2,027,601 of record JAEIGR010000001.1, read on the forward strand.
TTTGGTTTCTGTTTTGTCTTATGGTTTTTTTGCGTGCACAGGCGACGCCTCTTTAGCAACGGCAGCCAAGTCATTGTTTACGAATTGGCATCTTGAGTCGCATTGCAATTGCAAGGCTGAATCTAATTGTTGAAAATAAATAAACAATTTTAATTTAATTGTTATTGATCATTAACATTAATTTGCCAAAAAACCAATAAAACAAAAAAAAAACAATAGTTAGTCATAACGAGTCAAGTTCGTTGCTTATATTAAAGCCTGTCGTGTTTGTTGCCTAAGTCATTTGTTTTTTAAATGTCATTTACAGTGATTGAAACAACAACATGTCCACCAGCACATCAGCGTGTGATTGTTTGGTGGGCGTGCCCACCGGCCCAACACTCGCCTCTACATGCGGCGGCAGCGCATTTATGCTGTTCATGGGTCTCCTCGAGGTATTCATACGGTCCCAATGCGATCTGGAAGATCCGTGCGGACGTGCCAGCACACGGGTAAGTTAAGCTGCTGAAATTGTGAGAAACAATAAACACTTACTTAACCATATTATTATGCAGTTTCGTTCGGAGCCAGATTATGAGTACGATTTCATTGTCATTGGCGGCGGCTCAGCGGGCTCTGTGGTTGCCTCCCGTCTGTCTGAGGTGCCGCAGTGGAAAGTGCTGCTCATTGAAGCCGGTAAGTAATAAACAATTCATTTTGACAGCCGTTAAACTAACAGCAACATGTTGCCAACTCCATGTATATATACATGTTAACCAACTAGTACTATGATGTCAGCGGGGGGCGCTTTGGGCAATTAGACGCGCGTTATGTTGCGTTTGTTTAGAAGTAATTGAAGCTTAACCGCAACAGCCACACACCACACACCATACACCAACAACTACACCAAAACAAAGGCAAAAACATTAATGAGCAACTTGAGCAACACTTAACAATAGCAACAACATGCAACACTAACAACAATGTGCAAAAGAAGCAACCGCAACTGCCTTGAGCATTATATAAAGTAAACGAGTTGCCACCCTCATTACCCCCAACTCTTATGCTACACATTAGGTTTCACCCTCCCCCGGTAAATTGCGTATGTACATACAGTGCATTGTTTTTGTGTGATTATATGCCAGTTGGTCTTGGTGTCCAGCTGCAAAGTTATTTTTTTAACGCTTCACTGATTTTTTGCACTTAACAATTGCCAATTGTTTTTGTATCATTTAACACATTTTTTTTATGAATGAATTAAGATGCGCATAATTAACGCACAGCGTGGGCATGTACATATGTAGCTTATTTTTCAATGCAGGGCATTCACTCTTACTAAGACAGTTTTATGAGTACTTTACCTTCAAATACTCACGTGCATTCAAATAATTCATTTATCGTTTTAATACACATACATACGTTTTTTTTTAATTTATGTGGAATATTGTTTGGTCCAGCCAAAAATGAGCACTGACAAACCTCATCTAATGGGTTTGATTTATAGGCGAATTGAAAAAGCTAAATCTACAGACATCTCTTTTTGTAGAACAAGATGCAAGTGTTTTAAAAATATATTAAGACCAAAGAATTGATGCTATTAAAATAATAAATCAAAAAACTTCAAAGAGTTTTGGCTCTATATAAACTTAGTTTCTCTTTAATTGCAGTTTAACTCTTTTATCATCATCAAGCTTAAAGTTGAAGCATTATAAATCAAAACAAGAAATATATATTTTTAAAATGTCAGAATGTTAGGCTGTACCAGGCAGCAGAAAGTTTGAAACATAGACTGATAAGGATGATGAGTTGGTAGTTAGTTTCACATGTTTTAACTTCGACTAAATGATTTATCTTAGTAGTATAACAACCTTGGCAGTATCCATTAGCATTGTCTTATCAGTTGGCGTACTTGGTACTGCTTGAGTTGCTTTTGGGCTACGTGTTGCTTGTAATCCGTTTTAATTATTTGTTACTTTGCAACAATTACTACGCCATGTCATTAATTATAAAAATTGTCAACTAAAAAGAAATACATTTATATAAACAGATATAAAGGAATGTTGGTTTCAATGCGTTGGTGTTAATGATCTAACAATGCCTGAAGTGTAATTAAGTTTGAGCTATTATTGTGATTACTTAGTTGGCAATACTATATTACCATGAGTGTCTGTTAAGTGCTCGTGCTTGTGGCTAAGAGGCTCTTGCGTTAATTCCACTTGGTTGCACACATAATTTGTATAATCACTGGGTTGACACTTTCAAAACCACAATTCTGACAATAGACAATGAAATTATTTGCTACGCTTTTTGGTTCATTTTTCATTTTCAATGTTAAAAATCCAAAAAAGTTGTGCAACAGCAAGCGGATGTTTATTTCGTAAAGTTCAAATGTGCGTTATTTGGCTTTTGTATACCAATAAACAAATTAATATGTGTTTAAAACTTATTTGTATGTGCTATATAGTTAAAATTACCACGCACATGTCAAGCTTCATTGAAATAACTCTTTCAGTTTTCGATGTACACATCGAATCTTCTTCAAAAAAATTTTCAAATAAAAACATTAGACGAAATATGAACCATCTGTGGAAATTGCATCAAAATCGGTTGAGAAACACCGGTGATACCAAAGATTGAAGCTAAGTCATGCTTTCAGTAGCGCAGTATTGCATGCACTTTCTGCATACAATCAATGACTTGTACGCGTAATGTCAAGAGATCAGGGTATCTCCAAATGGAGCTCTTTCGACTTTTTAATGTTGCATATCTGGTAAAAATTTTGCTTATTTAATTTATGATTTGCCATTTATTAAATGTTCCTTGATTGTTATTTCAAACATCTTTATTGTTGTATAAATTTCACCTTGTTATTATTATTTATTCATAAAATTTTGGAATATATTTTAGATATAGAGAAACATTCATGTACGCTAGAAATATTCGATTTTTTTTTTACACTTTCGTCTACAAGCAAAAATATTTAAATTCAATCAAGTATTGTGTGCTCATTGCTTTTTTGGTGTCTCAATACGTCAACACACTTTTAGTTGTGAAAGAATCTTGTTTTATTGTCTTTATATCGACTTATACACATGCGAAATACATAAATTTCTGTTTTTTTTAGAACAAGTTATAAGTTGAAGTTACTTGATTGTTGAATCGGCCGCAATTTGTGGCAATTGCAGTTTATTTGTTTTAGGCATTATACCTTCAAACAAAATGACAAGCTTAATTATTATTTCGACAGCTTTGCGGTAAATTTTTAGCTCCCACGGTTTAAATAGCAATCAATTCCCTTTTATCTAAATTGATTTAATTAATTGATGAGCATTGAAATGCCCAAATGTCGTGGGTGCATGCAAAAACTGAATTTCTAGAACGCTGACTCAAAATTAACAAACAAACTTAATGTCGAATTATAATGCCGGCTAGATAATGTCAGCAATTGAGCAAATAAAATTCTTATTTTTGGTGAATGGAGGTTTTTTTTTTTTTTCTTCATGACTTGATCAGGGATTCTTTTATACCCAACAACTTTTGGATTATTGATAGTTAATTAGTTTTAACAAGATTAATTCTATATTAAGTTAGGTTCTTTTTAAATCCCTTCCTCTTATATTAATTTATTCTAAATGATCTACTTTTTAAGGTGGCGATGAACCGGTCGGCGCTCAGATACCCTCCATGTTCCTTAACTTTATAGGCAGCGACATTGACTATCGTTTTAACACAGAACCTGAACCCATGGCCTGTCTCTCTTCCATGGAACAGCGCTGCTATTGGCCACGTGGCAAAGTTTTAGGCGGCACTTCAGTTATGAATGGCATGATGTATATTCGAGGCAATCGCGAGGACTACGATGACTGGGCGGCACAAGGCAATCCCGGCTGGTCGTACAATGATGTGCTTCCGTTCTTCAAGAAATCCGAAGATAATCTAGAGTTGGATGCGGTTGGCACGGACTATCACGCCAAGGGCGGTCTTTTGCCTGTGGGCAAGTTCCCCTACAATCCACCACTGTCCTATGCCATTCTTAAGGCTGGCGAAGAGATGGGCTACTCCGTGCAGGATCTCAATGGACAGAATGCCACGGGCTTTATGATTGCTCAGATGACGGCTCGCAATGGCATTCGTTATAGTTCAGCACGGGCGTTCCTGAGACCAGCACGCATGCGCAACAATTTGCATATATTGCTGAACACGACAGTGACGAAAGTTCTCATACATCCACACACGAAAAACGTTTTGGGTGTGGAGGTCAGCGATCAGTTTGGCAGCACACGCAAGATTATGGTCAAGAAGGAAGTGGTGCTTAGCGCTGGCGCAGTCAATTCACCACAGATTCTACTGTTGAGCGGTGTGGGTCCCAAGGAGGATCTGAAACAGGTGAATGTGCGTTGTGTGCACAATCTGCCCGGCGTTGGCAAGAATCTGCAGAATCACGTGGCCTTCTTCACCAACTTTTTCATTGATGATGCGGACACAGCGCCGCTTAACTGGGCCACTGCCATGGAGTATTTGTTGTTCCGTGATGGCTTAATGTCAGGCACAGGCATTTCGGATGTGACCGCTAAGATCTCCTCCCGATGGGCACAGCGTCCAGATCTGCCCGATCTGCAAATGTATTTTGGCGGCTATTTGGCCAGCTGTGCACGCACGGGTCAAGTGGGAGAATTACTATCAAACAACTCGCGTTCCATACAAATCTTCCCAGCTGTACTGAATCCAAGATCACGTGGTTATATCACCCTGCGTTCCTCTGATCCACTCGATCCTCCTCGCATTTTTGCCAACTATCTGACCGATGACCATGATGTGAAGACCCTAGTGGATGGCATTAAGTTTGCCATCAGACTCTCACAGAGCTCTCCCCTTAAGCAGTATGGCATGCGCCTAGACAAAACTGTTGTCAAGGGCTGCGAATCTCTGACCTTTGGCAGCGATGCCTACTGGGAGTGCGCAGTTCGTCAGAACACGGGGCCAGAGAATCACCAAGCGGGCAGTTGCAAAATGGGTCCACAGCAGGATCCACTTGCCGTCGTCAATCATGAGTTGCGAGTCCATGGCATACGAGGATTGCGTGTAATGGACACGAGCATTATGCCCAAGGTCACATCGGGCAATACGCACGCGCCGGCGGTAATGATTGCCGAGAAGGGCGCTTATCTGCTGAAACGGGCCTGGGGCGCCAAGGTCTGACGTGTGGATGCAACGTGGACGATGCATAGAGTAATTTAATACAAACAGAAATTCGATCAAAAAATTACTGCAAGCAGATAAAAAATTATACGAAATTATCTTGAAGGTTTCAAGCTCAAAAAATAAAAACTTATCTACATATTGTACAGTTATTAACCCATTAAACTGTTATCCTTTGGCAATACTTATTCAACTATTTCTAAATATTATGATCCTCACTCTAAGCACTGACCTCGTTGCGCGATCTATACTACAGTTCCCGACACTTATGTTAACTTTACGCTATTTTAACTTATTTTCGTAAATGTTTGAAGAAAAATTATACACCCATTGCATTTTGTAAATTTCGTTTAACAATCGTTTTAATATAATTAATTTTGTATTATGTGAATGAGAATATTGCTATCGCATGTATTTATTGTTCGATTAAAGTGCAACTATTTAGTTTAAACGTTTATCTGTCGTTTAAATCGATCTATTGTCATACTTAAATGGAGTTTTAATAGATTATTGGTGGGTGGGTTTTATAAAAGCGAAGCGAAACTCAATACCGCTTAACAGTTTTGTCTTGTACTCTTCCAAAAATGTCATATTCCCGGTCGCTCTTAGTTCTGCTGCTAAGTGCTTTGATTGTTAAAGTTATGATTGCTCAGGATGTGCAACCTGAACCAGATGATCCGGAGGTCCAACAAGCAACTCATGCACGTTTCCGTGTTATCAGGACCGCTTGCGCCATTGAGTTTTTACTTCCATATGGTAAGTAGGATCAGAATTGTTATTATAAGTCTAATAATATATACTTACACAAATTAGTAATAATTACTTGTCAAAATTCATTGTTAAGAAACTGCAAACAAAACTAAACCATTTGATTTATTATTTATTAATGGAAATTACAAATCTTTATTTTCATTGTGACCAATATTTTGTTTAAAATTAACCAATTTGTTATCACGCTATTTCCGTTGAAATTATTTACCAATACTTATCACGTAATAAATAATGTAGCTCTATATTGCGTGCATCGTAAATTTGTTTATTTAATTTGAACACCAGTTTCCATATAAAAACAAGTTCCGAGTTCGTAGCACCTTATTAAAGTCTGCTATCCGTTGCGGAAATGTTTTCAAAGTTTCAAATATATTTTGCTCTGTTAATCGCGCTGAGTTTTAGCCTCGGCTTTATCAGTGCGTTTGGCGATCGTGCCAAGGATAATGGTGATATCTTTATTATAAACTACGATAGCTTCGATGGCGATGTGGATGACATATCGACCACAACTGCTGCTCCTAGGGAAGAAGGTTATATTGATATTGATGAAATTGTGCATTACTGTAACTCGAGTTTTGTTACCCCAATGTGTGAGTTCTAAGCAGGATAAAAGGAAGAGTTAAGTGTATTTATGTAAATATATAATTATTTCTTTTTATAGCTCATGTGCTGCAGTTTAATACCACGGGCAAGCTATTGGATGAAACGGACAAGACAAGCATGGTTTGTAGCCAATTCCAAATATGAATAGATATTCCATATCGCTACTTTTCTAGTGCTACTTTCGGTGCTTTTTTGAAAAGGCTGGATTCCTTAATAATTACAAACTTAACGTGGATCTGGTCCGCAAATATATGTGGCCAGCAACTGGTGATTCCATTGAATACTGTGAACAGCAGGGCAGTGAGTAGTGAGATTAACGACATATGTAGTTAGTTTAAAAAAAAAAAATTGTTATTTTTACAGACAATGAAGAGCATGCTTGTGTAAGAGCCTATGCTATCACCCAATGCTGCATGATGCGAGCCCTAACAGATGCCAGAAACAATCCCATGGTCTAAACACCCAGAACTTAAAAAAAAAATCGATCGATTTCATAATTTATGCACATGTGCACATTTAAATAAGCACGTTTGTTCTTAGAAAAGTACAAATAGTTTTTTGTTTTATCTAATTATATATGCAACAACGAACGTGCATAAAGCATCAAATATTATATTGCTTTCCTTATTAGGATTTTGGTGTAAACGCCTCGAAGGAACTACCACTTCCACATACCGTATTGTTTAGTAAACGACTTAACCTCTTGCCAATGGGCTTTTGATATTGGTTGGTTTTTAGCAGAAACTCTTTGGACTGATGTTCTACGGCTCCATTGTCCAGCTGGTATTTGCACAAAGCGTGCAGCGGACGCACTAGCAGATGGCGCAGCTCTGGCCGTGATTCCAGCACTGTCAGACATTGCGCTGCAGTCTCCAGCGTGCTTAAGCAGCCCTCTGTGGGCTGTGTACGTATAATATAATCGCTAGTGCCAACCGCAATGAGCTTCACCTGACGCAGACAATGCAGTGCCGGACTGCTGGCATAGATGGCCTTTGCCTGCGGCCAGGTGCCGTCGATGAGCACCAACGTATAAGGTCCTGCGCTACAATCGATCTCTTCTAGTGGCACTGAATCTTTGCTAGGATACAGGAGCAGCGTCTGTGGCGAATCCAGCACATGCTGCAGGTCTGTTGGGTGGCGGTTGTTGGGAAAACGCTTGCCTTTGTAAACGACACATTTGCCTGGCTGCAGTCCCAGCTGCAGCATATGAGCTGTGCGTAGCGAGCGTTTCTCTTCGGCGGGATGTTGAAGTATCACAATTTGCGAAGCTATCTTAATAGGTGGCTGAGGAAGGGCACAACACCAGCAGACACCAACGGGGCGTCTAAAAGCAAATGACGTGCATTATAGGAAATTTATTTCAGCTTTATATACTTACTTGCATTGCTCACATTTATTGCGCATGTTAGGTGGATCAGCGCTGATGCCAACAAGGTCCTGCCATACATCTTCCGGCGATATTGTCATTTAGTAAATTATAAAAGCGTTCAAAATTACTTTTAAAAAAATAAATAAAACTCAGTTAGTTATAATATGTTAGGTGGCAACGCTGCATCAGCATGCTGAATGTTTGGCTTTTAACAACCCTGTCTTTGCCAACAGCTGTGCATCGCGACATTAATTAGCCGTTGTTGTTGTTTAGTTAGGTTTGTTAAGCTTGAAGTTTTGTGCGTTTTGTATATTATTAATTAGAGAAAGAACAAAATGCACAGCATTGGATGGACTCTGATTGTGAAACGTGGCTGTTTCTGCAGCAAAGAAAGGCTCAACATCAATGGTTCCCGCTATACAGTACGCGAGCGACTCGCTCAAGGGTAAAAAAAAAAAAAAAAAACACCTGAAGAGAAACAACATTTACAAATATGATTAACTGTTAGCTATCCTTTGAGTTAAAAGGCAACAGAAAAACAAAAAATAAGCGCCATCTAAGACAACTAAATCCCCTGTTTTAAGTTCATGAAAATTATTCGTCCATTGAACCTTAAAATTTAAAAATGATTTTAAACTGTTTTTGAATTCAGTGAAAGATTAAGAAAGTTTGTAGCTTATCAGCGAATACTATAATTGCTTAAATAATTATGTAATGTATAGGCTATCCTATCAAACTTTTAAGTTCCAGCTGTATACTCTATTTGGTATCTCTCTCGCTCAGGGTATAATCATTCCCGTTACATATTCATTTACTGCTATCTTACTTATATCTTACTATCTACAGGGGCTTCAGTCTGATTGACCTAGCAGAGAATGCGGCAACAAGGCGTTGCTATGCGATAAAGCGCATCACGTGCCACAGCATCGAGGATCAGAATATTGCCCTGCGCGAAATTGAGAATTGCAAAAAAATTGACTCGGAGCATGTCATCCGGTTTGTGGACTACGAGCTAAATGGCCAGGCAGACATTGTGATAAACACGATCAGCACGTTGTTCATTGTGTTGCCCTACTACAAGCATGGCTCGCTGTTGGATCACTTGCAGCTGCGTGCCCGAAAACAGGATCATATGCCTGAAGCGCAGATATTGCAAATATTTTTAGGCATATGTGAAGGTCTGCGTGCAATACACGAGGCAAAGCCAGTTCCACTTGCTCATCGTGATTTAAAAACTGCCAACATATGCCTTTCCGATTCTTTTGAGCCGATCATTGTGGATCTTGGCTCCATGACGGAGGCTCGCCTGCAAATCTGTGGCCAATCGGATGCTCAGCGGCTTCAAGATGAGGCCGAGGAGCGCAGCTCAATTGTTTACCGGGCGCCCGAATTGTTCACGGTCAAAACCTATTGCACCATAGACGAGCGCACGGATATTTGGGTATGTTATTAAAAATCATAATTTGAATTAAAACCCATCATAACCGTATTTATCTTTTCAGAGTCTTGGTTGCGTGCTTTATGCCATGTGCTATTTTAACAGTCCATTTGATCCCATCTATGAGCGTGGCGATAGCGTTGCTTTGGCCGTGCTCAGCGGCAACGTAAACATTCCAGATGACTCAATTTATACAGAGGTAAGGTTGAATGGCATTAGTTGTGTGATTAATGTTATCATTATTTGCATTGCTCCAGGATATGCACGAACTTATTAAGTACATGCTACGCATCGATCCCATGGAGAGACCGTTTATCTACAGCGTAATCGAGCGAACGCACGATCTTATACAGAAGCTAGAGGGTCGCGTGTAGCAACAAGCGCTCTTAATTGATGCCCCAATTCCGAATTAATCCTAGTACACCGCTATACATAACTGTTTTTGACTACGTTTTATTGTAATATACATAAATGTGCACGTATTTTGTGAAACTTACATCTTAATAATGAATCATAAATCTTAACTAATGCTCATCACGCGTTAAACCGGGACAATTGCTTTCCAAATCATCGACACTTTCATAGTGTGTGCCACACCAATAGCAAAATGTATATGCTGTACGCAGATAACTTATCAGCAGCTCTAACTGCTCACTAGCGCTATACTGCTCCTCCTGTTCGTCTTCTTTTTCCTGCTGCACCTCATCGACTGCTGCCTCATCACATTCTTCTTTTTCATTTGGCACTACAGGCTTGGGTGACCAGAAGAACTCCAGCTCTGGCTCAGAAACACCTGCGGCCAAGTCAAGAGATTCGCACGTTTGTTGACAACGTTTAATATCATATGTGAGCTTGCGTTCCTCGGCTCTTAGCGTTGCTCGCCTGCGATATGCTTCAGTGCTAATCTCCTCGCCAGATTCTATACCGGCCTTGCGTAGCAGATGCTCGCGTTGCAACTCCTGGCGCTTGGCCGTCAGCTCGGCAATGGCTGCTTCACGGCCCAGCCCACCACGATCTTTTTTGATATTTATTCCGATTGGTTCTAGGCGTGCGTCCGCCTGTTTTCCCAGACCACTGCCTGCTTTGTACCCCATTTTGGCCATAAGCTGAAAGCCTTTGTTATCCGCAGTAAGTGGCTTGTTGAGAGACTGTTGCAGATGCGTGTTGTCTATTGTAGCAGAACTGGCAGCTTCGCGTTGACGCTTCTTGTTTGCCTCCTGCTTTGCTTGCACCTCGATTTCCCGTTTCTTGGCGCGATTGTTCACTAAGCTGGGACGCACTTCCTGCAGACTGTATACAGTATAAGTGTAAGCAATCGCATCTAGGTATCGTCTAAATTGCTAGCTTACCCAGCCAAAAATTTGTTAGACATGTAATCATCCTCATCATCGGACATTATTGAAATTAATAGCGAAGAGCAAAATGTAAACAAACCAAACCTCAGCTGCTTGACACTGAACTGTAATAGCAAGCGATGGCGGTGTGCTATCGCTAGTTGAGCAATTTCGATATTCTGCAAATACTATCGATACCATCGCATTGTTAAACTTGTGCGATCTCTATTGGCTACCTGGTGTGCCATGTGCTCGCGAGTTTATTAATTTATTGTGTTTTTTAATTAAATTAAACAAAATGGGTACGGTAAGTAACAAACAAACCAATTCCTCATTCTTTAAGACCTTATTCATATTTGTCTCTTGCAGAAAAAAGTAAAAATTAGCTCGGTGAAGCGGGCCGCACATTTAAAGGCAAAGAAAGCACCGCTTAGTAAACAGCAACAACAAAAGAACAAACAAAAACGCGACCAATTGAGCACCAAGCGAGAAAATGGCCAAAACATCTTTTCACAAAAGGCGCACAAGCGTGACAATCTAGCGCAGCGCAAAAAATTTAACAAACGAGAGTCCCTCGGACTGCAAAGAGGACTAGATGCCGATGAGGATGGTGATGATCTCGGCGGCGATATGCTGCTTGACAATGTGGCAGATATGTTGGACGGCGACGATTTGGCATTGCTGCAAGCAAACAAACGCAAGCGCAAAGCCAAAGCTGGTCCTGTGGATGATCAGCAGCAGCAATCGGTTGGTCTGGAAATGGCCTACGCAACAGCTAGCAAAAAAGAACAGGCGACGAAGAAAATAAAAGTCAATCTGTTGCCAATTAAGTCACGTGATGGTGAGATCATAACGCGCAGCACGGAAGTCGATTATGTGCCGAAACCAAGGCAAAAGACGATAAAGGTGGATGTGGAAGATGAAGATGCTGAGGAAGAGGCTGACAGCAATGATGATGTCTTTGAGGACAGCGACGATGATGTAGTTAACGATGAAGCTCCAACGCCCAAGCAAAAGCTTATATCCACCACAGATTTGTTAATTGCACGACAGCAGGAAATTGAGCGTCAAAAATATCGCATTGGCATCATTTGTTCCGGCATCCTTGAAAAGCCGGAGGATAAAATGAGGAATTTTAACGCACTCTACGAGCTGATGGACGAAATCAATGTATCAACAGGTGTGCCAAATCTTCTTGCTGTACGAAAACTGTCAATCATTTCAATTACGGAAATATTTAAGGATATTCTGCCTGAATATCGTGTCGGTCAGGTAGACACCAAGATGCACACGGTGCGCAAGGCCACATTGGAGCGTGTTACCTTTGAAAATGCACTGCTACAGCAGTTTAAGAAGTTCCTTCAGAAATTGGAAAATCTGACAGCGCAAGTAAATAAACGGGGTGGCCAAAAGACGCCACAAACCATCAAAATAGCCAGCGTGGCTGTTCAGTGTATGTGTGATCTGCTGGTTGCCCACCCGTACTTTAATTATGTTCAAAACATTGCACAGCTGCTGGTCTATATGCTTAACTGCAACTATGGAAAGATGCGTGTGACTGTCAATCAATGCTTCCGCACGGTTTTCAGCAACGATAAGAAGCTGGACATGACACTTTTTATAGTGCGTCGCATCAATCATTTGATCAAGTCTAAGCAGAACAATGTGAATGTAGAGTGCATTACCTGCATGATGGGTTTAAAGATCAAACATGTCAATCTGGATGCAGAGAAGGAGAATGAATTAAAGCAAAAGAAGTTGGAATCGCATCGTCAGCGGCTGCTCAGTTTGTCAAAAAAAGAGCGTAAGCGTCGCAAGAAACTCACCGACGTCAACAAGGAGCTGGAGGAGACACGAGCCGAAGAAAATAAGCAGACCAAGCACCACAAGCTGACGGAAATTATCAAAATGGTTTTCACAATCTATTTCCGTGTGCTAAAGAATGATCCCACGTCTCGGGTGCTCAGTGCGATTCTTGAGGGTCTGGCGGAGTAAGTTTATAACTCTCAAGCCGTATCGTAAACTAACTTTTCTTTTGTCGATACAGATTTGCGCATGTCATCAATCTTGAGTTCTTTGCAGACCTCATTGATGTTTTAAATCGTATACTCGAGGAGCAGGATTTGGGTTATCGCGAGCAGCTTCACTGCATCCAAACAATCTTTGTTATCCTCTCTGGTCAGGGTGAAGTCTTAAACATAGATCCCATACGCTTCTATCAGCATTTCTATCGCAACATGCTGGTCGTGCAGGCAGGCAAGAATCACAATGATTTTTCCATAATACTGCGCACACTGGATGAAGTGCTGGTAAAGCGGCGTCGCAACATGAGCCAACAACGTCTGATGGCATTTGTTAAGCGTCTGCTAACGGGCAGTCTGCATCTCTTACACAATGGCACTTTGGCTACACTGGGCACTATCAAACAGACATTCCAGCTGACCTCTGTGCTGGATGCGCTGCTTGATACGGATGCCACAACTGGCTCTGGTCGCTACGATCCCGAGCTCCATGATCCCGAGTTCTGCAACGCGGCAAGTACATCGCTCTTTGAACTTTCCCTGCTGGCGCGTCATTATCATCCCACAGTTCGTCGCATGGCAGCGCATATAGCTAATGGTGTGCCTGCTTCGGGAGAGGGCGCATTGCCCTCAGATATTGGCAAACTGTAAGCAATTTGTAATTTTGTTTAAGAGCTGTATATATTAATGGTTTGTGTTTCTTATTTACAGTAATGCGCATGAGCTGTTTGAACAATTCGACAGCACACAAATGTCGTTTAATCCCACAATACCCGTGCCCAAGCAGGGTGTACCCAAGCTGAAACGGGGTAGGCATATGTTTATACGTTCCGACTTCAAGCAACACTATTGTCAATTGCTAAAGGGTGATAAATCAAATCGAAACTTGTCCAAGAAGATGCTGCAATTAGATTTCCTAAGTGAACTTAAAATGCACTGAGTTTTCTGTAGACGTTTAAAATTTTTAAATTATTGTTGCTACAAAACAATAATTTAATTTATATTACGCACAGAATATTAACAAATTCATTTTTGAATAGAGCCTTCTACTTTTACCATTGAACATATTCAAAACAAAAAATTAAATTGTTTTCCTATTATCAAAAGCCAAACACCATGCAAGATTAATGTTTCCCATCCCAAAGTCATTTTTGTCACAAGAGCTTTTTAAACAAATGCAATTTATATTAAGTATTGAAATTGAATACATATGAATTTAAGTTTAACTACAAAAGATGGTGTAAGGAGCTCCTAAGTGTGTGATGTAAATGCTAATTATGCTAAGCCTAAGGGACATTTGAGTCTATTGCCATATAACCGGGTACAGATGCTTCGATTCGTTGGATTCTCTATGCTTGAATGCGTTGTTGGCGTTGTTGCCCAACGCTGTTCGGTGGCAGATACTCTCGATTACCGACTCCAACGACGGGTTGAGCAAAGCTACCAACAGCGTTCTCTGGCAATATGCCCGCAGCGTTTGCCGCCAAACCAGCAGCAGCTGTAGCTGGCGCAATTCTATTCGCACCGGGCGAAGGCACAGTGGCAGAAACGCTACCGGGACGTATAATGGTTCCAGGGCCATACAAAGATTGTGTTTGTGTCGGCGTGGGTGAGGCATATGCGCCACGTTGTGCATTATAGGCCGTAAGTTGAGGTGCGCCAGTAGCGCGCAACGTGCCGCCGACCGATGGAGATTGAGCAACTGCACCATAGGCTGTATTAACTGGCTGTGCACCAGCACCACCACGATAGGTATTCACATTGGCACTGGAACTGGAACTGCTGCTGGCGCTATAGTCATAAATATAGGCATTATTCGCATACAGACTGGGCGCCGAGACACAATCATATTGATTCCACCACACACAGACAAGCGTCTCCTGGCTGAATACAGTGCCATTGGGACACAAAAAAGAAAAGGTGCGATTCAGTGCGCATATGTGAAAGACCTGACATTGGGCCTCAATATCCGCATAGTAGCCAGGAAGTGGCTGCTGTGTGCAATCGAAATTAGTGCGTGGCACTTGGGCATAAATGGGATAATCCACGCCAGCAACGCCGGGTATGGCCGAGTAATCACCATCGGCGCCATCATTGTAGTCTTCAGCAATGGAAGAAGCACGTGTGCCCGCTGCATTGCCATACTGCGGCTGTGGACCGTATGGACCACCACGCGCAGCTGCAGATGCAGTTTGTAATCCCGTGCCTGTGGGTCGTCTGGGCAGATTCGTGGCGGTACTAATGGCAGCGATAGGAGCGCCAAATGCAGTTGTGGCTTGTCCAGTGGGTGAATAGCCCACAGCTGTCGATGGAAACAGGTTGGTGCCATAGGCTGTCGCTGGTGCTGGTGTCAAAGGCAATGCAGGCCCTGTGGGAAAGGTTCCAGGCTGTAGGCGTGATGCAACAGAGCCGCCGCCTCCTGTGGTTGCCAGCTCCGGACGCACATAGTTATAGCCGCTTTGTGCCTGTTCAGAAAACTTATATTTCGTAAACGACTTGCTTTGATCCTGCTGCTCAACTCACCTGCACCTGCAATTGGGCAACACATCCGCTCCAGATCAGCAGTAGAACTGCAACAAGGTAATGTTTTAACATTAAAACTTTCTATTTCAGTAAAATTCTCGTTGAGACTTGGTCTTTTACTCCGAGATTCGAACTAGTCGACGCAACAAATTGAAATGAACTGAACCGCAGCTTCGACAACGAGGCGGGCAAATGTCCATTTTAGGGCCAAGTACGTTTGCCAGATGCGATTCTTGGCACTGATAGCAAACGCGGACGGTTCTACATTGCGATCTTTATTTATCAGTTTCCTACTCAGGTGTCTGGCACAGTGGTGCGAGTAAAGCTTATTGTAATTATGCAAGCAAAACTGCATTTAACTAAATTGTGTGCCCCAATCATCATCCTTCAATTTATAAAATATCAAAATAATTATGAAGTAGTGTGAATTCATATTTTTTTCTTTATTTTTTTTGTTGTACCACTGTGCCACAACAACGCACTGTAACATCAATTGGCTGCCAAGCATTGCGATTGCTGGTTTGCTTTTGGTTAAAACGAAGACGCATGCCTCGTAAATATGCAAGGCAGCAAAAAATTAGACAGACAGACGCCCACAACAACAACAAGACAGCAACAGTGGTATCCAAAGGAAGTGCTAATAATGATGAGGCGGGTCGGTAACTGTTGAATTACGAGCTGTGTCTCCCTCCCTCGCTCTCGCTCTCTCTCTATCTCTCTCACTTAACATGCGAAACCGACCCTGGGCTGCAGTTGTGTTTAGTTAACTCACCTGCTAAGACGGCGGCATTACGTTTTAGCAGCATGGCAAAGTAATCTGTTTTTACTCTAACGTGTTTGTTATCCTTTAACCTTTTTTTATTGCCTGCGAACTGCACCACTGGTCAGAACAAACTGCAGGCCAACACCGTTTGGCTAGAAACATTTATAGATGATGTTCTAAGCAGAAAGCCGCTGCGGCATCTTTGCTAAATTTATGTTTATGTGGTTCGACAGTTCGTCAGTTTGGTTTCGTGCTTGCGCTTTAGCAGATTTATGACACTGTGCATTTGCCATTGTTGCCAGGTTATCAGATACATGTGTATACATAATATTTCGTTTCGTTACGTATACGTTATTTAATTAAATATACCTTGCATTTCAAGTGCAATGCAATTCAAATCTGATTCCAATGCGCCCTTGAGGCATTGCCAATAACATTCGAATTTTATATTTTTTTGAAATGACAATAATATTTAAATTTTTTCCTGATTAAATTAGCGCTTTATGTCTTTTTGTTCTATTTGACCTTTCCCGTATTGCCCGCTAGAATGCTACTGATGCGCGAATGGTTAGAACTGAAAACTTGACAATCGAATTTGTGTTTAAGTTTTTCGATTATCCGAGCTAAGTTATTTTGTGTGTTGCCAATGCATACTGATTTATTGCAAACGATCATTTTACTATGGCTTGTTGGATAATCTTTTTTTATGAGTAGCTATTGTGCGTGAACCTATGTTTGTTGCTATTCAAATTTAAGCAATTGTTTTCAGTTCTGTCCTCGAACTTATTTATTATTATATCTATTAATCTAGAATAGTTTTACTGTTGGGTTTGTTTACTTGAATTAAAGTTTAAAAATAAATTGAAATTTTCTAAAATAAATTCTATTGTTACTTTTTTTTCGCTATGGATTTATTGAGCGAGTTGAACGTTAGCAAAAGTTTGTTTTGGTACTTTATCAATATTGATTTTATTATTTCTCTGTACACCAGCAATTTCTAGCAGCAAATGCTTATCCAAAATGTGTCAGAACAGTTTTTAGCTCGATCGTAATTAAAATCTTCTCATAATAAGTTTGCACTCTATATTCCAGAATTATCAAAACACATTGGTATTATTTTTGTTTCGTTTTTATTTATTTTTATATGTACTTTATTAAATTTAAATAAATATTTACAAAAAAGAGCAAGACATTAAGACATATATATGTGTACATATATGTATATGGGCATATAGCTTGTTCACAATTAATATTTGTGGGAAATGGTCTTGGAAAAACTCGTAATTTGTAGTTACAACTAAAGGATAGTTATTTGATACAACTCGTTGGAAAATGTCTAGTATTTTAATATCCGAGTATTGTTCAAGTATTTATCGAGTATTTTCAGTTTCGAACTTTTACATATTTACAAACTAAAATGCGAAAATTGCATAAACAACAAGAAGGAAAAACTCCAAAATCATTTGCGTATACAAAATATAGTAAATTCAAATTTTATACTAAACTACTCAGTGTCGAGTCAAGTGGAGGGAAGATTGTAGAAGAGCGGTAGTAATAGAGTTGACTAAAAGTTAAGCATTAAACACTCTGCCATAGATTAGGAATTGGCAACCGTCTACCGCCTGCTGCTGAACTTCGATGCCAGCGAATATAATGACTTGAGCAGCTCCAGCGCACGACGATCCGAATTAACTTCAGGCTGCTGCTGCTGCGCTGGCGTTGCTGCTGGCGTTGTTGCCATTAAGTCCACATCATCCACATCCTCGACACGTATTTCGAATTTTGTTGTTTCCTCGTAGCTGCCCGGCACCGTTGTGCTTGTGGTCAGTGGCAGCTCCGTTGTGGTTGTATAGCCTGACGGTGGTGTTGTTGTGCTCGTGTAGTAGTCAGCATTGCTAGCACGTCGGAATGTGGTCACTGGCACACGAGACGTTGTCGTTGCCAATCGTTGCTGCTGTGATTGTCTGGCGGGCAACTTGCTATCGATGTCGATGAGTGCATTGAGTAGATGTTTGCGTGAGCGTTCCAGCGCTTTGCCGTTTTGATCATCGCAGGTCTGGATGAGTAAAAGTAGTAGACTTAGAACCTGACGATCATGCTCCGCCTTGGCCATCACATTGCGCAGATGCAGTGCCTCCTGCTCGTTAAGGCCACCGAAGAGCTTGTTGGCAATGCGCTGGAGTCCACTACTGGAGGGCAGAGCATCGCGTGGAATGTCATAGCTTCGGAAAATATCATCCCATTCGTAGCGTGAGGGTGAAGAAGTCGTCTGTTGTCCACTGCCGGACAGTGCTCTAGGTCTAAAGGTAAAAGGCGGCTGGGTTGTTGTTGTGCTCGTCGTGCGATCCTTCATCAGTGCATCATTGATGGTGAGAGGATCAAGGAAATCAGTTTGTGATTTCAACGCCCAAGGATGCTCAGTGGGCTTGTGTGTTGTAATGAGCTTTTGAGGACGCGCATCCTTCAACAAATCATTGCGTGACTTGACAAAAGATTGCGTCTGCTGCTGCTGGAGAAACTCATCAACCTCACCAGAGTCCGCACTGGGTGGCGAAAGCTCTCCGGAAAGTTCCAACTCTGAGTCCTGTGATCGGCTCGTTGTCAGCTCATACAGCTCTGTGGTGGTAGAGAAGTCCGGCGCCAGCGTTGAATCAAACTTGTGATTGATTTCCACAGCAATATTCTGAGGTGTGGTTGTGTCTCGTACAGGTTTTGTAGGCAAGTAATATCTGGCAGTGCCGTCGCTGAACAACGGAGAGTCTGTTGTAGTAATTAGCTTGGTATTTGGTGGTTCTGTGGGTCGTGCACGTGCCGCCAGCTCTTCCCTAAAGCTGTTGGGATTATCTAGATAGCTGGTCAATGCATTCGAGAAGATTTGCGCAATCTTGCGAGACTCGGGCTTCTCAGCCAAGGCGCTAATTGTGGAGCCTGTGGTGCCAATTTGTGGAAAGGGTTGATAATCTGTAGACTTGCCCGGCGTCTGTGTCTCGTTAAGGGGAATCAATCCGGCCCCGATGTCTGACGAATTCGCTGCCTGGCCACGACCCTTTGCCGCTTTGAGGCCAAAGAGATTGCTGTACTTTTGCACTGTCTTAGCGCTGAGTAGACTCTGCTTTATGTCATCTGCCTGCTCACTGATGCTAGGCGGTGTCTCGGAGGTGGTCAGCGTGGCTGTAGTATCGGAGGGTTTGGCTGTAGGCGAAATCAATGTCAATGGCTTAACGTTTGGCTTTTTTTGGACGCCCGACTTTTCAGGTTTGCCAAGTGCATTGCCCGATTCATTGGTCTCTTGGGCAAAGTATTTGGCCAGTGAGACGAGTGCATCTGGTCCAGATGAGGGTGGTATCTCCAGACCCACACGTGCATTTGTCGCAGGCTGTGCATTCAGCTCTACATCGTCAAACCTATCCTTTAGCAAGCTAACCGTCTTCAGCATATCCTGCACATTGCGATAAACTGACTCCTCCTTGACGGGATCGGGTGCAAACAGCAGCGCATCTTCACCAGCTGATACTGCACTTGATCTGGGCGCTGCTGCACCAATTTTGGGCAGATAAGTGGGTCCACTGCTGGTAGCCGTGGGCGCTGGAGTTGTAGGCAAAAAATCGCGATTTTCAGTCAATTTCTTGGGTGGCTTCAGTTCACTAGAGCTGGCAATATCATAATGATGACGCATGCCTATAATAATGGGCCTATAGGTGCTCTCTGCCTCCAGCTTGGTTTCAGCTGTAGGCTTGACGCCCTTAGGAGCCACCGAGGATTCCAGAAACAGACCCGAAATCGCAGGACCACCAAAACGATTTGGATTTGGTGTAGTTGCAACATGACCTCCCTTAATATAATTGAGTTTGCCTTCTGTGGACTTGGACTTGGATATGCTGGGCACTGTGGGCGTGTAGAAGGGCGTGGTTTTACTGGGTTCCAGACGACGCGCTGTGGAGTAACTGATGGGTGTGTAATGTGGAGTTGTATGCTGCACGGAGCGTGTGGAGTGTGCCTCAAAGAATTCAGGTTTCTCCTTGAGCTTCTCCTTGCTGTGTTCCTTGCTTTGCGGCTGCTCATCGCTGTCCTGATCCTTGTAGCGCTGCTGTCCACGATGTCCGTTACGTAAGCGTTCCCTGGACTCACCACGTTGCTGTGTGCTGCGATCCGGCGAGGAGGAGGAGAGGGAGGAGGAAGAGGAGCTGCTGCGACTACGTGCTGGCTTCAATAAGGTTTGATCATCATTGCTATTGGGATTGGCATTGTTGTGGCTATTATTGTTGTTGGTTCGTCGTTTGCCGGGTCCGCTAACAAAAGAAGAACTCTCTGCGGTGATCTGCGTTTCATGCTCGTGATCATTGTTATTGTTGTCAATGCTTGGCAGCACCTTGCGTTGCTTCTCCCCAGAGACATCATCGAAGTCAACGCTCTCCAGCGATGCATGCATCTCCTCTGTGGAATCAATTCGTCTATCAGGTTTATTCCCAGAGCGTGATCCTGTACGCGCCTGACCCGCAACTGGCGTTACCTTGGGCTTAATATTCAGACCGCCTCCAACAATGTTAAAGCCCTGCACAGGCACCGATGGACGGACGCGATGCACGCGCTGTTTGTTAAGGATCTCAGCGCTTTCTGCATAGTAGCCCGAGGATCCCAGGCAGTTGACCTTAAACCACCAGTCACAGGTGAGTTCGCTCTGCTGAAATATGGTGCCGTTGGGGCAAAGGAAGGAAATTTTGCGACCTTCCTCGCAAATGTGAAAGACCTGTGGAAAATAAAAAACATGATTTGAGTATTTAATTGCACTAATGTGGGACAAAAGCTACACACAGAGCAAATATATTGCTTTAAATCAATAGTATTAATATTGAACTAATAATGATGCCTAGACGTTGCACCTACACTCATTTGTTACAGAAAGTGCTTGAGTTTCTGAGTCGGACAGACCTACAAACAGACGGACATATGAAAATCCACACGGCTTCGGAATTGAAGATGATTTCTTCTATCTGTTACATATATTTGTACAAAACCATTACACCTGCTCTCATTTCCTGTGTTAGGGTAAAATGTATGAAAATCGTATACCAGGAAACATAATTTAAAATTTTTTCTCGACTAAAGTATTTTTCTTAGAAAAAAAGTATTAAATATACAAACAATATTTATTATATGTTTGTTCTGTGTATATATTTTGGTCCAAATTTCTTTCAAACCCACCTGACAATCTGTTTCCATATCTGCAAAGTAACCATTGCCATAGGAGCGACAACTAAATGTGGTCTTCGGAATGCGTGGGTAGATGGGAAAGTCAATGCCAGGACGACCAACGACACCCTGGTATACCTCATAGTCCACATCCTCATCAGAGGCACGCTTCTTCAAATGATGCTTATGCTCATTGCAGTTCGTGTGCGTCTCATAACGCTCCTCTTCGAACTGTGTGGCACCCGTTTGTTTAGCCAGAATGCGTGCCGGTGTGCGATATTGCTAAGTATTAAAGATTTATTATTTTTCAAACAAGTAACAAGATTTGGTAGGTCTTACCTTTGCTTCTGCGCTTGCTTGACTCAAATATGCCAGTAACAGAAGCGCTGTGAAATGAATTTGTAAAAAAAAATATATATTATTGATTGATTAATTCAATGAATGTTGTTTGTCTTAGAAATAAATTACGAATACATTTTATTTCTTTACTTAAGTAGTTGTCCTATAAACAATATTTAAGAAACTTTTAACTAATGTTTAGGTGTCATTTTTACATCATAGGAAGTCATCCAACATGACTAATTGCTTCTTTGACTCAATTTTTATGTTCACAATGTTTTGAAACTTATGATAAATTAAACTTAATATTAGAAAACATTAACTTCCCAAGTTCCGAACTTAACAGACCTTGACATTTATTTATTTAAAACCAAATTGCGCAAAACTTTGACTGTTTCTGTGACGTTGACTGTCACTGTCAATGTGATTGTAATTGTAAGGCGAGTTACTGACCTCCGTCAGCCAAATGCAATAATTAAATTTTGAAACAAAAGTTAAATAAATGTGGTAAATCAAAGAAAAGAAAAAAAGCATAGGGAGTGAAGTTGCTGATGGCTTAAAACTTAAAAAAAAAAAACGGCTGGAATGAAGACGACACCACAAGAAAAAGCCAAAAAGCCGTTACCACGAAATTCAAGGTTCGATTGATGCATAACCGTCGTGATTATTTGATTGAATCATTATTCAATTGTCCATGAATCAGTAACCGAAGATGCAATCGAGGGTGTTGCTGCCTCACGTAATTAAAAAATTACCTATAATTTGTGAACGCTGATTGGAACGCCCCAAAAAACCAAATAGGAAAATCAAATGGCTAGCCATTAAGCATACGCCAGGTGGCCAAACAAAGCCAAAGCGCATCAATACCTCGTCCGTTAAATGGGGGAAGGAGGTGAGCAGAGGCACTTGTCAATTACACAAATATTTGCATTGTTCAATAGTTTAATTTTATGTCGCTGTTGATTATTGTTGATTCGAGTCACTTTTTTAAGCGGACAATATCTTTGCTTAACATCTGACATTTGGGTCTGGGTCAACAGCTAATGAGTATCTTGAATTGTGTCATTTCCTATAGGCATTTCCCAGGCATTCACCTGGTCGCCGCTTTATTAATTAACAAGCCAAAACTTATGTCTTTAACTCTGATCTTTGTCACACGCCGCAGCCCAGCAAACTTCGGCACAAAACAAAGACACTTTTTTATGCATCTCTTTTTTATTGTTTTCGTTTTTTCTTTGACTTTGTTGTGCCTACGCATGCGCGAATTCGTCGGGCTTTATGAGTCATGCGTCACGCGTCGCTTTCTGCCTGGCTCAAAAGTTCCGTTAACGTAAATGGATTGTGGGAATCTGATTTGATGCGTTGACAAGGTCAAGGATTGTTTTCTTTTGCAAAATGTAGGCATCATCTCTTAAATTTATTAGCATGTTTTATCAACAAGCTATTCCAATAAATGAATGGCGTCCCAAACTATCAAATATTTTCATTAATCTGTTGTTAACAAATACTTAAGGAAATTCAAAAGAGAAACTAATGATTCATATAAATTTAAATGACTAATTTTTTATATAGAGTGTTGCTTAAAGCTAAAGTTTAATACAAAACTTAAACTGATATTGAGATGCTTAGAGTGTAGAAAAATATTTTGATGCATTCATATTGTTTACTATTTACTTACCAAAGCATAGCAAATGCAGTTGTGAACGCCGCATTTTGTTTACTGAATTGCCTAAAAATAAACAAAAAAAATATATAATAATTAAAAGTTTGTTACCTTGTTACTTGCTTAGAAAATTAACAACATTTATTGCCACAGATCGTGCGATGTCAAACAAAATTAAAAAACAAAAGAAAAACAAATAAAATTACATATGAGCTGGCATATTTAATAATGGAAATTATACGAAAAAAAATAAACAAACAACAAATAATTGTGCGAGCATACGCGCAGCAGGTACAAAAGTTGCTGAAGATTGATTACATAATGCAATTACACACAAACCATAGACACGTTATAGATAGGTACAAGATGAACATAAATGTACATAGATAAAGCAGATAAATCATAGCACTAATACAGGGCGTATGTGTGATAAAAATGACAAGAACTGTGGGAGGCAACAACTTTATTATTTAATAAGTTAGTCAGTCGGTGCCATATAGTGCAAAGCAGTTGACACAGTTGGACAAAGGCGCCACAGGGCGTATGTGTATAAAAAGCTGCAGGGCTTGCAAGAAATGAGAGAAATGAGCTGTGCGCCACAGCTGTGTAGCATGCACCATGCTAGTCAGTTAGTCAGTCACTAAGTTAGTCAGTCAGTCAACAAATGCTGCAGACATTCACTTTGGCGTCGTTGTCACTTCCGTCAGCTCTTTAATGCAGCTGTTGTTGTTGTTGGTGTTATTGTTGCTGCTGCTGCTGCTGCGACTGCGTACTTTGCATAATTTCATATAATTGTTTTAATTTGCACAACAGCAAGCAACAGCACCACAACAACAATAACATGTGGCACTCTTTTTGCAATCAATTAAACAGTTTTTGAATTTCTTATTCAAAAGCTACATTTATTCTCTACATATCTTAAAAGTATTGAAAGTTAACAATAACAATGCAAATATCGAAATACATTTTATGTGCAAATAAATTTCAATTTAACATTAAAAGCTGGGAGGTAGTTAGTGGGTGCGGTTTTTGCGAAAGCGTTGTCTTTTTATTTCTTATTTTTTTTTTTAGATTTTTCTTATGCATTGTCTGCTTGGATTCTTCACTGGGTGCTGCTGAAATACTAGCTGTTTGTATTTAAATTAGTTGCTTGCCTTGGGATTGGGGTTCTTGTTTGTCTTCGTTGTTCTCACAACTAAATTTAATTTTCATTTTCATTTCATCAAATACACAAATTACATAATCAAAGCAAACAAACAGACACTTGGCATTAGAATTTAATAAAAACGTTTTTGCATCCCAAATAAATAACTGTACAACTTATTTGGTTAAAGTTCAAGTGTTCGTTGCTTGCATGCTTCTTTAAAATATTTAATTTGATTGCAGCAATTCGTTGCTGGCCAAAGGCACGTTTTTCAATTTGCAATTACGCGAAAAGCGCTTTTGTCATTGCCAAGGTTTTTCTTAACGGCATCAGCAAATTGAAATAAATGGCCTTTTTTGCAACTTATATTTGGTTTGCTTTTGAGTTATATTGATATTTTAATTATTTTTCTGATCTTTGATTAGATTTTATTGAATATGGGTACTTAACTTAACTTTCCACTGCATTATTATGTCAGTTTAAGAGTCATTTAATAACTTACATACACATTTATTTAATTACTTGCACTTGCTAGCAAAATGTTTACACAATACGAGCGGGCTGGCAAAAACAAGAAATTCAATTCAATCATCTTCAACGAAGACTGCAAAAATGATAAATGGCTAGCAAGCTGGCCATTCACAGGTGAACGAAAGTTGGGAGAAATGAAAAAGAGAAGCATGTAAAAAACGAAATATTAAAAGACTACAATGACAAATAAGGAAGTTTCAACTGCTGTGATGATGCTGCTGCTGCTTCACTTGTAGTTGCAGTTGGTGCTGCTGCTGCTGCTGAATCATTATCAGTTGCTGAAACAACGCCAACAACTGCAGCAAGAGCGATAAGAGGACAAAGTGTCAGTACGGCCAACAAAGCAACAGGTGCTTTTAACAACCATAGAAATAATAATAAATAGATACCGGCATGTATCTTACATTGAGTAGCTTACATTTTGTTCCGCCTATAGCAGAGAGATAAATTGCTGACTAGTATTGTCCAGGCCGCAATGCGGGTGTTCACTGCATGCATCGTCCAATCTTCATGCACAGACATCGCTGCCAAATGTCTGTTAAAACGGTTTAACCTTTTTGTCAAGTTGCCGCTTAACCTTTACGGTTTGCGGCGCTGACATGAAGGAAGCATTCAGTATTGTTTTTTTTTTCTCTCCCTCCCTCTCTCTCTCTTGCTTTCTGTTGTCGGGCTAAGTGTTGAAACTGCAATGGCAGCAACTGAAACTGAGGCATACCTCGGCATAGTCAAAATATTTGGCTTGCCTTTTGTCTTTTGCCTATCTGTGCAACGTGTCGTCTACGTGTTATTTGTTGTTTTGATTTATTTGTTTTGCCATTTTTTATCTCGTGCGCCGCACCGCATGCTGCTTACTCAAGCGGACCTTTGTGGCAGCAACTTTGTGTGGCCCACTCAATTGCTAACTAAGCAAAACAAGAAAAGCACACTGGTAGCTGCAGGATGCCGAAGATTTTGTTACACTTATTCTACATATGAAATATATATATATTGTATTAAACCTAAGAACCATACTTGAAAATGTATGAAAACATTAATGGAAAGCTAAGATAAAACTTTATTAATTTCATCTTAATTTAAATAAAGTTGACAAATATCTTAGCTACATTATAATACCCAGGGATAGAGTGTTAAAAGATAGTATATTGTATTTATTTCAATTTCTTGTTGTTTTATTGTGTGCAATCTGTGTGCATATGCCAAATAAATTTCACCTTTATCCGATGGCATTCGAAACTGCATTTGCTGCATTATGAAACGGCAGCCAGAGGCGCGTAAAGGCAACTGCTGACAATTCCTGTTGGGAAAATTGCATAAAATCGCCGCATCTTCACTGCAATCACCAGAAAAAAAGAAGAAGAAAAATAAAGATAGTGCTATAACTTGACGTGGGAGCGCCAAGATGCAGCTGGTCATTTTATTTTTTTGGCTAAGAGTGAGAGTGAATATTTTCTTTAAAAAAAACGGGAATAACAGCTGGTGCGTCAATAGATCGCAAATTAATGTTAAGCTTCGTTGCAGCTTAGTAAGTTCAAGTTCGTGTCTTAAGTCTTTTGTTTTAACACTTTCAAATACGCAACTTTATGCTAATTTCTAAATTTAATTATCAATAGCAAGTTTTTTTTCTACTACTAGTATGTTGTTAAATGTTGTTAAAAACAATGCAAATTCAAATGTTTAACATTTAAAATTCATCTTTTTTTTCTTGTTTTTATTTGTTTTCTACCTGCGCTTTAAATTAATTGTGTGAAAAAAGTTATTATAAATGTATAAAACGCGCCAACAACTCAACTTGCGCTACGATCCCAGACAACAACAGCAAAAACAACATTTTTGAAAGTCCCAAAACCATTGTATATGTTCGCTTTGTTTTTGGAGAAGACTTTGCAAATGACGCTAAGTATTTTATTTTTTTTATATTTTTTTTTTTGAAGAGCTGAGCAATTAAAAGCTTATTTCAAATTTGCAACATTTGAAATATGAAACCCCTTTGCAATTGTGACGTACATTTTGATACAACTTAGTTATCTTCTAAATAAACGTTAAGCTTATGTGCGTTTAAATATTTGCACAATTTTTAGTTATAATTAAGATGAATAATTTAACGGGTGATGTCGTAAGCCCTGTGAATTGGGGTTAAATTGTGGTTGTTGTTTCGTTATTAACGACAAATGCCAAAAACGGTAAATCAAGCGCAGAGATAACAAATGAATGATAAGTTCAACAAAACAGCAATAACATCAACACGTGCTAAGTATGCAATTCACGATGTGTTCCTTTCTAAAATTAAAAAACAACTGTCCGTAATACTTTTCAAAAATTCAAATTACTCTTGGACTTAAGGCGTGTTTTTGCAATGCAAATTTTTGATATAAATTAAATACAAATCTTTTGAGTATTTTCAGAAATAAAAATTTCTACTTCTTGAATGACATTATTTCAAAACATCAAAAATTACTCAGTATTTTTTAACCAATGCAATTTATATTTTGTAAACCTGAAAAGGTCAGAATTTGCAAAAAAAAAATATTACACCCAAAAAAAAACTAAAAAATTCAACAAACTATTTTTACAAAAATGAGCAATTTTAAGATAAATAAATATTGACTAAAAAGTTTGAATTTACTTCTTATTTTGTGGAACTTGAGTGGCCACGAAACATCAAGCCACAAAGTCAGGTGTGAATACGTGTAACAAAAAAACCATGTAAATTTTGCAATAGCCAAACTTTAACTTTTTTTTTTTGTATGCTGAAGATGTAGCTAAAGGCCGTCAGATAGGCAGCTAGACAGACAAATGGACAGATAAACATACAAAGTTGGTTGACTGCTATTGCTGCGGCTGCTTAGCCAGACGATGTAGACGATGCGGTCGCTGATGCGTTGACCTACGTGCCACAGATTCAGATGCTCAGACAGACGCTCAGATGCTCAACTGAAGTAACTGTGGTAGCTGTTATTGTTGTTGTTGCTGTTGTTGCTTTGGCTTTGGTGCAACTTCACAGTTTTTGGACATTAATGTTTGCAGCCACAAAAATTTGACCAAAAAATTGCCCTAAGGGAGGCTGCGATTGCATTTCATAGCCGCCAGAGTTCGACGTGCTAATAGATTTTGAGGTCACTTGCAATTTTTTTTTTTTTTTTATTTGGGCATCTTGTTTTTTGCCAGCGGCATGTTTTTTTTAAGGTATGTTCCGCCTGTGATACGGTTTCGGTATGTTTTTTTGTGTGTTTCAACTTTTTTTTTGCACAAGAATTCTTGTGCATTTCCGCAGCGCAGTTTTTGCTTGTTGCTCATTTGCAATTTGTGTGGCAGAGCAAAAAGTGGCTGCCAGCCAGACAGTTCGACGCTTCGTGCCAGCATGCCTGTCCGCACATGTTTCACACTTTGCCCCCTAGCCAGGACCGCCCACAGCGCCGCCTGCAACTCAACCATGCCATACAAATTAAACATATCTGTAAAAGTGCGCAGTGGCAAATTGGAATTCAGTTGTGATATGTTAAGTAAACCAGATTACTTAGCACCCTAAGATTTTTCCGTGTTTTGGGTCACGGCGCCACAGCACATATATCATGCAACCGCAGCAGCATCCCGCGGGGAGCAATTGACCGCCCGCCGAAGGGCGCTAATTGCCCGTCTCCCGCTGTGCACTGGACTCGCTCCACTGGCCAACAAAAGCCCCATTATGTGATGTTGTAAAATTTAGGTTTTCTTTAGCTCATCTTTATTGCGTACGCGAAGTATCATGTTTGTTTTTGGGGAGTGCGTTTAACTTTAATTATATCTCAGCAATTTTTAATAATAAGCAATTGCTTAATAATGCCTCTGCTGGCTACTTATATGTTATGCCTATTATATCAAGTTTATGATCTGGAAACTACTAAAAATTTAATTTTTTTGAGCTATAAAAATAAATCTGAATAAAATTCGGCTTATGAGTTTAAAAATTAAACACAAAAGCATGGCATTAATAAAGTTTAAATGTGGACCATAAAAGCTGTACTTATTTTAAAAACGTATTCATTATTGTGTATCGTAAAGTGTCGTTAAACATTCTGACAATAAAAAAAAAATAATTTAGAAACAAGAATTTAAACAAATGATTTGAACATCAAACTGCATACAAAAGATTGAGGCAACGAACCTGTTTACTGCTTAAACCGTATGTGATATTTGGAATAAATTATATTGTTCTACCATTTAATTATGTAGTAAATCTTTCAAAAACCAATAAATCTTGTGAGAAAACAGCTAAATTTTCTGAAATAACTATAATTCACTTGAGCACACATAGAAAGCAACATTTTAAAGATTCCGACTTGTTAGGTTGAAGAGAGACTTAGTATTAAAGTAAAACTACAGATAAATAAGATCGAAAAGCTGCAACAAGAAGACAAACAAACGCCGCAACTGCAGCGCTGTAGTTTCAATTGATATGGGGCAATTGCCGGCAAAGCGAAAACAAGCGACGCTGCAATTTATGACAAGAAAAGGCGGCGCCAGACACGCCGTCAACAATTGCAGCTGTCGAGCAGCAACGAAAACAACAGCAACAATTAATAGGTAATTGCCGTTGTTCTGCCGCCAGTTTGTCTGGTTCAGTGTTGCCCCAATCAAAAAGCTAAACCGGTAGAAACTCTTGCATTGCATTTTGATTCCTTCTTTTTGGTTTACCTTTCGACCGATATCTGATTTATGAACCACCCACAAAATGTGGGTCAGTGTTTCATTCCCAGCCGAACTGCATAGCTTTATGTCACTTGGTTAAATAATCAGCTGCTGCTGCTGTTGTTGGGGGTTTTTTTGTTATTGTTACCACTGCTTCAGCTACTGATTAATTAGCCAACAACAATGGATAAAAAGTTTTCTTTGCTTTTGCGGCTTTCCTCTAATTTATACAACACCAGCGCACTTTTCCTCATCGTGATGGCCTTTTTATGATTACTTGCACTCATCTCTGTACACTTTCTGTGTGTATCCATAGCTCATACGCCACCAACATCTCAACTGAAGCTGCGAATTAGTCGCTTATTGTTTGGAGTAATTGTTTCTTGTTGCCGCCGCTGTTATTGTCTGAGTTTCCATCTATCTCTTTTTTTTTTTTGGGTCTCGCTTCGTAAACGAAAGTCAGTTTTTGATATTCGTTTTGTTATGATTTTATTGCATATTGTTATTGTTTTTGTTTGGGTCAGTAGTGGAAAATGTAAGACAAGCGGAAATGGCTTGAAATATGTATGTCATTTATTAGCTTAACTTTAAATAGTTATCAAAACAAATCATAACAATACATATTTTGAGCAAGAAAAAACCCAAATAAAACTGTTATTAAAGAAAATAATGCAATAATATATTATATAACAATATGTTATCAGCTTGCAACACATACAATCTTAAACATTTAAGTTTTTTAGCCATTTACAATCATTTTTTGTTTAGTTAGATTATTTCGAAGAGATTTTTTTAAAAACAACTCATAATATGCTTAAAATAATTATTATTTTCGAACATTTTATAACAATATGCAAATGAAAATAAACAAATATTGAAAGCCAGTTGATAAACGTAAAAATAATAATTCATTGGCTCTTTTTGTGTTCGCCTTTTGCATATTCTCAAAATAAAAGACAAGCAACAACAAAAGACTAAGGCATCGAACTTGAATGTGTCAGACACGCCGCGGCGTCTTAAAATTGTTTGTTGTTCTGTTTTTATACTTTGCTTTTCGTTTTTGAGTTATAACATATCGAACAAGTTGTCGAAAACATCAAAGTGCCTCCATTATGACTGCTAAGAGCTCTTGTTAATGCGTTTCCGTCGCGCTTTTAATTGTGCTTCAAGCACATAATCAAAACGACCTACCCGAGCATATCAAAAAGTTATGGATGCTTTTGATTTATTATTCTCTATATGCTGTGGCGTTTCTAATTGACCCAAAGCCGCATAATTAAAATCTCTGATGCCTTCTTAAGTAGGGGTCTAATGTTCGTATTATTGGCAGCTTCTTCTTGGAGTACACCTAAAATCTCGGACAATGACATTCGGCAAATGATTTCAGCATGAGAAAATGATACGGAACTGAAAGTTTACCAAAAACTTCATATATACAAATAGTTTGTGCTTATATTTTTAAACAATGCGGGTCATAAAACTAAGCGACCACTTAAACAAGAGCTTGGTTTAGTGTCGCATTAAGTCGCATAATTTATAGCTAGCTACAGTGCCGACACCTGATTAGACTATTAGCATAAATACCATCATGAATCGCCCTACTCAAAACTACTTCAACAGTTTCAAAGCATTGCCATACTGCGTGATCCTTTGATTAAATATAATAATGATATCATTGGCTTAAATATAAATCCTGATGAGGCAAACAAGTTATTTTATTGTAAAAGCCTATTTTGCATATCTAAACAAAAATTTGTTTATAAATTTCTCGATTTTGTCGCTTGAAACTGGTTCTTTAGAACGCACATTCAACATATTGCCACAATAAAGATGATAATTGAATATATTCAAATAAAAAACACCATTTTATTTATTTATCTATTTGGCTCTTGTTGCAAAACTTTTGTTGGGAAATTATTACTCTAGCATTTTTATTTTTATACAGTTTGTCATGCTGGCTTTAGCTTGAAACTATTTCTATAAAAATGTGTCTGACATTGAGTTACTGTTTTTGTGCATAAAAATATGTTTATTGTATAAATAAAGATGCTCCAATTTGTAAAAAAACCAAATATCTTTGGCAATAACTGAAGTTTGGTCAAAGCAAATGCCATTCAATGGCAGCCCTAAAATGGCAGACTGTCAGCAACATGGAGGTCAGCGTTTTGCACTGACATTTAGCCGCATGCTGCTGGCCATATATCAAGAGCCGGGCTGTCTGCCATAGATAAAAACGGACAGCATTCGAGCTGATGTTGTGGCTACGCAATTTGCAACGCACGTGTCTTAATGAATGTGCAGTTTTGTCTTCTTTTTTGTTAACTGTTATTTAAGAACTTGGCATTTAGTTGTTAAATGCACACACATAATGATTATACATAAAATCGTGATGTAATGCAATAGTTTACGCAAGCAAACAACTTTATGCCATGCAAAAATGCAATTTGAAAGGGGAAATACAGTTTTTGTGTGTTGGAAAATACAGTTGACTCACTTTAAAGTTCAATATGGAATAAAACCACAAAAAACAACTCCTTGTAAAAGTTCAAGTTCGTTGTCCAAGTCTTGAATCTTGCAGCCAAAATAAAAAAGTTTACAAACGATTTGATTTTAACACTTGAAGCGTAGCTGACATTTGACCAAAAGTGACAAACAAACATCTTGCGCTGATGTTTTGTATAGCTTTTGTTTTTATATTTTTGCTCCTAGCAAGTTCGTTGTCAAAGTCTTTTGTATTTCCAAGTGTATATGTGTGTGTTTGTTTTCATAACTTGTAACGCAGCTTAGCGCCCAAGACAAAGCTAAACATGTTGCGCACATAAAGAATAGCAAGCAACACAATACAGGGGAAAGAGCAAAAAAACAAACCTGATGCTTAGAATATGTTGAAATCTTAAGGCAGCATCAAAGGCAGAAACATGTACATTATTAACACACTTCATTAATCACTAGAGATTGGTACTAAAAAAGCAGTAAGGTTAAAGGGGGTACAACAAAAAAAAAAAACAAGATACATTAGGTTACTTTTACTTGATCGTACACGCTGCTGAAGCGGACTCAAGCTAGCACAGATGCGGCTCATTGGCTTTTCAGCGAGCGCACGCAGCGCCAGTTAACGCATCAACACTTGAATCGAATACAAGTACAGACACGGGCAACCAAAATAGAAGAAACAAAACAAAACTTGTAGTTAATACTGATTGCGAGAAACAGAGAGAGAGAGAGAAGAGGAGAGAGGGAGAGAGTGGTGGGGTCTGCTTTTGGGCATTGTTGCTTGAATGACTTTTAAATTTATTTGCCATTTCTTTGCTGGTAAACGTTAATGAGCAAAGCGGTCCAACCCAGGCCCAAGTCAAGCCAAACCAAGCTAAACCAAACCAAGCAACAACAGCAACATTCGCATTTTGAACTTTTATCTGGCCATCTGCAACAACAGCAACAATAACAACAATAATAGCAAAACTATATTGTATAGAGGCATTTGCTTAAATTTTCAGCAGGCAGTTTTGTGTTTTCTTTTTATATTGTGTTTCCTCTTGTTTTATTTCTTTCTTCTTCCAGCTCAACTTTAACCCTCTGCCACATAAAACAAAATAACTAAAACACCTTCGCTTGTGTGTGTGTGTGTGTGTGGGTGTGTGATGTGAAAGACGTTAAGTCACACATTTGGCCTAAATTTGTCTTTTTTCCAAAGCAATGTCTGCGCTTTTCTTTTGTTCATTTGCGCCACAAGGCTGAAAAAATATCTGTAGCAACTCTTTGACATTTAAGCCGCATTTCCTAATTCCTGCACAAGTACTTTCTGTGTCTGCTGTCGCTTCAACTGTAATTTTGGGCGCTGCAATATAAAATTATCTAACCAAGCATTGCAGCTGACCCAAAATGGCCCGAGCAGCTAATTCTGAGCCGCTGCGGCTGCTGCTGCTGTAGCTACTACTGTGCATCCTTGAACTACTGGTACTTAATCTTAGATGCTTTAATAACAATGCCAAAAACAAAAAACAAAATAAAAACAAAAAACAACTCAGCTGTGGTTATTTAAGCAATGGTAAATTTATGCGGTATAGCATGAATACAAGAAATACACAATAAAAAGCAAGCAAAAATTCAAAAGCCAATTCAAAATTATAATCATGGAAATTTATGCCATCAATTTTAAAGACTAATCAATTTTTCTGTTGTTCATGCTTACCATATATTTTTTATTTATTAATTATGCATCCGTCTTGCTACTAAAACATTTGCGAATCGCTTGCATGTCTTGTTAGAACGATTAAAATATTATAATATTTTAGTTAATTACAGCCAGTTGATTTAGACAACAAGAAGAAGCTACTGACATTTAATTGCGATGACACTGTGTCTTAATAAAAACAACATGCATTTGCATTTTATAATTGCAATTAACAATTATGTGACATTAGCTAACAAATATGTTTAAGGACACGATTTTCCTCAATGCGGTAAGCATCTTAAAACGTTTAATTGCCAGCCAAAGGCAGCTTTTTACAAAAACTCAATGAAAACAGTCAACTTAATATAATTTGAGATATATAAATAAAATATTGGGCATTTTATAGTGACATGTTGTCAGTGCAGTAAAATATTTTTAACTAAAAAACGATAAATCAAATAGTCACTTTGAATAAGTAACATATTAAACCAAGTCTTGATAAAAACGTTAAAATGAAAACATCTTACACTAACCTCACACAAATTTGACGTAGTTAAAACAACCAAAAATATGAAGCCTGTGAACAAATAATAATACAAAGCAATATAAAATCACAACATTTAAGTTTTTAAGGCATCTGATATACTTTAAGCTTAAAAGAATTTTGTTCAAGTCTTAACTGTTATGCTCTGGAAAATGTTGTTGCATTTTTTGCCAACAGCTAAGAAGAATTTAATTCCATCTTTAATCTTCAAGTTTATTTCAACTTGCTTTATGCCATTTAAAAGTTGATAACAAATATTACGCTTAGTATTTGTGAAAGGCAAGCAGTTTTAATTTTGAGCCTTTATGGCATTACTGCTAGCTTAGAAGATAAAGCTGTCGAGATTTCAGTCCTCTCTGAGCAATCACTTACCTTTAAGCGGCAGCATCAGCAACATGCCTCAATGACAAATTTTTCTGTGGCTACAAAACTGTGGCAGCAACCTCTTCCTGTGCTTGCAAAGTGGAATTGCCTTGTGAGTGAAGTAATATTTTTGAATTTGCTCTTAAAGAGTTTTCCGCTGTCTCGTTATATTTGTAATTTCTGGTTGTGTATTAGTTATAATGTTGCATTTTTAGTTTCGTTTTAAGCTTTTTTTCTCACTAGGTTTGTTTTGTTTGTCTAATACACAGATATCACGATTAAGTTTGTCGCTAAGTCAAAGATAAAAACAAAATCACTTTATTAGAGCCCACAGATCATCAGAAAAGTTATTGAACTTAATATTGCAAAGTGTGGTAACATGCGAACATAGCAAAAAATATGCTTTCTTAAAGTTTTAGTTATTAAAAAATAATTAAAAGTTTAAGAAACAACTTGAAAAAGGTTTTAATATTTTTTTAAAGTTATTTAATGTTTAGTATAACAATAATTGATTAGTGATTTTGTTAAAACTTCTTGACGACATAAACATTTTAACATTATGATATTATAGTTCTACACAAAGTCTGGTGTACGTTTTATTTATTGTTAATTTAAATTCCAGTTAATACACTAAAGTTCCAAGCTATAGCACTTTTTTAAAAATATTCGCTTGAAACAATTTGCACTCGTTTTGTATAGGCACACAACTGTTTCGAGTTGCAATGTAAAAATGTTGACAAAAATCTTCTGAATTTAAGTACAATTTGAGGAGCCAGGCCGAACAGAAGACGTCTTCACCCGTACGACATTCACATTTGAATGTTTCAATTGGCAAATGCGGCGTCCAACTTTAGTAGTTGAGAGACTCCGATTCGGCTCCAGATGACGACTCGGCGCACTCTTCTCCAGCGAAAACGCACAAAAGCGACTCGCCAGCAAAGTCACCCAAGTAAAGCAATCGGCAAAGTAACCGAAGCTACCGCAAATCTTCGCTATAAGCCCCGAAGTGAGCGAACATCTTCCTCGAAGTCAACACCAACGTTTTCATGTCTGACAGGCAGCAAATAAAAACCAAAAAGTAAAACACAAACAAAATGCAAATGCAATTGACTTTGCGACCGGTCCAGCGATCAGCTGTTTCATGCGAGAGAGCAGCGGAAGAGTTGATGGCTCTGGCTGCTAACAGCGACAGAGAGAAGCGTGAAAAAACGGTTAAGTTGTTACATTGCTGTTAAATGTATAGTTATGTTTTCGGTAACAGATAATCAAATAAAATATTATCAAAACCAGAATCTTTTCGGTAAGACAAAAAGATGTTGAAAGATTGCAGATATCATGAAATTCTTTTAGTTCATAGATAATCAACATTAATCTCAAAGGTGTGTCCCAATAAAGTTCATTATGATTACACATTTATTTTGATACATATTTTCACAATATTAATTAAGAAATTAAATCTAAAACCAATATTTACAGCTCATGAACGAAAAAAATATAAACATATTGAAGATTTGATAGCTTGATCATAATTTGAGCACACTCAAGTGACGCACACAATTGATGATGGGAAGGGGAAGCGTGCAGATATATCATTAATGGGCGCTCTTGAAGGGCCCTCAATTCGCTGCTGAAGTGCGGGGTAAGAAACAAATATCAAATTATTGATTCGAAACGCTGTCATTGACGACTTTATGACTTGAGTTGGTTTCTGTTTTTGGGCCACTGTCCATAGCGATCAAGCGAGGATGAGAGGAAAGACAGCTGAAGAGTTGACAGTGGACAGTTGGGTTTTTTATTATTATTATTTGCTAGCTTCTTGAGGATGACGGGCGCAGCGATTTTGGCTGCGACTCGCAGCCCTGACAAGCGCCGCCATTGCATAACGTTACGGTTTAAGTTTTTGGTTTTATTTGGTTGTTGCTGCTGCTGCTTCTTCTTGACTTCTGCTTCCTTTTGCAACCTCATCTCTGGCACCGCCCCTCCAACTTCACGTGCAGCAGATGGCAGCATTACACGGCGCATTCATTGCGCATTCGATTATGCTTTTGCCATAGGAAATGCTTAAATAATCGCAGTCACAAATATTCCCACGAGTTTTTTCATCTTTTTTTTTGTTGTGGTAGCTATCTACTTCCAGCCATCAGCAGCGTCTGACTGTCTGCCACATGAACGAATCAGCATTGGGTTCTATTAAAAGCGGCGGTAATCGTCAGAAGCGACGCTGGTAATCACCCCAAAAGACACAAAACGAAAGACTGCAGCAACGAACTTGCTGTCCATGCTTAAATTTAACGTGATTTTAATATCAAGTTGGTTCTGCATTTAATATTTGTGTTGCCTTCTTATTTGTCAAATATACACAAACAAAAATATATATATTTAGTTAACAGACCGACAGTTCTTTAATGTGCTTGCAAATGACATTGAATAATTTGTATACCCTTTAAAAAATGGTATGGGAAGGAAGGTGAGCTGAAGAATAAAAAAATAAAATAAGCTCATAAGCATTAAGATTTTCAAAATTGTTTTCTAATGTGTTTTATATTTCCTATGAAATAAAATGATTTCTTGTGATAATAATAATAACATATTAGTACATGACATTTGTTCAAAAAAGTGCATCTTAAAGTCGTTTTAAAGACATTGTATGCTTCTTAAGTCATTGGTTTTATTGATATTGCTTAATATATGCTTGCGGCAATAAAAATACTAATTTTGATTGATTTTATGAATGTTTTAATCATAATTGTAATTATGCACGCCCTGAGCTAAGAACTTTTTAATATTTGACATTGACCAAGCGTTAAACGACAGCTAAAATTGATTAATGAAATTTTTAAAAAAGTCTTCTTGTCCTATTTCAACTACCAAATATGCTGCGTTTTTCAATTGCTCCTCACAGTTCAAGGATCTGTACCCGCCAAAAATTGCAACTCAACATTGAAGACCTGTATTTAACTAGATAATACAAAAAATTATTTGGCAATTTGCAGTGGTCTCATTGCCACAATTAATTTCGTTTACAAGAAACCGCACTTCGGCTGCATTTTTTAAAGGCGAGCCAAATACGTTAATGCTTGAATGCATGGCAGCTTATGCACATTGAGCAACAACCTTAAAAGGTCGTTTTCCGTTTTACAGGTAAAGTGTCAAATCATCGCTATAGCACTCAAGAAGCTATAACCTAACCTATATTTAACCCAAAACTATCCATCAAAGTACATGGAACGAGGGCTTATTTTTTATCGTGTACATTTTTTTTTTCTGCTTGCAATCCAATGCAAGACAGCGAAGCTTTTTTATAAAATTGAAAAACCATTTAAGTCCCGTTAATTTTAACACCCATTTTCCATGCCAGCAGCTTAGCTGTAAGATTGCCACACAGAGTTTTAGAAAAAACAAAAAATAAGGCGCAACACTGGCATCGTAAACAAAAGCGACTACTAGCCAAAAAAAAAAAACCTAATGCAAGCGATAATTATTACCTACAGGCCCCAAAGATTCAAAAGAAAGAGAGAGAATCCCCCAAAAAAAAAAAATAATAATGAAGCGAGATTGAAAAGCAACGAAGATTTGCATAGAAACGTGCGATTTTTGGTGTGCTGCTGGCGGCACATGGTGGCCTCCATTGAGTATCTGGCAGATACCCTTTGCATCTGCCACTAGCATGTTGCACCCACACACAGCGCCGCAGCAGCGACAGCAGTCGCAGTCGGCAACGTTTGTCGCGCCTGCTGTCAACATGTTCAGACCTCAGTCACAGCATGAGAACAATCAAGAAACAAAAAATTGTAAACAACAAAGAATGAAAAACAAAACGAAATCAACTTATTTGTACTAGTTGTACCGTCGCTGTTTTCAGCAACTGCTTCTGCCTTCATTTACTCATCCATTCATACCGTCATTTCCTCAGCACGTTAAGTTTTTCTAGCCCAACGCTGGCAGTGGCAATTTGTTGTTTTTATTGTAACATTTTTAACAGCTTCTTGAGCTAATTGCAAGTAGCTGCAATTAATATAATAAATTTCTGCGATCCAAGGGTCTTGAGGTTTCTTTCTTTGTCATTTGCCCCACCTCTGGTAATTATCTAGTTAAGCTTTAATTTTATCATGCATGCATATGTGTCTGGGCATACTTCCAACAAACGGCAAGAATTTTGAAAATTCTGAGATTATCTATTATGTTGAACAAATAAAAACGTCGGAGCTTAGGCTTTGTTCTGCTTAAAAACCCAAAAATGTCAAGATCAAAGTTAAAGATAAGCAGAAACATTTTGATTTATGGTGCTCCTCAAAGTGACACACATTTTTGTGCTTTAAAACAAAATTCAGAAAAAATAAACTACTGTAAATACACATTTAAAATATAATAATATGACATTTGTATGTAATACTGACTTTTCTGTAATTAAAAAACCATTTCAAGAGATGGTTTATTTAATTTATAAGGCACTTACTAAATGAATAAAAAATTTAATGTGATACAATTAAAATGAATTTATTGGAATTCTTTTTGAAATTAATAGAAGTACTTAATATTTAAATGAATAATTTTCTCATTGATTTGTTAGAAACACAAAGTCTTGAGCACAACTCTTAAATCTTATCTGCCAAAGAAACAAAAAATTAATGTTTGGCATTAATTTGATGTCCACCACACCATTTATTAACAATCTAATGCTTTGAAAGTATACTTGGAAACCGCACATTAAGCAAAGCATCATCCACTGAGAATGTCAATGTGAATATTTCTAGAGAAACGAGTGAAAATAAATTTTTAATGACAACTTGAACAAGTGATCGAGCAGTAAAGTTGAACAACTCTCAATTGAAAGTGGCAGCTAAACATTTGCAAATTATAAAACAATCGTGGGCTAATGATGAAAGATCATGTAGTTGTTGGCAATAAAATAAAAAATAAAAAAACAAGACTGGTGCTTATATTGATTATAAAACTCAGCGACATAATATGCCATGTTGAGTCTGGTTAATGGCTACTCAATTCCAGGCTAACAAGAGCCACAACAAAAATGTATCTTTTATTGAGCATTTTGCAAAACTGCACATCAGACCGCAGGGTCTGAACTGTGACCCTGGACAGACTCTGGCCACGAATCACGATGCGGACGCCAGTTAAAGAAAAAGAAAGAAGCAAGCAGAGAAAAAATGCAATACAACACTTTTTTTTTCCTTTTAATGCAATGAAGATTTATGCAAGCTCGGTGCAGAGAGTCACAGTTGGCAACAAGCTGGTAGCACAGGGAATCATCCATCATTATCGAACGACATAAGTTTGTGTGGGATCGCTGACGAGGAACTAGTACTACGTTAATCACAACTTGATCGCAGGAAAATCATTTATTGTGACACGATCACCAATTGTGAATTTGTGAGTTTATCAATGTAGCAAATCTTTGAATTGCCAACTTGTTGAATCTCATTTTTTTTTTTTGCCAATTGACTTTGCCTTAATCTCATCTTGTTGTGAAGTTTAGTTGCCTATGCGAATTATGCTCTTTTTTTGTTTATTTTTATATTATCATTTTATGATTTGTTCAAATGTGCAATAATTTCCCACTTTTATTGCCGGCTGTTGAGCAAATAACTAAATTAGCAGCTAGGATAAGGCAACGTCGCGACTTTCACTGCTAACAATAGAAACTGTAATGATTTTTGTTAACCATACGCTTAGTTTAAACAAGATTATATAAACAAATAAAAATATCATAACAAATTATAAAGTACTACAATTCCTAATCAATAAACTAAACTTCCCGCTGCTGTCTGTCAAATACGCAATCAAATCTATTTTATTTTCAATTTTACACATTTTTATGACTAGAGCGTATAAAAAGCTCTCCCGAGGGCTTTTTTTTTAATATAACAAAATAAAAGTTAAGCTTTAAGTATAAATGATCAATTCATCAAATTTATTTAAGCAAAGATCGCGTCAAACTGTATTTACAAATTTGTTGTCAGAAAGCTGAAAGTCTTCATAATAACATAAGCTTTACAAAAACACCTCAATGAAATAGCTAGACTAGTTTGTTGTTCCATATAAAACTAAGAGGCACAGTGTTGATACTGCAAGATTAAAGATAAGATGTTAATATAGAAAGGTAGAGTTTTATTACAACAATTAAACGATAAAAATAAGTATATATCTACTTTAATACTATCAGTTGACGCTTTCTACGATTAAGGAAGAACTACAATCCAATACTTGCAACAAACTATCTTATCTGTTAATAATGCACAAAAGCTGTGATTTTTACTATAAAAACAATTGCGAATCGCATTTAGAACGTTTAGTAGCTACAAAACCAGAGAGCGCGCTGCATATTAATAAGTGCTGAAAAACGTCAAAAAAAAACACAAAATGGTTTACAGTGTTAGTGAAAAAAAGATAAGTGTGTTTAGCTCGCGATATCGCTGGCAGATCATAGCCACCATGACAGGTGGGTGTTTCGTTAAATTTGGCTTGTGGTTCGCCTTGTAAAAATAAGTTTATCAAAAACATAGTGCACTTAATGACATTGACACATGGCATTGGTGTGGGCTGGTTGGCCCCATCACTGCCACTATTGGGCTCTGATCAGACACCACTCGACAGCCGCATCAGCATTGATGAGGCGTCCTGGGTGGGTTCATTGATTGGACTGGGTGCCCTTGCGGGTAATATTATATTTGGACTTCTATTGGATCGTCTGGGCCGCAAACGATGCATGTATTTTCTAGCATTTCCCAATATGGTAAGTAGAGATCGAATAAGTTGATTACATTTTGGAATGAGTTAGGAAATAAACTTTATGTTTAAATACAGACCTATTGGATCCTTATCTATTTTGCTGAAGATGTAACTTATCTTTATATTGGTCGATTCTTAGCCGGCGTTTCAGGCGGTGGCTGTTATGTGGTATTGCCAATATTCGTTGCTGAAATCTCTGATAACAAGTAAGTGAAGGTTCAAAGGCAAAAGTGCCTACAGAAACCAAAAATACAATCTTAAAACAGTTCTTAACTAATCCAATAATTTTAAATTTAAAAAAAAGAGGTTATTCCATGAAGAAAATATACTTACCAAAAAAAAAAAACATAAAAATCCTATAAACATTTTTTTAATGTAATAAATGTTTGTAAAATGACTTTTCTTTTTTCACTTATCCAGCATACGTGGCGCACTATCTTCTATGGCCATGATGTATGTTAGCTTCGGCATTATATTGGGGTATATACTCACCACGTATCTCGGCTATTATCTGATGCCATGCATAGCTATTTTAGTGCCAATCGTTTATCTAGTCGCTATCTGGGGATTAGCTGAGACGCCACAACACTTGCTGCGCAAGGGACATGATGCCCAGGCAGAAAAATCATACTATTTCTATAAGAGTCTGCCAGCACACGATCCAAATAATGAGTCATCTAACGAAGATGCGGCTAAAAAAGAGTTTGAGACATTTAAACAACAAGTGCTTAGCGGTGGTGTGAGGCAAGATGTCAGCTGGAAAGACTTTTGTAAGTATGAGCTTTTGTAATAGATAGTATGATAAGATTTTGATTATGTGTGTTCTTATCTAAACAGTCAATTGGCCAACCGTAAAGATATTTGGACTAAACTTTACGCTACTCATTTGTAATCAGTTGTCGGGCAGCTTTGCTCTCTTCAACTACACCTCGCACATCTTCAACGAGCTGCAGACTCAAATCGAGGCAAATACCTGCACCATTATTGTAGGTTGCATGCAAGTGGCGGGCATACTGTGCGCCGTCGGTTTAGTGGATCGGGTCGGGCGTCGTGCTCTACTGCTCACCTCCATGACAGGCATGGGTCTCG
This sequence comes from Scaptomyza montana, assembly GCA_018904305.1. NCBI lineage: Eukaryota > Metazoa > Arthropoda > Insecta > Diptera > Drosophilidae > Scaptomyza > Scaptomyza montana. The sequence continues at coordinate 2,070,050 of JAEIGR010000001.1, forward strand.
GTGAGCTGGGTATTGGTCTTCTTAAAGAATTGGCTTCGAATGAGTTTTTGGCTGATAACAATTGGCTGTCGCTGCTGCTTATGTGCTTTGTGGCATATATTGCTGCCTTGGGCGTTATTCCGCTTATCTTTGTAATAATCATCGAGCAGCTGCCTGCTAAGGTAAGTTAGAATTGAAATAAAAATCAGTAGATTAGGTTCAACACAATGTTGCTCTCTATAACAGTAAAGGTAAATCCTTACAATCAAAGAAAAAATTTTTTCGTTTAAGTACATTTGATTGCATTATTTATCTCTTGTCCAAACACATATATACTTTAGAGATCAAACCTCGTACTAAACCATAACTCAATGCTCTTGGCTAATCCTCACAGATACGCTCCCTTGGCACGTCCATCTGCATGGCCACGTTGAGCACCTTCATCTTTGTCTCACTTAAAATATACCCGCTTATGATCTTTGGACCCGGTTTGGCAGCCACTATGTACATGTCGGCCGCCGTTTGTGGTATAGGTTGTATCATATTGGGTTTATTTTTGCCAGAAACCAAAGGCAAACAGCTGACGAACTAATTGTTGACGCGTGTGAAAATCATAGATGATGAGATGACTTCAGCAACACCAGCCTCAATCCCAACGGCCACGCCAAATTGCCGCTTTGTGTATCGGCAAACTTATTGCATAAGTTTGGGTTTTTGGTCTTCAGATTACATTCATGGGTGAGTGTGTATGTTCAAATACGAATACGAATACGGTTACGAGTACTCATCGCTGGTGAAGACATTGGCGTCAAAGACACTCACTCAAATGTTGCCACAAAATCAAAAAAATAATATTAAAAAAAAGAGAAAAATCATAGGGCATGGCTTATCCTGAACTCTTGAACTTAATTCAACATCTGACTTTTTGCAGGTTTTTTGTTAGCTTAGTTTCGCGTCTATTGTGTGAGTAAAAAGATTTTTGTGAAATACCATTTGATTTGTTTGGAGAAAGTCTGAACTTTTTGATATGAGCTTAAACTTTGCATATCAATATTATTTAGCTGTAGATACACAATTTTAAATTAATTGAATATTGCTTACACTGGCAAAGACATGACCCAACCAAAATAAAATAAATAAATTACTGTAATGTGATCTAATTCAATAAAGCCCTATAATATAGATTTTAAATTTGATAAAACCAATATCGGTAATTCTCTGACCAACGTATTGGCGGTGAAAGTAAATTTGCCAAAAGAAAAGGGCAAATAAAAAATACTAGGACATGAAAACATGATTATGCAATGGCTCAACGATAAAGTGCAATCCGCAATTTATAAGCTCCTGACTGACTTAAACAAACAACTGCAAAAAAAGATCAACCAAGCAAAGCATTATGGTAGCTGTTTTGCGATTAAGAAATGATAAATGCGAATTAATGAATTCGCATCAGCAAACAAACAAAGACACATAAATTCCGGGAAATTATTTATTTAGGTTTTGTTTTAGCCCAAATTCAAAGAAAGAAAGAGAAAAATAAACTTTATGACAGGACACACAAATCTCGGGCAGATCTTAGTAGATCATATGACATGATAAATGAACCGAACTCCACACAAGACCAACAAAAGCCACAATTAACCTCACTTTAGTTTAGTTAGCTGCGATTGTAGGAGTTTTTCGGGAGTGCAATTCACTCACTTAAGTGCAACAAATGCAATTTCATAATTTTCACACGTTTTTCTAAGTCGTCGGCTATTTAAATGGAAACCGCTTTAACCGTAGATGACGAGCGGAAATTCACAGTGACTCGAGAAGAATTTATAACTTTTTTTGCAGTTTGAGAGCTGTTGCACTTACGAGTACTTCAATGCAATTTCAGCTAATTGCAAGCCCCGATTGGATTGATAAGCAACTTTTAAGACCCGGGTGAACAGCCGGAAGCCTACGAATCAAAAAAATAAAACGGGTTAAGGTTAAGATTAACCCGCATATTTATTTTGCTCTTTAAATATATTTGTTAAATCTTAAATAAAATCTCATATTTAAATTGATTTTTTTAAACAAAATAATTTTTTTATAAGTTATTTTCCGTATACATATATGAATATATGTAAATATAAATTGAGAAAAAATAGCACAATGTAATGTTTTAAATTGTGATGTTGAAGTTGTTTATCCTATTTTATAAACTTTTTACGAAAATATGCCATAAATATATACAACTTTTTAAAATGTGTTTTCTTTACCCAAATCTCTAATAGACATACATATGTATGTACAAATACCGTACTTACTTTAGCTAATTTTTCCTTACATATATATACCGTTACAATTAAAATACACTCTCTTTTAAAAAGCGTGCTTAATCACATTCACATTGTGTGTGGTCAAATGCAGTTTCAATCGGCTTCAAAAAATTGCCAAACAATTGATGGTTAATGCGAGCGATTTCTCAATGTAAGGATGGTTTTTGATTTGCGGTTTCAAATATTCCAATTGTTTGCCATTTGATTGTGTAAAGAAAGTGCTGCGAGTAGCATCACCAACAACAACAGCCCATTGTCTGAGCCCGGCCTATACGCTAACTGACCATTAATAAGCCATTTGCGATGCTAAATGTCATAATGTGTGTGTGCGTTTGTTATTTTGTTGGCAACGGTGGCAATATCCGTAGCATGCTCACCGTTTTTTTGATGCCACTCACCCACTGAACTCCTATGATCAAGAGTGAAATAATTTTTAATTTTACACAATTGCCAACGAAAATTGTTTGTCGATTTATTTATTGTGTCATTTCAAATATCCAATTCATTTATTATTTACCATTATATATGGCGTTTGTACATTTTTTGATGATGCGACGTTTCCATTGTCCACTCTAATTCTCCGAAGATCATTTTTTGCAACTGTAAAATATAATTTCGACTTTTTATCTGCTCTAATTTCGTTGCGCTACATTTTTCAATGCCTCCAGAGTGTAGTTAAAAGAAGACGGAGCTTACGGAATTACACATTACTATTTTTGTTGGATGTTATACAATCTTGTGTGATTGATAGATTGATTGATATGTTAAAGAAAGGGGCGCAAAATTACTTTGAAAATTAATTACACAATAATTGCAATATGCTAATGAGTTTGATATTTGTATAGATTTAATTTGATGTAGAAAGGCAGAAGAAACATTATTTGCACGTCTTCACAAATTTAAAATACTAGCTGCGCTTTGTTATATAAAGGATTGCCGAAAACTAATTGATAAGGAGCAATAAAAGCCCAAAAAAACACGTGAGTCACAATTTTTATTATAATAACTTTATCCACTACTACTTTTTCATATAAACAAACATCTGATCGACTTGCTTAAGTGCTATTTAGGTTTTTTTTTTCAAACTAAAAATTGCAAAATGTTATACAATTTTATTTTGCGTATTTTTTTCTGTGCTAAAAAAAAGGGTTGATTGAACTTTTAAAACATACTAAAACTAGTTTGATTACCATGTTTAACCAACAAAAAAAAAAAAACATCAAAATAATCTATAAAATATTCAAATATGCAAAGTAAATTTTGTTTTAAAGTTTAAAGCCTGACTGTGGTGTGAAAATTTAAAAACGTTTGAATAAAAATTAAGTTGAACATGAAAAGCTAGACAAACTGACAACAATCAAACGATGTTGAAGAGAGACAGAAAAATAATTAATAACTTGGAAAAGTTGTTATTTGAGTATGCACAAATAAATTAGCCATGATTAATTGAAAGGTCAAGCGTTAAGCAGTCACTGTGAAGTGCATTAAGGTAAAGTTAAAAGCTGAAAACTGTGAAGACTTCATCAAGGCACTACCTCAACTCAAATCTGTGCGTTAATTGGCAATTGTTGAATGCGTCTCTTGCGGATGCGCAGCTCAAACAATTTGTCTTGTATGCGCAGCAACCTTCAGTTAACTATAATTAGACAGTCAGGATGGTACAGGTTTTTTTCTTTTATTAATATTTAAAGAACTATACTTATAATTAAATAAATGCCCGCACTGAAGTGCCTACAAAATTAGCCTAAAATTAATACCGCGATTCATTAAAATTCTTTGTAACAGTGTCCATTGAGACAGACAGTAAATATTTCTACACTAGAAACAGAGAATCTTGCAGTTGACTGCTATTATTATTCTTACTTGTTATTATTAAGTAATACTCGCATTCGTCGCGGCTGCCATGTAAAGTGTCTACCAAAAACAATTAATATAATTATGCTGATGAACGGCATCTGCTACCAAAAAGGCCATTAAGTCACGGCAGGTAGACAACATTATGTATATTCCTTACATAATCTCAGTTCATGCCGCAAATACAAACTTATGAAAAAAATTTATTTAAAGCCAGACTCTAAGGTTCCAAATTCGACTTATGAAAGAGCATAAAATTAGACATGATCGAAGAATGGTCGAACAGAATGGTTGAGAGGGCAAAAACACCATTGGCTGACTTGGCCCAACAACTAATTTAATAGCTGGCGATAACTTTCAGTTTGATAGGTTCTTTCAACTATATTCTTTAATTCTAATTTATGTTGCAAACTTGACAGCATTATTTCTATAAAAAGAACTCAAATTTTATGCGAAATTAATCTCTTAGACTCACAAACCAAGCAAACAACAGCGACTTACGTAACTTTTTCCTTGTGTCATACCCAATTTTGGCCATGGCTTTGGGTTATGGAATCATGGCAACGCAATGTTTGTTAAATGATTAATGATACTGATGATGTAACGGAATTTTCTAAGAATACTTATGGGCGAAAGTTGAATCGTTTTCATTTGCTGAAGAGACTATTATTGATTTGTAACTTTCCCTGAAAAAAGTGAGTTTAAAAAGGGTTCTAAAGAGCAAGAGAAAGTGCGAAGGAGAAAGGTAAACTTGAATTGATAATTTTCAAAGAAATGTGCTATTTATTTTAGTATACTTATTAGTTAATCAATTAACTATTATGATATCTCACTTAACAAAGGTCAGAAAAAATAAAAAATAAGTAAGTAATGTAAAATCGATCATTTACTAACGAATATAAGGAAGTATTTTTGTAGTCGATACCGAAGGTAAAGAGTATATTAAGTTAGTGCAATGTCCGTCATGGTGTCAGTCCGTCTGTATGAACGCAACAATTTTCGATACCCTTCAAGCTAGAACCATGAAACTTTGCAAATATCTTTGTCTATGGCCGGGACCGATAAAGTGTCAAGATTGGGGTTCTATGCCTACTGGGGGGCCAGCAAATCGATAAGTTCGATAGCTTAAAATCGATAAATCCACATATTTCTCACAACCTTACAGATAGCGTTACCAAATTTGGTAAGAATATAGCTACTGGCATCCCCCAAAAAAATTCATGATAAAATGGGTACAACCCTGCAGAAATTCTTGGCGCCACCTGCAACTGACTTCTGTTCGCCTTGTACTTTAGCTAGAATTGCTATTGGATTTTACCCGTTATGCCACGCCCAAACACACAAACATAAATACATACAAACGCTTGAGAACAAGCTGATCTTTTAGTATGTATGTATGCATGTGTGAATCAACTTTTGCCGTAACTGGCGATGCGCTTGAAAAATAAATGCGCTAGACAAGGGCAAACGGATCTATGCAGAACGTAGGAAATACCAGGAATGGAACACCAGACGTCATCTGCTACTGACTTCTGTTCGCATGGTTTTTTAGCTAGAATTGCTACTGGATTTTACCCATTTTACCACGCTCACTCAGACTTGAGTTAAATGTTAGCTCGCAGCAAAGTCAAGCTCAAATATAATACCGCCCCCAGCCAGCCGCCTTTTAAAAACTTGAACGCGTATATATTTTTGAGCTAGAGTCACCGAATTTCTATAGCAAAATATTTAATGTCACTTCCCCAAACTTTGCCCTAAGCCCCACCGCCTCTTTAAAACAGGAAATGCCGTGCATTTTTCTCAGTTTTTGAGCTAGAGTTGGCAATTTAACTGGTGACATCCCAGAAATATCTGCATCAGCCAATCTTTGAACGCAGCCGCACACCCCTACCGCATCCGTACTCCTTTGCAATCAGGCCTCTGGTTACCCCTTTTTAAACAGGTATCAAGTATACCGCAATCTGTTGCGTCCGACTGCAATGTTTCCACTTATTTTTAAAATGTTTTTCTAGCTCTCAAAGGCGAACAGCTAATTTTTTTAAATAAACTAAGACAGGTGTTTGCTTAAAAAAAAAATTTAACTATTTCGAACTGTTGCCTGGTTGTCAGCTAATTTCGTTGTTGTCGTCTGTGGGGTCTTAGACGAGCGCCTAGCTGACAGTCCAAAAGAGCTGTCAGCTGCCGCGTGGCAACTGAATTTAGTCAAAATACAAGCTCGACTTACACTTAGCAGTACAATAAAACATCATGTACATATACATACATACTACGTTTGACAGATAAAAGTTCTTGACTTAAGCAGTTGTTATTAAGGCGAATGACAATTGAACAGTACTTCCTAGCCTTTAACTACCATTCGCATGTTGTTGATTTGAGCGTGTCGACAATGATGCAGGCTGGCTGCATGTTTATTTTGGCCCGTTGTTCGGCAAGTTGTTGTAATTTTGGTTATAAAACAAACACAAATGACATTATTCGCACGAAAAACAGGATGGCATGGGACTGGGACTGTGGGGCCGAGGTTGCAACTGCAACTGCGTCAGCTGTTGCCGCACGACTTTCTTCTTTAGCTTCTTTGTTGTAGCTGCAACTACAACAAAACAACAATCAATTCAACAGCGTCGACATTTGCGCAGGCGCCTTTGTTGCGCTTTAACTTCCGGAAATCACGTTGCTGCTTGTGATAATGTTTTTTTCTATCTAATTTCATTTATTTATCTTTTAAGGAACGATGCAAAAAATCACCAATATATAATTAATTTAATAATATATTTACAAGTTTGTGCACGCGCGCAAAATAAAAAGTTGAATAATCAAAATTTTCGAGTTGTTAAATTTTTTTCAATTATGCAAATAAAAAATGTTGATGCGGGCGAATAACTGAGATATATAATAACCGAAATACTGAGTAGCAATGTGATAATCGACTGTTAATAAGCAACAATTAAAGTAGGTAAGCAATATATAATTACTGGTTTTTTGAAGCATTACGAATAACTTAACAATGTATTTAATAATGGTTATTAGATTGTTGTTGATAATTAAATTAAGACGGGTTTCTTTTTTTATTTAAGCGATATAATATCTATTTCATTATATAAATTCGTGAAGCTCTTCAGTATATTCTTATATGCATTTCTAAACAAGTTTTTAAATAATTTAGTAGGCTGATATAGCATTTGACTTTATATATTTTACTAACAATTTAATTTATAATACGAAATAAATATGATAAAGATAATAACCGTAATTTGCTATGTTCAAAATAGCTGTGTACTTGTTAAATCAGAACTAGATTCCAACTATCATCAAACCACTTCAAACCATTTACAATTGACTCTTATGCCAGTCAACAATTTGGCGAGCTAATGCGAATATAATTAATAAGCGGTCACAGTACCAATTGACGCCCTACAAATTTGCTGGCAGTCAACACTCCCCGAAAAATGGATAATGTTATGTCAGAGAAACAAAATGACTGAGTGCAATAGCACTCAATGAACTTAAGAGCTTGTCTGCATTCGCCACAGACATTCTTGATTCATACGGCAGCCAAATGGCCTTCTAAAGTGGCAATCAATTTTTTTTCTATTTCTTTATTTCGTTGTTTTTTTTTGTTTTTTTGCTAGCTCTTAAGAGTTACCCACGTGTTGTGATGGTGTTGAAATGCGACGACGATGGTGATGATCCAACGGCAAAGTCGCTCGTTCGCTGGCTCGTTACCTTAACGGCATTTGACCCCCAAGCGGTTTTTGAGTTAGAGTTAGCCACGTTTCCTTAGCGTTCGTCGCGTCGTCGTCTTTTCATTTCTTTGATAATCTAAAAAGCAGCCGTGGCTGGCATCTCTGGCTTCCAAACAATATGTTTTCTATATGCCTTATTTTCTGCACAAATCACTTGACCTTAAGCATTGTTGTAATTTATTTGTCGTTTCCACACACACACACACACACATAGATACACAACTGGTGCTCTTTTTTTTGTTAGAAGCTCAATGCTGGTAACTGTATTACGACAATTTTTTTTATATTTTTTGGGTTACTCGGGCTTTGGGTCTAAGTTGGGCTTAGTTGGGCCTCTTTTGTGGGTTATTGTGCAACGAATCCCGGTCTGCCATTGTAAAAGCAGCTCTTTGGGCTGGTGCTTATCAGCTCTTTGGTTGCATTCGAAATTGCACTCGGGGGCCAAACACTAAATGATATAACTTTTGTACAGCCGCGCTCTCGTAATTAAGTACTTAATTCTTCTGATAGCAATTATAGTTGCTTGTTACAATTTCCGATGGGCTCAACCAACATTTCCACGATTCCGGCTTTTATAGATTTAATGGTCAAAAAAGTTACATGGTGTGCCATTAGAGAAGACGAGGAAATGCCCTGAATTAAGGTTTCAGACAACTTTGAATTTATTAATTGAGTAAAGTTGGTTTTTGCAAAGTTAAAAGATTAAGAAATTTCAAATCATAATCAGATTAATCAGTCTTCATCCCTAATTTACAATTTGTCTTATTTTTTTTATCAACTAATACGTTTCTTGTTAACATCTCTTAAATAGCTGTTAAATAACATGCATTATATAACCTGCAATGCTTTAATAAAATTTAATTCCAATTACTTCGAACATGCATGCCAGTTGATGCCCCCCATCCTCCAGCCATGCAGCTCGACAGTTTCAGATGTGCAGACTCCAACATGTATAACACTTCCGGACTAATGAAGCACCAGACAGAGCCATCCATCTGGCAACATCTTCATTAACAGCCTCGCCGACAATAATACGATATGTGAGGCTTCCATTTCCATTGGTGCAGAAGAGAAAAGCAATAAGCGAAGATGTGTTGACGCTTAACAGCTCAGAAAGAGGAGTTAGAGGTGTTGGCGGGGCATAGTGAGAGGTGCTAAACGGGCAAAAGGTTTTTCACGCTTTTCCCAAGGCGAGGGAATCACATTTTGGACATCAGCAAGTTTGGCTGCCTAGCATTTTACTTTTGGACGCCCATTTAAGTGTCCAATAATTCAATCACATCAAACGCCAGTCTAATGGCTCTCTAAAACGCCGTTAAGGGCTTTCAATTATAGCAATTGAGCTTGCAGATTGGTCAAATGTTGAGAAAGTGGAGAAAAAATTTGAACAAAGCTATACTGACATGGTAGGCGTTGATTTTCCAAAATAAAAACATTAGTGCTCTGCCCACCTTGTAGATTTCAAAATCATTTTAGTTGCTCAGTCCGAGCTGTAAACAACTTTAAATTCGGCATCAAAATTTAAAAAATAAGTTTTGTTTGGCTTCAATTGTAAATAAAAACAAAAATTCTTGTTGTGAACAAATTTTTGCTCAATGCGACTGATTCTTTATATTGTTTTTTCCCGTACATAATAAGTGTCTAAAAAATAGGGACATAAAAATTCAAAATCCCATAACTCATTTTCGTGTTTTGGTGTCTTTTGCGTTGTTTGGACTTGCGCCAATGGATGGGTTCTCCCCCTAAGTTCCTGTCCCTGGCCGAAGGATAAAAGCAGCAGCAGCAGAAGTAGTTGGATTTAATATAGCAGGTTATCAAATTGGAATTGTCGCAACAAAAGAGTATTAAATATTTGAGTAAGTAAGATCTCGTTCTACATCTCTTGTATGGCAATATAATTTCTTTTTTACATTTTCAGATTTAATTTCCAAGGCCAAGTAACGAGATAATATCTTGTTAATAAACCCGTATTAAATATGTGTCACCTTACTTGTCAGCGGGCACAACATACTAGTTTCTGTGGCGTCACTCAAAAAGTTCCGAACTGTCGGGTCGTTCCTGATACAGAGTTTGAAGTACCAACATTATATGCCACTGGGCAAATGTCTTTCGTGATGAGAGATATAGGCTTGGGTCAATTTAACCAGAAGCACATCACTCAGATAACGCGACTATGAGAGGGCAGCATGCAACTCTCAAATGGCCAATGCCCACAATGTTTTTGACGCCTTACAGTTGGTAAGATATACCCCTGAATTGAAATCAAATAAGGAATAACAATTTATGTTCTTAGCTTTAACCCAATCCTACTACCAGATGTCTTCCCACCTAACACTAACAGCTTGTAACATATTTTTAACACGTTTTTAACACATGATGTCCCTGTCCTGCTTACAAAATAAAATGTGTAAATAAATGTCATATACATTGTGTGTTTGTGTTGGGGTATACATAAATATCATGAAGTGAAATATATATAAAAGAAGAAAAAAAAACGTTGCATCCATCTTTTAAGATTCATTTTTTAGATTTCGTTTTTAACGATTTGTATTCATTTTAAGCTTAAGTTAAGTTATTAATTGACTACAACCATATTGAACTCTAGCATTCCTCATATTAAAAATAAGTACTATCCGTATATAAATTGAAAAGCGGGCATATATTTTCTGTTCCGAAGCTGGTGTTTTACATCAACTGCATACAAAACATGTTTGGCATCAGCACAACGGCTAAGGCGACCGCTTAGCAAAGAAGACTTCCAAGTTTCGAATCCCGTCGCAGGTTAGCTTATTAATTTTCATTCTAATTCTAGCATTTTCAACAATTTAAATTATATTTCGCACACTTGTAGTAGAAAAAGATAAGAAAGTTTTACTTTTTTTTAAGGTTAGGTATCTCAGATGTGAAAAGAAAACGGTTATAATGTGGACGCTCGCAAATTAGAATCTTCTAGTAATTAAAGCCAGTGTTTTCAATGCATTAAACATACTGAAATTAGAATCACCGGTTTTTTTTCTATGCTTTTAGTAATTAATGATGAATTTCTCTAAATTGTGTAATTATTAAATAGCTAAGAAATAGTTTTACACCTTTTTTCCACAACTATGGGTCCAAAGGCCCTTTTGCTTATTGACAACTGCTCCGTTGTTGCCAATGGCAACATTGTTGCCTCTTTCTTTCTTACCCCAGTAACCAACTGGTTTTAATTTCCGAGCGTCCATTGTACTACAATTCAGTATGAATAATATTTGAATCAAATATTTATGTGCATAAGCATTAATAAATTTACAAATTAAATCAAATGCGAAATGCAAATGAGAGTGTCAATTATACGATTTACACTTTTTTTCTGTTCATCTTTTAACTTATGATGCATGGGGTCAAAGAAGTTTACAATTTAAATATATATGAACATTTAAAATGGGTTTTTAAATTTTACAATGTTAAGATATACAAATATTTTTGGAAGGCTGGAAGCGACCGAAATAAAAAAGTTTAAAATTTTAACAAATTGAAGCATTCGAAATTATAGCAAATACAAGAGCATTGAAAAAAGAAACTGAAAGTTGATATATATTTTTAAATTGTAGTTTTAATTCGAATTGTATTTAAAGAAAATGATATAAATAAAAATTATTAAAAAGATGTATTTAGAAAAAAAAGGCAAAAACTATTCAAATCTGTTGTTGAGCTTCGAAAAAAATATCACAGCTTAACGTTGTAAATTCTGTCAAATTTAACTTGACAAAATACACACAAAATGTGTATCAGATGTACTCGTAATTCATTCCGTTTGTTAAGCTCGTACCAAAAACAACTTTTCGACTTAAAAAAAAAAAAATTTTAAAAAGAAAATAAATTCATGAAAAGTTAAATTATTTGTAGAACCTTTTTTGCTATACGCAATGGAGTCGCCCAAAATGGAGCCCAAACTTTCATCTGGGCTAATGTATAGAATTGCTTGCTGCCTGACGTCACTGATGCAGGATATATTTTTCTTTCTTGTATTGGGCCTATTAACATTGTTGTTAATCATGAGTCTTTTTATGGCCTATCAGGATATAACCAATATGCAGAAGTTGCATTACTTGAGCCTCAAACATCCTAATTCAAACAATAACACGGATTTGAACAAAAAGAATGCAAGTTCGTGTTTTTGGCCTTCACAATGGTGTCGCATTCTTTATAAATGTAAAAGGAGGAAAGCTCTGCAGCCTTCTACTATGGATCAGACTGGTCGGCCGGGGTTAACTGAGCAGCAGATCCCTCTTGAACGCAGGAAAATGGCGAACCCTACAGTTATAGAGCAAGGTGCTCCGACAAAATAACGTAATTACGTTTTAGATATAATTATTCGGATCATCGAGTTAACCGATGTGGAATGCAAGTTGAAGGCAACACTATGTTGTCATTGAGGCAGATAAGCTATTTAATGTTTGTGACGTCAAACATAACGACGAACTGTCGGGTCTTTCCTGACTAGTTTGAACATGAGTTATGCCACCGGGTGATTCTTCCGTTGATATTAAAACATATGTTGTCCCGGGTCAATATACTTGTGCAATATTACTGGACTATGAGATTAGCAACTGGCAAATCTCAAATGGCTAAAACTAACACAGATTTTTTCTGATGTCATTCAGCATTCAATTATCTGTTTCGATGAAATCTTAAGCTGAAGGATTATATAACTGCAGCAGTATATTAAGATTCTTGAACAATGGCGAAGTTATTTTAATGTCCCTCTCAAACTGCAATAAAATCTATTTTAAAATGAAATTGGAAACTCCAACATTAACATTTGATTTATTGTTTTATACATTTTGGATTGATAAGCTTGAAGTTAAGTATTTCTCTTTCTGTTTATCTTAGCATTATTCTTAATCAAGTTAAGCCATTATTATCTCAAGTACAAACCTAAAACGGAACAAACAACTCACGATTTCACAATCGCCGAATAATCCATAGTCACAAAGTTTCTAAGAGGTACAAGCAGCAGCGATACCGACTATCTTTAGATCGTAGATGCTGGAAAATGGTCGTGTAAGCTTCCGACTGATAGGCATCTTGAGTATACAAAGCTGAAAATTTGGGGTAAACAGAAGTTGCGCATGCGCATAATGAGTTAATTGAGGTATTGAAAGACAACAAGGCGATGAACACACACTTACACACAACAGCTAACAACTACACAAGTACTTCAATCTTCAATCCAAATGAAATGAAGTGTATAATGTTTGCATTATCACGCTTTACAGTTAGACAACAACAACAGCAGCAATAGCACTGCAATAACAATGCTTGGCAGCTGCTATGGCTGTTGAAGGGCAACCGCTACGAGACAATTTTGCTGTTGCTTGTTTCTGGGTGTTGTTGCCTTGCATTTGACTTGGCCAAAATCGTGGGCGTTGCTGCTGTCGACAATGTATTTGGGGGTCTTAGGTCTTGTCTGTGGCGGCTGTTGTTTCAATTTGCTGATAACTGCAGCTGTATGTATAATTATTTGGCATCAGCATAAAGAAATAAAATTTGCATAGAACCGCAGCTGACAGCGAGAACTCGAGAAGCATACTTTGTAGTAGTCTACCTTACAATTGCATAATATAATTAAAATGTATACTCTTATCGACAAGTAAGTACCCTGGAAACTAAAGTCAATACTTAACATAGGTAGAAATATTTATTTTAATCTCAAAGAATGCCAAGACCAAAAAAAAATTAAATAAAACATCATTTATAATAACACATAGAATAAACAAAAGCTAACATTTTTTTTGTCTATTGTTTAAATTCATAATACCCCAGTAACTTATTAATTGTGCAATGGCGGGGTATAACAAGCATTTATTTTGGCATTTGTTTACCATTTTTCCATTGACAACTGGGCGTTTATTTGGCTTTGTCTTTTATCATAGTATTATTGTAATTAAAATAATCAGTGGCTATAGTTCTATGAGAGTGATTTCGAAATATTCAGCGACGTCTTAGAACAATATTCGGCGGTCAGCTGAGTCCAAGAGCTGACTCTGACTCTTTTTAATGGCATCCCAACACGAAATGGAACGTGCAACACGGAGTTTCGAGAACCCGTCTCCATTGCCAAGTGTCTTTAACTCTTTATCTATGATTTCGATTATTTATGAGGCACACTTAATTAGCCAGATTAAATAGCAACATTATGACCATATTTATGCATGACATTTTCCAATACTGATTGCCAAGTTCGTTGCCTGAGTCATTTGTTCGGTGCTGGGAAAGTTTTTAAGTCACAGTTAGAACCAATGCAAGTTTATTGGCGAAAAAACACAATTCGTTTGCGTGTTTGACATTCGCATTTAATTTTATAAATTGCATAATCATGAATGGTACAAATGTATTCAGTTGTTTGGCTTTTGTTGGCCTGTTTTGTTTTGGTGACACAGATTTATTTATATAAGTGCCATAAGCCGGTTTTGTTTTTGTTTTTAACAACTCAATACACAACAATAGCCAAAGAACATTTATTGCTTATAATATTTAACCAAAACAAAAAGTAAGAAAACATCTTACAAAACACATCTCTCAAAAAACAATTGAATTGGAAAGTAGTACTCAATTGAATGCTTCATTAGGAGTATGTTAATTGAGAACTCGTTACCGAAATTAGTTTGCTTCGCTCTCATGCTGTGCTCGAGAAATGGATTTTGTTTGAAAATATTATATGTATTTGTCCCAAATGTTTACCCAATTTATGCCTCTTTCACTTTGGCCATTTACCGTTTTTGGCAATTAAATAAAACATGCCGCAGTTGGGGTCTTGCAACAGATGCGGCTTACACAACCATATGTAAATTATGCCAGCAAATGAAGAAGAAATATTGCACGAATACGAAGCGACTATCTATCGCATGCACAGGAGGAACACACCTCAAAAAACCAAAATACTCAATGAATAAACTCAGCTTGCCAAAAGGGAAGCTCAAGATGGTAGCTGCCTTGAGTTATCGACCTACCTACCAACCTACCTAACTCCCATCCATCTATTCATGCACACATATGGAGTTCACAATGGGGCCCAGCCCAAGCGAAAGGCTGGACCGCAATTGAAGCGCAGCCATTGACAAGATAATTTCCTAGGAGCTGCATGCGCTCAGTAAATCCATTTAAATACACTATAGATTCGAAGATACTTAATTGCAACTATGATTAACTGTTTGTAACAACTTTTAAGAAATGCCTTAGTTAGCATACAAATAATATTATTAAATTATATAAATCAATCTTATGTTTATCAAAGTCAATTATATTTCACTGTGAATTGTAATTTGTACGTAAGAATAATAAAAAAATAGTTCACTAAAAATACCTCTTAAATAAAACAGAATCAAAAAATTTTAAAAATATCTTCAAAGCAATTACTAAAGTATTATTTAATTTTTTACTATAGACACAGATAAGTTTCTCAAAACATAAAGAGTATAGGGAAAACTTACTGAATCCCGATTTTTATTTCCATTGCCCATCTGCGTTTTACAAATTGTATGAGAAGGAAAGAAAAAAAAATCGCTGGCCACGATTCAGCTGGCTGAAAAGCATAAAATTGGCTAGTTTCGCAGTTCGCGTTAAGTTGACTGACTACCAATTGTTTTAGCCACGAAACTGCGACTCCTTCACGAATAGTTCCAAACACAAACTGCCTCCAACATTCAAGAAGGTTCATAATTATCAAAATCCAAACCGTTTGTTGTGATCCAAGCCATGGAGCTTTTGTGGGCTGTGGCTTCTGAAAATGTTGTAACGGTCTGGATTGTTAAAATGTAACCACTGCTGCTGCGGCTGCCAAGTGCCTGCTGCTTTTGGGCCAAGAGTGCAAAGTATCGGGTTAAACAGGCCTTCTCTGTCGGCTTTCGACAATGTTTGAGTGTTTATTGTTTGTTAATTTTCACATCGAGTTTTGACCTACAGAAGCGATCTCAAGTTGATCTTGTTCTCTTACTCAATACTCTTGCAGCTAGCTATACATGATTAATTATTTTAAGCTTGGAATGTTTCGTTGATGATAAATATGTTTCAAATTGAATTATGTATATGTACTTAACTATAATTGGGGCGAGCCGTAGCTAATTTGTTTTCACAGATATTGCTGTGCGCCGGTTGCATGCAGGTCAATAAAAAATAAAACTCTCAATTGACAGATGCCCTCGTTTCGTCTTATACATAAACCAACAGTCACACACTCAATAGAAACTGAAATACAAAAATACTTTAATGGATTATTAACATTTTTACTAAACATACTCTTAAATATATTGATGGGACTTATTAAATTCATTTTTATAATAAAAGTTAATCAATAACAAATTTTGTATAAAAAAATTTAAATCTTTGGACAATAATTTATTTAAACATTTTAAACATGAATCTTTAAAGCTGTTACTATTTAAATGGCGAGAAGTGTATTGATGTTATTAACACATACACACACACACACATACACAGACACACACACACACACACACAATACACAACAAACTAATTTCAGCACATACAAAAGAAATTATTTGGAGCAAACAATATGTATTGGAGCATGTATGTATGTATAAGTGTTGACCAAAAATTGTATTTTTATTGAGCAGTAACGAAGGGCAACCGCAAAACATCATCAGCTAATTTTTAGCACTTGATGTGCCCAATTTCTCTGCTGTTACGTGTTTAGCTCCTTCCTCCCACCACATGAGCATTGAAAACTGAAACAAGGTGTTAGGGGAGCATAAAACGTATGAATAAACATTGAATGAGGGCTTTGAGGCTGTTGAGGCACGTTGATTGTCTAAGCGGACTTACATAACCTCATTTGTGTGCCTTATGTGTTGTGCTGCTCGCGTGTTCCCATCCTCGGTGACGGCATGATATCGTGTACGCAGATTTAAAAAAAAATACAACAAATACACAAACAAGTGTACTCGAGTCAAGTAAAATGGAAGCGTGCGCCGCTCAAAAGCTCTGGTTTTTTGTTTAAGTTCGGGTTTCTGGTGTTGATGAGCCCAAGTTGTCGCTGATCGTTTCGTTGGCAACACTTATTTATTTTGGGTTAATAAAGTTGTTACATTATTATGACGCTGTTGTCGAGTGAGTTGGTCATGAATGAATTGATTTAATGTTTTAGTTAGTTTTGCATACGATTTATAGAGGAAGTTGCTTTGTATTGATCGGAGGAAATGATTAATGGGCGGCTATTGAACTTTTTATAGTTGTATAATAAAAAGATTTTTAAACCTTTATAAATAGAATATTTATGTTTCTTATGCCATTGATCCTAAGGTATTTATAATGATTAAATATGCGTAGAAATTGTACAAAGATATATACATATATTAAATTTAAAGAAAGAATGGTCTTGCTTAGAAGCTTATATGATTTGAGATTTTGTTATTAAACATAATGCGTTTGAATAATTTCAATATAATAATATTCAATAATTTCAACTAAAACCGAAGCATGTTCGAATCAGACTTTACTAGCTACACGAATAATAACAGCTTGGCTGAAATAAAAGCTAAACAGATAAACAACTCATAAATAAAGAGAGACTCTCTTGTCCACAATTATATTGTGTGGCAACTCAGCGTTGCAGTGCAATTCTTCCTCCTACAATTGTGGCAGCTGTTAGTGCTACTGGAAACAACCAACAAAACTGGAGGGCGTCGCATCAGTCAAAGACAGTACAGCAAGCAAAAGCCAAAGTTGAGGCGATGAAATCCCAGACAGCGACTGTTTGCCGCAATTTCAGATCAATTATATGAAGTTAACTAGCGACTTCTGCAGACGATCGTCATAGATTCAACGCTTCCATTGTGTTTTTTTTTTAATTTTTTTTTTTTAGCTAGCGATTGTCCAATGCAGCTCACGATTTATTCATTTTTTGGGTTTCTTGTTGCTATTTACAACAGATCACTATTTACTTTAAAAATTTTTCGCCCTCTTGGTGCAGCGAAACAGGGATCTAAAAAGTCTTTTATTGTGCCCTATTCATAACGTTTCGCCAACTCTTCCAGGAATTTGGCACTTTGCGCCTTGATCTGTTTGCGACTCGGTACATTGGCATTGTTTTTGTTCTCCACGAGCAAATCGTCTTCTGGCAAAATTGCCTGTTCGCCATCCTCATCAGTTTGCTCGTATAAATAGAAGCTGGCGAGGAAATCGGCATGATACTCCTCTTTGTTACGAGCTATCATTGCCGGTTTCATCTCCACCAAGTAGCCCTTCATCAGTTTGTATACCTTGCGCTTCAATATGCTCATTATAGCATCAACTGAAATAAGTCATGCGTCTATGAGTGATATGTTCTGTTGCATGATATATGTATATACTCAACTGTTTTCATCGAAAATCTCTGGTGCTGCAGCGCGCATATTGAGCATCTCGAATTTGAGAAGTGGCAACTTCAAATACGAATTTGGATAGTGCGAACGAATTAGTTTTGGTTGACGATCAACATGCCGCAGAACTTCAACAAGTGTCCATACGCTCACGCTATGTAAGTAAAAAAAATAATATAGCAATAATTTATAAGCTCATTTGTCAACTATAAAACAAATTTTATGTATACATGCTCACCGTAACATCACATAGGCATCTCCTCGACTCTTTAAATAGTCCAAGGTCTCTTTCTCAAATTTCGCTTCGCTTTGCAAGATTTTTCTCAAGTCTTTTATGCGCTCAAGCCGACTATATAAGATGAGATAATTAAAAATGCATACAAAAACTGATTTTATATTGTGCTCTACTTGATCTCCTCCTCGGATAGATTGTTCACCAGTACACCTTTTAACACATTAGCGCAATTCATTTTGGTCTCCAGCATCTCATGAGTCATCATATTGCTTTCGATAGAACGATGCAGTTTCACATTGTTGTCCACTTGGCTCTTCATGCTGTAAACGGATTGTTAGATTTACACTTTAAATGTGTTGAGTAGGCTTACCGTGGATAGATCTCCCTTGCCTGTGAGCACAGTGTGACAAACTTCACGTCCTTTATAGTCTTTTCCACAGTTTTTAACGTTAGCTTCAGCACCAGCATGCTGCGCGTCTCTCGCAAGTATCGTTTAGGATCTGCGCTTTCGGGAAACTCCGCTTTGGGCTTGGCACGAAATCCCATCGCCGAGCCTGTTTCGCTTTGTATTTTAAGGTTTGACCTAAATTTGGACAACATTTGTAGCTTGACCTGAAGTTCTTTTCGAGACTTAGACTCCAGCTGCCGATATTGGGCATTAAGCTCCTGAAACTTGGCTATAGCTGGCATGCCCAGATACAGTATATGTTTTATGAAATTAGCTTGATCCTCCATGTCAGAATCGAGAGAGCGCAGAATTGGCTCATAAAATATTGAATCGTGCCGCAGCACTTGTATCATTTTATGATACGTGTTATTAATGGTTTTAATGGCCTTCAAGCGCACGTTGGAGTTTTCAATTTTTTTAATGAATTCACGCGATTTGTTCTCCTCATCTAGCACAAACTCATTCTGATAGTGTATGCGGTTTTGCAACACAGCACGGTCAAGCTATTTTTAATTGTTAGCATTATTATACATATATTGTTTAAGAGACTTTAATTTACAAACTAACCAGCATTTCCTTATATTGATTCTTCAGTTTATTCAATCGACACTCCAGACGATCTCGCTCTTTACGCATTGTAAAAGTACGCTGATTAATGTTATCAACTACCAAATGTATGGGCATTCTCTGATACAAACGCTGCATATCCTTGTGGTTGATCAAAAAGTTGCGAATCTTATGCTTATTATCTCCGGTGAGGATATTTTGAAGCTTAGTTCGTCCATCGCTGCACTGTAGTTTTAAATTCTTACTATCACGAAAGTATTTCTGCCGATCGGCTTTAGTTTCATGCTGCTTGAAGAGCCCACGACGAGCTATAAATGAAAATTTTAGCTCAACAACAAGATGACATTAAAATTAAAATATATATTATACATAGTAATTCTGTCATGCCACCAATTTGCTCAGTCAAAGAGTTGGGTGTCCATCGTTCGTCGACCATTACATGCTGGCGAACATAGGACATGCCAAAAAGTCCATGGAATCGTATGGCGCGAGGACGCACTGGCTTTGGAGCTGTCACATCCCTGTCATTTCGCTTATGCTTTCGAAGACTGTGCAACAGACTCTTCTCGCGCTGAATGCAGGGCATTGTCAAAGTGTATTTAAGTATATTATAACAAAAAACAAAAAACAAAATAATAATGTTAACAGTAACTGAACGAACTAAAACTGAATATGAACGTACTAAATAACATAGGTAGACTGAATTTTCACAGGTAGCTTGAAAACAAAATGTTTATCACTATAATATTAGTTTGAATTTTGCATTTTATAATTCTTTTAATTAACAAATAAAGTAAAATTCATTTGTATATATTTAGGTTTGGTCAAACTTTAGAGTATTTTATTTTATATATTTATACATATATATTGTTTATTTTATAAATATTTTTGTGTATCAGATTATCTTTCTTCTTCTCGTCTTAAAGCTTCATCGACGATTCTGGTGCTTTGCGTCTTAATCTGTTTGCGATTCGGGACATTGGCCATTGTCTTCTGCTCATGCAATAGATCTTCTCCGGCAATCGCTACCTCTCCGTCCTCATCTTGATTTTGTGAGTTGTATTGGACTGTGTTCAAAAATTGTTGATGATATTTTTCTCTGTTATCGTCAATAGCCGTCTTCGTTTTTGAGTGGAATCCCTTCATTAGCTTATAAACCTTACGCTTAAGCAAGCTCATGATTTTTTCAGCTGTGTATTTAAAATATAAATGTAAAGCAGTTTAAACTTTTCGGAGAAGTTAACTCAACTGTTTTCCTCGTAAAGCTCCGGTGGCACTGCGTACATATTAAGCATCTCGAATTTTAAAAGTGGCAACTTCAAATACGAGTTCGGATAACTAGAGCGAAACATCTTGGGCTCCCGATCTATGTGTCTTAAAATTTCAACAAGATTCCAAAGGCTTACCCTGAGGAAATATGTTTGCAATACATAAGAAATAGATAGTATGATAAATACTTATGTATAGATAGCTATCAAAAACTTACCGAATCATGACAAATGCATCGCCTCGATATCTTATGTATTCTAGAGTTTCCTGCTCAAATTGCTTTGCAGAATTTAATTGATCCTTTAGGTCTTCAATGCGCTCAAGGCGACTGTTGGTAATCAATATGATGAGAATACATATTCTTATGACAAATAAACATATGTTTACGTACTTAATTTCCTCAGTTGAAAGATTGTTAACTAACACACATTCTAACGTCTTGCTGTATTTCATTTTGTCCTCAAGCGTCTTGTAAGTCATTAAGTGATGTTCGGCAAGGCGATGCATCTTTTCATTATTTTCCCTTTGGGCCTTTATGCTGCAAATAAATTTTTAGGCAAAGTAATATGCTAATAAGTCTAGTGGATATACCGAGGATAAATCTCCCTGGCCTGTGAGCAAAGTGATCCACACTTCACTTCATTAATTGTCTTCTCAAGGGTTTTCAGCACATGACTTAGAACTACCATGCTCTTCGTCTCACGCAAATAGCGTGTTGGATTTGCTGATTCTGGAATCACGTCTTCTTGCTTGCCAAGGCCTATAACGGAACCGACTTGCTTAAGAACATGAAAGGATGCCAATATTTTTTGTTTGTCCAAAAGATTTTTTCGAGACTTGGCTTCCAGCTGTCTATAATGATCATTAACCTCCGTAAACTTTGCTATAGCTGGCATGCCCAGATAGAGTATATGCTTGATGAAGTTAACCTGATCCTCCATGTCAGAATCGAGAGATCGTAAAATAGGCTCGTAAAAAATTTCATCTTGCCGCAGCACTTG
Source organism: Scaptomyza montana (assembly GCA_018904305.1). Taxonomy (NCBI): domain Eukaryota; kingdom Metazoa; phylum Arthropoda; class Insecta; order Diptera; family Drosophilidae; genus Scaptomyza; species Scaptomyza montana. The sequence goes on from JAEIGR010000001.1 coordinate 2,091,813, forward strand.
TATCATTTTTTTATATGTATTATTAATTGTCTTAATGGCCTTCAAGCGCACATTAGAGTTCTCAATTTTCTTCATAAAAATACGCGAAGTGAGTTCCTCCTCCAATACAAACTCATTTTGATACTTGATGCGATTTGTCAACACTCCACGATCGAGCTATAAATATATATATATATACACGATTAACAAAAATATTTCAGTCAGTCAGTTTTGTACCAACTAACCAGCAATTCTCTATATCGCTGCTTCAGTTGACCCAATCGACATTGCAAGCGATCTCGTTCCTTGCGCAGGACAAATGTTCTTTGATTTATATTATCTGCAACCAGATGTATTGGCATTCTCTGATAGAGACGCTGCATATCCTTGTGTTTGATCAGTAAATTTCGAATCGTATGCTTATTATCTCCGGTCATGATTTTTTGAAGCTTCGCCTGTCCATCGCGACACTGTAATTTCAATTTCTTACTTTCCTGAAAGTAGCGCTGTCGGTTGGCCTTCGTTTCATGCTTTTTAAAGGTTAAACGACGTGCTGCAAAAAATAACAGATACATATATTAACTTGATTGAATGTATAAGTCGATCACCTACTTAACAATTCGGACATCCCTCCAAACTGATCCGATAAAGAGTTGGTTGTCCATTGATTGTCGATTATCAAATGCTGGGTAACAAAGGACTCGCCAAAGAGTCCATGGTATCTTAGTGAGCGGGGATGTACTGGCTTGGGCGCTAGTACATCTCTATCTGTTTGCTTCTCTTTCTTCGGTTTACGTAATACACTCCTCTCTCGTTTAAAGCAGGGCATTTTGTATTAGTATTTGTGTTTATGTTTCTTTATTTTATTAATTTTAATTTTTTTTTTTGTGTACTTGAACGTCGTGTGCCTAACAACTGAATGTAAGTAATATTCAAAGGCTGCTTTAAAAAATGATCAAATTTTTCTTAAAATGTCATTTGAACGAAATAAGAAAGATTCCAAATGTGTACTTGCTATGTACTACCACAGCAGCATCCGTAAATCTAACACTTAACTTATCTACTTTATAAAAATTAAAATTTATTGATACTAATTGAACTCATTAATATATAAAAATTTCATTGTGACTGACTATTTATTAAAATGCAAATGAAACAAACATAATTTAAAAAAACTGTAAATCGCATAATGCAAATAATGTTACAAATCCAAAAGTCTAAGAGCCTCGTCAATAACTTTGGCACTTTGCGCCTTAATATTTTTTCGGTCCGGAATATTGACACAAACTTTTTCCTCGCCCACACCATCGTCGAAATAACGTATTGAGTGTTTCGTTACTTGACTTCCACCCGACACTAAACTAGCCAGGTAATCGGCATGATATTTTTCACGACAGCGCTTAATAGTTTGAGCTTTTAAATTCGCCTTGTAAGACTTCATAAGTTTGTGTACCTTACGCTTGAGTAAATGCATAATTTTTTCAACTGTGGAATGATATTAAATTATGATTTGTTTTACAAAAAAAAAAACTTCACTCAACTGTCTTCCTCGTAAAAGTCCGGTGCCGCAGCGCATATATCAAGCATATCGAACTTGAGAAGTGGCAACTTTAAATAGGAATTCGGATAGTTATAGTTAAATTTTCGGGGATTTCGATCTACATGTCGAAGAATGTCATTAAGATTCCAAAGGCTAAACCTGCGTTGGAGAAATAATTTAAAATCAATAAGTCAAAAAATTAAACAAAGAATAAGTCTTACCGTATCGATACATAAGCATCGCCGCGATTTTTTATATGCTCCATAGTTGCTTGGGCGAAATCATCATTTTCCCTTATAACTTTCCGTAAGTGATCTATGCGCTCAAGGCGGCTGTCGGGCAGTTAATTTAAAATAAATATAATATTGATGTAGTTTTATTAATTTCGTACTTAATTTCCGCCGAAGAGAGGTTATTGATTAAGAGGCTCTGCGTTATAGAGGAATAAATCATTTTGTTTCTAAGCATTTCATGATGCATGCAGTCTTGGTTGATTTTGCGATGTAGCAATTTATTGTTTTCCATGTGACCCTTGACGCTATGGACAACGAATAAAATATAAATGGTTTTGAAATTACTTAATTTGAACTTACTTTGGATAAATCTCCTTGGCCTGCGAGCATAAAGTTAATAGTTTTAAGCGCTTAATGGTTGATTCGATTACATGAAGCTGATTCTTGAGTGTTTTCATGCTTTCCGTCTCACGCACATAACGCTTAGGATCTACTGTTGAAATTGTTTTTATCTTGGCTACTGGTGGCCCAATAGCGAGAGGCTTTTGCAATGAGGCAAAACTGGCTATCTTGGCCAAAATATTTTTTCGACAATTTTCGTTTAGCTGTTCAAACTCTTTGCTGATTTTTTTAAATCTGGATATGGCGGGCGTGCCAAGATAGAGAATGTGTTTTATGAAATTCGATTGATCTTCTATGTCGCCGTCAAGGGAGCGCAAAATTGGCTCGTAAAATATTTCATCCTGCATCAGCACTTGCACCATTTTTTTATACGTGTTATTGATAGTCTTAACGGCTTTTAAGCGCACGTTTGAGTTTTCAATTTTTTTAAGCAAAATTCGTGATTTGATCTCCTCCTCTAGCACAAACTCATTCTCATACTTAATGCGATTATGCACTTTGGAGCAATCCAACTTTAAGCAAATTTAAGCTTAAACGAAAAATTAACATTGAAGCTTATTCTTACCAGTAAGCTCTTGTATTTATTCTTCATCTGACTTAAGCGGAACTCCAGACGGTCTCGCTCCTTACGCATTGTAAAAGTGCGTTGATTTATATTATCCACAATCAGATGTATGGGCATTCTCTGATACAAACGCTGCATATCCTTGTGGTTGATCAAAAAATTTCGTATCTTGTGGGCGTTATTTCCGGTTGTAACCTTCTGAAGCTTAATGCGTCCATCCGTGCATTGCGATTTAATTCGCTGACTTTTGGTACAAAGACTCCGGTGATTGGCTTGCGTCTCAAGCCGCTTGTATATTACGCGAGTCCCTATAGAGCAGCTCAGGCTCAAACAAAGTAAAATATGTAATACACTGGTTACTTACTTAGAAAATCGCTCAATTTGATAAATTGTTCAGTCAATGAGTTGGGCGACCATTTCTCGTCAACTATAAGATGCTGTGTGGCAATAGCTATGCCAAATAGACCATGGTGTTTCATGGCTCGTGGGCGTACTGCTTTCGGCGCCATCGGATCCCGGTCGTTGTATTTATCGCGTCGAGAACGGCAGTCTATGCTCTTTTCTTGCTTGAAACACGGCATCGTGATTATATTTATGTATTTGTTTAAAGTGTTCTGTACGTAAGACGTTAATGAGTTTGATATTTGAAATGTATGTTTTTATTTTTTATTTTGTGTTAGGCTCATCAAGCTGAAAGCTTTCCCAGGATTGCTAGACCGATATACATAGATATGTTAATGTGTTAATATGATAAGTAAGTAAAAAAATTAATTTTATCTGCCTGAAATATAAATATTTAAGCTATGTTAAATAGCAACATTAACAATTTTTGTTGTTAATAAAGTGTAAGAAAAGACAATAAGAAATTATTTTACACATTTATTTTGCACTAACATTTCTTTTTGTGTTTTGTTTCATTTCTTTGCTTTGATTTTTTTCATCAACATAAATTTTCACATCATAAAATTATTCAAGGTTTGAATATACTATCTTTTTTCTGTTTTCTGTTGAGTATATAAATATGCTTGTACTAATGCAATTTGTTGAAGATTACTTATATAGTTTGTATAAAATGAGTTTTTTAAGAAAATATTCAGTGTACATATTATATCGCTGGGTAAGACAAAAAAATCAATAATTGAAACACATTTAACAAGTTGCTTAAAAGTTAAATTCTGATCTTATTATTGTATAAATTATATGAAGAACTTTATTGCACTTCTTGGATGTATCTACAAATATTGTATGTATCTCTCAATGTGAAAAGCCAACACGCTAAGCACATCAATGGAATTTCTTGTATTTGTTTTAATGTTAATATTAAATTTTGTTAAGTTTTTATTCAGTTGCAAGCTAATTTTGTTATTAAAAACATCAACAAGTGGTCGATTTTATCGTGACTTCTTAGGGTATTATTTTTGTGTAGATAGTATGTGTATTTATGTTAAGCCTAGAGAATGGTTTTTATGAGTTAGATTTTAGCTGAAACAGCAGCGTAGAAATATTGTCATAAAACATTGTTGTAATTGTATGTGTATAATTTTGCTAAATTTTCATTGATTTGTTCGGTTTTCGTAACTATAGCTTGCAGAAACATTTCATGCATGATTGTTGTCTTTTATATTATTGCATTGGTGTTGTATGTTGCCTACTTTACGGCGTCCCACTTCTCGATATAAAACAAAGTCTTCTTTTAAGCATAAATTTAAGCAAAAATAATTAAAAATATATTTAAACTATGATTCTATTTTACAACGTAATCACAATATGAAAAAGAATGTCCTTGAAAAAAACACATTTTATACAAATTATTTTTAACCTGAAAATTTGCATTTTCAACATATTATCCAAATGGAGTGCCTGCAAAATAAGATAAAATTGACAAAATTATATACGAAATAAAATCTTGTTTATCATGTATTATATGCGAATTTTATTTGAACATAGTTCAGCATATTGCCGCCCCTTATGGTATTTATACAATTTTAAATAGAACTATGTATAAATATATTTTTATGTATAGACGATTTGATTGGATTTTGTTTTAAACAACGTCGCAAGCAATTATTTTACATACATACGAACACAAATATATATATTTAGTTGATTTCTATTTTTTTATTATACAATTATAATAATGCATTTCCTTTTAGAAAAAATTTAAATAATACTTAAAATTTACAAATTGAATTTGGGACCAAATTGAAACTATATTGGAATGCTTTGCAAATACGAGCACATTTTCAGTTTATCTATTTTCCATACTGGCGTTTCCGTTAAAATCAACAAAGAATTTTTAACAATAAACAAAAACCGTATGGTAGGTAGCACACAAAAAATAAGAAGAATATACTACAGATAACAATAAGAAACTAAGCATTAGTTTTAATAGACGGATTAAAATATTGCAAAATGTTAAGAGGCGCTTGGACTTTTTCTTTTAGATTGGTTTTCACTTAAGCATAATTATAATATAATTTATAGCATTATGGCGTCTATAATGAAATGAATTTAAACCTTTTTAATATTTATGTATACGTATCATTTTTTAGGGCGTACGATAATTTCAGTATTTAACAGATTTCATGCAACATATTGTTTTTCTAGGTTAGTGATTGGCGTAGGACACAACTACAGGTATTTTGCTTAAACTTGTACATACATACATAAATGTATGTAGGGTATATTTCACATAGGCTACTTTCTTTTGTTTATATAATTATATTGTTTCACTTTAGGTTTTGATGGAAATGTTTGCATACAGCTTATGTAAATTGTTTGTATACATATAAATAGTTAAACTCATTTTATATTTTTGTTTATAGTAATTATATAAATATATGTATGCATGAATTTGTATATAGCAATTTCATTTTTGTGTTTTTTTTTTCCAAATGCTCAACATTATAATAGAATTTTTTTAGTGTTTTTTTCGTATGTAGCATAGTGTAAACATTTATAATTTCTCAGTTTTGTCTTCATTTGAATTACATTTTCATTTATATAATATCTGCAAATATATATTTATATGTATATATTTTATATGTGTGTGTTCGTGTATTCGTAGTGTTCCTTGTCTATGAGGTTATAGCGCTTAATGTGTGTTGTTTGTTTGTTTGTTTGTTTGTTTGTTTGTGTGTGTGTGTGTGTGTGCTAGTGCTATTGTTGATGGCGCCTTATAACGCACCAAATGGATCGAGTGGAACGTTTTTATTGCCTCCATTCTGTGTCGCCTGCGTGGGTTGCATAATGCCCGTCGCTGCACCCGCATTACTTTGCGGCGTTCCCATCATCGTCAGCTGCCCCCCAGTCGAAGGGGCTGCCTGTGCCAGCATATTCGTCTGCTGCCCCATCACCGGCATGCCCTACAATTGTCAAAACATTGAATAAGTACACTGTTGTAAATGGTTATTGTTAAACAAAATTCAAACTCATGCATTTTTGGTCGTAGGGTATTTAAACGGCTAAGACAGACGCCAAAGGCTATAAATTTATGGGTACATAATAAATAGGTTAGGTTGGTTACGGAAATAGACAGAATTTTTGTTAGAAAGTTGTTGGCTTTTATAGGAGGGCCGCCGTGAGCTGCTACATGTACATATATTTGGTTTTCAGGCTGGGTTAGTAAAATTCTACAAAGAATAACAAATTCCAATTTTCAACGAAAACGATAACTTTAAAACTCTACAGTAAAAAAGCTGATAGCCAAAAAAAAATCATAAACATGAGTTTTAAAAACTTTTTTAAACAATTTATTCTTATTTTCAAAGTGTTATATATGCCAAGAGAGACAGACACCTATATGGAGTAGAGTTAAAGGTAGAGATAGTAGGTACCATAACCATTTAATTAAAAATTAAAGGGAGCTCTGGGCTACATTTCTTATAGCTCTGTGCGTAGGCAGAAGTCAGGCGTAAGTTGATTTGATAGTGATAGTGAAGTCGGCATAAAACATAGAACTAAAACAAATTAGTAAAAACATAATCAGAAATAAAACATACACATATATATTTATATTTAAAACATAAAAATAAATTTAAAATGAATGCAACTCAAAGGTATAGTAAGTTCATAAACACATTATTTAATATTTGATTATGTTGTTTAAAGTTTTTTGTAGTACGTTGGGTTTTATTTTTATTTATTTTTGTATTAATTTTTTCTTCGTTCGATTGCATCATTCTTACCTGCATATAATTTGGCATTACAGGATAACTAGCTTGTATATACGGATGATTGATTGTGATTGGCGCAGGACTTACTGTCATGCCATGTGCCTGGGTATACATACATATGTATATATATATATAGTGTGTGCGAGTGTATATATTTCAATATATATATTTATATATATATATATATATATATATCACAAACATACAGACAGCGTTAACACAGGCGCATCGTGAGTTTATTTTTTCAAATTTTTTTGTGGTTTAATTTTTTATGTGTTGATATTTTGATATGTTTTGATATTGCGGTATGCGTTGGATAGTTGAAATATATAAAGCAACATAAAATAAAGAAAAGAAAGTGATAGTTTATATATATGCATATACTATATGTATATATAAGTGTATATATTTAAATCAATATAATTAAGATAAGTAAAATCATAATGGGTAAAATGTATGTTTGAGTTCGAGTGAGTGTTTTTTCTTTCAGTGAAGTATTATTTTTCTTTTGCCTGTTTGTGTAGTAATATAAGAATGCGTTATTTTTTTTTTTTAATTCCTACACTTAGAAGGTGTGCCACAATAGTAAGCCCTAGTGCTATGTGTAATTGTTGTTCTAGGTTTGGTTGTGTGGTGCATTTTGTTTATATGAGAGACCTTAACCAATATATATATATAGCATATTTGTTGAGTAATAAAAAATCATATATATAAATATTTAAATAATTAATCTAACAGCTTGCAACAACTTGGTTCGTTCTTAGTTTTGTATAGCTTTATACCAATTTAAGTTTTATGCATAATATAAAATGACCACAACATCTAGAATTTTAGCCTTGCATGATGAAATGTTGGGTTAATCTAGGAACAATTTTACACAGATCAATACAATAAATAAATAAACCAAGTAGCTGTAGTTGTTAAGCAAATGCATTGTGCAACTTTATAATAATATGCATATATAGGAAAAATATACAAAGACAAAAATAAATCCAAGTAATAAATACAATAATAAAACTTTTGTATGTTACATGGGGTAAGTGAGCCTAATCTGTTGAGTGACACAATCTTTATCGATATCAATATGAATAACTCCAAGTAATTGTTTGTTTTTTGCCTTTGTATTTGCTCTGTTTGTTCTTTTACGGGCACGAATACACTTTTTCTTTCAACTGTCATATCTCTTCATTTAACATATTGTCTCTCATTCAATTAAAGCTAATCGCATTTGTATTGTTTGTTATTGTTGTTTGTAGTTGTTGTAATTGTTGTAGGATTTCGATTGATTTGATTTGAGTTGAGTTGAGTGAGAGAGAGAAAAAGAGTAGAAAGAGAGTTAGAAGTCATAACTCACCATTGGACGATAGCCAGCACCAGTTGTAGCCGCCATTGGTTGTGGTGTCCAATTAGCACCTGGTTTCGCTGTATTTTTAGGTGAATTCCATTGCACGGGTCTATGAGGATATAATGTAAGGTAATAGAGTAATGATATATAGAGAGACGAAATCAATGAAACTTGTCTGGTTTTGAGATCGGTTGTTTTTAGTTACATTACTAAAGGAATCTCTGATATACTCAAACTAATCAATAAGTTATGGGAGTTCGAGGGGCGGTTTATTTACACAAATGGAAATGCGGTTATAATGTATTATGGGTTATTGGTCGAGGAACAGGAGAGATATGACTGGTTTGGTGCTTTTTTTTTTTTTAATCCTCATGTTTGTTTTAGCATGAAGTTGCGTTATGATATGATTTTAGAACTTTGGCTGATGAACACTGTTTGAGATGATTGCAATGCATTTTCCTCATCTCTTTCAGACACATTAACAACAGGCACACACAAATATTAATATTAGTTGTGGTTGTCTCTTTTTACTCACTTTGCACTTGCCGTTTTATTTATATTTAAATTCTCAACTAGTGACATAAGTGAACTATCCAAATCGCCGGTTATTATTTTTCCAGTGCCAGCTGGTTGCTGTTGTTGTGGCTGCTGCTGCTGCTGTTGATGCTGCAGCTGCTGCTGTAGTTGTAGGTGTTGTGAGTTCTGAAGTTGTTGCTGTTGTAGTGTCAGGGCTGGACTGCTGCTGTTGTAGCCCTGGTAGGCGGCACCTGCGGCGACAACATTCATTTGATTGCTGTTGTTGCTGTTGGCTGTGGCCGGTTTCATAACATCACCCAAAGCATCAAAGCCTTTTTTGTGTGTTTTGGCGTGATTTATATATGATATTTGGTTGTTTTTTGTTGTTGTTGAAAGATATAGCCAGTGCACCATTTTAGCCAGACATTTACACAAAGAGACATACACAGTTTTATGTATAGAGCATGAGACAAATGAAAGCCCATAATAATTTTGAAATGATTTGTTTTTCGGTTTGATTATTTTTTTTTAGATTGTCCGTTACAATTTATTTTTTGTCATTTTTAACGCACATACATAGTATTATGTATTAAAAAAAATAATTTTTTAATGAATTTGTGCCACCAACATCAACATTTTGTTAACATGAGTAATGCGTCAAGTTTTTTTTTTTTTTGTGTTACGTACATAAGAACATAAAAAGGAGGAAAAGAGAAAAAATACATTGACAAAATAAATAATGATATATATATGTATATATATATATTTGTATATTTTATTATATAATGTGCTAATTTATAACGAAATATTATTAGTTTATTTAAGATAAAATAAATAACAGAGATAATATGTTCAAATGGCAGATGGAAATATTATTGCAACATTAATGCGGTTATTAAAGCAACTAACGAGTGATTCAGTATCTTATAATGTGAACGAAATGTTAGTAGAGATAATTCTTTAACGTTTTAAAATATATAATAAGATAAAGGACCATTAACCAAAGCAGACATAATATTGACAACAACTTTTGTAAGTAGAGTATGTTATTCTTCTAAAATAAAAAATGTCCAACAAGTTAACTTATTTCAAAACAATAAACAATTTTTACTATTATCAATAGCAAATAAACTTCTTTGGTCTAACTTTCTTTTCAAGCTTTTTCCAACATTTCCAGCACCTTAATATTGATATTTTACTAAGCTAGGGAAAAAATACGCCAAACAACACAACAAAGACACAATCACGCAGATATTTAACATTAAAATAACATAAATCACAATATTAGTAAATATATAATCATATTTACAAAAAGCTAATACAAATTAAAGCTGACATATACAAAATGTGATAATACTATTCAGGAACTCGAGGAAAATATCAAAGTCTTGCACAAAAGCATATTAAGTCGAAGAAAAAAACAAACTGGGAATGAGTAAACAAAGTAAATCGATGTGTTGAAAAACACAATCAAAAGTGAATAAATCTTACTGTTTAGCTTTAACTTAAGATTTTAATTTTTAAATAATCCTTTATCATTTTAACTTATTATTATATTTATTTTTTAATTCAATGCATTTGGGCAAGAAGTTGATAAATAAGTACAGAGACATACTTTATACAGGGCAAAACAGCGCAGTAAGTTACGAAAACATAGCCCATCTGAAGATGAGTGGGTGGTTGGCCGTAGGGTTTTTTGTTTTTCGATGTGTTTGCGTTTGTGTATGTGTGTGTGTGAATGAATTTATTCGCAGCACTACAAGCACATGATAATAAGGCCAGTGTTCAAAATTGAAGCTTTGTACAATAACAAAGCGCGCAACGTAAAAATTGGGTTCTGCTGAGTTTCGTTTTATTTTTTGCTCGAAAAGTTCACCTGTAGAGAATTGTGACATCGTGGAAGTTGGTAATAAAGCCAGCTCTTGCTGGTGTTGTTGCAACTGTTGTTGCATATATATCAATGCGGATGTTTGCTGCTGATGTTGTTGTTGTAGTTGAGGTGGTGAAGGCTCCATATATTGACCAAATGGAACGCCCTTGGTCTGCATATCATCCAAAAATGGATTTGGCAATACTGGCGACGCTGATTTGATTTAACCATATAATTTTGAAGGTGTTTTTTTTTTTGTCGGGAGTAGCCATAAAATAAATTAATTAAATTAAAATGAAAGTTTGCAAGATAAATGAAGAATTTAAAAATCAATATTGCGCAAAAAAATCAAATCGTGTGTTTGGAACCTTGAAACTACTAAGTGTATTGCAGTAATGTCTAGCTGTTTGGATTCTGCTAACTCCAATCAATGAACGTATAAAAAATCATAAACTTTTAATCTTCTTAATAATAGTGTTAGTACAACATGCTAAGCATACCAGCAATAAATAATTTCTTTATAATAAATAGTTTAAAAAACATTTAAATTAGTTGAAAAGTGCAAGTAAAGAGCACCGCGCCATTAACATGAATGTTTAAATTACATTGTAGCCCTCCCAAAATTAGAACTTTCTATTATTTTTAAGCATCATAGTATTATATATGTAAATATATATTATATTAAATTGCATTGCAGTTGTAATGTATTAATGAGAGAAATTAGCTGGCTTTTTGTTGTTTGGAACACTTACCTGCTGGTTCCGTATTACCAAAAACGGACGAAAAATTACTATCGGAAACGAATGCATTTGTAGCAGCAGCGGAGGAAACTGTAGAGCCATTGAAACCTATTTTATGGTTTTGTTTACACATTTTTTTGAGGATTTGATTGATTTAGTTTTCAGTTTTGTGTGTGTGTTTGTGTTTTTGTTGAGCATAAGATGTGTTATCGAGTAGTTATCGAGTATTTATCGAGTCATGTTTAACGTTATATTTGTTGATGTTTCAGTTACGAGTTGTATTTTTTTGTTTTGTTGGGGTGGAGAAAAGAAAGCAAGTGATGAAAATGAAGAGTAACAATACATTAGAGAAGAATTCAAAAATAAGAATTTAAAAAATCATAAAAATCTTACACAAAAAAATGTATAAATACTTAAATAAAAGTTATAAATAATAGTTTGGAAAGAAAAACATATTCATGTTTTTTATGATGAGAAATACATATACAATGTACAACAGGAAATAGTGCTTAGGAAGGGCCATAAAAAGAGCTTGGACCGAGTGCGCGCCTTTTGGGTCTGAGAAATCTACAAGACAACATGGTAATACATACATATAGACATACTTATACCTAAATATTATAAAATAAAAAAAAAATAAAATAAAAAACAACACTTAAGCCACTAACTAGTGAGCACTTAACGAACTTAAGCGGTCAACATAAACTTGTACTTAAGTAAATAAAAAGAAAAACCATAGCATGCTACCGTTATTGTGCATCCATAAATTATTGGCATTTAATGCAGCACCTGTTGTTCCGGAGGCAGCGGCAGCATTACCACCACTGGCCTCAAACATGTCAGCGAACGGATTGCCCAACTGCAGCAAGTCGTCGGATGCCTTTGTGGCAAGCGCCTGAGGCGCAGCTGCTGCAGCAGCAGCGGGCTGTGCCGACGCGGCACCAAACAGATCAACTATCGGCTGACCAGCCTGTGAGGCTGGCGGTGACGATAGGAATGGATTTGTTAGTGCAGCGCTAGCGCCAGCAGCACCGCTACTGGTGGGCGACGACAACTTGGACTGGTGTACAAAACAGAAATAAATTCATTAAATATCCATCATTTAATTTATTAAAAACAACTACATCAATTTGCATTCCGTACTCACTTTGTACTGATTCATGGCGGCCTCCTCCTCGGCAAGCACCTGAGCTTTAAGCTGCTCATCAATGCCATTGGTGGTATCAAATTTACTGGACGCGGCTGCAGTTCCAAAGGCCGAGCTAGTCGAAGAGAGTGCAGAGACAGCGGATTTAACATTTGTGCGTTGATAGCTACGCATACAAACGCCCAAACCAAATTCACCACAAAACATATGAAAAACCATTGAAAATAAAAATGGAGTAAAGATAATTAAATCAAGAAACTAATTGAATTAAAAATTAACAGATATTTATAAAATGATACCAATTCAAAGGAGTAAAACAATTAATTTCAAAGTTAAAGTATGTTTAACTTAAATTAAATAGAGCATAAAGTATACTAAAAATAAACCTAACAAGAATGACTACATAAAAAACGTCCTAAATAAGTAAAACAACAAACCTCGACGATTGTGTTGGCGTATTGGCAGCAGAAACCTTTCGTCCCTCCAACGTAGCCAAATGTTGCTCCAAAGCATCCAACAGAGAGCTAGGTGCCTTTGTCAAATCGGGTATATCACCCTTATCAATGCCCACGTTCTGAAAACAATTCAAATTCATCTAAGTTGTTCAGTTTTCCGGTTTTTCCAATGCATTTTGATTTACCTCAGCCACCTTTAGAAATTCACCCACACGATCCATGCGCACCAAAAACTTCTTGTACAAGTCCAAAGCATCGCGTGCATGCTTTTTGTTCATATCAAAGTATTTCTCTAGCAAATTGATAATGCCATCATTATAGCATGCAAACAAACGAATTAAATCGCGAAACAGCAGCATGAAGCTCATGTTAATGACACCTATTGAGTGGAATACAAAATAAATAAGATTAAATATGTGTACATATGTATTTATACGCGAAATAAAAGATTCGACGCACCGTTAGTTAAATCATTGGACTGACAATCAAACTCAAGCAATCCATCCAACTGAGCTTGCAAAACTGGCAACGTCTTTAATAGTTTCTCCGCATTCATGTTACGCAAAGAGCCCTCCTCTTTTCTAAAATAATAAATAAATATGAATCGATAAGATTATTGATTAGTTTAATTAAACATTGTTTACTTACCCACGCTTCACTTTACAAAAATCGAAAGCCATAGCACGATATGAGAGTGACTTCTCATTCAAATACTTGGCATAGCGACGTATGAATGGTGACATATCATAACCTGTTAAATGACAATTACAGGATATTATTAAATCTATGATCGATTGAGTAAAGGCCAAATTAAGAAACCACCACACAATTCAGTCAATTTTAAGCGCCAAATGTAAAATTTTTAGCCATGTTTTCATATTTAGTAAGTTAGTCAAATATTTGTCGTTTTTTAAGAAAATTGATTTTTGTTTTAGTTCTCAGCCATGGCCACAATAGTTAGTACACAATGTTGTTGTTTTGAATGTTCTTTTAAAAAACCGTAAGCCCTCTTTATTGAATATATACTCACCCATTCTGCCACCCGGAACGCCCATGCCACCATCTGTAGTATAAGTTCGCATATATATACATATATATATATATATATATATATAGGTTTACGGTAGGAATGATTTTCAAAATTATTTATAGTTACATTTATTATATGTATGTATGTGTTTTTGAGAGTAAGCATCGCAGTTGCAGTTCACAATATTATTATTGTTGAAATGTTATCATTATAATGAATACACAAATGAAAAAGCCAAATCGCAATCGCAGCATTCACATGTGAGTAAGTAAAAAATGGGAAGAGAGAAGAGAAGAGTGTATAGCATTTAGTATCAATATGTATAAATATTCAGTTAGGTGTTGTAGTCAAATGTTTGTATCGATTTAGTTTATTGATAGCGTGTGTAAAAATGTTAGAAAGCAGCAAAATGTTTGCAATTTTTGTAAAACAGTTTATTGGCTCGTTGATGCATTGTTTTCTTGTCATTTTTATACCTTGCACAGTTCCTTTGTCCAGAAAGGAGCTGAGATTGAATGTTGAATTGCTCGATGCGAGATATTGCATAAAACGCTGTAAGAAAAAAAGATAGAAAAATAATTAACAAATGATTAACATGCTTATTTTACTTATTTAAAGCAACGCCCCACAATTACGGTCGAGTAAATGAAAAGTGAAAAGAATAAAAGTTAAAGTTTGTAGCAGACGACGCCCCCTCTCCATTTATATGTAATATGTATGTTTGTTTGTTTTCTAGGGTATGATGGATACATACCTCATTGCCATATGCCATCAAATGATGTGTTGTTATCAGCGATTTATACACGACCACCCAATTTGCGTTCTGCGAACGTTCGATAAGTAAATTGGCCAAATGCGGTATCGAGACATTCGGTTCATTTGTGCAATGCACCAAATCTGCAAGATTGAAACAAAAACAAAAGAAATAAATGTATACACTTGAGATTAGTAAATACGTAAAGTTAAAAAACAAAACAAAAATTGTATAAAATGCATATCATCGTATTGTGTGGCGACTTAGTATGTATGTATGTATACCGCCTATCGTTCATTGTTTTGTTCTTATCGTTATTCTTATGCTTTGCAACAAATTCACAAAACCCAACGCCAGCCATTTAAATATGATAAGCATTTGTCTGTGGCGATATTGTTGCCATATATAATATATGCATATATGTATGTACATAGAATGTATACTAAAAATATAATATAAGTATCATCGCTTGGTTTCCAATAACGAGCTATCCACTTTTAAAGAGGGGCGTTTAATTATCATGAATATAGGCCTAACAGATGCTTTGAAATCGACTCGCCAAAGTCTGAAAATGCATTCGATGATTGCTTACACATACACATACACATACACATACACATACACATACACAAACACACACACTCAGTCACATATGTATGCATCATTTGATTCAATTCAATAATTTAAGTTCGTATTCACATAAATTGAAATACGGTATGAAACCATATGGTAATTTTTACGACAATTTATTGAATGACCGCTTGACAACAAGAATTGTTTATTTTTCTGGAGCGTAATATTCTCTTTTCAAGATTAAAATATGAACAAAAATTTAGTCAACTTGTACATCTTCTAATAACAAAAAAAAAAACTTCTTTTAGCTAAACTTTGTGATTTGTTGTCTACGTTCTCAATGTATCAAATGTAGAACTTGTCTGGTTCAAGAGTTTCAAAGTTGCAAAGTAGAGCAAAACTTGTTGCAAGTTTTAATAGGCAATTTTCTGCCAAAACTAAGCCACTGAGAGCAAGATATACATACATAAAAGAATAAACCCATTAACTCAAATCAAATGGCTATTTGCAGGCTATAAAAGCATGAAGTTTCAAATATTGTTATTACAAGAACATAAAGGGAAATTTATTTTTTAATTTTTAACATGTGCAACTTTTAGATATTTTTCTACGACCATTGTAATCAACAAGTGTCTATACTCAGTATACTGTAATATTATATATCCAATAAGAAAATCAATAATAATGCCAGAACAAAAGTTCCAGCTCAATATCATATTCCCATTTTCAACTAATTTTGAACTAGTTTTATTTTGTTTTTTTAGTTACTAGGCGAGAAAACGGTCTAAGGGTGAAATGTGATATAAAGTGTGTTCTTAACAATCTACCTGCTGCATTATAGCAAAATGTAATATAAGAACACGTTCAATTTTTTCTTCATTTCTTACTTAATTTTTCATTGATTTAAGTATTAACTACACATGTCTATTTAAAGTACAGTAATAAATCAAACAAATAATGAATATCCCACATCTGCTGAATAAGTCCATAACGATATTTTGACTACCGAGTATAGAAAATGTAAAAAAAAGCAACAAGTTTCACCTTTAACATTATCGATTTTGTACAGAAGAATTGGTCACACTGCTGCATACTAAACAAACAAAATTTTGAACCGCTTGAAAAGGAGGGAATGCTGTGGGGTCAACGCTGCTATTTTTTGGATGAAACTGGAGCATGACGGGTGCACACAGAGACTACAAGCTCCAACGTGATTACTTTTTATTTATTTCCTTAATTACAACAACTGCAAACAGACAGATACAAAACATCATCAAAGCCCAATTTCTATTCAAGTTTTGTTGCACAAGCGCAAAGCAATGCTCATTATGTGACAAATATGTTAGTACAATTAATAGCTGTACACGTGTTCACATGCAAGTACTTATGTATTTATGTACGGTATTTGATATTTACGAACATATCTTATGAGTCATTTCGCACTTATTGGACAACAACAAAGTTGCAAACGTGACAACAAATAAGAAACGGGTCAACACAATACACACACACTCGCATATGCATAAGTAAACGGCAGCAAAAGAAAATCCAGAATCCAATATGACACAAGAGATCACTTTTTTTGGCCAATCAAAAGTGCAATGCAAAACGTAGACGAGACTTAATTTTTTGTTATTTTCGTTGTTGTTACAGCATGTGCATATATTTAAAAGCCAATGACACCGTTATAAAGGCGCATACTTTCATAGCAACATATCAAATGCTTTACAAAAACACAGACACACGATGGCACTATCATTGTAAATCATACACACGTGCAGCCGTGAGAAAGTGACGTAACACTAGAAAGAGAGACCCAGAGCACTAAGCGCGAGCAATGAATGACGAAGCAGATCAAAAGAAAGACCGCAATTCAGCAGCTGAGGCAGCAGGTGCAGAGCAAAATACTTATACATAGAGTGGGCGTTAAATGCGGCAAAAGTGGCTGTGATATATTTTTGTGATTAAATTTACAGTCATCCTGGATCCCAAAGGAATGCATTCAAACAGTCACACATATTTTTTATATGTCTATGTATAAATATAACGTTACATTTCACACAAAAATTGAGGAATAATATGCTCACTGGGAGAGAAAATTGAGAGAAAGAGAGATGCTTCTTTGTGTAATTGAATCAATGGCAAAATGTTGACAAGACGACAAATTTTTTTTCAATATACATACATAGTATGTACGTGTGTGTGCGCATGTAAGCACAAGATAACCGTTATATGTTTATGACTTTTCTGTTTCTTTTTTATCCAATATATTGCGTTTATTTAATAAAAAAAAGTTGTTTTTCGCTTACAATCCAAATGCTTCTTCTTCGGCCCAATGCATTCCTCAGTTGTGGCCTTGCACACAGATTTTGCCAGTCCTTGGCCTGCAAGGCTGTGACGTGCTGCGAGCAGCCTGTCGTTGATTGTTTGCCCAGCCATAGTCATGATGATGCTGTTTTTGTTGTTTCTTTTACTTTAATTACACTATAGTTTATTTCCAATCTAATTTGATTATGTGCACCAAAGAATGGACCAAAAAACACACCTTCACACACACTGTTACACTTGCGAGTACACGCACACACACACACACACACACAGCCAAACAGGGAGACGTTTTGATATTGATTAGTTGTTGTGTGGCAATTTGTTTTACACGAAAAATAACGACTAGCTGTTGGTGGACAAACTGTTTGTTGTTGCAGTTGATGCCCAATACGATTTAACGCCGCGTTTTAATGCGCTCTTTAGCCGGTGCGTAACGTTGTAACGCGATCTTTGATTCTCTATTTTTTTTTTTTTTTTGCCACAAATCGATAATGGCGACTAGCACTTTTGCAGCCGATAAGAATAATGGGAGGTGCTATATCGATGTTTGTTCGTGTTTAACAAAATTAATCGATGTTTTTAGGTTCGATTCGTCTGTTGCGGGTATTCCCAATTAATTAAATTTATAAGGCTATATTATATAAAAGTGTATGTTATAACTATTACGTCAATATGCTTGTGTTGTCGATTTTTTAAATTATAATAAAAATCATTTTTTAAAATCGAGACATTTTCAGTTTTTACTCAATCACCGAACTGAAGCTGGTCACACCAGTCCCGATATCTTTACTCGCCGATATCCGATAACAATAATATTTTTCATCGTTTATATGACAGAGAAGCCTAAGAGAATAGCAACATTAATATAAACTTAATTTACTAAAACTTTAAAGCAACAATCTGAAAGCTGACAACAATTGAAAGCCGTAGCAAAGTGACGCCGGACATAGCGCACCTTTAGCAGATGTGAACGCTCGCGTTGCCAGAGCGCAACCAAAACACGCACAAAAAATTCCTTGAGACCACCAAAAAAAACTTTAACTCACAAAAAGGACAAACAAAAAGCATCGAAATGAATTCACTTCGTCAGTTCTACATGGAAATTCCAATAGTGACCCGAGCGTACACAACTGTATGTGTGCTCACAACACTAGCGGTGGTAAGTTTGTTTAAGTTTAAATTTGATTTATAATCAACGCGCGCTGACGTGTACCCATTACTGTATAGCATCTGGATTTGGTTTCACCGCTGCAACTATACTTCAATCCCACACTGATTGTTCGCAAATATCAAGTCTGGCGTTTGGCCACCACATTCCTATACTTTGGCACCATCGGTATAAGTTTCTTTTTCAATATGGTTTTCACATATCGCTATTGTCGTATGCTTGAGGATGGCTCGTTTCGCGGTCGCAGCTCCGACTTTGTGATGATGTTTATCTTTGGTGGCGTCCTAATGACATTCTTTGGCATCTTTGTCAACTTGCTCTTCCTTGGCCAGGCATTCACGTTAATGCTGGTCTATGTCTGGTCAAGACGTAATCCATTGGTGCCAATGAATTTTTTTGGAGTTCTTAACTTTCAGGCAAGTTTTTAATTTTGCAGAGCTTAATATTTATAAGCGATTGATTATTATTTATTTCTCCTATATCTTATGTGATTTTCTTACAAACAGGCGCCTTATCTACCCTGGGTACTGCTTTGCTGCTCCATGATCTTGGGCAATACAGTTTGGGTGGATATCATAGGCATGGGCGTTGGCCACATATACTATGTGCTAGAAGATGTTTATCCACAGCTATCTAATGGATATCGACTGATAAAGACGCCATACTTTCTGTAAGTAAAGTGTGTTGCTCGTCAATTCAAATAATCCAAAAACTGGGTTTGTCATTGAGAAAATTAAGACTATTTGCATATTTTCGTAAATTGTGGAGCTACTAGAGCCTTCTTACTTGCGAAAAATATTAATTTGTTAACTGTATTGCTTTCAGTAAAAGACTTTTTAATGAGCACATCGAACGCAATTATCAAGCACCTGCGGAAGATCGCCCTGGTGGTTTTATGTGGGGCGGCGAAGATCAGCCGCTGATCCAAGATCCACAACCAGAGAACAATGATGCGCCACAGGAAGCGGAACAACCTCAGCCACCAGCAGCAGCAGCTCAATAACCAACAACACACATAGACACAAAAACAAAGCAAACAAATTGTTGATAAATTGTTTATAATGCGATATGACAAAAAAAAAAAAAAAAAATAGTTCTTTGGTAAAGAAGACAAAGAAAATGTTAGGACCCCTCCGCCACCCGTGCA
This sequence comes from Scaptomyza montana, assembly GCA_018904305.1. NCBI lineage: Eukaryota > Metazoa > Arthropoda > Insecta > Diptera > Drosophilidae > Scaptomyza > Scaptomyza montana. Next base: position 2,111,780 of record JAEIGR010000001.1, read on the forward strand.
CGATGAGTTATGGTACATAATGAGACAAATATAGAAGGAGTGGTTTTAAGCTCAGCCATATACCTTAACGACATGGAATGCAATAGTTAGCCAAAGTTAATTCAGATGTGTGTGAATTATATATTTTTTATTGGTTGAAATTGGTAAGATTACAATTGGCTTTAAGTTTTTCATTTCCTATGTAGATTCAGCACATGTGATTATATATATATGAATATATTTATGTATACAAACATGATAAAAACAAATGAAATCGTAAATTCTTTTATTACAAATTATACCGGCGCCACCTTTTAAAATAATAGAAAAAGCTGACGAGCTTATAAATTAACAAGTATCAATAGTATTTTATTGTGTCTTATGTGCTCATAAGTTTTACATGTTTTCAGATACTGGTTAGTAAGAATCTTTATGTTTTGTAAACTTCATGTAGATTCTTTTCGATTCTCAATTACCTCACATCTGTCACGGATCTGGCTACTACTTTTGCCATATAAAACTCTAGTCGCCGATGTCTGTCTAAATCTGGCAGCGCGCTACGAAACTAGTTTATTAAGTAAACCATAATTGATACAAGGAAACTAATAAACGGCCATGCAAACCACGAAATTTCGTATCGGAATATTTTACAACAGATATTTTATTGCTAATTAAACTTTTAAGCCTGCGGACGCTTTTGAGGGATACATGAAATCTACAAGTACAGAACCATTTTTGGCAATATAATGGATCGAACGATAGACGATGGCGAGGAACAATGGAAAAATATATACTGAAACCCCACGAAAAATTAGTTATAATACTTTATTATTGTCAAACTTGTCAAATAAATAAGATGACTTAAAACATCAGCATAAAGATTTCAGCAAGAAACCGTTTACAGAAGTTTGCCGCAATTTTAACAGCTGTTAACGCAAATTTGAGGCTGTTAAATTTTAAAGCGTTGCCACTATTTTTATATGTCATTCGCTTTTAAGAACAACAAAACTAAACAGCAAGCCGGAAAAATAAAATTGTGAAACTAACATAAAAATAATTCGGCACAAAGGAACTGCAAAATGGACGTTGATACTGCGCAAAAAACTTGGGAGCTGGAAAACAATATACAAACATTGCCCAGCTGTGACGAAATCTTTCGCCATGATGCCGACCAACAGCGTCAACTAATTGACGCCAAACCCTGGGAGAAAGATCCACATTACTTCAAGGATATTAAAATTTCGGCTCTGGCGTTGCTTAAAATGGTCATGCACGCTCGCTCCGGTGGTACCTTAGAGATCATGGGCTTGATGCTTGGCAAAGTGGAAGACAACACAATGGTAGCTAAACGCATGAATGTGCTAGTAAAACTATTTTTTTTTACTGGAAAACACCTTCATACATATTTGTAATTTAAGATTGTGATGGACGCATTTGCTTTACCCGTGGAAGGCACTGAGACGCGTGTTAATGCCCAGGCTCAGGCATATGAGTATATGACAGCCTATATGGAGGCTGCCAAAGAAGTTGGGCGTCTGGAGCATGCTGTGGGCTGGTATCACAGCCATCCTGGGTATGGCTGCTGGCTTTCGGGTATTGATGTGTCCACACAAATGCTCAATCAAACCTACCAGGAGCCATTTGTGGCCATTGTTGTGGATCCTGTGCGCACTGTGTCCGCTGGCAAGGTTTGTTTGGGTGCTTTCCGCACATACCCAAAGGGCTACAAGCCGCCTAATGAGGAGCCATCCGAATATCAAACGATTCCACTGAACAAAATCGAGGACTTTGGTGTGCACTGCAAACAATACTATCCGCTAGAGATAAGCTACTTTAAGTCTGACTTGGATCGCAAACTGCTCGACTCGTTGTGGAACAAGTACTGGGTGAATACACTAGGCAGCTCTGGCCTGTTAACCAATACTGAATACACAACCGGCCAAATTATGGACTTGTCCGAGAAGCTTGAGCAAAGTGAAAACTTTTTAGGTCGCGGTACATATGCTTGGTTTAATCCCGTTCACAAGATTTGTATTTTGTAATTGGTTTTTCCTATTTTACAGGTACCGATGTCAACGAAAAACGTTCCGAGGATAAACTATCCAAAGCCACTCGCGACTGCAGCCGCTCAACTATAGAGCTCATTCACGGCCTGATGGCACAACTTGTGAAGGACAAGCTTTTCAACAAAGTCGGCCTGGGCAAATAAACATGCATCAACTGGAAGCTTAGCTTATATAATATTCAAATACAGATGGTAATTCTTATAAATATAAATATCACCAAATTGTGAATTTTCTACCAGTGGATCACCAATGAGTTGGTTGCTATCATTAGGTAAATGTTATTTAGATCGGTATTAACGTGCCAAGTTGTTGCTGCGAAGGGTTGTACTGGTTGTGATCAGATTTAAGCGAGTTTGATCGGACTGATTCGACCACGATCAAAGCAGCTCTCTAGTGCCAACATAAATCCATGCAACATAAGCCACAAGTGCTGCGACTTGTTTACCCAATCGATACCATCCGGCAGGTGCGGCTAAAGGAAAGCTTATTACATTCTCCGGCAAGTTTAAGGCGACAAATATGTTTATGTATTTTTGTGCTGTTTTAAAGGTGGCCGCGGGCCCCGTTTTTTTTTTTTTTTTTTTTTGATAGGCCCATCCCTGCACGACATTTTTTTACGGAAAGCCGGCCAGTTCCGAAACTATAACCTATGAACATAAAAAAATGTAAGGGTCATGTGCATTTAAATAATGGATATACATTTTGTCTTTTAAATATTCATATATGTATGTTTAAAATAAAAATCGAATTTTTCACTGTTGCTGTTTCAGTTACAACGGCTACAATATCATAAAATGTATGAAATGAATGTTTGCTTATATTTTAAGGAATTTGAATTTCAAAATATGTTGTGCCAGGAGCTTAAGCTTTTTCGTGTCTTATCTGGACCCGAAAAAACCCAGCACGAAACTCAACTTTGAGGCCCACGCCCGCAATATACGAAAAAAAGGAAGCTAATATAAACAATGGCTACGTGTAACATCCTTGACGTTTAACCGTTGTCAACATCAACTGTCAAAGTTTGTTACTGGGCGCTTTATGAATTCCGCTCGTAAGAAATAAGCTAAGACTTAAAGTCCCTTAAAAACGTGCAACCTAAATAACATTACATAGTCCGATGGAATTGACTTTAACCACTGAGCAAACACTCAAATAGAGAGTTCAAACCGACGCGTCGCGACGTCAAACTTGATGCAGCCAGAACAATTTACATTAGCTCCATTAATTTTATGTTCGGATCTGTGCTTTAAAGAATTGTGTAACCCAATATCTATGTTTATTAAAGAAGCACAACAAACTGAGGTCCCTAATCCCAAACTATATATTAAATATTAGATAAGAAATGCAAATAACTCAATATTTGCGTGTGAGTTATTGTTACAAAAGCAATAAAATAGAGAAAGGGAGACAATCCATTTTTTATACTTTATTGGCTAAGTGAGCGTTAATGGGCATCAACAAGGAGCAATAACATATATTGAAGCATTGTCAACGAACAGTCGCTGAATGGGAAAGGGTTGCCAGTCAACTGACTATAAAAGTCATAGACACCAAAGGCACGCGGTTTATTCGCAGGATGCACACGCACGGAGTACAACACATAATTACAGACACATATGTGTATATAACATAAAATAAAGAAGTAGCATAAAAGCACACAAGCAATAACATTCCCACGCAAAAAGTTCTGTGGAAATTAAATAAAGGATTTTGCTGTGCTTCAGAAAATTAATTGCATTCATGCCATAAATATATTATGACAATGTGAAATGAGTAGGGAACTTCTACTACATATTAGCTATAGTGAAAGGCAGAGTGATTTATTTTCAATTTTAAAGAACACCTTTTGCTTTTATATTAAGAAAAAACATTAAAAAAAAAGGTAAGGGAATACACGTTGGGAACAATTTAATAAACAATTAGATTTTATTTCAATCTTTAAGTAGAGAAGGACTATTTTAGTGATTTTAATCTAATTTAAAGAATTACTTTGTCTCATGATTAGTTGATATCAAAGGGACACAGGAGAATTCCTAGCTCCAGTTATTTAATTTGTAAGCCATTCGACAAATTTGGCAATTTTTTTATCATCGACATAATTTTTCAATTTGCAATCATCATATAAAGCAAGTAGACTTTCTAAAGAATGACTTATGGTAAACCCTTAAAGCTAAGCCCTCAAAATTTCGGGGAAAAAATAAAAACAAACTAATTTCCTATCTCAACCTATAATTTGAGCCATTTTGTTGTATTTACTCAAAGTAGGAGTAATGTTTAATCAAGTTAAATTATTTTAAAATGTTTTTAGGCATAAAAAACGGTATTTGCCATGTATGGAATGTTGTATGAGAGTGTCCAGCACTATGTGCAAAAGGAGTATGGCATTGAAGTTTGGAGAAAGGTTTGTCTAATTATCGACTGCAAGCACAGCAGATTTAACACCCATCAGATCTACCCGGATAAACTGATGCCGGACATTGCCGCAGCTCTATCTGCCGTTACCGGAAAGTCATTTGACTTTTGCATGAACTTCTTTGGCAAATGTTTCGTGCGTTTCTTCAGCAACTTTGGTTATGACAAGATGATCCGCTCCACGGGTCGTTACTTTTGTGATTTCCTTCAATCCATCGATAATATCCATTTGATCATGCGCTTTACATATCCGAAGATGAAGTCACCCAGCATGCAGCTGACCAGCATGGATAATACCGGAGCTGTTATATTATATCGTAGTAGCCGTACGGGCATGTCCAAATATTTGATTGGCCAGATGACCGAGGTGGCAAATGAATTTTATAGGCTGCCGATCAAAGTCTATGTGATTGAGAGTCAGAACGATATAAGTGGCGGAACTGCAGGACCCATTAAGTTGACAGATGGTCCTTTGACAGTTATAGTCAAGTATCGCGTGGACTTTGACAATCGAGAGTATATGGCCAAGCGTGTAAACACGGAGCCTCATCCATCGCAGTACAGGATGCCCACTGTAAAATTTAATGTGTTTTTGGAGCTGTTCCCTTTCACGATTGTTTTAAATCACGATATGAAAATTACGCATGCCGGCGAGAAAATTGTTGAGACATGGATAATGCATAATCCGGGTGCCAATCCGAAGGGTTTTATTGGAGCCCATGTCATGGATGTGTTTCACTGCCGACGGCCCAAGGATACCACCATAGACTGGGAAACTTTAATCCAGATGCGTGCAGTCCTCTTTGAGTTTGACCTCATTCGCACGGGACACAACCGAGCCGCTTATGATGCAGTGCTCAATATGGACTTTGAGAACTATGATGACATGTCCCTCAACGAGGCCCAGACTGCAGCGTTGAAGAATGCCAAGGAGTTCAATAAGAAACATGAGGAACAACAGGAAAAAGACGTCAACGGCGATCGTGAAATCGATCAGGCAACAGGCGAACGGCGATCTTCGCAGGGTCTCCGCTCCATATTGCTTAAGGGACAAATGTTTCACATAAAAGATGTGGATTGCTTGATCTTTCTGTGCAGTCCGTTAATAGAGAATCTTGATGAGCTTCATGGTATAGGCTTATACTTAAACGATCTCAATCCACATGGTCTTAGCCGTGAGCTCGTCATGGCAGGCTGGCAGCATGGCTCAAAGCTGGAAATTATGTTTGAAAAGGAGGAAGAACGCTCCGATGAGCTAGAAAAGTCTTTGGGATTGGCAGACTCATGGAAACGTCAAGGTGATGAGCTATTATACTCCATGATACCGCGACCAATCGCCGAAAAAATGAGATTGGGCCAAGAGCACGTTTGCCAGAGTTTCGAGGAGGTTTCAGTCATTTTTATTGAGGTGATGAACATCTACGACAGTGGATCAAACAATATTCAGGATGCTATGCAAGCAGTTAATACTTTGAACCAGGTGTTTTCAGCCCTGGATGAAGAGATCATATCACCATTTGTCTACAAGGTAGAAACAGTGGGCATGGTCTACATGGCAGTGTCTGGAGCACCAGATATTAATCCATTGCATGCCCAACACGCTTGCGATATGGCGCTGCGCGTCGTCAAAAAAGTAAAGTCACACAATTTGGCAGATGTTTCTATCCGCGTCGGAATAAATTCGGGACCAGTTGTAGCAGGTGTTGTTGGGATCAAGGTGCCTCGGTATTGCCTCTTTGGAGATACTGTTAATACGGCCTCACGCATGGAGAGCAGCTGCGATCCGTGGAGGATTCAGTTGTCCAACAATACGGCAAAAAAAGTGCGTGAAGTGGGCTACAAAATTGAATCGCGCGGAACTGTTAAGGTCAAAGGAAAGGGCGAAATGGAAACCTTTTGGCTGTTGGCAGGACCTGAAGATTGAACATTAAAGATACACCATATTAAGATACCAAATACACTTTTGCACCTCTTTTTATTATAATAAAATATGACTTATTGTTGAGCACATCGCATATAAAAAATAACCTTAAATATTTCTAATTTTTCTGTATCGTTTTTAATGGTTGGTGGTTGGGGATACAAGGTCTCTTTAAGTTTTAAAGTGTTGGGCAATTGTATACTTATTAATTGAGTTTGTATTGAGGCTATAAGGCTTTGACGAACACGAATGTTATCATAAAGCGCCATAACGAAATGACCTAACGTGCAATCTACTGTCGCTTAACCGGTTGGTTGTTCAAATATCATCCATCCAAATATCATGTCTAATAACATTTATGAGCTATTCGCGTGACAAAATGAGCGCAGACAACAACACACAGACACTGAGACTCACACCGACCTTATCATAAAAGCAGAGCATACTTTCTGGCGAGTTTAATTGGCAATTGTGGTTCACCCCTCCACTTCTAGGATGTGCTTCAACAATTAAATTAAGGCAATTTGCGTGACCAGAGGACTATCAAAGTCCTTAGGTTCCCAGTTGGCGTCTATGTCATAATTTTCTTAGGTATTCTTTTGTTATTGACGTTGTTTTTACTTCATTCGATGTTGTCTTTTTTTAATGCTATTTGAGTAGCTTTTAAAAAAACGCAAATAAATATAATTTAATAAACAGTGTAGAACGAAGCTTAAAACAGCATCATCTACATCATAAGTTTGAGAACTTAAATACCGTGCCATAAAACTTGAACCGCTTTTTGAAAAGCACGTTTAAAATCGTTTTTGCTTAATGTCATGTTTACACAGAAAAAATTGCTAAATTTCTACAAAACAGAACATGAAATACATACACATTATATGTGTGGGGGGGTCATAAAGTGCAGAGGTTTAGTTCTCATAATTTTGAACTAGTTAAACGTTTTTCCACTACACAGCTATTCTAATAATATTGACAAAATAGTATTTAGTCCTCTTTGATATTAACATTGAGTCAGATTTCAAAGGACATCAATTTCCACTCAATTTTCACTTTTATATGGCAATGTAATGTGATTCCCTGAACACAGAACCAATGTCGTCTTCTCTTCTTGTATGCGTCCCTATTGAAACACTTAAATAAAGCGCAACAAGAGACGAGAAAAACATTTCCAAGGAAATGCCAAGAGCTCATAAGCACTTTACGGCGAAGGACCAAGAAATAAACTCGCTTTCATTTGATGCTTTATCGAAAAGCGAGCGTAAATTGGCATCAAACCCATTGGGGAAAAGTGAGGGAGAGCTGTGAGAAGAGCACTGACATGAAATGAAACACTAACGATGATGATGCGGGCGGGAACAGTTAGACGAGGTGTGCGTGCCTGCACAGTTAAGAGTGTAGCTGCGGGTAATAACAGTCACAAACAGCATAAAAAAGGCGTACAGTGAGCGGAAAAGTCGAGGAAGAGGCAGAGGCAAAGATCTAGACCCGGCTATAAAAGAAGTGGACGTGAACGGTACACGGACCATTCGCACAACAAAGCACGAAGATATACGACCACATCAAGCACAGCCACACGAACGCGAAGTTGAAGGCACCTACGATGCAACAATGAAGCACAAGTCGAAAGCATCGTTTGGCACTGTGACAGAACAACAGCAAAATTAGTTGAACAACAGCGGCCGAAAGCGACGGTACGTCAACACCTATAACTGAGTGTTAAGAACGGAGCACAACACGACAATTCCGAACAAAATCTGTATTCACGTATGTATGTGTCGATGTGTGTGTGTATAAGCGCGCGTAAAGCTACGCATTCAGCATATACTGCTTGTCAGCTAACTGTAAATTATAAATAAATGGTGCGCATTGATAAATGAACAACTAATGTCACCGCAATTAAGTGAACACGAATGTGATTTAATGCTTGATTTTCTGCAAGCATACAAACATATGTATGTATGTATGTTTATGCATACATACATAGATGCATTATGCATAATGAATTTACCTGTGGATTTATAAAAGTAATGTTGACATAATAATCATTCAACAAACATGCTTATTTTAAGTTTAATAAAAGTCTTTTAAAAACCATCACTTCTTGCGGTTCTGGTTAACTTGCTTTGTCGAACAAAATATTTTAATTTATTTTTAAAATTTGGTTGAAATGTTTTTTTACTTTTCATTTAAACTGGCATTCGAGTTCTTGTTAGATCATAAAAGATAGTTGTATAACAATGTTTTTTTTTTAATTTGATAAGTTGTACTTAATTAAATCTAAAGACTATTAAAGTTAGGGTTGTAGGAAAAATATCATTTTTTCAGTGTTTGTAATAGGGTTTTTTATAGACTTACTGATATTAGTTTAAAGTTATAATGCTGTAAATTTTTTTTTAAATTACAAAAAGTTATAAATTTACTGATTTCTGGTTTATTTATGCACGCCATATAAAGCTCATACGGAATTTAAAGCATCTCAGTTAGTTAGACAAATGTTTTCCAAGACAATTTGAAAATATTAAAGAGCACAACAAAATAGATTAGCAAAAATGAAAGCAACTGGAAATAAGTTAGGCAAACAGCGAGCTGATGTTATTTCATGACCGTGACTGGCGAAAGGACATACCACAGAAATGGGAAGCAGAATGCTTCTGAAACAGGCGCGAATGTGTTGTGCTGGCGTGAAAGTAAGCGTAAACTGACAAGAGCAATAAATCAAAGTGTATATTTTTTGCCGAAGCTGCTTAACTTCTTGTGCATGTGCCGTGAATGATATACTTGATGGGGTTTCTGTTTTTAACAGGCAGTCAAGTAAGTAAAAATAAATGTGAATGCACATGGGACATTTGTCAAATCGAGTAACTCAATTATATTCTTGACAGCATGGGTCAATCGGGTTAGCCAATGTGTTGAAATAACAAACTTAGTTAACTTATTTATCATTTCGTTGAACAAAGTTATAAATTAGTTATTCCAACATAACATTTTAACATGCTCAAATGAAGTGAAATAGTACAAATATAGAGCACCAGAGTGGAGAAATATTAAAGGCATTTTGTATTCTTAAAATTTGTATGCAATCATGTTTGTGTTGATAAACAAAAATTTAATGTTTAAATAGAAAACAAATGGTTTTGAAAATAATATTTGCTATTTATTTTTATTACTTTCAAACTAATTAATTTGTAGTCATTTTCACTAGTAACACTTGTAATATCATCGCAGTTATTGCATAATCTTTCTTCGAGACTTGACTTTAGATAATCTCTGACACATTTACTTAAGTTTTCCTCCAAGGCTCTGTCTAATGGATGAACTTTGTTCTTGTATACTTTCCTAATGATGTATTTTCCTTCAAACTTCCCGTTCGTTACAGATTAACTTAAAGCAATTTGAACGTACTCTCTGCCACCTGACCACCTATCAAACTCCCAGGGGAGACGCGTATATTGACCAAACAACAATCGCCACCATGTATGGCATGCTTTATGAGAGCGTACAGCACTATGTGCAGGAGGAGTATGGCATGGACGCATGGAAGAAGATATGCCAGATAGTTGATTGCAAGCACAATAGCTTTAAAACCCATCAAATATATCCTGATAAACTCATGCCAGATTTTGCTGCAGCTCTATCTGCCGTTACGGGCGAGTCCTTTGACTTTTGTATGAACTTTTTTGGCAAATGTTTCGTGCGTTTCTTCAGTAACTTTGGTTATGACAAGATGATCCGGTCCACGGGTCGTTACTTTTGTGATTTCCTGCAGTCCATCGATAATATACACGTGCAGATGAAATTCACATATCCAAAGATGAAGTCACCCAGCATGCAGCTGACCAGCATGGATGATAATGGAGCGGTAATACTATATCGCAGTGGTCGTACGGGCATGTCCAAATATCTTATCGGGCAGATGACAGAGGTGGCAAGGGAGTTCTATGGATTGAAAATGTCGGCTTATGTTATGGAAAGTCAAAATGATATAAGCGGTGGCACTGCAGGACCCATTAAAATGACAGAGGGTCCTTTAATGGTTATAGTCAAGTATCGCTTAGATTTTGACAATCGTGATTATATGGCCAACCGCGTCAATATTGTTGCGCATCCGACGCAGGTCAAGATGCCACCTGTGGATTTGAATGTGTTCCTGGAGCTGTTCCCCTTTACAATTGTTTTAAATCATGATATGAAAATAACACTAGCCGGCGAAAAGATTATTGAAACATGGATTCTGCACAACCCAGGCGTTAATCCTAAAAACTTTATTGGTACTCATGTCACGGATGTGTTTAAGTGTCGACGACCAAAGGATACCAAAGTTGAATGGGAAACCATTTTACATATGCGAACGGTTCTCTTTGAGTTTGAGTTGATACGCACTGGACACAGTCGAGCCGCGTACGATGCGGCTCTGACGGCAGACTATGATAACAGCGACGTGGACAGCTTGAATGAGGCACAGACCATGGCACTGGCAAAGGCCCGGGAGTTTGAAAAGGTACATGAAAAGGATGAAGAAGTGGCGGCCGCAAAAGAGCAAATCGATGCGGCAACAGGAGAGCGTCGACCTTCTGTAGGTCTGCGTTCAATTCTACTCAAGGGTCAGATGTTCTATATTAAGGATGTGGACTCTTTGATATTTTTGTGCAGTCCGTTAATAGAGAATCTGGATGAGCTTCATAGTATAGGCTTATACTTAAACGATCTCAATCCACATGGTCTTAGCCGTGAGCTCGTCATGGCAGGTTGGCAACATGGCTCCAAACTAGAAATGATGTTTGAGAAAGAGGAACAGCGCTCCGATGAGCTAGAAAAGTCTTTGGGATTGGCAGACTCATGGAAACGTCAAGGTGATGAGCTATTGTACTCCATGATACCGCGACCAATCGCCGAAAAAATGAGATTGGGCCAAGAGCACGTTTGCCAGAGTTTCGAGGAGGTTTCAGTCATTTTTATTGAGGTGATGAACATCTACGACAGTGGATCAAACAATATTCAGGACGCTATGCAAGCAGTTAATACTTTGAACCAGGTGTTTTCAGCCCTGGATGAAGAGATCATATCACCATTTGTCTACAAGGTAGAAACAGTGGGCATGGTCTACATGGCAGTGTCTGGAGCACCAGATATTAATCCATTGCATGCCCAACACGCCTGCGATATGGCGCTGCGCGTCGTCAAAAAAGTAAAGTCTCACAATCTGTCAGAAGTTTCTATCCGCGTCGGAATAAATTCGGGACCAGTTGTAGCAGGTGTTGTTGGCATCAAGGTGCCTCGGTATTGCCTCTTTGGAGATACTGTTAATACGGCCTCACGCATGGAGAGTAGCTGCGATCCGTGGAAAATTCAATTGTCCAACTACACGGCCATGAAGGTGCGTGAAGTGGGCTACAAACTGGAGGCGCGTGGTTTTGTGAAAGTTAAAGGCAAGGGCGATATGGAAACGTATTGGCTGCTGGATGGACCTGAAAAATAATGCACTCACACAATATTACATTATGTACTCGTATAAATCAAGAAATAAATAAAGCCTTGTAGAACCGAACGCCAATCTTTGTTTTTATAATAATTTCGCATTGATAAAACAGGCGCGATAAAGTATTTAAAATATTCGATAAGTGTTATATCGTCTATAGCTATCGGCGGCAAAGTGGCATTCACAACGTCATGTAAAATCAACCAGATCACAGATTTTAGTCACGCCTTGAACACTTGTATTCAAATTTTATAAAGATTTTGATAAGTTGGAGATAAATTATGCTACTTGAAAATGACAGGCAAGTCACTAAGATATAACTTAATTGTTGCTGTTTGCGAAAACTTGGGCATCGGTCTCAAGGGCAAACTGCCTTGGAATCTCAAGTAAGTTCAAAAGTCAAGCAAAATGCAATTTGATTATGTTATAAGTAGATACGAACATATGCATCTCACAGATCGGAGCTTAAGTACTTTAGCAATACGACAAAGCGCGTTTGCAATCCTTCTAAGCGCAATGTCGTCATTATGGGCAAGAATACTTACTTCGGCGTACCACAAAATAAGCGTCCGCTCCCCGAGCGCATTAATGTTGTACTAAGCAGAACAATGTCACCGGCAGATCTTCCCAAAGATGTGTTGCTTTGTCGTAGTCTCGAGGACGCCATGCATACATTAGAGGACGCCAAATGGCGCGATCAGTTGGAAAACGTGTGGATTGTAGGCGGTAGCTCCGTCTATGCTGAGGCAATGGAATCGGAGCGTTGTCATCGCCTGTATTTAACTGAGATTCGTAAGAAGTTTGAATGCGACACATTCTTTCCCAAAATACCGGAAAGCTTTAAAGAGGTACCGCTCGACGACTACACGCCACATGGTGAGCAGGAGGAAAATGGTATTAAATACGTGTACAAGATTTTGGAAAAACAATAACGTTTAATAAAAGTTTAAGATTATTTATCTCGGCCTCGCACATCATCTGCCGTTATTATATCGCCGTCGAGTGCCTTGGCAGCCAGCATAAGTTCGTACAGCTGCACAACTTGATCATCCTTAAGCATCTCTACTGCTTGGGGGTCCATTGGCGCCCCTAGTTCGCCCTTTGGTTTGCCGCGCAGTCCCAGCTGCTTTGTTATGGTAGATGCGTAGCGCTAGAAGGAGAGGCGGCAATTAGAATACGTTTGTTGTGTGCTTACGTAAAGCTTACAGCCCATTCGGTCATGAAGAGTTGTGCCTCCATGGGATTGCATTTAAGATGTCGCCTGAACTCATCGCGCACGTAGCTATCGCCTAAGGCGCGTAGTTCTGCTGGCATACCTAAGTAATGAAAAAAAAAATGCCTTGAATAAACATAGAAAGTTGTTTATGTATTATTGTGTGCTGCACTCGCCTCGATGTAGCCTCAATATAGTTTTGTATAGCAAGCGTGCGCGCTGCGGATGCGTTAGTTGATTCATCACAATTTTCGACATAGTATTTATTAAGTTAATATTTCTAATATTATGTAAATAAGGTAGCTGATGTGAATTTAATAAAAAAAAAAAACAATTAGCCGGCGACACCGGGCAGCCAGTTAAGCCCAGGGCTGCGCAATCTGTAAGCATTTTTCCTAAAGAATTTTCGATAATTCTTGACAGCTTGATAATGTGATCAAGTTAGGTTGGCAGCGCCGAAACATAGAAATTTAGAGCGTTTGAATTTAACAGCAGTTTAAGATAGATTGGCATGTCCTAGCCGCGCGTCCCTTGCAAAAAGAATTCCTGTACAGAAAACCGGGCTGCTTGCGCTTAATAAAAATCAAAATAAAAGTATACAAAATACATATCGTTTGTTTAAAAAGTTGTATATGATTGTTAAAAGTGAAAAAGTAGTTGTGTTGCTTGTTTATTTAAGTCGAGGTTAATTTTTTGCTTGCGGCTTCCTTTTTTTTCACTGCTGCATCAAGCGAAAGTTGCAGCCATTGTCGCCGACAACGCCGATACTCATACCGCCCACATTCTGTATTTTTTCTCGCAGCTGCATTGCAATAGCTTAATGTATGATGTCGCTAAATGGAGCGCACTTAAATTGTGTGAATGCGGATGGAGCTCCGGTAGCCTATACGGCAAATGGAAATAAATTCACTGTGGGCTCTTATCTAGGCTGCGATTTAGTGCTGCCTGACGCCGAGCGCCTTCACTGCGAAATACAATGCGACTCCTTTGGCAGGGTGAGTAGTGTGTCTGTTTGTTTGTATGCGTGTGTGTGTGTGTCTAAGTGTTAGTGTAATTGTAAATGCGCGCGTCTTCCGCGCGTTTGGGTTTGCCTTAATAAAACGAATACTTATTCTATTAATTATGTGTTATAGGTAACCATATACAATCACTCGCGCAGCAAGCCCATTTTGCTAAACGACCAGATTGTGCATGCCACGGCCAAGCGTCCTTTAACGCATGGCGCACGCATTCAAATCCTAAATAATGTCTACAACTGGCAATTTCCCAAAACCGATGAGCTGCCAACGCCAGATCGTCCGCCGCCAGAGCAGGCGTCTAACTCATCGCCCAGCTTTAAAGTAAGTATGGCGTAGTTAAGAGTCGAAATAGACGCTAATATTGCTTGTTTTGCGCGCATTTTACAGGGTCACCGACAACGTCGACAATTTGACAATCGCCTTACCGTACACAAGTAAGTAACAACAATCAAAAGACAGCAGCGGCGAACCCAGGTAGTCAAAAACGGTCCAACGCACATTTAACCCCTAAAAATGCGCTGGCATATGTTGAAAGTCAAGAAAAATCAAGCAAAACAAAACCAATTTAATGCATTCCCATGAAAGTTAAGAACTGCAAGTATTTATGATATGAAGTAAAATTTATGATACCAAAATTGCTTATACATTTCTCATTAAAATTAAATGGTAGACGAAAGGTACAATAACATATATTTTTCTTTAAATTGCTTTAACATTTATAAATTACTTTGCATTTTGCTCGCAGCTTATTGTTTTCTAATCATTGTTATTGGTTGCAGCTTTCGATATTCGATCAATTCAGATGATGAGGGCAATACATCCATTGAAATGCGCGAGCTGGAAATAAGCACAGGCAGCAATGCCGCAGAGCCGGAACTTAATGTTACACCATCAACCAAAGAATTGGAAGAGAACCTGCCCAAAGTGGATCTACTGGAAGCGACACAAAACAAGGAGAATACCAGCACTCTAAGTAATAAAATAATGCTTCAGCTGTGCGCTCGCTCAGACGTTGTTATCACGTCATTTTCTCCGCGCGAAACCGGGGTAAAAATTGAAAAATCCTTTTCGCGCGTAATAAAACCAAACATTGGCTGCGGCTTGTTATCAGTGCCGTCGACACCCAAAAGCGTTTATAATACACCTAAGAGCGTGCTGTCGGAGCAAAATGATGATAGCTGCAGCCGCGATCTGATGGAGTACAGCACTCCATCCACATCCAAAAAATCTGTGGCTGCCAAGCGAGCATCTTCCATGTATTTAGTTGATTTGACAACGCCGCAGCGGCTGCGACCTACGGCTAAACAAACGCCTGCCAGTTCTGTGGTAATAAGTGTTGAGTCCACAGATGAATCCTCAGATGCATCCCCAATGGTCATCGACATAACCAACACGTCCACGCCTTCCACATCTTTGACTAAGCAACAGACACGTTTGCTTGCCAAAACGCCAAAGGAGCAGCTGCTGGCGGCCGGTTCCACTCCAAAGCGTACACCGCAATCCCTAATGAAACGTGCGCTTCTTACTAGCGCCAAAAAGCAATTTCCAGCCAATAACAGCCTAAGGACAACGCCGGTAGCATTGTCCGGTCGCCAATCTTTGCTAGAATCACGTCGTCAATGTCTAACAGCGCCCCGTCGTCAGCCCATTCAATCACAGCCACAATGGCGCACACCACCTCGACGACAGATCTCTGCACTTCCTGCCAAAGCACCGTTAACATCGCCACGCAATCGTCATTCCATATCCTTTAGCAGTCCGCGACACACTAAGAGCTCGCAAATGCGAAAAACACTTGCTGCTAAGGGAAACCCAGGTCTTAGCAAGAGCAATAAACTAGTTGCAAACGCCTGCAGAGCTCTCAACTCCTCTCCAAAGCGTAGCTCTCCAGAGCGCATTGGATCACTCAAAGCTGCATCGACGCGAACAAAACAAGCGGCAAATTTTGACACTTCAACACCGTCTCGTGACCAGAATTCGTCGGCTGAGCTAAGTCGAACATTTACCCTTAATGAAGATGGGGGTAAAGCGGATCATAGTCCCACAGCTGCAGCAACAGAAGCAATCGACTCCTTAATAACTGATAAAGATAATAAAATGCCATCTTTGCTTGATCAAAGTGTAGAGAAAAATCTTGATGAATCTTTAATGACAAAGAATATATTAAGCAGCACACTGAATACATCTTCCATATGTGCCGAAAATGCTAAAGTTTGTGCCAATACCAGCAAAATCATTGACAAAAATGTTAGTTTCAACAATATTTTGGGAATAGAGGCACTAAACCGAACCTTCGATGCACACAAATCTCTAGAAAAGACAGTAGATGTTTTAATCAGCAGCAATCAATCCTTAAACACATCATCAAAAGCTGATGAAAGTTCGGCTAAGGATCCGCATACTTCGCAGTCAGTTGCTAAAGTACTTCCCAGTAATAACATATCAGCTAAGGGCCAAGAATTGCCAACTGAAGCACTAGATGTTATTGAGCATAGCATTTGCGAGGAGGTGCCCACAACTCCCTCAAATCAAGAAGGTAAGCAATTAATTAAATGAATTTAAATATATCTACTGGTTATGCTACAATAAAAATATCCACACGCAGATACAGTGGGCACTACACATATAAGTTTACTTGAGGATACGATTTGTGAGGAAGTTCCCACCATTGATGAGCACACGCATACAGCTAATGGTAGGTACCTCAGTAGTATGCTTACTATACTTAAATTATTGTTTATCCCAAATTTTATTAACACTTTAAATAGCGTTACTTTGCAACAATTTGGTTCAACATATAATTTAATTTTGGTTAATTTTAGACAAGCATATGTCGAATAAATTAAACAACATTGTTTATGTTTCTAGATGCTATTAATCTTCAAACAGAGGAAAATGAAAAAGAGGAGGATGACGAAGATTATGATGTAGTGGTAGCACCGCCTGGCCAAACTCCTAAGCATAGACGCAGTTCGCGACACTTTTCAATGGCACAGCAGACAGTTAGCTTAACGCCGAGGCGTAGCTTACGTCGTCCTTCAATGGAGTTAAGCAAACCACCCACGAGGCGCGCTTCTTGCTCTACTGCAGTGGATAATCAAGCAAACAGCGATATTCTTGCCACGCCAAAACGTAAACGCCGCCTAACGGAAGAAACTTCCACGCCAACGCGTAAATCCCTTCGTCTTTTAACTAACACTCCAAGGAAATCTGCGCCAGTGGATGAATCTGTTGGCGACATGGGCGTTATTGTAGAGGAGACGCCGGCACTAAAAGCTGAATGTAAGTTTTTATTTGCATGCGTATTTCGTTTTTAAACATACAAATTATGTTCAATAGCTGACAAATTGCCAGCGGATGAGGATTACGGCAATGAATTGCCTTCTTCGAATGCAGATGAGACGCAGAATATTGATTATCACGGCATGCGGGAGCTACTCAAGACTCCTAAGAGCTGCAGTACACCACGCTTCAAAGGTCTCCGCGAAATGATGCGCACTCCCAAGGTGTTAGCTTCGCCTATGCTTGGCAACATTCAGGAACTGCTGGAGGGCAACTCGAACGACGCGTCGTCAACACCCAAACGTCAGATAAGTGTTAATCGTTTAAATTTGGATATTTCACAATCTGAGCCAGCTTGTGATGTACCTGATTTGTACTTCAAGACGCCTGGAGGCAAAAATCTTATGATACCCAATGAACCAGCAAGCGCTGTATTGCAAACTTGGGACAATTCACTGGCCACAAAAACTGAATATGATTTAAATGCATCAAATGCACCAATGCACTTGGACGAAATCTTTGATGACGTTCTAACAGCGGAAGCAAAAACCCGCACAATCGCTGTAAATAATTCGGAAGCCGAAATAAGTGTTACTGCTGTTAGTACTGCCAAAGTTACCGCTGCTGATCCGTTGGCTACAGCTGGAGCAACAAGCATTGAGCAGAACAACAGCATAAACTCTGAAGCTATGATGTCATTTCGAGACATTGAAGACGCACACAAAGATCCTTTAACAAGCACCGCATTTAAGCCCTCATCTAGAGCGGATCATCTAAATAATGAGCGGTATGTGGATAGATCTAAGTCTCTGGATATCAGCGAAGTGAGCGGCATACAATTACTAGACCAAACAACCGATTCCATATTCTCGGAGCAATTGATTGACGTGACATTGGAAGAAACAAATGCCATTATCAATTTGCCCAAAGAGAACTTTCAAAAAGACGGCTCTGATACCGATTCTTTGGTTGGTTTGGCTGAACCTTTGGTACTTAGCGACGATGACGAACATGTGGAAGAAATAGAAGAAGTTAGCGTTCAGATAAAAAACACTATACTTGAACAGAACCTAAGCGATATTTCAGGCATAGTGGAAGGATGTAAATCTACTATTTATCCTATTGACGCCAGCCAAGCAACTATAACTGAGAGCGAAGAAGCCACAACAAATCCTACCGACGAAGAGTCGTTACGCCAAAATCTAAGTAAAGTACCGGAGGTATCGAAGAAAGAATTGGATGAGTCAGCAGCTAAGTATGCAGCTGATTATAAAGACGACAGGTGTAGTGAAAATACTGCTCTTGATCAACTAGACAAAGAACTGGATGAAATTTCACCCGCTGATGAACTGTCGATTGTTTCTATTGAGGAAGTTCTTGAAATGTCCAGCAAATCTAACGAAGAGCGAAGTATTGAAAATAATTCAACTGCGTCCATTAATATATTAGAATACTATGAGGTAATCGGTGCAAAGGAAACACCAAAACATTCAACAGATCCGATAGGAACTGAAGCCAACAATCATCAAAACTCAAATCATGGAGAATCAACAACTGCACAGTGGGAAATTATAGACTCCATAGACGCCAAACGTAATACTTCAAGCTTAAAAAAGGACGGCAATCCAGGTAACGAAACTACCACAGAGTTCGCGGAGAAAAGCGAGTCAGTTTTAATGGAAGCTCATAAGGTTGAGCAAAATCTGGATAAATTACAATTGCCTGATATTTTTATAACATCTGCCGAAATTCCGTCAATGAAGTCTGAAGAAGTTACCTTATTACAAGTCACCGAAGACATTCAGGAAGTCCAGTCCGCTAAGTCAACGTCTTCTAATAAGTCTGCGGTTGGTCTGGATAAATTCAGCGAAACAAATATTGTGGAAGACCAGCAACAAAAGAACAATGAATCAATTGAGGACGAAGATGACCCAAAGGCTACAACAAATGAAGTATCGCACCGAGCTAATCAGCACGACTCAGCAAATGAAGCGGATGAGTCTCCGATTGAACTAGATGCACCAGTTGTTATCAAAAGCGTTTATGAAGATGAGAAAGTAAATGAGCGAGTTTCTGAATCAGCATCGATTCGTAAATCCTTAGTTAAGGAAAAAGATACGTATAAAACTGCAGAGGGAGAAAATAAGAATGTATCCGTTTCTGAATTGGATGCCTCAATTGCGGCTGAAACAAATGATGAAGCAAACATAGCTCAGAACGATAATGAAGCTTCTGAATTTGATTCGAAATCCGCTGAAGAATATTCAACTGAGGTTGAGGACCCAAACACAACAAACATCGATAATGAGTTTGCTACTCAATTGGAAGCATCACTCGTTACAGCAGCTGATAATAATTCAAAAGATATTTATCAACAAGCTGTAGAAGTTATATCTACGTCTTCAAATAAATCGTCAATCAAGGCTTTAGATAGAAACACAATTGAGAATGTGAAGCCTTTTAACAATGATGAAAATTGCCAAATGAATGACAAAAAAATTCCCGAGTCTAGAAACTATGCTGAAAATCCTCCTGTGGATGCTTCCATTGCAAATCAATCAGAAATAAAGAAACAAGACGACGTCTCCGACTTTATAACAACACCTGCTGAGAAAACATTACCGCAAGTTGAAGAATCAAATGACAATGACGACGTTATTGATTTGGATGCTTCGTGCAACACTGGCACTGGTCTTGAAAGTGAAGCTCAACCAACGCAATTGGAATCCCAACCATCAGAAGATGGCGTGGAGCTTGATTTGGATTCATCAATTGCAGATCAAACAAATATGAAGGAACAAGATGATGAATCAGACTCCATAGCAACAACTGCCAAGAAAACATTGCCGCTTGTTGAGGAATCAAATGAAAATAGCGACGTTATTGATTTGGATGCTTCGTGCAACACTGCCACTGGTCTTGAAAATGAAGCTAAGCTAACGCAATTGGAATCTCAAACATCAGAAGATGGCGTGGAGCTTGATTTGGATTCATCGATTGCAGATCAAACAAATATGAAGGAACAAGATGATGAATCAGACTCCATTACAACAACTGCCAAGAAAACATTGCCGCTAGTTGAAGAATCAAATGAAAATAGCGACGTTATTGATTTGGATGCTTCGTGCAACACTGCCACTGGTCTTGAAAATGAAGCTAAGCCAACGCAATTGGAATCTCAAACATCGGAAGATGGCGTGGAGCTTGATTTGGATTCATCAATTGCAGATCAAACAAATATGAAGGAACAAGATGATGAATCAGACTCCATAGCAACAACTGCCAAGAAAACATTGCCGCTTGTTGAAGAATC
This sequence comes from Scaptomyza montana, assembly GCA_018904305.1. NCBI lineage: Eukaryota > Metazoa > Arthropoda > Insecta > Diptera > Drosophilidae > Scaptomyza > Scaptomyza montana. The sequence continues at coordinate 2,132,464 of JAEIGR010000001.1, forward strand.
AAATGAAAATAGCGACGTTATTGATTTGGATGCTTCGTGCAACACTGCCACTGGTCTTGAAAGTGAAGCTCAACCAACGCAATTGGAATCCCAACCATCAGAAGATGGCGTGGAGCTTGATTTGGATTCATCAATTGCAGATCAAACAAATATGAAGGAACAAGATGATGAATCAGACTCCATAGCAACAACTGCCAAGAAAACATTGCCGCTTGTTGAGGAATCAAATGAAAATAGCGACGTTATTGATTTGGATGCTTCGTGCAACACTGCCACTGGTCTTGAAAATGAAGCTAAGCCAACGCAATTGGAATCTCAAACATCAGAAGATGGCGTGGAGCTTGATTTGGATTCATCGATTGCAGATCAAACAAATATGAAGGAACAAGATGATGAATCAGACTCCATTACAACAACTGCCAAGAAAACATTGCCGCTAGTTGAAGAATCAAATGACAATGACGACGTTACTGATTTGGATGCGTCGTGCAACACTGCCTTTGGTCTTGAAAGTGAAGCTAAGCCAACGCATTTGGAATCTCAAACGTCCGAAGATCGCGTGGAGCTGGATTTGGATTCATCGATTGCAGATCATACAACACCTGCTGAGAAAACCTTACCGCAAGTTGAAGAATCAAATGCAAATGACGATGTTACTGATTTGGATGCGTCGTGCAACACTGCCACTGGTCTTAAAAATGAAGCTAAGCCAACGCAATTGGAATCTCAAACATCAGAAGATGGCGTGGATTCATCGATTGCAGATCAAACAAATATGAAGGAACAAGATGATGAATCAGACTCCATAACAACAACTGCCAAGAAAACATTGCCGCTTGTTGAGGAATCAAATGAAAATAACGACGTTATTGATTTGGATGCTTCGTGCAACACTGACACTGGTCTTGAAAGTGAAGCTCAACCAACGCAATTGGAATCCCAACCATCAGAAGATGGCGTGGAGCTTGATTTGGATTCATCAATTGCAGATCAAACAAATATGAAGGAACAATATGATGAATCAGACTCCATAACAACAACTGCCAAGAAAACATTGCCGCTTGTTGAGGAATCAAATGAAAATAACGACGTTATTGATTTGGATGCTTCGTGCAACACTGACACTGGTCTTGAAAGTGAAGCTCAACCAACGCAATTGGAATCCCAACCATCAGAAGATGGCGTGGAGCTTGATTTGGATTCATCAATTGCAGATCAAACAAATATGAAGGAACAAGATGATGAATCGGACTCCATAACAACAACTGCTAAGAAAACATTGCCGCAAGTTGAGGAATCAAATGACAATGACGACGTTATTGATTTGGATGCTTCGTGCAACACTGCCACTGGTCTTGAAAGTGAAGCTAAGCCAACGCAACTGGAATCCCGAACGTCAGAAGGTCGCGTGGAGCTGGATTTGGATTCATCAATTGCTGATCAAACCACACCAGCTGAGAAAACATCACCGCTAGTTCAAGAATCAAATGACAATGACGACGTTATTGATTTGGATGCGACGTGCAACACTGACACTGGTCTTGAAAGAGAAGGTCAGCCAACGCAATTGGAATCTCAGACATCAGGAGATGGCGTGGAGCTTGATTTGCATTCATCGGTTGCAGATCAAACAACACCGGCTGAGAAAACATTACCGCAAGTTGAGGAATCAAATGACAATGACGACGTTATTGATTTGGATGCTTCGTGCAACACTGCCACTGGTCTTGAAAGTGAAGCTAAGCCAACGCAACTGGAATCCCGAACGTCAGAAGGTCGCGTGGAGCTGGATTTGGATTCATCAATTGCTGATCAAACCACACCTGCTGAGAAAACATCACCGCTAGTTCAAGAATCAAATGACAATGACGAGGTTATTGATTTGGATGCGACGTGCAACACTGACACTGGTCTTGAAAGAGAAGGTCAGCCAACGCAATTGGAATCTCAAACATCAGGAGATGGCGTGGAGCTTGATTTGCATTCATCAATTGCAGATCAAACATCGGATTCCATAACAACAACAGCTAAGAAAACATTGCCGCAAGTTGAGGAATCAAATGAAAATAACGACGTTATTGATTTGGATGCTTCGTGCAACACTGCCACTGGTCTTGAAAATGAAGCTAAGCCAACGCAATTGGAATCTCAAACATCAGAAGATGGCGTGGAGCTTGATTTGGATTCATCGATTGCAGATCAAACAACACCTGCTGAGAAAACATTACCGCAAGTTGAAGAATTAAATGACAATGACGACGTTATTGATTTGGATGCGACGTGTAACACTGACACTGGTCTTGAAAGTGAAGGTCAGCCAACGCAATTGGAATCTCAAACATTAGAAGATCGCGTGGAGCTTGATTTGGATTCATCAATTGCAGATCGAACAACACCTGCTGAGATAACAATACCGCAAGCCGAAGAATCAATTAACAATAAATCATCGCAAGTGGTGGTAAATGTTTTATCTTTAACATTAAATGCACCGTCATCAACAAATGCTAAAAGTAATCAAAATGGTACATCAACACATGACACAACGCCTATCGAAAATCTGTCTGCCAAGATTGAAGTTCAAAATCAAGCTGAAGAACACACTGACAATGCAAATTTGGATAAGTCGGATCTGATAATTTCAGTGGAATCTAAAAAAGAAACGAGTGAGTTCATTAAAGAAGATGAAAAGTCGTCTGAAACGTCATCAATACAAATCCAAGAAGTTGACGATGCAAGCTCTGCAAACCGCCAAGAATCTGAAGTTCAAGAAGGCTCACCGATGGATACTGAGGAGCATGGTAAAAATACTTCTCCAGTTGCTGAAGGACTCATAGTCGCAGCTAACGAACTAAAATGTGAACAACTAAAACAAGATAAAAAGGAAACGGAACAACATGTATCTGCAGCTAGAGTCCATGACAAAATGGAAGAAAAAAACCTTCCTACGAATAATTCAATTGCATCAACTTCATTGGAAGCACTATATAACGAAAGCGATTTTGCAGCGATTGAGCCAAAAGATTCTAAAGCCGATGAACCAAGTACTGAAGAACTGCTCTCGGCAGTCCCAGTTCCAGAAAAAAGTACTGCACAGGAAGAGATTGCAAAAAAAATAGAAAGTGCTCTGCTCCCGGAAACTGTCAGCCAACCAACAAATGAAAAACAAGTAGACCTCGAACCTAAGCTCCAAGCAGAAAAAAAACATTTTAAATCAGTAATTCCTGATACGGAGCAGAAAATCTCAGCTAAAAATTTAAAAATTATAGAAGTAGTAGAAGAACCAAAGAAAACTTCCCGGCGTGGTCGAAAGCCGTCAAACCTGGCAAAAGCTGAAACTGTGTCTGTCAAGTTAAAGCCAAATGAAAACATTGCCGAAAGCGCCACTGTCACCGTAGACCATAATAAAGAAAAGGACAAGCGTGCTGGACGCGAGTCAACGAATGTGATTGCTGAAATAAGCGAACGAGAAGTTGCTGAGGCACATGTGGATAAAGTGGTCGATGATGTGCTGAACGTGGAAAATGCACTAGAAGCAGCTAATAAAATTCCTATTGAATCTCTTGTGGAACACGTAGAGAAAACTTCCGAGGAAACAATTGAGAAACCAATAAGACGTGGGAGAAAACCTAAAGCTAAGGAGGTCGTTGAAACAAACGCAGAAAATAAAACGTTCGATTCAACTGATCTTGAAAAGCCAAAAAGACGCGGTCGGAAGCCGAATGCGGATATTGAACCATCTGAGTCGCATATAGACAAGAAAGTGAAAGACGTAACCCAGCAAGACGCAGAAGAAATAGTTGCACCTAAAGAAAAACCGTCAACAGAGACAAGCGAGCAACACAAAGCAAAGCGACGTGGAAGAAAACCAGCTACTGACGTGGATGAAACTGAGGCGTACGCACAGAAAGTAACAAATCCAATAATAGAGGAATCAGTTGATATGGATGCCAAGAATACGGGGACGCATGTAGACAAGAAAATGGAAGAAACACCCTTCGATCAACACAAACCCAAGCGACGTGGTAGAAAACCAAATGCAGATACTGCCACTGGTCTTGAATGTGAAGATCAACCATCGCCTGTGATTGAATCTGGAGCGCACGGACTAAATAAAGTAGATAAACCAACTGTGGAAGAAATAATACAGTTAGATAAGCCGGCTATTGAGGATTCTCAGGCACATGAAGACAAGAAAATAGAAGAAGCAACCAGTGTAGAAAAACCAAAAAGACGTGGACGAAAACCAAAAGAGGACGTTGACAAAACAAAAAAGCTTGAAGAGAAGACCGTAGAAGAAACAGTTGCCGCAGAGAAACCTAGGAGACGCGGTAGGAAAGCAATTGCAGATGTCGAAACTGGTTCTTCTACAGAGAAGGTGGACGCCGCGACGTTAGACGAAATAATCAAATTAAATACTTTGGATGGTGAGCATACTGAGACGCGTGTGGACAAAATACCGAAAGAAGCACTCAATTTGGAAATACCAAAAAGGCGGGGTCGCAAACCTTCAGTCAATATTGAAGAAACTGAAACTCATGTAGGGAAGAACCTGCAAATGCCAGAAAAAACAAACTTGGACCAACCAAAAAGAGTAGGACGTAGTCGCAAGCCATCATCTGAAGTTGTTGAAGCCGATAGTCAACAAACTCCCCAGACTAAGCGTCGTGGTCGATTAGCCTCAACGGAGGTGAGAGAAACACCAGAACGTACACAACATTCACGCAATGCGCGTAAAGCATCAGCAGAACCAAAAGAAATCCAATTATCAACCAATGAGCATTTGGAAATAATAGTGGAAGCGGCCGAGCCAGAGGAAAAGAAGCCGCGACTGGAAGAGCCGATCAATGCAGTGGCGGAGCCTAATATTACACGTCGTGGCCGCAGACCATCAGTCGCCGCAGAGATTCCACTAGAAACGCTTGAGCCTGTGAAGGCATCTGGTTCGCGTGAGAAGAGCGTACCGCGACGCGGACGAAGGGCGACCAACGATACAGATGCGGCCTTCGTACAGGCAGTTGAGGCAACTGAAATTAAACCAAAGCGACGGGGTCGAAAGGCTCCTGATGGCACAAACACGGTGGAACTTCCGCTGGATTCTATAGAAAAATCTACTGGTACACCAGAGGAACCACCCGCCGAAAAGAAGACAGTGCGAAGCGGGCGCAAGCCTTCGACTAATGTCGAGCCTGCCGTAGATCAACCACCACAAGAGAAAAAGATAATCGCGCGCCATGGAAGCAAAGCCCCGCCATCAGCTCCTGACGACGAGCTGGTGGAGCATCAGCCACCCGCGCAGATGGTGGAGCCAGTTATAATTGTAAGTGTTGCTGTATCCCCCAAGCCACAGCAGCTGACCGGTTCCGACGATAATATGACACCGCGCCGTCGCGAGGGACGTAATTTGCCACGCAAAAATTATGATGAAACAATCTATGAAGATAAAGTAAACGCTCCAACACGCCGGGGACGCAAGCCTGCCGCCACCAAATTAGGGACTTTAACAACAACTGAAATAATAACAGTGCCAAAAACAACAACCCCAAAATCCACCCCCACCAAACAAACGGCAACAGTGGAACCAACAGTCGAACCCGTGGTGCCCCAAGCTACCAATGCGGAAAACGCGCTGCCAGAAGCCACAAGCGCACAGCGTCGCGAGGGACGTAATGTGCCGCGAAAGAACTACAACGAGACCTCCGATGATGAGAAGCCAGGTTCTTCACGCGGACGCCGCATGCGTCAGCCGACTATCAAGGTGCTGGAGCAGCTGGTGGATGCAGAAGCGAGGCCCGCAACGCCCAAACGGCGCAAGGGTAAAGAAGATGTCGAGGAGCCGCTAGAGAAGAAACTTTCTGTAGAGCAATCAACTCCACAGCCTGTGCCCAAATCTCGCGCCGCTGCTCGTCGTAAAGTTGCTGATGTAGCGCAAGTTGCAGAAGTGGTTGCAGAAGTTGTTACAGTCGAAGTTGTGGCGCCGACAGCTACCAAACGTGGCCCACGTAGCCGTAAAGTGAGCACTACCAGTCAGCCCGAAGAAATAGAGGCGGATGTTGATGCGCCCAAGCAGCCCGCCAAGCGCAATGCACGTAAAGCCAAAGCAGCCGAAGAGGAAGCAGACGAAGACCAGCCAGCCAATAAAAAGGTCCGAGGGGCTTCACGCGCCAAGACGCCAATTGTTGTGGCAGAGCCAACCAACGCCAGTGAAGTCGATGTTGTGGAGCAATCAACTCTAGAGGTGCCGGCAACAAAGCGAGCGCCGGCAGCACGTGGGCGTGCCGTTAAGATGGTCGTTGAAGCAGAAGCCGTGCAGGAGACGGCAACGACGACCCCACGTGCCGGACGCGGTCGCAAAGTGCACTTCGAGCCGTCGGAAGAGGCAAATCAAACCGATCAGCCTGCTGATGCAGCGGCGCCTAAACGTGCCACACGCTCGCGCCGTAAATAATCATTTTTCATTGTAGAATTTTATTAATTTACGTTTTTGTTTATTGTTTATATACCTCCTGTGTACAAAGGAAAAAATTGTTTACAGCATGGCAATTAATACAAGTAGTTACGCAATGTTAATTTTTCAATTTTAAAATAAAAAAAGGGGAGAGTTTTAATTTAAAATTAAAGAGAAGCTCGACTTTAGAATAAAACGATAACATAACCTAACAAAAAAAATCTTAAAATATACTTATACATAATAAACAATACATACGAACACATTTATATCTAAAATTTCATAAATAGCCTACCTTGTGAGAATTAACACGAAAATCTTCAAACTAATAAAGAAAATTCTAAAAACCCTAATAAACAATTTAATTTCAAAGTAATGCATTAGCTTTTTTTGTTCAACAGTTAAAAAAATGGCAAATATATTGATATCAATGAAGTAATAAAACAATTTCAAAAATTTGACAATTCATTTTATTTTTAGAAAAATATATTATATAAGTTATTATAAGATTAAAATAAAAGACATCAAGTTAAGCTTATGACTTTGCCCGTCGTTCATTGAATTTTTATTAATTTGTTTTTTACGCATATAAATATTTACTGAAATGTGTTGCTATAAAATAGTTTAGTTTTTTGGTATAATCGTATAACTAATTCGTTTCTGCTTGTGCGTATCCCCAATTACATACAATTTGTTTTTGCATTTAGGTAATATGGATCTCGTCTTTTAATACAACATGCATTGTTCATTTGGTGTTCTACATAACAAGGGACTACAAAATGTTTATATAATAGTAGGTTAAACGTTCGCGTATAAAAGCTGCCTATAGAAGGTATGTATATTTATGTATACATACATGTATACATATATATATTATGAGTACATAAATTAAAAGGCATTAGCATAAAAGGCTTGAAAACGTGATGTGGCAGAGTTTTTCTTTTGTACACGAAATTTGTGCCATCTATGAATAGTACATAAAAATATTAAAACATATATAACAAGAAATAGCGACAAATAAATATAAGAATATATAAATTAGAAAGGACGTATGTGGATTGAGGGTACCAAAAATAATATGCAGCACCAGCTCCTATTATCATAAATAGCATCTACGTCAAATAAAGCACAATTCAACTTAGCATACATGTAACGTAAATACAAAGGTGTAGCTTCAATTTAACTGGGTAATACTTTTAAGAGCTTTCGTGTAAATTATGCGCACTACAAAATAAAGTAAACACACAATCTGTGTACAAAAAATTTAAATGCAAATGATTTGTGTGTCTGTGCGCATTTAGTTAATTTGATTCGTTTTTAGGCTTTCATCAATAGATGCGGCTCGGACCGCAATGAGTCGGTGAGGTATTGCGTTTTCATTGTTTTTTGAAAATAGCGTTTCTCGTTGGGCGAATTCACCATGTATACAATTGGACGCACGCCCACATTGCGCCACAGATCGCCGATGTGCCTGCAAAAAATATTATGTCTTTCAATATCTAAGACTTAAAAGCCATTGTAAAGCAACTTACAAGTTGAACTCCTCCTTATTTAGAAACACAACACTAATGCCAATTACAGGCGCAATAATATTACGCAAGATTGCACCATAAATTGAGGTAATAAGCGTTGAGGATTTCAGAATGGACAGCGATAGACAACTCTCATGCCAAAGACCACAAATAATTTCAGGCCTTAATTTGCGTAGCTATCAGTGATAAAAACAAAAAATATAATTATGTATATATTTTAGTTTGAATGGATGTGCAAATGTTCAGCGCGCTCTAAATAAAATTAGATACATATATGCAAAATAACTGTAGTAAACAATTTTTAGAAATTCAGCTTTGTTTTGCATTGGTTCTATTTTATCGAGCGTGCACCGTAAGCATAATTTTTTACAAACCTGATAAATGGCCAGCGGCGAGCGACTTATGACAATTGTCCGCTGCATAAATGTTTCATTTGCAGCCATGAACATTTGCAGCTGATTGATCATAACCGCGCTGGTGTCCTGCAGATGCAAAAACAAAGTGGGTGAAGTGCTCTGATCCTCCAAAAAATCGGCAAGCTGCTTAAGTGTGGCCACTGACTCCGATTCGTACTGTGAGCTAAAATAATTAATTTTTATATTAGTGTTATAATTAATTTTGGTGTAGAGTAATAGCTGTTTGTGTATTGTTCTTACCCCATTGGATGATGCTCTGTGATGCTTAGCTGCTGCAGTTCATGGAGTGTATGATGCGACAGGTTTCCCGTTAAGCCAGCACGTTCCACAGTCAGCCGATTGGCAATCACAATTTCATTACAGGCCGTTATGCCGGCATCCAGAAGGACATTGCGGTAGCCACGTGCGAGACACTAAAATCATAGGGTTGTTATTGATTTTTGACACAACAACCACCAATCGCTCAATGACGTCACACACACACACTCACCTTTTTGAGAGCTGCCTTTGAGTTTTCTGGCGCATCGTAGCCGGCACCACGATTCGCAATCGGCCAATAATTGGGCCAATCGTCTGGCGTATTAAGGAGACTTAGTAAACGCTTTTCGTTGGGGCTTCGCTGAAGCTTTACGAATTTTGATGCCACACAAATAATGAGCAGCGTCAGTGTGCACCACGGTATTGCCAAATTGCAGAAAAACCATAGCACATTGAAGCAGAAGAAGACAAGACTCACAGAACAGCACAAAAGTTTATAGATCATTTTGAGGCACACCCAACACCAGCGCCACCACATTCACCAATAAGACTGCAAAAGATGCAGATACAAGTTGTATAAATTATGTTTTTTGTTATGTTTTCTCTTGTGGTTTATTTATAAACGGCTGTTTTGTTAGTTTGTTGGTAATTTACATTTACCCCAATAATAGTGCCCGCCGCCGACCACCGTTCTTTGCCACACTCTCTCTCACTAACTTTATGCTTTGCTCTCTTGCTGACACTGGGTACGGTATGATTTGTGTACCTGAACTATTATTACTAGTTAAATTAGTTTTGAATTTAATTCAATTAAGATCGTTCGCCAATAGCCACAATGTCCTGAAAAAGCCGTCGTTAAATTATAATCACTGCCGAATGGTGTGTGCGTAAATTTTCCAATAAGAAACCAGTCTACCGATGAGCACATGCTATCAACGAAATCACGCAACTATCGATTTCAGGCACACAACGAAAACATACAGCGCGCAATTTTCAAACGTGAGTGTTAAGGTAAATTCATAATTAATTTTAAAACCAATCAGATAAAACAAAATATATACATTTTATCACGCAATTTATTATCATTTATTGTTATTAATGATCATTTACAGTTTGGATAGCAAACGCACCCAGCGTCTTATTGATGGATGAGACAAACGTGTATAAACTCCTGGATAATAGGGATCTGAAAATTTATGAAATTTTTTAACTGTTATTATTGCACACACAGGTACCAACCTGCACATCCAACGCCCCAGGAAACGATTCCAATTAACTTTCCTTGCGAGACAAGTGGTCCACCGCTATCCCCTGAGAATAAAAGTAAAAATTCTATAAGTATTATATTAAAAAATTGTTGAATTCTCCTCTGGAAAGTAATCAAATGATTTCTTAGCTGCGGTTATAGAAACCAAAGTAATTGCATGTTAATTAAATTTCTACTCACCCTGGCAGGCGTCCGTGTTACGTGCTGAGGCACAAAACATGCTAACAGTACACAAAATAAGATATTAATTAAGCTAGTATTTCATGAATAGCGTATCTCACTTCAATGGTACTTACGCATCAGAAACACCGCCGTGATATCTCAAATCGTTGTGACATTTTGCCTGATTAACCGTTTGCACCGTGGTATATTTTAGCACAGATGAAAGCATGGATTCGGTGCTGCTCATATAGCCCCAACCGGATATGACAGCTTGTAAGTCCTCTTTAACGGGTTCCCCAGACTCAGGTAAGCCAATCGGTGCCACTTTTGGATCCATTGTCAGAGCGCCGAGCTGTGTTCGCAGCAAAGCCACATCGAAATTCATATCCTTAGCATTATAGGAGGGATGCTTGTAGATTTTACGCACAGTCATCAGAGATCCTCCACTGGACCGCATTACGCTGCCCAATCGTAAGGTGAATTCCTGCGGCTCTTTCTCGTGACCATCGATGCAATGGGCTGCTGTTATAGCCCAGCTGTCATCCAGCACAGAGGCACCACAGATGTGTATGGTAAGGCGGCGCAGTGAGAGCTGATAGGGAAACTCTCCCTCACCTGCCTCTTGTCCATTCACAATGCGTCCATCGGGACGACGTTGGGCAGCTACTGCACCGCCTGGTCCATTGATCCACAGAACGGAACATATGAGTACAATGTGTGAAATTGTGTTCTGCATGGCGTCGCTGACTTTTTCAAACTGAGCGACATCTGCTAAGCATCGTTGATGTTTTGTTTATCAAGCCCTCTTCTCTTGGAAGTTATCAATTCTTTCTGTTATCAGGTCGTGTACTTTATTTCAGGTGAAGTCTGACTGTAATTAACAATTGTCAGTAGATGTGATGGGTTTTGTTATGATCTTCTTATTGTTCTTGTAACAACGGCAATGAACTTCCCGTCTGACTAATTTTTGAGGGGCATTGAAAAATCCAATACAACGCGTATGCTTTCGCTTTCATTCGTGAATCAATAACATATTTCTAACAAAGAATAATACAAATTGTTTTGTTTTAAGTAACATAAAAAGTAATGTTTTTAGCATGTTACATCATTATTTTAAAATTTTATAAATATGTATAAAATTATTTCTGCAGCAATTTAAAATTTTTAAATTTGAAAATCTTGTTCTTGTTTAGTTAGTCCAAAGCATCGATGCTTTTTAGCATCGATTAATCGATATTTACAATTAGTTTGTCTTTTTGCCTGTTTCACAATACGTTCACGCTGACAAGCAGTCTCGCGCTTAGTGTGTCCCAACAACAACGTGTATATCGCGCACGCTAGGCGTTCTATTGATTAAATGTTATGTTTACAATAAATTACAGTAACAGCACAAGTTTAAAGCCGCACTAACGGTTTTTAGTCGGCTATTTTCGTAAACTATGACAAGTAGACAAATTCAAAGTGTTTAGTATTTACATATATATGTGCAGGAGGGTGAAGGGAGTTGGTGCAAGGATTACGCTACGTTGTGTGTGTGCGCTTACGTTTGATTGAGTGTGTGTGAGCAATTTTATAAGAAGAAGCACAGATATTTACAAAAAAAAAAAAAAAACAGCCGACAACAACAGCAAGTATAGCAAGTGCCAGGCTTCGCAAATGAAAGGTGCGTAAATTGGTCACAGGTCATAACAATCAATAGTATTTCCATCCTGACAGCAAAGACACGGATACAATTACACACACATACACAGGCATTCAAATTCAACCCTCCGTTTATAATCCCGACATGAAAAAAAAAAACCAAAGAAGAAACCGGATTCAAGTTTAGTTGAGCGGCAAACACAAAACTCACCAGACGAGACAGCTAAATTTGTATTTGTGCTTGACTTAAATCAAATTAACAAAATTGCTGCATGTCGTTGTTCTTGTGTGTGTGTGTGTGTGTTTGCGTTGCCTGAGTGTGTGTTTGTATAAGCACGTTCAATTACCGTTACAACGCACCTGACGCCAAACGTCAAGGTTGTCTATCATTTACCTTCACCCCCTCTGTCCCACACACATTGCATCCAATTTAGTAGGGCCAAAAATAAAATCAAAACCAGACTACACAGTCTGGTCAGACCAACAATATTTTTGCATCTCCTCTTTGCCTTTACAAATTGTTACAAAATTGCTGGCCACACCAGTCGTGTGCGGCGTCTTTAATTTATGCAGCAGCAGCAGCTCATCTTTATTTAACTTTCTTGCTTACTCATTCTCATTCGCATTCATTCATTTATTGTGCTTCTTCTTCTTTACTCTAATTTACGCCTTGTTCTCAACTTGATTTAATGCGAAAATTCGTTTTCGTATTGTATAATTTAGTTTAAATTGATTTTCTACATTATCTTCTGTATCGTTACCACTTATGCTTTAAATTTTTTAGTTTTTGTTTTTGCAAACTGGTAGTTCTTTGTGCTTTCCCCTTTGTCCATATACATACATGCTTAAATACATATATATTATATACTATACATACAAGTCATTCCCTGTTCTTATTGCTTTCTATGACCTTTTTTCACAACTACATAGAATTACTTAGTATTTGTGCTCTTGAACCTCGTTGGCCCGTTTCTAATCTTTGCTTTCGCTGAGGTATTTTACGTTGTTGTTGCTGTTTGATGTTTGATTGCTTGTTTGATGTTATTTTTGTATAAGCATATGTACGTGCGACTTGTTTAAAATAAATATTTTACTGCCCTAAGCACCAATGAATATCAATGACTAGTCCCAAAACTTAAAAGTGAAATTTGTTAATCGTCATAAATTTTAAGTAATAATCATGTTCCCAGGAATTCTAAACATTATGTCAACTCTAAAATCCTTTTTCAAATGAAATAAAATTGTGATTAAATTAATTTTTTTTTTAAATGTTTAAGTTTATTCCAAAAATTTAGCAAAAAAATATTTTAATGGCTTGTGCACTCACTCAAAACGAAAATTGAATCTAGATTAAAAAACTTTTGCCAATGATACGCTAAAAATGCATACAATGAACCTATTTTTTCACAATTATCAAATTGTGAATTAACGATTTGGAACAGCGGTTTAGCAACACGCTAACTTGGCTGGTAGTTACAATAACAGAACATGGTTATTATAAATTTTACTTGCTTATAACATGCATTAAAACCAGTAAACCATCTTGCAACATGCGAGATTTGTTAGGGTCCAAAAAATTAATAATTATACCATTAAAATTGTAATTACCAATGTGATTAAAAATCATTATTTATTTGGCTTGAAACTGTCAACTTATAGCTTAATAGTCTTCTTATACGTTACCCATATCTTTTGTTAAAAGCTTGTATAACATAATCGAATAAGACAATCCAGAAGTCCGTAGATGATAAATGTAATTAAACCAAAAAGGGTTCTTCGTTTATCGGATGTCAAGTTCTCAAAACATAAAACATAATAATAATGCAACTCTGTCCGAAAATCGAAACACCACAAAGAGCTTTAATAATATTCAACCGAAAACGTTTCCTAATTGCAATTGAACTGCACTTTTGGGTGGTATTTTAATACATATATCGTGACTTGAATTGTGAAATGCCATTTAATGGACACAATGCTGTCAAAAACTTTGGTCGGTTCACTGACTTTCCGACACGGGAGAAGAGTATGGCTTGCAACACGGAATTGCAACAGTTAAAATAACAATAACAATAATAACAACAGCAACAACGATGACAACAACTGACGGGCAATGTCACTTACAGTTAAAATACCAAAACAAATAAAAGAAAATAAAACAAGAAAGAATAATTTTCGTGGCTGTAACGAACTTGAAATACACTACTTATCTTAGACTATAAAATAATTAACAATTTTTAACCAACGTTACTAATTTTTCGACCAATTCTTAATATTATTTTAATATTTAATTATTTTTTAATATTTAAAAATTCATTTATAACTATTTTTACATTCTAACACTTTAAGACTAGTTTTTCTTTTCAGAAATATAAAAATTTTCTTTAACTATGTATGTCTATCCTCTCATTTAACAAATATACCCTCTAAAGAAGTATACAGAAAGCAAAAAAAAAAACAATATTAAACCGCATAAAAAATAACAACTACAAATACAAAACAAATAAAACGAGATTTCAATGCAGGAATTTCCATTTCCATTACAAATGCTGTGGTCGTTGTTGTTGTTTCTGTGTTTGTTGCTGGTTGCTTGGTTAAGTTTTGTCAACTGTGATGATGGCATTGCAGCTACCGGTTGCGGCAACTATATGAGAATTGGACTGGTGCCCATACCATGGGTTTTGCCTTTGCTTTGGCTATGGGAAAATCGTTCGCTGTTGCTTTGCAATTTGACAAACGTTGCACGCACTTCGAATGCTCACTGACTGACTGACTAACAGAGGAGGGAGAGAGAGAGACTGAGACTGGCTCTTTTCTACCGTTACGTTTTAGTCGAGTGCCGCACACAGCTCAGCTCAACTGTCACTTTGGACCTGGGCCCAGTGCTGATGGCTGTGTATTGCCAACTTGGGAATTGCAACGCGAACGGGGACAGTGACCGACTGCTGTCTGCAACGCAATTGACCTGCAAATCAAGAGAAAAATGTCCTGCCACACTGCATCATTTGAGCTTTATTTTGTCTTCTTCTGTGTGCCACTTGGTTTAATGCGGCCAGCTGCTTAAGATGCCGCAACCGCACTCGAAAAAGATTGTTGTCTTTCTTCTTTTTTTTTGCTGCCTTCAGCTGTTTGCCATTTGCCGGCCATTGACGTCTCCGATATCAGGGCATGCAATTATTTTTTATACAAAACTCAAAATTATCCATTTTTCTAAGGAACACACTTTATTTCCATATGTTTGTTGCGTACTTCATAATGAGCTGACCTAAATGATCCTCAGAGCTCATAAGTGAAAGATAAAAATGCAAAGAATACCATGATTAAAAAGCACGAGAGATAATAACTTAAACTACTAATATAAAAACTAGAAGTGGAAAATGTAATGAATAAATTTAATATGCTTATGTGTCTGAGCTTATGGCATTGAAGCTTAACCTGATCAATATGAAAGTAATTGAAAATGACAGTAACCAGTTCTGCTTAGGTTGTTGAATGCAGAAGATTATTAA
Organism: Scaptomyza montana; assembly: GCA_018904305.1. Lineage (NCBI taxonomy): Eukaryota > Metazoa > Arthropoda > Insecta > Diptera > Drosophilidae > Scaptomyza > Scaptomyza montana. The sequence goes on from JAEIGR010000001.1 coordinate 2,147,691, forward strand.
TATAAAAGTAGTTTATTGAAATATATAATTGAAAAGCGTATGGTAAATGTTATTTTATTCTATTATATTAAGTTAATTTAGCACACAATCATCATGAATTTTTCCATAGTGCTGTTAACTTAAAGATGCGATTGGGAATACAAAATACCTTAATATGTACCAATAGTTTCCAAAACAATTTAAACTAATCCTATACATTGTTACTAGTTTCAATTGAAAATTATAAAAAAAAATAACAAAGTAAGATTAAAGACTGCAATATTAGCTTCTCCCTACTAAAATCATTTAAGCCTTTCAGGCAACTTCTCTGTATAAGTCTCTTCAGCAGGAGGCATACAAAAGATCGCTTATGTACATATATGAAGGTAGCCGCCCCTCTGTCAATAATGCCACTTGCACTTATTCGTCATCTTCACGTTGAATGCGCCTCGTCGCATTTTGCGTGGGCTTGAAACAGCTTTTTTTCAAGGGCCTGTGCCAATTCCCGTTTTGCGGGCACTTTTCTTGTTGTCTGTTGTGGTATTTGCTTGTGCTTCGTCTGGGTCTCTGGCCGCAATCAATAAACAGCGACCTTCTCCTCTTAAAAGTTACTTGATTCTTTGTTTTATTCGTAAGCTCTTTTACTTCTTATATTCTTACGCTTTTGGAGCCCCACTCAAGCTGAGCCGCCTACTGTTCTGAGTGTTTTGTCATCCTCCTCCACATGAGTTTGAAGGCATTCCTCGACAGTTAATTGCTGCACTTAACTAAGCATAGCTAAGCTCACCTCCTTCAGGCGAACATGTTGCACCCTTGAGTCTTGACAATCTACCAAAGACATGAACTCAATGCGCTAAGCAGTTCGCAGATTAATGCCACGGTAAAGATTTCCACGTTGTTGCCGTAGGAGCATTTAAACATAAGCTAAATCGCTCATAGGCAACAAAGTTCAAGAACTTTACAACAGTTATAAAAACATGAATAATATAAACATGGAGGAAATTCAAATAAAAATAACTTTTTCTTTAATATGCAAAGAACGAAAAAGTTTTGATAAATTTTTGATAGTTGAATATTTAAAAAAAATCATTTATCTTAAAAATTTCAAAAAACTACTGCCGCTTGAAAAAAAAACACTTTGCATTCCACAAAGAAATGTTAAGGGACATTTTACATGAAGGGTGACTTATGTGTGAAAAAAACTTTTTAAATCACAACTTCAAAATGCACAGTTTAAAATACACGAACTAAACAAAAGCAGCCAAATAGCAGAACGCATTGCTGAGGCAAACCTCAAGCGGTTGGGCTCCCGCAACTAAAAAAGGAGAGCAGCAGCTGCTGCTCTTGTTGTTTTTGCTGTTGTAGCTGTCGTTGTCGCCGCCGTTGTTGAGCCGATTCAATGAGCGAAGTTGAAGTCACAGTCGAAGTTGATAAAGTCGCTGGTTCGTTCGGCTCGCTTCGTTTCGCTCAGTTGCGTTTTGTGCGGCATCGTTGGCGGTTGGTTAGAAAGCGCGGATATCTTCTCCAGAGCTTTGTAATTTTATTGTTTGTACTTGCACCTGCAACACCTCGACATCGAGTGTCCCTTTAAAACACTTAACCCGAAATTTTCAATCTATAACGAAAAGTTCAAGAGCTTTTGTTCTTGGTGTTTTGGTGCCGTGTCGAAAAGTTAGTTTTTTAATTATTCGCAAGGAAAATGCAATTACGTATAATTTAACGGACAGTCGGTGGATTAAGTGGCGCGAATCTCATTTTTGGAAACGTGCAAGCGATTTAAAGCGCCGCATTGTTCTTTAATACCATTTACACTTATTCTTGCACTTACTTTCGGTGTCTTCGTGTCGGTGCGGTGTTGATTTATAGTTTGTGATTGTGTTTTTTTTTTTTGAACGTGTGTTGTCCTTGGTGTGGCAAATATCGCACTGGCAGCACAGGGCTTGGTGGCATGGCATTAAAAGTTGCACCACAACTATTCTGATTTTATGTGTAAGTTGGCATTTTTACAATTTGCATTTAAATGTAGCTCCTTTTGTGCTATCTGAACCTCTAGGGGACAAAAGGTGTTCTGCCACATAAATTTAGATCTAGATACGTATTTCCTTGTGTTAAATAAGTTGTTTCCGTTTTCTTTGCCAAGAAGGACACTTTGTTAGTTATTTTATTTTTTCAAATTTAATTTCCCTTACACATTAATTTGTCTTTCTTCACGTCTATTTTCTTATTTCCCCAGCTTCCTGTAAGTGCATTTTGTGTTTTACAATCAACTCATTAAGCAAAATTTTTTGGTTTGAATTTTTTTTCTCATTCTTAATCTTGCCTTTTTAAATTACTTTTTTTGGAAAAAGTCAGATTTTTCGTATACACGCTATTGTTTAAAAAAATTAATTGCACACTTTTTTAATAGCTTTTTATTAGCTTTTATTAACTTTTTAGTTAGATATTCTTTAAAAGCGTGTTTGTTAGTTTTTTTAAACTATATTTATTTATCCATATATCTGCTCTCTTCAACTTTCCCACATGCCTCGGAAAGGGTTGAGGGTCCTATCGATTACCTATATAACTTAATTTAGTTAAGGCTATATATACAACAGCACAAGCACAAACATATGCAGCTAATAACTTGTGTGTCACCAAAATTAGTCTTTATACCCCCACAAGGCGCTCTTGCGGCATGCTGTGTGCTCCATTTATTCCATTACTTCATGCGTCGATTTCTAGTCCGTCTCACAACTTCTCCCCCGCGCGTGTGTGCGTTTGGTAGTTCGGTTCCATTCGGTTCGCTTATTGTTGTTGGCGTGCTGTCAATTTTCCGGTGGCGTCGCCGTTTGCAGTTCGCTTTTTTTTATGCCGCCTCAACGATAGACACTTGAGATGGGCAAGTGTCGTGTTTTTCTTTTATTTAATAGAAAATGTCTACTAAATATCTCAATAGTTAGATGAATTTAAAAATACAAACAAAATGTATATACTCTTTAGTTTTACAATATAGTATTTGTGAGGTTCTAACAATATAAAGTTATAAATCTGCTTGTTGAATTAAGCCTTATCATAACTAGCTCAAATGTATTTGTGGCGGAAAATATTCAAAAAATCTTTGAATGCAATTAAAAATTGTTTTTGAAAAATGCAAAAATATTCATGTAAGCTTTTTATAGTGTATATTTTGTTACTGACAAATGAAAGAGGCTCTCCTTTTTTATAAAAAGTAGCTTTAAAAAAATAAATGCAACTTTTATGTTATTTAGTAGTTTATTTTTTTATTTTTGCTTTTGACGTCCTGTTAATATTCCACATGCTCCCATCTCTAAATGGAAGTTTGTCTTTGTCTTGAGCCATTGTCAGTCACTGTGGTTGTGTGCCTTGTCAATAGACCTTATTACATGTCATGTCATCATGCAATCATATCGTTTTACCATATAATATGCGGTGCGCAATATTATCAACACAGCGACAACGTTGGCTTAGGCTTTTTGGTCACGGCATCATCAACTTACCCGACTACTTCTGCAGTTTTTTTTTTGTTTACGTAACAACTCTTTGGCTGATGGTGCGTAACCAATGATTGACAAGTGAAAAGCGGAAAAGGGGGGCGGATTTGGCAATCATGATTTGGCCAAAATCAACGTATGTCGGCCGAGTGTTACGGTTCCATGCACTTATCGGATCTGGTAATTTTAATTTAGTTACAGTTAACTGACTACAGCTGCTACTGTGAATAAAAGTTTTAACTAGTGCAGAACCTGACCTGATTTGAGCTTTATTTGTTTAATGAATCAATTACTAATGAGCAGCTATTTAAGCGTACTTATAGAGTACCTCACAATGTGTCGAGTGTTTGCTTTTGGTGCGTACTTAAAGTTCTAACAGTATTTCTACTTGGTCAAAACATATAAATTAGCAAGGTAATTTAAAACCAAAAAATGTTGTTACAGCTTTTATACAAATAAAATATTTTTCAGTTCCCACAGAGCTCCCGCACACATACATGTTTATTTATAATTACATGATAAGTAATTGTAAACCTGTTTTACCAATACATTCATACTTGTATGAACTCCAACAATATTTTTGTGTGTGTGTGTGTAATTTCCCAGCATTTAAACAGCATGAAAATTAAAAACCAGAAGAAAAATTTCATAATCAATGCAATAAACGGCTCTATTGTTTGTGCTTGCTTCTTTTAACGCAACGAATATTGAAATACACTTTCTTTTAAAAAAATTTACTTGGAAACTTGATTGCCATACGATATAATAAGTAATCTTTTTTTTTTTAACAAAGTACTTTTGTTCGAATCTAGGTTGCAAGGCATACATATTTTGATTTTGAAATCAAAAACGTTTTCCAGTGGATGATATTCAAGTATTTGTAGTTACTTTAAAATTCTTTACAACTCTTTCAAATATTTATTTAAGGTATATTAAAACAAAGAACAAATAACCATTTTTATTCCACCCCATTGAACTCTTAAACAAGCAAAAAATAAAGAATGAAGTATTAAAAAGTTGTTCACGCTCCATTTTCAAGAGTGCTCCACTAAAGTAAAACTCTCACGTTTCAAATTTTATGACCAGGCATTTTGGTGCTTTATCAGCGTTTTCCTGCACTTAATCCGATCTGACTTAAGGCCAATATTAATCAACAACATTTCTAGAAAATGGTTCAAATGCAAGCACTTAAATGTCTTTTACAGCTTAGAGAATTCACTTTCATGTTAACTTGATCTGTAATTCATGAGAAACTAATTGCAAGTCGTTTAAAACTACAAAGTTACAAGAAGCTTGCGAAATGGGTTTAATTATTTGCATAGAATGCACAGAAGTTGTCAGCTCTCAAGTGAGATTAGGGTTTCTAAAAGCCATTAGGCAATGCAATAAGTGTTTTGAATTGCAAATAAACTAAGATAAGAAATTTAAGTTTAAATTTCAGTTATTCTTAGTTAACGTTAAAGTTAAATGTGAATTGATAGTAAAATATTATTTAAATCATAAACAGTATTAAAATACATTAAAGCCATTTTATAATTAAGATATATTTAACGCAATGTTGTTAAGTTTATTCAAAGCTAATAATTATATAGAATACTAACAATATTAATCGAACTGTAGAGAATTTTGTTTAAAATATATTTAGACAATAACATTTTGTCTCATAATTGGCTATAATTATTTAATCTTTATTCACAGTACTCAATAGATAAATTTCAAATTTTTCTTGCTCTATCATAATTGCTTAATAAAGATTTCACATTGGCTTATTTTCATATTATTAACCATTTTCTCTAATCATAATTCAAGCTAATTTCTGCAACACTTAAAATTATCCTCTTTGATATCCGTTGCAAATTAATTTCTATTATAGTTAATCGGTATTTTCTGCACTTTAAATGCAATAATGATATTATTAATTAATGCATAAGTGACTTGGCAAGGAAATCTTTATATCTTTGAGCCACTTTCACATACATTTGCAGTCATTAGCTAATGCCATTTGGCGGAACATGGTTATGGTCATGATGCCTTGACCATACCAAAATTAGTCGGTTATATGGTTCTGAAAGCAAAGAAAAAGAAAGCAAAACAGAGCCACAATCACTTTGCAAGTTGGGCGTTTTCGACACCATTTGCCAACAGAATAAAGTAACATATATTTTACTACTCGTAATTTTTTTCTTACCCAACATCAGATTAAAGTTCTACTACAAATGTTTGCTAGCGACTCTTCTTTCAAATCATTTCATCAAGTTTACGCCTTAGACGTTTGGGAATTTTAAAATGCACATTGCTTGATTATTGCCTTGGGTGTGATTCCTGTTTACGATGGTGTCTTAGGTGAATATTTGTAGATCAGGGTGTTGTTTGCACATTTTTTTTTATCATTGTAGACCACATAACCATAATTTGTAATTAAGAGAACATAACAGTTTTAAAAGATTCGCTATAAAACGACCTTAAGCAGACCACTACGGCTAAAGCTGTTTAAAGGCGAAAAACAAAACAGAAACAGCTGCAAAATCTTGTAAATTTTTTTTTAAAACGAGACGGGAATAGCACTGCAATTTAAGAAATGGGATATCTGCAATCCCTCTGCATTTAATTTTAACCAGAAACTGCTCAAAGAGGGACAGCTGACGACAGTGACTTCAGGCATAGATAAAAATCTTTTATTTATGTTATTTCGCAGAATTGAGCTAACATTAAGCATTAAGAAATATTTATTTGTACATTTGTTACAAATAAATTTCAGATTGCCAAAGTGGCAAATAAAAGCGAAATCATCGGCAATAATTTGTATTTAAAGTTATTTTAGTTTAATATATTCTTAATGGCATAATTATGTGTAGTTAAATTCATAACACAAAACAAGTTGCTTTAGAGTCTCATCTTGAAAAATATTACTATTATTATTATTTCAAGCTTAAAGTAAAACCTAAAAATCTCTCTTTTGTGTTTTTGATCTTAAAATGTCTCTCTTTTTCCTTATAACAATTTCAGTGTGAGATTTGTAGTTGTGTTCATTGTTCGCAAAGCTTTTTATACCCCGTGCTTAATTTTGGGTGGGTCAAATGTCAACCCTTCTATGTTTTTGTTTTCGCTGTCCATATGTCAGAAAACGGCGCTGTAAAAATGAGTAACTGCTTTGTTGTGACTAGTTGTTGTTGTCATTGTTGTTCGACACGAATATGTATGTGTATCTGTATGTGCTCATCTAACGACTTTCAGTCCCAATGGCGGTGTTTTTGTTGCTGTTGCTATTGCGCTGTTCAGTTCGTTTAATCTGCTTTTGGCTCGATTGCAACTGACATCAACAAAAGCAATTTGTGTGTACTTGTTGTTATAATGGCTGTTGTTTCGACTCTGAACTGTTGTCGTGGGTGGGCGCCAAAGAGTTGAATTAACATGGCCCAGATTATTGCTAATAGCCGGCATAAATCATATGCACATATATACATATATAGTTGGTAACTTGGTTTATAAAATAAATAATTGTCTTATCTGTAAATTGTAAATCAATTGCAATATTTGCATTCGAATTAATTTTTAATTTAATAACGTGGAAAAAAATATTGGCATTGTTTAAGTTAAAAAAAAAAGATTTAATTTGATTGACTTTTAAAGTTCAAATTCCATTTTGATCATAGGTATATTTTAATTGCTCTTTTCACAAGTCTAAAGTTGAATTTCTAGTTTGCTTAGAGAATAAAAAATTGTCATGTTTGTAAATCAAATCCAAAGCGCATTCGATTACAATTTAAATTTGTTTAAGTAACAATTTAACGATTTTAACCGATTGACTTATCCATTTTGATCAAAGGCACATTTTTATGGATTTTTTCACTAGCTTGAATTTTTCTAGGCAGCAACAAAAATATTAAAGGCAAGATGTTCTCAATTATAGTTTATTACAACATGCGTTCATAGCTTTTTTTAAGTTGATATTAATTTGATGACGTTACATAATAATAAAATGTCAACAAATATACTTTTCGTGCGCTTCAAAATTTTGTTGTTTTTAACCATTTGTGACGGGTCGTTGCCTATGCTAATGGGCTGGTTTTTTTGTTGTTGTTAGTGGCAACATGTCAAGCCAACGCGCTCACCCCTATTTGCAGCACACGTTACTCACCTGTTACTTTAGTTCTTCATAGTTAAAAGCGGAAAAGGCAACTTACTATCTTAAGCACTATTACCGGTTCTGTTGCTCTTGTCTGTGTCGATTTTCAGTGCCTCGCTGCTTTGTTTAATTAAAAATCTTGAACTTTCTACAAGCTCTGGAGTGCTTTTGTTTTGGTGTCAACAGCAAAGCTCTTAACACGATGCCTCTCCCCATCCTTACCCTAAACCCCTTCCCACACAACGACATTTGTTTCCAAGTTTTCACTGCTGCGATTTTCCAACAAAAACTTTTCTTTTTCTCTGACACTCAACAACAGTAGTTGCAATTGATTAATGCTAAATTGTTGTTATTTTTCAATTACTGTTCGCTTTTCTTTATGGTCTCTTTTTTTAGTTTTCTGTTTTGATAAACGATTGCGCGGTTTACCTTTTCATTGTCAAAGTGACGTTTGTTTATTTACAAAATACATTTAAAGTTTGTTATGAGAATTTATAAATAAAATACAATTTTGTAAACAAAATATTGTTAATTGAAAAAAAAAATGCTTAACTGCTTCTAGTTCTTAATTATCTTTGTTGTACACATTTATAAAACTAAAATTTAAATTATTTATTAAATGCAATTCTCTTAGGTTTATTTCACCATTTCGTTTTTAGTTCACTTTTTATAAGTTTTTAGTATGTTGTTTTAGCCATTGCATATCTGTTTGCACTGCTGCCATATAACAACAGTTTTCAGCCAACAAAATGCAATTTATTTTAAATTTATTACCAAAAAATTTACTAGCTAACAGGAAACAAAGAACAACTATTTAGAGTGCATGACACACTGCGAACTCTAATCAACAAAGTTAAAAAATTGAATTCGAGGGCTTTCAAAACTTTCTGGTAAGCCACAAAAAAACATCAAAACTAAAAACAAAATCGTAACTTTTCGTTTTGTTTTTTCGGTTGGCAGCAATCAATGTATTTTACTAGATGTACGTATGTATGTACGCGTATGTTTGCCTGTAGTTCATGTACATGGTTCAGAAAAACTACATATGGGAAACTTGAACTGCAATACGATGACTATGTTGCTGAAAACAAAACAGGAAAAACAACAAAAACAAAAGGGAAAACTCGGCACCAAAATGGGCAGGCGAGAAAAACTTCATGACTTTTGTTTTTTGACTTGGGTTGCTGTTGTTGAGGGTGCATGCAAAACTAGCTTGAGCAGTAAATGCTGGACTTGAAGATGTCCTTTATTTGTATAGAAACTCCAAGCTCAATCCATTGATTAACTTTTGTGTATGTTATTGTGGTGTAAACATAATTATCTAGATAACTTTTTTACAATATCACAGATGCTCTAATTTGACTTTTATTCAAATTTATACACCATTGTCGAAACTCCCTTTTTTTTTATTAGCCATTTCATGCCTGCAGGATATGCAAAAACGTACTGAAACCATTTCGAGCTAGAATGACTCGCATATTGTGCAGAAAGGCTGGTGACAATGCACAAAAAACTAGAAACAAGCAAAAACGAGCAACGGACCAACATGTCAAAAAAGTCAAAAAGAACGTCAACCGGACACTAGACTGAAAGCAACTGTCTATCTCTTGGCTATGGCCAAAGCAATTTACCATGAAATCAAATTTGGCAAAAAAAAGTTTTTTGGCTTTCCAAGCAACTAATAAGTTGGTTAAAATTTGCACAGCAGTGAGGTTCGGTTGGAAAAACTTTATTAGACAGTTGACTTGAAACGGAGCTGGTGAATAACGAGAACTATTTGCTTATCATCTAAAACTTTTGCATATTTCAAGATGGAAGCGATTAATTTGCTACAAGAAAATAAAAAATCAAAATTGTGCGCAAAATTACCTAGTAAGTGTTAGAACAGACAAGCGAGTTGTCAAAAAGCGGAAGTCCTTACAGAAAAACTATGTAAAATGCGACAACTTTAAGTTCTCACTTTTTAATTTAATAACGCAAACACCTTTCTATATTTAAAGATACCCGCAAAAATATATTTATTGTATAAATTCAAAAATAAATTCCATTTCGCTTCAGAGTATGCATGGCAAAGCCAAAACGATAAAACAGTTTTGAGCTTTGAAAAATTGTAAAGAAATAAAAGATGAAAGAAAATTTGAATGAAAATATCAACCCACTTAAACTATAAATCCCAAATGAGCTGCGGTGAAGTACATACTTCAACTTAAGCTTTCAAGTTTTCTCTTTTTTCCATTTTTGAATTGAAAAACCACTTAAATTATTTCACAATTTTTTTGTTTATGCTCTCCTCATCTTCAAAAAGTTATGACAGCAATGCGAATGATATTTTTCAATGTCAATTGAAAGGCGCTTGAGGGGCACTTGACAAATGTTTTTGCTGCCAAAGCGAAACCTCTCTTCAGAGGAGAGCATGTCTTTAAAAACGTTAAGATGTCTTGTGACATGTCTTGCAAACAGTAGAAAAAAAATTCACAGCTCAAGAGAGTAGCACGCGCAGTTTTAGTTCCACTTTCAGTTTACCGCTCCAGCTTGCAGCTGCACTGCTAATGAGCTTAAGCAAGAGTTTTATACACACGTTTTGTTTTTTTTTTTGTTTTAATATGTGCTTCACACATTGTGACAGGCCGTTAGTTCTAGGTGGTGCAGGGTAACGTTTAAGTTAACTGCTGAGCGTGTTGAGAGGGAAATGGGAGGGAAATTTGCATATAACCATTGGGACACGTGCATGGGGGAAGGAAGAGTAAAGCAAATGTCACTTAATGGCCGCTGATTAGCATGTGCGAGGGGTTGATGCTGCTGCTGCTGCTGCTGTGTGTGATTTGCTAGGGTGCGACTAATTGAAACATTGGTCACGAGAAAGAGTAGGGAAAATTGCAGTTTCAGGTGCTGCTGTGCTGACACTTTAGCTCATGGCTTTCCGCTTTGGTTAATTTAAATGCAATTCAAATTTAAATTTCACACACTTTTCTCTCTCTGTATCAGTTGACTACTATTAAATTATGATTTGAAATTCGCTTCGCATAGCGTATGCGTAATGCATTTCCATCTGTGCATAGCACACATACGCACAGTGTGCACTCCCACATTTTCAGTAAATTTGAGGCCAAACTATGTAAAGTTTTCATAAACTTTTTGCGTTTTTGTGTGTGGATGAAGAGTTTTTGATTGAGTTTGGAGTTTTTGAATAAGCGAATTTTTCTATTTTTGTTACGTTTGGTTCGTTAGCTTCGACGAGGGCAAAGTAATTTGCTTGCCTTGACTTTCTTGACTTTTCAACTGTCGTTTTTGCTGCACTTTTTCCTGCTGACACGAGCAAAAATTTCAGTGTGTGCATAAAAAATTACTATACTTAATTAAGTTGAAAATAATGTGGTAAATTATGAGCTTTTATTGAATGGATTCATATAACTTTATTACATAAATGATATGTAATGTGAAATGCCTTTAAATAAAACTCATCAAATTCTATATGAATCCTTCCTTGTGCAAAATTTAAATTTATATTTTAAATTGTTAAGCTTGTTATAAAAAAAAAAGGTTTGTTGTTCAATTAAAAAGTTTTAACCTGATCTGTGAGGTTGCTATTTTATAAAATGTTATAAAACATTAATTCAAAAACAGCATATGTATGTAAGTGACCTTAACAAATTTTACTAATCCAAAACACAAAAAATATAAATACAAATTCCAATTTTAACGGGATATTATAAATGCACGTTAAAATTCTAAAAAATAATCTAACACAAGCGTAAAATAATGAAATGCATTAGTTTTCAGAAATTTAAGCTGGTTTTTGCTCTCTCTCTCTCTCTCTCGCCCGACTGCTATTAGCTATTAGGTTTAACGGGTTTTCCCAATAATTAAGCAATTACTTACAATTCGCCGGCAAACTATTTCCAGTTTATTAAATGCAAATTTCAATTAGAATTGTAAGTGAAATTATGATATTTAAGGTATTACAAATTTGCATATGTATTCATGCCACAAAACGCGCAAGCCTCAAAAATGCCACATCAAAACTACATGTGTTTAAGTGTGTGTGTATGAATATGCCACATATATGTACAATATTTGTGGAAGACATGCAAGCATTTTTGGGATGTGCCTTAATTAAATTTTCGCAGGCAGCCAGTCAGCTCGAGCCCTTTGCTTCACTTCCTCCTTGGCCATATCCTTACTCGTCAGCTCTCGCTCGCTTATTGTGCGAATAAAATTTTCAAACTGTTGTGAAATTTTACAGCACTTGATTTCTACGTTGAAACAGTGAATGCGGCAGTTGTAAAGGAGTGTACAGAGGCGATCAATGGAACAAGGGTGCGGTAACATCTTAGATTTATGAACAACAGCTACTGAAATTTTAGGCATTGCTTTTGTTTTAAGAATTATACAATAATTTCATAGCATTTAGTTTCACATCAGCTGTATACTGCGATTGAATCAATAAACAATTTAATTAAAATAAACTGTCCCAATTAGATCTTCCCGTAACTTCTTACCCTTTAACCGGCGTGAAATTTAAAATTTGCAGCAAAGCCAATTGTTGTCAATGTTGCAGATATGCATCGCTGCTGGTTAAATTGTTAACCTTGATCTTTGCTCGAGCAACTATTTAATTCATGAAGCATTTCGTGTAATATGCTCTGACTATGACAAGCTTTTTTCTCTTGTCTCCTTGGAGGCCTCAATTCCAGTAATAAACAGATCGATCATTTTTTCTTTATTTAATCGAAACTACTAGTCTAACGCTGTTCTGCTTGGGTTTTTCTTGTTGAATTTCCTAGAGCGCGATAGTTAACTTAACAAATTTCACATACCAGGATATTTCCCAGTCGTTTTGCAAGTCAAAATCAAATCTGTTGTAACCCATATTTAAATTCGGTGGCTTTTGTTGCATAGAGGACTAATGATGATTTTCGTGACGATGTTGTATTGCAGATGTAGTGCAGAGTTTGTAATCATATGTGATTGAACTTGACGGCAAGCTTTGATATCAAGCTTGCTTTTTTAAAAACATCAAGCGCTTGATGCTGTGCTTGCTGGGCACACAACATTCCCCAAAGATAGCCACTGAGAGATACACAAGCAGCGAAGCTACAGCAGCTAAGGAACAACTATAACAAGGACAACGACAGTTGGACCTTACCACAACATAGAAAAGAGTGGGAGAAGGGCAAGAAGGAGCTGAAGACATGCCCTTTAAGCTCTTTCGACGCGGCTCGGCGCGCTGCATTGGTCTCTTGTCTGCATTTGTAACCATATTGCTCTGCCTCTACTATATCTCAATTGGCCAGCCCAATCCGGCGCACATACAGGATGCTAGTGCGGTTGGCTTGTCTGTGCCTATGAGTCGCAACCAGGCGCCATCTGCGGCGGCCCTGAATACCTTTATTTTGGGTGGTGGCAGTGCCTCCTCCCATCAACAGCAACAGCTGCAACAATTACCACAAAAATCACATCATACCGGCACGCAGCTAGAACGGGAGCCAGAGCAATTGGATACAGAGACGCAGCGGAATGTCCACTGGGGCGACAAGTGTTACGTGATGCTCCAAAGCAGAACAAATATAACAGCTACCGAAGAGCACAGCAGATTTGATTTTCAGGTAAGAATTGAACTTTTCTCTTTAATGAAAAATTTGTCTCAGTTTAATTTTTTTTTTTCTTTTTACACAGCCTGAATGGATGCGCTCCAAGGAGTACTGGGATCGCGGCTTTGAAGAGCGCTATGAGACACAGAAAAAGGATAAGCAGCGACCGCCTTTAAAGGTCATTGTGGTGCCTCACTCCCACAACGATCCGGGCTGGCTAAAGACGTTCTTTAACTACTTTCAATCGGATTCTAGGCAGATTCTCAATCTTCTGGTGACCAAAATGCAAGAGTATAAAGACATGACATTTATCTGGTCAGAGATTAGTTTTCTACAACTCTGGTGGGATCAGGCGCATCCTACCAAGCAACGTGCACTTAAGCACCTAGTGAACTCCGGACGCATTGAGATCACAACTGGCGGTTGGGTCATGACAGATGAGGCCAATGTTCACATTTATCCTATGCTGGATCAGCTTATTGAGGGTCATCAGTGGCTCAAGAACAATTTAAATGTAACACCTAAGGTTGGTTGGTCCATTGATCCCTTTGGACATGGCAGCACCGTGCCCTATTTGCTATCCGGCGCTCAATTTGAAGGCGCCATTATACAACGAATTCATTATGCCTGGAAAGAGTGGTTTGCTCGTCAGCAGGCAGGAGATTTTATATGGACACCCTACTGGCGTTCCAAAACGGGTCAAGGCAAACTTCTAACGCACAACATGCCCTTTGACATCTACTCCATAAAGGGTTCTTGCGGACCACATCCCTCGATTTGCCTTAATTTTGATTTTCGCAAAATACCCGGTGAATATACAGAGTACTCGCTGAAGGCACAATTTGTAACGGATGAGAATGTGGAGGAGAAGGCACAATTGCTATTGGATCAATATGCACGCACTGCATCATTGTTTCCACACAATGTTGCGCTCATTCCGGTTGGCGATGATTTCCGTTACAACAAGGAACGTGAAGTGGATCAACAGTATACCAACTACAAGAAACTCATCAGTCACATTATGGCCAACAAGCGTCTCTACAATGTGGACATTCGATTTGGAACGCCAAGCGATTATTTTGCAGCAATAAAGGAGCGAATGGGAGAGAAATCTTTTCCTAGCTTCAAGGGTGACTTCTTCGTCTACTCGGACATCTTCTCGGAGGGAAGACCAGCCTACTGGTCAGGCTACTTTACGACCAGGCCCTTCTACAAGCTGCTTAGCGCTGAGCTGGAGCATAATTTACGCGCAGCCGAAATTCTCTTTACGATTGCCTATAACACAGCGCGTCAGGCGCGGCACGAGGATGCCATTAAGATCTACGAGAAGAACTATGAGCAGATAATACACGCCAGGCGCAATCTGGGACTATTTCAGCATCACGATGCCATCACGGGCACTTCGAAGGCAGCGGTGATGCGTGATTATGCAATGCGTCTATTTGACAGCACCCAGAACATGGTCAAAATGCAGGAGTCGTGCGTGGAGCTGCTGCTCAAGAATGGTACCTCACATGAGCATGGATTTCTGCTAAGCGAATTTGAACGGGATAATTTTAGTAAACTGCCTCGCAAGATGCCCATAACGCTAACTTATCCAGCAGGAAGCAGCGATGAAGCCGGCACCACCCACACGGCTGACGGCGGCGAAGAGTCAACTGTACCACTGTCCAAAAATGCCGAGGCAAGCTTTGTGCTTTACAATGCTCTCACCCAGAAACGTATTGAGATTGTCACGCTGCGAGTCCAACAGCCCAATGTACGCATCTACAATGAAAAGGGAGTGGAACTCAAGCACATTCAAATCAATCCCGTGTGGAACATCACTGATGTCTACGATTTGGGCTTTAATGCCTTGCCACAGACAAGTAACGGCGGAGCCGGTCGCATTCGCACCTCTACGCGACAATATGAGGTCATGTTTGTTGCCGAACTGGAACCGCTCTCACTGACCACCTATCGTGTTCAGGTGGATGAGTTTAATTATAAGCGCAACATCGCCACCATTTACTGTGATGACTGCACGGAGAAGGCAAATCCAGCTGAAGCGGCTACAGGCACTTCCAGTCCACCCAATGAGGCTGTGTTTGAGGCAAAAGCAAAACCAGCGGGTAAGTTAACGCTCTGACTTTCAATATATTTAAAACAAAACACATAACACTAATTTCATCTCTATCTTTCGTTTTCTTAGGTGACATTCAATTGGAGAATCTGAATATGCGACTGTTGTTTGACGAGAAGTCCGGCTTCCTTAAGACTATCACCAGGAAAAACAAGCAACAGAAACTGCTTCAACCTATGCAGTGCGCCATCAAATTTGCTGCCTATCGCAGTGCTCAGTTCCATTCCGGTGCGTATCTATTCAAAACAGATCCCGAGCAAAGCGAAGCAGAGCGGGATGTGCTCGAACAATATGAGGATGTACGCATTATCATTACCTCCGGCCCTATTGCTAGCGATGTCACTGTTATCTATGGTCCATTTATGGCGCACACTGTCCGAATTTTCAATACGCGCAGCCATTTGGATTCTGCCATCTATATAGAGAATGACATTGACTTTGAGCCGCCACCAAAGAATCGGGAAACGGAACTTTTCATGCGGCTGATGACAAACATTGATAACATTGCACCGGCGCCGGCACAGCATGATCCGCTCAAGGAGCCAACGGATACAATTGTTCCCGAATTGCCCGTTTTCTATACAGATCAAAATGGTTTTCAATTTCATCAGTAAGTTATTTTAAAGAAATTATTTAAAAAAATCTTAACTAACTTCTATGTCTACCCAAACAGACGCATCAAGGTGCCTGCTATTGGCATTGAGGGCAACTATTTTCCAATTACATCCGCTGCATTTTTGCAAGATGCGCGCCTGCGCTTGACACTGCTTACAACGCACGCGCAAGGCGCCGCCAGCTATGAGCCAGGTCAGCTGGAGGTAATGTTGGATCGTCGCACCTTATACGATGATTATCGTGGCATGGGCGAGGGCGTTGTCGACAGCCGCTTGACGCGCCACAAGTTTTGGCTGCTGGTGGAGGACATGCCACCTGGCCAACAGGTGGAAAACCCACCTAGCTATAAGGTGCTCAGCTTACAGGCCCAGCACTTGGCCAATGGGCTGCGCTACCCGCCGAATCTTTACTTTTTGAGCAATTTTGAACAGCCGCAAGTGCCGTTAAAAACGCTTGTCCGTCTCCTGCCACATGAAGCACTGCCTTGTGATGTGCATTTGACAACGTTGCGCACGCTCTCTGAACCGCAGCTGCAGCTGTTTCCGTCCGCATCAGCGCTCTTAGTGCTGCATCGTCAGGGCTATGATTGCAGCGTCAGTTCGCAGCAGCTGGACATGAGCAGCCTTTGTCCGTTGACGGGCAATGGCCTTGGCACCGTACGCTTTGGTGAGCTGCGTCTACAAACCATCGAGGCGACCAGTTTGACGGGTCTGCCAAAGCATATACAGTCGCAGACTTTACGGTCCTTGGCACAGATCACGCTCGAGCCAATGGAGCTGCGTACCTTTAATCTCAACTTTAGCGGGGAACTGTAAAAGCTTCCGGGACAGTCAGTTTAAATAAGTAGATTAGACTTTAAGTTCGCGTTGTATCTCATTTGTAACTAAATTGAAAGTAGCTATGTATTTATATTATTTATTTACTGATTAGTTAAGACTCTATATATTTTTTAAGTACAAAAAAGTGGATATGATGCTTTATTTACCCAACACCCTATTATGTCTTAAACATTTTTTAGTACAAAGCCCATAGCATAATTAGAGCATACACATTACAAACCAAAATAATTTACGTAAACATTTTACTGCCCATCAGCATTCCGTTTTAACAAGAGTAACTTCAAACTAAACCATATAACAGTACGGTCTACACTTTGTGCAATATTGTTTAACAAATACCTTAACTTATGAATATTTAATTTTTGTTAACTGAATTTATTTCTAGAAAAAATGGAAAGAGTAATAGTTTTTATCGTGTATTCTCGATCATATTTTGTCTTGTTTAAGAACAACAGGCAACATCTAAACTAAGTATTTTTAAAGTTATTATCTTAAGTTAGCTAATTTTGTAGAGCTTAAATGTTATACTTATAGCACATAAATATTTAGCAGCAAATGTTTGGCCAGCTTATTAGCAAAATATTTGTTCCTCTTTAGCCAGATATGTTAAATTTTTGTTGCCTTCTATTAAATTTATTTAGACTGATTAGCTTAAAATTATTGCAAAACAACAAACCCTGTATGCTTATTTGGCAAAATTGATGGCATTACGTAACACATTAACATTATTAATATTATCTCAATTATAGGAAGACACTTGGAAATAGATTAAGATTTTTAACGAACGTGTTGGATAGCAAAATAGAAAAAGTAAAGCCAAATATTGAAGTACATTTATACTAACCCAATACCCAATAACCGACACATTAGCATGTATTATCTGAAGGCGTCTGTTCGTTCGGTTTTTTGTATATAGTTCTTAAAGGCACGGTAAAAATAGCTCTAACAGAAAATCAAAACTAATCCATTTAGGCTAAGCCATTACCTGTAGTTTATTGTACTTTATAAAACGTAAACGAATCTTTGATATACGATACATACACAAAAGATACCATAGTTACTAAATTTAAAGCCTCACACGTACCGAAAACAAAAATAAATTCAAAAACATAAACCCAATATATTCAAAGAAGCATAAAAGTTAAGCAAGAAGGAAGAATTTTTATGAGTTCAATTTTAAACATTAAGAATAATGATAAAATATATTTATATTTGATTTAAAACTTAGCACGGCACATTCTATGTAATTTTATGAATACAAAATGAATAAAGTATTAATGAAACCAAAGGACATCAATATTGATTTAACCATGTTTCTAAAGTGTTTTGAGTATATATGAGCTATTAATTTGATCCCTAAGAGTATGCAGCATTTTTATCGAACTAAGTAAAAGATGTTGAAACTACTTGACACTAGATGGCACTTATAACGCACACATCAATTTGCAATTTTACATAGAAAGAGACAGTCAGACGGACATAGCTATATCAACTCAGCTCACTATGCTGATAATGAATATGTATGTATTCTTTATGTGGTCGGATGTGCTTCCTTCAATGTGTAACACGTTTTATAACATAATTAATAAACACTTTTCAAGTGTTCAGATTCTAAGCAATTTGTTTAACTGTGTTATATGCGAACGAAAAGTTAAAATAATTAAGTTAGAATTTGGCTCGGTTTTGCTCTTAAGTATTTTTTGGATAATTTAAAGGCTAGTCCAAGCTGCGCATTGAAATTTAATTGAACACGCTTAATTGTTATTTTTGTAAACGTTAGATAAATATTTATTTAGTAAACTGATCGAAATTAAATAAGGAACTTGAATTGAAACTTAGTTCTAGACAGTTGAAAACCTTAACAATACTTAATGCATTTGTTGTTTAACAACGAACACTGTCTAAATATTTGCATAGCAATATGCTTAGTCGGGAACCACTTCATACATGTTTGCGCCCTTCTTTAGTAAATAGCCGGCTGTGTTGGCAATCTCCACCAGCTTTGAAATACCCGTCATAATGCCCGCTCGCGTGCCCATCTCCTTGAGTTCCTCGAACTCAAAGATGCGCCGCCCCAACGCAGCCGACTTTAACTGCACCATGCGCACAAAGCTCTGCAACTGTGAACTCTTGCCGGAGCTGCTAACGGGAGCATCGGCTTGACCTGCACCCAGACGTGTCTGTGCCATGCTCTCCGTTAGCACAGCAATCACATCGCGCACGTGCATCGGCGTCACAACACTGGACAGATCCAAGCGAGCACGTGCCTCCGCCAAGCTTATCAAGCCAAGCAGCTGTCTTAAATAAAGAGCAAAAATAAAGATTAATCAATTATAGTGTCTGCGCTAGTTCGATGTCTAATTATTTTGTTGTGCATATTTTAGTTATTATATGTTTTTTATTTATTCTTCATAATAATTTAACTTATTCTGCTTCAAGCTAAACTATGACATCAAAAAACACAAAATTATGTCTACGCATACCTGTTAATTTCTATATTTTAATTTTGTATATGCGTGCTAAGTTAATTATTTTGGCATCTTGTAAACAAATTTCGATGCTAGAACATTTGATGGCACCTACTGCTTTGCACCATATATGGCCAATTAATAGCGATTGAACCAAAACTAGTTTAATAAATTTCAATTCAATTACATGTGGGCGAACATCGAACATGTTCCAACGCATAGGAGCGGAAGAGTTTTGAAACATGCATCACACAATAAAACGCTTAATGAGCATAAATATTACACAGATGCTGGACTGGCCAGTCGGGTTGTTGTTGGCTGGTCACACAAATCGATCCCAGACAGCGCACAAACTTACACGCACCTTTCATTTGAGTTTATCAATTTCGTATTTTCATTCTCGGCTCGCACGTTGGCGCGCACGGTTCGCAGTTCAGTTTGGTGTGGTTCGGTTTGAGTTTGAGTTTGACTTTGGTGCAGTGCTGTGATTTGCTTTATAGTTGACGGTTTCCATCGATTTGTGGAAAAGCTTATTAAAAAAGCAGAGCGCAATTTCCAAACAGTTGGCATTGAAGCGGCTATTGTTTAATGCTCAGGTTGTCGTTGTCGAAACTTGGACTAGGCCAGCGGCGAGAGATATTTATTTTTTTGTGGGGTGTCGCAAGTTTTGACACAGAAAAGTGCAGCAAATACAATTAAGTTGTTATTGAAGGCTTGGAGGCAATCGAGATGCATCCAATCATGTGGACGCTAAAGCTTGTTATCTCGCTGAGCGTTCTTTTTGCAGACGTGCAATGCTTTGAAATGAACAGTAAGTAAACCGCTTAGATATGCCATTAGGCAGTTATTTTTTATTATGATCACTTAAATGGGAATTTTTATTTATATTTATTTTTTGCTTTCTTAAAAAAGTGCAATTCGTTTGGCACCTGCAAGCGATCCGCATTTAAATGTAAACCATTAAATGATTTTAATTTACATTTACATTTGCCATAAAAGTTCTTTTGTACTTGTTATTGATTGCAGTTAATTTCAATAGTTTTATTATTTATTACTAGCAAAAACAAACTTATAATCGTTATTTGCTTATATTAACTTACAAAAGAAAAGTATGTTAATTTCTTTCCCAATTCAGTAAATAACTATGAAATCGTAAGTTTAAGTTCTTAAGAATTTAATATGTTTTTCTTGTTATCGACACACTTGATATTTTATAATAGTTTAAAAGTTTATAGTTTTTCGGCAACTGTCGCAGTTCTTTAAAAAAAGTACAGCTTTTAAAAAGCTGACCATTATCATAAAATAATAATAAATAATGTTCTATGAAGCACATACTCAAAATTCATATTTGATAAATATTTCCTTGTCACTGTTTATAAATCATGGGCCTTTCATGATTTATAAACAGTGACAAGGAAATATTTATGACAACAAACAATGATTTGACAAATCCATATTAGGTATACACTAAAGCGATTTGCATGTTATTTGTCATACAAGTTTATTTATTTATCTGGTTTATTTTTTATTTGGGTTCTAAATAATTATTACCTCTAAGAGTTGGCGATAAGCTTTGAGTATTTAATCATTTTAATTTTTGTTTTTTTTTTGCTCGATTTGTTATGATTGCAAATTATTCCAAAAGACAGCAAATATATAGATTTTGATTCATGTTTGTGGGCCCCGATGCATGTCCCCCTTTGATTGACAATTTTTTACTCGCAAACAAATAAAATACCATATTATTATTTAAGCACCTGAGACTGGTGTTTGGTGCTCAAGTGAGAATTAAATTAATTTCTTTACAATGAGCGTTAAATCCAACAAAGTTCAAGGCCCTTAAACTTAAGTTCAAGTTGTTTTCTTTTATTCCGTTTGTATACAATACTTTGAATAAATATTCTTTTGGTTGAGAATGTCATGATTTTAAGGTGTCTTTATTCAAGATTATGGTCAAGCTATTATGGATCAATAATAAAAACCGGCAAAGCTTTTTACTTTCAGCCCTTAAGCCTTAAACTTCAATATTTTCTCTAAAGCTAAGGTTAAGAAACTGAAATTCAAGTTCAAGTTTGTGTCCTAAGTCTTTTTACTACTAGCCGCAAGTCAGACAAAAAATAAACGAGTTCCCTTTCACTTGGACGATCACAAGAACAGATATAGTTAGGTTAAGTTTCATGTTCTCGGCTGACAGTGGGGATTTTATTGCATGGAAACTAGTTTTTAGTTCGCTGAATCATGCCACTGACTTCCTTAATGATGAGCATTTGTAACCATTCGCATTCGCATCCACACAGTGACGCAGTACTATGAGATGCCACAACTCTATGACTTTGATGACTACGACCGATGCCTGCAGGAGTTGAATGGCAAAACAGCCATCTATTGCTTTGTGCGCGCCGAAGTTCTGCCGGATAACAGGACCGCGGCATGGCGTGCCATCCAGGAGATCTCCAAGTATGATCGACATCACTTCGATCATCGCCAGCTCAACTTTGGTCTCTGTTTGCACAAGTGTGAAGAGCAGCTGGCTGCACTCGATTTAAACGATATGGAAGAGCTTCAGGCGGGCATTCTTACAGATAATGCTAAGGTAAGTGTATCAAAAATATGTTCTACTTTATGAATTCAATATAAATTTCATTTCAATGTCACTTAGATTCTTTGCTGTTTGGCAATGAATCATCATCAATTTCTAGTAATTATCAATAACATACGAATGAGCAACACACTACCAATTTGAGTATTTTCATGACATATTATCAGTAAAATAGTTTGCACCTTCAAGAAAATCAAAGATTTCAAAATCTCTCACAGCTACCAACAAAAAAAAAAGATCAAATTCCAAAACACCTCGAACACCAATAATCAAAACAAACGAAACGATCAGAAAACAAAGTGTTGAATGAACAATAATAATAATGTTCAAATTTACAACAATAAAATACCAAATGCATAAGGAAAATATTAACAACAAATTGGGTAAAACTTCGAATTTGGTCACAACGCTGCAGTTGACAACTTTAAAGTCTAAAGCGCGTTGTCCAAAGTTTGAAAAGGGACCACGCGTGGGGGGAAAAAAAAAACTTCCCCGGAAACAAAAAAAAAAAAGGAAAAAAAAAATTTTTTTAAAAAAAAAAAAAATCTTTTTTTTTTTTTTTTTTTTTCTTTTTTTCTTTTTTTTTTTTTCTTTTTTTTTTTTTTATTAAACTAAAAAAAAAAAAAAAAACTAATTTAATTTTTATAATATAAAATTTTTTTTTTTTTTTTTTTTTTTTTTTTTTTTTTTCAAAAATTATTTTTTTTTTTTTTTTTTTTAGCTCTAAAGTAAAAAATTCGATATTATTTTAATTCTCGTTTATTACAGAAAAAAATAGTTTTATGTTTTTGTCAAAAAACTTGCCATTAGATTATTACAGCTTATAGTTAAACTCCCCCAATGTTATTAACTTTACAGTTTATTCAACTCAATGCAGAGGCTTAGCCAATGCTGTGATACCTTTAAAGATAATTATCTTTTTAAGCAGAGCTTTTATTGCAATTTGAAGAGATTTTTTGTGTTTGAAGCCCATTTTAAATGTCTAAAATCAAAGTAAAGCTTTTTTGCTAATCTTATTGAGAGTTTGGCATCGTTTTAAGGTAGGTCTGCTGCAGAAAAGCTCATATATTGACTGATGTCTAGTTGAAGCTGCAGAAGATCTAATATTGAAATGCAGTCTTATATTTTTGATGCATAATTCATTTAAAATATGTGGACACATTAAAACTAAGACTTATGCAAATTAAAGCAAATGCATTTCTTTCACGACCAAAAGCCGTGACATTTAACGTTCACTTTTATAACAATTTGATGATACATTCCTTTTTTACTATTTCGATTGGTCGCTTCAGGTTAACGTGTATCTGAAACTGTTTGCCATGGAGTCAAGCAATCGGGCACAATATAATAGTCTGAGCAACGCCTGCATTAACTGGCGCTTGCAGCAGCGCAACTATGAAATCCAAGCGAAGAGTGTAATCGAGTATTGCGGTTATGATATTTAAGGTATTACAAATTTGCATGTATTGTATTCATGCCACAAAACGCGCAAGCCTCAAAAATGCCACATCAAAACCACATGTGTTTAAGTGAATATGCCACATGTATGTACAATATTTGTGGAAGACATGCAAGCATTTTTGGGATGTGCCTTAATTAAATTTTCGCAGGCAGCCAGTCAGCTCGAGCCCTTTGCTTCACTTCCTCCTTGGCCATATCCTTACTCGTCAGCTCTCGCTCGCTTATTGTGCGAATAAAATTTTCAAACTGTTGTGAAATATTACAGCACTTGATTTCTACGTTGAAACAGTGAATGCGGCAGTTGTAAAGGAGTGTACAGAGGCGATCAATGGAACAAGGGTGCGGTAACATCTTAGATTTATGAACAACAGCTACTGAAATTTGGGCATTGCTTTTGTTTTAAGAATTATACAATTATTTCATAGCATTTAGTTTCACATCAGCTGTATACAACAACTGCGATTGAATCAATAAACAATTTAATTAAAATAAACTGTCCCAATTAGATCTTCCCGTAACTTCTTACCCTTTAACCGGCGTGAAATTTAAAATTTGCAGCAAAGCCAATTGTTGTCAATGTTGCAGATATGCATCGCTGCTGATTAAATTGTTAACCTTGATCTTTGCTCGAGCAACTATTTAATTCATGAAGCATTTTGTGTAATATGCTCTGACTATGACAAGCTTTTTTCTCTTGTCTCCTTGGAGGCCTCAATTCCAGTAATAAACAGATCGATCATTTTTTCTTTATTTAATCGAAACTACTAGTCTAACGCTGTTCTGCTTGGGTTTTTCTTGTTGAATTTCCTAGAGCGCGATAGTTAACTTAACAAATTTCACATACCAGGATATTTCCCAGTCGTTTTGCAAGTCAAAATCAAATCTGTTGTAACCCATATTTAAATTCGGTGGCTTTTGTTGCATAGAGGACTAATGATGATTTTCGTGACGATGTTGTATTGCAGATGTAGTGCAGAGTTTGTAATCACATGTGATTGAACTTGACGGCAAGCTTTGATATCAAGCTTGCTTTTTTAAAAACATCAAGCGCTTGATGCTGTGCTTGCTGGGCACACAACATTCCCCAAAGATAGCCACTGAGAGATACACAAGCAGCGAAGCTACAGCAGCTAAGGAACAACTATAACAAGGACAACGACAGTTGGACCTTACCACAACATAGAAAAGAGTGGGAGAAGGGCAAGAAGGAGCTGAAGACATGCCCTTTAAGCTCTTTCGACGCGGCTCGGCGCGCTGCATTGGTCTCTTGTCTGCATTTGTAACCATATTGCTCTGCCTCTACTATATCTCAATTGGCCAGCCCAATCCGGCGCACATACAGGATGCTAGTGCGGTTGGCTTGTCTGTGTCTATGAGTCGCAACCAGGCGCCATCTGCGGCGGCCCTGAATACCTTTATTTTGGGTGGTGGCAGTGCCTCCTCCCATCAACAGCAACAGCTGCAACAATTACCACAAAAATCACATCATACCGGCACGCAGCTAGAACGGGAGCCAGAGCAGTTGGATACAGAGACGCAGCGGAATGTCCACTGGGGCGACAAGTGTTACGTGATGCTCCAAAGCAGAACAAATATAACAGCTACCGAAGAGCACAGCAGATTTGATTTTCAGGTAAGAATTGAACTTTTCTCTTTAATGAAAAATTCGTCTCAGTTTAATTTTGACGTAGAATACGTCTTACCTTACGATAATGAAGTCTCAACACAAAAAAGTTGTTGTTGTAATAAGAGAGGTTCACAAAATCGCTTATTGCTCATGAACTAATGGATCAATTTTCCTCAAATTAGTTTCATTTAAAAGCCAAGGCTTCAAGCTTTCAATAAATGTATATTAATATATGTATTGATTACATTTTCTATTAAAAAATTGAAACCAAAAATATGTATATTTTTGCTTCATTTTGAAGACTTTAAATTGGTCTAGCGCTCTCAATAATTCATCAATTACTTTAGAGTTTTGGAATATAAGTTGAGATAAGTTAAACAAACATTCCTACATTCAAATTTTATATACTTTTGCCAAATTTATAACTTTTTAAGGCAAAAAACCAGTGCAAAAATCATTACTTTTTTTTTAATTGCAAATTGCTTAAAAACTCCCTGATGAATTTGTTTAATTTTTTCTCAATATAAAATAGACTCGATTTCCTTTCGTTTGATATATATGCGGTCATGATTGATATCTTCTAAGTGCTGAAATTTCATTAAGATGTTTGGTCATAATTAAATTTATTTCAAATGTGTGTATATTAGTATTAGTGATGTAACCAATAAGTGTGAGTGAGTGCGATAGCTGATAGCATGTGCATATGCTTGCACTGTTCGTCTCAGCTCAGCAAACAATCGATGGAACTATCGGACAATCTATGGTCTTACACTATCGCTGCCACTATCGAGGGCAGCAGTGGCTACTAACTAACGGGAAATAAACTATCGATAGTGTTGACTATGAGAAAGTTTGTCTTTACGGTAGCAGCTTTGATTTTTGCAACTCATGCATGAACTTACTTCATAAAATAAATTTTAAAAAATGCCGCCTGTGAAAAAAAATACTTTTGCGCAGCGTAAAAGAATGTACAATTTACGGAGTAGAAGATCAGGTAAGTTGTGTTTTAAAATTAAATATTCGAAGATGACTCTATAGAAGACTCCGCCATCATGAACCCAATTGGTTCAAATCATATAAATACTATGTTTACTTTCATAATTTTTGTTGCACAAAATGACGTATTCTACGGTTAACCTATGCGCCCGTGTGATCTAACACAGGCCGTAAATTTTTTTTTTTTCTTTTTACACAGCCTGAATGGATGCTCTTCAAGGGGTACTGGGATCGCGGCTTTGAAGAGCGCTATGAGACACAGAAAAAGGATAAGCAGCGACCGCCTTTAAAGGTCATTGTGGTGCCTCACTCCCACAACGATCCGGGCTGGCTAAAGACGTTCTTTAACTACTTTCAATCGGATTCTAGGCAGATTCTCAATCTTCTGGTGACCAAAATGCAAGAGTATAAAGACATGACATTTATCTGGTCAGAGATTAGTTTTCTACAACTCTGGTGGGATCAGGCGCATCCTACCAAGCAACGTGCACTTAAGCACCTAGTGAACTCCGGACGCATTGAGATCACAACTGGCGGTTGGGTCATGACAGATGAGGCCAATGTTCACATTTATCCTATGCTGGATCAGCTTATTGAGGGTCATCAGTGGCTCAAGAACAATTTAAATGTAACACCTAAGGTTGGTTGGTCCATTGATCCCTTTGGACATGGCAGCACCGTGCCCTATTTGTTATCCGGCGCTCAATTTGAGGGCGCCATTATACAACGAATTCATTATGCCTGGAAAGAGTGGTTTGCTCGTCAGCAGGCAGGAGATTTTATATGGACACCCTACTGGCGTTCCAAAACGGGTCAAGGCAAACTTCTAACGCACAACATGCCCTTTGACATCTACTCCATAAAGGGTTCTTGCGGACCACATCCCTCGATTTGCCTTTATTTTGATTTTCGCAAAATAGCCGGTGAATATACAGAGTACTCGATGAAGGCACAATTTGTAACGGATGAGAATGTGGAGGAGAAGGCACAATTGCTATTGGATCAATATGCACGCACTGCATCATTGTTTCCACACAATGTTGCGCTCATTCCGGTTGGCGGTGATTTCCGTTACAACAAGGAACGTGAAGTGGAACAACAGTATACCAACTACAAGAAACTCATCAGTCACATTATGGCCAACAAGCGTCTCTACAATGTGGACATTCGATTTGGAACGCCAAGCGATTATTTTGCAGCAATAAAGGAGCGAATGGGAGAGAAATCTTTTCCTAGCTTCAAGGGAGACTTCTTCGTCTACTCGGACATTTTCTCGGAGGGAAGACCAGCCTACTGGTCAGGCTACTTTACGACCAGGCCCTTCTACAAGCTGCTTAGCGCTGAGCTGGAGCATAATTTACGCGCAGCCGAAATTCTCTTTACGATTGCCTATAACACAGCGCGTCAGGCGCGGCACGAGGATGCCATTAAGATCTACGAGAAGAACTATGAGCAGATAATACACGCCAGGCGCAATCTGGGACTATTTCAGCATCACGATGCCATCACGGGCACTTCGAAGGCAGCGGTGATGCGTGATTATGCAATGCGTCTATTTGACAGCACCCAGAACATGGTCAAAATGCAGGAGTCGTGCGTGGAGCTGCTGCTCAAGAATGGTAGCTCACATGAGCATGGATTTTTGCTAAGCGAATTTGAACGGGATAATTTTAGTAAACTGCCTCGCAAGATGCCCATAACGCTAACGTATCCAGCAGGAAGCAGCGATGAAGCCGGCACCACCCACACGGCTGACGGCGGCGAAGAGTCAACTGTACCACTGTCCAAAAATGCCGAGGCAAGCTTTGTGCTTTACAATGCTCTCACCCAGAAACGTATTGAGATTGTCACGCTGCGAGTCCAACAGCCCAATGTACGCATCTACAATGAAAACGGAGTGGAACTCAAGCACATTCAAATCAATCCCGTGTGGAACATCACTGATGTCTACGATTTGGGCTTTAATGCCTTGCCACAGACAAGTAACGGCGGAGCCGGTCGCATTCGCACCTCCACTCGACAATATGAGGTCATGTTTGTTGCCGAACTGGAACCGCTCTCACTGACCACCTATCGTGTTCAGGTGGATGAGTTTAATTATAAGCGCAACATCGCCACCATTTACTGTGATGACTGCACGGAGAAGGCAAATCCAGCTGAAGCGGCTACAGGCACTTCCAGTCCACCCAATGAGGCTGTGTTTGAGGCAAAAGCAAAACCAGCGGGTAAGTTAACGCTCTGACTTTCAATATATTTAAAACAAAATACATAACACTAATTTCATCTCTATCTTTCGTTTTCTTAGGTGACATTCAATTGGAGAATCTGAATATGCGACTGTTGTTTGACGAGAAGTCCGGCTTCCTTAAGACTATCACCAGGAAAAACAAGCAACAGAAACTTCTTCAACCTATGCAGTGCGCCATCAAATTTGCTGCCTATCGCAGTGCTCAGTTCCATTCCGGTGCTTATCTATTCAAAACAGATCCCGAGCAAAGCGAAGCAGAGCGGGATGTGCTCGAACAATATGAGGATGTACGCATTATCATTACCTCCGGCCCTATTGCTAGCGATGTCACTGTTATCTATGGTCCATTTATGGCGCACACTGTCCGAATTTTCAATACGCGCAGCCATTTGGATTCTGCCATCTATATAGAGAATGACATTGACTTTGAGCCGCCACCAAAGAATCGGGAAACGGAACTTTTCATGCGGCTGATGACAAACATTGATAACATTGCACCGGCGCCGGCACAGCATGATCCGCTCAAGGAGCCAACGGATACAATTGTTCCCGAATTGCCCGTTTTCTATACAGATCAAAATGGTTTTCAATTTCATCAGTAAGTTATTTTAAAGAAATTATTTAAAAAAATCTTAACTAACTTCTATGTCTACCCAAACAGACGCATCAAGGTGCCTGCTATTGGCATTGAGGGCAACTATTTTCCAATTACATCCGCTGCATTTTTGCAAGATGCGCGCCTGCGCTTGACACTGCTTACAACGCACGCGCAAGGCGCCGCCAGCTATGAGCCAGGTCAGCTGGAGGTAATGTTGGATCGTCGCACCTTATACGATGATTATCGTGGCATGGGCGAGGGCGTTGTCGACAGCCGCTTGACGCGCCACAAGTTTTGGCTGCTGGTGGAGGACATGCCACCTGGCCAACAGGTGGAAAACCCACCTAGCTATAAGGTGCTCAGCTTACAGGCCCAGCACTTGGCCAATGGGCTGCGCTACCCGCCGAATCTTTACTTTTTGAGCAATTTTGAACAGCCGCAAGTGCCGTTAAAAACGCTTGTCCGTCTCCTGCCACATGAAGCACTGCCTTGTGATGTGCATTTGACAACGTTGCGCACGCTCTCTGAACCGCAGCTGCAGCTGTTTCCGTCCGCATCAGCGCTCTTAGTGCTGCATCGTCAGGGCTATGATTGCAGCGTCAGTTCGCAGCAGCTGGACATGAGCAGCCTTTGTCCGTTGACGGGCAATGGCCTTGGCACCGTACGCTTTGGTGAGCTGCGTCTACAAACCATCGAGGCGACCAGTTTGACGGGTCTGCCAAAGCATATACAGTCGCAGACTTTACGGTCCTTGGCACAGATCACGCTCGAGCCAATGGAGCTGCGTACCTTTAATCTCAACTTTAGCGGGGAACTGTAAAAGCTTCCGGGACAGTCAGTTTAAATAAGTAGATTAGACTTTAAGTTCGCGTTGTATCTCATTTGTAACTAAATTGAAAGTAGCTATGTATTTATATTATTTATTTACTGATTATTTCAGACTCTATATATTTTTTAAGTACAAAAAAGTGAATATGATGCTTTATTTACCCAACACCCTATTATGTCTTAAACATTTTTTAGTACAAACACCATAGCATAATTAGAGCATACGCATTACAAACCAAAATAATTTACGTAAACATTTTACTGCCCATCAGCATTCCGTTTTAACAAGAGTAACTTCAAACTAAACCATATAACAGTACGGTCTACACTTTGTGCAATATTGTTTAACAAATACCTTATGAATATTTAATTTTTGTTAACTGAATTTATTTCTAGAACAAATGGAAAGAGTAATAGTTTTTATCGTGTATTCTCGATCATATTTTGTCTTGTTTAAGAACAACAGGCAACATCTAAACTAAGTATTTTTAAAGTTATTATCTTAAGTTAGCTAATTTTGTAGAGCTTAAATGTTATACTTATAGCACATAAATATTTAGCAGCAAATGTTTGGCCAGCTTATTAGCAAAATATTTGTTCCTCTTTAGCCAGATATGTTAAATTTTTGTTGCCTTCTATTAAATTTATTTAGACTGATTAGCTTAAAATTATTGCAAAACAACAAACCCTGTATGCTTATTTGGCAAAATTGATGGCATTACGTAACATCATTAACATTATTAATATTATCTCAATTATAGGAAGACACTTGGAAATAGATTAAGATTTTTAACGAACGTGTTGGATAGCAAAATAGAAAAAGTAAAGCCAAATATTGAAGTACATTTATACTAACCCAATACCCAATAACCGACACATTAGCATGTATTATCTGAAGGCGTCTGTTCGTTCGGTTTTTTGTATATAGTTCTTAAAGGCACGGTAAAAATAGCTCTAACAGAAAATCAAAACTAATCCATTTAGGCTAAGCCATTACCTGTAGTTTATTGTACTTTATAAAACGTAAACGAATCTTTGATATACGATAAATACACAAAAGATACCATAGTTACTAAATTTAAAGCCTCACACGTACCGAAAACAAAAATAAATTCAAAAACATAAACCCAATATATTCAAAGAAGCATAAAAGTGAAGCAAGAAGGAAGAATTTTTATGAGTTCAATTTTAAACATTAAGAATAATGATAAAATATATTTATATTTGATCATTTATTTAAAACTTAGCACGGCACATTCTTTGTAATTTTACGAATACAAAATGAATAAAGTATTAATGAAACCAAAGGACATCAATATTGATTTAACCATGTTTCTAAAGTGTTTTGACTCAAAACTTTTGAGTATATACGAGCTATTAATTTGATCCCTAAGAGTATGCAGCATTTTTATCGAACTAAGTAAAAGATGTTGAAACTACTTGACACTAGATGGCACTTATAACGCACACATCAATTTGCAATTTTACATAGAAAGAGACAGTCAGACGGACATAGCTATATCAACTCAGCACACTATGCTGATAATGAATATGTATTTATTCTTTATGTGGTCGGATGTGCTTCCTTCAATGTGTAACACGTTTTATAACATAATTAATAAACACTTTTCAAGTGTTCAGATTCTAAGCAATTTGTTTAACTGTGTTATATGCGAACGAAAAGTTAAAATAATTAAGTTAGAATTTGGCTCGGTTTTGCTCTAAGTATTTTTTGGATAATTTAAAGGCTAGTCCAAGCTGCGCATTGAAATTTAATTGCACACGCTTAATTGTTATTTTTGTGAACGTTAGATAAATATTTATTTAGTAAACTGATCGAAATTAAATAAGGAACTTGAATTGAAACTTAGTTCTAGACAGTTGAAAACCTTAACAATACTTAATGCATTTGTTGTTTAACAACGAACACTGTCTAAATATTTGCATAGCAATATGCTTAGTCGGGAACCACTTCATACATGTTTGCGCCCTTCTTTAGTAAATAGCCGGCTGTGTTGGCAATCTCCACCAGCTTTGAAATACCCGTCATAATGCCCGCTCGCGTGCCCATCTCCTTGAGTTCCTCGAACTCAAAGATGCGCCGCCCCAACGCAGCCGACTTTAACTGCACCATGCGCACAAAGCTCTGCAACTGTGAACTCTTGCCGGAGCTAACGGGAGCATCGGCTTGACCTGCACCCAGACGTGTCTGTGCCATGCTCTCCGTTAGCACAGCAATCACATCGCGCACGTGCATCGGCGTCACAACACTGGACAGATCCAAGCGAGCACGTGCCTCCGCCAAGCTTATCAAGCCAAGCAGCTGTCTTAAATAAAGAGCAAAAATAAAGATTAATCAATTATAGTGTCTGCGCTAGTTCGATGTCTAATTATTTTGTTGTGCATATTTTAGTTATTATATGTTTTATATTTGTTCTTGTGCTTGTGATATATTTATATTCTTCATAATATGTAAACTTATTCTGCTTCAAGCTAAACTATGACATCAAAAAACACAAAATTATGTCTACGCATACCTGTTAATTTCTATATTTTAATTTTGTATATGCGTGCTAAGTTAATTATTTTGGCATCTTGTAAACAAATTTCGATGCTAGAACATTTGATGGCACCTACTGCTTTGCACCATATATGGCCAATTAATAGCGATTGAACCAAAACTAGTTTAATAAATTTCAATTCAATTACATGTGGGCGAACATCGAACATGTTCCAACGCATAGGAGCGGAAGAGTTTTGAAACATGCATCACACAATAAAACGCTTAATGAGCATAAATATTACACAGATGCTGGACTGGCCAGTCGGGTTGTTGTTGGCTGGTCACACAAATCGATCCCAGACAGCGCACAAACTTACACGCACCTTTCATTTGAGTTTATCAATTTCGTATTTTCATTCTCGGCTCGCACGTTGGCGCGCACGGTTCGCAGTTCAGTTTGGTGTGGTTCGGTTTGAGTTTGAGTTTGACTTTGACTTTGGTGCAGTGCTGTGATTTGCTTTATAGTTGACGGTTTCCATCGATTTGTGGAAAAGCTTATTAAAAAAGCAGAGCGCAATTTCCAAACAGTTGGCATTGAAGCGGCTATTGTTTAATGCTCAGGTTGTCGTTGTCGAAACTTGGACTAGGCCAGCGGCGAGAGATATTTATTTTTTTTGTGGGGTGTCGCAAGTTTTGACACAGAAAAGTGCAGCAAATACAATTAAGTTGTTATTGAAGGCTTGGAGGCAATCGAGATGCATCCAATCATGTGGACGCTAAAGCTTGTTATCTCGCTGAGCGTTCTTTTTTCAGGCGTGCAATGCTTTGAAATGAACAGTAAGTAAACAGCTTAGATATGCCATTAAGCAGTTTTTTTTTTTATTATGATCACTTAAATGGGAATTTTTATTTATATTTATTTTTTGCTTTCTTAAAAAAGTGCAATTTGTTTGGCACCTGCAAGCGATCCGCATTTAAATGTAAACCATTAAATGATTTTAATTAACATTTACATTTGCCATAAAAGTTCTTTTGTACTTGTTATTGATTGCAGTTAATTTCAATAGTTTTATTATTTATTACTAGCAAAAACAAACTTATAATCGTTATTTGCTTATATTAACTTACAAAAGAAAAGTATGTTTATTTCTTTCCCAATTCAGTAAATAACTATGAAATCGTAAGTTTAAGTTCTTAAGAATTTAATATGTTTTTCTTGTTATCGACACACTTGATATTTTATAATAGTTTAAAAGTTTATAGTTTTTCGGCAACTGTCGCAGTTCTTTAAAAAAAAGTACAGCTTTTAAAAAGCTGACCATTATCATAAAATAATAATAAATAATGTTCTATGAAGCACATACTCAAAATTCATATTTGATAAATATTTCCTTGTCACTGTTTATAAATCATGGGCCTTTCATGATTTATAAACAGTGACAAGGAAATATTTATGACAACAAACAATGATTTGACAAATCCATATTAGGTATACACTAAAGCGATTTGCATGTTATTTGTCATACAAGTTTATTTATTTATTTGGGTTCTAAATAATTATTACCTCTAAGAGTTGGCGATAAGCCTTTGAGTATTTAATCATTTTAATTTTTTTTTTTTTTTTGCTCGATTTGTTATGATTGCAAATTATTCCAAAAGACAGCAAATATATAGATTTGTGATTCATGCACTTTCGTATTTCGGGCTCTTGCCCCGAAATCAAAGCAAAATGTTCCCCACACATTTGAACATGATGACAATGTACTATTTACATATCAACTTGACCAGCGCAAAACAAATAAAATACCATATTATTATTTAAGCACCTGAGACTGGTGTTTGGTGCTCAAGTGAGAATTAAATTAATTTCTTTACAATGAGCGTTAAATCCAACAAAGTTCAAGGCCCTTAAACTTAAGTTCAAGTGGTTTTCTTTTATTCCGTTTGTATACAATACTTTGAATAAATATTCTTTTGGTTGAGAATGTCATGATTTTAAGGTGTCTTTATTCAAGATTATGGTCAAGCTATTATGGATAAATTAATTAAAACAGGCAAAGCTTTTTACTTTCAGCCCTTAAGCCTTAAACTTCAATATTTTCTCTAAAGCTAAGGTTAAGAAACTGAAATTCAAGTTCAAGTTTGTGTCCTAAGTCTTTTTACTACTAGCCGCAAGTCAGACAAAAAATAAACGAGTTCCCTTTCACTTGGACGATCACAAGAACAGATATAGTTAGGTTAAGTTTCATGTTCTCGGCTGACAGTGGGGATTTTATTGCATGGAAACTAGTTTTTAGTTCGCTGAATCATGCCACTGACTTCCTTAATGATGAGCATTTGTAACCAACAACATTCGCATCCCCACAGTGACGCAGTACTATGAGATGCCACAACTCTATGACTTTGATGACTACGACCGATGCCTGCAGGAGTTGAATGGCAAAACAGCCATCTATTGCTTTGTGCGCGCCGAAGTTCTGCCGGATAACAGGACCGCGGCATGGCGTGCCATCCAGGAGATCTCCAAGTATGATCGACATCACTTCGATCATCGCCAGCTCAACTTTGGTCTCTGTTTGCACAAGTGTGAAGAGCAGCTGGCTTCACTCGATTTAAACGATATGGAAGAGCTTCAGGCGGGCATTCTTACAGATAATGCTAAGGTAAGTGTATCGAAAATATGTTCTATTTTATGCATTCAATATAAATTTCATTTCAATGTCACTTAGATTCTTTGCTGTTTGGCAATGAATCATCAACAATTTCTAGTAATTATCAATAACATACGAATGAGCAACACACTACCAATTTGAATATTTTCATGACATATTATCAGTAAAATAGTTTGCACCTTCAAGAAAATCAAAGATTTCAAAATCTCTCACAGCTACCAACAAAAAAAAAATATCAAATTCCAAAACACATCGAACACCAATAATCAAAACAAACGAAACGATCAGAAAACAAAGTGTTGAATGAACAATAATAATAATGTTCAAATTTACAACAATAAAATACCAAATGCATAAGGAAAATATTAACAACCAATTGGGTAAAACTTCGAATTTGGTCACAACGAAAAGAATATACTCTTTTCACGCTGCAGTTGACAACTTAAAAAGCTCTAAAGTAAAAAATTCGATATTATTTTAATTCTCGTTTATTACAGAAAAAAAGTTTTATGTTTTTGTCAATAAACTTGCCATTAGATTATTACAGCTTATAGTTAAACTCCCCCAATGTTATTAGCTTTACAGTTTATTCAACTTAAGTTAATGGTAAGCAGAGGCTAAGCCAATGCAGAGGCTTAGCCAATGCTGTGATACCTTTAAAGATAATTATCTTTTTAAGCAGAGCTTTTATTGCATTTCGAAGAGATGTTTGGTGTTTGAAGCCCCATTTTAAATGTCTTAAATCAAAGTAAAGCTTTTTTGCTAATCTTATTGAGAGTTTGGCATCGTTTTAAGGTAGGTCTGCAGCAGGAAAGCTCATATATTGACTGATGTTTAGTTGAAGCTGCAGAAGAGCTAATATTGAAATGCAGTTTTATATTTTTGATGCATAATTCATTTAAAATATGTGGACACATTAAAACTAAGAATTATGCAAATTAAAGCAAATGCATTTCTTTCACGACCAAAAGCCGTGACATTTAACGTTCACTTTTATAACAATTTGATGATACATTCCTTTTTTACAATTTCGATTGGTCGCTTCAGGTTAACGTGTATCTGAAATTGTTTGCCATGGAGTCAAGCAATCGGGCACAATATAATAGTCTGAGCAACGCCTGCATTAACTGGCGCTTGCAGCAGCGCAACTATGAAATCCAAGCGAAGAGTGTAATCGAGTATTGCGATACGTCAGTGACAGCCGGCAAGGTCATTGAAGAAGGTAACAAGAATAATAAATCAAAGCTTAGTTAACAAAACAGAAACATGACAGATATGAAATATCTTTTCTTTACAGATGATGCCTGGAATATTATTTTTTATGTTTTGGTCTGTGCTTTGATCCTTCTGTCTTGCCTAAGCAGTCTCATTGATTTGCATTTGAAGCGTCGCCGTCATGACAAAATGCTTAAGGAACGCGATCATTATAAGACACCACCACGCAGCCTGATCACTCGACTGCTTTTGACATTCAGTATAGCTCGGAATTGGTATAGATTGACTCAGGAGCCAAATGGCAGGATCGGACGCGAGTTACGTTTTCTCGATTGTTTCAAGTTCTTTGCCATGTTTCTGGTCATCTTTGCGCACACCAATTGGGTGATTTATGAGGGTGCCATAAACAATCCACAGGATCCGGAACGAATGCTACATACGACCGCCGGAACGCTGCTCATCTCTGGATCACTGATAACTGTAACGTTCTTTGTTATAAGTGGTCTACTGCTGACTATCAATTGGTTAGCAGTGACTCGAGCCGTGGAAGATTACAAGTCTGAGAAGTGGAGCTTGCCAAAGTATGCTGGACTCTTTTTAAAATTCAATGTTTTCCGCTATGCGCGTTTGACGGTGCCCTATGCCTTTGTTGTGCTGCTGAGTGGTGTGTATTTTGAGAATGCCGGGGGTCCGCTTTGGCGGCATATTTACGAGCGGGAACAGTTGACCTGCCGCAAGAACTGGTGGACCAATTTGCTGTTCATCAACAACTTTGTGCGCACCGATGAGCGTGTGAGTTAAACTACAACTTCAACTGATATTCTTTTACTGAAACATTCAAGATATCAAACATTCTTAGTGCCTGCTTCAGAGTTGGTATTTAGCTGCGGATACGCAATCCTTTGCAGTGAGCTTAGTTGTGCTGATGCTGGGACATCGTTTTGGACGCTGGAGCAAGCAACTTTATGCTCTTGTGCTGGGCCTCTTTATGCTTTTGCCTGCAGTGCTGACCTATGCTTTGGACTATTATCCTATTTTTTTGCCAACGCCGCAGTAAGTATTGAAATATTTGAACAACTTTTATTTAATAACTAATTTTTGTTATAACTTCAGAACCCAAAAGGATTCGTTCATTGGTGATCGCCAGTTCACCGAGTTTTACACATCCTTCCAAATGAACTTTGGCGCCTATTTCTGTGGCGTTTTGGCTGCCATTGCCTACGATCAATTGTCCTTAAAGCAGTATAAGTTGCGAGAATCGCGCAGCTTTCAATTTATGTGGTTTGCCTTAATACCAGTTGGTGTTTTGTGGCTTTTTACGGCACATCCAATTTATCAGCATTATTATGCAGAGACGCCACGCTTCTGGGGCGCCATTTATGCGGCCGTGCAGCGAAACTTATGGGCATTTGGATTGGGTATATTTATTGTGGGCATGGCCGCAAAAGTCGGATGTAAGTACAGTTAATAAGTTATTTTTTTTTATTTTATTTGCATTCATTTTTATTTTTTTCATTTTCTAGGGATCCTTCGCAAATTTGCCTGCCTGCCGATATTTCGCATTTTAGGTCGCCTCACCTATGGCGCCTTCATAGTGCATCTTATTGTGGCACGTCTGGCACTAGCTACTGTACGAGAGCCCATCTTCTTCGGAACGGGTACAATGGTTAGTAAAAGATTTTAAGCTGTATTTGTCTTTGTCAACTATTTTTTCTTTACACCGTCTTTCTTTCCAGTTTGCTTATATTTTCTACGTGTTGTGTGCCTCGTATCTGAGCTCTTTAGTTTTGGCGATATTTGTAGAGCTACCTGTATCATCATGTCTTAAACTATTGAGATAAAATATATTTAAACTTATAGTTTAATGATGACATTTGCTTAAAATTGCAACTTAAGGCTAGAAAAAGGTAGGCTTATTAATTTTTAGAATTATGCTTAAAAAATTTCAGATTAATACTAGTAAAGGTAATTATGGCTAAAACAAAAAATGTATGAAGCTTTATAAATTTATTTATATAGTTGCAGTGATCTTAAGCAAGTGTCATCATTGATAATTAAACTTGTAACTTATGCTAAAGATTTTGTGTAGTTGGAAAATAATCCTAAGTAATTTAACTTGAATAAAGAACTTAAATACAAATGACCTTATGCTCAAGGTATACCATTAAACATTGCACAAAACCTTTATTTTCACCATAAAATCAATGCAATATTATACTCACCCCATGCCTATTTGGCTCTGTTCATGTTCCGCCTCGCTGCGCCGGCACAATTCCAGAAAGTGTCGCTTAATGGCACTGGCAGCTTCATCATTGAGAAGTGGTTTTACACTCTGACGCGCATAGGCAATGAATTTCTTCATCAAAATTGGTGGCAACAGATCCAACTCGACATCCTCCATCGCATTATGTTCCAGGCGCTTATCCAAGTCATAATCCTGCTGTAGAATGCTATCCTGTACATCTGCGGGCTCAGCAGGCGCACCATAGAAGGTGCTCTCGCACATAGATTCGCTCGTCTTTGGCTTAAGCGCAAATCTTGCGGTAATTTGTGAACGTTTCTTGGAGCCAGCATGAAGAGCACGTACATGTTCCGTCAGAGAAATATCACGTGTGGTTGAGGGTCTGTCAAGGAGGACATAAACCAAGTGGAACTCCTTGAGCAAGGCAGCTGTGATGCGTATGTTTTGCAGCAGATAACGAGATTGATCGTATTGCCCACGCTGAGGATTGGCACAGGCTATAATAGAGGGTTGCGCATCGATTGATGCAAAGGCTCCTGGTAGCGGAATATTAAGTTGCCCGGATTGCATACTTTGCAGCAGCAGTGCCTGTTTGGATGCCAGCTTATCGACGCCATCCACAAGACAGTGACCTTCAGTGCTGGCTGAGAGCAGAGCACCTGCATCCATGACACGCTTATTGCGACCGCTGAAAGTTATGCCCAATTGATTGGCTGCTTGCGCGCCACGCTTGCCACTAATGTAGCCGCCACGTTCTGTGACCTGTGCACACTGTCGCAAAAGCTGGGATTTGCCAATGCCCGGATCACCGACGAGCAGCACATTTATATTACCGCCCAGCAATGATAGCAGGCATGCAGCCTTGGACATCTCGTGGCCATGCAGCTCCGGGGCTAGCGATTGCACAAGCAGCTTAAAGCTATTCGGCTCCGCGTTTATCATGGCAATAGCCTCCAGATCACGTTCGTTAAACTCACGCTTTACATGTTTCGCATCCTTTAAGCTGCATGCACGCAGGTAGGCCTGTACATCCCCGTCAGCTGTCGAAGTTGTCGCCTCTTCGCTTTTGTCGCACAGAGAGTGCAGCTTCAATACGCCTGTGACAATGATCTCCTGACCCACATGAGCGGCATCAACGAGCTCGTGTCGCAGCTCAATGTCCAACTGACCGGGCAGCATATTGTCATAGTCCGTGAGCAGCGACAAGCTGGACTCCTTCAGTCGGATAATTTGACGCACGGTAAGCCGCGTATACGGTGAACTGCGCAGTGCTAAGAAATTATCCTTAGCACCGCATTGAGGCTTTAGGCAGTTGTATGGACGTGGCGTGTAGGTACCACGTTGTCGCAGCGCCTGCTCTGTCTGACAGCGGGTGCAGCGAAAGGCGTGCCAGGCCAGGCTGTATGTGGGCTCACCCACACTGCTCACAATGCCACGTACCGCAAAAAGACTGTCCACTCGAGCATAACTTATCTGGCTGATCAGTTCAACGGGCACAAAGTCTTCGGGACGGGCGTAGATTTTGCGTGTGCGTTCAGTGCGCGGCACATACATATCTTTTGTGGACTCCAATTGCAATATGCTATCAGCTGCTTCATCAGCAGCATCCAGGGAATTGTTGACGACGACCGTGTGCATTGCCAGCGCAATGGTGGACAGCGAGCGCAGCGGTTGTTGTTTCAAATCTTCTGTTAGCGTTGGCCATACCGCCTTTAACTGTTCATCGTTCACAATACCGGCAGCCGTCAGCTGAAAGCAGCCACGTTGGCGTATTAGGCCCACATCATACTTTTGAGGATTACGCTGATAGTGTGCCTCCACGGCCACAATACGCTTGGCCAGCTCACTGTCAGCGGAATATTGCTCACGTAGGAAGTACAGTCGCCAGCCGGGACAGTTTCTTTGATTATCCACCAGCAGGCTTTGCACCTGCAGTGCATCCTCAGGAGCAACATAGTTTTCAGGACGCAAATAGCTGCAATCCAAGGCAAGATTTGGTCCACGCTTGCGTCGTGAGTTGCCATCGGTGCGTGACCGATTCCAGCCTCTAGGTTGCGTTGCTGCGCCCCTCTCAACAGGATCTTGTGTCGCAGTCGTCGCTTGGCGATTGCCGCCTGCAGGAATAACGCGGCCATTGCGACGAAAATAGAAATAGGGACGATAGCCACCACCTCCGCGTGCCCTGCCGCGTACAAACCTGGACTGTCCACGTCCAGCTGAAGGTGGATTCATAATGATTTCACTAAAAACACAATTTTTAAACTTGCGCACATTAAGAAACGAGTTTCGCGGCTCGCTTCCTCTTCTAATATCAATCGATTGAAAAACAATTTGCATGTAATCGATTTTTTAGTTCTAATATTTGGTATTTTTAATAAATTTGGTAATTTTGTAAATGTTAAATGCTTCATACTGACAGGCGGCGGGCCAGCAAGAACGGTAAAAATATTTTAGTATTTGTGGGCAGTATGTTAGTCTAAGTATTTTTGAATATGTAAAACGCGTTCATACTGACTATTATTTTTAGTGGGTGTTTAACCACATACACTATTTTACAGAAAACATTGGAAATTCCAATTTAAGGAAGCTTAGCAAATAAATCCCAGAATGCCGGTAAGTAGTTAAAATTCTTTGCCTAGCTAGCAAAATACTTTTGCGCTTCTACTATTTATTGTGGAAAGCTCTGATGAAAAACAAGACCTCACGCAGAGCACCTTATTAAGTCGGTATCTATTGTTTACTTATATAGGCATACCATTCTCAAATCAAGGACTTTCGTCAACAGGTGGGCAACATGGCAATACTGCCATTGCGTACCCAGGCTCGGGGACCAGCTCCAAGTGCTAATGTGGAAAGCGATATCATCGATGAGTCACTTTATTTTTTCAAAGCCAATGTTTTCTTTCGCACATACGAAGTGAAGGTAACGTGTCCCTGTTAAGTGGAAGTCTTCTAATTTCTAATCTATACATGTTAAATTTATTGTTTATAGTCGGAAGTGGATCGAGTGCTCATCTATATTACGTTATATATAACTGAATGCCTAAAGCGACTGACACGCAGCACCAGCAAGGCACAGGGTCAACAGGAGATGTTCAGCTTGGCTATATCCAAATTTGACATACCCGGCGATGCTGGGTTTCCATTAAACGCTGTCTACGCCAAGCCGCAATCTGCACAGGATGCCGATTTAATGCGTCAATATTTGTCACAGCTGCGCCACGAGACCGGTAATCGCGTTGTAGAAAAGGTTTTCAGCACAGAGGATGGTAGACCAAACAAATGGTGGACTTGCTTTGCCAAAAAGAAGTTCATGGAAAAGAGCTTGGCCGGACCAGGTCAATAAACAAATAATAATTTAGTAAAGAATTTACAAGTGCTTTCTTCCAATATCGAATTGTATTACATATTTAGTTATGATTTTTTATTATAAATGCAAATAGTGGTATTTGCTTAGCCGCCAGCTAAAAGCTATCCAAACACTCCCAAAAAGCTATATAAAATAATTATACAAACACACAACATATATTTACATTATGGGTGTAGCCGGCGCAACAAAGTTCTTTAATTGGAAAATCATTCTAAACAAAAATTCTAATATGCACTATAATAGTTAACGGTACAGATGGTCGGCTTGCAGATTAGAAGCAATCTCCGATTCCCATTTGTCTCCATTGCACAGCAGCTTTTCCTTGTTGTAGAGCAACTCCTCGTGTGTCTCTGTCGAGAATTCAAAGTTTGGTCCCTCAACAATTGCATCGACGGGACAGGCCTCCTACAAAAACGTGGGAAACAAAATGAAACGATTTCTAATTTTTTTTTTTCGATGATAGTAAATTACTTGACAAAAACCGCAGTAGATGCACTTGGTCATGTCAATATCGTAACGCGTAGTGCGCCTACTGCCATCAGCGCGTTCCTCTGCTTCAATAGTGATAGCCTGGGCCGGACAAATAGCCTCGCACAGCTTGCATGCAATGCAACGCTCCTCGCCGCTCGGATAGCGACGCAGGGCGTGCTCTCCACGGAAACGTGGACTCAATGGTCCCTTTTCGAACGGATAGTTGATTGTTGCCGGCTCTTTGAAAATGTGAGCCAGTGTAACGGCAAAGCCGCGGAAAAGTTCGCCAAAGAACATTGTGGTAGCGGCACGATCAGTGATATCCTCAAACTCCATGCTCAGCTCCTTGTTGTTTACATATACGTAACCTTTCGGAACGGTTACGATATCTTTGGGTTCGGCTCTTTGGGCGGCCAGCATGCGTACGCCGGAAGTGCCAAACATGCGCTGTCCTGCAGGAAAAACATATTATTATTGTATTGTCTTTGGCACATCAGCAACTATCAGCAAATTAGGCCTAAATTGCCAATTTGTTTTACTATGACATAAGGTTACATAACCTCATTGAGTAAAATCAACAACAGTGATTTAATTAACTGAATAATCTGAATTTCACTAACCATTGCGCGATGCTGTGAAAATACGCATTGAAAGCGACATGATTCCGGACACACGTATTTAATTGTTGCAAAACAGAAATGCAATTGTTTTGTTGTGGTATTTTATTTGTCAATAGGAATAGTAGACTTTCCAGGGATGGCAAATTGCTGCAAATTCCGATAAGTATTGGAATACCAAAAAGCTATCGAGTAATTGAGCCAACAACGATTAGTATGTTTTCGAACGACCAGGTGTCAAGTTGTTTTTAAGTTGAGGCGTCTGTTTATTAAGAAGGTGACAAACTTGACTGTAAGAAAGTAGCTTTAATGAAAATTTACAATTCAAAGCATTAGTTAATATATTTATATATATCGTTTGACCTGTTTTCCAACAGAGGTTATTTACATTCCTAACGGTGACGTCATTGCTATTTTTGTTTACTAAAACACGAATTTCGCAAAAGCACGCAAACATGTCGGAATTATCATATCTGGAAATGCTTTCAAACAAGCAACTACATGCTAAATGCCAAGAATTAGGTCTTCCCAATATACCAGTAACTGATTCCAGTCGCCGGGTTATTTTGCGTCGACTGCACTCGGCGATTTCTGGCATTCCGCTGAACAAAAGCAAAAGTGCTGCGACAACAACGAAGAAGACACCTAGACGAGAAACTATACACAATGACAAGATGACACCGGCTGCTGAGATAAGCAGCAGTAATGACGGTGCAGTAGCTAAAACTTCTAGCCGCAACAACAACAACAATAGTCGCCGCACGATTGCTGCTACGCCCAGGAAATATTATCCATTGGATAACTCAACTGTGCGCACTATAGAAACAACAACAACCGTTTCGGACGTGGGCTCACAATCAGAGGATGATGAATATTTCCAGAATATTTCACCCAGCTATAAAGCTGAAAATCAGCGTCAGCGTCGTTCGGTTTCCTTGACCAAATCCGGCGTTGTGACCACTTCATACACGCGCGAGGTGCAGCAACACCAGCCAGAATATAATGAAGAGATGGACTTACCGCAAAGCTATACATATCATCGTCCACAGGTAACTGCTCCTGTGCACACGCTGCCCGTATATAAACCGCACATCGAACGGTCCTATGCTCCAACTTTTTCCCAGCAACGTCTGACCCAAACTAAGCTGAATTCAACCAGCTATTCAAACGACATTAATGACCAGCCGATGCGAGATGCTCCACTCAATGCATACAGCGGCTCTGCGGCGCCATTTAATTCTGACGCTGCATTCAAATACTCGCCGAGACAGCGCAACACCATAGGCAACAGTGGCGTGGCAAGAGGTCGCCTGCTGCAACCCACTTACCAAGTCAACTCACTTTATCCGCAGCTAAATGAGTTCTATGATCAGCCCAACAACACATCTCAGCCCATGGATGTTGACACGGATAGCGAACCAGAGGAAGAGATTCATTCACAGCAGCGCTCCCATAGCAGTACCGTTGAATCTCCATATGTCAGCCAGTTTTCGCGTCAGCTGGATGCACGCCAACGTTCATCACCCTTAGCCAGACCA
The DNA here is from genome assembly GCA_018904305.1 of Scaptomyza montana. Lineage (NCBI taxonomy): Eukaryota > Metazoa > Arthropoda > Insecta > Diptera > Drosophilidae > Scaptomyza > Scaptomyza montana. Next base: position 2,191,907 of record JAEIGR010000001.1, read on the forward strand.
CAACTCCGCAAAAATATTCAGCTGCAGAAGGCAGATTCACCAATGCAGCAATTTCACGAACTCGTAAGAAAACTGGATCAGCAGTACCACATCAAGTTTTACTTTTTCCTAACATTGGCCGTTGTGTTTGCTACATTTGTGTATGTGGTGGTAACACCTTAAGAACGCTTTGAATCTTTTAATTTGGTAATGGTCAAAAAATAATGTTTGTTATAGTCCTATTTGCACAACTCTTTTAGTTAAATCTCTTAACATAAAAATTATTTTTCCATTCATTTCATGCACGTCAAGTTTCAATAATGGACGCTTTAAATCAGGGATCATAACACTATAAATTTTTTGTTTTCTTAACGAATATGCCTTTAAATATACGATTTACAATTATAAGCAACTATGTAAAATACAAATTTGAACACAAAAGAATGTTAACTCTGCTCTTTTACTTTTGAATCATTTATGAAACCGCTAAGATCTTTCCTTATAAATTTTAATAAAAACATGACAAACTGCGTTCGAGAACAATTACCATTGGGGTACACGTAGACTAGTTTAATAATCGTCTACCCGTGCATAAAAAACACATATTTCTTATTTCGCTTCATCGTTTTTTCTTTATATATATTTAATTAGAAAAGTGTACTACATTACTATTAATTTATAACATAAACTAATTATATTTAAATATTTTCAGTGATTGTTTTTTTGTGTCTTGCGTTTCAATTATCGGACATTGTCTTTAGGCTACTATTTACACGCTATTGAAGAGTTGCAACACAAACAAGTGTAAAATCGTACAGGTGTAGGCAAAATGCAGCAGTCGTTGGGCGTGAACAAACAAAGTGGAGTGAGGCAAGGGACTGGATAGGAAACAGAAATATTTTAAACATGACTAACTCAACGAGGGTAATCACAAAAAGAAAATTTGCTCAACAATGGCAATTTTTGGCCCCATTTAATTGAAATGGAACTTAAATTGGAACGGCGAACCGTGTTGGAAGTGCGCAAACGGATCTGCGCCGCGGAAGCCGTGCTGATTGCTTTCCGGATCCAATGGATCCTCACCATTGTCAAACTGGCGTCGCTTCTCGGGATCTGTGAGCACTTCTTTTGCGGCGGCAATGTCAATAAACTTCTTTTCAGCCAGTTTCTTTTCATCATCCTTAAAATTGTCGGGATGCCATTTCTGTGCCGCCTTGCGATACGCCTTCACAATCTCCTGTTTGTTGGCGCTACGTTTGACTCCCAGAATTTTGTAGTAATCCCGTCGCTCTGCCTGCTTTTGCAGCTTCTTCGCCTTTTGAATGCCCTCCTTGGCACGCGAGTTGTTTTCATCCATCTCCAGAGCGGACTGGAAATCGTGTATGGCATCATCATACATTTCACTGCCCAGCAGCGCTTCGGCACGATCACAATACAGCTGGGCATCTTTTAGAATATCCAGAGCCTGTTTGCATTGCGACAACGCCTTACCGTATTGCTCATCCAAGGTGTAGCAGGAGCACAGAAGCTTGTGCGCCTCATAGCGTACCATTGTCTCTTCGGGCTCATGCTTAAGTACGGCCTCTGCAGCAACTATGCATTCGGGCGCCTGTTTTTCTTCCCGCGCCGATTCCGCTGTCACCAGTTGTTTTTCAACTTTGCGCAGTTTTTTATAGAAGGGAAAGCAGAGCTTGTGCTCCGGATCGTATTTAAGGCACTCACGAATCTCTTTTAGCGCATTGGTAGCATGTCCAATGGTATATAGCAACTGTGCAATGTTGTAGTGACCTTCGGTACTGTCCTGTGACAAGCGATTGACCTGCCGCAAATCCGCAATAGCTGCAAGCGGATCGTTCACTTTAAGATATGCATCGGACCGCGCCTGTCTAAAGGCAACCGACCAGGGTGAAATCTCCAGCAGCTGGGTAATCATGCCAATGGCATTCTGCTCATCGTTATTATTCATCAGATGCTGCACCAGCTGCCACTGCTCCTTGGCCGGACGCAGTCGCGCATAGTGCTCGTGCACAGCGCCATTCTGTGGCTCTTCGTGCAGCACAAGCTCGAAATCCACCAAGGCGAGATCATAGTCGCCACTCTTCATGTGCACAATGCCCCGTTGGCTGCGCGCTGCGGTAAAGTCCGGCTTTAGTTCAAGCACGCGACTGAAGTCCTGTATGGCAAAGCGAGTCTTGCCCAGCGCCAGATAGACAGTGCCACGTTTAAAGAGAGTCAAATAATTGTTAGGATCTCCCTCTGCAAAAAATAGATAATTTATAATATGCAACCAAACTCATTTTAATCAAAGCTTCGTTTCGGCAATATCTAGGAACACAAAGCTGTGAAGACGTTTGCTCAAACAGTTAAACTTACCCACAGCTGCATGGTAGTGCGTCAGTGCATCCGACAGCTGACCGCGTGCCAGAAAGTCTTTACCCATTTCTAGATGATTGTCTATATCTGCTTGACTTGATACCGCATCCGCTCCTGCATAAAGTGACGTGTTTTTAAATAAGTTATTCATTTTATTGCCTATATTCATTTTAATATTTCTCACCTTCCATGAAGAGTTCTAGCAGCAGCAGCAGTACACAGGCGGCCAATCTTCTTTCTCCGCTGCCAAACGGCAGCAGATCGCTTAATGGCAAAGCCATTATGCTGCCTGCCTATATGTATGTATGTTTGTGTGCACGTAGGCGTTTTCGTATTTGTAGGCGTCTTTACCAAATGGGATTGTGTGATCAAAATCAATTTTGAACATATACACGTCACTCTTGTGATTAAAATAAAAACTTTGGCGTGGCAGAGAGCTTCTTCTTGTCTGTATATCACAGCTGCTAATCTTTACCGTTGCATCTGCCTTGCAGGTGATATTTGATGTTGTTGTTGTGACGCGATTGCCGTAAATTTTAAGTCTGTTTAAGGAAAAAACTAAAAATTTTGCCTTTGCAATGTTTTAATTATGTATGGTTGAACGTTGTTTTGTTGCTCTGTGTTAAGTTCGATCGGTAGCCGACTCGTTATTGTGTTTCAGTCATACGTCTGCCTCAATTTTGGTAGAACTTGCTGCTTAAAAACCTAAACACTGACGTGTTATGCGAACTACAGAGGCAAAGGATGTGGCGTTGCCGGACAGTTCGGCGGCATGTCTAAACAGTTTCTGCCAGCGCTATACTCAAAAAACAACAGAGCTGCTCAACTGAAACCGCGCCATGATGCCGATATATATCGTTTTTTGAATAATGGTAATTATAAATGAAATAATGGGACACAACTATTTTCAATTTAATAAATGCAAGTATATGGGACTCGAATTTATTAAATATACATATTTTGCACTACCACAAGTAATATACATAAAATTCTTTAGGTATTGATATTTCTTAAAATACTGTTTTCTCGCAGTTTTATTGTAAATAAGTGTGTTTATTTTTTAAATAAATGCAATATCTTTTGAGCATTGAAGTGTTGCTTGTCGTTTAGGTTAAATACTTTTTATAACAATTTCATACTTAAAACTAGTATGGTCACCAAATGGTCATGTGCTTTATTAAAGGGGCGTAAAAATAAAACATGTTGGTTAATATCTGGATGGATGATAAAATTCTATCTCAGGATGTGAGAGCTTAAAGCTACTGGAGTTTAATTTAAGAAAAAAGCGATTGATAGCGAAAAATATTTCAGTTTTGTGAATTTTTGCCTACAGAGTATAAAGCTTTCAGCACCTGACCTATTAAGGTACATACCCTGTGCCTGATCCATTTATGTATGTTTATGAATCTATATGTGTCTATATGTTTTTAATCTATTTGAAAGTTGAGTATTTGTCCAATGATTGGATTAAGTGGAGGGTCTACGATTTAAAAGTTTTGTGTTAGGTTAGGCTTTTTTAAAGTGTTTCACCCTTTATATATGTAGTTTTATAGTTCTAGTTTTGATGCTATGCTATCTCAATATTGTTTTGTGCTGTTCCTCTTCAATTAATATAAATGGTACATTTAGGAAATCACAATGTTGATCAAATCATCCAGCGAATCTTTGGTATGCAACTGGTTTGCATCATGTGCATTTTTCATATGAGCTGAAATAGCAATAAAGGTTTTTTAAAGTGTATAATCTAATCAGATATTTTAAGTACAGTTGTCACTAGAATGCAACGATCTTTGAATTAAAATTAATTTCTCAAATTATTTTCAAGTGGCAACTGTATTGGTATTATTAATACTTTTAAATTTAATGTGAGTCACAAAACGCTCCTGGCACAAATCGCACTTGTAGTAAGTGTTGCCCGTGTGCACACGTTGATGGAGACGCAGAGACTTCTCAAATAAATATGAACGTCCACAGGTTTCACACTTGAAGTTCTTCTCAAGAACTGCCAACAGAAAATGGATTATAGACACCGTTTGATGTTGTCTGTAATTCAGTTACCCTCATGACTGCGCATATGCTGGGTTAGAACATATTTCAGGGCAAATGACTTGCCACAAACATCACAAACATTTGGCTTCTCACTGGCATGAGTCTTCATATGCCACTTCAAATCCTGGGCACGCTTGTAGCGCTTGGAACAGTGACTACAGGCATGCAGTCGATCAGCTGAATGCACCGCCATGTGCCGCTCCAGTGCTGATTTCATGTTGAATCTTTGCGAGCAACTTCCGCATTGAAAGAGACCCGTGTATTGGCGTTCCCGCTTTCTTTGGAGCACACGTTTATTATTTGCAATAACTGGAGCTGGAGGTTCACGCTGCAGATGCTCGGCAGTCATATGCTGTATAAGCTCCTGTTCGCTTTCAAACTCCTGGCGACACGATTGGAACATGCACTCGCTGCGCTCCTGATGCGTTAGATTTTCGGTATGCAACTCAAGCATGTGAGTACGCTTTTCAGCATACGAGTCAAAAACTTTTCAAGGAATATTACTAAATGTTAATTATTTCATAATTCAAAAATAAGCTCGAAAATTTTTAAACATTATGCTTCGGGGTGTCTTGAAATAGAAATTATGAAACACAGTGGTCGCTCGATAATATTATAATAATGTCAATAATGCAAAATAGTTTTTCTTTAACTGCTATATAATTATTAGAAAAAAGAAATAAAAAAAAAAAAAAAGGTTTTTATGTAATTTAACGAGAGACCATTGTTTTAAATTGCATGCTGCGCTCCAAGGGTAATATCATACGGTGGACTTTATGGGTTATGCAAGGTGGTTGATTAATAAACTGGTTAAATTGGTGGTCTAGGCTATAAGAAATTGCAAGAGACTTAGCGGTATGTAGTATGTTGTTTGCTGACATGCTTTTTATGGCTACTAAGTGTATAAAAAAGAGCTGATCCATGTTTACCGTTAAATTGCTTATAGCGCATATAGAAATAACTTGACTAACACACACAACAATAAGCAGCAGATTGGCTTCTTCAGAGGTGAATGCCATACAATAAGCGTTTTCTATGAATGTTTTGATGATGCGACAGATGTTTATCATTAATGATTCTTATGTATTAAATAACTGATCTTTCGTATTGTTGAGCTTCACATTTGATTTAAATATCTAACGCTCACAATATGAAAGAACTATTATAAATTTTAAGCACTTTAGCCAGTTTAGAATTCCTTTCAATCAATCGATCAGTTTTTAAATTTATTTTTTTCTTAAGTAGTATAAGAAACACTTACAACAAATATGTAAAACGAATTTAAAAGTTTATATCTGAAAAAACTGATTGATTATCTAAATTCGGCTTTAGCGCATGTAAGATGCCCAGATTTAACTTACCCGCAGTGCAAATGGCACATTTAAAAGGCTTCTCACCACCATGCTGTCTATATATATGCCAACGTAGAGTTTTAACATGTGTAAAAGCTATAAGCAGATATTAGATGTTATTAATATTTGTATGTACAAATTCTAGTTATTTGATCGAACCGTCTAACCTTTGCCACAAAAACCGCAGTATTCACTCTTTCGGGAGCCGGTTGTGTGAGTTGCTTCATGACATTTAAGATGTCGTTGATTAATAAACAGCCTGTCACAGCCACTGTGTCGACATCTTAGTTGTCGCTCCGGTTTATGCCAGTTCATGTGGTAATGCAGGCTTTTGCGTGTAAAGAAACGCTTCTCACACAAGCTGCACTCGAAATCCGTTTCCGAATGATATTTCTCTATGTGATGCTGAAGATTGTGACGATCTCCATACTTTTTGCCGCACACATCGCAAGCATAGTGTTTAACGACATGAGCGCTTTTCATGTGCACGGTACGTGAAGCAGCATCCTGGAAGCATTCTGTGCAGTCGGGACAGTTGTAGGGCTGATCCGGATCGTGTGCACTACTGATGTGCTCTAGAAGCATATGCTGCAGTTCATAGCTTTCCTGTGGCTTGTGGCAAAATTTACAAGCATAGCTAATGTTCAATGTGCTGTAATCTGAAGGTGAATCCGCTTGCTCATCGACTTGTGCTAAGGATTCATCAGTTTCGTTGATATTTATGGTTTCCACATATATTTCTATGGGCGCTGGCGATGTGGCCTCTGTAATGGCAGTGTTTTGTATTGTTGTTGTCGTTGTTTCTATTTGATTGGTATCTTCTACATTGCGCTCTTCTTCATTTTTGTCATACAGCATATGGGCATCGATTTTATCAAAAATATTTGAAAGCTTTAATTGAGCATCCTGACAGGCCATGCGAAATGTGTAAATGGAGCAAAATTTTGTAAAACAATCGCTACATATTTTTTGTGGCAGTCCATCGTTAGGTGAGATCTAAATAAATACGTATATTTTAAGATTTGTTTCACATTTGCAAAGTCCAAGAAATAACGTTATTAAGTTATATCTAGTATAATCATAACACACAGCGATAAATAACGTACAACGTAAAAATCGATATCGATAGCTGTAAGCTACCGTTGTGCGATCAAAAGCTTCATTAAAATGCAACACACAAACTTTCACAATTTGCATTTGAAGTTGCATTAAGTACATATACCTTTTGCGTAATTTTTATTTTTTTTTTGCTGCTCTTACCTGTAACTTCCAGTTGACGAACTCTAAACGAATTTGCACCATTTCGCTCTGCCAACGCACTGGATGGAACAAAGTCCAGCCAATAGTTGTTATTGCCATTTTCGAAATCGCACCTTGCACAAGTGCGACACGTTTCCATGGCTGCAGCAATAAACAAACTGAACCGTCAACATTAATTTGTGGCGCCCAGGTCCCAATTGCAATTGTTAGGCAGCAAACGCAAACATGCACATAAACACATACATTCAAACATATGTAAACGATTGCATATATTCGCTTGTATTTTGTGTCCATGTAAAGTTATGCAACTTCACAAATAACTCGAAAATCACACACCCGCACACAATAACAGACACACATATTGCTTTTTCCAACTTTACAGCTGGAGTTACTGAAAAACATCTGTTCCATTTGCAAAAGTTAAGTCAATTGGGATGCTGCCATGAGCCTGGACCACTCGAAAAACTTGTGTGCCTGTACATCAGTTAAGTAAGAAGGAGCAGCAGGAATCAGAACGCTTTTGGCACATTCTGGGGGCGAGTGCTAGATGTTGTCTTTAACACATTCCCGCGTGAACTGACCTTCAATGTTTATTCAAGCCATCGTGGAGAGATTGAATTCCCACGCACACAGTCTCACTAACATCTTCTATCATGCATACATGTATGTAACTGCAGCTTTGGGGCGCATGTGTCGGTGTTGGCCCTTTCCAGCTTTAAACACTCAGCTGTTATTACTTTGTTTGTGTACTTGCGCAAAAGCCAAGCCAATACAAAGCTTGCAAATTGTGCAAAAAAAGCTGGAGCTTTGCTTTTGTGGGAGGCAGGCAAATGTTGAATACAAATGTTAAATTAATATTTTGTATACAAATATATTGTTATGAGCCTACAACTGCACATTCAGCTTTATTTGAGTTGGCTTCATTGCTCTGTTACCTAGAGTGAGAAACTTTTTGAACGGTTCTGTCCTACTGTGCACCGTTCAATTCGCCGGAGCTTTTTACGCTGTTGCTTTCAACAATAGATTTCAAGAGTGTAATCTGCATTGATTCTGTTACTTGTTTCGAAAAAGTCAAGTTGATGTAGAAAGTTAAATACTCTTAAAAGGATCTAGCATACTGTACTTTATAGCTTTTTTACAATAAATTAGTCTAATCAACAAAATCATTTCAACATAAATACTTAATTTACAATTTTAATTTAATAGTGTACTTATGAACTTAGCGTATTAAATCGTTCCGACTTTATAAGTTTTTTCGTTTTTTGTATTAAGAGGCCTTTACAGTTAACTACTATTAGTTTATTGAAAAATAATTATATACACAGGCATTTCTAGCTAAATTTAAATTAGACAAATTTTAAGAAAGAAATCATAGAATTGTCACTAACTGGGCGGCAAAATGCCCAAAGCTCGTAAGCACAATTTGGCCGCATTCAATTTGGCCTCCTTTTTGTTATTGCAACCCTGAGCAGGCGTATACGATTGTCCATTAATCTCCACAGAGAAAAGGAAAATGCGACTATGCGATGGCCCTGAATCATTCCTTAGCGTATATTGTGGTGGTGCCCACCTGTTCTTCGATGTCAATTCATTGAGCACACAGACAGGATGCTTGTCTTGAGCAGTGAGCGCAGCCTGTGCTATATTCGAAGCACTTGTGTTCTTGTTTGTGTTACGTGCACCCGTTGGACGTGGCGGCTGCTGTTTGATGTCTTCGCGAGATACCAGACCCCGCTTGTCCAGCTTAACGGTCAACTGGAGTGGCTGCAGTGAGCCTGTTTTGGTGCGTCCAAGTCCTTCTCCCGGTTTCCAGCCCATCTTTTGCAAAAGAGCCATTCCCATGCCGCCAGTAACGGGTTTGTTGGAGGTTAACTGATCACGACGTGCCCACAACTGTGGCCCACTATTCAGCTCATGCACCTTCATCACTTGTGCACCAGTGCTGCCTGTAAACTGACCGGGCAGAAACTTTGATGACGCCCACGATGACATATCCTTCTGCGCATTGTACATCATTTTCAGTGCCTCTGAGTCGGCGGGGTTATCCTGCAATTAAATGTTGATTTTATAGCTGTATTAAAGCTTTAATATTATCTGCTTCATCTGCTTACCTGTAATCTCCTTATTGCACTTAGACGCTGTGTTATTATGCTGGACACATCCTTGTTGGGCGCCTGGGCTTGTGGAAAAATTGAAGCACTTGGCGCAGCAGGGGGTCGTGTCGTTGTCGATGGTATGGGCACCTCCGGTATAAACGGCACAAAAAGCGCTGGCGGCTGAGGAGGCGTAGGAACTGGAGTAGCAACAAAAGCAGGGGCAGAAACTGGTAATGGTGCGCTCAAAGCGGGCGCAGGCACCGGTAATGGCGGGGGCAGTAGCACGGGCACCATTGTAGCTGTAGAGCTTTTAGGATCGGGTGTACTGGCGGCATCTAACGGATTAGGCGTTGGTTTAAACGCGGGCTCCTGCAACTGCTGCTGTGGCAGCGGCTTGGCAAAGACATTCATTTGCACATCCTTAAAAATATTGGTGGACTGTTTTGCGGGCGGCAGAGCAGGTAATGGCGTCAGTGGATCAACAGGCACCCACACCTCGGACATGCGATGCACCTGACCGGATGAGACGGGAAACTGCATGGTTATTGCCTTTGTTTGCTCTTCGCGTCGTGTGCAAGGCACAATGGGTGTCGAATTGCGTATGTGCATGACAATGGGCTCGCGCTCTTTGAGTTGAAAGGGGTGATGGAAGGCCTTAGCGTTGCCATTCTTATCCACATCAGAATCCTCATCGGAACTGAGCTCGGACAACATTTCGCCGTTAGATATCTTTTTACAAAAGTCTGTTAAATCCTGCACGCTGCGACCGCCATAGCGCATCTTCAGCAGCACCTTATCCTTTACCTCCGGCGTCATCTCAGCGACACCAGCCATATTACCTCGCTTGAACATACTAATGGCATTGCGACGCGCAATCTCCAGCAACCGTTTTTTATCGATGCCCAAATCATGTGATCGCGAACGCGATCGCGAGCGTGAGCGCTGCCTGGCGCTGGAGCTATTTGAGTGGCGCGTGGATTTATTGTTGCGCTTAATGTCGCTGGGCTCCAGCTTGGAGTCGCCATAGAAACTTCGTCGCCCGTTGGCCTTTTCTCGAAGATATGTTTCCTCATCGGAGAGCGAAAGCTCATCGGATTGACGACGCTCTAATTTGATTTTTGTCGACCTTACGTTTTTTTCCTTGGATCGAGGGCGCTTTCCATCGTGGTAGCCATTGTAGAAGCTGTTGTGGCCTCGCGCACGTTCCCGATCAAGCTCTCGTTCCCGCTCACGCTCTCTTTCCCGCTCTCGCTCTTTTTCCCGCTCTTTTTCTCGCTCTCGCTCTCTTTCCCGTTCTCGTTCCCGATCTCTTTCCTTTTCGGAAATAGAATCCGATTCCTTCTTGGAAGTCACTAGCACCTTATCCGCCTGAAGCGTCGCATGTCGTTTTCTTGCTTCCGCTTTATCATCTGGCTTGATTGTGACCGTTACTTTTTCTTTGAACTTTTCACGATCCTTATCCTTATGCTTATCCTTGCTATCCTTGTGCTTATGCTTGTGTTTTTTACGCTTGTGCTTGTGCTTAGCGGATGCTCCTTCCGTTTCAGAGCATTCGCCATCAGATTTTTCTTGTTTGCGCGACTTTTTTTTTTTCTCCTTCTTAAGTTTTTTGTGTTTCTTTAGCAGGCTTTTGTCATCCAACAGCGCCTCTGGTGGCGCAGCATTGAATACGCTAAAAAGCTCCGCGAGAATTTCATTTGATGATTTCACAGGCGCTATTTGTTTTTTATCTTCCAAAATAGAATCGTTGCTGTCACTCTCCGAAGGCGTCACCGTTGGAGGCGTAGCACTCTCGGATTTGATGGTCCGCAACTTCGCCTCGACCTCGGCGTCAATCTTCTCGTTTTTCACCCGCACAGGCAGAGGTTCATTTACAGCCTGCTGCTGTTGCTGCTGCTTCTCTAGTGCATTGGCACTCTCCGTCGTTTCAGTCATTGCCGCAGCTTCGTTGGGTGGCAGTAAGGAATAAATTTCATTATATTTTATATATACACAAATGGTTCAGTTTTTTTGCACGCCTTGACTATTTCAATCGATAGTTTTAGCTATCCCAAATATTAAAAGTTTATGTCATACCTAATGGTGATGTGATCCATTTCGATAACTATATACTTAACTATTTAAGTAAGTTGCCAGCCTCGTTGTGCGAAGCGCAGCCAACTTTAGTCACGTCGCTGTCACGAACTGCAATTTTTATATATCAAAAAAGTTTTAATCACTTTTTGGAAGGCCTGTATAGTGTCAGTCGAGTTATAAATACGGGTCGAAATAACTGAATATGTAAGTTGAAACTTAGAAAATAAATTTTTACTGTTCTAAAACAGTCATTTAACTGCAAACTGGGAACATTTGTAATCGCCATTTCTTTTTTTTGCCTGGCTCTGCCCTCTTCGACGACTGTCATTGTCATCGTGCTGCCGTGTAATTGTGTTGGTTCTCTCGATTTCGATTTTGTTGAAACGAACGGACGTCTACGCTTGTCTCTACCCTGCCCCGTGCCTCTGATGTTCTTTTGTTTGTGTCGGTATTTGCATCTCTGCGTTTGTGTGTGTAGAAATTTTCGTTGCGAGCATAATTGAAACAACTAAGCAGTCGAGGACAGCGAAAAGAAAAATTTACGAATTATTTGGAATAACAGCACAAGCATTTTAATTTTCATTGGAGATTGTTGGCAAGCGAAAACAAATAGAAACACATAAAAACAGTGAAAATGACTTCGCTGGATCAAAATCGCTTACAAAACTTTAAAAACAAAGGAAAAGATCAAGATGTAAGTTACAATGTAATAGAATTGGAAAACTCAAATTTAATATATAAATTTTAAGGAGATGCGTCGTCGTCGCAACGAAGTAACTGTTGAGTTGCGCAAAAACAAGCGCGATGAGACAATTCTGAAGCGTCGTAATGTGCCCAACTTGGACTCGAACACAGATGAGGACGAACAGTTGCCCAACTCCATTAATCTAAAGAAGCTTGCTTTGGCCGCCGCTGATCTTTCAAAGCCGGAGCAACAGTTAGCCGCGGTTCAGGCGGCACGTAAATTGCTTTCATCTGACAAGAATCCACCCATCAATGATCTGATCAACAGCGACATATTACCTATTCTCGTTGAATGTTTGAAGCAACATAATCACACAATGCTACAGTTTGAGGCCGCATGGGCATTGACCAACATTGCATCAGGCACATCCGATCAAACCAATCAGGTAGGAACAGGCAAAAATTGTACCTTTGTTATAAACGAGAATAATATTTTTTTGTTCTCGCATGAAAGTTTCGTTGCAAAACATAAACTTATACATATTTATAAGACTAACATTGAGCTGACGAGCATTTAAAATATCCTTATATTTAATGTGACCTATGTTTTGTTGTGTTCTCGTAGGTGGTTGCAGCTGGAGCCGTTCCGCTCTTCCTTCAATTGCTTAACTCACCCGCACCAAATGTCTGCGAACAAGCCGTATGGGCTCTGGGCAATATCATTGGCGATGGTCCCATGTTGCGTGACTATGTCATTAAGCATGGTGTTGTGCAGCCACTGTTGTCATTCATTAAACCAGATATACCCATATCTTTTTTGCGCAATGTCACCTGGGTGATTGTGAATTTGTGCCGAAACAAGGATCCGCCACCACCAGCTGCTACAATTCACGAAATCCTGCCCGCACTCAATGTGCTGATCCATCACACTGACACAAACATCCTGGTCGATACGGTCTGGGCCATCAGCTATTTGACCGATGGTGGAAACGATCAAATCCAAATGGTTATCGACAGCGGCGTTGTGCCTAAGCTGATACCGCTGCTGGGCAACAGCGAGGTAAAGGTGCAGACAGCAGCATTGCGTGCTGTGGGCAACATTGTAACCGGATCAGATGAACAAACGCAAGTGGTGCTCAATTTCGAAGCTTTGTCGTATTTCCCAGCACTTCTGTCGCATCCAAAGGAGAAGATACGCAAGGAGGCTGTATGGTTCCTCTCCAACATTACCGCCGGCAACGAGTCACAGGTGCAGGCTGTCATTAACGTCGGCTTGCTGCCGAAAATCATTGACAACCTGAGCAAGGGCGAATTCCAAACGCAAAAAGAGGCCGCATGGGCTATAAGTAATCTGACCATTAGCGGCAGACCCGAACAGGTGTTCACATTAATAAAGGAGGGCGTCATTCCACCCTTCTGCGATCTGCTCTCGTGCCAGGATACACAAGTGATCAATGTAAGCAAAACATACTTTTGTACAAAGTTTATAACGCAACAATTGATTTGATTATCTTAATTTCTTTCAGGTTGTGCTCGATGGTCTTAATAATATGCTCAAAGTGGCCGCATCACATGTCGAGGAGGTTGCCAATTTGATTGAGGAGTGCGAAGGTCTCGCCAAAATTGAGCGCCTCCAAAACCATGAGAACGTTGACATTTACAAGCTTGCATACGAAATTATCGAGAAATACTTTACAGAGGTAAATAGCGATCACCACATAATAATTGAAAATATTACTTTCTTTTGATACAAACCAATTTTATTTTAAACTTTATCCAAATTGTATTTCACTTTTTTCAATAACAGTATTAAACTCGAATAACTAATCTCTTACTTTCTAACTACAATAACAGTATTAAACAGTGTTAACAGTATTAAACTCGAATAACTAATCTCTTACTTTCTAACCACAGGGCGAGCAATCAAACCTGGCACCGACCTCGGATGGCACAGAATACAACTTTGATCCGAATACAGAGAAACTACCAATGAACTCGTTCAACTTTTAACTCCATGGATGAGCATAAAGCAAATACACAACTAATTTGTGTTTACTCCAATGATGATAGCATATAGCAATAAGTTTTCGAGCGATACTCTCTGTGCCCAATCAACAATAACAATTTTGACAGCAAAATAGGAAAAAAAAAAGATGCACATTCTATAAGACAACTTGGTTATATACAATAACAACATACATACACTTAAACTACAGATAAACGCAAAACCGTTTCAGCAATCAACACTTAAAATTCTGTGTTACATTTTATACATACATACATAAATTATGTATGTAAATATAAAACAAATCAAAGCAAATAATTTGGTGAACTTTTGTCTGATGCATGTTGCAATCGTAATTAACCTTCTTTAGTTATTTATATTTTCTTAAAATCAAAATTTCAATGTAGGTATCTTCCATATATAAGTATACATATATTTCTTTTAACGGGCTACAAAGGCGCTTAAAAAATATTGCAATTGCAACAAACAAAATGTGCTTATCAAGGCAAACAACAAAAACACACAGACAGGAATGATATAAACTGTAGAACTATTTGATTTGTAATGAATAACTTAATTGAAATGTATGCCTTTGATTTGTAATTTAAATTACATAAACATTTCTAACGTGAAAAAAAAAATACAGCACCTGCTACGTTTTTATTTTCATTAACTGGAAAAACCTAAACAAACTGGAATGAATTAGGTTTGTTGCTTATTCTGAAGAAAAAAAATAGAAAACAGTTGTTGATATGTATTAATCGCAAACGCCAGGTTTAAAGGTGGGGCAACTAACTAATTAAGTTACTAATACCGATATGCACCTTCATAGGTACTTATATATGTAAATTCGAAATGGTAATAACATTATCATTTGCGTTGATGCGCAATAGTCAGTTCAAATTTAAATTATATATTTATGTACGTACATATACACATCTTTTGCCACACTGTACTGAAATGTACATGTATGTATGTATGTGTGAATCATACTGCGTATATTCTATTTTGATGGAGGCTGTGAAATATATGTACATACATTTAATATACAGATATTAGAGTGAACATTGTGTGGTGACGTCAAGTTTAGTGTTGGGTAGTAGTTTATTAATCAGCAATAAGAAACTATCGATAGCTCAAAACAGTAATGGCTTATCTGTTTATCTTATGCGTTGCTTATTTTAAATAGCGAATTCTTGAATAATTTTTAGAATGAATATCTGAGCAACACCAACAGCATGATTTTAAAAACAGGTTTCAGGTGCTCCTAGTGTGCTGTTTACATGATAAAAAAATAGCTGACAAGTAGGTATTGATATTTTAGCCAAAACTTCAATTTATGAGTGCTATCCTATATATTTCCACTCAAGCACCCAAATTTTTCTAATCACCTTTATTAAAACTGGTAAAACTGATTTAAGATAACCGTTTTGGACATGGATTACGTCAAACACAAGCTCCATAAGGAACTAGATAACTTTACATATTTATTCTTAAAATATATTATGGTTAATATATGAATATAATTTTGAATTTTCGTCAAATTAACACTTGGACTTCGTTTAAATATACTGATTCGCATTTGTAGAAGTTGTTGAAAGTCGGAATGTCTCGTGATGCATTCGTGTTCAACTGCAGTTTGATGTTTATATTTAGACACGTGCATCGCGAATGCAGTTAAATGCGTATGTGAATGCTTCCGTCAACACTGCGCTGCGGAAATTGGCGCATGCATTACATGAATACCAATGTCAAACAAACGTTGCGTGTGAAAATCAAGGCCAAGGACGTTGCGTTTGCAGTTTGTACTAAGTGGGAGCTAATAACAAATGGATCAATTTGAGAATTTAATATATAAAGAGATTATTTTGTCTTTTTATAGAAAGTCAAATAAACACTCGTATAACAGCTGTTTAAGGTGAGTGAGTGTGTATAATCAAACATGTCTCTCGCGCCCCCACTTGCTCACAAACACACACATGTATCTCGAGAGAGCTAAGCGCGCCGACGCTAATGTTAATCAACTCAACGCTTTTGTTATTCACACTGAATCCATTTACTCAGTACGGGTGAAACTGTATGTCCGTACGCTAGTCAACGCTCGCAGTTGCGTGGAGATTTTATTTGTTGTTATTGTAGTATTTTTCTCAAATTCGCAAAAACGAAATGTCTTCGACAGCCGTTCAACCACCACCACCAGTTCCGCCAACGCCACCACCTCCATCAGCTGCTGCTGCTACTGGAAAGGGTATCCATACAAAAATCTACAATGGAATGATTGGAGTCTGTGACAAATTTGTTCCTGCTAAATTAAGGCCACTTTGGATGCACGCAGCAGGTAAATAAAAAATATATACCACGTGGCGCTTTAACTTTAATGCTTTACGTTTTTAGGACCTAAAACGATATTCTTCTGGGCACCAATATTTAAATGGGTAAGTTATCAAACATACGGACAATCTATCATCGTGTTGCATAATTAAATAGGGTGACCTTCGCTAATTTTCATTATCTCTTGTCTACTGCTGATAGACGAATTCTGAATGACATTATAAACACAAATCTTTGTGTGACGCTGTCTGCTATGATTGCTTTTTATGATAATTTGTTTATTTGAGTAGCATTAACTTGTTGGTGGTGCTTTTATGAAGTAGCTCGTTTTTCAAGAGAGCGAGCGTACGATAACTGCACATTAGTACTTATATATGTGTGCAAGTGTTTGTGTGAGATTGTGGTAGTGGTTTGGTAAAGCTCTTCAAGTGGTTAAAATTTTTACACGCTTCGATATCACCATTTGATTGTAGAGCTTTTATCTCAACTCCTAATGTCAACTAATCAACCTTAATTTGTTTACAAACTGATAACAATTTTTGTGTTCTTATAGGGTCTCGTCGCAGCTGGACTCAGTGATTTAGCGCGTCCGGCGGACACAATTTCCATGTCGAGTTGCGGTGCTTTGGCAGCAACGGGCATAGTTTGGTCACGTTACTCGCTGGTGATTATACCCAAGAATTACAGCTTGTTTGCTGTGAATCTTTTTGTAGGCTTGACGCAAATAGTGCAACTAGGACGCGCCTACAACTACAAAATGCAGCAAGAAAAGCTTAGGAAAGAAGTGGAGGAAAAACCTACAGTGGAGCAATGAGCAACTGTAGAATGCACAATCCTTGGGTGTTGATACGCACATAACAACGTAACAGACGCATATCGAACCACATTGCGTTTAAGATTAAGTTGTGTTCTTTTAGTTTTAGCGACTGACTATGTCAGTGGTTCACTGTTGCCTTACAAACGTGATTCGTAAGTATTGTTTAAGATATAAAATTGTGAGGCTTCGTTTATATTTTAATTGCACGTAGCATTAATAGACTTTTGTGATTATTGTCAACAACAAAAACGAATAAAGATAAACAAATAAACCCGTTAGATTGTAGACTCTAATGTAAATGAGCTTTTTGAATATGCCCAATTGCGCACTGCTCGTCGATAAGTATCGATAGCAACCGAAAACTTTTGTCAAAGTGGGTGGTAATATTTTCTACACATCGCTGTTAACAGCTGTTTGCATTCATAAAATATTAAATATTAGTAAAATTTTCTCTTAATAATGAATTTAATAAGTGGCATAAAATTGTACATTGAAAAGATGTGCACAGAGTCCGGACCAGGCATGAAAATTATACTGCTTGATAAGGAGACGGTATGGCAAAAATAATTATCGATTTGATTGGCTATAGTTTATTTTTATTTTAATATAACAATATTTAGACGAGTATTATATCCATGGCATTTAGCCAGTCGGATATGCTACAGCGCGAGGTCTACCTCTTCGAGCGCCTAGACTCTGGACGTTCCAATGAGCGCTTGAAGTACCTTAAGTGCATTGTTTTCATACGCCCCACCAAGCAAAACATCCAGCTGCTGGCCAACGAGCTACGTAACCCCAAATATAGCGCATATTTCATATGTAAGTGCATTAAAATAGCAGCCAAAGATTAAGTATTGTAGGCATGTCTTTTAAACAGATTTTAGCAACATTATACCACGCACTGATATCAAATACTTGGCCGAATGCGATGAGTCAGAGTCAGTGAGGGAAGTTAAGGAATTGTATGCAGATTATTTGTGCGTTAATCCCAATCTTTTTTCACTGAACCTGCCCAACTGCATGATAAACCTTAACTGGCTACCGGATGCGTTGACACGCAGTGTGCAGGGCATAACAGCTGTATTGCTATCCCTTAAATTAAATCCAGTTATACGTTATCGGGCCGGCTCGCAGGTTGCTCAGCTTCTTGCCAAGTTGATCTATGATCAAATAACTAAAGAATCCTCGCTTTTTGACTTTCGAAGTAACGTGGATGGCGCTGCGCCGCCAATGCTGTTGTTGTTGGATCGCCGTGATGATCCAGTAACACCATTGTTACATCAATGGTCATATCAGGCAATGGTGCATGAGTTGCTCCAAATACGAAATAATCGTGTTGATCTATCTGAACGGCCCAGTGTGCCCAAGGAATTTAAAGAGCTGGTGCTCTCCGGCGATCAGGATGACTTCTATGGCAACAATATGTACGCCAATTATGGGGAAATTGGCAGCACCATAAAACAGCTAATGGAGGAGTTTCAACGCAAGGCAAACGATCACAAGAAAGTCGAAAGTATTGCCGATATGAAGAACTTTATCGAATCCTATCCACAGTTCAAGAAAATGTCCGGCACAGTGCAGAAACATTTGTGTGTCATGGGCGAACTGTCAAGCATAACGAATAAGCGCAATCTTTTCGAGGTTTCTGAACTGGAGCAGGAGATTGCCTGCAAAGCGGATCACTCGGCGCAGCTGCAGCGCATAAAAAAACTGATTGCCGACGAGCGTGTGAGCATAGATGATGCCATTAAGTTGGTGGCATTATATGCTTTGCGATATGAACGTCATGCCAATTGCGATACTTCTAGTCTGCTGCAGATTATCAAAAGTCGCGGAGGTAATTCACAAATTGTGCCTGCTTTAATTGAGTATGCGGGCATGCATGTACGTCAAGGCGATTTGTTTAATATGGTGCGCATCACAGATGCCGTGAAGCTGACCCGTATTCTAATCAAAGGCCTTAAGGGTGTGGAGAATGTTTTTACTCAGCACACGCCACTGCTTAAGGAAACGCTTGAGGATATTTTCAAGGGTCGCGAGCTAGAACCACTATATCCGGCTATTAACTCAGAGCTTGTACCATTCCGACGACCACCACAAGAGGTTGTTGTCTTTATAATTGGTGGCGCTACATATGAAGAGGCATTAACAGTGCATCAGCTAAATAATGCTGGATATAGGATCATTCTTGGTGGCACCACCATACATAATTCACAAAGCTTTATTAGTGAATTACTTGCTGCCACAAGTGGCACACAATTTAAACATACCAAATCCATGCTAAAGTATTGTTCACCAGACAATCTTTAAGAGCCCTTTGTTCAAATCCCTATCAAAAATATATTAAACATATTCCTATTTGTTAACTATTTATGTGTATATTAAACCAATTATTCTATAAAAATATATATATATATATATATATATCAAATATATTGTTATATGTAATATTTATGTATATACTTATGTATGTGTATAATCTTTTATAAATAAATTAATAACTTAAATAGTTTTTTGTTTATGGAATGGAATAGCATTCAAACTGCCCCCTTAGGGATGGCTCAAACAATACCTTGACAACGGCTATAATGGTAACTAAGCGCTAATTGACAATGACTCGAAAAGCAACCATTGAGAAAATGTAATTCGTCATGTCCAGCTCATATTTTAACGAGATCTGGCATCAATCTCAGCATGAATGCGAACAACTAGCCATCATCGACTATGAGCGACAGCATCAGAATGTGGACACTACAGTGGCCACAATTAGTGGCGGTACTGGTGTCATTACCAGTTCTGTGGCAGCTGCTGCCGATTCCAAGGCGCTCCTACAAGCTAGTTTATATGAGTTCTATCTGCGGTATATATGCCTAAGCAATCGGTTGGAGGAGGTTTACGATAATGCAAGTATCAGATCAAAGTTTCGAAACTTGTATTCTAATTACATTTCGGATATTTCTTATTTCTAATATTTAATAATAGGTTATTAGATTCTTATATCAATTACCTTGTTTCTCTTCCCCCATCCAGATGATACAGCCCCAAAAACGTGAATTGGTGCGTAAGCTTCTAGACGCCTGCCTGGGACGTGTGGTAGAGCTAAAGCATGATCTGGTCAACATTGATCTAATGGAATTTAGCTATAATGACGACGTGGTGGAAAGTCTACGTCTAACGCCCATGGAGACGGAGCTGCGAATTCCACGTTATTTTTTGCGTGAACGCGAAGAGGAGCTAGAGTTTCGTAAGCGCACCATGCATGAAATTCTGGTCAAGCTGGGCTGGCTGGAAGAGCATGCATTGGAGGAGCCACTAACTGAGATCGAGGCCATACGGCTGCTGCAGATGCACGAGCGTGCACGACAAGGACGTCTCCGGGCGCACTTTATGAAAGAGATTCGCAAGGAGAAGGGAAAATCGGAGGAGCGTAGCGAAAAAGAGCGCAGCGATTCCGGTCTCATGGCTGCTATGAAGATACAGAAAATGTGGCGTGGGCACACGGCGCGTCGCATAACAAGACGCCGCAAGATGGATGAAATGATATTGATTGGTATGGTGCCGCCACCAGCTGCAGTGCTCAAGGAGCGAGCCGAAAAGCTGGAGAAGCACAACGATCATGACGTTCGGCGGCGACATGTGGCTCAAAAGACGTATGCTGAGCAGTTTGAGGCTCGGCAGGCGTTAATACTGGAGGAGATTAGGCAAAAACATGGACCCAGCATGAAAGAAGACATTGCGGATGAGATACGTGCCTGGATCAAAGATTGTTACGACAAGACGGGCAAATTACCCGATTTTCCATCCGAAGATCAGGGCGGCTCGCTTCATATTTTTAGTCGTCCAGGTACAGAGAGCGAGCACAGTCGCTCCTCAGCTCGTTCCTCGAAAGAGTCACGCAAGACGAAGGATAAATCCAAGTCACCAGCTCGCAGCGGCGATTTAAATGTGAACGAAAACCAAGAAGAGGACATAAACTTTCAGCCAGCTCCTTCGGTTTGTTTGCCCGATATACGAGCGGAAATCGAATTGTAAGTAAAAACATCCAAAGGCAACTTTGGATAAAGAATTTCATAAAGAATTATGGTATTAAATTGAGGCTTCTTATTATTTCCTGTAGCTTCAACGACACCTGGCGTGACAAGGATGAAACAGGTGTGCTCAGTCAGGCAGCTTATGAGGATATGATCTATACGGAGAAGTATCAGGAAGTTGAGCTGGAATTTCGACGCGCGGTTGACGATGTAATGCGTCAGGAACTGGAACTACTCCAGACCATGGTGGGCAAGAAAGTGAAGAAGAGCAACAAAAAGACACGGCGCTCTGGCAAGAAAAGCAAAAAGAAGAAGGAGAAGGATTTGACGCCTGATCGTACCACAGAGTCTTTGTACGAGGAGCTGGTCACGAATGGCATTATACGCAAGTATCCGGATCTGAAACTAAAGCAATTTCTGGGCGACAAGGCGCTAACCGCACGCAATGGAACGAATCCCTCTCCGGGTGACATACGTCAGGTGCTCACTGAATATTGCATCCTGCCACTTGGCTCGGAAGCCATACACAATTGTACGCCATTGATACGATCTGTGCTGCTGGCAGGTCCACGTGGATCTGGTAAAAAAGCCCTGCTACATGCGATCTGCACAGAGGTTGGCGCCGTTCTATTTGATTTGACGCCAGCCAATATAGTGGGAAAATATCCAGGCAAATCTGGTCTAATTATGCTTATACATTTGGTACTTAAGGTATCGCGGCTGCTACAGCCAGCTGTTATTTACATGGGCGATGCAGAGCGTCCGTTTATGAAGAAAATACCCAAAACAGATCGTACTGATCCCAAGCGTTTAAAAAAGGATTTGCCCAAGCTTATTAAAAATATTGCTCCCGAGGATCGTGTTATATTCGTAGGCACTTCAAATTTACCCTGGGAAGCGGATCAAAAGCTTTTGCAGTCCGTCTACAATCGATTCATTTACATTCCACGTCCAGATTACGGTGCCATGTCGCATGCCTGGAAAACACTCCTACAGTGGGTATTTGAAACTTGTTCTTTTCTTTTTTTAAGTTATTCTGACCTTTTCCACAATTAATACAGTGAGTACTCTGGCGGCATTTCAAACTTGGACACCAGTGCCATGGCGAAAATATCGGATGGCTATACAATAGGCGCAGTTGATGCCTGTCTTCGCGAGGTGATGACCTGTAAGCGCAAGCTGCAATTGCGCTCCCAGCCGCTCACAAATGCAGAGCTAATTAATGTGCTGTGGTGAGTAAAGGTAGAAATTATATCAAGAAGCTATCAGCTCATCTCTCTTTGCATACTACAGCACGCGAGATCCGGTCTATCGCGAGGAGGAGGAGGCATTTGAATCATGGTGGTCAAAAACTCCGCTGGGTCGGCGGCGACAACGCTTTCTGGAGCTGGAAGAGGAGCGACTGCTTGAGGAGCAGGCACAGCAGGCCAAGCAAGGCAATGGCAACAAGAAGAAAGGCTAAAATTAAGCTACAATTAAAAGAAGAAGAAAATTTCTTGAATTGACGTATAAATATTAATATGTAATTTATTTTGCTATTTTAACTTATAAGTGAAGTCCTTATTGCCGCATTTGCAATTCAATTGATGGACATCCAATTTAAGAGACTCGTGCTCATCGAGTAATTGTTGCAACTCCTTGAGCTTGTCCTGCAGAAACGCCTGGTGATCGCCAACACACCACAGCAGACTGACGTGAAACGAAGCAGGCTCATAAAATTGCTGCAGGCGATAGTCACGCATAACCAAATCTACGGGCCTCAAAAGTGCCGACATTTTAGTCGTGAATGCAGCATCCAACTGCACGGCCAGAAAGGTACGCGTTCGTTCCTCATTTGTGTAGACACGAAGCTAAATAAGAATAAACTGAATATACTTCTGTGCGTTTGTTAGAATGATTAATAAACATACCAAATGCAGCGTGCTGCTGAATCTATAAAAATTTAAATTCTTGTTAATAAATAATCTAATAGAACTTAAAATACTTACCCAACGCAGCTATTTAGAGCCTGCTGCAGCGATCGTTGAAACTCATCAATTTGATGATACTGCAGGACGACAGTTTTGCTTAAACTTAAATGCAATGATTCATTGGCCTGCAGCTGAATATGTGGCGACAGTCTTTCGATAGCCTCCGTCTGAAAGTCCTCCAGTTGTTCGACACATGTTAATGCTGGCACAAACACAAACGTTGGCCAATTGCCACGTTCATGTTTAAAGCTACGTATGCGCCCGCCGTGCAATGCTGCATTATCATAGTCACCTTCCCCCTCAAGCTCGATGGCAGTTTTTGCTATCTTAGCGCCCAGCAAGGAGGCAGCTGTGGGTAATGCCGGTCTAGCGAGTTTATATTGTCAAAGGCATCGCATATTTATGGTGAACAACTTTACCTCTTGAGGATGACTGGAGCGATAAGTGTATTATCCTCTGACTCCTCACCTTCTGTGCTTGAGCTGCTGCCGTAATCTACTAGTGCCATTATGTTGAAGTATATTATTATTATTTTTTTTTTGTGCTGCAATTATCTGCTCAAGTCGGCATTCTTGGATTTATTTACTAAGCTTCTCTTAATTGAAATTTCCTCCAGGTCGGTATGCAAATGTAAAGCATTGGGCAGTGTGACCATACGCATGATTTTAGATTGACTTCACATACACATTTAAATTATTTACAGAGAAGAGTAAAGATAATAAATAAACAAACTTGCATGCACACTGCAGCAACATTTAATAATTTTTCTTTTGATTACAAACAAAATATTTATTTTTGCGCCAAAACTTGGACAGTACCACCGAATATACTCGGTGACAATACTTTTATCGACATTCATATGTTATGGAAGTTAGTATTTGTATGAAGTTAAATACAATAATACTTTAGCTTATTTTGAAATATATTTACTGTCACACTGGCGGTGAGTGTCAGTCAAAAGTCTCTCTCCGAGTAGTCCGGCACATTTTGGCACATCTATTTAGATTTTGATTAATATATCTTTACAATGCAATTGCATGCGCATTGCTGAACCGAGCACAACTAGTTGCAGTATCCTAAATATATAACAAAATGCAGTTGGGCTCCAAACTTCATGTGTATAAGGGCGAGTGGGGGCTGCCGTCCATTGACTTCGAATGTATGCGTGCTTTGGTAAGTTAGTTGCATCATAATCAGCAACAACTCCTATCAGCGATATCAATAAATATGTATTAATAAAAGTATTGTCATTTGGTGAAATCGCCAAACAGTGTCTGCTACGCTTCACCCGCTGCCCCATGGACATACAAACAAACACAAATCCATTGCGGTCTGGTGCAGGCAAATTGCCCTATCTACAAATTGGCAATGATAAATTTATTGGATATAAGGAGATCAAACGCGTGCTGGACCTTAAGGTGAACAAAACAAAAAGCGCGGTATAGGGTGATTGAACCTGTTGCCTATTTACATATAGACCAAGAGTGTAATTGAAATTTCCTGTATTTTAATATCTTTCAGGGATACCCAGTTGATGCGCATTTAAATACAAAACAGAAGCATCTGTCCACCACATACTCAAACTGGGTATTCACCCAGCTGCATGCCTATTATCATTACTTTCTGTACGGTGATCCCCACAATTATGATACAACCACACGTGGACTGTACGCAAAGCGCACACCATTCCCCTTCAACTTTTACTATCCGTCAACGTATCAACGCGATGCCTGCGATGTAGTCCAGGTTCTGGGTGGTTTCGACATTAATGATAAGCTGGAAAAGCATGAGGGTGACTATGTAAGTGAATGCGTGTTAACTTTGTCCCAAAAACTAGTATAAATCTTTTTCAATTTTATTGTAGCTCGTGGCTAGTGCCAAAAAGTGTGTCAACTTGCTTTCGCGCAAGTTAGGACGCAAGGTTTGGTTCTTTGGTGACACGTACAGCGAGTTGGATGCCATTGTCTATAGTTATCTGGCCATTATCTTTAAAATAACGCTGCCAAATAATCCGCTTCAGAATCACATAAAAGGCTGTCAGAATCTAGTTAACTTCATTAATCGCATCACCAAGGACATATTTCGCGAAGAATGTTATAGTTCAATAAAGTTAACGAAAACCACCAGTCTCCCGGACAGTACACTAACGCCGTCGGAGCGTAAATTTCAGGAAACAGAGCTAAACACAAAGATTGTCGCTGGCATTGGCGCTTTGCTGGCAATGGGCGCATTTGCGGCTTGGCGTGGTTTATACACCCAGGTACGAAAAAACACCATTATTTTCTTAATTTATCCCAACATATTATACTTTTAGCTAAAACGTTCGTCAACGGATTACGACGGCGTTGAGTATGAGGACGATGAGATGGAGGAGGGCCTGGATTAGTAACCGCTCTGTACATTTATAGATTCTTGTTGTCTATGCATATTTATAACATTCAAGAAAGAGAGTGAAACAAAACGGGCGCATTTGTGTCAATTGTCCATCAGCCACTAGTTAAGATACGCGCATAAAAGTATATGCAATTTGAAGCTATCGATATACATATTCATTCGATTTGAACTATTTACCCCATGTAAAATTGTGTGTTAGAAACCAGAAAGCAGCAATCAAAGCGTAATAAACGTGCAACTGACGCTGTTAATGTTATTTTAAACCGTATTTAAATATTTAGTTATATTAATTGGTAAGTAATCAGTGGTCGCTGGGAATTTGAAGCGTAATTACCCTACATGAGAAGACTGTTGAAAACATAATTATGTTTCGTTCTATCTAACTAAAATATAAGTCACATAAGAAACTAATAAAGTTCACCCATTGAAGTGATCACAAATAAAGTGATTAACTTTCTTATTTCTTAATCAAAAGACATTGTTCAGAGCGTCCATTATACAGTTTTGAATATGATATGTCCAAGGCTCAAAGTATTTTCTTTTAAAAAATTCGCATACATTTTATAAATGTATTTTGTGCTTGTCCTTAATGTTTATTAAAAATCTAATCTTAGTATTAAAATATTTTTCACATTGATTTGAAAAGCAGTGGAGATATATTGAAAAAGGTTATATATATTAAAGTTATACAATATAATTAGCCGTACTGGAATATTTAAACTAGACACTCATGTCTTTAGAGCATCCTGTAGTTTTCGACGTGCAACGCCCACTCGATCTTCCTGCTTGCGTATGTCGTCCTCCGAAATGATAACTGCATGCATTAACGGCTGTTCGGGATTCATAAATGCCATTGCATTCTTGGTCAGCTCAGCCTTGGAAGAACTTTGTCCGTGGACGCCAGCATTGAGCATATGCAACGCCGTTGCCACCGATTGCAAAACAGTCTGCTCGTTGACATTGGGACCAACAGTTCGTATGGTCTTTGGCAGTGATATTTCGTCTAGCTCCTCGCCGTTGTCGTGACAAGCACGTAAGCGTTCCAAACGCTTTTCCCAGAACAGCTGTTTTGGCTTCTCCTGGCCACCGTGTTTGGCATCATGTTTTACCTTGCCAGGCTCATGATTTCTGATCACGGTCACCGGTTGCTTGAATATGGAGGCTGTTTGTCGTATGGGGGGCACCAGAGAGACATCTGTACGCAGAGCGCGGCTGTAAGGGCAACAACAAATTAGTTTTATACGTTTGGGAAACTGTGAACATAAATATAATTTTGAAAATATCTATGATTCCTCGAAAATATATTAGCGACCATTGTATAAAAGAATTTAAAGCATTGTTAACAACAGTTGTACAATTGTTTTTAGACAATGCTAGTTATTATTGTTTACATTTGAAAAACACAAAAGAAAATAAAATCAAATAGAATATACAAGCTGTTACCAACATTTGTGCATCTATGATTTAACATAAATAAATATGTGTTAAATTTTAATTAAATAAAACAAGTTAAAGTTACGAAACTGAAACAAACATGCACTTATAAAATAGTATAAAGGTGTTAAGAATTTACAACAAAAAAGAAAACAACTGGCCAATTGTTGTTATTGTTGAAATTTTGAGAGGGTTAGATTGACAAAATTTTTTATAGTTCAGGTGCATGCAGGAGCTCGTGGAGCCAAGGACATTCATCTTGGCTCTACCTGAATTCAAATTGTTGTTGCTGCTGCTGTTGTTGCTGGCGCAGATTAGCAGCTGCCGCTGCAGTTGTTGTGGTTGTTGCTGTAGCCGATCCCGATAATCCAGTTGCTGATATTGATGCTGCAATACCAATACCGCTGCTGCTGTGGTTGTTGTTGTTGCTGGTGTTCATATTAGAGCCTTGAGCTTGAGCTCGACTATATTTACGTTTGAGCGCATTAGCCGCGTTGCCACCTAGGCTAGCATTGCTAATAATGGCGCCTGCTGCATTGCATCGATAGAGTGATATTGATGGGGACGGCATTTGCCGTTGCAATTGCATTTTGCCGGTTTGAAAATCCAAGTTGCTTATGTCAAACATCTCAGTGCTTAATTGCCGTGCTAACTGGGGTTTGCTTTCAATTCTTTTCCCTGTGGGGCTGTACACATCCAATTATGTTGGATGGAGGCAGGTATGGTTGGCGGGGGTGGGTGTTTGTGCGTGTGTGTGTTTGTGTGTGTGGTAAATGTAATAACAAAAAAATAGTAAGAGTGATTACAACGTATTCGTAATCGCACGTGCAGTCGCAGTGTGTTTCTGTGTATTTTGTGTATATTACAGTTAACGTTAGTTGCCAGGCATCACCTTCACCGTGTACCTGCACTTTCTTAAAGATCAGCCAAGTAAATTTCTTGGTTACCTGTAGTAGAAAACATCAACGCCTGAGTTGCAGCTTGATTTTCTATGTACTTCCTCGCGCTGCCAGCCTTTTGGTAGTGCGTTGCAATCAACGCGTTTTCTTTCGATTGTTACGCTCGGGTTCATTTGCATGCTCCAAATATTTTAACTGATTTTGCCCCTTTTGTTTATTATTCTTACATTTGTACTGCAAGCGTCTTATTCGATGCTTTTTTGCTTACGATGTATACAGATAGCTGAAGGAAAATGAATTGAAGAATGTTTGATTGGGAGTACCTATCGATAGACCTTAAGATTGTCATGGCAAATAACAGTGCTGTAAAATATCACAAATTGAAAAGCTAACGCGAATGCGAGCATAAAGAAGAAGCATCAGTCGACGACGTAAGTAATTTTCTTGTGTGACTAAACTTTAATACCACTTGCGAGGTTAAACGTCGAAATCCCAGTTATTTCCATAATTATGTAAATAATATAAGTGCACATCAGCTCCTTCAACGTGTTCTTTAGAAGTTATTCTCCACTTTACAGGATCGCAAACACAAGCGGCTGACATTCATAATATTTTGGGGCCAACAAACACAACTGGCATCTGGAAGATATTCTCTAAAAAAAATAAAAAATAGAACGGAATAATGTCTTCATCAGCCATATTTGTGCTGGACGTGAAGGGCAAGGTGTTGATATCCCGCAACTATCGCGGCGACAATATTGACATGGCTGTGATCGATAAATTCATGCCGCTGCTCATGGAACGGGAAGAGGAGGGTCTTGTCACGCCTATCCTTCAAACGACAGAGACAACATTTGCTTACATTAAAACCAATAATTTATATATTGTGTCCACAACACCACGCAACAAGAATGTAAATATCGCATTGGTATTTGTATTTCTGCACAAAATCGCACAGGTGTTTGTCGAGTACTTCAAAGAGCTGGAAGAGGAGTCTATACGGGATAATTTTGTCATCATATACGAATTGCTTGATGAGCTTATTGATTTTGGCTATCCACAGACGACGGACTCGAAAATCCTGCAGGAGTATATAACACAGGAGGGTCACAAACTTGAGCTGCAGCCGCGCATTCCCGTTGCCGTCACGAATGCCGTCTCCTGGCGCTCCGAAGGCATTAAATATCGCAAAAATGAGGTATTCCTCGATGTAATCGAGTCGGTCAATCTGCTGGCCAATGCCAATGGCAATGTCCTGCGCAGCGAAATTGTTGGCGCCATCAAAATGCGCGTCTATCTCTCCGGCATGCCTGAACTGCGCTTGGGCCTGAACGATAAGGTGCTCTTTGAGAGCACTGGGCGCGGAAAATCCAAGTCCGTTGAGCTGGAGGACGTCAAGTTTCACCAGTGTGTGCGTCTATCTCGTTTTGAAAACGATCGCACAATCTCGTTTATCCCACCGGATGGCGAATTTGAGCTGATGTCCTATCGCCTCAACACTCATGTAAGTACAAAATAAAATTCTTACCTGTTTTTATATGCTCATGTTCAAAATGAGTGGTTATCAAACAAGTAAAACACAGCTGTGCATGATAAAGAGTTTAGTTAAAATGAGCTTTTTAATTTTTTTTACAGGTAAAGCCCCTGATTTGGATTGAATCGGTCATTGAGCGACATGCCCATTCACGCGTTGAATACATGATCAAGGCGAAATCCCAATTCAAGCGCAGATCGACAGCTAATAATGTAGAAATTTTAATACCCGTGCCGGCAGATGCAGATTCACCGAAATTCAAGACAACAATTGGCAGCTGCAAATATGCGCCAGAACAAAATGCCATCATATGGACGGTGAAATCCTTTCCCGGTGGCAAGGAGTATCTAATGCGTGCACATTTCGGACTGCCCAGCGTTGAAAACGAAGATAATACCGAGGGAAAGCCGCCGATACAAGTGCGCTTTGAGATACCCTACTTTACAACATCGGGTATACAAGTACGTTATCTAAAGATCATTGAAAAGAGCGGCTATCAGGCGCTACCTTGGGTCCGCTATATCACACAGAACGGAGACTATCAGCTGCGGACCAACTGATCGTCAGAAACACATTCCAGCCAAGCTTAAGCATAGATTCTTATTCTTGTATCGACTACTATGAGTTAGGAGTATGTTAGATAGCTTCTTCACCTTTACATGTGCGTTAAGTCGAAAGTATATATAGATTACGAACGTGTTCCTGCAAACGTAAACGCGCAGCTTTTTAGCTGTTCAGTAAATTGATTATTTCAAGCACTTTACCAAATTATTCAATATATTTTGTCCTTATAAAGATTAAAATTAAAAAAAAAAAGCACTCTAACACCTAAACAATCCCTTATATTTTTAATTTAGTATCGTTATATATAACTATGCTTTAAGCTATAAAGTTAAGATATTTAAAATTGAACGAGCGAAGTTTTAAATCTTTTTCAGTTCGTTTCCCAAGGGTGCATTGAAATTGATATATATCAATTTTTTTTTTTTAATTTTTCATTATTATGCTCTTCGTTGATTTATTTAAAAAACATATTCATTTACGCGTTTGCAGGAATATCACTTATCATAAAGAAATGTATTGTTTTTACTGTTTATTGTATTTGTATTTTGTATGTAAATCAAACTAATAAATTTTAACACCTTTTTTCAAAACATACAAATTGTAATTATAGCTAAGCTAAATGCTCGAGAAAATGTAAGTTGCACAAGTATATTACAACGGTTTTGCATGGCGTGCGTTAAAATAAAAAAATCAATTAATCAACCAGCAACAAATTGTTGTATCTTATTATTTGGAAAACAATGACAAAAATGGTTTATAACCACAAAGTAAAACAGAACAATGATAGCTTAAGCTTAATAAATGCACATTTGATTTGAGTCTCTCCGGTTAGGATTTTTGTTGTGTGGGGTTAGATATTTGGCAGACATTTTAGTTCTTAAAGTTCTTCAGCGGGTAAAATTGCTTGTGCGCCTCGATGTGCTGCTCCAGCTCACGCTGTTGCTGTTGCAGATTTTCGGGCATTTTATCGTAGACACCCTCGAACATCTCACGCCAATTTGGCTTCAACTTCTTCTCCGAGACGGCAATTTGCTTTAGGACCTGCTTGCGAACACCGCTTACGAATTCCTTTTCGTTCTGCTCATTAAACCAGCCCTTATGCACCATATAACTCTTTAGCTTTGTTATGGGGTGCTCTCGTGTATTCCACACTTCAGTCTCTTCAGCTGACCGATAAGCGGTGCTGTCATCTGATGTCGAATGATGTCCCACACGATAAGCCATTGTCTCAAAAACAATCGGTTTATTCTCGCGCAGTACATATTCGCGAGCTTTCTTCATAGCGTTGTAGACGGCAAAGACATCGGTGCCATCAACACGTATTGTTGCAATGCCATAGCCCATTGGACCACGACCTGCAATGCCATCGCCTCTATATTGCTCATTTGATGGCGTCGAAATAGCAAAGCCATTGTTGCGGCTTAAAAATAGACAGCCACGAAATTATAGATTTACTGCGAAGACCATGGTCGATTGCTCAAGTAAAGACTCACCAGAAGAGTATGACTGGACATTCCAGTGTGGCTGCAAAGTTGAAAGCTGCATGGGCATCACCCTCAGATGCCGCACCCTCGCCAAAGTAACAAACTACGCAGGCATCATTGTTGGGCTTAAGCTTTAAAGCGTATGCGGCGCCGACAGCCTGCGGCATTTGCGTTGCTAAAACGATTTGGCAAATTAAAAATTATGAGCATTAATCTTTAAGATAAAACTACAAATAACTGCTTACACAAAGGACTAGAGATGGTAACAAAGTTCAGCTCCTTGGAGCCATAATGCACTGGCATTTGTTTGCCACGTCCTACATCGTCGTCGTTGCCATAGCACTGATCAATGAACTGATCAATGCGAAAGCCACGCCAGACAAGAACACCCGCCTCTCGATACTGTCCATAGATGAGGTCACGCATTTCAAGAGCTGCAGCGCTACCAATATGCGAAGCCTCCTCGCCAGAATTTGTCATGTAGAAGGAGATTCGTCCCTGTCGCTGCGATTCGTACAAAATTTTATCCATTGTCGCTAGGAGCACCATGTCGCGAAACATTTTCTCAACCACCTCCTGGCTAAGCTGTGGATCTTCCTGCTCATTAAGTAGATAACCATCGCGATCCAATACCCGATAAATCGGTATGGGCGCAAAATCCTCTGGCATTGCTAATTTTAAATCGTTCACAAATTTCGCATCGCGAGCGCCTGGAAACGCAGAACGTTCATCTGCCGACGCGTGTCCACTGGGTACGTAGCTGCGTTTTGCGCCTAGTGCACCAAGCTAAAATCACAAAAACAACAACAGCAACGAGTAACCTGTGATTTCTATTATATTTTCTAATCAGAATACAAACCGTTATGACATTTTGTCTCGCCGTGCTTGCGGCATTTAGAAGTTTAAATGATTTGAGCAGGAATGACATGATAACGAAAAGGAAAACTGCAGCAGCAACAAGGAGCACAAGGAAAATAATATATTTATTTATTATATTGCTGCGTGTTGTGCTGCTGTCTTCTACTACAATCAGCTGCGTTACGCAACAGGTATGAAGCTAAGCGGGGTATGCAGCACACAACCTTTGCACGGTTAATAAGCTCGAGCAAAATATAATAATTATTATTCACACATGTTAAAGTGTTAATAATATTCATAATATTTTCAAATACTTATATCTATTAGGGGAATTTCTTTGTGCAATGTACATGCGGTGAAATTTCAGTTCAATCGGTATCTACTTCATTTGCGATTATTTGCCTTGCTCGTGCTCTGTGTGATTAGCATACTAGTTGCAAAGTGTTGGTAAATATTGCAAAATGGCAGCTGAGCAGATTGACGAGGACCAATTCTGGCAATCAATTGCAATATTAATAAAAAACTATCACGCCTTGAATAAAAAAATATTCGAAGTGCTCATAACACAAGTCCAAAAGCAGCATGAAGGCAAACTTTATGAATCCAGCGAAGATGAGCTGGAACAGCAACTGCAAGCTGTTGCTAATGCAAGAACATGTGAAGGCTTCAGAATCAGTTTCAAGATGTTGACCAAAAAAATGGCCACAAATATATTAGCTAATGGAACTGTGGGTGAGAAACGTTTTAAATAAAGTTTACAAAATATAAATCAAAACATTTTCTTTAGACTTTGCCAAACAAAGCTATGAATGCCATTTTTTAGACGATAATGCCTTTGATGATTTCGCCGTGCATTTAATCGCTGGCCAGCTGAAAGTTGCCATACTAACACAGCGACTAGAATTAGAATCGAAGCAGACCGTTCGTTGGGCTGAATTTGTATTGAAGCCAAAGCTTTGCAGCTGGTCACAAAGCAAACGGAACGAAAACGCTCCAAAATCATTGCGTCTGTTGGATGTGGAAAAGTATAATGATTTGTACAAAACACTCAAGCAGAAACACGCACAGCGACTGTTTCAGTATTGGCAAACGGCGAATGAATCCACAGATCCGTTAAAGTTCATATACGAGGATTTGGCAATAGCTGCCTATTTAATAACTTTATGGAGCTGTACACAATCCGAGCCAACAGCATTTGCAGACTTGGGTTGTGGAAATGGACTTCTGGTGCATGTGCTTAATGCAGAAGGCTACAAAGGATATGGCTACGATGTGCGCAGACGTAAGCTGTGGTCACTTTATCCGTCTGAAACCTCTGCCTGCCTTATTGAACAAACTGTAGATCCAAATAGCTTTTGCTTAGACTTTGATGGCATTGATTGGCTCATTGGAAATCATTCCGACGAGCTGTCGCCCTGGCTGCCAGTGATGGCAGCGCGTCTAAATACCAGCTATTTTTTGCTGCCCTGTTGTCCATTTGAGCTATCAGGTCGCAAGTTCCAGCGACGCAACACTGGCATTAGCGCCTATCAAGATTTCGTACTCTACGCACGTCAAGTTTCCCATAACTGTGGCTTCGACACGCTGCAGGATCGCCTGAAAATTCCGAGCACCAAGCGCTTAGCGCTAATTGGATTGAAACAAACAGTAAAAGCATCCCACAGCCTAGAATGTTTTGTGCAGCAGGAGCTGCAAAAGCACAAAACAAGCGCAAACAATGCGGCGAGCTCAGTGAAGCTACGTGAAAAATCAGAGAGCGTGAGAAACTGCACACAAGTCGAAAAGAGCATTTTAGATGCCTTGGTGTTAAAAATTTTCCTTATGTTGTTAGGCAATGAAACAATCAAAGTTGATAATTCCTGGCTAGCAGGGAAGCATTTATCAATGCGGGAAATCGCACAAGGACTCACCAAGGAGGAGCTTAGTGGCATTAAATCCGAATGCGGTGGCATTAAAACTCTGCTTAGAAATAAGCATGAGGTGTTTGAGTTTTGCGGCAGTGATCAAATTGGCATACGTAAGCCAAGAGCTACAAATGCGATTCAAGCCACTGCAAAATTAATGACAATTAAAAAACGACCCTGTTTTTTTAAGCTACACCATCCACAGGGTTGTCCGTTGGATGAAAGTGAGTGCTCTTTTATACACTAGTTATGTTAAAATATGTATATACATACATAGAAATATTTGTATTTCTTTAATATAACAAATACAATTTTTGTGATTTTTTAGAATCAGTTGTTTGAGTAAAATCTCTTTTAATAGCTTACATCTCATACAGATGTTCAAAATAAAATCTTGTAAAGTTTAGTTTGTATTTTGTGTCTAATTTTTAATTTTTTGTTTTCTGGGTTTACATAAAATTTAGTTAATGTGGATTTTTAGTAGTTGTTTTCTTGCTGATGTCATTTACCAATTGGAGTTATTGTTAACTGCATACTAACTTTATTAACGGGAGCTGTCCGAGCTGTTGCTGCGACGCCGACGACGAATCGGTGAACGTGAGCGACGACGCGGGGAGTTGCGACGACCTCGTAGTGGTGAATTACGACGTCCGCCGCCGCCACCGCGGTTATTGAACCGATTAAATTGTGGTGGGGAACGCCATCTGTTGCCTTGGGGACGGCGCATCTGTGGTGATGGTCGTCGCATTGGTGGTCGCTGCTTGGGCACTATAACTGGCGACACTGTTATCTCCTGGCCATCGATCTGGCCACCATCCATGTGCTTCATAGCGGACTCACAATCCTCGGCAGTGGTGTACTCAACGTAAGCCATGCCACGTCCAAAATTTGGATGATAACGATCTGTGGGAAATTCCACATTCTTTACGGTGCCAAAGCTACTGAAAATCTCCATTACATGATCCTTGGTTACGTTTCGTGTGAGGCGACCCACATGGATGCGAACCGGCTTTGGAGTTGGTGAACGCGAACGAGTTCGACTGCGGCTTCGTGAGCGATCCCGACGTTTTGGCGGCGGTGTGCGCTCAGCAGAACCACGCCCACGACGACGTGGTGAACGCGAACGACTACCGGATTTAGATCGAGAACGTTCACGTTTATTCACATTATTCGTCTCACCACTAGCACTACCTACAGCGCCAGTGGCGATGGCCCCACGATCATTAGAGCTACGACGTGCACGATCTCTGGACCGACTGCGACTTCGCTGCACACGATCCCTATCGCGTTCGGTTCGCTCGCGGTCCGTATCCTTGCGTAACTTGCTATTCGCCCTTGGGGATTTGGTGGATCTCCGTGGTGAACGGGATGCATCCTTGCTAATTGCGGCCGCAGTGCGACGGCGATTCTTTCCGCTGCGATCGGAATTGCTACTGGATGAGCTTGAAGAGCTGGATGAATCGCTAGAGCTGCTTGAGCTGGAGCGCGAATCTGAGCCCGAGCTGCTGCGCGATGAGGAGCTACCTGACGAGCTGAGTAGCGTAAAGGGAAAAACGTTTGAATCAATTGTAAAGCTTATACATTCATTATTACATGCACATTTTTGGATTAACACTATCTTTATGGCCCAACCATCATATAGGCATATTCCAAACATAAAAGTTTTCTAAGGCTATTAATGATTCAAAACTATACTACTCGTAGAAGTTTTCCTATGTCTACTGTACAACTTTAATATACAATTATCACCCAATCTATAAATGCCGGTAGTAAGAGAATAGTCAATTATAGGTTTACCTTCTGCTGGAGTCACTGCTTGAAGAGGCGGAGCCACGGCGTTTACGTTCCCTCTCTCTGCGTGATGAATTAGATGTAGCGGCTTTGGCGTCTTTCTCTTTTATATCCTTTTCCTTATTTTCTTTTTCACCCTCGGCAGTGGGAGACCGGGCACGCGCCCTACAAAAGAAAAAAACTCGGTCATTGAATAGCGCTTGTGAAACGCCATTTGTACTTACATTTTGCTATTTGCGCTTTAGACGAATAAGATGTTCAGTGATAAGTCGTGAAACTGTTTATTAGTTTGTTGCAAAAACGTTGCAAACTCCAAATGGCTAGATAATATTTTCAATGGCGTTCATGCACCGATGTATATTTCTATGGTGACAAAAAATAAATCGATATCAGATGAACAGAATGAATTTTATAGCGGGGTTGATTATTGCATACACCTCACGAACACATTCGATATAACTAAAATGTAGCTCTGGGCATATCGATGGTAGTAATAGTGTGACCGCTTCGATAAACTAAAATATACATTTGAGCATACATATACAGCGCTTTGTCAGGTCGAGATACGCAGAGGTAAACTCCCGTAAAAAATTCAAGCTACTTATTATACCAAGTGTAATTTGTTATTAAAAGTATAAATATACTTGGGCTTTTGTGTAATGCAAATTGTGCTTGTCGCTGAAAGCATTTACGTAGTGATATTATATAAAACGCAATTGTTTAATGCCAGTTTTTATCTGAGTGGTGACGAAGTGGTTGTCATTGTGAATTCATATACATATGTATGTACGTATGTATGTGTGTCTAAATGCATGTGTACACACACGCACTTACACATATGTGAACTTGTGTTGATTTAAGTAAGCTATTGCCAAAGGGGAGCGGTTCGAAGCCTCTGTGGGGCACAGAGTTTCGATTTTTTTTTTACCATATCTATGTATACTCGCAACGCATTTACAATTGATACGGTTTGGCTCCGCACACAAAGAAAGAGAAATAGAGAGAGGGAGAACAAGAGAGAGAGAGGAACACAAATAGTGAGAGTTCATGCAAACGGGGGAGCAAATAAATGGTCTGTCTGAGCATTTTGCCACACTACCTCTTTGTCTGTTCAAGCGAGCTCTCGTGCTGGTATTTTTCTCGCTCGCGTTGATGTGTTAAATTATTTATTTTTCCCGTCTTATTTTGCAATCGTTGTGTGTTTGTGTATATGGTGTAAAAGTGTTCAAATATAAACAGTAATATTTTGGAACGTAATAATTCTGTTAATGTATAGTTAACAAAAGTCAGCAAACATTTTATAGTATACATATTCATATAATCGATGTACAAATGTGTGTGTCAAAAAAGAGCAATCGTCGTTGAAGTTGGACTACCATGACTACGCAATAGCAACAACAAGAGACAGCGAGACGCGAGACTTCGTTAGGTGGGTTTTTGCTTTTCTCTTCTTGCTCATTGCCGTCGCACTCACAATGTGAGTCTCACATTCAGTTTGAGCTGTATGTGTGTGTTTCTGTTTGTCCGTCTGTTTGGTTTGCTTTACCTATGTATCTCTCACTCTCTCAATATAAAGTGGCTTTGAACTGGCGAGAGTAAAAGGCAAGTGATGTATATGCATACATATGTTCATTTCTATAGACATACATATTTTCATTTTGATAATTTATTGTTTTTAATTTTGAGAGGGTGGCAAAGTGTGTTCAACTCGACGTACATATGTGGCCCTCAGCCATAAACACAAAAACACTCACACTTACATGCCGCATTAATGTCTTTTACATAAATGTGTTCATAAACAAACATGCAAATGTATGTATGCTTATGAGCTCAGTGTGCGATTGTATCCATGCATACAAACATACTCACGTACATACATGAATATATGTTAACTGCCTGCTTTATCTTATAATAGTTTAATAGTTTATATAACCATGTGCATTTTAATATTTGGCAATTAAATCCACGCTTTATATATATATATATATATATATTCATTACTACATGGGGCCAAAAACACATACTACATTTAACCAGTGGTCACTCGCAAAAAATAACGCTACACATCAGATATTTTTGTTTAGCAATAAAGTCATAATATTATTTTAATCTAATATTTGTACACAATATTTAATTTGCTGTATGTTCTCGTTTGCGAGCGACCACTGCACTATGTAGTTTGTACTAATCCAACTAAACAACCTAAAAAGTAAATTAGTCTCAAAAAACTGAATGTAATTGCAAATGTTACTTTTACTTTTATTTTCTTTGTTTTTAGCATACATACAAATATTATATTGCTGGTTTTGGTGGTAAATTTGCATTTGTTAATGGCCGTGGCCAGACGTGCCCGCTTTTTAACACACAAAAAACACGTCTCTCAATGAAAACCGATCATCCAGTGTTTTTCTATTGACTACTTCTATCCTACATGTTAAATAAAAAATATACTTATATATATTGAAACTAAACCAAATTGTGTACTAAGTACGATATATATACCATATAAGACTGCCATAATTGCCGCGCGTGTATCTGTATCTGTATCTCACTGACCAACTGTAACTGCAACTGCAAGCTCAAACTGCACACACCTCAACCTCAAGCTCATGTTACAAACCAAAAAGAATAATATAAACAAAACAAAAAATAAAGAGAGCTATCGCTCGCTCGCCTCCATATACTTATATATCTAAATATCAAGTATTATTCCTCGTACCGCCTTCCAAATAATATAATCAGCAACTACAACAACAACAACCATCAACAACATTCTACTGCAACTTGGCAACAGTCTCGGCTTTAGTTTGTAAGCTTTGTTTTTGTAAATTTTATAAACATATATATATATACTTACTTAATATTTTTTATCTAAACAAATATGTGATATTTGATATACAAAGGCTATGCGAAATCAACAAATGAACAGTTAATAATTTAGATTTTGCCTTATTCTCTAAATTTTTGAAGCATATACATATAACTGTTTATATTTTATTTCGCATTACCCTGAGCTCTTTTGTAATATTATTTTTGTATTGTCCTATGCTCTTTGGTTCCAATACTGCTCTAACCTTTACCATCCAACAACAACACAACACACATTGTTTGTTTTTGCACATTCACATACATATACATATACTATATGTAAATACATAATACAGAACAACTTTGATATAATTGTAAACTTAACCTAGTATAATAATAACTTTGACAAAGATGTCTTAAACTTTTGAAAGTTAACAGTGTCGCATTATGTTGAGTAGTTTTAAGAGCAGCTAATGGGTAAAAGGATAAGATCACAATAGGAAAAAAATATTAAAAATATTGCGATCTATGGCGAATACGAACATTTGGCATTAAAAGAGTTTTTTTTAATGTTTTATACAAAATGATTTATTGAAAAGGTGATAATTTTTTGATATTCTTGAAGTAAAAAGTGAAAAGAAAGATCAGTTTAAGCTTAAATTAAATAATTTCAATGTTAATGATTAACCAAAAAATATATACAATATCTGTTAACATAAAAGACTGCAATAATGTAATAAATTAATTGAAACAACTTTGAGTTATTTCATAACATAACTGTTCTGTGCTGTGCTGTGATACCTTAAAAAGGCCATTATAATAGCTTTTGTATTATCAAAGTTGGACTGTCGCTTTTTAAATGCACATAATTATTAATTAAACAAACAAATTTTTCATAAATATACATAAATGTAAGATAAGTGTTATATTTTTTTCTTAAGTTTCTCAATGCTTTCAA
This sequence comes from Scaptomyza montana, assembly GCA_018904305.1. Lineage (NCBI taxonomy): Eukaryota > Metazoa > Arthropoda > Insecta > Diptera > Drosophilidae > Scaptomyza > Scaptomyza montana. The sequence goes on from JAEIGR010000001.1 coordinate 2,231,558, forward strand.
TAGTACTAACTACTCCAAACCAACTGATAAGTACATTTGTAATCAAAAAATATATAAGAACATTTACTAATATTGTGTTTTGTTTATTATTATATTATCATGTTTACACACACACAAACACACACATACCACCATGCATTTTTTAATAAATATATATATATATATTACTACTAGCTATGTATGAAAAGAACTTTTCCCTACCCATGTATCAGGCATACTGTGTTCTCTATATAGTTCTCAGAGACTAACCACGCACGTACATACCTTTCTCATTGAGCTACATTTTTTAATTAATGACAAATCTATTAAAGCTACACTGTTTAAAACCAAACTCAAATTGTTGCTGTTTTATTTATGACAAATAAAATATGTATATAAATATATATTTTTAAATACATATATACTCTTTTACATATATACCAGTACACACACACACACACACACACACACACTTATAAACATTTTTTGATTCTTTCTTTAAGTAAGTACTAGTGTATTCCCTGTATTCCATAAATGTTTGTTATTTGTTTTGCGTTTTTGGTTTTTACATATTGTTTATTTTAAATATATACTTATCTACTTTTGGAGCATGTTGGCTTGTTGGTCGTTTTACATATTTTGCTTTCTTGTACTGGAACGCGGGTGCGGCTTTAAAAAAAAAGAAATAAATAAAAGCGTAACTTAACCAAGTCGAAGTTGCAACATTTTTAAAAAACGCAAAACGTTACTGTTTTTCCTCTTGTACAACTTGCAGCTAAATGAACAAAACTAAAAAGTTGCAATAACCCCCCCAAAAACAAACAAAACTATCAATAACAACAACAACAACAAGTAAGTCTCCAGCCGCAAACAGCAGCAGCAGCAAAAACAACAATGCTGAACTCCAATGCGAATCATTCGGGCAACAGCCGTCGGCCATTTTCGCGTAATTCATCATCGGCTCGTTCGCATCGTGGTCGCATGCTTTTCTCGCCGCATCCCCATGGACAACAACAACAACAACAGCAGCAGCAACAACAACAACAGCAAAGGAATAATAACAACAATGGCCTTGTGCCCGGTCATAGTCCTTGGTGCAATGTCAATCTGAACCGCCACAATAATGACAACAATAACAGCAGCGGCAACAGCAACAACAACAACAACAATGCCAATAAAGATGCAATCGATGGCAGAAACTCAAATTGGTAAGAGCCATGTAGCCATGGTATTTACAAAATCTTAAAGAAAAAATAAAGACAGAAAAAAAAACATTTACGTTAGCTTTAAGTGACATTAAAAGCGAATTTGAAGTACCCAAACCCCGAAAGCCCTTAATCCTGCCGTTTTATCCCACACCGAACGATCTGCACATAATAATAACAACAACAACATCCTTGTAACTCGTTCCCACGCTCCCCACGACAACTATAGAACAGTTTGCTCTACTCTTCTATCTATCTATCTATCTATCTCTTTCCATCTATATATTTATATATATATATCTCTAACTACTTCAACGTAACTACACCAAACGAATAAAAATCGCTTTTAGGCTAAAGGGAGAATTTTGTAATTAATCGCGTGTTTGTCCAAAGGAAAATTTAATAATAACTTAAAAGAAAAAAAGCAAAACGCAGCCAAAACTATTGTTTGGCCCCTGAACCGTTGAATTTTCGAAGCACTAAAAACTTGCATCGTCATCGAAACAGCTGCAGGCGGCACTACAAAAAGAGAGCAAGCTTACACAAAAAGCTTTCACAATACACCAACGCTCTTTTAGTCACTTTAACGGTGCCAATAGTGTTGCACAGTGCTGCTGCCTGCATGTGTTTTGATGTTAACTACTACATATTATATTCGTGTTTCATTTGTACCTTTTGTTCTCTTATGTACTGTACGTTTTATTTTATGTTTTGTTCCTGTCAATTGGCACATATGTATTACCTCAACCTACTAATTATCGTTGTAACTATTATCTCTGCATTTACATATAAAAAAAGAAACTACACACAACTTTCGTTATGCTCTTAAAAATATAATAATATTAATTAAAATACATTCCTTAATGTATAGTATGTACATTTTTCTAACCGCTTCAATTACAAATATGTATACTTACCAGGCAAAATTCCGTAGTAGATGCATTTATATTTACATCTAACAGAAAACATATCAGAAACTCTTTAAATTTTATCAACCATTTTCTAACTTTTTAAAAGTTCTAAAAACAATACCAAGAAAAACAAAAACCAAAGAAAATGCATGAAGAGCACTTGAAAATGGCGAACAAAAACTTAATACGTAGCAAATGTCCTAAGTTTTCAGTAGTTGTTTTATTTTTGTTCAAAAACAAACAAAAAAAAGCTTATTAATTTACGTACTTACTTAACACTTTTACATACTCTCGTACATATGTAAAGCGCGCTTAACGAAATTATCAAGCATGTCAACATCATTAAAAAATAAAATAAAAATCAACAAAAAATATATATTTTTTGCAAGTTTTAGAACAGCAATTTTTTTGGCCGTGGCTACTCGCCAAAAACCAACTTCAGTGTAAACTTGTACTCGAACTCGTAGTTGGTTGAAACATATTTTTAACAATTGCTATTTGCATTTTTACATACATTTTTAGTTGCTTTATTTACAAAACTTGTTTAACGCTACGTGTGTTTGTAATTCTTTTAAGAAATATTAACGGTTTTTGGTATAGATATAACTACAACAAAAAGTAATAGTATGATTTTATAATAGAACGACCGAACGACAGAAATATAACTTGGAAGTACTATAATTATCTCTTAGACATACAACCAGATCGCAAAAGATATATGCCGTAAATTGGCATATGAATCAATAATTGTGCGGTCTAACAAAACCATTTTTAAACACCAAAATGATAAAGTCAACCGATAAAATGGTAATCACAGTGTGATCCCGATAGGAAAAGTAATGCAAGTTTCCTTATAACAAGTGCTTTTCATGCATATTCAGACAAAAGAAGAAGAAGAAAATACGCGAGCTAGTTACAAGAAACCACTTTATACCTTAAAAGGTAGAATAGCTCATATTGAGCTTGTGTTTGTTTCACTATTTTATATTCTTATACTTTGACCTACCCGTTAAATTTCTTTTTGTTTTGCGCATAGTTTTGCTTCAAGTTTGTGCTAAATAAACTTTAACAAAAAAAAAAATAAATAAAAAAATACCAAAATCTAACCAATTCAATAATTTCAATCAAATATTGTGATGTTTAAAACCATGTGATTATATTAAAAATGCAACCGTCAAAGTGCAAGCCAAGTATATAAATTTAGTTACAAAATTTCCTCTTTATCCAAACCGTACAGTAAATACTTAGTTGTAATATTTCTTTCAATTTAACATCTTATGAATGATGATGCATTTTAGTTGAGTTTATTGATTGTTATTAATAGACGTTCTAGATTGGTGTTTATTGTATTATCGCTTAACTGCATTTTGTGGTGCAGGAAGAAATTGTATCTAAAAAAAAAAAAGATGAAAATATCATATTTAATGATCAAGAAACTCAGCTTAATGTTTTACTTATTTATTTGCATTATGCACACTGCGGCTTAGAATGTTTAATGAACAGTTTAAATGTACCTAATCTAGAAAATCAAAAAAATAAAATAAATTTAAAAAAAAACAAAGCTACTTATTCTACAAATCTACTTTCTACATTGTATAGTAAATGCGTTAATATTATTTTTCCGTATACTTTTTCATTATTGTTTTCTCTAATACTAAATATTATATTTAATACTTTTTGATTGTGTGTACGTGGACGCAATAAAAAATCAATCGATGCAAAATAATACCATACAATTTTTTTAAACTTTGTTACACTCTGTTTAAATAGTTATAGCTATTAAGCATATATATTTTGTATGGTTTTCTCGTCTTAAGTTTTCGACACAACCCAGTTGAGTTGCAGTCGCAGCTTTTGCAATTAGTGCGTAAGTGTTTAACGTTAACGTATTTTTTATTTTTGGTGCTTTTGGCCCACGCCCACTCAAACTGCTGCTCCTTGTTGTGTTCGTGTGTATATAGTAAATCTCTTATAACACAGCTTGATCTTGATCACTCGATCTGTGCGTCACCCCTTAAAAAATATTCTCTTAAGCTTTGCATACGCATGCTGTTGTACTTATGTTTACGTTGGCGACTACGTTGTGCGTTGCGTGACAAAAGCTGATTCTTCAGAGCGCCGAACCCATATGCCCTCAAGCTTTTGAAAAAAAGAAGTCTCACTTGAAATAACGGTTTAAGTTTTTACATTCTCTTTTGTATATTTTTGAGCATGTACAGCACTCACTCTCTCTCTCTCTCTCTTTCTAACTATAAGTAAATATAACCCTCTCTCTATCTAATTCTCATGTTTAGTTAGTGAAAAGCGTTACATTAAAAGTGTCCTAAAAACTGTGATACTCGCATTTGTTGTTTAACTTTTGAATTATTTTTTGTAAGCGTAGTGTGCATTAAAGCGAAAGCCAAACAAATAAATAATTAAAATAGCAAACTAACAAAAATTTATATTTTATATGCATAAGTACAACAAAGACAATAAGAACAAGAATTTTTAAAAAATATATTATATGTGCGAAATTAGTACGTATTTGTTTCTACTAAATGCATATTGTATATGTGTGTATATGTAGTTAATTAGCTAATAATATTAACAGCAACAACAATTCTCGCTACATATACACGCATTGCCATTATATTATTATAAATTATATGTGTGTGTATATATTGATATTATATAATTACCTTAATGTATATATATATATATATATGTATGTATATCTATATATATATATATATATATATATATATCTATACTAAACTAATAATCTAATTATTGCATTTTGCCATTTACATATATATTATTTTTATCTTTTTCGTTTTTCTTTCTTCTTCATAAAAAAAAACTGCAAAATAATAAAAAAAAATATATAAATAACGTATATGTGTGGCTACCACTACTGCATATATACACTACTACTACTACTACTACCTACTACCTGTACATGTATATGCATACAAAAATAACTATATATGGGTTGTGTTTATACTACCACCACACTGCTACTGCATTGATCTGATTGAACAATTTTCAAATGTATCTCGTAAAACCGAATATATATATATATTTATACGTTATCTTATTATATGTATTACATATTATCTTGAAAAAAAAAAAAAAAACAAAATAACAAAAAAACCAAAACGCAAATGCAAACCTAAATCGAAAATCCAGCGATGTACAAACAAGTAATTCTAGCGGAACTTGTATTTATAATAATAGCAAAACGCATCATCACAACAACAGCCTTAACCTCAATCACAATCACAATACGAATCCACAAAGTCATCATTCACAATCCCATAACCACCACACACAGTATAACAGTAACAGTAATAACAGTAACAATTATAACAGTAACAGTAATAATGTTAACAATAACAGTTATCATCATACAATTACCAACACTGCACACAACACCAACAACAGCAACAATTGCACTGTTAACACTAACAATAATCTGAGTAGTATTCGTAACATAAACAATGAAAATCACAATCCCAATCAAACGACATCACCAATTCCCAATTCGAGCAGTTCAATTGTGAATCACAGCTATTACCACAGCTATTATGATACTATCTGCCACAGTGTGCCGACGCCTCACGCTTTTGGTTCAATGTCCGTGTCCGTTGTCAGACTGAATCCAGCACGCTTATGTTTAACTGTTGCCGCCCCAACCACTTTTAACACCAACACAGCCACAGTACCAACACAAACCTACAATCATCAGCGCCGTTCCACACCCTTATTGATCTCCTTTCCAGCTAATCAGAATTTCATTAATATCAGTAACAACAGTTCGCATAATCATTTCAATCCCAATCACAATCATCAATATCACAGCACCCATTTTCACAACAACAACAACAATCACAATAATCATTTACACCATTACCCACCACAACAACAACAACCGACTAATCGCCAATCCTTCCCGCTAACACGTACGAATTCAAATTCAACAAACGCAACAACTTTCAATTCCAACAATACAACAACAAATAGTAACTCTACTGATGTTGTGAATGTCAATTCTTGTACCGATATAATTCCTCATGGGTCTACTGCGCCTCAACAACAACAACAACAAATGTGTTCGCAACAACAACAACATCGACGATCGCAAACTCAACAACAACATCAACAACTGTCGCCGTCGCTTCTTTTGATAAACTTGACTGATACACATTTTAACCATGCATCCAATAATGCATATATCAATAGCCACAGCCAAGGGCCCACGGGACCACAGGTGGGACATCACAACCAGCGTAACTACAACAACAACAGCAACAACAACCTTAGCAATCGCAACTACAACATTGCCAATGGCAACGGTTTGAGCAATGTGAACAACAATTCTGATTATATGAATTATCGTCGTGCTTGTCCCGCTTACCAGCAACATCACATCAACAACAACAATTGCAATAACAACAACAACAACAATGGTAACAATAATAATTCAGGCAATGGTCACAACAACAACAACAATCGTCGCTACGACAGGAATCTAAACAATAATGTGAGTTAGCAAGTCAGTTCATAATCATATTGTTATTATTTAAAATTCATTAATACTATACCTACAATTGTTAACAGGAATATTTTATAAAGAGTGTATTTTGTAAGCTTCTTCTACGCCTAAGCTAACCTTTATTACAAACCTATATTATAAACAACTTTGCAGCACTTTGGCAACAGCAACTCAGATCAGGGACTGGACAATAGATCCGATGGCGGTTATAGCTTTGGACGCAATGGTGGTGGCTATGGACGCAATGGTGCACACTATCAGCACATGAGCAATGGTTATAGCAACAACAATAACAATGGTGCCTCCACATCCTCAGCGGGTCTTGGCCTTATGGGCGAAGCGCCCTCGGGCTCCGGTTTGTCGGGCTCGACGCTCTCGCTAAACAATGGGCTCGGCCCCAATGGCCTCAACTCGGATAGTCCATCGCGAAAGCGTCGTCGCATATCTGGTCGACCCAGCCAATCGCCGCCAGCTATTTGGGAACCGAGACGCTCGCCGCGTGTCATGGTGAGCTAAGACTATTATATAACAGATACTATATTGAAAATAATTATATATTTCTTGCTTTCCTATTTGCAGATGCAACAGGGCAGTCCACCACTGCGTCGGCCAAGGTTGCGTGATGCTGCCACATCCACGCAACAGCAGCAGCCGCACCCTCAACAATATGCGCCACAGCAGCCGCCACCCAACTATCATCCGATGCATCATCATCAGCCGCAGTCGCATTATGCAACGCAACAACACCAGCAGGTGACCCATCCACATGCCCATCCTGCACACCCGCATACACATCGTTCGCCCTGGGATCCAACTATAGTCAATGGTGGTGCTAATGCTAGCGGTCCCAGCACCAGCAGCAGTGTGGGCGCCATGATGCAACAGGTGCAGGCACCACAGCAAGTTTCCACACATCAACAAGCTGTGGCAGCGGCCGCCGCAGCGGCAGCAGCAGCAGCAGCGCCACCACCACCACCCACCTCGCTAATGGTTGACCTCAATTTGGCGCTAAGACACGAGCCCATCTGGGCCTCCTTCTGCACATACCCGTTGCCGGCACAGGCACGTCTTGCACCCTGCCACTTGCATGGCATCTATACGCAACCCTTCTCAGCCGCACCCGCCGGCCTGGCTGCCGCACCAATGCAGGTGGCACAGGTGCCGACGCCCACACAGGTCGCTGCAGCTGCAGCCGCCGCTCAACACATGATCCAGCAGGCGACAATAACGGCACAGCAGCAGCAGCGTGATGTTACCGCCATTGCGGTGGCCAACTTGACACTGGAACCGCCAAGTGCTCATCATTTGGATGGACATCAGGCAGCCGCAGCAGCAGCGGCTGCAGCAGCAGCTGCTGCAGCTTCGGTGCCAGTGGCTGCACAGGCTCCACATCCGCATTCACATCCGCATTCGCACCCGCATTCGCATGCACATCAGCTGCCGCCGGCGAGTCACATTCATATTGCCTCAATGAGCGCCGCTGCCGCCGCGGCTGCAGCTCAGCTACATTCCAATGCCGCCGTTGCGGCAGCAGCAGCAGCTGCCCACGTGTCACAGATGTCGGCTGCACCGCAACAGATCATAATATCGTCGGAACGTCGCACATTCCCGCCGCATCGGCGCCTACCGCGCTTTTGGCCGGCTAACCACGGTCCTCATCGGCATGTGCTGCCGCCGCAATCGCTGGCTGCCCATCAGGCGCCCGTGCAGATCCAAACCACCGCTGGCATTATTAATCCGGGCTTCTTGCTTAATTTCCTGTAAGTGAATCTCACTCTTAATGGAATGTGCAATAGTGTTTAATTGTTAATTATCTTGCAGCGCCATGTTTCCACTTTCGCCTTATAATCAACATGATCTAAGCTCGGCGGATACGAATGAGACGGAGAATTATGAGGCACTGCTCAGTTTGGCCGAGCGTTTGGGTGAGGCCAAGCCACGCGGTCTTACACGCAACGAAATTGATCAGTTGCCCAGTTACAAGTACAATCCGGATGCGCATAACGGTATGTGAGAGCTAAACAGTTTTTTCGAATTCCAATCTATTGAATGTGTTATAATACTTCGTAACAGGCGATCAATCCTCCTGCGTGGTCTGCATGTGCGATTTTGAGCTCAGACAGATGCTGCGTGTCTTGCCCTGCTCCCACGAATTCCATGCCAAGTGTGTAGACAAATGGCTGCGGGTAAGCAAAATTCAAATTAAAATTAGCGCCGATAAACACTCAAATTTTAATTTGTAAATAAATCGATCCTTAATACGGCGATGCCAGCTAAATTAAAAATTGTGAATTTTATCGATACTCTTTGTAACGTTATTGAAAACGTCTTTTTTTTTTCTTGTTTTGCAGTCAAATCGCACATGCCCCATTTGCCGTGGCAATGCCTCGGATTACTTTGACAGCGCCGATCACCAGCAGGCACAGGCAACTGCTTCCGCAACAGCGGCCGCAACCAGCAGTGCTACTAACATTGCCACCGCCAGCAATAATCCAACAGTGGCAGTGGCCGCACCCGGCGCCAATTCTCAACAAAGTCAGGCGGCTTAAGGCAATCCAAGCAATATTTATAACAAAAATAGCAGCAACACCAACAAGCAAACGCTTTCGCCACGTCGTCCAGGTGCAGCAATTAAAGGAGCACACACACATATATATATATGTATATATATATGTACATATATACATATATAAAAAAAAAGGAAACAGACTCACAGTTAACCTATTTGAATTAACGCGCAACGAATCCAACTGCCAAATCGCTTCCCTTTAAGCCAGGTCACATCAATAGCTTGTCGTAGTACTACTATAAATTAGGCGATAGTTGTATGTAAGTAATGGTAATGGTTAACACAGTAAATTCTAACAAAGTAATTATAATCAAATAATCATACCACCAAGATTTCATACATACATAAGTACTAGATACATATAAACATATATAAACATATATATTGTGCATAATTGTCGATATCGATAATCGATAGTTTTGCTAAACGTGTTAGAAATGTGAATTCAAAATCATTTACTACAGTTTTACAGGCAGTGCAATGCAAAACAAATAAACAAAAGGTGTGTCAATAATATTATTTAATTGACATTTTGCAAATCAACTGCCGCCTGTGCTTATAATTTCCTTGCATTATAAAAAAAAAATTTGAGTGCATTACTATATTATACAAAACATACATTACCTATACTAAATGGTGTATTTTAAAATGTTGCTGTCCACACACATTCATACATACATATAAATTAACGCTATTACTGCAAATTAAACACAAAATTATAACAACAAAAAACAATACAATTATATTTTTACTTGTTTATGCTTTATGTTTTTTTATATTTAAATACATATATAATGTTTGCATTTCATTTTTATTTTATACTTACAACAAAAATATGTGTATATTGTACGAACTGAACCCACTGAAGAAGTTCTTCTTTTTGCACTTAGCAAAACAAAAACAAAAAAACCAAAAAAATATTACTAAAAACTCTTTTAATTTTTGCGTTTCAACTGTTTTAACATTTTTTAATTAGTAAACATAACTATATTCTATATATATAAACAAAGCAACTTACTTTGAAACATATAAGCAATCTTTGAAATCGACTAAAACCAACAAAACAAAAACAACAAACTAATTGAGGGACGTTTAACGCAAAACAACATAATTATAGTATTTACAAAAATTGAGCGATAACACATACATACATACATAATATGAATATGAATTTAGCGTCGTAATACAATACATAAATCATGCAAAAATACGTACATACATGCATATGTATATATATACGCACAATTTTATCGGTGGGCTTATTTAACCGTATTATGGTAGACGTGTGCGTTATTATGCAATTGCTATACATTATGTACACCAGCATACATAAATACATATATACATAAAGTACATCATAATGGGACAAATGACGCAATTACTCTTGAATAAGGGGCTCCGGTAGCTCCACATTTCCGTAGTTTTGCCTTTTCAAATAACAAACAAAACGTGTTTATCATGACCGTATGTTATATATAATTTTTATATATATATACATATATATATATATATATATATATATATATACATACATACATACTAGTACTACACCAAAAACCTCCTTGAATTTGAATCAATGTGACTTGTCTATTAAAAGTAGCACGCTGGCCGAGCATCAGATGCATATTTGTAGTTATATACTTATATATATGTTTATGGATATATATCTATAACGATCTATATAGAGTTTTCTTCTACCTATTATTATGGTGTTTCTTAAAACAAAAATATGTATATGCATATACGATATTTACATGCACCTAAACTAGCCTGTAAATCCATACGTTTTTAACAATATACAAGTGCTAGTACTAAGTGGCACACAAATTACATTTAATAATACTAAAAATAACAATAATGATGATTAACATTGACAAGTAATATGTATATATATATATTACAAAAAAAAAAAAAAATTTTTAACTATAACAATACAGAATACCAAGTAAATTGAAATGATTCCTGCCCTCCATTCGTATCAAACCATTGAAACTAACTCAAAAAAACAAAAAGTAAACGTTTTTATATCACATATATGGCATAGATTTTTTTGTGACAAATGCATATATGTATAATAATATATACTAAACCTAAATAGATTAGCATTTTTCAAACAATACTAATTAACTAACTATAACACGAGCATAGACGATGAGTTTTGCTTATAGCAGGAGTTCGTTTATTTTTTCTATTATTTTAACTATATGCTTCTATAACTATTAAATACAACAACTTGAACACGGTTCTACAGTTTCCGGTACCCACCCAAGAAAATAAAAGGTTATGCATTGATATTTTGGGTCCGTTTTTAGGGAGGCTGAATTTGCCAATAAATCACAAAATAAAAACTAAAAAACAACAACGACGAGCACTTTTCTGAATGCGCCCAAAAAAATTATATAATAAAAAACAAAACACAACAATAACGTTTTCAATTCATTTTAAATGCTATGCATAAAACTGAAGAAAGAGATGGATAAAAAACATAACAAAACAATTCTTGATACCTAGTATATAATAATACATATACATATATATATGTATGTAAAATGTGTGTGTATTTATTTTTAATCTACATAAATGTAAATGGTATTTCCAAAAGACCATTATAAAGGTGTTGTGCTTTTCTAGAATTTTATTAGTAGAAGGAAATGTTTATTTTTTTGTCACAAAAAAAAAAAAAAAAACAAACAAAACAAACGTTATAAAAACAAAACAAACAAAAAAAGATAAAAGCAAATATAGTATATATATTCATATATTCATGGATATAAATTGAATACCTTTTATACGTGCACTGACATACTTACCTACAAGTATATAAATATATATATACATATATATATATATATATATATATATATATATTTACAAGTAAAAATCTCAATCAACCGAACTAAGAGTAAACAGCTTAATTAAACATTATCAAGCTTATTTCTTTATTAAAGTTTTTTCAGTTCTCCAGTTCTTCTCCATTGGTTTTTTGCCACCTCTTTCTGGAACTTACAATAATAACAGCACTCTTATAAGTGTGCCCAATTTTCCTAACTTTTATCAGTTTATATAGTTTCAAACACTTAAAATAAAATCAAAAGCTTATCATAAAATATATTAAATATGGAATAAAAACAAATATATAAAGTTTTGCTGTGATTCGTGATGTAGATGTACGTTATAAATATTAAATTACATAAAATGCCATAACAATTCATGCATATAAAAGCATAATTATTCGAAATTATTACGTCGAGAGCCGATTTAACCAAAACAACAAAAAAATAAAATCCAAAAACATTTTAGGCATGAGGACTTCTCTTACAATATGTACGTCATGCTCTAACATCACTGGTCTAGAATTGTCTAGAATTATGCAATTGTGAACGTGACTATTATTTTACAGTTTTGTAGGCAAGAACCGAGACACTCTTAAAGTAATTGTAAAAATCAGTTAACCATAGCATTAAACAAACCTTTTTCAATGGCATTGTAATGGTGAATGGGCGTTTTAAGTGTTAATTGCAATAATTTCAGTTTTCGTTTTTTGTATCAACTCGCAAAATTTCAATAAAATTCAATGAACGTAAAATATATGAAATCTATCCAGACTTATTGTTGTTTAAAATTAGTTTCCTTGCAAACAAATATAACTTTCAAGATCCGTATTATTTATTTAAACTTCCTTTTTTCAGTTAACGGTCTTTAAAATGTGGCCAGCACTAAACACTACGATGACAATTGACGGTTTGATTGTCTTAATTTAGCTTTTTGCTACAATACTTTTAGAAAAGTTTGCGTCCATTCTTATATTGTTATAAATCGGAATTTGTCAAATTCCTTAGCGCTTTTAAGTTGTCATCAGAGATATTATATTTGTTATCGATACCTATTTGCATGCTAAAAGACAGAAACAGCTGGTGCTTACAGATCTGTTAGGACTTAACAGTGCAGATAGAAGATTGTATATCGGTTTGATATTTTAATCGATTTTGTGCCCAAACCAAATCAGCTGACGTCTTACAGTTTGTTAACAGCGGCGGCGTCGTGTGAATGCAAGGCGGATGAATTATTTTTAATTATAAACACGATGAAATAAATTTAAAAAACAAAGAAAGAAAATGCATTTGTGCAAGCGAAAAGCAAAGCAAAAATATGGCCTGTAAATTATATCATAAATGTGAAAGTGTTGACCACGCAACTGTGGCAAAGGCAGAGTGAAAAAGAAGTGCGAGTGGAAGAAAAAATCAATTGAAAGAAGAAAAATTGCATTTCGCTGTCAGCCCCCCGAAAAAGGAAAAAAAGTGTAGTTGTAGTTGTGAACAAATTGTAAGTGGGGTGCATGTGTAAAGAAAATAAGAAGAAGCAGCTGCAGAAATAGCAAAAGGAGACAGCGACGACGGCCGAGTGTAATAAAGCGTTGGAAAAATGAGTTCAAGTTGTGAAAGGTGTGTGCCGTTACACTATAAGTAACACTGGAAACAATAACAACAACAGCAACAACAAAAGAAGCAGCAGGCCAAGCGAATTATGTCGAAATGTGTATACAAATAAAATAGCAACAACAACAATAACAGGGCGTAAATTTGTTTTGCTTAATAAGTTGCTTTAAAACTATAATTTGGTTTGAGTGTTTGTCTATGTGCGCGTGTTGGGAGAAGTGCGAAAATTTATATGCAATGCAACTCAATAGAGAAAGAGCCCCTCCCCTTAAGGGCGAGCTGGCAACGCCAGTCGCAGCTGTCTGTGTGTGTTGCGTGCGAATGCATGTGCGTGTATCAGTGCGCCTGGGTGCGTGCGTGTGGGTTGCATTGCTCCTCCAGCTCCTTTCGCTTAATTAAATGCTAGTTGGATCCAAATTTATGCATTTTGGCCTGCAAAATCGATTTTCTTGCAAGGCGCGGCAACAAGCGTCGTTTTTGTTTGGCACCCGCGGCCGTTCAAGTACATATATGAAAAGAGCGATAAAGAGAGAGAGAGAGCGACTGCTCTCTCCATGTGTATGTGTAATATGTGTAAGGACGGCGCTTTGAAAACTGCAGCTTCGAAAAAGGAAAAACCGGAATATGTTTGACAAAATATATATGTATGTATGATTGTGTGTGTAGAGAAAAGCCCAAAACAAGGAATTTATGCAGGAAAAACCCACAAAGCACACATATACATATATAGACACAAAACAGGGCGACGTCGACTCACGCACAAGGCAATTTGGGTGGTTCTGTTTTTTTTTTTTTTATTGTAGTGGGTGGTATTTATATTTTTGGGCGTTTTTATTTTGTTTTCTTGCTCCTTTTTTGCAGAACAGCTTTTTGCGGGCTTGTGGTATTAATGAATGAATGAATGAGTGAAACATTGAATGAAATTTGTCTGCGTGTGCGCCGATTTTGTTGTCATTTGCTGCCGTTCTTGTTGTATGTTGTACTTTTTACTGTGCGTCTTGTTCTGCATTCCAGAGATGCCATTTAATTTTAAAATAGCAGCATGTAAATATCTTTATTTATGTTGAGTTCTCTAACACCCTCACTTACACATCACTCTGTGTGTGTGTGTGTTTGTGTCTCTCTATCTCTTTCTGGATTACAGAATAGAATGGGTAGAAATAATCGAGCCGCGCACCAAGGAGCACATGTACGCCAATCTAACAACTGGCGAGTGCGTCTGGGATCCACCCGAGGTAAGTAAACGAATCATTAACGTTACGAGTCAATAAATAATCTAATTAATTATATTATTAACACAAACATTCAGATGTACATACGTATGTGTTTAAGAATGTATACAGATCGTTTCATTCACACTCAAAGGCTAATTGCCAAATGTCGCAATATGTAGCTTTGGGGCTAATGAACTCGTTGGTTTTTATCATCTGTATTATTATATGCCCTTGCAGAGGGCAATACATTTTTGCATATATGTATGAATACATTGTAGCCCTGAATTATCAAGGTTTTCGAAAAGAAAACAATTTGCATTGTTAGAATGATTCAACATTGGCATTTTATATTATATTTTTGTTATCAAATAGAAAACAATATATGTAGTTTATTTTTAGTTTTATAAAAAACATTTTACTGTTTTAAATTTATAAGTCTTATAGTGTATATAATCTTCGTCATGTATTATTCTTGTTTAGCTGTTACTTAATTGACATGGGTCACTTATTTCGCAAATTAAAAAAAAAAAAACAAACTATATACACATGTATGTACATAAAAATATATGGAAAATATTTGACCCACTTCGTCAATAGCATGAACAATGTTAATTAATTGTATGTATTAAAAAAAAAAAAATACACTAGTAGTAATTGTGGAATTGTTTACGTAACTTTTATTAGATTGCCATAGGGCATGGGTCTATAATTTAATGAACTGAATACCAAAACTAAGTAATTTATCAAGCACTCTTATTTACCTTCCTTATTGAGTTTTCTAAAATAAAATTGTTTAATGTCCAACTACCACGGTTTAACTACACTTATTTACATTGCTATGAATATGACTAAAAAGAAATCAATATGGCATATGTATTTATAATATATCAAACATTTCCAATGTAAATATGTGCACATGATAGAATACATGTACGTACGTACATACGTCAATACATGTGTAATATCCTAGATTGCTTCATTGCCTTCCTTTACAAACTTTTGCTTTCTAAGCAAACATCATCATCGTCATCTTTAGGGAGACTGCTGCAAATTGTTTGCACAGCTCCGTGTTTGACTAATGCGGCATTACCGAAAGGTGTCGCAGGCTAATAACTTTAGACGTCTGGCGAAGGCAAAAGCTTAAAGCAAACACAGCTAACGGGAGCTGTGCTGTTGCACTGCTTTGCTGTCTTTTTTCTTCTTTACTGCCGGAAGAAGTGAAAATTTCATTGATTTTGTTGTTGCCCTGCAATGTCCTCGACTGCGTCCTCGTTTTAACGTTTGATGTGTGTCTGTGTTTGCGTGCGAGTATGTGGCCTTAATGAGAAGGTTTAGCATGCATAGAGCAGCGTCTTTTTTTCCAGGATATGCTGCAGCACACGGCGCTTACTTTGCCTTTGGCTTCACTTGGGTTTTATTGTCCATTTCACGCTGTGATTTATTGCGACCCTTTTTACAGCTACTCACTTCCATACATGCATACGTACATTATGCAGTTATACAGCGAAGCCTTCTGTATGCACTCTCTGAGTTTGAGCTTGCCTGTTGTGTAAGTGTGTGTGTGTTTGTTTGCCCATCGGTA
Organism: Scaptomyza montana; assembly: GCA_018904305.1. Lineage (NCBI taxonomy): Eukaryota > Metazoa > Arthropoda > Insecta > Diptera > Drosophilidae > Scaptomyza > Scaptomyza montana. The sequence goes on from JAEIGR010000001.1 coordinate 2,247,991, forward strand.
TTGGGATTGTTGTCACTCTCGCTCTCTTTTGAGTCATCACCCACACTTCACCACACTTTTGCCTGGTTCGTTGTGTGGCCGTGCGTGGCGCTGCAGGAAGTGAGCGTCAACTGATATGTCACATGAGCAGGTCGCAGTTTATAATACACTGCAAAGACTTATTATTAAATTTGTATTTGCTTTTAGGAGCTGGTTAACATGAAATAATCATATATCAATTATGTATGCAATTAAAAACTGATGAATGTTGATCAACACATTTCACGTGTTAAATGCATTTTTAAATTTTTGCTGTCTAAGTTTATACGTTATCTGAAAATAATGATACCCTTACTGTCCACCACTATACAGAGCAAAGCCCTAAACATCTGTCCTAAATCCAACTGCAGCAATGTTTCCGGCGCCGACGCAGATGTCGCTGCAGTTATTGTCGAGTTGCTATGAGGAAGTGAATGAGAATCCTTTTAGATGCGCAATATAATCTATTCATTTGATGCAGTACAGCGTGCACGAGGCCTACCTACCGTACATCAAAAACAAAACAAAAGGAACATAGCCCTCACACATACTCACGCTTTTAACTCTCTTAACTCAATCACCCAACTCTCACCCCTTTTATCTCTCTCGTGCACTCGCACCGCCCACCCAGCTGCGGACGCGCTTTAAATTAGCAACAACTTTTTATTGTTGTCGCTTTCAAAGCTTTTGCCTTTGGCAGCTTTTTGTTTAAATGACTGTTGTTGTCACTGCGACGCTTCTTCGTCTGTTTTCTATTTCTTCTTTCGACTGCTGGTGCTGTTCTTTTTTTTTGGTGTCACCATCAGCAGTAGAAAAATGAAAACAAAGACAGCAACAATTGCTGCGTTTATTGTACGTGATTTGAAATTTATGCATAGCAAGTTGAGTCCACTCTCTATTTGTTTTGCCCTGTAAACATAGATTAATAAAGCTTATACCGACTAAATATAAGCAAAATGCATATTTATAGCTACGATAAACTAAGTTGAAAGTTTTAGAGTTTGGTCATTCACGCAGTTACAGGGTATGCGAAAGTCGTGTTTCGCGCTTTAAGCTAAACTTAAACTTTTTTTTTATAACTCTTGGCTTACTTCCCCTCAGTGCTTGCTTTTTGCTCATTTGCTTTTGTAAAACTTCCGGTTAAGAAAGAAGCACTGAAAAGTTGCCCATACGCTCGTTTAGTGTTTCAAAATGCCGCAAAAAAAGACACATGAAGAAAGGGGAACGATGATATAGACGTGCGTCCGCTAAAGCAGTCCAAAAAGTAACACAAACTCTTTAGCCTGCAGCGTAGCGGGTTGGTGGAAGCTCTGTGTCTTTGGGGCCGTGCTACGTAATCGTCAAAATATTTCAAATTAATGGTTGGTTTTCTTTTCATTAAACGTACATGCATATATCGTTAGAGTATCGCATAGTTATCGCTTTTACCGTTTTTGGCCAGCATTGCTTCCTGTTTGTTTTTGTTGCCAAGTCGGCTATATGCCTGGCCAAAGCCATGTTGCATGGCCTGCACAAATTGGTTGACAATTACAATGGCAATTAAATGCGCATAAATCTCGCTAGTGAATTTTAGTTATTATTCACAAGCGAAAAGAATAGTATCATATTAAAATCGATCAATTTGTCATTCAAAATTGTTAAATGTTTGTTGCAATAGCTTTCAATTCTCACTGCCAGAGCTGAGTCAATGGAATTGGTGTCATATGCGCCACACTTGCTTCATTTATGAAATTCTATACAGGGCAATGGGGGGTCTTATGAAACATAATTGATTCTTGGATTCTATAGAAAGTTGTGGCTTGCATTGGTTTATTTGAGTATACTTTGTCCGAGATTTCTTTGCGGTTTTACGTCACATCAAATTCTCAGCTATTAGCTATAAGCTAAATAAAAGGATAATTATTGTATTCTGCTTGCTTATCTAAGATTTTCAGATAATCGTAGACATAAAACTAGCATTTAATAGCATGCATATAGATAGATATAAATAGGCATACGTTTTTTGTATTATTATTCATGATTCTTTCTAAATTTTTAAAAGAATTATTATCTCAAACGCGTTTTTAATTCATTTCATTATTAATCAACAGCAATTAAAATTTGTCGCAGTTGGATTATGCGACTTTTATATAAGCCACTAAATGTTTACGATGAAAAACAAATACAAATTTCTAGAGTATTTTATTTAATTCTACCGTCCGTTCATTAATAAAGTCCAGAACCCAAAGATTAAAATAGCTTTACTTATTTTAAGTATTAAATAATTAATTAAAATAAACCGTTAAGTAAAACAGTATTATAGATAACACACATTTCACATTTTATGCAAACTGATCGACGCTGTGTTAACTGAACAGATATACATATATACATATAAACCCAAAATAACATCTATTGAACTTTTTAATCTCGTATAAAAAAAAAAACTGTTTGATATAAAATTTTTCCATTTGCTGACACATTCATTCATTCCAAAATGAATTTTGCAAAGAAAATTCTTAAATTATTATTATTGTTGTTGCCTTTATTGCAGTCAGATGTTATCGCTGATTTTATTTTTAGTTTTGCGCCGCGCTTGAAGTTATGCTCAATATGTTTGTTTTTCATTTACTTTTTCCTCTTTTTTTTTTTTCAATATTGATGATGACCTAATTTAAAAAACACCAGCAACAACATCAACAACTTGATGTTTATAAACGAATTTTGTGTGTGTGTACATTTAATTTATTTTTCCCATCTTTCCCTCTTTTCTATTTTGCGTGAGCATGATTCACAGATGTGCCGGCCATTTATGTTGAGCTAATGTGCTGGGGTCTGTTAAAGAGAGAGGGCGGAGTCCATTACTGACCTCGGCAATAGGCGCAGACAAACTCTGATAGGCGACCGGCCCCATTTACTGATTAGAATTGTGCGTGCTTCAATGTCTCAAGCCTCTAAAGTATACGAATCCATTTAATTTTCCACTGATTAATAAGCTAAAAATTGTTTTTCAATAAACCAAAGCAAAAACAAATGTGAACCAAAAGTAGCAAATTTCATTAATACAAAATAACTTAAGAAATGCGCAATGGAGTAATGGAATAAAAAACATTGCCAACACAAATTAAAATACTAAGGGCCAGTTTCTCAATGTCTGGTTAGCTAAACTAACAGATGGTTAGCTTAACTATCTGATGGTTAGTCAAAATTGAGTTTCTCAATGTCTGGTTAGGGTTGTTCGTGATAAAAACTAACATGAGGCCTGAGTGCCGGTTAAAATTTGTTCTCTCGTTAAGTGCCGATATAAATATCGATGAAAACTGTGGCTGACACTTGCATTGTTTACATATTATTATTCAAGCAAAATGGCATAGCATCAAAGAATTTTTAACATCCACGCAATGTGGCCGCTTTCTGTTCTCAACTGAGCTCATTAAACTTGTTTGTGTTCTCATTTCCATTTTTTAATTGTTATTTTTGAGTTGAAAGAAGAATTTGGCAGTCACAAAACAAAAAATACCAAACAAAACCAGCTATTTTGCTCGATCAGGGTGGCAGCACTATCAATGCGATAGTATCATATCGATTTAACTTAACCATACATTGAGAAAACCAAATTGGCTTAACGCGAGCGTTAAATTTATCTGGTCGTTAGCTAATTCTTACTTTAACCAGACATTGAGAAACTGGCCCTAAGAATAAAAAACCTTGAGATAAAGATTACAAAAGTTTGTGTGTTGTAGATTTTAATTGAATTTTAACTAAGTTAAGGTTTTAAAGATGTAAGAAGAGTACTTAATTTTTTATTAATCTAGTTTTTACTGTTTGCTTATTTTTGGTTTAATTTGTTTACTTCATGACATAGATATAAATTCATCATATGTTATTTTTATGAAAATAAGAAAAATTTAATTTTGACATTTTGCTTTTGACTCATTGTTTAAAACGTGCGTACGTAGCAACGTATGACTAATAGAAAGTTATAAATATTGTCATTAACTTAACATATAAAGTTCATCCAAGCATATCAATTTTGACAGATTTTCCTTAAAAGTATTCAGCAAACGTGCATTGCTCTAATTAAATTTTCATTTTTGGAGGCTGAACATAAATTCCATCAATGAGATAAAGATGTAGCCTCTTTGTTTGTTGTTATTGCTGCTGCTCGCTTGCTACTTATACTATTTGCTGTAGCTGTTATAATTGCTGCTGTTGTTGTTTTTCCATAATTACAAAATATTCGGTATATCGCACAAGGCCGAAATGAGGACGTGTCGAAGGCTGAATATGGAGTCACAGACATCAGTCCATATTTTTATATATTATACACTTATATTGAAGAGGATGCTATGAAGATTTCGTTAAGTTTGCATAGCTGAAAGAAGTATATCGATAGCAGCAAAACTTGTATAAGACTTTTAGAAGCTATAAATTCTGATTTAGATTTCATTAAACTAAAATAGTACACTTTACAGTGATTTTTAAAGAAAACAAATAATAATAGAAACCATAAATGTATACGACATTTATTGCAATGCGTTTGTTTTAATAGAAATTATAAATTTGAAGATAACTTCGTATACCTAGTCAGTCCTAAAGTATATACAAAAGGATGGATGTTCATTGAAATTTATTAGATAAATCTTTTATCTATAGATATAATTATATATAAAGCAGCAGTAAGAGCATACAAATTTCTGAACGCTGCAATTTAAAATTTTCTATTTGTGTTAGTTTGCTGTGGCTGCTGTTGCCTCTTCTTGTCCATTCAGTTTTTGCCGCATGTGGCACGCGCTATAAAAACAAATAGAAAACGAAGACGGGCAGAGGTTCAAAGGGGAAGGCACCTCAGTAAAATAGACCCACTTATGCGATGGCTGTCTATCTGACTGTCCGGCTTTAATAGTTGAATGAATGACTGACTGACTGACTGGCTGTCTGACTCTTTGACTGACTAACTGACAGTTGGAAGCGCAACAATGCAAAAAGCGTAACGATGTGATGCTTTAGTTAGCTCTGCTCCCGCTTTTGCTTTTGCTTCTGCTCTTGCTGGCAGCAGCAGGCGGCAGCCTTGTCCCAATCAACGCGTTGGGTGCGCCCACTAAAAATTATGCAACTGTGAGCGCAAAGCAGTTGAGGCTTGAAATGGAAATGGAAATGAAAACCAGAAATGAAAAGCAACCGAGCTGAAAGCTTTCAATGTGAAAGACATATGTATATGCAGGGTGTGAGTGGGCGGACTGCTTCGTTCGTACATTGTGTTGCTGTGTTATCAGAGCACAAAGCAACAACAACAACAACACCAGCAACAATGTCGCAGATTAAAAAAGAAGAGTACGAAAAAAATAATAAAAATAAAATAAAAGAAATGCACATGAGCCTGGGTCAGGGCCTGTCTCTCGGCCTCTGTTGTGGTTGCAGTAATTGCAACTACTGACTGTGACTGGCGCTGGGCCTGGGCGCAGGCAGCTACTGCAGCTAAAAAGTTCAAGGTCAGAGCCAGCAGCAACAGCGGCAGCAGAAACGTAACTGTGACTTCGCCATAAGAGATTAACAGAGATAGGTATATTGTATTGGCTCACAGAATGACAGAGACAGCGTGTCTGACAAAAAAAAACTGCCTGGACAAAAACTTAACGTGAGTTTTTGGTTTTTTTTTTTTGTCAAACGCTTTCAAGAGTTGATGAAACGTTTATAAAAAAATCACTAACAAAACCAGAGCAAAAGATGCAGCTGATTGCTTTGGGGCTTTACAAATTGCTGATTAAGCATAAAATTCAAAGGGAACCCTTGAGTTTAAAAGTCAAAAAAAAAAAAAAAAAATAAACGAAAAATAATTTCTATAGTCAAGTGAGGAAGAACGACGTTGACGCGTTAAAGTCAGTTCTCTTGAAATATAATATTGAAAATGAAAAGATTTTTGCAAACGTGCTCAAACCTTTATGAATAGACATTTGATGCAACGCGTAATCTGTTTTTAGCGTAACATTGTGCTGATGCTGAAAATTGCCATTTGATATTGTTATATGATTTTACATTTATATACATAATGGTTTTTGGTTAAAATCTGAGAAATACAAATTTAAAGGGAAATATATGAGTTATTCATAAATTTTTAGCCAAATTGGTTGTCAAAGAAAAATAATTATAGATTATTAAAATTATTATTAAGCTTAAACAAACATTTTTATCAAAAACCGACTTCTAAAATACTGATTCAAAACTTTTATACCCAGACACCGCTCAAACTTTTTTTAGTTTTAACTTATACAACCTTATAGCTATTGACTTTTTTTTAGAATAAAACATAGCAATATAACATCTAAGCATTACAAAATATATGTATGTATTACAGACACAGGTGTAAAATAATGCTGGTATTTCTCAAAGAGTCATATTTAAATAATATCTGACCATTTTCCTCAATAAACAGCATTTTTGACTACGACTTAAGTTAGTTTTATGTTGGATTACTTCCAAACCGTTTCTCAAACTAGCAAAAAATTAGATTAAGTATTTGATACGCATCCTTTAGTTTAAACCTTGACTTGGAACAGCAAATGGAATTGAATAACATTTCAATAAATGCAAAATCCACTCTCCACTCCACAATTATTCATAACACCTCCCACATACATTCATGTAAATCGCGGGTAGACGCAGCTATATGATATATGAGATTTACTCATCTGATTCGTTCTCTCTTTTTCCCGCTCTCTAATTCTGTGTACAGGATGTGCCAATTAAGCGTACCGACTCATCGCAATGGTGGGAATTGTTTGATACGAATACGCAACGCTTCTATTACTATAATGCGGCCACGCAGAAGACCGTTTGGCATCGGCCGAGCAAGTGTGACATCATACCGCTGGCCAAGCTGCAGACACTCAAACAGAACACCGATCCCAGCGAGCGACGGGAGCAGACAACGCCACAGAAGCAATCATCGGCCAAGCAATCGCATCAGCAACATCCATCGCCCATGTCGGCCGCAAATAAAAAAGGGCGTGGCAGTCAGCAGCGTGGCAATGGTGTCGTTGCCAGTTCCGAGGAGAAACTAAGCAGCTCGGTGGCCAACGAAATGATCTCTAGTCCACGGGGCCGTCAAAGTTTTCGGTGAGTTTGTCGAATTTTATTTTGTTGTTCTCTTTATTTTTATTTACATTCCTTATGTACATCTTTTGCAGCGTCGGCACTGGTGAGTCATCCCGTTCAATGGACATGCAGCAGTCGTCGCCTCAACAACAGCAGCAGCAACAACAGGCCTACGCCTCCCGGCGTTCTCAAGGTAAGCAGACAAAGCACAGCCAGCCTGTGTGATGTCATAGAATTCCCTAAGTGAGTCACTGCTTTATCCCTTTTTGTTTTGTGTCTTTACAGACTCTTGCAATCATTACAAGGAATCGGGCAAGTCAAGTGATTCAAGTCTGTCCAGTGCGCATGGCTATCGTCGCTTCAATGATGCCTCAAATGGTGCAACCGTTGTGCCAAGTGATGGACTGCGTTTGGGCTCCTTGCAGAAAAATCAACGTACTGGCAACGATAATGGCGCGTAAGTTTATGATAGTTATCAGCCTAACGCTGTTGGAAGTGGTTGCTTGAAAACGCTTGGAAAGGATATACTTGTTTGTTGGCCCCTTGTGTTATTAGGCGTATGTGTGATGTTCCATAAAAAGGGCGTAAACTGTAACTGCTTTAGTTCTCGAATATTGACTTTTTACCTATTGTTGCATAGTAAAGTTTTAATATTTGAGCTGTACAATATATATATATACATATATACTTATATATATCTTTAAAAAAATTAATAAGATTTATTAAATGCTATTTCAATACGTTGGAAGAGAAGATTTTGTTAGCTCTTTATAATTGTATTCAAAACATAACGTTGAATTGTTAGTAAAATTGTTTCTTTGATGAATCTTACGACATCTCATGCTAATTTCTAAGCATAACTTCCAACAAGATAATAATTTACCGACCCACACAAAAATCTACAAGCTTTTTGTTGCACACAAACACGCTCACACACACGCATAGTTGAAAGTCATCTGACCATATTTTTCCATTTCTCTCTTTCTCTGTCTCGCTCTTTGCGCTATCAGCTTTGAAATGTTGCAAGAGAGCACCAGTTCACATCATTTACCGCATGGCTCGAACTCGTCCTCATCGTATGTTGGTGGCAGTAGTGTTGGTGTCGTCGACAGCAACAAATACTTTGATCATCAGCTGCTGCCCAGCCATATGCAGGGCTATTGCTCCTCAAAGTCATCCGATATTGCCTCACCCACACATTCGATACATACGCCACAGGCGCAGAAAAAGAAGATATCACCAGATGCCGATCGTCTGTACAATTACGCACAACAACAACAACAACAACAGCAGCAGCAGCAACAACAACAACGCAACGCACAACGTGTAGGAGGAGGAGGAGGAGTTGGAGGAGTAGCTGGAGTGTTACCCACTTCAGGCAAAGCTTTTGCAGCATCTATAGGCGGTAAATAAATACTACAATATCCATATATCAAAATCCCCCATGCTAGACAGTTTCATATTTACAGATCGCGAATACAAGGTCTCACTGGCACGTTCTGGCAGCTTTATGTCCTCCTCCATAAATCCTGCAGCCGCTGGACATCACAGCAAATCCTACCGCAAAAGCAGCGCCGAAGCAAATGGCAGTGGTGGTGTCAGCGGTGGTGGTGGTAGTTATGGTGGTGCCGCCAGCGATGATTCAATGCACGAAAAGTACTTTAAGTCTGTGGAAAATACACCGCTCTCCCGCCGCCGGCACACGACCAATGCCAAGGGTCATGGAGGTGGGGCGAGTGGCAGCAATACGGCAACTAGCACCGCTGGCAGCAACAGCAGTGGCCACAAGAAACACTCGAGTGACTCCAGTCCACAGAGTCCCATTAGTCCGCAGACGAAGAGTTCGCGTCAGGCCAAAACTAGTGCCACAAATCCGCCACCTCAGTTGCAACTGCAGCAGCAGCATTCGCCGCGCATCCAGGAGCCGAGTGGCTTGGATCTGCTCAGCTTGGAGCGCATGTCGTTGGGTAAAACGGCGCCCATTTCACCTAGCGCTGGCTCCGATAATCTTGGCATGCTGACACATTCATCGAGGGGCTCCAATGACTCGGCAGCCAGGCGGCAGAAGTCGAATAGCTCTACAGCGAATCGTTCGCAGTCGCACCATTTTCCCGGTCAGGGTTCACTGCGTCACAGTGCCAGCTCCAGCTTGGACAAGCGTGGCTATCATCCGCTGCAAAATGCTGGTGAGAAACGTGATTCACGTCGCTCCAAGACGCAACAGCAACAGCAACATCATCAGCATCTGCAGGCGGACAACAGCGATGTGGAGTATGATAATGGAAATATATCGCCTCTCTACAGCAACTGTGGCCAGGAGATGCCACATCTATTGCCACTCAAGCACTATATCATCGAGCAGGCAAAACTCTTTGGTCGCTACGACTATGGTGCCGATGGTGATGGTGCTGGTGACTCAGATTCGTATCACTCGGATAGTCAGTCGGAGCATTCGCTATCGGGCCATGAGCCGGACAATGAGGACTCGGATGGCGGCTCGGATACGCATGGCGGCTATTTGGAGCACAATTATGGCATGATCGATGATTATGCCAATATGGGCGATAGCGTCTCCTACTATGCCTATCAGTATCCGCCCTATGATCCAGCAGGACGTGAGGATATGTAAGTAAATGCAATTCTCTTATATAACCTAAACTTAAAATTTTGTTTATTGTTTCAGCTCCGACAACGTTGAGGCCGTGCTGGAGGGCATTGGTGTCAATACAGAGCCAGTTGCGGCGCCCAAGCCAAAGTCTCGCTATCAGATCTCATACTATGACACCGTCTCGCACAGCCCCTCATCGTCGGCGGGTCAGGGCCATCATCCGTACAATCATCAGCAGCACAATCAACAGCTGTATTCAAATACGCCATCGTATCCGTTTACGGGTCATGCTCATGGCTTGGGTCAGCCACCGCCGCCGCCACATCAGCAGCAGCTGCACTTGGAGCCCAGCGATGCGTCCAGCGCAAAGCAGAAGCAATCACAGACGCTACCCTCGCCCAATCGTCAAATTTCGCGCCTAGTTGCCGGTCAGCTAACCAAAGAGGAGGCTAATCATGGCCAGCAACAACAGCAGCAGCAAGCACCATTGCAGCAGCACCAGCAACACTTGTCAACTGCAAATGCCGCACAACCGGCGAGCAGTAGCAGCTTGAGTCGCGGAGCTAATCATAAGTTGGCGCCACCATCACTGAAGCCCACCATACAGCAGATCTTTCCGCCCAGCGACCGTGCGCCCGGCACCACAACGCTGGCCTGCATGAAGGAATGTGATATTGAGAAGTTTGCCGCCGACAATCTGAATTTGCACTCGAAGGGCATCTTTCGCAAAAAGGCGTCCGTGCGCGACATGCTCAGCTGGACAGCGGAGGCCATCAGTCGGCCCATGTTGGCTTTGTCACGCGACAAGGCCGACAAGAAGACGGCAATTGAGCTGTTCAAGCTGGTGCAAATCTACATGGGAGATCGCAAGGCGCGCATTGGCATGAGTCTTAATTCGGTGGCCATAGATATTATTACTGCCTCCTTGCCGCAGCAGCAGTAAGTTAGACACTCAAGTGAATTGTTGTTCTTGTTATACTTATAATGTTCTTTTGCAGATTACGCGATGAGCTTTATGTACAGCTGTGCCGTCAGACCACAGAGAATCCCAAGCGCGAATCCCTTATACGCGGCTGGGAGCTAATGGCCATCTGTTTGTCCTTTGTGCCGCCCTCGCCCACGTTTCAGCCCACGCTGCTCAAGTAACTACGAGAAATTTGTTGTAAATGAATCAAGCTCAGTCGTCCTGTTTGCTTTATTTCAGCTATGTTAATCGTCATCGTGATCCCTCATTTGCCACTGGCTTTCTAGAGGTCTGCAAATGGCCCATACATGTGCAAATCTCACATTATGCAACTGTTTGCTGTCGTCGCCTCGATCGCATTGGCAGCAGCGGGCGACGTTTGGCCAAGAAGCCCACGGAGGATGAGGTGGAACAGGCGCGGGTAAGCTGTTAAAATTTTTTCAAATCGAAAATTCATTAAAATCATAACTATCGATCTTATTGTATCGTAGCAACAAATCCTGCGCAACAGCATGTTTGGCAATACACTAACCGAGATAATGGATCTGCAAAAGGAAAAGTACCCAGGGCGTAAACTGCCATGGATACAAACAACGCTCGCTGAGCATGTAAGTAAAAACCTAACTCAACTAAAGCTGCAGTTGATTTAATCCATATGTTTTGTTTTGGACCAGGTGTTGCTACTGAATGGCAAACAAACAGAGGGAATCTTTCGTGTATCTGCCGATGTGGATGAGGTCAATTGCATGAAGAATCGCTTGGATCGGTGGGATGTTCCTGACTATAAGAACACTATGAGTGAGTTAACCTAAACCAAACAGCTATCTCATATAGATTAAACTTTGTATTTCTTTAAAAGTTGATGCACATGCACCCGCTAGTCTACTTAAGCTGTGGTACCGCGAACTGTACGATCCGCTTATACCCGATGATTATTATGAGGATTGCGTGAATACTGAGGATCCCGATAAAGCCAAAGAAATAGTTAATAAGTTGCCAAAAATCAATCAATTGGTTAGTAAATATAACCTATTTCAGTTGTTTTTCCTTTAAACTAACTTTACTTTCTTATATTTTTTACCAGGTCCTAACGTATTTAATACACTTTCTGCAACAATTTTCTGTACCAGAGGTGGTTACTTGCACCAAAATGGATTCATCGAATCTGGCCATGGTATTTGCGCCAAATTGTTTGCGCTGCACTTCAGATGATCCCAAGGTGATACTGGAAAATGCGCGCAAGGAGATGTCTTTTATACACGTCTTAATACAGCACATGGACACCACGCATGTGGCCAATCTGGTCTAAGGAGCTTTGATAGCTGCACCGTTTAGGTCTAACAACAAACCAACCCAATACCAATGAGCATATATAAAATATATACATATATGTAAATGTTATTAACCTATCCTAACTTACTTAATTACCTACTTGAATTTGTATTTATACAAAGTTCAACGTTGAGAGGGTCAACAGCTCCTAACTTAAACTATACTAATTTTTGCTACTCGAATTTTCTTACTAATTAAACTAATTTTATTCCATGCCTATGCCGCTTAATTTTAACAAAACAAATACTCAACAACTTTGTCAGCATGTTAACGTGTAGTGCTTTTCAAACCAAAAAAACGATAAACAATTCTAATCTAATACAGAAAAATATAATAAAAATGAATTTATAATTAAAAGTGTAGACTTTATGTGTGCATGCCTAGTTATGTGTGAAATACTATAATTTATTTATTTTGCATTTTAATTTGTGTAATTTCACACAAGAAGCCAAGCAAAATACTCAAAACCAACTTTCTCAAAAATTACACTTTAAAATTAAAACTTGAAAAATTTGCGAAGCATAAAAATATATATATGCATAAATATAAATAAAGATACTGTACACAAAAGCAAATGCTATAACTGATATAATTCTATAGATAAAAACTGCTTGAAAATTAGTGCTATATATATTCATAAATAAAAATATTTATTCGTATGCATTATTAAATAAATTAATGTTATAAAAAAGAGAAATTAAAAGTGCTGCGCAAATAATTTAATCAATTAGATTACAAGTGTAATACAATTTTACACATACATACAAATAATATAAATATATATATATTTATTTAAATATCTAACAAACAACCTGTAACAACCAGAACTCAATTGAACATATATAAACATGTATGTTTGTAAAACGCGATGTTGAAGCATGAGAATGAATAAAGTTAAAATAAATAAAGATCCAAAACTTCAATTTCTTAACAATAATTATTGAAATTTGATGTATCATGCCTTTGTCGATCATTTAAAATGTGAAACAAGCCAATTATCACTGTTGTGGGCTATCAAAATTATATTTTTGACGCTTCTTGTCACATGGCCTGGCTTCAATTTGAGACACATAAATTCTGAAGAGCTCTTCCATTTGTTGTACTGCAAATTTATGCCCAATTTTGAAGTCGTATCGAACCGTTTGTCTCTGATAATTGCTAATAATTTAGTGTCACTTGACGAACTTAAGCCGACCCAACGACAAAACACTATCATTTGTTTGCCAACTAGCATTTGGCCCATATCGATCAATTCCAAACGAATTGGGTACATTTATATTTATGACCAGGCAATGTTCTTTTTATTCGAAACCATTTTGTTACTTTTTTTTTTATCAAGGTTCATTATTTGGTAATTTGTTTAAGCACATATTTTGTTGTTGGCGCTTGTTTATGCAGCAATCTTGAAGGCAGCGATTGTCATTCCATTCAATGCCCATAAGCTCATTAAATACTATATTGTGATACATTTATATAAAAACAAAATGGTCGAATTGGGCGTGCGCAAAGTATAAACTTTTCTATTCAGTTACCTATTTTTTTATGTTTTCTTATATTGGTTGACTGGCATCTCGGGGTTAACGAGCAGTTAAAGTTAAATTAAGGTTAGCAGCACATTTAACGCGAACTTAAGTGCAAGATGGCAACTCTGGAATCGTTTACATTTCACATACAGGTCAACTACCTGCCAAGCATAAACACACATTCAAACAGAAGAGGCAACGCCGCTCTCAGTTTATAAGATGAGAGAGGCTGGGTAACTGTGCCTGTCGATCCTGTTGTCTCGGATTTCTTTTTGGACTGGTGGTATCTATTATCTTTTTGGTGGTATAGACCTAGCGAGAGCTGCTGTGTCTTTGAGCTTCAAAAGAAGAGCTGTGAACTTCTTCCGATTCAATAATGAGAAGTAATATCTATTTATAAAAAAAAAAACCTCAACAAATTACAAATTAAGTTTCAGAGAAAAGTATTAAATAATATTGTTATACTTTGGTTACTGCAACTTATGCAACATGACATTAATATTCCTAAGAATATTCAAAGTATAATTTCCAAATATTTATACGTTTTACTAACACAGTAAGCTTTAAACTTAGCCATTTCTTACTCGAATTTAGTTTATTAGAAAACGGAATCACCAAAAAGACCCAAAGCTCCTGGCTTATATAGCCTCATTGTTGAATGTTTTCGAAGGTTTTAGAGATATTTTATAAATATATTTAAATTATTTCTATATATTATAGAACCGATTTAAAACTCCTGCCTCCGGCACACATTACCTTTATATAAATGATATAAATATAAATATTCCTTAATGTAAATTTAACACTTATATGTACAAAACAAAATTTATTTACATCTTTTCGTTCTCTTTATGATCTACTTTAACCAGCGCTCTTCCTAAAAATTAAAATTTATTGTATCCAAAAGATACAACGGCGACCTCAAAACAATATCGCACTCAGGTAGCAATCAGTAAATAACAAAATTTAACAACAATTAGAAGCATTTATTTTGTATATTTATTTTTTATCGCGAACGCTCATGCCCAAAATCAAAAGTAATCCATCATCTCAAATGCTTTAAGGGGACCCCGAATACAGCTGATAAGAGATAGCTCCTCTATCCCCTGTGCTCCCTACAACATTCATACCCCTCGCTCAACGCAGCTATACAAACGCATAAATTGTTTCGAAAGTCCCAAACTACCGAAAAAAAGTGAATAACACACACCACAACCAGGGAAACATGGGCTTAAATCATAGCAACAACTCGATTACTCAATCAAAGAGCGATGGCGATGACGACATTTGTTGAACTCGGCGGGGTAGAAAGTTCTGCGGGAAGGCGCCTGCAAGCCGGTGAGAGCCTATTGGTAATTTTAATTTGTTTACAGCTACATTAAAGGAATACAAGTATATAACGTTAGCATGTGCATACACAGGAGCGAATTTGAGATACTATGCACATAGACAAAAAATTAGAAAACTATCAGAATTAATAAATAAAGTATTAAATATCGTAATTTTTAAAGTCTTTTAAACATTTAAATATTTTTTAACCAAACTTTAAAATTTTTAACCGATGATGCTCAAATTTAAAAAATATCATTTCAGATAATAAAAGTTACGTTTTAAAGTTGAAACTTAAAATTAAAAAACTTATACTTAATAGTTTGGTAATCTATGGTAAATTTTATTTACCATAAAAAATTTCACAAACATATACTTGGACTTTTTTAAATTAACAGGGTATTCAGAATATGAATAGTAGTGTAGGACGACAAGCAGTAGCAGCAGCAATAACAACTACAACAACGACAAACGACGACGTCCGAGTCGCTATATCGATAAGCGGGTGATTAACAATTACTCGATCAAACGTACCGACAATGGTAGTGGTGCGAGCGAAATGGCAACACACATTGCCGTTAGCAGTGTGTTTAATAAGCCCCGAGTGCTTTGATTTATATGACTGGTGGATCGGCGATTGGGTCTAACACTAGCAACCAGCCCCGGAAAAAAGAAGAAGGAATACAAAAATAATAAAAAACCGAGTGCCGATCCCGAGCAACCGAGCGACCTTATCAATGATAGTAGCCCATTCATTATCTATGTACAATACGTATCTACATAGGCCGTCGTTGGTTATATTATTGTTATAATATAGATATCTACCCATTAGCACATTATTTTCTGTGAAATCTGATTTAGTACAATTTATTGGGCACTGCACACAGTCAAGACCAATTAGTTCACCGTTAGCGTTCGTTTGAGTCGCTTCGTTACCTCTTTAAAAATACTTCGGTACCGTTACTCGGCGAATTGGGATCGCCGTGTAAAAGAAAGCAATTAACCCTACAATAATCATAGCAACCTTAACACCATGAATAACAATACGATTAAAGCGAATAAATCTGCATTTTCCATTGATAACATTTTGGACCAAAATAAACAAACTAGTGATACAACAAAAGAACCACAAACACAATCGAGTCCTGTCACAGGACAACAAGTGAATGCCTTCACTACCACATCCTCAACCAGCCCAGCTTCCATATATGATATGTCACGTGAAGCAGTTGCTGCACAATATGCGCTCAAGAATCTTGAGAACAGTACGGGCACACTGTTACCGCCGACAACGCTGCGCTTCAATCCCGTTTACTCAGATCCCGCCTCGTTATTCTATCAGCAAGTGATGAACCTACAGAAGAATTCTTCCCACTTCATGACACACTTCCAAGCTGCGGCAGCGGCAGCTGCAGCTGCATCACAACCAGCTGCCTATTGTGAACAATATACTCCGTTTCTGGATTGTGAAGGTGAGACCAACTTACATACATATCTGTATTTCAGATAAAATGTGTGAAAATCTTTCTTTTAAAAACCCGCTCCATATTCAACATTTTTTTCAGCGTGGATTTTTCTTGTCCTTTTAAGTACTGATTTGTTGAAGTGCGACTGTTTAATGAAAAGTTAATTTTGAATTGTAATCGAATCTAAAACTATCCTATAAATAAATATTTCATTCACTTTTTACAGTCAAAAATATTGTCATTTGGTACAATGGGCCCAAATATAATCCCCTAATGAGTGTATGTTATTTTTTTTATCAAATTCCAAGTTTTTAATGGCTACTAAAAGATATCATTCGATCATGTAGGGTTATGAAATAGAGGTATGAGTCAGCACATATTATGAACGAGCGTTATAAGTACATAATTAACAATTAAGACCGAACTTGCGCAACAAATAATATCTTAAAATAAATTCACAATAGTATAATGAAAATCAATATATGTAATAAATTTTGACATACACTATATTGTTTGTACGGTTTCAAAAAACAAATCTTAAATTTTATTATTGGAAGTTAATTTTATTTTTTTATTATTAAAATAAAATTTAACTTGAAAAAACCTAAAAGTCTTATAATACTTTTTGTGTTTTTACTTTAAGTTTCTTATGTCGTTCAATTACCCAAGTTCAAGTCAATGAACTTGGACTTTCTAACTTAATTCTTTGAAAACTACAAATCCTTGTGTAACATACGGAATTCTATCAATCTATCTATCAACCGACCTTGAAGACTTCACATTTAATTTCGAGCCCATATTTAAATGAAGCCTTTCTAAGACCCAAATATTATGATAGTAGTACCATAAGTTGATCCCCCTAAAAAAATTATTAATGTGCATTCGTGTTTTGTCGTAGTCAAGTGTTGGCGCCAAAGTCCACTTGAAATCGTTCCCTTACTTCATCTATTCCTTACCTTTACGCCCACACTGTATGCAGTTCCCAAAGCAATGTGTGAAGCCAGATTAAAAACCATGTCACTTTACCATATACCATATGGAAAAGGGAGCTAAACAACAAATATTGATTGAAGACCCCCTTTTAATAAAAACAAATCCCTTGTCGTTCTTCTAAAAAACGCATTATATTCGGGTGTCTTATCAAAATGACAAATATTTGAAATTGAGGTGAGAGCCAGTCAAGCCGTGAGGGAGTGAGCTGTTAAGGTATATAGAATTTTAGGGAAAGACTCTCACACATAAGTGTTTAATTTTGTGGATATAAGTGCTAAATGTTAAGCGTAAAAGCTTAATGGTTAATAAAAACTTTGCTGTTAACTAGTCCATAAGATATTCCTGTTTAAAGAGGTGTGTAAGTGTACAAAGTATATAATAGGACAAAGAAACTATGTTCATATATGTATATAACAACTTCTGCCTTAGAAGCCGTGAGAATGAAGATATCCTTAAATCGTTTATTTTTGCGCAAGTCGGAAGAAATAAAGTGTTTTTTTTAAAAAAAAAAAAAAAAAAAAATTTAAAAAAAAAAAAAAAAAAAAAAATTTTTTTATAATAAAAAAAAAAAAAAAAGTGCTTTAGTCAAAGAAATTGAGTTTGCAAAAGTTCGTCGCCTTTACAAGAATATTCATGTTTATTTGCATGCTTTTTTTTCTTTCTTATCCTTGATTCTTTAATTAAAACTATTTTTTTATAAATGCTCTTTTTATTCAGACAACGCCCAAAACAGAGCATATAAAATTCGTATTGCAATATTTTTTGGTATTATTTAAAAGGCTTATCTAAACGCAGAGTGCTATTAGTGGCGATTAATAGGCGTTGTTCATCATCTTCTAGCGACAATTGCTATTCGATTCGAATTGAGATAAGCGCGTCCGCTATCGACGTCTATTCGGGGGTACAAGAGTCAACGCCTTGTCATTCAATATTTAAACGATTAACAACAAATTGTTCTCAAGTGCAGGAATCCAGATAAAAATACATTGGAACACAAGAGAGGGTTAGGAGTTGGTCAGTTATAAGCTTATCGCACAATGCGCCACTTAATAAAAATAAAATGTTAATAATTGTATTTGTACAATGTTAAATTATGACATTGAATCACATAGAGAATTATAGCTTTTTTATCATATGCTTGGTGGTATATATATATTGGCCCTTTTTTAGAAACCGCTGATCTTAGTATAGTTTGGCTATTTCATTACAATTCCTTAAGGAGATTTTCTTTTTTGATTTGTATTGAGTGCGTGTTTCCGTCACCAAATGCCTATCGGGAATTCGGTGGCAGCTTTATGCATATGTGAACAACAGTGAAAACAACAGCGTACCTTATCACACCACGTCCACTCGACACTCTTCCATGACACTCTGAACCAAATATACAATCGAATTAGTTGTCGCCCAGGTGCGTATGATAGCAATTATGGCAATTGATTATTCCTGAATTGCCGTCAGCCAAATAAAAATCATACGCTAAAAGTTGACTCCATTTATAAGTGGGCGTTCCCCAATCGCCTCGATATGCATACAAAGCGCCCTTTAGACGAGTGCAAAAGAGACGCAATAACTCAATCAAAGCGACCAATCAAAATTGAATGAGCTTGTTCTTGGCTCTACAATGTAATTTTTACAGAAGCTTTCGAAAGAAAGTTTGAAGGAAATAATATTGATACTTATATCGTTTAAGCATAAAATGATTTATCTACCAATTATGAATTATTAAATTACTAAGCAATGATAGGATTTATTAATGGACAAGAAAAATTGAAATTTAGTACATAAAGGAAATTGGGTTTAATTAGTTTTGAGGTTCCCTTAAGGTGTATACATATTTATTATTGTTATTTATTTTTGTATTATTATTGTTGTATATTTTAACTGCCTTAACTTTAGTAAAGTAAAGTTAACTCAGCTAAAATTTAAGGTAAAAAAAATAAAACGTATTTTCTTTGATTTCATCTATTTAACTTTCTTGAAATACACCTAGTTTTAAAGGTGCATACAATTTGGTCAAAAGTGTGCTCAAATCATCTGTTATTTTTATTTATTTTCTAGGTTTTAGCCATCCAGCAACCGCTGCAGCAGCTCTTTATTGCAATGCTGCCTATCCGGCAGCCAGTTTCTACATGTCCAATTTTGGAGTGAAGCGCAAAGGCGGCCAAATACGTTTCACCTCACAGCAGACGAAAAATCTCGAGAATCGTTTCTCCAGCTCAAAATATCTATCGCCCGAGGAGCGTCGGCACTTGGCGTTGCAGCTAAAACTAACAGATCGCCAAGTGAAAACCTGGTTTCAAAATCGTCGCGCCAAATGGCGACGTGCCAATCAAACTAAACGCAACACCAATTCAAACACAAATCATCCAAATGCCTTAGCTGCTGCGGTTGGTGCCATGCCCAGTTCGAATAGCAACAGCAGTTCCGCCTACGCTCAGTCTGGAAAAACCAGTCGGAATGTTCAACTGAGCGATGATGAGGATCGCATATATTTGTCGGAGGATGATGAGGATGACGATGCAGATGAAGATTTCGAGGCGGAAGAGGTTGCTAAGCCAGTAATAAGTTAGCTTAAGTTTAATTATTTTTATTTTTTGTATTTTAGTTTAAATAAATCTATTAGATTTTATATAAAAATGATTTGTAATTTTCTTTGACGCAACGGTTCAAAAACCCTTACCTACATGCTTGATATATTACTATGATCTTAAAAAACAAAAGGTTTTTTTTAAGAATTTACCGCTAAGATAAAAAATATAAATGATTTTCTTAGTACAAAGAGATATTTTGTGCAGTAACTTGAATTAAATAAGTAAGAAACTTAGAAAAAGTTTTCAGTAATCACAAGAAAAAAGTGGCAATAGTAAAATTATAAAATTAAATTGACAAAAATAATTTAATGCAAAGTCTATCTTTAATGTGCTTTGAATAAAACATTCTTAATAACAAGAATTTTAGAAAAATAAGAATTTAAATATTAATTTTTTTTATAATTCTTGTTTCCCATTATTTTTGTATGTTATAACTGAGCATGCAACAAATATGTTGCTAGTGAAATTGATAGCTCTCCAGGCAGTTGCAGTTGGGTAGTGTGCAGCGTGGTGCAAGATTGGATAGATGACTCATCGCGACTGGAAAGGATAAGGGCACAAACCATTTGGGATAAGCGCAAATGGTAGCGCCTGTCGAAGATTTCCCAGCAAACTGCAAAGAAAACAAGGATGCAAAATGTCAATGGAACGAGCATAAAAGCTGGCAAAGCTTAGCTAACCTGCTCGGCGATGACTGGTCTGAAAGCGCTGCTGCGCGGTGGCATGGCTAGTTGCAAAGACTGTGGCAGCATTGGAGGAGCCGGCGGAGGTGGCTGCAGTAGCAGCTGTTGCTCCACGGACGCTTGCTCTGCCGGCGGCGAAACATTCTCGATGGCGCGTATCAAATCCAAATCGCAACGTTTCAAAACCAACTCCAGCACAGAACGTTTGCGTTGTGGAAACAGTTGGGCCAACATATCGATGGCCGTTGAGGAAACATGCTCACGACGCTTACCACTCAAATCCTGTGGCACAACTAAAGCTTCTGGCTCCTGCTCAGGTTTTGCCAACGATGTCGGCTGCTCCTGTGAATCATCTGCTGTTATTGCTGCCTGCTGCTGCTGATTCTGCTGTTCCTGCTGGTGGTCCTTGGGCTGCGTTACAGTTAGACCAAAAATACTGCCCGGCGGCAGTGCATCGATTTTGCGTCCAGTCTTATTGGCCACCAGTCGCAACGCAATCGCATCCTCGACTGCCTGCTGACGCTTCAGGGCAACCTGCAGAAATGGCCAAATGGCATTTGCCCAATTGAAATTAATATGCGACAAGTGTTGGAAGCGACTTTCCACAAACTCTGTTTGACTTTGCTTTAGATAAACAACGACCGACAACAACAATGGCAATTCCTATGGGTATCACACAAGAAAGTGTATTGTGAGGGTGTTCTCGACAGCAGTAATGCCTAAAAACATCAAATGAATGCATGGAGAGAGATTTGTGTATATGTAATATACACGAAGTGGGTTTTTTTAGAATTAAATTTTTCTTTAGCTTTACTTAAATACTTAAAAATCTTTTATATAAGTTCCATTAAGTTATGTTCCTGAAACAAATATCGAAAAACTCCAAAAACTCCGAAATCTGGAATCACGCTGAAAACTTTTATTGAATTCATTATTTTCCCCTCCTTCCTCGCATGAAATGTGAAGCCTGGCAACACTTGTGTAAACATTTGGTAAGCGGATATTTTTGCTCGATTTGTTCATACGCTTTGACAACTTTCCATCATCATCATCATCAACAACAACAGCAGCCTGACCGAAACCTGAAGAAGGTTAACACAAATCTGGACAGAACTTCGTATTTCATTTGTTTGCATTTAGCCACAACTAAAACAGATTGCGTGGAAAAGGGCTTGGGAAGGGAAGATTGCCTGCGGAATATTTATCTTTCAAATTAGAGCAATGCGTTGGTTAATCTAAAGACAATACTAATGGAATAACTATTATTATGTGAGTTACATTTGATGAGCTTGGTGATAATCAAGCAAAGTTTACGATTAAAGGGTCACAACGAGTATAATATTATAATAAATAAAGCTATCAATTCAAAAATAGGAAAATACAAGATTTGAAATTTCATTCAATAGAAATGAACTAAAGTTCGTTTAAATATTTGAAACAACAACGAAATAATTAAATTGGAACACAAAAAACACTTAGCTTAGAGCCTACAACAATTTTTACGAAATCACTATTAGCTATAATATTTTAATATATTATAATAAATAATTTTCATCAGTAAAATTATTTGAAAAAAATAACTGTTTAAAGAAACACAGATAACTAAATCGAAAAAGATGAAGAAACTGAAACATTTAAATATTCATTCTAAAAATAAACCAAGAAATAGAGTAACGAATTAATATTTTTGTGTATATTTTATGCGAAATACTCTGATAAAAAACTTGGATCTTGCCTAAGGCTTTATTCTCATTCTTTTCCTTCTCAATTGCTTACCTGGGCAGCCATTATGCGTTGTCTTTCAAAGATCAGGACACATTTATTGCACTTGCAGGTCTTGTATGTGCAGAGTTTTTTATGACCTCGCAGCTCAGAGATAATACCGTGATTTCTGCAACGGGCACATTTGGGCACGCGATTCGAAGTTTTTGTTTCAACTGGTTTTAAAGTTTTTGAGTTGCCAGCTATACGTGCGCGTTTAGGGTTAGGTTGGACTTGGCTTTGACCAACTATGTCATCGGCCATTGCAGCCAAACAATTTTAACAAAATTAATAATTGAGAAAAGTTGCAAGCGTTTGATTAAGTTTTTGTAACGTTCTTTAAGCCAAGCGAAATGAAACTAAATTTTGGAAACACTTGAAATGATGCAATTGTTTCAATAGCAAACTATTTTTTGGCGCTTTGTTGATTTACGCAGGCGCTTTTGTTAACGGTTATTTTTGCTAATTCTACTCAATGTAATTGGTGGTTGCAAAAACAGTAAGCTCCACCTCTTAGGTGTGGTTGCAATTGGGGCGGAGCCATATAACCATAATAAGCCGTTATCTGTCTCTTTTTTTAAATAAATATACACATAAATATTTTAATAATCATGCGCTCTTTCAAATTTAGGATTCGTTAAGTCTGTGCTGAAAAGCGTTCCCAGCTTACGAGCCATTTAACATATTCCCTCCACACTTAACAGAGCTCACTCCACACTTTACAGGATGACCTATCAATAATGTTATAGAGCCTAAAAACAAATCAGCCAATAATGGCAAATATAATGCTAAATGTACTTGCATTTTATCAGTTAAAGTTATTAGCCACTATGTTGGAGCAACGGCTACTAAATCATTAAACTCTGTAAGCCTCATTCATTGAGTCTAACATATCGATATACTATCGGGTTTTACAAAAATATACCGATATTTTGATATACCTTTGATGGCGCATCGCTAATTTTAGTCAGTCGGAAATCATCTTCGAACGTTAAAAAATGGATCGGTAGCCAGAAGAGATAATTTAAAGCGAAAACGCAAAGAAAACGGCTTTTGTCCGCTATTTCAGCGATTTTTTTGAGTTGTAATCAGCAGCAAATTTTTAACAACAGCTACAACGACCAAACACCATCAACAGTTAGTCCCAGGCAATAACCAACAACGTTATTCTTGCAATATCAATAGAAATTTTTATTGCAACTACAACAACAACCACAGTAAGCCCATCAGATAACCCCACAAAGGAAAGGTGAAAAACAGAAAATAAAATACCCAATGAGAATAATTCAAACGAAGAAAAAGCAGGAATATTAAATTTTTTGCTCGCTTGGCCAATGTGATGAGAAAATCCGTACCCAACACCACCACCATTATTAACAACTACCAACAACCGACCGACAATCGTGCAGCGCTACCAACAACAACAGTGCAGCTGCTGTAAAGTGAATGAAAAAATTATATTCTGACAAACGTAAATTTTTCCTGCGAAAATTTTTGATGCTGCGCAATTTGCAACGAAGCCGACCGCTTTACAACTACAACAACAACATCGATAGCAACTGCAGTAACAAGAATTCAAATTCACGCAACTAAACATCTAAACAGCAGCTACAGCAACAAATCTTTAAAAAGCCACCATTTTGAATGAGCGCAACAACAACAAAAGCAACTAAACGCCTCAGCAGCAGTAGAAAGAGCGAGAGCATAACGCAGCAGCAGAAGCAGCAGCAGTGACGTTGACGTCAACGTTATTTCTTATTAGCGAGGGAACGGAGCGAAGAGGGTTTCAGGCGGCGCAGTGCAGCTGTTAACCGGAAAAAAGTTCTTAAAAACAGTGCGTGCATTTGTGTTTGGAGCAGAACAACTGTGAGAGTGCCAAAAAAAAGATGGTTGAACGCATTTTGGAGGAGAAAAATGCCAGCACAGCTGCTGCTGCAAAGGAGTATTCATCGCTGCGGCAGAGCGCCGGCAGCGGCAATGGCAGCGGCAGCGCTAGCAACAACAACGCAAGCGGCTCTGGGGACAGTGGTGTAGGCGGTAGCAATGTCTCTTGCAGTAACACCGACAACAGCTGCAGACGAAGTCAATCAGGTGAGTGTTAATTTCAAGTTTTATTTTTTTGTACTCCTTCAGCTCTTCTCTTACGCGCACATTCTCTCGCTCTCTTTGTGGCTTTCCCTTGTCAATTGAATTTCAATGCAATGACGCGACTGTTGCTCCACTGTGTGCACTGAAACTTTTTTGCAGCTGCCTTGCGCTGACACGCACTGTTGGTTAGAGCGCGATGGCCTTATATGAGTGGTGCAGATAGCTCGACGCCCTTCATCCCTTTACCTTGCTTGTTAGCTGCCCCTTTTACTTCTTTTGTCGTTTTCCTTACGTGCTTATGCCGCTAACGTTGCTCTTCTTCTTATTGCTCTGTTGAATGTTCTGGAAACGCAAAACACTTGCCTCCGTTTACGTGTGTGCATGTTTTCCATTTTCAAACACATACCCGCACACTCACGTACATAAATTTTCATGCTGTATTTTTAGTGATTTGGTTTAACAGCTTGGGCCCTTGGCAACAATCCATTGAACAATGTTTTCTATGTTCAACTCGCATTATTCCGAGAATTTAGACATGCGCCTCTCATAAAAAAAAAAAAAAAAAAAAAAAACTTATTAAAAAAATAAAATTAAATAAATGGAATGATGGGAAAATACAATTTAGTTTTTACAATGTGCTTTATTTTAAGTGTAAGTATACAAAAAAAAAAAAACTGCAACGTTTGCCTGCGATCACCATAATGATCCAAAAAACAGGATAATCAAGTTAAAATACCATTTGATCATTAATATAACACAGTGGAACTTCCATCTAACGAATCTCAAGGGGACAAGGAAAAATTTCGTTGTGGAGAAAATTCGTTACATAGAATGGGTTTTTGATTGAACCAAATTGCAGGATTCTGGAAATTAATTCGTGTATAAAATAGTTCATTATACGTACATAAGTTCTTTATTTGAAAGTTCGATTGTACAGTTAGGTACATTGGACTTTCGCATACTAAAGTTTTAAACGGCCCTGCATTATCTACATTTGAACTCTAGAAAGTGTCAATTTTTTTTTTTTATGAAGAACTTTCTTTGCACAAGCTACTTGAATTTATAGGAGAAATATTTAAAACTGATAATCGATTAGATTATCTGGCACTGAGTAAAAAACAAGATAAGATAGGAGTGTTCAAATCCCCCTCACTGCAGTGTAAGAGCCATAAACAAGCCAACAAGTAAACTTTCCCAAGAGTAATGTTTTTCAAGACTGGCTAAAAGGGTGGTAGAGAAGAAGATAAAGAGCGAAAAATAGAAGGAGGTGGGGTGAGTGAGCGACGTGTGGGCAGTAGCGTAAAATTAATTTATTTTTTTGCTGCGCGGCGAGGCTTGTTTCCGGAATCGACTATTGACGAAATTAATTTGCATTTTAATGGTACATTAACAAAATATAAAAAATCCAAACGAGTGCGAGTGAGACGTATATATGTACGGTTATGTGTCTGTAGCTATTTTGACTGAGTGAGCAGCTAAGCAATAAAAAAACAAATTATTCATTGTGCGAGCTTTTCAAAATTGTGTGCAAACATAGCAACAAGCAAATGAAAACGGATCAAAGTGTTAATAAACTGTAAAGCGAAACCAGCACTGAAAACAGCAACTACAACTGCAGCAGCGGCGCTGACTGCTCTGCGGCAGCATATAACCTTGATGACGTTTATTGCACTTTGGCGCTGCATCAGCAGCAGTAACCCAAAATAGAACGACAGCCAAAGCAAGCGAGCAAACAAAATGAGCGGATGTGCGAACACAGAGACAACGCGATGAGAGCGCGCTCTCTCTCTCTCGCTACAACCTCCACACCATCCCCCCTTCTCTCACTCACTCGAACGACGCTGCGCTCCAACGCTGACCGAGTTCGAGCAAGCCGTCTGCTGACGTGTTGCGGCTGAGCAACCAACTGCGGCAACAGCAGCGACAGAGGATGATGATGACAAACTAAAAAAAAAAATAAACAATGAAAATCACGTTTATCAGCGCCTTAACTGAGCTGAATGCATTTAAATTGCAGTGCTGTTTTGGAGAGGGGGCGGTGGGATGAGGTGTGTATATTCAGCAATTTGCAGCTGCCAAAAAACGGGATTGGGACGCATGCAGGCGTTAGTTATTTTGCTAATTTTTTTCTCAACAATGAAAGTTTCTTTTTCTTGACGCAGTTGTCGCTTCAGTTTTGCAAGCAAAAAACAATGGTTGGATGTGCGGGCACTTTGTGGGTGGTTTTCTACCATGCGTTGGTCTCTGCCTATTTTTATAATCAGCAGCAAGAGCATTGCAATTTGGTTAAAAGCAATAAACAACTAATTTGGTGCGTATGTGCAGCCCTCTCACACACATCTTAATTGCTCCCACGCAGTTGGCCTGTAATATGCATATGTATACAACGCTGCCCTGAGCACAAAGTTTTTCTTGTGTATGGCAATGCTGTGCGGTATTCGTCGTACAATGTTTTAAGCAAAAGAAATCGCAGCCGCATTTAAACAAATTTATGGCTGTTTGCTTTTGTTTTGGTGTTGTTTTTTTTTTTTCCGAAAACAAAGCTCCATTAAAAGTAGTTTTTGTTTTTGTTCTCTTTCGCTGTTTTGCCCTCCCATTTGGTTGTTATTGTACGCAATTTGCATATCAGGCGATGATATTTTTTCTAGTATTTGTGTGTGTGCATGTACATATGTTTTCGTCGATGGTTGCGTTAACTTCGATTTTCACGCTGCCCTCAATAAAAGCACGTCAGCAGCCTACGTGATGTTGTGCTTGTATGTGTACCTCATACTTATATTTCAGGTACAAACATGAGAGCAAGTAAAACGAGATATGGAGAGAGAGAGAGAGAGAGAGGCAGCTTGTATGTTTTTTCGGTTTTGCCTTTTACTTGTTCATTCGCTGGCGCTGGCTGCTGCTGTTTGCTGTCTGCTTTTTGCGTGGTCATACCGGTCTTTTTTAATGCGCATCCAAATGACTGTGCCTCAATCGATTCTCTCTCAATTCGGCTCCCCTCATTCCCTCTCCACCAGACTATTGGAGCCACCACTTGTCGCTTTTGTTGTTATCTTGCTGCTGCTGCTGTTGTTGTTGTTGGATCGGCTGTTGTTTTTGTTTTGAGCTGCAGCGACAAAGCGGCTGTCGCTTTTGCTCAGCTGCTCATGTTATGGCTTTCCTTGCTCTCTTTCTCTCTCTTTCTTCTTTTTTTTCTTCTTGTGTTTACTCGCGCAGCAAAAATGAAAACAAAGTAACAACGTGCTTAGCGATTATGTCAGTCTCCATGATTTCGACTGTTATCCGTCAACTGTTCTCTTTCGTTCTACTCGCTCACATTCTTGCGCTCTTGTCGTTGATGGCAAATCTCTTTCCATGTGTGTATGCATTTGTAATGTATGAAAATTTCATTCCATTCCCTACGGTTTTTGTGTGGGCTAGTTCAGTACACTAATCTATTGTTTACCTATAATGGACGAGTCAGAACGGGTGCAAAAAATTATATTAGTTGGGGCAGTGTTTCGTTCAAGCCTAGCACTAAACAAGCCAACGGGGCGAACACTGAACCAGTCTATGTAGTTGCGGCGGCGAAAAATACTTTGTAAAATTATCATTGAGCATTTGTGTGTAAACTTGATTATGGATGTGTTAAAGTGGATGCAGAACAAAAACGTAAATTTTACGAATCATAAATAACGAATAAAATTTTGTGCTTTGGGGGTGTTCGTTGCAGCGGCAGAAAAAACGAACGAATGAAAACTAAATAATACATTTTTCATTTTACAATGTAACTTACTGCTTATGAAATATGTTTGGCAACAGCGCAATGGCCAAGGCATATGATAAGTGAACGAGATTTCCAGGTTCGAATCCCAGCAAATGGAATATGAGAAATACATTGAAATGGACTAGTTGCGGACTAGTACTAGCTCATGTGGACTAGTCTTAACACTATGTTTGGCCTAGTCAACGTGACTGCAGGGTTTGAATAGAACGCAATATAATTAGCTTAACACTGAATATGATCTTCCTTCATCTTTGTTGACCAATTCACACACTCCCAAACTAGCAACTGTTTTCAAATTATACACGCCATTCAGATGCTCTTTTTTGCTGTGCATAGTTTGTATATTTTTATTTGTATCTATTTTCATATATGTTTATTTTTTTATACATATGTATGTATATGTGTGTGTGTCTATCGACTCATTTAATTGGATGAAATTAAAAAACTTTCCATGCTACAGCCCTCAATTGTTTATGTTGCCCTCAAAATGAGGGGTCAATGAGAATAAAACTACTAGAGTACAGAGTAAAGTAATCTAATGCAACAGGTTGCTTATTTTTAAATAAAGAGTACAACAACAATTTGTTTAAGGACTTTTAAGATAAACAATTTATTTTTGTTTTTATTTTAAGTTTAAATTCTTTAACCGGTTTTGCCTTGCTTCTGGTTGTTGACTTTTGCAATTGCTATAAAAAAAAACTTGTGTTAAACAACGTTGTGTAAACAAAAACCGCAAAAGCTTACGTATGGGCAGACACTTGTGTACTTATCGATGTTACGTATGTATTAGCAATGTGTACATACGTGCATGTCTTAAACATCATCATGTGTCAAAAAAGTCACGTAAGCACAAAGTATGCACAAACATTTGCGACGTCAGCGCTTGTGTGCGACCCGCTAACTCTCTCTTTGGCCCGTGCAAAGAGCGCAGCTCAGCATAAATACCCAAAGAACCCAACCTTCCTCTACCACTCATCGTTTTACCAGTCAGCAGGCTGCCTGGCCGGCACTCTCTTATTAGAAATGCGTTTGTCATTCACAGTGCTATGTTCTGCTCAGCCCTGTGCTTTTTTGTGCTTTTGTTTCTCTCTTGTTTTACTGCTGCTCTCAGGCGCTCTCGCCTCGGTAGTTTTTGGGCTGCTGCTGTTGGCAGCTCGACAAATCGTGTTTGTTTCTTTCCTCGTTAGCGCCGCGCGACGACAGTCCGGCTACATTTTGTCCGTGTTTTCAGAATTGTTCTGTTTTATATTTTTCACCATTCGGTTTTATCAGAAATGTACAACCTATTTCCCGCAGCGGCCGCAGCACTTAAAATTTAAAACAACTCCACGTCGTCGCCTCCTACTCAAAAATTTTCCGCGTGCTTTCGGCAACATTCGTTCATTCATTAACGGTCGCCCAAAATTCGAAATCGAATTTTTTCATCCTAAGATGACGGCTGCCGTTTTGTGTATTAAATACAACGTTTAGCAAAAATTTGACTTTAAAAAAGCAAAAGAAAAACTATTAGTTAAACAGTTACTATAAAAAGTGTGCGCAGTTTTAATCTTCGCCAAAAAATAAAACGTGTGACGCCAGCAGCGACGTTGACTGAGCAGCAGGCGTTGCTTAGATAAATTGCGTTGCGGCTAAAAGCAAAGCACAGCAACAACAAACATGTTGGGTAAAGACATAAAAAAAAATCCACCGTATATTACCTATTATAGAAGCTTTAAGCTTTATATTATGTACATTATAATACGTATAGATATACATACTTACGCTCATATATTTATATCCCATATACTACATGTCCGTATCCCATATAATTTATGAAGTGAATCGATTAAAATGCCGGTTTTTGCATTTGTGTTTTGCCTTTTGTTCCGCTATTTATATGCGCTTGTGTGTGTAAGTTGAAGTGTGTGTGTTGTTTGGCATTTATTCTGCTTTTGCTCTGCTGCTGAGGTTATTGTTGTTGTGCATAACATCTATTGCATTTCCTTGTTGCTACTACTGTTATTATTTTATACTCGCTCCTCCCCTTGTTTTTGCAAAAGAACAATGAGAAAAGGCAAATGGCATGTGATATTCTGATATGCATATGCATGAGCAGCAGCAAAACAAACGGTAAACAAATTTTTGCAATTCCATTTAGAATTCATAGCAACTGCAACAACTACAACCATATTGGATGGGGCCAATGCCTTCGTATGCACTATCCTAAGGTAGATTAGCTAATAGATCATCATCAGCCAAAACACCTGCACTTGAAGAAAACCTAAAAGAATTATTAAAATATCAATCTATTTTGTAAGCTCTAACATGATAACCAACTGGTTAGAAAGTTATTTGCCAATACATACTTTAATTGGAAATTGAAAACTAGCCATAAAAACTTTAGCAAAAAAGTCTGTGTTATTTATCATCTGTACTATGTATTTAAAACCTAATACATACATAAATAAATAATGTTTAAGTTGAGCAGTCGTATGGTTAGTCCGATCATAGAACACAACAGGAACCAAATCTTTATGGCCATATTGAATTGCATCAATTTCACAGCACAACTAAAATTCTTAGAACCCAGAAAATATGTGATATAAAAAATATTTGATTAAACTTGTTAAGTTTATTTTAGTGCTGGTTTGTTGTTTGCCTTATCTACTTTCTCAAATGGTGTCCTGTTTCATATATTAAATGAGTTTAATTTGCTGTGTCTCTGGGGCTGTAGACTAGGCCAAGGACTTTTTGGCAACTTTTATGTTGTATTTTGAAATTTAGTTTTTGTCTTTAGTCAGCAAATCTTTTGTACCCCAGTAAATGGTCACATCAGACCATTTAATCAGAAAATTGTGAGTCGATCAGCTGCAAATAGGAATATGCGTTGTAGCAAACAGGCTCAACATGTACCTACTGGGGGGAGGGCGTACGAGCTGTTAATGAGTGTGTGATAGAGTCGGAGAGTAAAATGCTCTCTCTCTCTCTCTCTCTCTCCTTTCATACACACCCTCAAAATAGGCAGGCAAGCGTTGCAGCGCCTCTCCTTCGCTAAATTGCGACCTTGAATGTTAAGCCGGCAGGCCTATGTATGTTAAAACACAAACACCTATTCATGTGCTTTTGTGGCAGTGTGTGTGTGTGTATGTGTATATATTTTGTTATTCATATAATATTTATGCTTTTAGTTTGTTGCTTTTGCTTTTCAACTCACACCATATTTTGTCTTTGCTGTTTTTACTAAAAATTTTTTATTTGGTGTTCGCCATTTTTATCCACTTTTGCTTTTGCAATTTCATTCTGCGGCGCAATAATTTTCTTCTTCTTTTGGGTGAATTTTGCGTTTGTTGTTATGGCGCTATGAAGTAACACTTAAAGAGCGAACAGCCGCAGAAGAGAGCCTGTTCGTCAGTACTCTCGCTCTCTTCGACCGCATGTTTAATTTTTTTTTTTCTTCAATTGGCACTTTCTTGTGTCGAGTTATCTTTAACTTTAATTAAATTTCAAGCATTTTTTCTCAACACTTTAATATTTTTTGCTGCTGTTTGTGCGTTGTTCGCTTTGTTTTTCTGTGTGTCTGCCATTATTTTTTTATGTCTGCTTTGCTCATTTTCGGCTCTAGATCTTTTCTCTCGCTCTTGCTCTTTGAGCTAAATGCTCGTCTCTTGTTTTTAATGGTTCTTCAGTAGTTACAAATTTAATATTGTTCTAACTGTTTATGGCACTTGACACTTTGTTGTTTTAAATTATTGTATTTTTCACTTGCAGCGTTAACTAAAATTGTTCAAGGTTGTTTTGTGTTTTTGTTTTAAAGCTTGTTTTCTATTTATGTTCTTGTTCTTTGATTGTTGTTTTGCTATCAGCTTCGTTTTGATAAGCCCATCAAATTAAAACTGGCAGTCCCCTTGGGCCTTTAATAAACATTTCCAAACAAGTCCAATCAGATAGGACATAATAATAATAAAAAAAAAAAAAAATGTAACCCATCTGATAAATCAGCTTTCTTGTGTTTGAAGTTTTCTTCTTCTTCGATTTGTTTGCTTGAGTCTGACCTTGTTTTGAGTTCTTTATGAGCATCGTTTCTGGTTTATAGCATAATGTTTATATGTTTCTTTAAATTATTTATGCAGCGGCGCATGTTTCCTTAAACTGTGTTTTTTTTTCTTTATAAATACTGCTGGGCGTGAAAATGATTAAAATATTCATCTAAGACGCAAAGTAAAAACGATTACACATATTCGAACTTCTTTTATATTACAAATTTCTCTATAACGAAGTTTATTTTTGTCCCCTTGAGATTCGCTATATGGAAGTTCAACTGTACTACTATTCAATAAGTTTTACCTATGAGCTGTTATCTCAATTGTTTTAGTTGTTAGTTTTTCACACATTCTTGTCATTCCTTTGGTTTAAAGTGCCGTAACCTGAGATAAACTGAAATGCATTATCTACGCCTCGCTTTGAACTATTTATTTACTATTTATTTTCCACACGTTGCAACATCATCAGCCGCTTTACTAACTAGAAAACAGAGCAGAAAACCCGTCGGGCTTAACCAACAACTATTTCAGCTATCAATTGTTGGGCAAAAGCAACAAATGACGCCAATTGTTGTTATTGCATATATGTGTTTATACCATATAGTCGTTCTATCTGAAACGCAGTTTATAAATTCTTGCATATGCATGTTTGTACTTACATTTGTATTTACTTACACACAGAATATCTTTGCAAATATTTATTGCAAAATTTTGTTTATAGAGTTGTTCTGGCATATTAATGCAAAAAGACAACAGCAATGAACACATTTTATATTCTGTGGACTTTTTTTGTGTTGAACAAATAGCCAGCAGAATTTTTGTTATATCCTAAAAATTATAACGCTGGGGTATATTGGGTATAGAATAAAAAACGGTGAGTTTGTATGAATATTTGAGAAAAGGTATCTTTAAGTCCAGCATTGTAGCATTATTTTTAATGTTTTTTTTTTTACCTCTGTGTATCAGTTGTCTAAATATTTGCACAAATTAAGCCTTGCAACGTTGCCAGTTTATTTTGTTTGTTGCCATATTTGGCTTAATTAAATTTTCGCAATATTTCAACAGTAAATACAGTTCAGAAAGATATTGACATCAAAAACATATAAAATGTACAAATATAATTTTCAAAACTGCCTTAATGCCGACCCTAGAGTATCCCATAGTCGTTGTTATTCGCTACTTAATTGTTGTTCCTCTGCCATTTTTGGGCAGCCCATGCAAACTTTCGATTGTGGTTTTTTTGGTTTCCTACTGTTGGTTCTACAAATATTTGAATTTGCTTTTGCGCTGGTGTATTATTGTTGACGATTTTTTTTTGTTGGTTGTTGTTTTTTCTTGAGAGTAATAAAAAAAATATATACGTTGACAGCTTTAAAGACTGCGACGCAATTAATTTAAATAGAGCTTTAAGTGCGCGCACACACACACACATGCCAATCGTGACTAGAACCTGATAGTCATAGGGGATTGTGTGACTTAAAGCCCCCATTTGACACCGCCTCAATCCCCATCGTAATCTCCCCTCCCGCTTGCCGGCCGGCAAAACACGTCAGTCATAGCTGAGCAGTTATATACAAAATAAAGGAAAGAAAGAAAGAAAAACAAACAAAAAAAGATATGTGATGAAAACGGAGAGAGAAGAAAAAAAACAACAAACCTATTTTTAAGCGTGTTTTGGTTTCTGTTTTCTACGGCTTCCAATTGACGTTTGACGAAACCAACAAAAAAAGTAGAAAACAAAAAAACAATACGTTGTTTTTGTTGTTGAGCCATGCGGTCAGGTTATAAGGATCCGAAACACAATCATTGTGATTCGCTAATCAGTAAGACGACAGTTCAAAAACAATTTCAAAAGCTGTGGCTATTTGATAAGCTCTGGTCAGACGAACAATCAGGCAACCTCTAATTCGATTCGCTCTCAAAACAACAATAAACAATGTCACTTCTTCTCTCTTCTTGGGTTGCAAGACTTAATAAAAAATACATAATTATAAAATATGTACTTACTGATAATGTTTCATAATGTTCTCTCTTTATGATTGATTTGGTTTTCAATTGGAAATCAGGTGATGCGGCGACAGATTAATAGAAAGATAAAAGAATAGCATTTACATATTCAAGTATAAGTAATCAACAGTACTCGACACGTGGCAAAATAAACTAAAAAAAATTGTGTATCCATGTTTTAAGTCAAAATATTTTGGCAATTTTTCTCAATTAATTTTACAACAGCCTACAGACAGAAAAATTGGCTCAACAAACAAAATGATTTGCAGAAACTTATAAAGAAATGCGTGAAAAATATCACAAAACGCGCCAATAAAAAATACCAGAAAAATCAATGAAAACAATAACATGAAAATACGTAAATAAAAGAAGATGCAGCGCGATTCTTTGTTTCTGTGTACAATTTCAATTAACGTAATTGATAAGAATTAAAGAACAAATCACATTAAAAAAAAAGCAACAAGAAATAGGCCAAACTTATATTTAGATAAGACAGAGAAAATGGCCACACAGCAGCTAATAAAAAACGCATGTCTGTTTGCCAGAATGTGTGTATGAATGTTTGTGTGTGCGTCAAGTGGGCGCTGAAACGTGTGCAGGGGGCGTGACAGAGCAGAATGACGCGAATCGTCGAAAGATGTAGTGGGCGTTAAGCCAAAAATTCACCAAAACGCGAGACACAATAAACAGACAAAATCGAAGAGAAACGCAAATGACGTCTGCTAAAAATTAATGATAAGAAAATGTATGGATGTGGATAGGGGTGGGGTGCGGTTGGGAGGTTGTCGAATGATGGTGCAAAGATTTCAGTTTGTTGGCTGCTGCTGCTGCTGCACCGGAACAAAAGAAAACCCGTAGAAATAATCAAAATGAAAGCTTGTCGAAATATACTATATACATATAAGTACATATTTAGTATTTGTTTATCAACGTTTTGCGTTCTAGAAAAATATTTGTTCTTAGTAAAAGGCGGAAGAATACACAATAGAACAAACAAAATAAATGGTTAGAAAGAAATTAGGTCATATAAGATATTGTATGTATGTGTGTGATTGGCAAGTGGATTATCAAAGGCATTTCCAAGATTGAGATAAGAATGATTGATCGTATCTGTATTATATCTATGCATAGTTAGCCCATATTTCTAAAGACTGTAAAGTTTTTAATTAAACGATTGTTGTGGCATGTTATTATTGTTTTGTGTTTACTTATTCTACATTTTTTTAATTTTTTATTTTAGATATAAAACTTTCGCTCAGCTTGTATAAAAATATGGTTCCCTATGAGCAGACTATTAAAATTATTTTTAAAATACATATATAAAGTGATTTTTTGGACAACAAGGTCAAAGTTTTATTATAATCCAATGCGGTTTGATTTTAAAATATGTATATTAAAATTTTACTATCAAACTAAAATTCTGGAAAACCATAAAAAAATCTGCATTTACCCTAGCGAATACACATAATAAACCCAAATAAAAACCAAGAGAAACTTTTTGAACATATGCTTGATGTCTTTAAACTACAAAATCTGTTAATTTGAAAGCGTGACAATTTAATTCTTTGCTTTGATATTTGGTCAGCCTTCGAATTGTTGTATGCCAGCGTTAAATGAAGGTACAACAAATGCAAATCAAATATTACAACAATAGCGAAAAGCGTCTTATCAAGAGTCGAGTCCAAAACAAACAAATATTTCCCATTGGTTGTTCTTTTTCTTTGCTTTTGCACAAACACAATAAATATTTGCGCACATTTATCGGCGACCACTTGCGATATGTGTATGATTATTTTTCAACTTTAATTAATGCATTAAAGTGTGAGTGTAAATAATATAATAAACACTATATAGCATACACATATAAGCGCAACTGCGTAGAAAGCAAATCGCGTGTCGTAAACAAGTCGAGCCGATGCATAAACCAAGCAAAATAATAATAATAAAAAGAAAAATATTCAAAAATATTAAGTACATATATGCAAAGACTCGTAAATATTCAAAAGCTTATTGTAAAAATCAACCGAAAGAGAGTGGGAGAGAAAGAGGGAGGTAAGGAAACTGACTGAAATAAGAGCAAGGCCCAAAGTCGACGATCGAAGCCTGAAAATTATAATAATTATGATTACAATTAAGGATCATTGAACAATGAGAATTTGTCGACGTACTTTCGTATATTTTTTAATTGTTTTCATAAACGCGGCACGAGAGTGCATTCAATGTTCTATTTATAGCACACATTGGACACACAAAGCAGATACAACTGCAGTCTGGCCACTTTAAAGTGCTTAACGTTGAGCAATAGGAGTCGACTATAGGAGTAGGAGGAGTTGCTGTCAAACAAGCAAACAGATCGTTGGCCCACCCAATCGCCAATTGCATGGCAAAGAGAAAAGTGCAAAGCGTAATCAGCAGCAGCATATGTTAAAGTATTAGTTAAGAGTTCAATGGGGTGTAGTGTGGGGCAAGGGAGAATGGTATAGGGTTTGTGTGTTTGTAATAAATCTAATACTGATATGCCTCGTTGCATTTGTTGTTGTTGGACTTTCAGCGCCAGAGGTAGTTGGCCTCTGAGCACTATGGCTCCAACGCTGCTTACGTTGATGATGAGACGCATAATAAAATAAATAAACGACCAGACGTGCCAATCAAGTATATATGTATATGTATAGACAGACAAACACATAATTGAGTAGGGTTGCACAATATCAAATAATCAAATCAATGATCATTAAACTATATAACAGCATAAAGAAATAGATGAACAGTGAAAATTAAGTTGTAAGCATTTAGAATAGAGAATTAAGATGTTTGAAAATATTGATCATGTGTGAGTAAAAGATTCTATAACATTTTAAACATATTCGATCAAATTAAACTTAAATTAAAATTCTCCAAAAAGATTTACAAGATTTTAAATCAGTTAAGATTCGCCACATTAGTTATACATATTTATTATACATGTTTTTCATTCATATGCAAATCCAATTATGAATGGTCAAATTTTAAGTTTCATATGTTTTGCTAGGGAGATTTCATCAGAATTTGAAAGCAGCTGCTTGCAATACTTGGTTGCGCTCATGTTCCATTGAAAAAGAGAGAAGAGAAACAACTTTTTCTTGTATCAATGACTCAATCTAGCTGAGAGACAGAAAAACGGAACAAATATGTTTACACAGTGTTCAAAGTTATGACAAGAGTTGTCGGAAATTGTTGAAAGATACATTAAATAGATGTGACCTTAAAAAAAACTTAAATAAATACAAACTCTAAAAGTTAACATAATACATTCACTAGAAAACATATTTTTATAGTCTTGTGTCATTGTGATTTTATTCTACGTGTAACTGTTCAGTTTAATAAGCGATCATATCTATTGTCTACAGTGAATTTCATTTTGGGCCAACATTAAGGTCGCCAATAATTTTAACGCATGCTTCAGTTCGTTTCTTAACGTTGATTAAAGCAGTTGGAATTAGTCAACTATTAAAATATTACCTCTTTGGTCGAAACAGATCAAATAATCTGTCTGTTACTTAGTCATACATACATATTTCATCATATTTCAAAAGAAGCCTTCTAAGGTGCTAAAAATGATTTTCAAACTCCAAAGTGCATTAATAAAGTTATTATTTATTTCTCTTCTCAAATTGTAGACGGTCAGAATGAGTTAACGCGCTATAGCAGCGAAGATGTGTCTGGCAACGAGTCGAGCGAAGCGCCCAATATGACCGAAGTGGAGCGTCAGGCGGAGCTCAACCGGCACAAGGAGGAGATGCAAAAGAAGCGACGTAAAAAACGCATCAGTTCATCACTGCACTCGTCAACATTTCAAGGTAAGATCTTGTGTAATCTATCTTAAAAATTTATAATTCGATCTAAACTTATTTTTAGAGCTGTACAAGCTGACCGGCGAAATACTTGGCGAGGGCGCTTATGCATCGGTGCAGACGTGCGTTAACATATACACCGATCTGGAGTATGCTGTGAAGGTTATTGATAAGATACCGGGACATGCGCGTGCGCGTGTCTTTCGGGAAGTGGAGACATTCCATCACTGTCATGGCCATCCAGGCATTCTGCAATTGATTGAGTTCTTCGAGGATGATGAGAAGTTCTATTTAGTGTTTGAGAAAATCAATGGCGGCCCATTACTAACCCGCATTCAGGAGCATATCTGTTTCTCAGAGCACGAGGCGGCGCAGATCATTAAAGAGATTGCGTCTGGTTTAGATTTTCTGCACAAGAAGGGCATTGCTCATCGTGATCTCAAGCCGGAGAATATATTGTGCGTGAAAACGGATTCGCTATGCCCGATCAAAATATGTGATTTTGATCTGGGTTCCGGCATTAAGTTCACCACGGACATCTCATCGCCAGCCGCAACGCCGCAGCTATTGACACCAGTAAGTTTCAATAAAGTAAAAAGAATTTGAAATTCAGGTATTTATGCCGTTGGATGCTTGTTTTTTTTTTTTTAGGTTGGCAGCGCCGAGTTTATGGCGCCCGAAGTCGTCGATCTGTTTGTGGGCGAGGCAAACTATTATGATAAGCGTTGCGATTTGTGGTCCCTGGGCGTTATTGCGTACATTTTGTTATGCGGTTATCCGCCGTTTTCGGGCAACTGCGGTGAGGATTGCGGTTGGAATCGCGGTGAAAACTGTCGCACCTGTCAGGAGCTGCTTTTTGAGTCCATTCAAGAGGGTTTGTTTTAATATTGTGTTAATCACATTGGAAACAAGAGCTAACTTTTGTTTTTGTTTGCCGCAGGACGTTTTTCATTTCCGGATGCCGAGTGGCATGGTGTGAGCGATGAGGCCAAAAATTTAATTTGCCGTCTGCTGGTTAAGGAGGCATCCAAGCGTCTCAGCGCCGAAGCGGTGCTCAATCACACCTGGATACGCATGTGCGAACAAGACCCGGCGGCCAGCAGGAAGGAGAGTCGCCACAAGGCACTGCAAACGCCAAGCAACATACGACGGTACGTGAAATTGGAATTACAATGATATATATTCAGTTATCTAATCCATTTTTCTGCACTTCACAGCAATCATCAGTCGGCGCGTGAAATCTCGCAGTTCGCCGAATCAGCGATGGCCGTGAAACGTGTGATTTTGCAGCATTTCTCGATGCGCTACGATTATATGAAGGAGCGCCCAAACATCTATCAGCCATCGCAAGCCTACTTGGATGCCTATAGCGATGAGAATTATAATCCAAAGCCGCCAGCTCATTTTACACGCAGTCGCTCGCAGCGCACAGCAGCTGCAGCTGCTGCCGCCGCGTCTGCCTCCTCATCCAGCTATGGGGGGCGTTTATCGACTGCGCAACGGAATGTTGCCGGCAGCCATAGTCGACAATCTTCGCGAAATGCATCGAGCATTTTTAATAACAGCGGTTGCTTCAAGACGCTCAATGTGCATGAGGAGGACGACGATGATGAGGCACTAGAGGCCTTCGGGCGTCTGGATGAGGGTGTCGATGATGAGTGGGTGCAGGCAACGCGACGCTATCAGGAGCAACGTGAGCTGCAAAAGCAACAGCAGCAGCAGCATCAGCAGGAACATTGCCACCACCAGGGAGAACCAAATGGCAGATACAGTGAAGCTGAAATGTATGATGAGTTGGGTGACGAGATGGAGGACGAGGCGGAAGAGGATGAGGAGGAAGGAAGAAAGGGTAGAGAGGCTGAGGACTTTCAGCACTATAAGCATTATTGGCGTGAGCTAGACGAGGATGAGGGCGATGATTACCTCTATGAGCTACAACAGCAGCGAGTCGATGATATTGCTGAAGAAGATGAAAACGACGAGGACGAGGAGGTGGAGAAGGAAGAGGCGAAGGAGGAGGAGATAAACCAAGCTGACAATTTAAAGCAATTGAAAGCTAAAGCTGAGTTTAATAAGGAGCATGAGGTAAAGGTACAGGAGGAGATGAAACTTATTATTGATAATATGGAAGAAACAAAGCAAAACGAATTTGCTAATTCAACAACAATGCGCAACAATGCGCAGGATAAGCAACAGGAGAATGTTAAGGAAATGGAGAAGGAGAAGGATGATGTTGACGGGGCTTTAAAAAAACGATCATCATCAAGTGATATTAGTGCTACTACAATCACCAACACCAATACCAGCATCAAAGTGCAAACAACAACAACAACACCAGTTATAACAATAGCAACAACAACAACACAAAAGTTTGGTAACAACGGCGTTGAGCCAACTGGCAATGATAAGAATTATGATTATGATAACGATAATAACGATGATGATAATGATGTTAACCTATTGGATAGTATTAGTGATTTAAATGAAAAGCTACCTGAAATTTATGAGACTGCAAATATTGTTGTCAACTCAGCGGCAGTGCCAGCAGCAGCAAGATCAGAAGCAGCAGCAACGTGCCCACCAAACAAGAACGAAACCGATTGCAACAACAAAGATGATGTGAATGCGACAACAAAAACCACTACTGCTGAGGCGACAACAATGCGAACGACTTTTGGCAAACAACCACAAGAACAACAACAGCAACTTGCTAGCGACAGCAACAATAAACAACAGCGCACTGTTTACTTTGCATTGGATGCATATCAAAACGAAGAGGATGCCGACATAGATGAAGAGGATGACGACTTTGATTATGAAGACGAAGAAGATGATGATAATGATGATGATGACGACGATGAAGAAGAGGAGAACGACGACGAGGCGCCTATGCGTGATGAAAAGCTAACGGGCTCTGTTTTTAAGCCGCCAACACCGGCTATTTGCAATGCGTATACGCGCAAGCAGCGACAAAGGCAACAACAGCGCTACATTGCACCCGGGTCAGAGCATACGCTGGAGAACTGGCGCTATCGCAGCCATCAATCCGAGCAACAGCAGCCTTATTCTGCAAGCGCTACGGCTAGCTATAGCAAGTATCGTCCGCCATTTAGCACTGGCGGCGGTGGCGGTCATTTTGGTAATCAGCAGCGCAACTATTTGGGCAGCTTCTCGCACAGCGGCGGTGCCGCTGGCTATAAGGTTGCACCTCCACCACAACCGTTGGCGTTGAAACAACAGCTGCGTCATAATAGCGCTGGTAGCAGCAGCGGCGGCGGCTCACCCCCATCCGACGAGCATTCAACATCGCCGGCCACGCAGATACGTAACTGGCGCCAGGATTGCGTCTATGCGCCAATGCGAAACTGTGGCTTGAATCAACAGCAGCCGCCCAGAAGCATTCAGCGCTCAAATAATCATCATCATCAACAGCATCACCAGCAGCAGCCAAGTCACGGACGCTTTGGCTCTGGACGCTTTTTCAACTCGTCTCAGGTGCCGCCGCATTTGTTGGATGAGCCGCCGAATATGGGAATTGGTTTGTCGCCTCCAAGCGAGAGCCTCTTGTTGCAGCGTCGCATGCGCCAACATCAGCGTCCAAGTGACTTGGCCAAATGCTATGAGCAGGCTACAGCAAGTGGCTAAATGGGAAAACAGCTCTAACAGTGACAAAAAAAAAACATGTTTATTTGTGTTTCCTCATTTCCGCTACAATTTTTTAATTTGTATAATTCTTTTTACATAAACAAATCAAGTAGATCAACAACACAAAGCAAACTTTTAATTAATAATTTGCAGAAAAAACCTATTTCTTTAAAAAAATCTGTTAACGAAAAGAAACTACTTATAATTCCGTCTTAATTTAATGCAGAGAAAAAAAAAGTGCTAAGAGAAAAATTTATTAATGGAGCAAAGCAAGTGCAAAATGCCTTAAAAAAACTATAAAAAAAATGCTGTTAAATCAAGAAGAAGAATAAAAACCAAACAGTCGTTCGAAAAAAAAAACAAACCAACAAACCTTTTTTATAAAAAAGATTTAAAAAAGTGAAGAAAATAAGAACATGTAATTAATCGCTAAAATTTTTTACTTTGAAAATAAAAACAAAATCATTAATGCATATTGTTTTAAAGCGAGTTACACATAAACATTCACACACACACACACACACACATGAGTACACACACACACGTTTCAATTTCATTTTTTATTTTGGTTAAAGTTAAAGATCTTAAGAGATAACCAGTTGTCGCCAAAAAAAATTAACTTTTTTGTGCTTTTCTGTTAATAAATCGAAAATGTTGCATAAATGGTTTAATCTTTTGATTCAGACCATATCAATTAAAATAACTAACAACCAATTAAGAATTTTGCATACTGAAAACCCAAAATGTACAACACACAAGAAAAGCTGTTGAAATTTTTGATAAGTTTTAATTTAAATTAACAGAAATTGTTACAAAAAAGCTAAAAAAAAAAACAAAGAAACAAAACAAATTTAAAAAGTAATAAAAAAGTGATGATTTAAGTTAAATTTTGAACAGGATCTGAAAACTTTTCGAGCCTAACAATTAAAACAAAAAACATCAACAACAAAAATCAAAGTGTGTTTAAATAGACCTTTTTTTTAGAAACAAGTGTTT
The DNA here is from genome assembly GCA_018904305.1 of Scaptomyza montana. NCBI lineage: Eukaryota > Metazoa > Arthropoda > Insecta > Diptera > Drosophilidae > Scaptomyza > Scaptomyza montana. Next base: position 2,290,681 of record JAEIGR010000001.1, read on the forward strand.
TATAAACAATTGATACATCATTCAAGAAATCGATGTAAAAATGTCTTATAAAGTAATTGATAATAATTAAAAGCTCTGTTTAGACACATTCAACTCAATGTGCGCTAAAGATTTATGTAAAACATTTAATTTGAAACAATTCCCATTCCTTAAACATGAATGTTAAGCGCATATTGAGAGCGCCAACTTAAAATTCTTATATATGTAGTAGGTATTGCTGCAACTGCTTAAACCGCTTTCAACCGTTTAAATAGTTGCAGAACTACCATAAATCATATATAACTTTTATATTTTTCAACACTTCAAAAACAAACAACAATTACTCACTTTACTTAAAAACTTAGCAGCAAAGAGAATTCTTGACACATTGCTCAACAAGTTTTTTGCTGGGCGTAAATAATATAAAAAAAATAAAATAAAAAGCAAATCATGTGTTAATTACGAAATAAAAATAATAATAAAAATTGTGATATAAAATGTAAATGTAAATTGCACCTGAAGAAAAAAAAACAACTATTAACTGACGCTGTGCCATCAACACCAACAAATACACGACCACAAAAACTACACAACATTAATAAAAATAACTGCAGTAAAATGTAGTTTTAGCAATAGGGGATTTGTAGATCTTTTGACCCTTCCAAAAAAGCGATGTTCGTTTAACATTATAATTTTTTTATTTATTTTTTTTTTTATACGTTTACGCCCCAAACGAAAATTCGACTGTCAGAATGCTTTGCGCGTCAACTTACATTGTAAACATAAAACATTCTTCTATTTTTCCAATCTACAAGAACTGTAACTAAAACTAAAAAAAATTTTTTTCAAATAATAAGAAACATAATTGAACGGTACAACTTAATAATACTTTAAATTTCACAAATCGTGCAACAATAAATTCAGTTTAGAAGCGACAATGTTTTTACAGTTTAAGCGCAAGTAGTACACCAGTTAATTTATAACTAATTTATACAACTATGTATTCCTACGCGAGAAAAAAACAAACAAGTTTGTGTCCATTGTATGCAGGATCACACGATGATAAATGACGATGGCAGAAATACTAAGAAAACTCTTTTTTAAATTGTAAAACTGTGAGAAATGTTTCGCAACGAAACAAAAAAAAAAAAAAAAACAAAAATTACTTATGAGAAGAGAAACTAAGCGAGAGATATGTTAATTAAGGGGCGATCGAAAGAAGAATCGTATACTACACACTACTAAAATACACAATTACACACACATCCACATACACTTCATGCATACATATAACTAAATGATATTTAAAGTTTACTTTCTATCATTTGAAAAAAAGTCCGTTAAAATATCGAGTTATATTTGGCCGTATACAATTATAGTATAATGCGCAGCTAAACTCTTAAAATAAATAAAACTTATACTGTATGTAGAGTGTGACTAGCCAACGAAGGAGATAATTTGAGAGCGTTGTGAATGAATGAATTACGAACGTTTGTAAGGTCTGTAACGAATGCAATTACATTAATTATGTTTCACATTATCCGAATAATAAGTTTGTATGAAAACAATTGTTTTTAAATTATCAGAACATGGCAAAAAGAAATCGAAATACAGCAAATGTAAATGGAGAATATACTACAACAAAAAAAAACCAAAACAAAAAAATTTAAGAAATATGAGATATTGTTTAATACATAAAATCGAAGAAAAAGAAAAAGTCAATAAAAATGCAAAATATACAAAATGTTAAAAAGTTTGAGTTTTATTTATTCTTTAAGTTGAAGTTTGTGCGCTTTTGTCTCAAAACTCTGGAGGCGATGTCCAACACTAGCTAGTAGCAGTTTAGCGGCGAATTGAGGTTGCGGTGCGGCGAAATAGCTTTGGTTAAGTATCTAGGCTCTAGAACATCGCGAGTTGTCTTTTGCTAAAAGCGTATAAGTAAGCTTAATCCAACGGTTAGGTTTGTGTTTACTCAAATTTTAATGTATAGTCAATGTGTGTTTTAGTTTTAAATAACTCTATACCATACTCTTATGTTAGATTTCCGTTTAAAACGATTGTTCTTTTGAGTCCTGCTCCATATTAAAAATTACATAAGCAATTAGATTTTTCAACTATTTTGTTATACATTAGTTTGAATTCCAGTGTTAGTAGCTCCATTAATTTGACTGTCCCTTAAATTGCCTGAAATGGAATTTACAGACGTAATGGTTTTGTTGACGCCCTCATCACTGGAACAAGTTGCAAGAAGCGGCTTTACATCAGCGGGCTGTTCTCGTGGAGATGCCTCAAATCTCTGATTATTGATGTCTTCAATGGCTTTGCGCAGCTGTTAGATAAAAAGATCGAAGATAAATCGAGCTAAACTATATGAATTGATTATTATATGTACCTCTTTAAGACTAACAACACCCACGAGGCGACCAAATTTGGTCACATATGCATGACTCACGCCCATCATTGAGAAGAGCGAATGCACTCTTAGCAGAGAGGTACGTTCCACAAGCTGAAAGGGTGAGGGATCCACGCGTGACGCTGATGTCTTAAAGTCAATCGGTTTGGCCAGTTGATCAAGCTCCCAAAGCTTTTTGCCTTCGGGTGACATGTCGACAACGCGGTTGCCAATCTAGTGTTGGAAAGTGGTAATAAATATGAATTATTCGATAGTGCTATAGAAACATAATTGTTAAAATTATATCAATTTTATTTCATACTTTTTATGGATTGTTAAATTTCTTCTTTTTTTAATTCAATACTTACCAATTGCACCCGTTTTGAAGCACTAACCACTGGCTGTAGATGCTCATCGTTGCCCGTTTCCAGATCAAGAACCGACTCGAAGGACTTTTTAAAAATGGACTGAAAAGCGATACGAAAACCTGACTCTGAATTGCAATTATTGCTATTTAGCGAGTCATTGGATTGATGCAAGGCTAATTTGGGGTTTTCCTGCTCAACCTCAACATCTTTAGCGTTCATCTGTGCTGGTCTGACCTCAAAGCGTGATGAACGTCGCTTGTTGGCAGACTGCTCTTTGATTTCCTCCTCGCGCCATCTTTGTGCCATCTCCATGCGTTTCTCTCGGCCAACCTGCTCCTCAATCATTTTAACTAGCTCCTGCCGCTGCACAGAGCCCAGGAGTATCATGTTGTCGGGACTCTCTACTAGGGGAAACGATCGCAGTTTTGTATTCGCCCTGAGCACCTCCTTAAGTTTTTGACATGAAATGCCCTGCCAAATGTGTTTCACATCCCGCAACATAAAGTCCTCCACATGCTTGTTGTACAAGCCAGATTTTGTGTACAGCAGATCCGGTATATAGGGTAGCTTTTTAATAATTATCACACTCTCATACATCGAGGGCTGGAGCAGTGAAGCAACAGCATTAGCTACCAGAACAGCCACCAAAACTGGCACAACAAATGCTATTTGTCCAGTGATCTCAAAGACCACAACAGCTACCGAGATGGAGTGTGTCACAGAGCCAGAGAAAGCAGCGGCTCCAACAATGGCATATGCAGCCGGCATAATAGGTGACATGCAGTCGCCATACCGGACTCCTAGCGGAAACGTCCAGGCTACAAATTCACCCACCAAACGCCCAAATCCGCTACCCACTTTCAAAGCTGGTATAAACATGCCATGTGGAACGGCCATTGTAGAGCCAATAATGGAAAAGAAGTACTACAACGAGAAACGGGAAATCAGGTAGGTTATGCATCAGGTTAATTGAATACTACCTACATGAAATAAAGTGTAGCATAAAAGATTAACAAAGATGCTCGAATACTTTGTGGACCAGTGGGAGACAATGTTCTCCTGTGCAGGACTCAAATCCTTCTCGGTCCATGTAAAGTTGCTAAAAAGATGCGTCAACTGATGCTCAGTGCTAAGATCACCACCAAGAAACTGGCCGGTGCCCAAGGGAAAGGTCAATGTCGATATTATCAAGGCCAGAACACCAGGATATATAAGACGACTGTGTAAAAAAGCTGAGTAAGAAAAAAAATTAATAGTAAGAATAGAATAAATACTTACTTCTTCTGCAGAAACTTGTTCAAACGCGTGCTGGAGCGAATGAAAAGCACATAATGTCGATGTATCCAGACAAACGAGGCGCCCAACAAACCACAAAGTGCACTGGAAATATTATAGTATTTGTGTGAAAAGAAGTAGAAGATTTAGTAGACTCTGCCCATCTTACCCAGTCAAGGCAAAGAAGACCAGCTCCCTGGAGTCAAATGGAAACTCTGTGGCAATAGTTGTGGGAAAGACAGCGGTTACAGTGTCTGCACCCTGAAACCAGACAGCCAAAAGACGCACCATGGAGGCACCAACAACACAGCCAAAGAAACCACGCCAATAATTGCGCACTGCAAAGTATGTAGTGGTTACCTCAATGCTAAATAGAACAGCTGAAACAGTTAAAGTATTATTAGTTTATATACGTAAGATCTAAATTAGTCCTTTAAAGCTCACCTCCAATTGGCGCCGCAAAGCATGTGCCTAGACCCAAGGCGCAGGCGGCTGCCAGCAGTTCAGTGCTGCGTGATTCATTCTGATAGATGCTGCGAAAAGGCGTTGCCATCTTGCTCAAAAGGTGTGCAACAATGCTGGCAATGTGCACATAAGGACCCTAGGCAGAAATCAACTTTAACTAGTTGCGAGCTACAAGAAAAATTATGTTTTTATGGCTGACCTCTTTGCCAAGTGGCATGCCGCTGCCCAAAACGAACGTCAAGCCCAAGACCTTAGCAACCAGAGTCTTAAATGTAAGATAGTTCTTTAAAGGAACGCCACGCAGAATGGTCTTCATTTCGGGTATGCCAGAGCCTAAAAATCAAAATAAATTTTTTGTTACTCGCTTCAATTAAAAATTTGGACCACCTTACCAGCAGCTTGGGGCGACAAATAATGCACAAATGTAGCCGTAATAAGTATCATGCAAACAGGTACTGTCACCCAAGCAAAGTACTGCAGAAATGGATCACAAGTAATATCTTGATATAACCAAAAACGTGCTACAGGGAAAGTATTTATTTATAAGCTGGTCATATGGAACCTCTAGAAATTATTTACCTGTTGCTAACAAACGTATGCCTTCATCCATGAACAGTGATATAAAGGACATTATAATGCCACAGACTGTAAGAAAGATCCAATCCTTGCCAAGGCGGCTGGCAATTTGATGCAAGGCCCATGAGGTCATGCTCTGGGAGCGTGAGGGTTCGTTGCACTCTAAGTGCAGCAACTACACAGAGCGAAACGTTTAAACAATTCTTCGATTTTTTTTCCATGAATATGATGAAAAATTATAAAAACAGTGTGATGATCCTTATCAAAAGTAAGTATGGGTGTTTGTTAGTTAGTTTTAAAGTGGTTGATGATATGAATACATTAACAAGGCTGTTTTTAAAAACTATATTAAATAGACTTAGTTCAAGATGAGTAAAAGTATTACGAACTTTTTTTTTAAAGAATTTTTACGCATTGTTTTATTTTTTTTCCATTTCCATTTAATTTTTCTGTTATATTAATTTTAACAAACTTAAAGTTGTTTGCAGATTTTATAAAACGAAAGTATATTTTACCTGACTCCTGAGTTTATCCTCGTGTTTGCGCAGTTTGGCAAGTTTGCGCAATCGTCGTGATTCATCGCCCGCAAATTGCTGTAAGTCCCTGGAGTAGCGGCCATACATCTATAGATCAATAAAGAAACCCCGAAAAGTTATAACGATGACTAATGACATCAGGCAAACAAAAAACAGACAGAATATGTCACATGCGATTGGATAAAACAATTAACATATTAAGATTGTCGTAGAATACGTATCACATTGTCCAGATGTTCATAGGTACATATGTATGTAAAAGTCTAGCAAAAAATAAAATAATTGTCAATAATAAAGTCACATTTTTCTCATCCGCAACGAATTAAGCCCTTCACACGATGTTAATTAACACTATAAACGCGACTCTTCCGGGAAATAATCGCCAAAACAATAAAGAAAAACAAAGCTATGAAAAAGCGTGACACTAATCAGAATAGGTGAAACAATATTTGAATGTCAAAAGATAATGCAAACATTTAAAAGCAGACATCACGCCTGTCGCCTGCGACGCACTAGCAAATATAAGACTAAATAAATGACAATTAATCTTTGCCAATTGGTTGACATAAAAAACCTACAAGCTGTGAATATAGCATCCCCAGTGGCGAAATTTCGAAATTTTATTATAACTTTTTGAGGATCAAATTGTTTTTTTCATTATAGTTGTTTATCCTGTATCGTACCAGTCGCATTTAAATAAGGATTCACAGTTAGCTGAGTGAAAAGTTTCGCTAAGAGTATGATTTTAATGGGTTCGTGTCTTTACTGCGCATTTATGAGTATTCATTTCACATGATCAGGAAAGACATTTGGAAATATGTAATCACAAATGTTTTCTAAATATTTGATGATAAATCATTGTTATTTATTTTTATTTTTGCTATTTCATTTAGAATTTTATAAAAAGAATTATAAGTAGATGTTTTGTAGATCATTGTTATCTCAAGCTTGTTTTACAAAATTCTTAGATCTTAATATTAAGTCGTATGCACAAAGTCCTGATAGCAACAATTGTAAGCAAAAGTTGTAATCAAACACATTTATTTGTACTTTTAAACCATAAAATTTTTGTGTTTAAATGGATTTACTGCTTACCAGCGTGTGTGTATAGCCAAAATCTTCCTGATTATCGCCAGCGATCTCAAGTTTTTCCTTCTCCTGTCGTGTTGTGAAATCATTGGAAATTGTGTCGGGCGATTGGACTATAATAGGGGCGCTCTGCCCCGAGGATACCACAATGGGCTCCACATCTTCTGCTTTATTATGGAGTCTCATCTTTTTATAATTAAATTTATCACGTGATAGAGGTTTTAATAGATTTATTCAGCATTTGCACTTTACGGCAATGAAAGACATCCGAACACCAGGGCGGTCAAAATGGGTTTACGAACCTAAAGCAATAAATTTGTCTCAAGTTTGCCAAAGCTGCTGCCCTCAGACTGCCGCTCCATAGCATCGACGTCGACAGCTGCCGCAGTCGACTTAGAAGCCAGTGATAACAGCAAGAGTCCAACAAGCCAATAAGCCTACTGACTGTTGTTTTTTGTGTAGTTAAGTCATTATCCGCCGTAACAGAGTTAATCATCGAGTGTGTGTTAAATTATATAAACAATAACTATAAACGTGAATCCATGTGTTAAACTTCTAATCTTACCTATAATAGGTCTCGAAATTGTTTTAACATTAGTATAAGGATGTTCAGGGACAAGGACTCTCTCTCTCTCTCTATATCTCTCCCTCTCTCTCTCTCTTTCAACTTACATAAATGTACCAAAATTAGTTTTTTTTTTGGGCTGCTTTTTACGAAATACCCAATAAGGTTGTTGCAACGACTTAATTGTTCTAACGAAAATTTGTGGCATACTTTTTAGAGCGACAAAAAAACCTCTTTAGTTCACAAAAGTATTTTAAGGTAAGCTTGACAGATTAAATTTTATTTAAAAAAACGTGATCTACAGACAAATATGACGAAAGTGAGGAATACACCAAGTAAAATTAGTAAGAAGTTTGGCCAAGTGGAGTTCCTGGAGAAGCTGTCAACGTTTCTTTTTTGAGTGGAAAGTAATCTATCTACCATTTGATAATATTTTGGATAATTAAGAAGCGTGTGTTCGGCAGGGTGCCCGAAACTTCCCGTACAACTTTTAACCAATTCATCTGTAAACCTAAATTTATATGGCAAACAGGCCATGACTGTCACTCTTTCAATTTTCTTTTGCGTTTCTGAATCAATAAATAAATTATTTGATGTTAGCTGCAGGACTTTGCTTCGATAAAGTCTACTTGGTCCCATGGTTATTAAAAAATCCTGGCCATCTGATTGGAAAATACCGAAAATTTCATTTACGAACAATAGAGCATTTTGGTATTTTAATTTAATATCCAAGGGATATTTTCCAATGCATAGTATCGATAGATTTTTGCCTACAAATGGATGACAACGATTATCCATTATATCTATTTTTATACTAAGACAAAAATTTATTTTTTGGTTTTTAATTTTAAAATTTGTTTGCAGAATGACTTGTAGATTTAAATTTAATATTATTTGATTTGTATCGCTTACTAAGATTTCAAAATAAAAAAGATTAATTCACTAACAAACTATTATTGAAATGGCCTTCCCGAAAAGAATTGTATAAATCGTCAAGACATTTATGAAATGGGACAAAAATAAGGTTTTGTATGCATATTTCTAGTGGCTGTAGAAGAAACCAGTTAAAAGCAAGAGTCCAACTAGCCAATAAGCCTACTGACTGTTGTCTTCTGTTTACTTTAGTCACTAACCGCTGTAACAGAATTAATAATAGAGTGTGTGTTAAATGAAAATAAACTAAAACTATAAATGTGAGTCCATGTATTGAACTTCTTATTGTACCTATAATAGGTCTCGAAATTGTTTTAACATTAGTATAAGGATGTTCATAGACAAGGACGCTTTAAACTACTAACAACAAATAAACAAACGCGACTTTATTGTTCTAACGAAAATTTGCGGCATACTTTTTAGAGCGACGAACAAACCACAGTTCACAGACTTTTTTTTTTATCAAATTGTATATTACCCAATCGGGCGCGCCGGCTAACTTTATTAAGCTGTCACAAAATTAATAACAATATAGACGACAATAAAAGCAATAACAAATATACAAATACAATAACGAATATACAAATACTGCAATTACGTCAGCTTCTTGACCCTCATCGAAGGAGATCGAAAAATGAGATCCATGGGTTTTCGCCTGTTGAGCCTCCTTAGTGGGCGAGATCTAGTAAGACTGTTTGCCAGCCGATTTCTATGTCGCCCCAGTCTATCATTATAGCTGCTCGAGTGCTAGTTAATCTCGTCGAAGACCGTGGGCAGTTTCAGGGTTCTATGCAGTGTGTTGTTTCTTACGTACCACCCGCAATCATTCTGGTCGACCTGGATTCTTCGAATTTGGCTATGGCAAGCCAGGCCCCAGATTTGGCACCCTCCATATTGGTGCTATAATTTGCTTATAAATTGTCACTTTGTTGCACAGTGACAATTTACTGCGCGAGCAGAAAAGACAGTAATGTTTTTTCACCGCAGCACTTGTGAGCGTTCTGATGGCTTGGAGAAGGTGAGCCTGCGATCCAAAGTCACACCAAGATATTTAGCAGAGTTTGACTGTGGTACAGAGGCCTCCTCCACGAACACGGCCGGTGACGTTGGTGGATTTGTCGCTATTCCGCGAACTTTGTAGCATAGTCCTGGATGCCGTCGGCTGCATCATGTTTGCATCGGGACTTGTAGGTGACGCACACGTCATCGGCAAATGTGGCTAGCATTGATGTCCCTTACAGGCAGTAAAGCAGGGGGACGAGGACAATTCCCTGTGGTACTCCAGCTGCCACATCATGCTCAGTAGAGAATGCCGAGTGAAATCGGACCGCGAATTGCCTTCCCTCAAGACACGACCTTAGTAGGCCGAAATATGGAACAGGCACAGTATGCTTGATTTTTAGCAAGGTTCCAGTGTTCACAGAAATATTTTATGCTAAGCTTGACAGATTTAATTTTATTTGAAAAAACGTGATCTACAGACAAATATGGCGAAAATGAGGAATACTCCAAGTAAAATTAGTAAGAAGTTTGGCCAAGTGGAGTTTCTGGAGAAGCTCTCAATGTTTTTTTTTTTTAAAGTCAATTACTCTTTCTGCCATTTGATAATATTTTGGATAATTAAGAAGCGTGTGTTCGGCAGGGTGCCCGAAACTTCCCGTACAACTTTTGACCAGGTCATCTGTAAACCTAAATTTATATGGCAAACAGGCCATGACTGTCACCCTTTCAATTTTCTTTTGCGTTTCTGAATCAATAAATAAATTATTTGATGTTAGCTGCAGGACTTTGCTTCGATAAAGTCTACTTGGTCCCATGGTTATTAAAAAATCCTGGCCATCTGATTGGAAAATACCGAAAGTTTCATTTATGAGCACTAGGTCATTTGCGTATTTTAATTTAATATCCAAGGAATATTTTCCAATGCATAGTTTCGATAGATTTTTGCCTACAATTGGATGACAACGATTATCCATTATATCTATTTTTATACCAAGACGAAAATTTATTTTTTGGTTTTTAATTTTTAAATTTGTTTGCCCACTGACTTGTAGATCTAAGATTAATATAATTAGATTCATATCGCTTACTAAGATTTCAAAATAAAAAAAGAAATTTCACTAAAACCGTGAATGGAATGGTCTTCCCGAAAAGAATTGTTAAAGTCGTCAAGACATCTATGAAATGGGACAAAAATAAGGTTTGGTATGCAAACTTCTAGTGGCAGTAGAATAAACGCTGCAATAAAATAGAAAGTTGCTTCTTGAATCAATTAATCAATGGATGGTAATTTTTCTGTATACTTTGTATTTCGCATTTCTTGCAACTTAAATATAGATCACGATATCTTTGACTTTATGCACTAACGAGATATAAATACATAACAACTTGATGTAGTACTAATTAAATTACGACATAACTTAGATTTAATTTTAACTCAATCTTTGCATACACAAACAATAAAACAATTGTTGCCGTAGCTAACGAGTTTGGTAATTAATTAAATGTGTATCCTATTTTAAACAGATTTGTTTAGATTCTGTGAATTGTTTGTGTCTTGTGATATTGCTGTATCCGTTGATGGCATAGTGAGTGTCACTTCGGGCGTATTCAAAGACTTGATATGCTCCATTTCAATATCGGAGCAATTATCTGAATTGGATAACGCTGAATCCATCGAAGTGATAGTCATATCAACTGCCTTATCACTGGGACTGTGTGAGAGCAGAGGTTTCTCTACAGCTAGCTTAGCATCGCCATCCATCTCATCGTCCTGTGTGTGTGCTACAAAGCTATTGCTATTAATGTCCTCAATGGCTTTACGTAACTGGTAAAAAAATAATATTCATATTTAGATTAAAAAAATGGTTCATTTCGAAGTCGCACTTTAACTTACCTCCTTAAGACCCACCACGCCAACAAGTCTACCAATTTTTGTTACATACGCATGATTAATGCCCACCATGGAGAATAGAGAGTGGACCTTGAGTATAGAGGTGCGTTCCACCAGTTGAAACGGCGATGGATCAATGTGGATCTGTGTCTTTTCAAAGTCGATGGGTTTTAACATTTCTTCCAATTCCCATTGTTTCTGATCCTCTGGAGACATGTCAATGACACGTTCCCTGGGCTAAAAGACGGATTTTCGAATATACAATATGATCTCGAATTGATGAACATTTTTACGAGCTTATCTTACAGACATATTTATTAATCTTTAGATCTATCAATATTTTTTTACATACCAATTGCACTGATTTGGCCTTTTTAATGGTTGGACTCTGTTTAATGGATTTTTGTGTTTGTGTGCGTTTGTGCATTTCGAAAGAAAATATTTACAAGAACAGGGAACGTGGTATAGAGAGAATAGAAAATGTTTTAAATATGAAGGCTTTAAGCTTTCGATCAGTTAGTATGTGTAATAGTACAGTACAAAACATAGATAAAGACAATGAAAAATCAACTTTTTAAAGCAATAAATTAAACTTACCGCAATTGAAGTTTCTTCATTTACAACCTTTGTTTTTTCCTCAACACCATCTATCGCATAACCCGTTGCATTTGTCTCTTGTTTATCATCTGAAATCTTATCCAATGTATAGCTACGATTTGGTGAATCTTTAACTTTCACATCGCTGCTGAATTGTATATTTTTGTTAGGCTTTTTTTCCTGGTCTAGGTGATTTTCATTTATAACGTACACAGTAGCCGGCGGTTCGCGAATTGGGGACTGTCTTTTAATATCTGAAACTTTATTTGTTTTGTATTTAATGCTGGTCTTATCTGTATTGGGATCGTTGAGCGGCAAATTGTTTGTTTTAATCGAATCTGTGCTATTTGTTTTAGTATCATCTTTGTCATCCTTATCAGGCGGCATATATAAAGCGTTATGTTTTTATTTTATTGATATTAATTTACGTACAAAATGGGTACTTATAAATGGTAACCTGATTTTTAAGTGATTAACGAGTGGAAATATACTTAAACATTTGAATACAAAGAAGCGGAAAAGCAAAGAAATTTAATAACAGTCAATTTTCTTATGGTCTAAGAAATAAATATTTATCAAGCGACTATTTAAAAGCTGCTTTTACAAGCACATACTTTTAAGTACCAGGAAAATTAAATGCAATGTTAGGCTCACGAAAAATATTAAATAGCCATAGCATAATTTTATATTCAAATTATATTTTTATCTTTACCATTTGCTTTGCGGCCTCCGTTTTCACCGTAATTGGTTTTACTTGCTTGCAATTATGGAATAGGATTAGTAATGTGCCACATTGAAATGCAAAAAGTGAATGGTAGGGCGTTTAAAATTGTGCTGTTGTTTATTTTATTTTATTTTTTTTTTTAATGGATTTTATATACTTACCAGCATGATTTGATCGGTAGCAAAATTCCAATTGCTTTGTGCTTGCTTGGAAAGCAAAAATAATGTTTACAATAAGCGTAACAGGCAAAGAACATGTGGTAGGAGCACAGCTCCATTAGTAGTTAAGTAAGCGTGCCACAAAGATTGGAATACAAACAAATATAAAGAGACTCTCACCAACTGAACCTTCTTGGATATGCCTGGTGTACTGGGCGCGCTGGGTGCCCGCTGCGCCTGTCCCTCATCTTGGGGCGTAGTGGTGCCCATCTCTGGATCCGGTTGTACATCCTGCAGCGTGGTAGACTTCTTGAAGATCGCCTCGAATGCTGAACGTATGCGAAACTCTGAGTTTCCCGTTATAGTTGTATAAGGTGTTATGCTAGGACTATGCGGCGATGATGTCGCATAGGTTTTCAGATTGAAAGAGTTGGTTTTCTTTAAAATCGATTTGCGTGGCGTTAGGGAACTGTGCAGAGTTTCGGCACGTTTCTTTGGTGGCAGCATCTCATCGTTGGCAATTTGCCGTAAACTGAGTATATCCGGTGCAGGCAACACTTCGAAGCGAGAGGGTCGACGCTGTTTTAGCTCTGCCTCCTGTTTCCTTTTCTCCTCCTCCAATGCGCGCTCCTCAGCTTCCTTTTGCCACTTTTGAGCGACCTCCATGCGTTTTTCGCGTCCAATGTGCTTCTCAATGAGTTTTATGAGCTCATAACGCTGCACCGAACCAAGGAGTATCATATTTTCGGGACTGTCCACAAGGGGAAGTGAGCGTAGCGTTTTGTTGATCTTAAGCACTTCTTTTAGTTTTTTATAGGAGATACCATGCCATATGTATTTAACATCACGCACCATAAAGTCCTCCACAAAGATGCTGTACATGCCGGAACTGGAAGGCAACAGATCTGGCAGATACGGCAACTTCTTTATCAATATAATGCTATCATAGATCGAGGGCTGGAGGAGAGAGGCAACCGCATTGGCAACTAGGACGGCTATCATCACGGGCACTACGTGCGTTATCTGACCAGTCATCTCAAATATAATAACTGCCACGGAGACCGTATGCGTTACAGAGCCTGAGAAGGCAGCTGCACCAACAACGGCATAGCCACCGGGCATTATGGGTGACAATCGACCGCCGTAGCGCACGCCATGTGGAAACCAAGAGGCCATCAGCTCGCCCACTAAGCGACCAAATGCGGCGCCTATCTTAAACACCGGTATAAACATGCCCGATGGCACAGGTATCGTAGACGCAATTATCGAAAAGAAGAACTACATGGAACCAAAAATTGCATATTATTACGATTTTCATTCAAATTTCAACTTATTTAAATACACACACTCACCGTAAATATCGTAAAGATCACCAGATTGCAAAAGACACTGGTGTAGTTGGTCATCCAGTGGGTAACAACGGCTGCCTGCTCCACTGTTAAATCCTCGCGTGACCAAGTAAAATTGCTAAAGAGCTGTGTCACCTGTTCGTGTGTGCTTAGCTCACCGGCCAGAAACTGACCTGTGCCCAAGGGGAATGAAATGCTGGAGACTAACAGTGCCAAAAAGCCGGGGTACAAGAAGCGGCTAACAAATAGTGTAATAAGATTAGTAGAAAACTTAAAAAATGTTTATTTAATTATATTAACTCACTTTTTCTGTAGAAACTTGTTCATGCGTTTGTTGGAGCGCATAAAAAGCACATAACGGCGATGCACCCAAACATAGGTTGCGCCACCCAAGCCACAAACGAAACTGAAAAGCGTTAAGGCAAATAATATTACTTTGTATATCGTATCTTGCTTTAGGTACTTACCCAATCAATGCAAAAACAAACAACTCCTGAGGATCGAAGGGAAATTCGGTGGTGAAATTGGTTAGGAAGAGCGCACGGACAGTATCGGCATTTTGAAACCACACCGCAAGCAAACGAAATACCGTGGCACCACAAACAGCGGCAAAGAAACCACGCCAATAATTGCGTACCGCAAAATATGTGGTTGTTACCTCAATGCTGAAGAGCACGCCTGCAGACGATCGTAGATGGTTTCTGTACTCGTTCTATCTAACTAAAATGAATTAAATGGATCTGTGTACTTACCACCAACGGGCGCTGCAAAACAGGCGCCAACACCGACAGCACAGGCTGCTGCCAACATTTCCGAGTTACGGGACTCATTCTCATAGATGCCTTGGAATGATGTGACGAGTTTACTTAATAATTGTGCTACAATACTTGCTATATGTACGAAAGGACCCTAGAGATGAAGTTGGTTGATTTGTTGTATTTTTGTTTTTTGTTTTGTTATTAAAAAGTTTTCCAAATGGTATTTGTCTCTGTCATCAATTTTTCATACTTACTTCCTTTCCTAATGGCATACCGCTGCCCAGAGTTGCCGTTAAACCAATTACCTTGGCCACTAATGTCTTAAATGTGAGATACTCTTTCAGCGCAACGCCACGAAGTATGGTCTTCATTTCAGGTATACCGGAACCTAAATACGATAGTTGGTTATAAGTAGAAAAATACATTTTGCATAGTGCTTGGACTTGTAATTAATTTTGTTGGTGGGTGTTTAAGAGTTTGAGTATATAACATATAGACACAATGGATATATTTGTTATTGGCGATGCCAAGTGCGTTTGGTGTTTGACAGCTGCCGGAGTGCAGTGGTAAAAAACGATTATCAAACGGCTAACTTTATGTTTGGAAACTTTAACTTTTGCTCAAGAGATAGATCTAACTGAAAGTGATGCAACACAACTTGGTTTCTTAACCATGTTCTTGAGTTTTTTTTACATATCGAATACTTAAATACTTTAATCTCTTCTGAATTTCCTTGCTTTTAAGTCCTAAGAAACCATCGAGGTAAGTAAGTAAGTAAAAAAATTAATTTAGTTTTCAATTTTGGATTTCTTTGTTTGGCTTGGAAAACTCAACTAACTACTGTTATGATCCAAAGAACTACTAAAGAAACTAAATACTTTAAAACTACTTGCAGTTAAAAAATGAAGTAATTACAAAACCTATTTAACATACAAAAACTCTTGACAATCTATACAACGACATTAGTTTTTCACTTACCTATGCTTTGCGGTGCGATGAGATGTACAAAGCCGGCTGAGAATAATATGAGACAGACCGGCAATGAGACCCAAGCAATATACTGTATGAACGGCTGTGAAGTTAAATCGCGATAAAGCCAAATACGAGCTAAAATTACATGTGATCAAATAGTTAAGAAACAAGAAAGTTAGAAGTTCTTTGTGACAAGCGTTTACCATTTGTACATATCGATATGCCCTTGTCCATAATGAAGGAGAGCAGTGCCATTATGATGCCGAGCAGAGCAAGGAATACCCAATCCTCGCCCAGGCGTGCCAATGTATGTTTCCAGATCCATGATGAGATGCTCTTTATACGCGTCGCTCGTTTGCCCAGCAATTCCTGTAAATATTTCCCAGCACTGCTGCTTTATAAACCGATGCGCTCAAAATGTTCTCAACATATGTTATATCGTAGATTACAAACATGTGTACATATATGTATGTATGTATGTATGTGCATATATTACACATGTCTACTTAGCTACTGTACGAATACTACTGTCAATGGGATGTGTACTATTGGGATCTATGCCAAATATTTATTGTGCAGACTTAAAATGGCGTTCAAATTCATGAATGCGCGAGTACTTTGCATAAAACTTTTTTTTGTTTTGGTCGCCATTGAACATGAATAGCATTTTGATGTCAAGTGAATTTTCTTTTGAGTTTAAAATTTTTAATAGAATTCAATTTATTAGCTTTACCTTTGCCTTAAGTATTTATATATTTTGCTTATTACGTTTGCATTGAATATTTTAGTATATAGATTTGTCATATGATTAAAAACAATGGCATATGTATATTCTAATGCTGTATTAGTATTAACACTCACCTTATTTCTTTGTTTATCTTCTTGCTTTCGTCGCTTTTCGAGTAGTTTGAGCTTTCTGGCTTCATCTTTGGCAAATTCACCTAGATCTTTAGTATACCGACCATACATCTGTAACAAGTAAATTACAAATGGCTTTAGTATAATATTAATCACTCGGTTTATAGAAATGTCTATGGCTATTACACGTCTTAATGCTTTTTTAGCCATTCAGTTGTATATGGATACTATAATATAATACAAATAAATACACGCTGTCCACCATTCTCCAAGAAAACCAAACACTTACTAACGGATTGGTTTAACTTGTTGATCTCATGGCAGCAGCAAAAAGTCCACAATATATATAGATATATATATAGATATCTATATATTTAAAATAATTTAGAAAAACTCTCGTCTTTAAAAATAAACAAAACAAAAATTACACATAAAAAATAAACGCATCCAACGCGCAAATATATTGTGAGCCGAATGTGACAATTTTTCGTCATACATGTTTTTTTTTTTACGCGGAAATTCCCATAATAATAGAAGGACAGCATAGCAACAAAACTAAGAAAAATTATGTGGCATACTATTAGATAAAATATAGTAAAATGATAAGGCAGATAAATGCTCTACAAAGTTGTCAAATGAAATTGGAATAGCATTAGAATAGATTTCTTGGGGCATTTAATGAGCTTTAAATAATATACAAAAACATATTTTTATAGTTTGCTTATGAATTGTGTACATTTAAATATAGAAAAATGTCAACAAATAAGAGAAAATGTTGTAGAATATTCTTATTAAAAGAGAATATGAGTACGTTGTATATTTACTTAAAATGTATTGCAATTATTTCACTAACCAAATATTTCAATTATTAAAATTGAAAAATATTTGCTAAAAACACTTAAGTCTCAAAATTAAGTTAACAAAAATTATGCTTAGCTAAATATTTAAAATAATCTAAAAGTGCATTTAATTAAAACTATTAAAAATGCTATTTAAGGCATAGAAAAAAAAAGGTTCATACACGCGCCACGGTCAAAACAAAAAGAAACACATAAATAAATTACAAAATTTCACAGTTATGCGACAAGGTAGACTATCTAAGAAAACAACAAAAGAAAATGCAACACAAAACTTGGACATGAACCAAGAGCGCTGCTAATTTTCCCAGAGGTCTGGGCGAAGGTCTGTTGATGTTTTTGTTTTTGTAGTCTGGTGTGTTAATATTTGTCATGTATGCTTACATAGTAGAATGCCTCAATTTCGAACTCAATCTGATTTGTTTCATCGCTGTTGTTGCTGTCTTGTCTGCGTTTGCGTCTCTGTTGTTGCTTCTGTTTGGCAATGGCCTCATCCCAGCGCAGTCGAACTGGCGTTGAGGGTATCTTTTGAGCGTGCTCTTCTTCGCGCAGATACTCCTCCCGATTTATCAGCAGCTCCGGCTCGAAGGCATATTCGCGAATGTACTCATCATGGTGAGTGCGACTGTTGCTGTACATGAAGCAAAACCGATTTGACTACCGCACGCAAAGTCGTCGCGAATTCGAATTCGATTACCGAATACGATATGATTGTTTTATGACAGATGTATTTAAATCGTATTTTTGCGTATTTTGTGTAACGTTTTGTATCTTATTGTTGCAACAACAAAAAATCGTATCAGTCGCATAGATCCGTATTACGGCCTTTGACATGCCTACGGCTGTTGGCAGAATTTCTGTTTCGCATTTTGTTGCCAATTATTTTTAGTTTCTTCTATGTTCTTGTTGCAATCGTCTCTTTCACTTGGTATTTTTCATTGCAAGGCGCAATTATATGTTGCTGCCCTTGATGCACGCTCCGTCAGCAGAACAGTTGTAAAATTCGTTGCAATTTATTTTTAACATTTTTACAAAGCTGCACAGCCTTTAATCACAATTTTTATAGAGAATTGTTTCTTATTTTAAATTAAGTTAACATATTTTTTTTATAGATTTAGAAATATTAACTATAGCTTATCACAGCAGTTGGTATTTTTGAAAATTTTTAGCATCTTTCACATTAGCTTTGATTTCTAAACGATTTTTCTTAGCTTCTGTATTGATTTTCGCGTTTTCATCCGACCTGTACACAACGTTCTAATCTTTGTGAAAACTTATTTGAAACTAAATGTGGCGCTCTTGAGCTTTCCGTTTGTGTGAAAAATTATTGAAATTTTCTTTCGCTTGCACGTTAGACAGGGTAACCAGGTCTTTTGAATTCTTAACAGCAGACAAAAACAAAATGTGAACAATAAATTTTAAAAAATGTTTAGAAATCCCTTAGAGTTTTTGCCACTTGTTAAGAAATCAAAGTTTCTTGCACATATTAAAGCAATTAAATGGCAGTAAATTTAAATTTGAATATACATAGCTAATCAAATAAATGATTTTAGCGGGTATGCGAAGTCAATTAATATTTCTAACGTACATTTATTAAGATGCCTGGACACCCTTTTCTTTGCAGCCTACTACCTTTTGCTTTGAAATAATTTCTTAACTTATAAGAAACATTAAATACTATTTATTATAATCCGATTTAAAATAGCAATATATATTTGTGTTGCTTGTTTTCTCATTCCCATTTATTCACTGTTTTTCCTCTTTACATAGACTCGGAAGTGAAAAAGACATAGAAACACTCAATGAGAACTCATGAATATATTTGAGACGTAAGCTGAATACCCTTGTAAAACTAAATTATTGGTTAACAGATTTTTCAAGTAGAATATCAATACAAAACATAGTGGCGCATAGTTAATTTTGGCTATGCCAAGACTATGATACCCTTCACACAGCCAAATTAATGCACCCCCCTCTTATGTTTCTGTGCAGTTGTTGGTAATTTTTCGCTAATATTATTACTCTTGAGCGTCATTTACTTGTTCTTGTGCAACAACAACAATTCGACATGTAGGTACTTGAAAGTGCACGACAGAGACAACAATTGATAGTACGATATGGTAAATTTGTATGGTGGCTATGTCGTAGAATGCTCCGATCGGGATGAAATTTCATAGTGAACAAACCCGACATGATCTAAGCAATCTGTGAAAGTTTCATCAAGATCGGTTCAGCAGTTTGGCCGGAAATCGTGTTGATATGGTAAATTTATATGGTGGCTATATCGTAGAATGCTCCGATCGGGATGAAATTTCATAGTGAACAAACCCGACATGATCTAAGCAATCTGTGAAAGTTTCATCAAGATCGGTTCAGCAGTTTGGCCGGAAATCGTGTTGATATGGTAAATTTATATGGTGGCTATATCGTAGAATGCTCCGATCGGGATGAAATTTCATAGTGAACAAACCCGACATGATCTAAGCAATCTGTGAAAGTTTCATCAAGATCGGTTCAGCAGTTTGGCCGGAAATCGTGTTGAAACAGACAGACGGACAGACGGACAGACTGACAGACGGACAGACGGACAGACGGACGGACGGACGGAAATCAATTCCTGAGCTCGTCCTGATTATTTTGATATATAGTTTATGGGGTCTCCCATGACAAAGTCAATATACCCTGATTCACATGTGAAGGGTATAAAAATATACTAATTTTAATTAATACTGTTCTGGACTATTAATTATGTTTCACATTAATTGGTTTTCTCTACATTAGTCTCCAAACAAAGAAGTATTAATTTCTTAGCTGTTTCTGACAACCTAATTAAATAAATCACATATTATTAATGTTAAAAAGATTATTTAATTGAGTATTGCCTATAACAAGACATTATCGCTCATAGATTTTTCCATTCATGTCAGACATAAAGATAACGTTTTTGACAAACTTGTTACTTAATAACCAACATATACTTGTTCACATTCACGGACGTTGAGAAATCTTATCAATTTATTGATTAACAACCATGGTGTTACCCAAGCTAGAAAACTAACTGAACCGATTTAAGTAGAATGGATTTGTGCTTACAAGTGTATCGATATATCCAAATGGATCATCATCGTCAGATGATGAAGAGTCCGAGTCGGGTCCATTATCAGCTGGTGGCGGACACGGATAGAATGCCTGTGATTTAACTTTTGGATGTCGTTGGACATGTCGCAGCTCCACCTCCATTGATGTGTTGCTGCTGCGTCGTTGGCGCAACTGACGAATGAACTTCTCAAAGTCGGCCCACTCGGAGTCGACCAGCTCGACATTCTCTTCGCCAAACTCTTCATCGTGTATGACACGTTCGACTTGCTGTTTGGCTTTGGCTTTGCCATTGCGATCGCGATTATCACGAGTAGCAAAGTACACCATGGCGAGTACTTAATAGTAAGAAAAATAACGTGACGCGACCGATAAAGTTTTAAAATCGATACGAAAGAGCGGAATCAAACGAAGTCTCGCCGGCAGAATATGACTATTGCCATGGCCATTTAATATTTGATTTTTTATCTTTGTTAGTCAATTGCGTTAATTGATCGTTTCCCCTCTTGGTATTGTTTCTATTGCATTCGGATTTGGTTTCCAGCGGGATTCACGTGCGAATCGCTTCAAGTTTTAAGCCCAACTAAATTTGTGGCTGACTTGGATGTGCATAGAGTGATATTGTCTTGTTTAAGCTCAAGATTCTATTAAATTAGGCACACTTATACAAGTATAGGAGTCTGCGACCAGGCCTGACTGACAGTCTCAAGTGCTTAGATCTGACTTGCATTTGCCCCACACACACACACAGAGACACATTCACACACACTAGCAAGCATCCACACTGGAGCGATCAAAGTGTGTGTAAAACATCAATAAAATTTCATAAATTTAATAATTCGCCGCCAGTTCCAGAGCAAAAGTGAAAATGCCTGACGCCTGAGTTGACAACACGACTAGCGAACAGTGGGGCAAGAGCCACAAAAACCTCAATTGAAAACATGACTGGAAAAGTTATTAAAATACTTTGAAACTAATCTATCAAAATATATTCATAACAATATAATTTAATAAAAAAACCCATTTCATTTATTTATTTAAAATCACATTTTGATTAATTGAGCTCCATAGTACCATGTCACTTAAACAGCTCAAATTGAGCTGAATTTTTTTGACGACATCATCTTTCTTTAATCTCTTCAAGTGTTTTCTACACATGTGTGTGTAGGTGGATTATGCACATGGCTCAGAGTCACATGTTTGTGATTGTCTATGCGGCATTTTCTCAAATATAACAAGTAGAAACGTTGCAGTCGGACGCAACCGACTGCGGCATACTCGATACCAGTATTAAAACCGGTAAAAATAGGCCTGATTGCAGGGTACGGATGCGGCAGGGTGTACGCTGCCTTAAAGATTCTCCGATGCAGATGGGGATGCCACCGGCTATCTTCATACCAAATTTGGTGACTCTAGCTCAAAGTTTGTAAAAGGTGGGGATATGGGGGCTGGGGCGGTATGGGTGGGCGTGGAATCCAAATTTTTGATGTAGATCTTTGTAAAATGTCAATTGCTATCTTGATACCAAATTTGGTGACTCTAGCTCGAAATTTGTAAAAATTGGGGAAAGGGGGTTGGGGGTGGTATGGGTGGGCGTGGCATCCAAATTTTGATGTAGATCTTTGTAAAATGTCAATTGCTATCTTGATACCAAATTTGGTGACTCTAGCTCGAAATTTGTAAAAATTGGGGAAAGGGGGGTTGGGGGTGGTATGGGTGGGCGTGGCATCCAAATTTTTGATGCAGATCTTTGTGGAATGTCAATTGTTATCTTCATACCAAATTTGGTGACTCTAGCTCGAAGTTTGTAAAAGATGGGGAAAGGGGGGCTGGGGGCGGTATGGGTGGGCGTGGAATCCAAATTTTTGGTGTAGATCTTTGTGGAATGTCAATTGCTATCTTCATACCAAATTTGGTGACTCTAGCTCGAAAATTGTAAAAAGTGGGGAAAGGGGGGCGAATTGGAGGGCGTGGCTCCAAAACTTTGATGCAGATTGTTGGGGGTCGATGCCAGCTATCTTCCTACCAAATTTGGTGGCTCTAGCTATACAATTCTGGAAGATACACGCATTCCCGTTTTTGACGAAGCGTTGGGGTGGATGGGGGAGGCTAGGGCAGTATCGGTGGGCGTGGTATCCAAACTTTTGGTGCAGTTTTTAGGGGGTCATCATCACCTATCTTGGCACCAAATTTGGTGGCTATAGCTCAAAAACTGTGGGAGATATGGGCTATTTTGACTTTAAAATGCGGGGGCTGGGGGCGGAATGGGGGCGTGGCTCCAAAATTTTTGATGCAGTTTTTTGGGGTTGCTAATAGCTATCTTCTTACCAAATTTGGTACTTATAGCTGTAAGGATGTGCGAAATATGTGGATTTATCGGTTTTGAGTTATCGAATTTATCGATTTGCCAGCCCCCCAGTTATCGTAGAACCCCCATCTTGACACTTTAATTTACTATCCCATAGATAAAGAGAATTGGAAAGTTTCAAGTCTCTAGCTTGAAGGGTGTGGAAAAAACTTGCAACCATACGGACGGACAGACGGACAGACACCATGACGGACATTGCACAAAACCAATATACTCTTTACCTTCGGTATCGAGTATAAAAATGTACTACATAATGTATCTGCTTTGTAACTGTCGCGAGCGCTGTGCAAAGTTCTGCTTAGATTGAATTGCTTAATTTAGTGAGACGCCTGGACCAAATGACGGCATTAATGATATGCCTAACCCTAAATAGGTTGAATACACTGATGTCGTTATTTAAGGGTGTTGATCATTTGGGACTGCACAATTTAGAATTTGTATAACATAGACGCTTTTTGTGACACAGAGAAGAGAAAATTGTGTTTCTCAAAACATATTTCTTAGCTCACAACATTAATATATGACAGTATTTAATAATATAAAAATTTTTATTATCAAAATATCATAAAGTACATAGCCTATTATCCCATTATTCGTTGAGATTCTGTTCGAGCGAATTCCGCAATGACATAAATTTAGATTAAGGGGCTTACAATTGAATAGCCTGCCATATCTATGACACTGTATTAAATCAGTTTTTTACTCATAGCACACATTAAGTACAGAGAACACATGGTAGTTGGCTTATCATAGACTAACTTGCATATTAAAGTAGGTGTATTTCTGGCATTCAATATTAAAAATTAAGTGTACGTTGCAACTTGCTCTTAAGTTTAATTTAAGTCACTTAAAAATGCTAAAAGTTTATTTTTAATATTTGTTTAGCTAAGAGAATGAAAGAGAATTGAAACTAAGAGCGCTATACTACACAAATTGTTGATAAGAAATCAAAGAGAACTAAGCTAGTACAAGCAATATTTGTTTTAGTAAACATTTAGTTTGTGCGAAATCGATTGATTTTAGTTTTAAGACTTAGACTGAGTCACAAAGACATTGTCTATAATAATAAACAAATCATTTTTGAAAGCTTTTAAGCGATTTGCTTTAAGCTTACAACACAGCTGTGGGAAATCTCAAGAATATTCAGAACAATTCAGAATAGCAAGAAGATGTTGATGTTAGAATTCTTATAGATTTCTTTTTGTATGCTAAATAACTTTTGGTTGCAAATGATAGATAGCAATTAAACAACTTCAATTTTAATTTGAAACTATGCCTCATTATCCTTCTTTAACATTCTAAAAGTATTAAATGTCGTTTATTTTATAATCGGAGTTAAGTAAAAACACAGAAAAACAACAATTAAAATGTGAAAAGAATCAATAATAATCAATAAGTATCTTATATTTACTTAAATTCTTTAATCACTCTTTGAACTTTGAGTATTTGAGAAATAAATAATTTTTTAGTATTTCATTGTAACAAATTTTATTGAAGGAGTCAACAAACCTTACGATTTCTTTGCAACATAGAACAAATTTGTGTAATAAGTATTTTAAGACTTTTAAAAAATAGATTTGGCGATATAGCCAAGCGAACTTGGCAACAATTCCAGGGAAACTGATAATCGCAGCATCTTTGGCCACAGCTAAAGACGCAGTTTTTGGCACCCTACCGAAAAATAAAGGCCAGGCCAAGATAAAGGCGTGAATAACAACAACAACGACAACACCTGGGCAGAAGTCAAACAGCAAAACCGAAATTAATTAAAACTTAAGCAAATAACGTAATCATGTAAATATTATTTGCATGGATTCAAGAGATAAATTTTCGAATAATGTAAGTTCAAATAACCGAGCAATTCAATAAATACGTGTTAATCATGGGTACCATTCATTTTTACAGTCTGAACCAACTGTTTGGCAGCTGTCGACAGCTTTTAAGGCCTCCCATATACAATATAGCACATTGTTAATTGTATTAAACAATAAACCGGTCATAAAAATTCATAATCAACGAGTGCAACGAATCGGGCCGTCAATTGAAAGCTAGAAATCAAATCGATTCGGATTTCTCGCCCTATCGATGCCCCCACTAAATCAAAGTGCCAAGCGATAGGGAAGGCGCTTTTGATTGATTATGATCGTTCAGACCAAAAGCCCGATAAAGCCAGTTATCTAAGATCTAACCAAAAAATACCAGAAACACTTAGTTGATCAGCTGAGCTCAGCCTTTACTATATTCAGATATTTTGGACAAATTGTTATACACATTGCCAAAACTACAAATAGCTGAAATTATTCAAGCAAGAAATTTTTAAGTTTTTCGCTAGGTGCTAATTACGTTGCACAATTTGTATAATTTGTGGAACTAAGCTTTAATTAGTTTATCAGGTTTTTGAGCTTAACTTTTATTATAATATAATATACATAATAGATATTAATTAATTATATTAGAGTAAAATGTGTCTCGCTCTTATGGAATCCATAAAGGGTCTCTACTTGAACTCAATAGTTAACTAATAAATAATTAAGTCATTCATATGCCGAATATGATATAATATTGATTTCTTATTCAAAATCCAATCAGTTCTTATTTAAGTAATCTTTATTAATTAAATATCATAATAATAATGTCGATTCGATAACAAAAAATTAATATTTGACATTTTTGCTTCATTTATTAGGCATTAGCTATACTTGTTTAATTGCTAAAATATTACGCATACGCTCAGTAAATTTTCCATACAATCATTATGTCACTTGAAAACAATATTAAATATTGTCTTACTGACGTTAATTAAATATTTTTTTAGATCATTGAAAATGTTTTTCAGATGTCTGTCTTTCTGGTCGAAAAAAAAAATGAAATCAAATATTTAAACAGCTTTTCATCGCGATCTTGAAAAGAAACAACAACAACACTTAACGCACTTGTCGGCAAGTACAACAAAGTGAACGAAAAGTACCCACACATTAATGATATCACATAATTCTAGCAAGAACTTAACACATTAAAGGAACAATTGAACAGCAATTTGGATTTTCCAACTAATCCCAAAATTTATGATAAAAGTAAATATATATTTGTTGAAAGCATTAGTTTTATGACTAATTAAAATTCCAAGCGGAACGACTTCTTGACTTAGTTCTCTCAAGGTAAGAACTATTTTGTTTATAAATATGAAATTTCAATCATTGTGCTAAATCAATCAATCAATTAGAAATCATTCGACGGTTATAAAAAATGGGTGGAAAGACTAAAACGAATTTATTAGTACCAAATTTTTGTTAATTTATTTACAAGTGCGAAAAATTGCGAACTGAAAGGGATAAAATTTAATTTCTTTATATGCATAAATGTGTTAAAAATGTTGTTTTTGAAGTTTGCCAGGTTATCATTTAAAAAAATTTTGTTTTCACAGAATCCTCTCGCACAAAGCAAATAAAATTTAGGCGTTGGCTAAATTCAAGCAAACAAGGCAGAATCACAAGGTATGCGCATACTTTATAGATATGTTTTCCATTTCTTTCCATTAGCGCGTGCTATTTTATCTTTTCTTGAACGATAAAAGAGATCATTGGCTTGCTTTTAAAAAACCATCAGCTATGATTTGTCTAAATGTTTGCTTTTCAAATTTATTTCCTGGCCAACTCACACACGCTTGTTGCTTCTTATCACACGCAAAACACTCACGAGCAGCATTCTTAAGCAAACAGATAAATTGGTGACCCACTCGCAACAGCATCCACAAAACAATAACAAAACAACACAAACAACAACAACGGTCAAGCAACTTCAAAGGGGGCGCCCCCAAACAAAAATATTCAAACAAATTAAATCAAATTATGTATATTCATAATTTGTATGTGCGTTCGTTTCGATGACGCAAATTTAGATACACAATATGGTTATAAAGTGTGTAGAGACTTACATATACCCTGTAAGACTCCCGCATTTAGTTTCTCAGCTTCTTATGGGTACATAATGAAATTTCAAATGAATAAATAAATTCTGGATAATCAATTCTAGATCAACTTGGGTTCAACAAAGATTTTAATTTGTTTCGGCTTTAAACCCTATCCAGACAATGTTTGTACGACATCATTTTATAATACCCACTCAACCAAATTGACTGTTTACAGGGTGCAACAACTAAGTGGTGAGTGCTATGCCGGCTTCTTGTAGATCGAAAGGGACAGAATATAAAATAAAAAAGTCAAAGCTCATTTCTGCTGACTGGGCAGAATTTCCTGATTGAGACAGAGCTGTTTTTTATAGAGATCAATTAATCTTGTTATTGCTGCCAAATTTCTAAGGGGATTCCCCTGTAAACTAACCAACAATAATAAATTTTGTATAACTGAATGAATAATAAGTTAAGCCCATCACCAGGTATGAAATAAAACCAAACCGCTGCACCGCAAAAACGCAGTTAGCTGCATAACAACGTTATATTTACCACAACACAACAAAGTCTTTATTCAAATGTTTGTGGCCCAGTCTGGTCATGTGCACAATCTGTTTACATATGTTAATAGAAACATATGATCTGGCTGTCATGTGAAATGGTCGCCAAAACAAGCTACTTAACAACAATATTAATAATGCGAAGATAGTTAACTTTAACTTAACTTTTATGTTCGAATATTTTTGGCTTCTGATATGAAACATTAAATTCTAAAGTCGGAAAAAATAATGCTCTATGCCATGAATTAATTAGTCAAATAATGTCAATAGTGTTCTTAAAGGTATTTTTTTTTAGCTTACCAGTGTGTGTGTGTAGCCTAGACCCTCTTCGGCATCATCATCGTGATCGTGACCGATATTGGAGCGCAACGAGGACGCATTGGAGTACGTGCGTGTGGGAAAGATGTGGTTCGGCGAGGGCACGAGGAGCTGAGATCCGCGTCCATTTTTGTTTAACATCATGTTGAATTTTTTGGGTGTTTTAACAATAAATATCACAAAACTATAGCACAAGCTGGCGGCTTGAATATTAATTTACTTTATATAGTATGTATTTCAGTATAATCGTATATGTTGTTGTGTTTCTTTTTTGTATCTTTGTATATTTTTTTGCATTGCATTCACTCTTTAAGTATGCTTATTGTGCTTTTTATGTTGTTATTGTTGTTGTTTCGCTTGTCACTTGCACTTTCTTTCCGCATCGCCACTGATACTAGTAGGTACTGCGTTTGCGTCACTTGTAAAAATGAAATCAAATTCCTTTTGCTTGAGCATTAAATTCAATTAGCTACACTCTTGTTGCACCAAGTCACAAGATCGACTTCCTTTGCAGCAGCAGCAACGGCAGCAGGCGACGACGGCGAAGCCAACATTACAATCCAAATCCAACAACGTAAGCATTCCAAGACGAGTCGAGTGGGTGAAGTTGGCGCGATGCGGGAGTAAAACAGACAACGAGAGAGCAAGTGCAGTACATGTGAAAAAAAAAACAAAAAGTGCGCTGAGATTGCAGAGGCGGCTCAGTCGCTGTTAAAGTTGACTGCGAAGTCAGCAAACTGTTGTTGTTGCTGTAGGCGGCTACCGGTGATAACTTCGTGCGCAGTCGAGTAATTATTATTGTTGCTGTTCTTCCTTTCACTAGCTTGTGTAGTTGCCTCTTTCGGCTAAATTGCGATAGTAAGTCGAACTGCGCGGTGAACTTCGTAATTGAAGTGGCGCACTTGAGCGTGTGAAGTCTCAATTAACAGCGACGACAACTAAAATTGCCCAAAATGTATCACAGTTTCATTATCTGTTATACAATTAACATGTGTAAGTTTGATTGTATAGGTGCGCTGGATTAACGGCAACAAATTCGCAACTGTTTTTTTTATGGGTTCAAAATCGAAACTCTTTAATTAACTATGCTCATTATTTGATTCTCATGGAAGAAATGAATTTATTGTTCTGGCCTGAAATGAAATAAAAAATATATAACGGGCTATAAATTATTGAATATGAGCTGCTTTATTAGCCTAAGCTAATTAAATTATGCCCTGGCAAGCTGGCCGCATTCTCACAACCACAAGCCACCCAATGATCGCCCACACATGCGAAACTGGCATGTAAATGAGAAATGGTATGCAAAACAAGTTCGATGCGGAGAGATGCGTGTGCTAGGTGAGAGTGGAAGCGCTAGAGTGAAGAGTGAGAATTGAGAGCGCACTTTATCGAAGGCCGATGGAGCAAAACATGCACCATGCGACAAGTCAAAAAAGAAGTATGTATAGTATTTGTGTGTGTTATTAAAGCTTAAGCCAACAAACGGGATAACCGTTTAAAAATAAATAGATGAGTAGTTGTAATGACTTTTGATGAGAGGAAGCAAAGTAATTTTGAGGTAAAGAGAGAGAGAGAGAGAGAGAGAGCAAAAGTCTCTACATAGTATATGTGTGAATCTTCAGATCACAACAATGCTGAACAGTATCTAATTACTTGAATAAATATCGTATAACACAGCGTTGTGAAAAAGTTTACATAGCGATTTAAATTTACATTTATCTTTAAGTATTTTTTGTTGCCGTTTGCAAGGCCACTTCCTACTACATATTTACTCCCGAAAGTCTTATCGTAATGCCATAGCTGAGTAACCAAGGAATGTCAAAGCCAAGTGCGCTAATGCGATCAAAATTACGATGTCTTGGAAGGGGAACTTGTTGAACTAATAAGATTTATTAAAATGTTTTAATCTTTTGTTAGAGTTTATGGAACCGATTTGAAAAGATTTATGAAATGAGATTAAACACACTTATGTTTACACTTTTTATACAGCCCTTTTTGCTAGTGTGTGCAATTTGCATATAAAGTTCTTATAACAGTTACAACAGTAACAACAAGCCGAAAGCAGTATTAGCCGGTTACAAATATTCAGTCTGTTCACGCGCTGATAATGAGCCAAATATGTATTTGGATTTTTATTCAAATTTTTTTATTTTTTTACTTTCGCAGTTTATATACATGCTAAGTAGTAGTATGTATAGTGAAATTAAAATAACTGCATTGTACAAATGTGTGGCATATACTTAATATGTCGTTTTGCATATTGTATACTTTGTTTGTTCAAAATATTCACGATTTCATTGAGTTTATGGTCATTTTTATGGCAATGAGAAATACGTTAATAAGCGCTTTTAAATCGGTTAACGATAATATAAGTAAGCTTTTCCATTTCTTTGTGCATCATTTAAACTTAAAAGGCACTAAATTTAACTTAAGATAGCATCTTAGCATATATAAACACAGTTACTTGGGGGGTTTTTTTTGTGCTAATTATATATTTATTATTTCTGAGCAAATTTAACAAGTCAATTATTATTAATAGATTACACGATCGGCACTTTTTTCTTACAGATAAGCAACAATTTATGATTTTTGTTTTTATGACATGTTTGAACTATGTACTTATAAGACATTTACATAAATTTGTTTAGAACAGTAACAATAATGTGAATGAAAAATTAAAAAAAATAATAAAAAACGGAGAGGCTGCTTATTTTTCGAAAAGAAACTTGCGCTTAAAAAATAAAATTAAAAAAAATAATAAATAGATTTCGTTCCGCTTATCGTATATCCATTGTACTTAAATGTATTGCTCATTAAAAACACATTACTAAGCATCAAACAAAGCACAAAACGTCTGGCAAAAAGTATTTCCGAAAACAAATTTCGCAAATTATCTCTAAAAACTGAGTCAAGTCAAATATTTGGTTTTCTTGTTTATACGATGTATGTATGTATAATGAATATTAGCGCACAATTAATATACTTAAATATAATCGTATGCACATGTGAATAATTATATTTGTTTGTAATCGAGTTTTTTGTTTTAAGCCCATTCAATTGCAAAACACAGCAATTAGAACACTTAATTCGATCGGTGTTTAAATATAATTTGAGAACAACACAAAATAACACACAATAAAATACGCGTAGAAAATGAAAGCAACAACGAATTACTCTTTTTCTACCCCCACATACCGTACAACAGGTGCGCCACTTGTTCCGTTATTCAGTCACACTTTGAACGCGTGCTTTGATTTGTTTGTTTGCTCACTTGTTGTTGCTTTTATTGTTGTTTATGTCACACATAATTGTTTGTTGTATTTGCAAACGGTTGTTCGCTTGATTGATGTACATACGTTTGATTGATTTGCGTTACACTCTATCTTCGCTTAAATGCGACTTGGCTTGGCCAGAAGTACAGAGCATTTCTATAGAAGCTCCGTTGTCAACGCGGCCGCTTCGCGTTCTGACATTGACTGTTGGTTGGCGTCTCTGTCGCTGTCGATGCTGCTGAGCACTTTTTGCCTACTGCCTGCTGCTACCGTTGGCGTTGTCGCTGTCGACGTTTTTGTTGTAGTTGTTTTTGACGTTGTTAGGTGTCATGAAGCTCCGGACCTGGTTATCACCTTCGGTCAGCGGCAAAACAGTTCGTTCCGTTTTCGATTGATGACGTTGTTAATCTACGAATCGGCGAGCTTTCAACGCTCAGCAACGATCAGTTGATTTGCATTTTTGATAAGGTTTTTTTCTTTCTGTTTTTGGTAGCTGGCAGCTTTGTTTAATGTTTAGGTTTCTTTCAAGTTTTCTCTTTCTTTCCCCTTTAGAACTCTGTTAAGCACCGGCACAATTCTGTTTTTAAAGCCTGGCACAAAAATTTGTTCTCATTTATAGAACTCATATTTTTCAAAACTCTTGAGAGATCTGTTTTTAATCTGTACATATTCTAAAATATGTGTGGATATTTTTACTATTTCTTGTACACATTTTTAACATTTTATACACCCATAGAATTATTATATATATTTATCTTTCTATTTTTTTCTAAACCTGTTGATTGATAAACGATCTTTATGTAGTTAAGTTTAGGAAGGGCATTAAATCTTCAGCTTAACAAATAACCTTTTGTTTAAAATTTATGACCACTACAAATTTCATAACACCTTAATAAATAATGAACACTAGAACATCATAGTATTACACAGTTTGTCTTTATAATTATTTGCATGTGTGATTGTTGACGCCAACTGCGTAAAAAATTAAACAATTTTTATATTTATTACAACCATAAAATATTTTATATTTGTACGTGCATTTCATCAGCATATTCACAATGGCTGGAAGGTAATGAAACTGTTATAGAGAATGAACCCGAATAGGGAACGATACATGTGGAAGTATAAGGAAAAAATTAACTAGGTTTTTATACTCTGATACCGAAAGTAAAGAGCATAATGGTTTTGCATCGGAAAAGTGTCAATATAGGGGTGCTACGCCCACTGGGGGCTGTTCAAATCGATATAGCACACATACATATTTCCCATATTTTAACAGGTGTCACCAAAATTGGAGGGAATATAGCAGGTGACGTTTAAAGGCCACACACACACCTCCATAGCACTTTGCAAACAAACTATTTATTACTTGTTTAAATACTGATATTGGTGTATTTTATAGTCGGTTGCACCCGATAACAACGCTTATACTGGTAAAAATCTTTTTACTTGATTTATAATAATAAGACTAAAATATATTAGTTTTCGCACTCATAAATAATGCTAAGATCTTCCCTTGTTCTATAAAATAGCTTGTGACTTCTCCCCCACATAGTTATATCGTGCTTTTACCTACTTAAGTAAAATTGCAAAATTAAACACGAAACGATTTGATTTATAAAAAACGAGTATGTAATTTCATAAATAAACTCCACACACACGCCGCAACAATCAGATGAAAATCAACTCAGAAAATATCGTCGTACTTTGTACGATTGTTTGATGATGCTTTTTAGCGTTGTTTTCACATCGTGAAGTGCATAAATAACTTAACAAATAGGCACAACCGATTAGAACAGTTATTTTTTGGTCTTAAGTCAAGATATGTGTATTGTCCTTGGACATGTGAATTTGTTAAGCCCACAATTAAAATGCCGGTTTTTTTATTGGGACCTCATCCACTTGTCTGTTATGCTATTGTCTGTGTTTTCGAATGGAAATCACAAAGAATCGGTTAAAAATCACATCTTCTTGTGTGATCAAAATTTATAGCCGGCACGGACTCAATTATCTATTTTGGGCCCGTATATGTATACATTTTATAGACATAATTAGCGAAAATTATAATTTGCCCATGTCTTCCAACCAGGCGACTGGCGCTCCAAAAAGACTTATCTATGAGTCGTCACCAGTTTGAGAGAAATAACTGTCTTGAAGGTAAGTGATATGTGAGGCATGTCAATGGGTTTGTTCATAGGACGTACATAAAACCATCCCCAATTGAGGTTTGCTGTTTATGTTATCATAATTTACAGGTTGGGTGCTGACAATCGTTTTTCAAGCAATTACTATAGGGCTATAAATAAATTTAGACATTTATCAAAAGAGAATGCAAGATTGACGTACGATATTGTTCTGAAATAAATCAAAATGTTATCCACACATTGTATACAATCTTCAGTTATTTCAAAAATGTCAAACTTTCACAACAGTACTTATACATATTAAATAGATCTTATATGTATAATATTAACCGTTACCTTTTCTTGACATTCGTCATAGCACGACGTAGAATTCCCTATTTCTATTCTATTTGTTGTAGCTCATCTAATTAGCTTTGTGTTAACACATTTATGTGCCCCGTTTGAGCCATAAAGTGAAATAAATAAAAAAACACAAAAACAACCCATTGGAATTCACACATTTTTTCAAAGACAACTTATAATAATAAATATTCCATACAATTAATACAAAGTACACACACTTTTTTTTTTATTTAGCTGTATAAAGAACTGTTCTTAATTGCGTTCGACTAATTCCAAAGCGGCGTTTTACGAATTTACAAATTGTCACCTCTCTTCCCGCACTACTATAGAAATAAGGGAAAAAATTATTTTCGACTCGCGGAATGCGCGCCCGGTCGCCACAACAACAAATAGTACAATAATGTTAGTGCCGGAACCATTTGTTGACCAAGTCCATATAGTATTGTATGTAGATCTGTTGCTGATCTCGAAGTCGTCTATAGTATAGCACTGTAATTAGTATTGTCTGGGAAATACTTGCTGCTTCAAGTCGATTGTGGACTGAGTAAATTTTTAGCACATTTGCATCGAATCGATTAAATTTTAAACAAATGCTTTTTCAATTATGCCATAGATAGACCATTACATCGTCTCCAAGTTGAAGTGTTAACCGACTGAAGTAGCAGTAAATTATTCCTGATTTCACAATGCTATCCACAAATTTAGCCTATTAGTGTTATTTAGATAAAATAAATCTTATAATCAAAAAATGATTTAATAAAATTTTATTGCAATACAAGGGTTTACAAATTGTCGTTTTGCTAAGTCAAACTAAAAGCAGTGATGAAAAAATCGTGAAATTGTATTTTGCTTATATCCTTTTCCGTTTTGTTTGAATCTTGTCTTTTTCTGTTCTGTCAACAATTTTTTTCAATTGCGACGCAAATACAAGTGTTATATATTTGGATTTCAGTTATGCAAAGTATGGTTTTATTTACGTTTTCTTGTTTCTTAAGCAATTGAAGAGTTTAAATATATGCACATGCAACAGTAATTGTCTGTTTCGTGTATGCTGTTTATATGCGTGCGCTCGACGGATGCGGATGTAGTCCACAAACTTATGAAATACTTGCGTTTACATTAACGTATGTAAATGTGTAAGGAATTATGATAGAAGGGATGAATTTAAATGCGACGAGAGAAGCCACCTCCACCGCCGCCTCCATTGTTGCCAGGACCACCACCACCACCGCCAATATTAATGCCGCCGCGTGTCTTGCCATCGTAGAAGAGCTCAATGTAGCGGGAACCCATCTGTTCTCTATGCCGCTTCATGGCCAGCTGTGAATCGTCGTACGTATCAAAGTAGGCATCAGCAGTGCCACTGTGCAGGCCCTTCTTATTGTAGTTGATGCGAACGTTAGCCGGTAGAATGGGTTCAAAGAACTGCAAAGAGTTTTAAAGGGTTGTTAGTACTAAAGATCAGCTTAGTTTTTGATGCAATCGGCCCACTTACTTTAAACACATCGTTTTCAAAGGAGTTATAAGGCAGACCGCGCATATGGATTGTAAAATATTCGACATCATTATTGCGACCGCCCCCAATTGGTCCAAAATTACCGCCCGACGAACCAAAGTTTCCACCTCCATTATTAAAACCGGGGCCATTATTAAAGTTACCACCGCCACCATTGTTGAAGCCGCCGCCACCTCCACCATTATTGAAGCCGCCGCCACCTCCGCCATTGTTGAAGCCACCGTTATTAAAGCCGTTTCCACCACCTCCGTTGTTGCCAAAGTTGCCAAATCCACCGCCGCCGCCTCCACTATTATTGAAGCCACCGGAGTTGCCACCACCATTGTTGAAACCACCGCCGACTCCACCATTATTGAAGCCACCGCCGCCGCCATTATTAAAGCCACTGCCTCCACCACCGCCAGAGTTGTTGCCGAAATTGCCAAAGCCTCCGCCGCCATTGTTGTTGTTGCCAAAGTTTCCAGGCATATCTTAAATAAAATCGTAAAATAATTGTTTGTTCAGTGCGTATTTATGTGTTAGTTTAGTTTAATACTATGTCAGATGGGTTATTGAGACTACTAACTAGTGTAGCATTTCTTTCTCTGAGTAGAGATTATAGCGAAGCACCTACAGAGCTGCCCTCCGCCCCCAAAGAATCATAGAAATGTTGTTACTTACCGAAATTGTTGCCGTTGTTGTTGCGATTGTTTCCAAAATTGTTAAAATCACCAAAATCGTTTCCGAAATTGCCAAAATTACCAGTGTTTTGGCCAAAATGGCCATTGTTGCCGCCGCCACCGCCAGAGTTATTGCCAAAATTACCCGAGTTCATTAAACTCGGCAAATTATTAAAGCCCAACATATTGTTGGCTCCCACACCAAAGTTGCTGTTATTGCCCCAGTCTGCAAAAAGAGAATGTTCCAAATTTGAACATTAGTCGAGCTACTCTATAAACTTCTATTTTATAAAAACTTAGCTTTCCAGTTTTGCAGCTAGGGTATGGTTAACCTTATGGTATGGTAGACATAGATCCAAACAAAATAATGTCTTTCAGTCCCACCCATTCTTTTAAAATGATTTTAAGTCAACCCACACAAAAGCATACCATATACACCCATGAAAAATATTTTTTTTTGATTCAAAATTAATTACTTTTCTAAGTTTTGCAATTAGTCAATCGATAAGTCAGTCAGGAATACACATTTTTCCAGATGCGGAGGCATATATTAAAAAGTCTTTTTTTTTTTTTTTATATATTTGTGCTAGAGCTAAGACCTAAGCTTACTGAAAACCCAACGTAATTTGGGTATTTCCCTGTAGCACACTTACCGTTGCGTCCACCGAAATCGCTGCCACCACGATTAGCGCCTCGATCGCGTATATCATAGGGTCCCGGGCGACCACCACCGCCGCCACCTCCTGTGGCACGCTTCATCTCAGCAATGGAGCTGCGGAAGATCTCAATATACCTAAGAGTATTCAAACGAAAATACCACAAAGCCATATTAATATCAAGTATAAAGCGAAATGTAAACACTATTTTTATGGATAAGGTTGCAATGACTTGAGTTTTGTTATGTTTTCTTTTTGTTGTGGGTTAATGACACAATAATCCATTACTTATTAATGTGTATCCTTGGTTAGATAAACACAAACAGTCAATGCTCTGAGACTTTTGATAAGAATATAATGTAGGTAATGGAAACCATTATGATTTACATATTATAGAATTTATCAAAAGCCTTTCTCTGGTTAATAGGCGTTATAAGTTTGCTGTTGTTGTTGCTGTTGTACCCAACCAGACCCATAGATAGCCTGTGCTATGTTGTTGCACAGTTAAATTGTTGCTTATTTGAAAAAAATAACTGAAATAGGAATGCATATAGTATAATACTTTTATAGATATAATTACTATGATATTTTGCAACAATTTAAAAGTTTTTATGTTTGTTGTTTCATGTTACCATTACACGTTTTTGTTTGCTTATGTTGTTGCTTTTGTAGTTGTAGTTGGTATTAGATGATGTGTAAGAGACCCACCTGTGCCCAATTTTTTCCCGATTTCGGCCCAAGGCTTGTTCAGTGTCATCCTGGCTTTCGAACTGAACAAAAGCTTCCCCAGTAGCACGACCCCTTCTGTCCATAACAAAAAGTATGCCCTCCCGATCCGTTTTGATTTCCAACCCTGCCCATGACGATAACCAAACAACAAAGATTTATACAAATATATTGAAATTTAAATATATATATATATATTGCAAGGTTAGCGATAGAAACAGAGAAAGGAAAAGAGAGGGCTTTTGTTTAATTCAAAGAATATAGGTGAAGAGTTTGCTTTTTTGTTGAGCGAATGGAACTGCGTATCAGTTCCATAATGCCACCTAATTATAAAGTTGACTTATGAATAAAATTTCAACAACGACCTTGAAATAAATAATGTTATAAAATGCTTTTTAAAATCATTTATGCACTTTGGGATTGATAATATTCTATTAATATAATTTTACTCGATGTTTAAATCTTACAATTGATTAAAATAATCAAAAGGCTTGCAACGTTTTTAGTGTAGAACATACTGAATATCAGCAATCCCAAATGCATTCAATAATGTGTACTTGGTTAGACAAAAACTTATGTTTGAAGTGTGGTTTTGTGTGTGTGTGTGCGTGCGTGTTTGAAATGATATAATGAATGATGAAAAATGCTCGACGTGATGTAAGCATTTATCGACCCCTGGTCCTTGGATGCAAACACCCCAGACGTTGGGCTTACAACTCAAAAGGAGCC
Source organism: Scaptomyza montana (assembly GCA_018904305.1). Classification (NCBI taxonomy): domain Eukaryota; kingdom Metazoa; phylum Arthropoda; class Insecta; order Diptera; family Drosophilidae; genus Scaptomyza; species Scaptomyza montana. Next base: position 2,328,324 of record JAEIGR010000001.1, read on the forward strand.
CTTAACTAATTCAATTTAAAAGCGCTCACTACTATAAGGAGCTGTAAAAAATATTGTTTTATGTATTGTTTGAACATGCATTCGAATTGATATGTTTTACAGTGATCTTTCCTTTGCCTTTTAAATACGTGTAAAGTAAAGAGACACGCACACACAGACTAAGCTTTTACACTTACCGGCAAAGAACTCCTCGATCTGCTGTTCAGTGACGGCATACGGCAGACCGCGCAATTTAACAACAAAGGCTTGACCATGACCGCCTGTTTTGCGCATTGCCTCTCTTGCCTCCTTGGGTGTAGCAGTAAAAACTGGAATACATAGGCATTAACAGTTATTGAAGTGAACACAAAAAGGGAATGCTAAAGAAAGCATACCTTCAATATAACGATGTCCCATGCTGGATTTGTTAAGCTTGCGGGCTTCTTCAACATCGTCCTGGCTTGAGACCTCAACGTACGCCTCACCCGTATTCTTGCCGTCCACACGACTGGTGACGAGATGTATGCCTTGCGAACCGTTAAGGACTTCAACGTTTACCAGAAAGTCGAGAATTTCCTTATGCGTTGCTGACCAGGGAAGACCGCGTAACCGTATAAATTTGGGACTATCGCTAACATCGCCTATCTTTACACTGGAATCATTATCATCATTATCACCATCGTTTTGATCATTGTCATATTGGTCATCATCATCCTGCTGCTGTTCATTGTCATCGTTAAAGTCTTCGTTGGTATCCTGGTCTTGAGCAAAGCTACCCTGATTGTATTGCACGTCTGCGTTCGACATGGTTTTTGCTCTTCTTAGTCGGCGTCTTTTCTAAGCAGTGAACAAAAGGAACAAAAATTAAGAATATGTAAGTATAGGAAACTTATAGGTAAAATAAACCATATTTATTATAGTTTTAATTTGTTTGTGTTTAATTCTTGTCTTTGTTGCACTTCTTTTATTGTCGCTTCGTTTTGTTCATTTTTTGCGCCGCTTACGCCATTTTGGTTTTCGAGTCTGCGGCAGCCTCATTTTCGTTTAAGATTTAGCACAATATTAACACAGCTTATTCAAGCAAGAATACATTTAAATTGATAATGCATACATATTCAAAGTACTACCTACCTATTTTAAAGAAGTGAAGAATTAGTTTAGTCTTTAAGTTTAATATTTTCGGCACTTTTTGCAATTTTTCTGTATAAAGAACAACACGCGTTGAAGTTGTATCAAATTGTTCAAAACGAGTTCATTAAAGTGACTCAGTCGAATGAGGGCGTGAGCTAATCGCCTTGTTGTCGTTCATCCCTCGTTTGTGTTATGTTAACAGTTTGCTGAAATGTTAATGGGTATAAAATTCATACAGATAAATAACGAAATATATTTAATTGTAAGCCATAATATTCAAGTACAACTAAGCAAAAAACTCTGAAAGCTACTTAATATTTAATTTATGTAAAAACATAAATGAGTTTTACCAAACCAACTTTGAAATTCAAATTAACCACGGTTTGATGGCAGGGCCATAACATAGCCCTGCCGATATTTCATACATCGGAGCTAGACTGTAATTCATATGAACTGGTATCGATATAAATGCCAACCAGTAGGTAAGTGCTGTAAAACGTCGCAGCAACTTTTTATCTTGGAAAATAGACTATTTATGAGCTGTTAACATGATTTGTTTAGTATGCACTTTGTTTTACTTTTTTGTTATTATTGAAATACCTAAAGACACTGCAGGAAAACATCGTGCTTAAGAAATTAGTTTGAATTTGGCGCCCAAAATGATCGTGGCATTCGGTTTGGAGACCTTTTGTAGACTTTTGTTGCCATGGCAACTGGCGCGAATTTTGATTGTGCTGTAAGTTTGTTTGTTCAATAATGTTATGTGCATCGATTTTTTGTTCGACAAGAAAGCGAAACTACACTGTGAAAGAAAATAAATTTCATAACTAGTAAAGAAGTAATTTTAATTTTTACATTGCGTAATTATTTGTTGACACAATGTTTGTACAAAAGAAAAAACTTGTCGAGCATGTGATGGCAATGAAAGCCAACGGTGGCAGTGGCAGTGAAGATGAGGAGGAGGAAGAGGAGGACGAAGGGGACGTTTTGCAGGTGCCAATTGACAGTTGAATTAGTTCGCTAATTAGCTTCTTATCAATATCGTATCAATGCTCAATCCAAGATTATTATAAATAATTATTGCTTCCGTATGAAAACGTAATATGTTATCCTTAAGCTCCATGTACTCGTTGGCCGATTATGTAATCAATGTGTACAAAAAACAAAAACCAAAAACGTATCAATTTGCAAATGCCATTTTATAACATTTGTTGTAGTTGATCAAAACTATAACTTACTAAATATAAATTTAACTAACCTAATTATTTTAATTTCATTTTAGCTGTGCAATAAAATAAAAATTTATAAACACACTTTCGTTGCAGAAAAAAATCTCAAGAACTAAAATTATTAAAAGACTATATGTTTAGCCATACACAACTTAAAACTTGAAACCAATTGTTACATTTTAGTGCGTTTTGTATTTTAAAGAACTAAAAAAAAACACAAATAGTTTGTGTTTGTGTTTAACAAAAATGTTTATTTTCTAGCTGCACCGTAAAAGTTGATGTTCTAGTTATTCTAGTTGTTCTTGTAATGTCACTTGTTGTTGTAAGTAGTTTTGTATTTTGCAATTATGTATTTTGATATTGCGTCGAAAGTATTTTTTGCAACGCAAGCAAATGACAAACAAAATATTTTTGAAACTAATATATTTTTGGTCTTTCCCCCGTTTTTGAATTTTGCAATTTGTTGGCGAAAAAACATATCAATTTTGATTATAAAAAAAATATCAATGAATAAAATTGTGTTATAAATTTAATAAAAATGCAAAAAACCATATAACAAAAAACAAAAATCTGCGGCACCTAAAAACATTTTCTACCGCATTTTTTTCCTATTACCAACGGTTTGACATCTTGAAAATTTAATTGAAAACAAATTACCAAATAATATTCCATCCATATGGAATATTGGTAAAAAAAATAAACAAAAACAAATCAAACCAATATGGCTATGGACCCGGACGAAGCACAGCGAAGACGTGAAGAATGCGAGAGGAAAGCGCGTCGGGGGGAAATGGATCCCCGTTTGGAGTTCACATTCCAGCTGCTGATAGACGCCACTCAGTTGCCACGTCATCAGCTCATGGACTACATATTCGAAGGGGATATGGTAGCATTCAATGGACTTTAAGATAACAATCTTACGCTTAAGACACCTTTTAATTAACAGCTCGATGAGATTAATCAGCTGTTTCTGCCCAATATGAAGAATAAGCTGTTGTGGTTCTATCAGGAGGTGGATGAGCCAGAGCCGCCGCCAGTAGTGGATGCCAATAAACCAGGACCCTCACGCACAGGCATGGCCTCGAGCAGCTCCAAGACACCTCAAGGTATTAACTCCATTTAAAATGTATGCCACTTTGCCCAATCGCTTATCAATCCCTTTGCTTGCTCTTTTAGGTGGCGCCTCGCCCAGCGGCTTGCCACCGCTCAAGAATAAAAGGCTGTTCCTAACTGATGGCTGGACTTGTGCCTTTACCGGCGTCTGTATTTATATTTTTCGCGTGAATACATCCAAACAGCTGCCCGAGGAGGGATTTCAAAAGGATTTGTAAGTTTTTACAAGCTGCTTTTCATATACCCAGTTTTAATATGAAATACGCTCGTGTATAATATAGAAATGATAAAGCCTAGGATGTCTAAATAAACAACTTCTTTTAACTTTCAAATTATTTTGGATCAGAACATGAAAATTCATCTATTTTCTATCATCTAAATATTTCACCCTTGTTCAATCGAAATTTCCTCATTTTTAAACTCGTTATCTTTTTTTTTTTTTGTAACATTCCCACGTCCTGTAAAATTGCACCAACTTACAGTAGGATAAAGGGTATCTTCTAGTCGACCATTGTTTTGCAATTTAGTTTGAGTTTTCGTTTATCTTTTATAAATTTCCTATTTTTATCTCTTCTGTTTTTGACTAACTGTAAAAGCTATTATCTAGAAAGAGAGAGATTTTTGTTTTTTTTTTGTTGGCACGCAGATTGTCGGAGCTTAAATGCTGCGCACACACACACACACACACTTACACTCGCACACACAGACAAAATGAATGACAGGCCCTGCGGAGTATTGGCAATTGAAAGATTATGTGTTGCTCTCATTTTCAGATATTGTGGCGTTATTGATGCCAAGAATATTGGCCTGGTCACCTCCATTGAGCGTATTGTGGAATATGTGTTTATGCAGGCACTGGCCTTTCCTAGCCTGGAGGGTGATGAGGAGGATGTGAGCTGCGGACTTATTAAGGGACAATTACTTCCTGGATTGAGATCCTTTTGCAGCGCTTTGCGTGTTTGTGAGCAGGTCTGCGATCATTTTAATGTCTTTGCCGATGGCAATGATATGTTTGACGGTTGCCTTGTGGTCGAGGAGGTCAAGGATATGGCCAAGAATCAGGAGTTCTGCACACAGCTGGAGGAGCGTGTGAACAACTGGACCAAGGGCATACTCAAAATACTTGGGGAAAGCGAGCAGCTGCGCAAGGAGAACGATCACAGTGGTCCACAGGATGAGCTGGAGTATTGGAAGAAACGTGGTGCACAATTCTCACAGCTGCTAGCCCATTTGCAGGATAAAGAGGTGCAGTTTACGCTTCACTGCCTCTTTCTAGCCGGCTCGAGAATCATGCGTCAGTGGAAGGAGACGGATCGCAAGATAACCTTCTGCTATAACGAGGCTCGGGATAACTCGAAGTTTATTCAGGCCATGGAAACATGTTGTCATTCATTATATCTCGATGATCCGGTTAGCATGAAGGAATCCATATTGAGTCTACTGCAAACTGTACGTCTCATCTACAGTGTCTCACAGTTTTACAACACCTCGGAGCGCACATCTGCACTAATGGTTAAGGTGAGTGAAAAGTGTTTTCTGAATAGCAAACGAGGTATCAGTGAGTGGATTACTGCTGTGGATTCCAAGATAGGAACTATTTGTTGATATTTTCTTAAGTTTTCGCTGGGCGGTAGGTCAAAGTGTAGATAAGTGATAAAAATTAATTCCTATCTTGCAGATAACAAACCAAATGATTGAAACATGCAAATCTTACATCACCTGTCGCTGCAAGGAAACAATTTGGTCGCAGGACCGAAGTCTTATACGAACCAAATTATATAATTGCATCAAGCTTAATCTCATCTATCATGAGACCTACTATACCGTTAGGGAGCAGCCCTTCCTGCCCCATCAGACACCATTTGGCTTCTCCGAGAATTTTGTATTTGGTATATTTAAATAGAGAATATCATATTTATTTAAATATTAAATCAATCAATTTTCCTTTTATTCAGGCAAGTTTGATACTTTCTGCGAGCGTCTTTCGAAGATTATAAATATGTTTAATCTGATTGATGATTATAATCATTTGTTTGAACGCCGCCTGGAAGGTCTGCTCTTGGGCGAAGCTCTGGAAGATGCTTCCAACCACTTTGAGGAGGCCAAAAAAGAGATAACATCGAAGAAATATGATTATTTGGATCATCGCAATGCTGATTTCAATGATGACTTTGATCGGTTCATCAATAAAACGGATTCCCTTAAAGATACAATTGCCACTTTGATCGAACGGGATTTCGATACTGTTTGGGAGACTCCTCAGTGCATACGTTTCCTGGTGCGCTTTGAGAAGGTCAGCGAAAAGATTCCTTTGACTCGCATGGATGAGAAGTACACGCGAATTCTACGCTATGTGGAAAAGGAGGTGGATCGCATCTTGAAGACCTTTCGCCGTCAACGCGATGATCCTCCGTTAGCCCGTAACTTTCCTCCGATTGCGGGTAGGATTCATTGGTGTCGTGCCTTGAGCTTGCACATAACTGAACTCATGGATGCAGTCATGGATCATACTGTGCTTAGCACACAGCCTCTGGCACGAGATCTCGATGTGCGCTTCAATAATGTGATGGGCGTGTTGTTGGAGTATGAAGATGAGATTGTCTCCATTTGGCTGGATCAGGATATTAGTGTTGCGGATGCTTGTTTATTGCAGCCGCTGCTCTGCCTGCAGGGCGATCGTTTGTTTGTCAATTTGCATCCAACAATTCCACTTCTAATCAGGGAGGCCAAGATGCTGGCCAAGCTAAAAATCGAGTTGCCCATTGTGGCAGCCACGTTGATGAGCCGTCATCAGTACTTTTTAACCATACAGGATTCCTTGAATGTAACTGATAATTCATGCATACGATATCTGCTCCTTTACATTTGCCATTAACATTTCGCAGAGCCTTATCAAAATGTTCCTGTCAACGGTCAAGGTTGTCAAGTTGGAGGTGCGTCCCTTGTTTCTGCCGCAACTAGTGCGTCTAACGGCAATGCTAAAACCAGGACTGCATAGTATCAATGTAAGTGCCACAATTGCGTCTCTCTTAACAAATGCAACTAACAATTGCCCTTCCGCAGTGGACCAACCAGAACTGGACACAGTTCTATGAGCGTTGCAAGCAGGCCATAGAAACCTTTGAGGTGCTTGTGGCACGCGTACATGATATCTACTCCAATCGCATACTGAACGTTCTTATGTGGATGCAGGACGTCTCATTGCACATACTGCCAGCAGGTGGGTTTGTAGTACCCATTTAATTGCAGAGCACCTATCTATCTACAAGCATATATACCGTTTGGGGTCTACATATAATTTTTGTGCTCTTAAAAACTTTTCACATTTGTGTGCCTGACGCAGACGATGAAATCTGGACAGTTGATGAATTTCTGGAGCGCAGCGAGGAGGCATGCAGGTAAAATTTTCTACCTGTCAGCTCAGCATGTGTGTGCGCTTGTGATTGTGATTGTGCTTGTGTGTGGCATGTGGCAACAAAACTCGTTTGAACTTTACCGACAACAACTTGTGACAATGATAGGGGAACATGGGAAAGGGCTGCTTTTGTGGAATGCCAGTGGTTGACTTTGTTAGCTTTTGTGTGATTTATTGAATTTATCAATTTTAATTTATGTATGAGAATATTTCATTTGCATACAGAAAAGTTCATATCCATTTGAAAGGGTATCAGCCCTAGCAAAATAGGGGTAATTGCGTTCCTCACAGGGCTGACAACTTCTAAAAAAAAGAGAAAATCATTTTGTTTTCATTTGTTTGTGTATTAGTTCTTTTATATATGATTCAACGTCATTTTATTTTAATATTTTTCAAACTCTCCTCATCCAATTTGTAAAAAATCTAGTTTTGGCTTGGCCAAAGCTCAATATGCTGCTCAATCTTAGGTCAGACATTATATATATTAAAGTAACTGAAGTCGTCAGTGAGTTAAATTATCTTTAACATTTAATTTATGCTCCTTTAAACTACTTGTCTTAAAACAATTTACAAGTGAATGCAAAGTCAACCAATAGCAAATGCTAAAAGCTTTTTATTTTGTCAACCAGGCAACTGTTTAAATATTGAGATTTGTCCAAACAGAAAAGCTGCCATTGAACTCAATCGCAAAAGTCAGATGGTATCCGAGGCGGTGGAGGAAGTCCTCAACTTGGTGGACAAGGCAACGGAGAAGTTTAAGGAGATTGCCGGCGATGATGTTGTTACCTTGTTCGATGGTAAGTCCTGAAATTCTTATGCAGCTAAACTGAACTAAATATATGCAAATCTTACTATCCAATAGCCGCGCCCAAGGGCGAGCAACCGGGCTCGGGTGGACGCAAAGCTGACGAGGGCGGTGCATCAGGAACTTCTGGAGCTGGTGGTGGTGCTGCAGCATCTGGAACTGGTGGTGGTGGTGGTGGAGGTGGAGGTGGACAACAGCAGGACTGGAGTATATTGTGGTCCTGCTTTGAGAATCCGCTGACGCTGCTTTCTACCTCGGATAGTTTGCCGAAGGGCATGCAGGTGGGTGCAACAAAAAACTTACACTATATTAAAACGTCGAAAATTCGTACTTGGTATATTAAAAAATGTTGCATGCTTGCACATTCTTAAAGTCTGTTGCATTTCGCAGCAATATGTAAACTTTTAAATACATTAATTAAGTTGGTATTTGAAAAATAATAAATTCTAATCCACGGAAATAAAGTTGCATTCGACTTTTAGGTAAACTTCAACAAAAATATAATCAAATTTTCCAACATCTCTCTTTTCAAGGACATGGTGTGCAATGCTGTTGTCGAAATGCGTCGCTATTATAGTCGGAAGGTCATCGATGTGCTGATTAAGGTCATCCGAGCGGCGCTGGACACACTGCGGCGTCGGTTTATCGCCGATGAGTATGAGACGGCATTGAAGAAGCCAATCTTTGCCCTGCACGCGCAGCTGCAGATACCAAATGTGGTCATTAAGCCGAGTCTGGACGAGCTGCAGGATATATTGGTGACGGCTGGCAAGAATATCACAGGCATTGCGAAGGGTGTGGCGCAGTGGACTAGCGGCAAGGATCCGCCGGTTCGTACCACACCGCTAAATAGCTTCGCAATGTTCTCAAAAATCTTGTCTTACCAACCGCAGCAAGTTTCGATGACGGTGCAGCCGCGCGTCGGACGCAATCACACTGAAGTCGCCGGTGGCTCTAAGAATCGACGCCGCAAAATCTATTGCCTTGCTTCCGAGGAGCGTCCCCAGATGCCGCTCATGCTCAAAAGCTTCTACTCGGCCATCATGGACAACAAGGAGGTGGCCAAAGCATTGAATCAGCTCTCCAGCTGCACGAAAAACATCAAACCTGAGATTCAGACCTACATCAAGCGCTGGAAACCGTATCACTTCCTCTGGAAGAATGATCGTACTACGCGCCAGCTGATGGAGTTTGGTCTGCAGCAGTTTGAGTCCACATTGCGTTGCCTGGCGGATCTGGATGCCAATCTGCTCGTCGAACCGGACATGGAGGTCTTCGGACAGTGTGTGGCGGTCTATAATGAAAGGCTCAAGTATGGTTTGGCCATTGAGATCAAGTGTAAGTACTTCAATATTGTAATAATTGCTTTGATGCATGAGTGAGAAACAAATAATTGGATACATACATATTTGTACAATGTTCATCGCACATTTTTATTACGATTAAATAAATCTATTATTATTATTATCTATGGTGACCAAAGTATTTAACCAAATATGGTCATGGCTCACCTTGTCTATGTTTTCTTCTCCATTTCTTTGTTATTGATTCATCCATTCATACTCACAGTTAAGATTTTTCCTGACCTGTCACCCAAAAGGCTGCCACCCAACCCATGAAAATTGGATTTCTAATTTTCAACATTTATCTGCTTAGCAGACACAAATTTGACACCCACACACAAAAACACACACACACACACAATCGTATTCAATCAAAGATAAATACTGGTAAGCAGACATCCCATAAAAATTTATTGGTTTCCAATTAGGTAATCAAATATATTTAACCAAATTAGCTGCGTAAAGGAAGCAACCGAAATAAATGTGTTGCTGCCTCAGACGGCACATGATATGTTTCCCTGTCTGTCAGTTTGATGAATGTGTGAAACCGGAAATCAATAACCCCCTCTACAAAATTGCCGGCTTGGCACGTACATTGATTAATGGGTTTCGATATCCGTTTCGAGGTGTAAACACTTTTCGCCTGTTTCCATTTTCAGCTTGCAACCATAAAATTGGCCAGGCCATGAAGAAGAAATATAAAAAGGAGATGGATTATGTCTATGCGGTGATCAATGAAATGGATCGTAAACTAGATAGGCCCATACGTGACCTAGACGATGTGCGCATGATAATGGAAACGCTGGGCAAGATACGTGAACAGGAGGTGGACATGGAGCTGCGCATAGATCCTATTGAGGTGCGTACATTTGTACAACATCCATATCAATTGGTAATAAATTGATGATAATCGATTATCTCTTTGAATACTTACTTCGCAGGAGGCCTTTAATGTGCTCACCCGCTACGAGGTGCAGGTGGAGCGGGAACAATTCGATTTGGTGGATAATTTGCGTGCCACATTCCAGAATCTATTGGCTGGAGCACTGCAGGCGCAGGTGAAGCTGCTGGACATGCAGCCGGCGTTCCAGGGAGATTTGCGCAGCAATCTAGACAACTTTAAGCAGGATAAGATTGCCTATGTGACGGAATATCGCACAGCGGGACCCATGCAGGCGGGTCTGACGCCGCGCGAAGCTTCCGACCGTCTGATATTGTTCCAGAATCGCTTTGAGGGCATGTGGCGCCGCCTGCAGACGTACCAAAGCGGCGAGGAACTCTTCGGTCTACCGCAAACCGATTATCCAGAGCTGGGCCAAATACGCAAGGAGCTAAATTTGCTGCAGAAGCTTTACAAGCTCTACAATGATGTAATTGATCGGGTTAGCAGCTACTATGATATACCCTGGAATGAGGTGGACATCGAAGAGATCAACAATGAGTTGATGGAGTTCCAGAATCGTTGCCGCAAGCTACCCAAGGGCCTAAAGGAATGGCCAGCATTTCATGCATTAAAAAAGACCATCGACGATTTCAATGACATGTGCCCATTACTGGAGTTGATGGCGAATAAAGCCATGAAGCCACGCCATTGGCAACGGATCATGGATGTTACTCGCTACATCTTCGAGTTCGACTCGGAGGGTTTCTCGCTTAAGAACATACTGGAGGCGCCGCTGCTCAAGCACAAAGAGGACATCGAGGATATCTGCATCAGTGCCATGAAGGAGAAGGATATCGAAGCCAAGCTCAAGCAGGTGACCAACGAGTGGTCCGTTCACGAGCTCCAATTCATGAGCTTCAACAATCGCGGAGAGTTGTTGCTTCGTGGTGATACCACAGCCGAGACCATTGGTCAGCTAGAGGATAGTTTAATGATCCTTGGCTCTCTTCTTTCGAATCGCTATAATGCGCCCTTTCGCAAACAAATCCAGCAATGGGTCTACGATCTGTCCAATTCCAATGAGATCCTGGAACGCTGGCTGCTTGTTCAAAACATGTGGGTCTATCTGGAGGCTGTCTTCGTTGGTGGTGATATAGCCAAACAGCTGCCCAAGGAGGCCAAACGTTTCTCCAAAATTGACAAGTCGTGGCAAAAGATAATGCAGGTAGATAATTATATTACAGCTATTATTTTTCAAATCAAGTTTCTTTAACTGACTTTAAACAGCGCGCCCATGAAACTCCAGGTAAGTGAACCGAATAAATGGTGAAATATTTGAAACGAATTATTTGAATATAAATGGATGCTTATCAAATTCAATATAATACGGTCTTCTTGCCGATTAATATAGTCATATTATGTTTGTACCTTTAATGTTAAAACTGATTAAACAGGTGTTGTGGCCTGCTGTGTGGGCGATGATCTGCTCAAGCAGCTGTTGCCTCATCTTCAGGAACAACTAGAAATTTGTCAGGTAATGAAAGACATTTTTTTTTAAATGCATGCCAGTTCCTGTACTTTATCTAGCCTAAGAAGTATAAAGTGATTAATCCAAAGTGAATTATATCTTCAACGAATATATTGCATTTCTTAACCATACCGAACAGAAATCGCTGAGTGGTTATCTGGAACGCAAACGCATTATGTTTCCACGTTTCTTCTTCGTATCGGATCCAGCTCTGCTTGAAATACTTGGACAAGGCTCCGATTCACATACCATACAGAACCATCTACTAAATATATTCGATAACACCAAATGCGTCAAGTAAGTCTCATAATATTAAACGTAAACCAAATTCTTTCTCATCTAAATGGGGATTCTCTTAGGTTCCACGACGTTGAGTACAATAAAATGTTGGCTATAATCAGCAGTGAAGGTGAGATGATACAATTGGATCGTGCCATACGTGCCGAGGGTTCAGTCGAGACATGGCTTACTCAATTGCTGGTCACAGCACAGCAGTCACTGCATTCGATAATACGCACAGCATATGCGACAATAAACGATCCGAATTTCACACTATTGAGCTTTCTCGAGAAGGTGCCGGCTCAAATCGGTTTATTGGGTATACAAATGATATGGACGCGAGATGCAGAAATGGCTCTGATGCAGGCCAGACATGAGAGGAAGGTCATGTCCGAGACGAACAACAAGTTTCTGGAAATGCTTAACACCCTGATCGATCAGACCACACGAAATCTATCCAAGCGTGAAAGAACCAATTTTGAAACATTAATTACAATACATGTGCATCAGCGTGATATATTTGATATATTGGTATGGAGTTGCAAAAACTCTTTCTATATATACCATTAATTTTAGTATTTTGTATATCTTAGTGTCGCATGAACATTAAATCCTCTAATGACTTTGAGTGGCTAAAACAATGTCGCTTCTACTTTAAAGAGGATTTGGATAAGACCTGGATATCGGTTACAGATGTAACCTTCACATATCAGAACGAATATCTTGGCTGCACAGATCGTTTGGTTATAACGCCTCTAACGGATCGGTGAGTGACATTTTATAGGGTATTTATAAGGATTTATTTTATTAATTAATTTTCTTCAACGAAAAATACAGCCGAACATTTTGTGTAACAATTTAATACAATTTACTGCAAGCGCATTAATCTCATCAGTTTTTTTGCCATGTGGTTGTCTTTAAAATTGAGTTAAAAAGTTGCTGACAACATTTTACAAAGTCGACAGCTTGGCTAAGTTAATTTTAACTTTGGCCCTTTAGTTAAATTGTAACTTGCAAAAAAAGCTAAACTAGTGTAAGTAGCAAAATCTGAGCACTAAAAACACTTTCGTGGTGCATCCCAGCTTATGACGACACGAAGTAAATCATTAACTTTTCAATGATTAAGACAAAAGTTAAAGTACAACTAGAATAATTTTGTAAGTTATGACAGAAGGTGAAGAAGCTACTCAAGTTGTGACATTCACAACATCCAGTACTTGTTTATAACAAAGACTCAAATATGTATCTAAGCTCTAACAATAAATCTTACCCAAACTTAACTTAAATTCACTTAATTACCACAATTTTATTACAAGCTTGTTTTGTTTCTGACTTAACTTAATAAATGGCCCACACCTTCCTAACAATACAAGTTAGTTTTTATTGTTCGCTAGAATATATATTCACTGTGAATTACAATTAAATTGAAGCCCTAAGGCTGCCGTCAGATCATGCGACTTGATTGTCTGCACGCAGCATACAGGAGGGAAGTAGACAAGAACTTAAGATAAATTAATTTATTGTACATATTTACATTCCACGTGGCACGTGCAAAACTTTCACACAGCAATCGAACAGTTTTACGCGCACTGGCAAACAAAAGTCAAACATAGCCAGCAATTGCTGGCCAGCACTTAAACACGCTCGATGTCGATACCAAATGGCATCAAATAGTGGCAGCAATTGGAGTCCTTTTTATAACGCTAGGATGTAAGACGGTGACGACATGCTTTCAAAGATAAATTTCACTTAGCAGCGTATATATAAAGTTTTTGGCTGGTGATTTACGTAAAACAAGTCAAGTGACGCCATTTTTAACCAAACATCCCAAAGCGGCTTTTTTCCATTAAAAGATTTGCTCTCTGGCTTTCTCCTTTAACTAGCAGCCTCCTGCTCCAAAGCTGTTCATCTTCCACAGCTTAGTCCTTGTGCTCAAAAGTTCTGTTACACATCATCGTAAATTTCGCGCCTACTTTGATATATGTATGTTTATTCCGGCAAGCAATTGCCGAAGGGAGTTCTTTAGCATTTTTGGCTGTTAGCACCTGCTTTGGCTAAATAGACGGCGCTTATGCGGCGTATACGTAATTTGTCCCTATATAAAGTTCAGTTGCCTCCAAGGCAAACGTTTTTGGTTGGCATTTGATGTAAATATTATAGAAATGATAAATATAAGCACAAAAATTCTTAAGACTTTTGTATTTTTAATGCACATTTGTTTGGCTTTGTTCCACACTTGATTTATGTTATAGTTGCTACATTACTTTGGCCCAAGCGCTTACCCTTAGCATGGGTGGCGCACCCTGTGGACCCGCAGGAACTGGCAAAACAGAAACGGTCAAGGATATGGGCAAGACGCTGGCCAAGTATGTTGTCGTTTTTAATTGCTCCGATCAAATGGATTACAGGTACGAAGCAAGCCACAAAGCACTTAAGATGCAGCCCACATCGCCGAAGCAACTTCATTCAATTTCGCTACTCGTTTTAATTTTCTCCTTCTCCCTTCAGAGGCCTGGGGCGCATCTACAAAGGTCTAGCACAGTCTGGCAGCTGGGGCTGCTTCGACGAATTTAATCGCATCGAGTTGCCCGTTCTTTCGGTGGCTGCCCAACAGGTGGCCGTTGTGCTAACCGCCAAAAAGGAGAAAAAGAAGACATTCCTATTCACCGATGGCGATACTATTGAAATGAATCCCGAGTTTGGCATCTTCATAACTATGGTACGCATTTTTATTTCTACAAATAAACATCTTTAATGTTTGCATTCTCTCATATATTGCTTAGTGCCAAGTTAATGAGTTTTATAATTCAGTTAGCGCTCTACATTTTACTTTAGCGCAAGTTTATTTTATGCTGATTTTGTTAAACTGTGCACCATATTTTATCAGTTGCACCTTTTGTGTTGCATGCATTAACCAATTTTAATGTGTCTGACACACACATATACTTGCCTTACTTTAACAGCACAACAAAGTTCAATGAACAATCTTAATATTGGGTATAAATTTATATATGTATTACTATTTATAGCACCCTTTTTTGAACATATCAAAATCGTTTATGGCTTTACTAATTCATAATTTTTACAGAATTCAAGCACACATAACATAACATTAAAGGAGTATTTGTTGTTCTTGTAGTATTTTATATACACACACCACACATCATATATCGTTAACTATTGTTATTATTGTTACAAAACCAAAATAAACACCAGTCAACTTTAATATAACCGATCCATGAATGTAAATTTTTTTAAAAACCGTTTATCCTTTAACAAAAATATCTGACAAAAAATTACAACGGATGTGTCAAACGCGAGGCTTTTAAGCCAAATTGATATTTATTAAATAGGCATAAAGGTTTTTTTTTTAAAGAAAACCTTAAAAAATTTTATTGTAAAACGCCACCAATCTGTGGCTTGCAAAAAGAAAGAAATCATAAAAAGCCAAACACGTTCATCGTGCTGTATTGGGAGTTGTGACAGCAGCTTTCGGAATGCCGCGTTATTAGTCATGTGGAATTTTGCTCAAGTTCAGCGATAATCAAATTGACAGTACACCGACAAGCATACATACAATATAAGCCCACGCCTAGATACGTTGTTGTTTTGCATTTTCGGGAAAATATTTGTGATCTGATGCTACCCAAGCTTGACAGCGTGTATGAAATGTGATTATTTCCGGCTTTTATAAGAGTAAATGTGCCATTGACAGGACGCAGGCAACCAAAACTGGTTTGAGTGCCACATTTGAATAACCAGCACCGGTGAACTATCAATGGGTAATGCGATTAAGCTGCACACCACAATGCTGCTGCTAATGGCTGTCTCTTGTATAATGTGCTCAGCTATTATACACTCACTTTCATACGCACACAGTCATACATTCTATTCATTTCGATATACATATGTATAAAGAGTGAACGTTATGCTTGCTCGCGCACTCAGGTTGTATGCGCAATTTTAATTTGCTCATCTGAATTATTGGGCGCATTTATGTAACACTTTTAGCCCCTTCTAGCTTGCTAATGAAACATTATGTGATAGTACAAATACACACACACTAACGCCTATATACACCTCCACACAGACACACACTCTCAGAAATACACGCACACACACTGCCTGTCTCTGCCTGTGCGAGTTTTAGTTTATTGGGTAAATCCTTTGTTGCGGCTGCTTTGCTTATTTATGGCATAATACTAAAAAAAAAATAGTATCAACTGCCAGGCAGCCCAAACAAAAGCGCTTGTCACATGCGCTTGCTTCGCTCAACTGCCCCTAACACCTGTCCCGCTACCCCTCCCCTAAAATTGACTATGTTTACATTTGGATTAGTTTGCCACAAAATCGATTGGTCCTTTTCACTTTTACTAGTTTTTCAGTCGCTAGCCTTATCAAATGTCCCCATAAATTGACAAACGAGTTTTCACATATTTTTTGGTTAACGTGCGACAGCTTTACGACCAACAAATTGCTTGTCTGGTTAATATGCAAAGTGGACTAATTTGATGGGATTTGCTGGCAGTAAAATGCTGATTTCAATTGAATTACACAATAGATATATGGACAAATGATGGATTACATTTTTATATTGCAAACATGTGTAGTTTGTAATCCAATCTTGTTTAGTTGGGGCTTAAAGACTTAGAACTTTAACTTGAATTGCAATGCAACTTGGAATGTTTTAAGGTACACATTTCATATTTTATCTAACTTTTATATCTATTAAATTGTATACATTGTTCTGGCTACTATTCGAATATTATCAATCAAATTATGGAATGCATGGCTACAGGAGTGTTTGTACTTTTACTTCAACTACTATATTTCATTTTGTAACAATCTCTCAACTGTCTGAGTGACACGCTGACTGACTGACTGACTAACTGACTGAGTGGGTGAGGTGCGCATAAAATGCTAGTCGGATAAATCAATTTGTATTTGATAAATTTATTGATGGTTGCGACTCGTGCGAGTCGCTTGCAGATGCATCAAAATGTTTCACCATCTTGTTGAGTTTTGTATGCAGAGGATGGGACTCAGTTGTATGTAGTTCATTTTGCTTTGCACTTTTTACAGTATTTGCTAGCGTTTATTATTTATTTGCACTTTGCACACATGAAAAAAACTTGTGTAAAGCAATTTTTAATGTTTATCCATGTGGTACACAGAATCCGGGCTATGCTGGTCGCAAAGAGTTGCCGGAGAACTTAAAAATCCAATTTCGAACGGTTGCCATGATGGTGCCTGATAGACAGATAATTATAAGAGTTAAATTGGCCAGTTGTGGATTTTTGGAGAACATTACGCTGGCACGCAAATTCTATACACTGTACAAACTGTGCGAGGAGCAGCTCACTAAACAGGTTCACTATGATTTTGGCCTGAGAAATATATTGTCTGTGCTGCGTACTTTGGGTGCATCGAAGCGTCGGAACTCTAAGGATAGCGAGAGTACGATTGTGATGCGGGTCTTGCGCGACATGAATCTCTCTAAGCTGATAGACGATGATGAGCCACTTTTCATATCGCTTGTTTCAGACTTGTTTCCCAATCAGGTGGGTAAAATTCGATGTTTTATTTGTATAACCCAACATCTGTTTTCCACCTATAAAGATGCGTTTTCAAACTATCAAGAATCGTTTATTGCACTCTTTCTCTCACACAGACTCTCGAAAAGACCATCTACCCTGAACTGGAGGCGGCTATACTACAGCAAACGGAAGAGGCTAGTCTGGTCTACCATCCTCCCTGGGTTCTGAAGCTTATTCAGCTCTATGAGACGCAGAATGTGAGACATGGTATTATGACCTTGGGTCCTAGTGGTGCTGGAAAAAGTACCTGCATCCACACCCTGATGAAGGCCATGACCCAAATGGGCGACAATCATCGCGAGATGCGTATGAATCCCAAAGCCATAACAGCGGCGCAGATGTTCGGTCGCCTTGATGTGGCCACAAATGACTGGACTGATGGCATCTTTTCAGCACTGTGGCGTAAGACACTTAAGTTGAAGTCGGGTGAGCATGTCTGGTTGGTTCTAGACGGCCCCGTCGACAGCATTTGGATAGAGAACTTGAACTCTGTTCTGGATGATAATAAGTTGCTGACGCTGGCCAACGGAGATCGATTGACAATGGCTCCAACGGTTAAAATAATCTTTGAGCCACATAACATTGATAATGCATCGCCAGCAACGGTGTCACGAAACGGTATGGTTTATATGAGTTCCTCTGGCCTGGATTCGCGACCAAGTAAGTTTTTTTTTTAATAGGGAATATCTTCTTTTGAGGGTGGTATCAAAATATACATATTTTCGATTGTTTTTTTTAAAGAGCTTTAACAACTTCTTTCTAACATTTTAAATTATTTATTATTCCAGTTGTTCAGGCTTGGCTTAAGAATCGCGCACCTGGTGAGAAGACCACGTTCTCAAATCTATTCGATCAGACTTTTGTCGATGTCTACAATTGGGGTGCACAAAATGTAAAGTTGCAGATGCCTGTGCTGCAATGCAACGTTGTGCAGCAAATGCTATTCATATTAGAGGGACTGATACCCTCGAAAAAGGATGAGGAACCGGCTGTGAGCTTGTCCAGTAAGGAGAGCCAGGATGGTAAGTTGGTTTTGCACACATTAACTTCATAGCAACTGTACCCATGCAAGCATCCGGATATCCGCTTTTGTTTGCGGTTCAAAATTATTAAAAAATTTCAGCGGCCAAGCGTTCTGAGCATCAAAAACAACACGAAGAAAAGCGACGGCAATCGATTGGCAGTCAGATTGCCGGTAAAGTATATTATTCTCTTATCTTCTTTTACCTAAAACTGTTCTTGTAGAGTTAACTTTCTAAACAAAACTCAAATTAACTTTATGCTAAGACTGCTTCTGTGTATTTGTGTTGAGCAGGAGTTGCTAAAACTCATGCTCAGATAAACCTACTTACTGCACCCTCTTTACTATTCCATCTGTCTTTCTTGTTCGGAAAAGAAAAGTGAATTTGTTTTCAAAGCTTTGGCACAAAATCATTCCTCTGTTCCACTTTGTGTGCGTCCCACTGTTGTAGTTCCTTTTTGAAACTGTGTCGTCGTCCTCCACTTACTCGTTATTATCGTCTATACATTTTTGTGCTTTATTTGAAACTATATGTGTGATATGTCTTGAAGATAAAGAAGTAGTAGCTATTTCATTATTGGAGTTTTCGACTAACTTTAA
The DNA here is from genome assembly GCA_018904305.1 of Scaptomyza montana. Classification (NCBI taxonomy): domain Eukaryota; kingdom Metazoa; phylum Arthropoda; class Insecta; order Diptera; family Drosophilidae; genus Scaptomyza; species Scaptomyza montana. The sequence goes on from JAEIGR010000001.1 coordinate 2,347,247, forward strand.
CAGACGACGTTCCCGAAGAGAGCGCCGTGGAGGAGAAAGAGGATATGTGTACGCCGGAGCACTTGCACCGCTTGTATGTATTCGCGCTGGCCTGGGGTCTAGGCGGTTATCTCTCAACTAGCGATCGCGTTAAAATGAATCTATATGTTAAGGAATCGTTTCCGCAGTTGGACTATCCGAAGGGTAGTGCCACAGAAAATACAATATTTGACTTTTTCGTTTCTCCAACGGGCGTGTGGCAGTCGTGGAAGACTCTGGTCACACCCTACATGTATCCGGAGCTTTCCACACCGGACTATTTAAGTATATTGGTGCCCATTGTGGATAATGTGCGTATCGACTACCTGATCGGCACTATTGCCAATCAGGAGCGCGCCGTGATGGTCATCGGCGAACAGGGCACAGGCAAAACGGTCATCATGAAGAACTTTATGAAGAAAATGAACATTGAGACATACATGGGCAGATCGTTTAATTTCTCATCAGCGACAAGCCCCTACCAATTTCAACGCACCATCGAAAGCTATGTGGAGAAGCGCGTTGGTGTCACTTTTGGACCACCCGGTGGCCGCAAGCTGATCGTCTTCATTGATGATATCAATCTACCCGAGATCAATGAGTGGGGCGATCAGATAACCAATGAGATCGTACGCCAATCCATGGACATGAAGGGCTTCTATAGCTTGGAAAAGCCAGGCGATTTTACCACCATTGTTGATGTTCAATATGTGGCGGCGATGGGCCTGCCCGGAGGTGGTCGCAACGATGTCCCATCTCGGTTGAAGCGACAGTTTTGTGTATTCAATTGCAACATTCCCGACAACGACTCCATCGATAAGATCTTCCGCGTTATCGGAGAGGGTCATTATAATGCTAAACGTGGCTTTGTGCCCGAGGTTCGCAATTTGGTCAAGAAATTGATATTGGTGACCCGACATATATGGCAGCGTACACGCGAGAAGCTATTGCCTACGCCGGCCAAATTCCACTATGTATTCAGTCTACGCGATTTGTCGCGCATCTGGCAGGGCATGGTTGGCACCTTATCCACAGTGATCACCGCGGAGGGCGTTCTCATGTCATTGTGGAAGCATGAGTGTACGCGCGTATTTGCCGATCGTTTTACCACGTTCCAAGACAGGGAGTGGTTCGGCTCAGAGTTGGCGGCGCTAGTGCGCGAGGAGCTGGGTGAGTCCCATTCCCAAATGATAATACCGAATCCAGTATTTGTGGACTTCATGAGGGATGCCCCCGAGCCAACCGGCGAGGAGGGTGAGGACACTGATATGGAATTGCCCAAGGTCTACGAACCGGTGAACTCTCATAACTCGTATGAAGCGCTACGCGAGCGTCTCGTTATGTTCCTCGCCCAATTCAATGAGATGGTGCGAGGTTCAGGAATGGATTTGGTTTTCTTCCCCGATGCAATGCTGCATCTGGTGAAGATCTCCCGCATCATTCGGCATCCGAGAGGCAACGTCATGCTGGTCGGGGTCGGGGGTTCCGGAAAACAGTCGCTGACAAAATTGGCATCGTTCATTGCCGGCTACAAGACATTCCAAATTGCGTTGACGCGTTCGTACAATGTGGCCAACTTTTTAGAGGACCTAAAGCTGCTCTATCGCACCTGCGGCGTCCAGGGCAAGGGCACAACCTTTCTCTTCACCGACATGGATATCAAAGAGGAAGGTTTCCTAGAGTATCTCAATAATATACTCTCGAGCGGCGTCATATCAAATCTATTCTCGCGCGATGAACAGGCCGAAATCGTGCAGGAGTTGACGCCGGTCATGAAACGTGAGAATCAACGCAAAACAGCGACCCCGGAAAGTGTGATGGAATTTTTTTTGGCGCGCACCTGCACAAATCTGCATGTGGCATTCTGTTTCTCTCCAGTTGGTGAGACATTCCGCTCGCGAGTGCAGCGCTTTCCCGCCTTGGTCTCCGGCTGCACCATCGATTGGCTGCATCCGTGGCCCAAGGATGCATTGGTCTCGGTTGCCAGACACTTTCTCAGCCACTTCGAGATTGAGTGTACACCGGCCGTTAAGGAGGAGCTGGTTAATGCGCTCGGCTCCATTCAGGACATTGTCGCGGAAACCTCTCACGAATATTTCCAGCGATTCCGTCGCGCCACGCACGTGACACCCAAGTCTTATCTGAACTTCATTGCCGGCTATAAGAACATTTACCAGCTCAAGCAGCAAGAGCTGCGTGATGGTGTGGAGAAGATGGATACTGGTTTGGAGAAACTGAAAGAGGCCTCCGCCTCGGTTGAGATCCTTAAAAAGGATCTAGTCGTAATGGAGGAAGAGCTTGTCGAAGCCTCCAAAAACGCTGAATCAGTGCTAGTTGAGGTCACCGAGCGTGCAATGCAAGCGGAAATCGTAAAAAATCAAGTGCTCATCGTCAAAGACAAAGCCGAGGCTCTCGTCGCCTGCATAGCCCACGAAAAGGCCTTGGCCGAGGAGAAACTCGAAGCAGCCAAACCAGCTCTCGAAGAGGCCGAAAACGCTCTCAATACGATAAAGCCTGCTCACATAGCTACCGTACGTAAGTTGGGCAGACCACCGCATCTAATTATGCGGATCATGGACTGCGTGCTCATACTATTTAAACGTAAGCTGCATCCCTGTATACCCGACTCGAGCACTCCGTGCCCCAAACCCTCCTGGCAAGAGTCGCTCAAGGTAAGCAGCCCTTGAATTTCAACAGACTTATACTTTGAGTAATCCATGTGTTTCCCTAGATGATGGCTAGTGCCACATTTTTGCTACAGCTGCAAAACTATCCCAAGGATACTATCAACGATGAAATGATTGATCTACTGACACCCTACTTTCGCATGGAAGACTACAACATGGACATGGCTCGTCGTGTTTGCGGTGATGTTGCTGGGCTACTCTCCTGGACCAAGGCCATGTCTTTCTTTCACAGCGTCAACAAAGAGGTGTTGCCGCTTAAGTCCAACCTAACAATGCAGGAGGCGCGTCTTAAGGTAAACTGAAATACGGAAACAAATTGCAGTCGCACCATGATCTTCTCCTTTTGCACCATTCAATCTTTGTCAGCTTGCCATGGATGACCTAGCTGGAGCCGAAGAGCAGCTGCGTGAACGCGAGGATGCCCTACAGGCAGTGAAGGATCAGTACGACAAGGCTGTTGGCGAAAAGCAACGTCTAATGGATGCAGCTAATGTTTGCCTGCGTAAGATGACGGCAGCCACGGCTCTTATCAATGGCTTGTCGGATGAGAAGCATCGCTGGACAAATCAGAGCAAGGAGTTTAAAATACAATTGGGCAAGCTGGTGGGGGATGTTCTACTCGCAACTGGCTTTCTATCCTATTGCGGTCCCTACAACCAGGAGTTTAGGGCTAATCTGATCAGGACCTGGATGGGCATACTTAAGCAGAAGACTATACCCTTTACCACAGGTTTAAATATCATTAACATGCTGGTGGACTCCTCCACGGTGTCAGAGTGGACGCTGCAGGGACTACCCAATGATGATCTATCCGTTCAGAATGCTCTTATAGCAACCAAGTCCAGCAGCTATCCACTACTAGTGGATCCGCAGACGCAAGGCAAGCTGTGGATCAAGTGCAAGGAAGATCGAAACGAGCTGCAGATAACCTCACTGAATCACAAATACTTTCGTACACATCTAGAGGACTCGCTGTCACTAGGCAGACCGCTGCTTATTGAGGATGTAGGCATAGATTTGGATCCGGTTATAGACAATGTGTTGGAGAAGAACTTTATTAAGTCGGGCAGCATAGAAAAGGTTCTCGTTGGCGATAAGGAATGCGATGTAATGCCGGGCTTTATGCTTTACATAACAACCAAGCTGCCCAACCCAGCTTTTAGTCCGGAGGTCAGCGCAAAGACTTCGATAATTGACTTTACCGTTACAATGCGTGGTCTGGAGGATCAGCTGCTGGGACGTGTTATACTAATGGAGAAATCTGATCTGGAGGCGGAGCGTGTGGCGCTCTTCGAGACAGTAATGCAGAATCAACGTAATATGAAGGAACTCGAGGCGAATCTCTTGCTACGTTTGAGCTCCTCCCAGGGCTCTTTGGTGGACGATGAGGCGCTTATTGAGGTGCTGCGAGTAACTAAAACCACAGCAGAAGAAGTTAACCAGAAGCTCAAAATCTCAGAGGTAACCGAACGCAAGATAATGAAGGCTCGCGAGGAGTTCCGTGCAGTAGCTAAGCGGGGATCCATATTGTATTTCCTTATTGTTGAAATGAGCAATGTCAATGCCATGTATCAGAATTCCCTTAAACAGTTCTTGGTCATCTTCAACAACTCAATCACCAAGTCGACCAAGTCGAGTGCCACTGAAGAGCGTATCAATATAATTTTACGCTACCTTACCTACGAGGTGTACAAGTTCACCAACAGGAGTCTCTACGAGCGGCACAAGCAGCTTTTCACCTTAATGCTGGCAATCAAGATTGACTATCATAATGGAAACATAAGTCATGAAGAGTTCTTGACTTTCATCAAGGGTGGCGCCTCCCTAGACTTAAATGCTGTAGCCCCAAAGCCATTCCGTTGGATATTGGATATTACTTGGCTAAATCTAGTGGAAATAAGCAAACTGGAAACCTTTTCCACAGTGCTTCAAATCATTGAATTAAATGAACGTGACTGGCGCAGCTGGTATGAGTGCGAGAAGCCGGAGTATGAGGAAATTCCATGTGGCTATAATGCTGTGCTGGACAGTTTCCGTAAGTTGCTTCTCATACGTTCCTGGTGCCCTGATCGCACCATCTCACAGGCTAAGAAATACATCGAAGGTATGTTTATAAAAATAAACTTTTTTAAATTATGTTCTTTTAATTCATTCATTCTAATTTTAAACAGAATCTTTGGGTCCCGAGTACAGTGAGATGCAAATTTTGGATCTTGAAGTCACCTGGGCTGAGTCTGAGCCACGCACTCCCTTCGTTTGCCTGCTATCTATTGGCTCCGATCCGACAACTCAAATCGGAGCACTAGCCAAGCAGAAAAGCATCGGTATGTAAAAAAATCCTTATATATTCAAATTTACATTATATATGTTTCTTAAAGTACTTAAATGCGTCTCGATGGGTCAGGGTCAGGAGTTTCATGCACGCAAAATGATTATGGAATCAATGGCAAATGGTGGTTGGGTACTGTTGCAGAATGTGCATCTGTCGTTGCCGTTTTGCACGGAAGTCATTGATATGCTCGTCGAGACCGAGCACATTGACGATACCTTCCGCATGTGGGTCACCACAGAACCCCATTCGGAGTTTCCCATTGGACTGTTGCAGATGGCGTTGAAGTTTACTAATGAGCCGCCTCAAGGCATACGCGCTAGTCTTAAGCGCAGTTATCAGGTAAGGCACTAAAAACTTTTCGAACGAAAAAACAAAGTTTTATAATACTTATATATAATTTTCTTGCAGTCCTTTACGCAGGACTTTTTGGACTACACCTCTGCGACTCAGTGGCCTTCGCTTTTGTACACTGTTGCCTTTTTGCATACCATCGTGCAGGAGCGTCGCAAATTTGGGCCACTCGGTTGGAATGTACCCTATGAATTTAATCAGGCTGACTTTGCAGCCAGCGTGCAGTTTGTACAGAATCATTTAGATGAAATGGATCCCAAGAAGGGAGTCTCCTGGCAAACGCTTGTTTATATGATTGGCGAGGTGCAGTATGGCGGTCGGGTGACAGATGACTTTGACAAGCGACTGTTGACCACATTCACCTCGGTGTGGTTCTGCGAACAGCTGCTTTCCAACGCTTTTGAGTTCTACAAGGGCTACAAGGTGCCTGGCACTAAAAGTCTACAGGGCTTCATCGATTACATCAATAGTCTGCCTGCTTACGACACGCCCGAAGTATTTGGTTTGCATTCCAATGCTGACATCACGTACCAGATTAACTCTGCCAAAGGTGAGCCAGCCGTTTTACATACATATATACTTAAATGCTTACTTTGCTTTGCTTTCACTTTTTTGTTTTAATTATTTTCGACAACATAATTGCTATTAAAATTTACGCTCTGTCTTTGCGGTCAGGTCAATGACTGCTGCTTCTACTAAAGATTATTTTTGTAGAAATGTTTCAGAAATTAGCCTCAGATTTTAGTGGGAGGGTGCCTTAGTAACAATAACTTTATTTTGATTATGATACGCGGCTAAAAGTTTTTTGGTCAAATCACTTTTGATTTGTGTCTGTTTGCAAACATTAACAAGTTGATCTGTATTATACAGATGCCGTGCCGTATGCCGGACACTTCATAGTAATAATATTAATGAATGGGGATATTCTAGTCGTGCTAAAATTTCATAAATCTTTGAATTGTGTGTGTGTGTGTTTGTGACAAGGTAAGAAACCAATCCACAAGCCACCCAGTGCAATACACCCATTTGCATTAGCAAGACCAGAAGGCTACTAGGCATTCTTGTTATATTTTGTTAATATTTTGCTTGCAGGCATACTCGATACCATACTTAGTGTGCAGCCAAAAGAGGGTGGCGGCGGTGGAGGCGAGACTCGCGAGAGCATCGTCTATCAACTGGCTGATGACATGCTGCGCAAGCTACCGTCCCAGTACAATGAGTATGAGGTGCGTGAGAATCTGACACGCATGGGCATCCTGCTGCCAATGAACATCTTTCTTAGGTAAGCATGGGATGAGGGCTACAAATCTGGGTGTATGATTAACCTACTTGGTTTACTTGGTTTGTGTAGGCAGGAAATCGATCGAATGCAACGCGTCATCAAACGCGTCTACACATGCCTGTGCGATCTGAAGCTGGCCATCGATGGCACCATTGTAATGAGCCCCGCGCTTAAAGAGTCATTGGATGCCATGTATGATGCCCGCATACCCGAAACCTGGATGAAGGTGCGTATGTATATTTGTGTGTGTGTTTGTGTATTTGTGTGAGAGCTCTAGAATTCGAGTTAATTTCACGCACTAGGCTATTGTTGTTGGCTTTAAGTGAGATTTTTGCCAGTGGGCATTGTTGATTATATGGTCTCTCAGGTGCTGGCCAGCAATTTATGTACGGTGCGTGTGGCCCAAAATAATCTCACTTGTGCGGCTTCCTTTGGCGGCGGCCCAGCATGTTTTTATTGTCTCGTGAGCTTTTTATCGGTGCGGAAAAAAATTTGCTCCCAAAGTTGCAGACTTGCTCAAACAAAAGAACAAATATACATTTTTTATGTACCATAGTACAAACATTTACAAGACTAGCAGCTACTGCCAGCGTAAGGGCCAAAACTTTTCACGCAGCTGAGAAATTCTGTTACCCAAACTCAATTGCCGCTTATAAAAATTTGATTGATTTTGCTCTTCGCTTTTTTCGCGTGTCGTGGGTCTTTAATATTTATGCGTTTAAACGTTTAACGTCTCAACGCACCTTTCTCTAATTTAAACGGAGACTTAGAAAACGACAGACAAATAAATGCAACGTTATTTCAGAATTTATTTGGGGCAGTTTTTCTTTTATTTTAGGTCAATTATTACTCAACTGGGAATAAGATCAAAGCACATAAATGAGGCAACTTTTGCGGAATAAAGAGCTTTAGATGATAGGACAAATTTGTGTTCAAATTTATAAGTTCCGAGCTAGATAATTGGCTACAATTTTTATAAAAACTAATTATTAAGAAAATTAACGTATGTACATAAAATTCATATGGGATATATGCGAAAGAATAGACGGTTTATATATATAAGCAAACACTTTCAATCAAAGTTTATTTATATTTCCAGCAAATAAAACTAGCATATGATAATAGACATTATATAAGTTTTAGGAGTACTAGCTGCTGGGGCACTCGACGTGACAAGCAAAATAAAAATTGTTTTTGTTACAATATTTTTTGTTTGATATGTGTTCTTTTATCTTTTAATTATGAATTTTACAAAATGTAGAAAAAAGTAGGCGTTGCGAAAATTGTGAAAGTTACAAATATATAATGAAAGTTCAGTACAGTACAAAGTACATTTTACATTAGGAAAACACTCAAACAAAATAACAAAAGCAGAAAATAACAAACAATTTTATTTCCTTTATTCATTCTATTTACAATTGTATTTTTGGTACGTAAGTTTTGAAAAGATTTTAAAGCCTATTTGTGAAATCTTTATATGCATATATAATATATATAATATTATTTTAACTGATATGCCAGCTGAAGAAACCAATTCTCAAGAATGTTGAAATTATCGAAACGTGAACATTCGACGAAACCGAGAAATGCGGGTTTCGATAGGGAAAATGTGGTTGCAACCTCGAGTATTCCACTTAGACATCGTGATTATGGATTCATGAAGACTAACAACACGGGCACGCCGTTTCCAAAGAAAGCTGATCCACTTTCTCCACAAACGCTAATCGGTCGTCTGCAGGATCACCGCAGCCTTTCAGAACCTTCTGCTGTTCCACAAACGTCTTCAACGAGCACATCAAAGTCATCTACATCATTCAAAGAATTTAATATGCGAAATTCTAGAAATAGTAAAAAACTATCTAATGAAATGTCGTTCGAGATGAAGCGAAAGCTATTCCACGAGGGAGAGTTCACGATTACTCGCGGCAAGAAAACCAGTGATATGTTTCATCCCAAAATTGAATTTAACACACAAAGAAGTACTGTACGAGACTCCCAACAGAGTGCCATACAGCAAATGGAGGAATATGGTCGGGCCATGAATATCAAGATAATTAAGGGCTTTGATAATTAGATACAACATTTAACATTAAAACTAGCATATTATATTTACATAGTTTGTAATAAATTAGCTGACACCTGTTTTGTCCTTTGCATCAGAGCGCTGAGATAATGTTGCGTCATGTCAATGTCAATTGCACTTTCAGATATCCTGGGAGTCCACTACGCTTGGTTTTTGGTACACTGAATTGCTGGAACGAAATGCACAATTTCGTACCTGGATATCAACAGATCGTCCAAAGGTAAATCATCCCCCATCTGACTGCCCATTACGCTTGACAAAAACTTGACAAGCTCGCTAATTGTTTAAAACGTTTTGTTGATGTGCTTATTTCGCTTTTCTTTCAACTCACTCTTGTCAAATGCTAACAATGAACGAAAAAAAACAGGTATTCTGGATGACGGGCTTCTTTAATCCTCAAGGGTTTTTGACCGCCATGCGACAAGTGAGTGATACATAAAGAAAGTTTACATCTAATTTACCACCCACAGAATAGTTAACCAGTTTTTGTTATGACAACGCATTTGAATAGATTTCTTGAGTAACGAAAATATATAAACATTCTCATTAATAATTTTCAAAATACAAGCCGTATGGAGCTGAGAATTTGGTTAAGCTACATTTAAGCTGGATAATAAGCTAGGTGTTCCTAGTAGTAGCGGCACTCCTGTCATTAATTACTTTATACGTAGCATGCTAGGTGGTACCCTGAGGGAATCACAAAGCATGTCATTTTCAAAACCTTAGTCTTAGGAATATTTTAATGTGAAATATTCCGTGTTAATAATTAATAATAATAGTATCTTTCATAGCACAAACTCTTATATAAATTTGATGCCAACACATTTATTGATATTCAATATGCTTGCAAGTTATTCATTTGTGCAATTCTTTTCTGCTTTGGCAACACTTCAACCAAATTGTGTGCTTATCGACCTGCTTTTGCTTTCCCATTGCGTATACGTTGCGTGTGACGCTGGTATTGTTAGGAGGTAACACGAGCTCACAAAGGCTGGGCACTCGACTCAGTGGTGCTACAGAATCAAATAACGCGCTACAACAAGGAGGACATTACCGAGTATCCCACTGAGGGAGTGTACGTGCATGGACTGTTCCTAGAAGGTAAGCATTCGCTTCGTCACTAGCCAAATTGTATTTGTATCAATCGTATCTACATTTGCTTTATACTAAATATGTTTGAAACACAATGAAATTTGTTTCGTTAGTCCCTGTTTAGGGTTCATGGCCTTTTGTTAACCGTACAAATTGGTCCCCGGCTTGTTTGTGCGGTTTTTCTTTTTGCTATGCCTGACTTTGCCCCGTGTGTGCTAAAACGCATGTTAAAGGCATAATTTCCCTCACCTCTGCTGGCTCTCCGAGTCTTTGTTGTGGTCAGCTCGTGGTAAGCAGAATGGGAGACTAGGTGACCCAACACTGGTTTGAAAGCGGAAGAAGCAGTGTCTTTGAGAATTTTTGTCACATATTTCACATTTTGTGATTTTGGAACTGAAAGTTTCTTTTATGGTCAAATTAAATTTATAAGCAAAATAAAATATTATATATAACTATAAAGTAGTTTTGCTCTTATCGAATGCGCTCAAAACAGAATTTCAGTAGTTAAACTTTACTTTCGACACCATAATAACAATACAATGTTTTGAATAGATCAATTTACGCAATAACCAAACGCACTTGCATGTCATGTTCAGTAGAATTTGGTTGTTCAGTGTGGGACACAGCTTTATAACTGTTATTACGTGACGTAATAAGCCAAAATTGAATATGACAATGCAATGAGCGATTGCATTGAAAGCTAGTTTTGGTATTGCCTGCGTTTGCATAAATCCAACTGAAGCGTAAAATACGTGTTCACAATTGGCAAATAGAACACACTGCAAATTAAATAACACATACGCAAGTACATCTATATATATGAGGTTATTTAGTTAGCAGTTACATAAGTTTCACTGTCCATTAAAAGGTGCCTCGCAGGTAAACATGAGAAATTTTTGGCTTTGTGGCTGTCTACTTAATTACGACAATTTGGCCCTAAGTTGTGCGCTAATAAAGATTTTTTGCGGTCAAAGAAACATAACATGTTTCCACCCCGGGCACGTTCCAACTAACTTTACGATGAAAACTTATTAACCTTAGAACAATTAGGTGGTCAGTATGTTCTAGCTTGGCTTGAAATTTTGTTTGCTTTTGCAGGCGCATCGTTGGACCGACGCAGCGGCAAGCTGATTGAGTCAAGGATGAAGGTGCTTTATGAACAAATGCCGGTTATATATATTTATGCCATTAACACAACGGCCGGCAAAGATCCAAAGCTGTATGAGTGCCCAATTTATCGGAAACCCCAGCGCACCGACCTCAAGTATGTTGGCTCCATTGATTTTGAGACCGACTTCAATCCCAAGCACTGGACTTTGCGTGGCGTTGCGCTGCTCTGTGACATCAAATGAAGGCGGCAAACTACAAAAAAATACAAACATAACTCAATAGGCACCAATGCACCCCTCTACTCTACTCTAAACTACTCCCTTTTCCTGATGTTTGCAGTGCTGTCAACTGTCAACTGTTGTACGTGCTTTGTTCTCGTAAATGGTGCTGTGATAATTATCGTTTTCGGGTGGCGTCCTATTCCAAAGGCCTACCCGCCTCAAGTCTTATGACACAGCGACTGTTGTCTCTTAAGCGTCTCGTGCAAGGCGTCAGAAATATGTACCAGTTTATATTAAAAATGCCCTCAATGTTATTCAAGAGGCGTTGTCCACAACCATAGTACACCATAATAAGTTGTTGTTTGCCCATGTGTAGAATTACGTTAAAGTGTTTTGGGTGAAATCCACAAGCACTTCAAGTGCACTTGTCAAAATAAAATAAAGGTTTCGTTTCTAGTATCTAGAGAATTAAAATGAATTTTAATTGGGTTTGGATTAAGAGACATAGATGTCAAAAGCTTAAGCGTTAATTTACGAATTAAAGTAAACAGCCTTTACATTTTTCTGCAATTTAGTGTGCCATTTATAGTAAGGACTTCCCAAGCAAGTTTTTTTTTAAGGACTTCAACATCAAGGAAAGAATGAAAAATTAACATTAAAGAGGATATAAGCCCCTAGCCAATGCCATTAAAATGCAAACACTTTTGAATTGAATGCCATTTCAATACTTTTGATTTTTTATTCATTAGTTTCATTAAAATAAATAAATACATATACATTCGTTAATCCAGTTAATAGTTATTAATATATAGTTTTCAATCATTTGTTTGCGTTTACTTCTTTGTTCAGTTTTATTTATGAGAAAATCTTTTATTTACATATAGAAAATAAATATCGCTTTATTTTAAAATGTTTTTCTTTTTTTTTTAATTTTTTTTTGCATAAAATTCAATAATTTACATAAATGTTTTAGTGTAAGCGTATGTTTGAGTGAATGTATTTGTGTATGTATGTTTGTAAATAGTCCGCTCAATCCATTGTCAACACATCGAGCTTGCCTACATAATTCTTGTCATATTTGTATACATAGGTAAGTAATAAGGTAATTTGAGTTTTTTGCACATGCATAAATAGTTATGTAAGTAAAGTTAGGAATAAGGAGCTCATTTACATTAAAATCGTTAGTCGTATTTATATGATTTTCAACCATTTTGTGACTCTTCCAGCATATTACCTATATTTTTTACAGCTTTTAAATGTTCTTCTGCTTTTTAATGTGCAGCTAAAAGTTAACTATAAGTAACTATCTTTTAGCTGTACATTGGAAACAATGCTCTGAAAAATTTTATTTATTGATTATTGTGTTTAAAAAGCATTTATTAAGTTTAAGTTTGAGCATCTAATGTAGAATGGATTTAATTTATTAAAAATTGTAAATAAAATTCTTCTATAATAATTTAAAAAAAAACCAAAATTCCGCCCGCGGATCATTTTATTTATCTTATAAACAAAAGTGGATCAACAAAACAATTTGCATCTCGATAATAATAACAATTTTTAATGAATGTTAAATTCAAGAGCTGAATCAGTTAATAACGTATACCAAACATGTATTGGTTTTTTTGATGTTGTTATTTCTTGTATCAATCAACATCATTTATACTAATAAATATTTTAATACACATACGTATGTATATAAATAAATCTATTTATATGTTTATTTTTTAAATATTTTTTGTTATATTTTCGTTAAGCTTTGGCTAGTCAATAAATACAATTTGTTTGAGTATAATTACGTTGTACTTAGTGCCGGGTTCAAGTTCCCGGCGGCGTTAAGGGAACGTTCTTTTTATGTATATTTTTATGTTCGAGAGAAAGAGGTAGTATGAATTGTTACATAAACCGTTTAGTAAGTTACACATATAAATACAAATACCAATACGAAACACAACGGGCTTGTGGGGTGAGGACGCGGAGAGGATTTATTCTTGTTAATCGGAGGGTTTGCACACACACAATACTTATGCCTGCCTTAAAGTCAGCCGTTTAGGAACCTTCAATTTAGCAACTACTAACATTTATTTTTTCTTTTGATTTAAACACTTCAACTGTCTATCTCCTTCTGTTTGTCTGTCTGCTTGTGCGTAGGCGTGTTTTTTTTGTGTTTGTGTGTATCTGTATCTGTATATATGTTTTTGTTACTTTCATTTAATTAGCATAGTGCGAATTCTTGTGATTCATGCGATCGATCAGATGCCAAGGCAGTCGACCAATTGCATTGTCTTCTTCTGGGTTGCTTACCAAATCATTCGACTGCTCACTGACCCAGTTCATGTTAAGGTCATTTAGAGCATCTTGTTGCTTCTGGTCTTCCCCGTCGTCAGCACTAGAGTCGTCGTCGACGTTTTCGTTTACAAAACCAGTTGCGCTTTTGCCAACTGGCAGAGTTTTGCGATTGCCGTTTTCATGATTTGTTTCGTTTGCGATTTCATTTCCGTTTGCCTGCTGCTGCTGTTGCTGTTGGGAATGTTGAGGATGTAGGGAATGTTTGGTCACACCCAGCCCAAGGATGCCGAGAGCGTTAAGGGATTTGTTGGCATCGTTAAGCAGCTGCTGTGAAGCCTTTTGCTGTCTTGCCCGTTCTCCCGGTCGCTGCAGAAAATCCAAAAAGTGTGACGAAGCTGATGTAGCAAAAGAAGGGGAGTTGGAATCGGAGGCGGAGACGGTGTTGGTGCCCATACCGGACTGTGGCCAGCCAAATCTCCACAGTTCACTGGGGAAATGTTGCTGCTGCAGCTGTTCGCGACGTCGCTGCTCCCGCCATGCCTCTTGTTGTTGCTCCTGATGTTGCTGCTGCTGGTAGCGACTGTTGCCCCAAGTTGTCGGCTCCAGAAACACACGTTTGCCCACATTTTTTAGAATGGCGCGATTCAATTCAACCTATACGAAAGCAGGAAAAGAAAGTAAAGTGGAAAAAACGGTTGACGTTAAAGGAAATGACTGCTCGAAGTACTCACACACACAGATTATGTTGCAATGTGTGGCACACACTTCACACACCATAGTTCCCTAACGTGCCCCTCCCTTACCGCACTAAGCACACATTTACTTTATAAGGCATAAATATCTGATTTGTACAGCTGCAAATTTGATTCAAAATCAAATTATACCGTATTTAATTGCATTTTAGCTTGTTGTTGGCTTGATGCTGAAATGTTTGTTGGCTATTTTCTTTTAAAATAAAGGTAACAAATTATTTTAAATTTCAATTAAATGTCGAAAAAGTTCGAAATGTAGCTAAGAACTAAGTGTGTTGCAATATTGAGTTAGGGATTAAAATATTATGCAAGCATTACAAAATTTACGTTTTTTAAAGATTTCCTGAAGCATACATTTCATTTGTTGTCAAAAAACTGTTTAAGACGTTTTATGAAATATTAAAAGTATAATATTTCAATTTTCAAGCAATATAAATTCAGATTAAAATCTTTTCGAATAATTGATGAAAATAATAAAATAAAACGTAACTTTAATAAGGGCACGTTATCGAGCGAGCGCTGTATAACGTTACCATTCAATTATTACATTATCTTATCAACAATCGTGTTAATAGTTAATGGAAATACCCTTGTAATGTAACTTCGACTTATTAAAACGACCTATACATCATTTTCCTACTTGAGGGAATGCAACACTCGTAACAATGAAAATTAGTCACTTTTTGTGGATATTCCCTGGGCAGTCTGGTTACGAAGTCAAAGAGATAAGATGATAGCAAAAGTGGCTCATGCCTGGGAATTCCATTTACCACGTTATGCAATTCTTTCGCCTTCTTATAAAAGCCAGCAATTGACAAACAATTTAAGCAGAATAGAACTAACAACCTAAGAATGAAGGCTATGGGAATTGCAATGCTAGCTTTAAGCGTTTTGGTGGTGCTGGTAGTAGCACGACCAGAAAAATTCAATGCTGGAGACGAAGTTGCGCAGCACAAACCACCATTTGAATCGGAAGAGGATGATCAGCCAATCGAACCACCCAACAGTGATCAGAATTCTCATGGAGGTGAGCGTTAATAAATGTCATAAATGAGCTTTTATAAATTTATTTATTCTATTTGTTAAAGGCTCTGGTAAGCATCCTCATCACGATCATGAGCATCGACCACCGCATGAACAACGTCCTCCTCATCACACTGAGCACCATCCTCCTCATGGACAACGTCCCCCGCACCGCCCCACACCACCACCAGAGGAAGAAAGTACCACTCTGGAACCAGAAGATTCCACCACTGCTGAGCCGGAAGATACCACGACCTTAGAGTCTGTCGACCCACCGACCTTGCAGCCTTAGGCTGTTAGCATATGTTAGTTAACAAAATATTTTAATCATTAATTGTGAAAAATTTTTATTTTGATATTATATTTTCAATCACATTCGTGATTCAAGCACATTTTGTAAAAGTATTCAGATTTTTTTCTCTCTGTTCGGACTCAATTATTTGAATGCACTCAACGGTTTCTTCCCACTCGAAATACTTTGGTGGGCTCGTATTCATGCAGCAATTTATCGTATCCCTTTGACAAATCAATACACCTCAATACCACATGTGCAAATGGAGTATGATATTCCATACAATACCCCACACCTCTCGTTAGTCTAATGCAGGATCGTTATTCGAGCGGCACACAAGGGCCAAAATCGTTTGAATTCCAGCCATTAAATCGTTTGATTTTTTTTTTTTGCCACATTTTCCTTAAGCCTGCGACGTGGGGGTGCAGGAACAACATTTTGTTAGCCAAATAAATTTCGCTTCGTTGACAAGACGAAGTATTTGTAGTACGCAAACGATGCGCTGGAATCCGCTCAACGCTTACAAGATTTCCTTAGCCTTTTGGTTGGCTGCTGTCGTACAACAGCCCTTCAAACCTTTACTATACCGTATAAAATTTAGATATTTTATTTTTGTGCTGAAATAACAAATCTGAAATTATCATTTTATATATTAAAGATATATTTTTTCTCCGATTTTTCAGTTTTTTTTTTTTAAAATGATTTTTGCCTTCAACTCAGCTACATAGTACATTTAAGTCTAACCCTTGTGTTTTGTACATGGCTTTCATGCGTGCTTGTTCATATTCAGCGATAAGAACTACCTTTCGGTCATTGTCTGACAAATGGACAACGACTATAGTGAGAAATGGGTTATAAGGAACAGAGAAATGACCTTGGCACTAGTCGGGCATCCAACGAATATTGGTGTACAATTTATTGTTCCTTTGGAGTGCTGAAAATGGAAAAAGTTTATGCAAAACGTTTCCAGTTGTTTGCAACAATTTTTCCATTTGCAGCTCTGATTTTGATTAGCTACTAGCGTTAACAGTTTTCCATTTACATCAAATTGCAAATGCCGGCGAAACATTTTTTACTTTGCTTCGCATTTTCTTTTGTTTATCTTTCAAGCTTAACAGAAACAAAAAAATATATACAAAGATAAGAAAAGTTTTTCTTTTGCTCATTTGCGCTTATTAAAAATACCAAACTGGACAATGCGTTGGTGGGCCGAAGCACCACTACACCATCTACAATACTTTCAGCACTTTACTAACCTGCCGTGTATTTTCCTTCATTTGCCTGCGTGCTATTTCCAGAAGCAGCCGCTGGCGCAGCACATCCAACGGATTGACAATGGACAGCGACGGCTTATTCCGCTTCACCAAAGAATACTCATCCTATTAAGAAAGAAGCGAAAGATGGAAAAACATTTGTTATGCATTTATTTTTAAGAACTGATTACGCAGCATAATAAATGTTTGTAAATTCTTAATACAAAAAGTTTACCAGCTTGAAAGTGTTTGAGTTGGTTAATCAGTTGTAAGCAAGCAATAGCTGGATGAATAGCCAATTTGAGGTAAATTGAAGTCAAATGAGGTAGAACAAAGTTCTTGTATTACTTTTATAGTATAAAGGATATTTAAAGTTTTTCAATTGCGGCTTGGAAGTTGTTTACCTCTATTTGTGAACTTTAGTATATTACTTTACAGCTTGTTAAAAATAGCTTGCTGTTTGTTAAATTATAACAATAAACATGATTTATATTAATAATAAATAAATAAACAATAATTTGATGATTTATTATAAGAATTTCGTTATAAATGAATGCGAAGTTTCCTAAGAATGCTCTTAAAAATGTTTTTTCTGACATTTTTATTGATGGATATGAATTTAGTTACATATTTAAATATAATTTTTATAATTTTTCTTTAATAAACAAGTGGTAAACCATTCCTCTTCGTGGGTAAAATCGTATGGCTAATAGCATTTCTTGGGAGCTACTATGTTTATGTTTTCCTGTTTTAAAAGATGTTAAATGCTTATGTCCTGCTGCCGGTCTAATGATAGCATGTACATAATAATGATAAATATTTACAATAATTTCCGTTATAAGTTTTCAATAAACGTTATCCATCATTGTTCACATGTGTATCACGTGTTATCAATAATAATGGCATGTAGTTTCTCTTTAAACACGATTTTTACTTACTTATGTCTGATAAGACTTAGAGAATGTTCACACACTTTGTAATCGAATTGACATTTCGCAGCAAAGATAAAGTCTTGCGACTGGTAATCTATGATGCGAATGAGGAAAATACTGGAATGTTTTACGACTTTAAACAAATTGACTGCTCTAATAAAACTAAACCTCGCTTACTGTGTAGATGGGCGAAAACAAATGCCTCAAAAAAGGGAATTCTCAAGTTGCGATTATCTATTGATTAGTTTAATATAAATTTAATTTAAACGTGAAATGTTAACCCTCAAAAAATCACGCGAAATCTTCACATCTTATGAGTGGACAACTCAGACATATAAGACATACTAATTTCACTTCTAGCTTTTTTCCCCCGTATCAGTCACTATGGCTTCGATTAGATAGTATTGAAGTTAATTGCCAGAATGTCGGAAAGTACATGGCAGCTGTCGTGAACGACGACCAACTGCTATAAAAGCGGGCTTCAGCTACAGTTCCGATTAGTTAACATCGAACGATTAAAAAATGAAGGTCCTAACAATAGTAGTATTTTCGCTTCTATGCGCCATGGTCGCTGCCAGACCGAACGATTTTGGCTGGGGTCGCAAACTGCAACATGGTGGCTTTAATCCAATTGGCGAAAGATGGCATGGTAATTGGCATAGGGATAACAATGGCTGGCACAGGGACGATCGCTGGGCACATCACAATGGACCAAAACCAGTGGAATCTACTCAAGAAACCACTACTGAAGATTCTGAAGAGTCTGAAGAGTCTACTGAGGCTTCAAAAGGAACCACTCAAGCTCCAGAGGAGTCATCTGAAGCTCCAGAGGAGTCTACAGAATCTCCAGCGGAAACGACTGAGGCACCCGAAGAGCCCGAGGTGTCTACTCAGGCACCCGAAGAGCCAACAGAAACATCACAGCAACCCGATAAGCCCGAGGTGTCTACTCAGGCACCCGAAGAGCCAACAGAAACTACACAGCAACCCGAAGAGCCTGAGTCTACTCAGGCACCCGAAGAGCCAACGGAAACTACACTAGCACCCGAAGAGCCTAAATCAACTCAAGCACCCGAAGAGCATCCGGAAACTACACAGCAACCTGAAGAGCCCGAGGTGTCCACTCAGGCACCCGAAGAGCCAACAGAAACTACACTGGCACCCGAAGAGCCCGAGGTGTCTACTCAGGCACCCGAAGAGCCAACAGAAACTACACAGCAACCCGAAGAGCCCGAGGTGTCTACACAGGCACCCGAAGAGCCCGAGGTTTCTACTCAGGCACCCGAAGAGCCAACAGAAACTACACAGCAACCCGAAGAGCCTGAGTCTACTCAGGCACCCGAAGAGCCAACGGAAACTACACAGCAACCCGAAGAGCCCGAGGTGTCTACTCAGGCACCCGAGGAGCCAACAGAAACT
The DNA here is from genome assembly GCA_018904305.1 of Scaptomyza montana. Classification (NCBI taxonomy): domain Eukaryota; kingdom Metazoa; phylum Arthropoda; class Insecta; order Diptera; family Drosophilidae; genus Scaptomyza; species Scaptomyza montana. The sequence continues at coordinate 2,366,380 of JAEIGR010000001.1, forward strand.
ACACTGGCACCCGAAGAGCCCGAGGTGTCCACTCAGGCACCAGAAGAGCCAACAGAAACTACACTAGCACCCGAAGAGCCCGAGGTGTCCACTCAGGCACCCGAAGAGCCAGCACCCGAGGAGCCAACAGAAACTACACTGGCACCCGAAGAGCCCGAGGTGTCCACTCAGGCACCCGAAGAGCCAACGGAAACTACACTGGCACCCGAAGAGCCCGAGGTTTCTACTCAGGCACCCGAAGAGCCAACAGAAACTACACTGGCACCCGAAGAGCCTGAGGTGTCTACTCAGGCACCCGAAGAGCCAACAGAAACTACACTGGCACCCGAAGAGCCCGAGGTGTCCACTCAGGCACCCGAAGAGCCAACAGAAACTACACTGGCACCCGAAGAGCCCGAGGTGTCCACTCAGGCACCAGTAGAGCCAACAGAAACTACACTGGCACCCGAAGAGCCCGAGGTGTCCACTCAGGCACCCGAAGAGCCCGAGGAGTCTACTCAGGCACCCGAGGAGCCAACAGAAACTACACTGGCACCCGAAGAGCCCGAGGTGTCTACTCAGGCACCCGAAGAGCCAACGGAAACTACACTGGCACCTGAAGAGCCAGAGGTGTCTACTCACGCACCCGAAGAGCCAACAGAAACTACACTGGCACCCGAAGAGCCAGAGGTGTCTACTCAGGCACCCGAAGAGCCAACGGAAACCACACTGGCACCCGAAGAGCCAGAGGTGTCTACTCAGGCACCCGAAGTGCCCGAAGTGTCTACTCAGGCACCCGAAGAGCCCGAGGTGTCTACTCAGGCACCCAAAGAGTCTACAGAAAGCACAGAAGATTCTGATGAATCCTCTAAGCCTACAAAAAGCAAAGAAGATTCTGATGAATCCTCTAAGCCTACAGAAAGCAAAGAAGATTCTGATGAATCCTCTGAGCCTACAGAAAGCAAAGAAGATTCTGATGAATCCTCTGAGACAACGACCGACGACAGAAGCAGAAGAGCGGTTAGGCGAGCTCTTAAGTCCTTCCATTAAGTTCTTTAGATAATAGTTCGGAAAATTTTATAAATAGTTTATATAAGCAAGAAAGCAGTTGCACTGATTGATTATTAAAGCTAAGAAACTAAATTATATGTTATGTTTAAGTAGTTGATTTTATTTTAATTATAAGATTGATAATTCAAAAATATTTTTATGAGTTTTTTCTTTTTTTCATTAGTGAATTGCTTTTATAGATTATATAAAATAATATGTCTCATTATTTAATTTGTTAAGTCAGCATGACATAATCGTTGTGAATTGTATAATTTTTAGATAGCTGTGGCCATAAAGAAACTTTTAACCACTATTCAACATTTTAATTGTTTAATCACTAGTTTCGAAAGGTTGCTTGAAGTTTTCAGCATAGTTCTTATCTCCAGACATACAACAATGAACCTGATCAACACGGTGATCGATATTCAGTTTTATTTTGGCATTGACAGTGAAAAACTCTCCGCGGAAATAGATTGCATTAGTTATTGACTGAATTCTATGTACAACTTTATTTGCCTTATGTCTATAATTTTGCATAACAAATTTGCTCTAGAAGTGTTTTGTTGCTATTTATTATTTACATGCGGCAATTGTGTAAATATGCGGTGCATCTGTAATTGGCCTATATAAGATCGTGATCAGGTAAAAAACGCAATTAGAAGTTAATTATGAGAGCTGTTACAGTTGTTGTCTTCGCAGTATTGTTGGTTGCCGTTATGGCGCAACGTGGTCCTGGCGGTCAAGGACCACCTGGACGTGGTCCATTTAGCGGTCGTCCCGGTCCACCTGGTCGCGGACCACCACGTGGACCTCCGCGTGGCCCACCCGGTGGCAACGACCAGCGCGATGATAGTAGCGATAGCAGTGACAGTAGCGACAGTAGCAACAGTAGTGATAGTAGCGATAGCAGCAATGAAAGCAATACCGAAGAGCCAGAAAACAATCCAGATGAGGGTCAGGACGATGGACAGGACGATGGTCAAGATGATAATCAGGATGATGGACAAGACGATGGACAGGACGATGGTCAAGATGATGTGCAGGATGATGTGCAGGATGATGGTCAGGATGAAAATCAAAATGAAGCTGGCGATGATCAGGCTGAGGAGAATAACAATAACTAGATTGCAGTCGCAGCCCCTTAAAAGTTTGCAGCTACAACATACTGTCCACCACTGCACTATGGGGACATAGTGCACTGGTCAATGTAATATTATTATATCAATAAATAAATTTTGCAACTTCAGATTTTTACATTTAATTTTTTTTTTTGTAGCTTATAAGAAACACTTGGCCCACCCGCATTATTGTGCAATTTTTAAATATTAAAATTCGAAATCTGTAAGGCTTTGTTATTAGGTAAAACTATACAATGCTTTGAACAATTTAAATTTTCTTAATTTTAGTTGCTAATATTTTCTTTACAGAACAACCGCTCGTCAATCAAACCCATCTACAACATTCTTGCTAGTTTTCGTTTTAAATTGTTATAAATTGTTATTTGCTAACTTGCATCATAAGTTTCCATTTTGAAATTCGCGCGCTTTTAAACTTTTAGCAGAAGTTCTAAATAGTTTTATAGCCTTAAATGCTCAACTGCACGAGGAATTCGTGAAAATGCCATCAAAATTCAGATAAAATGTTTTAAATCTTACTTTTTGTAACCACAAATGCAGGTGTTTGTAAGGATGTGCAAATGGTGCCCGCATATGTCCAAAACTTGGTCCTTTGTTAAGTTGCCAACTAATCTATATGTGAAACATATTTAGATCAGTTGTTTTGAATGGGAGCCACACATTGTGAAAATTAAATAGCGCGAAAACTTGAACTTTTGTTGTTAACTTTGTTAGCCGATTTATTCACGCTGTAAAACAACAAAGCTTCAAGTTTATTTGTTATTTTGTCCTTGGTAAATAAATTTTGCTTATCATTTGTTTTCATGCTGTTTATTTTTTTAAGTGGTCTAATGAAGCAGACAAAAATCGTTTTTAAAAAAAAAATTCCATTTGTTTTGCGTTGTAAAAGCCGAATTCAAGAGTAATTTTCCATACTATTTTTACACATTGACTAACTTGTTTACAATACTGGTCTGCCAATCTACATGTTTAGAGACGCTTTGAGGTTTGCCGATAAGATAAGTTAGCAGTATAATTATTAAATGCGATTAGGTTATTGGTTACCTAGGGAATACTTTCAGCATATAAAAATTATAATGTCTGTGCCTGAAATCAAAAGTGATTTCGTAGGAAATAGTACTCAAAAGTTGCATCGATATATATTGATGTGATAAGAAAACTTCCCAGGAAACTTTATTGCATTCAGTGAGAGCTTAACAAACAAAACGTTTGCGATAAGATGCACAATTGAAAAGAGCTAATGGTAACAAGGCATAAAGCCATTAAACTATTATTATTCTACATTGATCAAAAATATATATATAGGAATTATGTCGTTCAGAGCGTAATAGAATAGCGGTTTAAAAATTACATCAAAAAAAGTCTTCCTTTTTTTTGGCAACATCAAAGAGATCATCAATTTTATTTGAGGTCCATTTAAAACCGGAAACAGCCAATGAAATATAAGCTCGAATAACTGGTTTTAAAATGAGCGACAACTGATGAACAACCACAAAACCACGATAAAATGTATTTTTGACTTACGCACCTGTATGGCCTGTGCATCCAGACAGTCCAGAGGATATCCGTTGGCATAGCCAGCGCCGTCAGCGACTGCTGCTGCTGCTGCTAAGCCACCGCCTGCTCCACCACCCCGCTGTGCGGTACAAACGAGCCTTGTGGCGCTGAGTAATGTCAATAACACCGGGCAAAACCACGCTGTGGCTTTCATCATTCTGCAATTGCACAAAAAAAAAAAGAATGAAAAATCAACAGATGCATGAATCGGCCGCTTAACGTACCGCTGCAAATTGCATAGAGTTAAATAAAAATTGGATTTTATTCACTTTGAATAATTGCATATTGATTAAACCCTGAAGAATAAAAAAAATACGTACTGTTACTTTGAATACTTGGTTTATTGATGGCAAAAATATGTATTTACACATATTTTATGTTATTTATTTTATATGCAATCAATAGAAAATGTAAGTAATTTCAAAAAAAGAGATAGCTTTAAAGTGAGTTGTAAATACTATTTCTATTACACTATATGCATATGCCATCATAATATCCAAAACTTATTTACCGAGTGTGTCAATAAATGCTTGTCAATAATACTAAATAGCAAATACATACAACATATGGAATTCAATAGCTTAAATAGACTATAGATTTTATGTCTTATTAAAAATGATGACAAAAACTGCTGTTCACATCATAAGTACTTGGCGAGTTGTGCAGCATATACTTCAAATGTTGAGCTTTTTATTAAATATGAACAAATCGCAGCTTTTGAGTAAGTGAACAACAGTTTAGAACATCATTAAGCTGCAATCTATCAACATCAAGCAATAACTATTATTGTAAAATATATGTATATGTTGTATAAAGTACGTGACTTTGACATTGCACATTGCAGCCGTGATGTGAAAGGCAAACGTGTGAGAAAATGAGAAATATGCAACCTTTTGACATCGTTGATGTGCACATATAATTTATGACTTCTGCACACGCATGACCTCCTCTTAACCCACGGTGAACTCGTTACTCCAGCTGCTTTAAACAGCAACGGCAACTGGATGGATTTGCCACTAAATGACTTTTGCCGCAACCGCAGCTGAACATAAACGTTTTGTGTGGAAATAACATAAATAGATGAAAGAGATGCGAGAGCTGCTCAGTGTGGGAATGCAAGTGAAGCTGTCAAGACTAACACTTACACAGTCAGTTATCATAAGCAAAACGAAAGGGTTTTAGGACAATTTGTGTGTCAGCCCGATTATGCAAAGTACAAACAGCTTAAACGCCCAATTTTGCACGAGCGCACAAAAAAAAAGGGCCAATGACTTGCGATTGGCTTACAATTTCCGCTTAACCTTAGAACAGGAAAAGCACAAATCCCAAAAATCTTGAGATGTCTATAAATAGACCCAAAGACAGTTTTGTTCTGTGTTGTGAGTTCTGAAATATACAAATATTTTTTGGGTGCTTTGCGGCAGAAATTGGTTTAGTACGTGGAAATTGATTTTGCTGCTGCTCTCTTCTTTGCTATTGTCACATCCTTTGACTATTTTGATTTGCCTCCAGCATCGTTTATGGGGGCTTTGACTGATGCAAACAAACAATTTACAGACTCTTCGTTCCAGTATGTGCAACAAGCTACCAGCATTCACATATTTATTAACGAGCTTTGGCATGGTCCGCGGGTAGTTTTCTCAACATTTTGTTGACACATTTTGAATTGGGTTATTAAATGGTGAGAGCTCTCACTATAAATACATAGGTAGACATAAAACTGCACGCACTTTGAATGTATAATAGATCTTGTGTTTGATAGTCCACCAGTTAATGGAATGTCTGCAAAGTGGCAGCTTCAAGTTATCTTCTGCGTCATCTGTCTATCAGTAGCTCTTTGAGTTGTCATCAAATCAAGATAAGTTTTTTCTTTTCTTTTCAATAAAGACATGAGTCAGATTGTCGTATGCAGCAACGTTCTTTATTTGTACTTTATGCTGGCTACTTTTAGGCGCTATTTGAAAAAGTATAGCAACTTTAAATGCACTACAAAACTATGAATAAAATATAGCAGCGTATATCTTTAATGAAAATAAAATAACTTTAGAAATCTCTTCAACAACACAATTTTTTAAAAATTAAAGAAAAGTATTTAACATTTTATGTGGCAATTGAAATGGTTAAATAAAATATCTTTACAAGTAAGAACTTTCCTTAATTCGAACAAACTTTATATAACATTAGACAAGATTTCATCTACATTGGCTTCTCTTCCCACTTAGAGCTATATTTAAGCTGAGCTGTCAGTGCACGACATAAAAGCAAAATTCTGGATGTTTAAGTACCTGGAAGCTTTTGGCAACACCCACACAAATATGTTCTCAATGGCATTTAGGATTTGGGCACCTGTCATTTAATCGGCGAATTTATTGGAATGTTGACAGCATATAGCCAAGTTCATTGATGTGTCAATTCTCGACACAATCCTCCACGGAAAGCGCTTTCTCATCTCCACTCCTCTTAGCTGAATGTTAAAGTTCAAGCACTGAAATCCCTTTTTGCGAATTAAGGCAGGTCTAACATGAAAAAACATTGTTGGAAAGCCATCATTCAAGAATGGCTGTATTTGAAGTCGAGAAAATAAATAAAATTTTCCGTTTTAGGGTGCGTTAAACAACGCAATAAAAAAACTGTCCTGCTCTACTGAAAAAAGTGTGTGTTTATGTGTGTGTCCCACTTTATCATATTTAAAAGGACTGCCCCACTAAGGAATCTTGTTTGCCTGCAGCGATTGCGCCTCCGAAATTCTCTCGCTTTTATCTGCACAGAAAAACAACATAAAACAAAAAATGGTTGTAAATATACTATATGGATATCTGTATTACATATAAAACGTAGACTTAAGCTTTAGCTTTGTATTTGCATTTGACATGTATGCAAATAAATGCCAAGCAAACTTTATTTTTTCGGTCGATAAAGAGAAGAGAGATTTTTACGAGCGAACAATTTGATTTTGCCCGTTGATCCATGGCAAACAAACCAATTAGTGATTAAATGAATGAATGCATTCATGTCTTAAGTGCTGATTACTGATTTGAACTAAACAATTTCATACGAGGTTGTGATGGGCAAATCAAATAACTTTTAAAACATATAAGTTTTAGCTGACATTGACTTGTTTTCTGCTTTTTATATACGATACGTTTTACACTTAAAATTCACAACAGACAAGAACAAATCTAAGCGGATTCGAAATGGAAATACAGCCACAATTGTTTTATTTACAATGTAAACCAATGTTTTAGAAGTCTCAATAAACGTGACCCATTTCAGTGGACGTCATTGTTGCCATTCATGTAGAAAAATTGGCTGGGCAACAAGTTTCACAGCCAATATACCTCAACATTGTTTGTTCAGTCCAATCTATTGAATTACAGTCTCAGGACTCTAGACACAGAGCACAAGCACAAGATTCTGCTGAGCAATGTGACTGTGCACACAAAGGAACAAAAATTAATTACCTGAAGAGTGTTGCCCCCATTGAGAATCGATCACATTTTCGCTGCACGCGTAGCATTATAATATTAAATTAATCAAATTTGTCAAGCATACTTTCTAATTAAAGTCTTAGTTTTTAAACGTTTTATAAATCGCATGTGCTTTGAAATTAGTAGAAATTTAATTGGCTATTAATAAAGTAGATTGCCAACATTTAGAAATGTGACGGCTACAGGCATAACTTATTACAAAACATTTCATTAAATTAAAGCTATATTCGAGTTGTTGTTTCAGCTCTTAGTATTTACAGGCTGGGAGTCAATTTCATGGGTAAGTAACTAACGACAAAAGATTTTAAGCGCACAATGGTATCTTGTTTCGAATTAAACATATCGCAAACAACAAAATGTTAGAAGGTAAGCTCTCAAGCATTTTAAAAGTGGTATGAAGAAACGTAATAAGCTTGCATAGAAATTTAAGTTTAATAAAAAAAATATCATGCATGCATATGGGATTGGGAGAACATGTCTCTTGTTGAGTACACTTTGCTGTACACAACAACATAGAACGTTGCATCAACCAAGCCTATTTTGCAATATCATAATATTAGGCAGATACACACATTAGAGTTAGTCGTTGTCAAGAGTTGAAGTAAGCAGGGTTGCAAATCGTACGGACAGAGATGAAGTCAATCGAATACTTCTTATAATTTATTAAACCGATATCTATAAGTACTTTTGTGAAGTTAACCAATTAAAATAAACAATTTGTCATTACCTACAGACATACACATTTTTAGTTGATTTTTAAAGTGAAGGTTCAAACTTTCTTTAAAAAAAAAAAAAAACTGAAGTAATATGATTTTGGAATTTGTTTAACTTACGTTTGTTGCGTATTTATACAAACTAATGTTGAGCCTGAACGGTGTTGCTAGTTTTAATAACACAATTTAAAATTTTTCTTCTTTTATTTATTTATTTTTTTGTTTCTTGAGGAATTTGACTAATAAGTTAAAGTAAAAATATAATTTATGTTAAGTTAAATTGAAGAACATTTAGGCCTCTTTACATCAACAAATCAACACATTTTTACGTACCAGTTATATCGTTGAGCTAGACTTATCCGTAAAATGTAGATCGCTCGAATTGATAACGCGTTAAACACAAAAAAGTCACGTTTGTTGTTTGTTTCTATTTTATTCTATTGCAATTTTTAAACACATGTAACGTTATCACGATGTCAATTGGTAATTGGCAAGGAAATTTTTGAGTTATCTTAACACTCTGGGTAAATATTTATGGTATTTAAGATTTCCGCAAGATTATCCCAATTTGATTTATGTGCTCACGCGCGACGGCAATTTAACGAAATTAAATCGATTATATTTGAATATATTCGAGCTTGGCTAATTCACACAAAAATTTGGAAACAAAATTTAAGCTCAATTGTACGTTGAAAGTTTTGAAGTTTTTAAAGGTGTTCTAAATTAGGCCCTTTTAAGGACCTGTCACTCAACTGTTCTACTCAGGTGGGCGGTTTAAGCTGTTCTGACTGACTTTTTTAGGGCTGTGTCCGAACGCAACAGGCTGACGACGAGCAAAGAACTCAGAGCTCCAAACGTTGGACACTTGTTTTTATATTGCTAGGCAAGGACGCTGAACGTTGAGCGCTACACGAAGTGTTCGCCAAAAACACGAAGCTGCGCAGCTACGACGAACGACAGGACGAAGCTACAGCATAGAGCCACGCGACTAGTTATGAATGAAACCATGTGGCACGCACCTTGGTGGTGCCATGTTGTCCAAACAAAAAAATAAAAACAGCAAACAAATTTAAAAGCGTTATGTTGCTAACTGTTAAGCACGTTAATGTTGCTGCAACATTTTGTGTGCTAGTTGATAATATATGTTGCATCTCGTGCGTTGTCTTGCAATTATCGAACTCAATTAATATATTTAATGGGTTTTTAATTTGCACATCAATTGTTTGCTTTAAAGTCAGTCAGCTAAAGGGCTCCAACTGACCTGTAGCCATGTGGCTAACACCTTTTGGCAGTTTTGTGGGTGATCAGCGTTCAGGTGTGAAATTGCTTGCCATTCATCTTCATCTCTCAAAATAGATACAGTGGTATTAAAAACAAATTTGATACGAGTATTTGTTACAAAAATATATTTTTAAAGAAGTGACGATTTAAAAATTTTAAAAACTAAGATTTGAATAATTGAAATATAAATAAAAATAATTTAATGCTTTAATAAATTCAATATAACAATAATAATATAATTAATTCAATAGCGACAACATTTTTTGTTAGTCATATAATTACAACTTTTACCATAGTTCAATGTTTGGGCAATAACCATTAATTTTGTTGCTTTCAGTTTTATTGGCGTTGGATTGATACAGTTGCCACCACCGCGCATTTAACCTTTGGCGTCAATGAATTGTCAACTGTGTTGCCATCATTCAACTCTTTTTTACACTTGCCTGTTGCTCAACTCATCTTAAGCTGAAGCTTTGACATGAGTTTTAATCGCTGTCAATGCGTGGCCAGGTGTAATTAAAAACGTGGGACGAACTGACACCTGTTGTCCCTTTTGTGCTAACCATTTGCCCCTGTGGCTGATTGAAATCTGTCAAAAAGTTGCTGACATTTTAAGCTGTCGCATCCACACATGGGTGTAGTCTATGAATTTGTAAGTGTTGAATCGTGTTTATTTCTTATCGTAATCTTTTGTCGTAAAAACAGAAAAGACTTTCAATTTATTAATAATTGAGCTGTAAATGGTTGAGCAATAAAGTATTAAAAAACAATATGAACATTTTTTTTGATTAAGCGTAAGATTTGATCTTAACTCGATGACTTTAATGTACAGCAGTCATGTTTTTTGTAGTTGGTCAGTTGGATTCAACCATAAGTATTTATGTGAATCCAGAAAAAGTAAGCAAACATAATATTTTGTGTTTCTTTACAGTTTAGCTTTGATTTCGTAACATTAAATATGTAAAATTATCTTTAAGCATTAATATATTATTATTATCATAAGAAATATATTTTATCTAAAGATGCTTTTTATGATACAAGAAGGTCATATAAAACATATGATTTATTTCATACAAAAGGGCTCCATTAAAGCTTTGTCATAATATAATAATAACATAAGTAGTTTATACACTTTTGTACTCAGCTCCTTCAAGTTATCAAACTTAAGCTTAGCTCGCTAGCATGTTGTCAACAAATTAAAGAATTTCATTAGCCAGGGGCAACAACTTGATTGTCAGTCAATAGCCGTCGCCGTGGAGCAATAACAGAATCATTAACACTGCATTTAAGCTGCACTTCATCTGGCTGAGAGAGATAAACTCATTAACATGTTGATTAAAATCACGACATCGTTCAAGCCACCACCCCAATCGCACAGCCCAACAAACCACCCTAACCACTGGGTGTCAATCTCATGTTTGATTTGCGTAATAAGTCAATAATGGGGAATGTCGCTTTTGGTGGCAGCAACGACGACAGTTTCTAATTGCGCAGCGTCAATTTGACAAACGTCTCAAACGGTAAATGTCACTCGGCGCCAATAATGCGTGTTAATGGGGCAGCCCCCCTTACTTTCGCGCTATGCTCTGTCAGTGTCAAAGAGCCTGGAAGCTGTCTTCACAGCTGCTGATAATAAAATGAAGCAATTATTAAGTTTTGATATTCTCTCAATTTGCCTACAAAACTTGCAAAATATATGAACAGAAATTAATTGATGGGCTGATTAAAAGTTAACATTAAGAAGACTATAAATTCAAAATGAATACAGCAGCGATAAATCAACAAGAAATATAAAGATTTTAATTGGTAAACTGATTAATGATTAATAAACAAACGAAAAGGTTTCTGAGTGATAATGCTTAATAGCCTTGATCTGTAATATAATTGCAATTGATTTACAGATTAAGAGTTACAATCTAGCAAAAGCGACATTAAAGCAAACGAATTGTGTTACGATAAAACTTTTGCCGACTCCTTTTGATTAGCATTATAATTTCTGAGCGGCTTATTTTCAGCTTTTTAAGTCGCGAAATAAGGGAAAACGAATTACGGTCAAGCTAAGCAAAAGGCAACAAAATCCCAAAACAGTTTGTATAAAGTAATTTTGCCAAAAGCCAAAACCAAATATCTAACTACCACAGAAAAAGTTTTCTGCTTAGACAGCAAAAATTATGTGAAGAAGTTTCTTGGTTAAAGCAGCTACCAAAGTGCTTGGCGCTTAACTTTTGATGTTAACTGTGCCTAAACCACAAACGCTACTTTTGTTTTTGTATTCTGTTTTATTTAGATGAACAGGTGGGCTTTGGGGCACGTACAAATTATTGTTATTTTAAGCGCTTCTATTTTGTGTAGCCAACTAAAAATTCGTCCAAAATTTATTTGCATTCAACGCCAGTTTTTTTTAATGCACTTTCGTTGGCGCTGCTGCAACTGTATGTGTAAAATTTGACAGCATGCAAGGGCTGCCAGATGACTGGAGACATGTACAGTTTGAAATATGCAAGCCTAAAGCTGACGTTCATACATATACATTTCATGGAGCAGAACCTAAAATTTTATCTGTGTTGGTGTTTGTGTTTTTCGCGTCGATTTTGGCGTTGATTTGTTGTTTGTTGGCAGCGATTAAAAGTGTGAACACTGGGCACATATCAATTCAGGCCCACTGTGCCAAGGCATTTGTCAACTGTTTGTGCCTGCGGCGAGTCGAAAATTTGATTTATGAGCGAGATGTGAAATATGCTAAGAGAAGCCAAATAGAATCAATATGTCTGGTTTTAAGAGTAGTGTGGTGGAGGGGGAAATTGGCTGGCATAGCTGGAGAGTGGGTTCATTTTGATGCTCTTAATTGCATTATTTGTAATTTCATGAGCTACATTCTTAATTTCATTGGGATAGCAAAAAAAGTAGGTCAAATCAGATAAGAATCTTATACATAACTTGAAATTGAGACAAGTTTTTTTCTTATACTTAGATATAACAGAATATTCCTAAGTTTGCGCCGGTAAACATGTTCTGGGTTTTATAAACGGTTTATCAACAGTTGAAAAGAAATGTTGTCATCAACTGTAGGTGGCGCTTCGTATAATTTTTCTTTCAGCTACTGTCTGTGGTATTTTTAACATCTTTGGTCGCGATACTTTTATAATCGATAGGAATCCTTAATAAAGACCAGCGATAGTTAGTATTCCCCGACGCAGTGACAATCACAATATTGTCCAACGTTTGAATTAATCTATGATAACTGAATTGCTTAAGAATATTTTTTAACAAGTAAATTATAGTTAATTGATATATAATTTGTTGGTTAGCTTATATTTCACGCAATGCATTTCAAAACAGCAGTGACTTGCTGCTTGGGGCTACTCGTGACAAGTAGCAGTTACGTGAATGCTTCTCATCTCAAGCGATCCATCATCGCCAGGAAAACAAACATGGCGGAAAGCAAATGCAAAGAAAAATAAAAAGAAATAAACTTATTCGCAATTGCAAGCATCATTGAAACGCGTAAAAATTGCAATTAAATCACATATGTAAATTAAACGGAATAACTTCGCGCTCAATTGCGAATATATGTGTGTGATTTTTTCTTGTTAAAAGAGCAATGCGATTTGCAAAGTCAACACAAATACAAATTTGTTATTACGTGACCTCGAGAACGCCGCTAAAATTGAATCGCAAAGAACCGTGGCAAATACAAAAATAGTGTTATTATTCCGAATTTTAGCTGCAAATGCAGTTAAATGTATCGCTAACATGACAAACTAATTAATTTCGCTTGAGTGTCGTCATAATCAACAAATAGAACGCTGCATACAAATAAATAAACACGCACAAAATGTCTGGTGGACGCGACAGCAGTGCCAGCGCCAGCAGTGGCAGCAACGGAAACAACGCTACGGCAACAGCAACAGCGACAACTCCAACTCAACAGCGCGCTCGCGGGCGTCCTGCTAAGCGAGCAACCTGCACCTGGTGCGGCGAGGGAAAACTGCCGCTGCAGTACGTTCTGCCCACACAGACGGGCAAGAAGGAGTTCTGCTCAGAAACGTGCATCGCAGAGTTTCGTAAGGCGTACAGCAAGGGAGCGTGCACGCAGTGCGACAATGTGATTCGCGAGGGTGCGCCCAATAAGGAATTCTGCTCGATAATGTGTATGAACAAGCATCAAAAGAAGAACGGATCCACGCGACAACACAGCGCCTGCAATGCCGGCAGTGCCACAGATGTCGAGCGCAAGCTGCTTAGCAGCGGTGCGCCTGCGCCAGCGGGACCATTTCAATACGAGAGCTTCCATGTGTTCGACTGGGAGGCATATTTAGAGGTAAGAGGAAGGTGTATCTCGTAAACATAATCCTAATGCTGCTTGCTACTTGTTTGCAGGAAACTGGCAGCGACGCGGCGCCTGCTGAATGCTTTAAGCAGGGGCTGAATCCGCCCAACAATGATTTTAAGATTGGCATGAAACTGGAGGCACTTGATCCCCGTAACGTCACCTCCACGTGCATTGCTACAGTTGTAGGAGTTCTGGGATCTCGACTGCGTCTCCGTCTTGATGGCAGTGATTCTCAGAATGATTTCTGGCGCCTTGTTGATTCAACAGAAATTCATGCGATTGGTCACTGCGAGAAGAATGGTGGCATGCTGCAACCGCCGCTGGGCTTTCGTATGAACGCTTCCAGTTGGCCTGGCTATCTTTGTAAGATACTCAACAATGCAATGGTTGCACCCGAGGATATCTTTCAACCAGAACCACCAACGCCGGAGGTGAATCTCTTCAAGGTCGGACAAAAACTAGAAGCGGTAGACAAGAAGAATCCACAACTGATTTGCTGCGCAACAGTTGATGCCATCAAGGATGACCAGATCCATGTCACATTCGATGGCTGGCGCGGTGCCTTCGACTATTGGTGTAATTATCGCTCGCGTGATATTTTTCCAGCTGGTTGGTGTGCGCGTAGCTGCCATCCAATGCAGCCACCTGGACATAAATCGCGCATGGATTCAAGCTCTGGAAAGCAGAGATGTGCACGTCCCAGATACACAGTTGTTGCCGAGTCCGATGCCATGGTCGCAGCCTCGCCTGTAACAGCGCATTTTCACACCAACTGCAAGGGCGGGCCGTTTATCAACGGCTCCAAGCTACCGTCGATGGTGACAGGGCCGACGCATCAGACGCTTGCCAAGCTCTGCCTTCAGGAGGTGCTGGCTGCCAGCACAGATACACAACAGCTGTCCAAGCTGCTCTTTGCGCTTGAAGGCGATGTGCATATTGTGACCGCTGCTGGAAAGAATTTCACGGTAAGCGCTTAATCTTTTGTTTTTATTTATTTTTTAGGTTACTTAATCGTCTGCTGCTTTTCAGGTCAAAATTCCCTCGCCTTTGCGTATGAAAGATGACGAGAGTTTGGCGCAATTTATCGAGACGCTGTGCACCACATGCCGGGCATGTGCAAATCTCATCTCGCTGCTGCCAGAGACCGAGGAGTGCAAGAAGTGTGCGCACAGTCGCAAGCGACAGCTGCTGCAGACAGCAACGCCACCCTCCTCGCCTGTTCTTGCGGATAAACGCAGTCGTCAGTCAAAGTCTACAACGCCCACGCCCACATCGCCAGCGGAGAAGCCGCTGATGCAGATCAAGCAGGAAGCGGGTGTTAAGCCGCAACAAGCGACACCAAAACCTAAAGAGGCGTTAAACCACAACAACAACATTAACACCAGCAACAACAACAACAACAGTAACAGCAGCAACAACAATAATAACGGAAGCTGCTCCAAGCTTACAATCAAAACAGAACCGAACGGCGTCTCCCCAAGTGTCACAAATGCAGTGCAGGTTCAGAGCCAGGCGCAGGCGTTGCGCAAGGTGCGTTTTCAGCATCACAACAATAACAACAGCAACAGCAACAATAACAACGGCAGCAGCCAGGACACAAACAGCAAAAGCTTAACTGCCAGCAACAACAACAGCTCCGCCTCCTCCACCTCATCGACGTCCAGCAACAGCAGTAGCAACAACAGCAGCAGCAGTATCCTTGCCGGCGGCACATCAAATGCCAAGTATCTGGCACCATTAGTCGCCGAGGTGCATCCAGAGCAGATGAGCGCCAAGCCTCCTAACAGCTTTTACAAATCGCCCACAACACTCTCATCCAGCGCCTCGTTTCCCTCATCAATATCCACGCCTTTTACCGCCTCACAGTCGGCCTGCCCAGCTGCACCAGCTGCAAGTGCTGCCAAAGCAGCTACAGCGCCCGTAGCAGCTGCTGCTTCATCCAGCAACTATGCGGGCACAGCCACCACCTCACCTCCAAACAGCACACCCACACTCACGGCAGCCTGTTCGCCACTTCGCGGACAACCCATCGACTGGTCCATCGAGGAGGTCATTCAGTATATCGAAAGCAATGACAACTCACTGGCCGTGCATGGTGATCTCTTCCGGAAGCATGTAAGTAGTCTACAAGCGAAACCTCATGACATAACTAATATGTAACTTCTTTGTAATATTCAGGAAATCGATGGCAAAGCTTTACTGTTACTCAACTCTGATATGATGATGAAATATATGGGCCTTAAGCTAGGACCAGCCTTAAAAATATGCAATTTAGTGAATAAGGTGAATAATAATGGACGACGAAATAATATGGCTTTGTAAATGTGCAAGTACGATGTCAAAAAATCGAGCACGAAAAATGGAAATGGAACAAAGAGACAGCGCGGATCAAACCCTGCGTAGAATTGTTAACAAATTAGTACCTCCTTATAAAGTATAAACGATAACAGATAAATCGATATCATTAATCCGGAATCAGATGTGCATAAATGATATGTAAATGAGTTTGGGCATTATTGAGACCCCAGCACATAATCAATATACAAATTTAATATTTAGTTTCACAATAACATTCTAATGCGAATAATGTTTAACATGCGCGAAAAACAAAAAGTAACCAAAACGAACGTCGAGCAACATCTTCAAATTCCAAAAATAAAAGAAAACTCATATTCGAAATATCAGTTTTTCAAGCTAGGAAAACGCGGTAAACAAACCCAAGTAAATGCGTAAGCATA
The DNA here is from genome assembly GCA_018904305.1 of Scaptomyza montana. Taxonomy (NCBI): domain Eukaryota; kingdom Metazoa; phylum Arthropoda; class Insecta; order Diptera; family Drosophilidae; genus Scaptomyza; species Scaptomyza montana. The sequence continues at coordinate 2,382,655 of JAEIGR010000001.1, forward strand.
ATATTTATTATACACACACGCACATTAGACACTCAAAAAAAAAAAAACTAAAATTAAATGTATTTTATTTAAATTTTCTCTATGAAAATCAGACCTTGAAAATAATGTAAATAATTTGACATATAATTTTGTAATTACATAGATATTGATTGTGTTTCTGTAAACTTAAAAATTATTACAACGTTTACTTAATTTTAGCAGTTTATTTTAAGGTAAAATCTACTAAACAAAGCAATTGTTTAATTTGATTTGTAGACACGTAAGTTATATAGAACATAAACAAATTGCAACATACACTAAATAATTACCCCGAACAGAATGTAATCTATAAAAACTCGAAAGCGACTTTAGCTGCTTGGCACACACAGAGACAGATATACATATATCTTTATTCATATGTACACACGCAATTGTATGCATTAGTTTTCGTTATGTTCATTTACACACAAAAAACTCTCACAGATGCTGATAAAATATATTTATCAAACTGTAAACAATATTATTAAAAATGAAAAAACAAAAATTGTCTGCTTGGTAATTTTCATCGCTGCGTTTTTAAGCCGAAATGTTAGATCCTTAGGCAAAGTAGCATGTGATGCACTTAAATCCAAAATTCCAAAACTTGAACTTCAACTAGAGAGAGTCTATGACTGTACCAAGAGATGTTGCTTTCTTTCCTTCCAACTAAGTCTTGCAGTCTTTTTAAATCTATGCCTTCAATTATATACAGATACACGTCATTTAACATAAACATACGATAATACATACCTACATATATAAACATATAACTTACGGATGGACACAGGTAAATTTCGAATAAAATAAAAGACACACTGCATATAATCGTTAAATTAATCACATAAATCATGCATACTTGAAAGAAAGCAAAAGAAAAAATCAATAAATATTCCATAATAACCTTTGGCTAACCTTTAGAAACAAATATATAGAAAAATTACCAAACATTTAGCAGATGCGTAAGGCGCATATAAACAACTTAATTAAGTGCAAATAAGATTTAAAAAAAAACAAATCATTGGAATAATATTGTGGAATAAATGCGATAAAGAAAACAAACAATTATTAATCACCCTCTCACAAAACACACATAAATTCACTCACACGCTAGTTCAAATACACAGACACAAACATTTACACAATCTTTATTATTATGATGTATAAATTTTGTTTTGCCATTATTATAACTTTATATACTAAGTGAATAGTTATTTAATTCATTTCATGTTATTTATGTATAAAGAAGAAATACATTGTACCAGACAATTGAAATCTGAATAAAGCTATAAAAAAACATATACATAAATTTGTAAGTATTCGTGTTTAGGTATATTGGAGTTATTTAAAACGGGCTCAAATTAAAGGTTTTTAGATGCAAAAATATGATTTAGGTACATCATTAACTTTTCTTTACACCATATGAGCAAATTCCAATGGCATTAACGACATTATAAAATAACACTGGCAATAGTAAAATAGATAAATGCAAAAACAAAAGTGCTTGCCATCTTCGCGAATAGAGATATAAAAAGGACTGTCCTGCTCTAACTAAAGAGAGCGATCGTTTCGTTCCACAAGTCCACAAATTCACTTGTTTCACTTTACTCACAAAGGCAGTAAGCCTGGAACTTTGCGCCTCTCTACATCGCTGCAAGATTATCGTTTGTTTATTTATCTAATTAAAATTGATTAACCCTATATAAATAGTCAAATTGTGTTTATATAATGCACTGAACATACGCAAAGTGTTTATAACATTATAGAATCGCCGTGCAATTGCTTTTTAAAGTGTTTTTAAGCAAACGAAAAAGTGAGAAACGCGCGCCAATTTGTTGCTGCTTTGCCGGGTCGCGAAAAAATTAAAGAGAGAGAGAGAACCGCGCCCAAACGAGTGTGTGGTTGTTGCGTTTAGCATAATATAATAAGCAAAGCATTGTAGATGTTATTAATTACTTTACTTTATTTTTTATTTTTTTTCTTGTGTGTGAAATGCAGTGAAAATAAAATAATATACATATGTATATAGAAAAGAAAGATGAGATGTTTCTCATTTAATTATTGTTGTGTGTGGGTGTGAGGTTTTTTTTTTTTTTTTTTTGTGAAAGTGCTCATTGAAAAAAAGATAGAGAGAGAGAGAGAGAGCTCTTGCATTGAACTGTATCTGTGTTGTTGCTGCTGCCGGTGAGTGCACTCTGCATATTCTATATTATATTGATCACCCTGTCAATAAATCAACCTGCTACTATAGTTAGATTGGATATACATAGTTATAGAAATAATTTTAATTGCTGCAATGTTTAAAAATTGTTCTTATAACTTTTCAATACACTTTCAAAAGACAAGTATAATGCTTAATTTAAACTTTTCAAATATTTTCATGATGGAAATCTCTAAAAATTTTTGTTCTGAATTTCTCTAACTTTTTCATAAATGGTCAAATTATATACATATATATGTAGCTGAGACTGGTCAATAAACGATATAAAATTGCCACACTCACATTTAAGAATGCTGCATATGCATAGATGTAGACAAACAGTCAAATTACAGTTTAGCAATTGCTGGTCATTCATACTCTTTCCTTTTTTTGACACTATGACACTAGACACAAATTATGCCATCGCAATTTATGCAGCGATGCACACAAATTAAGAAAGTGTATTCAGTAGTGAGCTTGTCGATGTCATTTGCCGACACAGAAAAAAAATTTCTAGACAGCAGGCCCGCTTTTCGTACACTTGACGGGCCGCTGAGTGCAAAGGCAACTGAAACAAAAACGCTATCGCGCCTCCTCACACTCATTGCACAGATTATTTCTGAGAGCGGAACCCTGAGACGAAATAACAGTAAACCCTTTTCTTAACAATTGCAACATCTTGATATTGTACGGTCTTTGGTTAAAGTCAAAGCCAAAAACTTATCACGGATAAGTTGCGATCGAATCCAACTTTTCGATGCTTTAATTGAAATATCAAGCGCATGAAAGAGACTCCAAGCAACAGTGGCAGCAGTAACAGCAGCCAGAACACATGAAGCAAAACATAATGCACCTCCTCATCCATCTAGTTGATGTGCAGCAACATTACTAGCAACAGCAGCAGGAACAAAAGAAAAAAAGCGATAAGCCTTCATCAAATAGCTTATACAATTCCACCACAACCCTCTTATTGTGCTTTTTGTTTCCCTTATCAATATCCAGATAGCCCTGTACCACCTCACAGTGGGGCTGTGCTCACCCTAGGGAAGCCTGTAAGCAGATCTACCAGCAAATTATAAACAAAATAATTGAGTATTTTATTTGTGGCCTGCAGAAAACTGATGGCAAACTTTACTGTTACTCAAAACTGGTATGATTATAAGAAAAACAAAAAAAACATTTTAAGCAACTAAAATCTAAAATTTCAACAAATTTTCAGTCTTGTATACATTATTATTAAGTTTATTAACTTTTCTTTATACTTCATGAGAAACTTAAAAACCTCAGAATAAAATGACATCACAAAATTTGAAAAATTAGTTCGAAATTAAATAAAAATAATAAACAATATGGAATCTCGTACTTGTGGCGAGGATTTGTGGATAAGTGTTAGCACAATATCTTTTGAGAAGAGAGAGCTAAATGCTTCACATTTTTGTCAATTTCACAATCCATCACCTATAAAGTCACAACCAATAGGTAAACGCCTGAAAGCCAAGAGAGAGCCAAACTCTTCAAGTTGTTGTCAATGTCACAATGCATCACCTTTAAAGTCTAAACGAAAAAGTAAACATCTGAAATGCAGCCATAAAAATATTCAACCAACATATATCGGCATTATTCCAACAAAATGTCTTTTTGATGAAATGTACCAGAATGAGTTGAAAACGAAGCCAAAAGCGGGTCAGTTTGAAGACATTTACAGGGATAGGTTGCGACCGCAGCCAACTTTTCGTTGCTGTAACTGGAATATCAAGCGCAAGGAAGAGACTCCAAACAAAAGAGAGCCCGAGCAGCACTGGGGCCGTAAAATTATAGAACGTGATCCCAAATACGATTGGTTTGAAATATTTTTTGATGTATGTTTTTCTAAACCTTTTATGTTTGTATCTGTTGTTATTTGGTTTGGTTTAAAAATTAATAATTATTACAATTTTTGAATATTGTAATTTAATATGTTTTACAATTTGGACATAAAATTCGCATAACATCCAAAACAAAAGACCCAAACCATAAAGTTGGATTAAATTGTTCTAAAGGGTATATATAAGCCTAGTAGGAGTGCAAAGAAACTTTAAAGTTCGTAGATTTATATGTTGCTATCGGAAATAGTTGGTGAAACTTTTTGGACTACATCAAGTCAAAATTTAAAAACCAAATCTATTTTATAAGCTATGCATGGCAATTGAAAGAATATCTGTTTTGTTATGTCTTGGCCCGTTGTCTGCTGATAGCCGCATAGCAAAAAGCGTTCAACTAACTTGTAACCACCTTCCATGCCAACTCATCCAGTCTGCCTGGACCAAAGTGCGTCGCTGCATTTACAATTTGCGGTCAGTCACTGCAGTGGGAGAAGTTTATTTTGGTTTTTTTATACTGGATTTAAGCGATCATCGTTCGGTTTATAGACATTAAATGGCATTTTTTACTGCTCTGTTTTTATGCATTCGATGTTGGCCAACCAAAAGAAAAAGGATATAAATAAATTGGATTTTGTTTTGGCATGCAAAATCATTTGCTTCAATTGCAACTTAAGCTTAATATAAATCCTTTGCCAGTGTACGGTTTGATGTTTATCTCTAATACTCTTTTAATCATGTGAATAACTAAAGCGTATCCCAACTTTTGTGGGCAGAGTTAATGAAGCTACCTTTTGTTACAATGCACAATACACGACGTCTAGACGTGGCAGCTGGTTGCGGAGGAGCTCTCGGGTTACGTACAACAATCCTTTTGTGCTTGAACTCTCGAATGTCAGCTGTATCAATATTGTTACAGTTCATTTTGTTTGCCCTCCACAAATAAAGCATTTTATGCAACTCCCAAAGCTTTCCGCCTGTAAAGCGACTCATCCGGACCGCTCTACTATTTGCCTTGGACATTGGCCAGTGCCCAGTTGGAGTCGTATGTGGGCGTGTTTGTGGGCATGGTCGATTGAATTGGCATTGGCAAAACAGTTTTCTGTCGACTTGTGCGGGCCAACTTTGCATGCCACATAAAAAAAAAAAAAAAAAAAAAAGAAACCGACAAACAACAATCCTCCGGATCAGAGTTCAAATTCCATTGCTGAACTTAAAGTGCTTCAGTTTGATTGATAATTTATGGAAAACTGCTGCTGGGCTCAATTCAAGCAATAGAGATATCTTCCATACAGAGTCTATTAGCATTTGATTGTAGCGTATTCATACCCATACTTTTCCTAGGCTCCTTATGGGCTTTATCTATCGATTTTGTCTGTTTTAATTGCTATAAAATATTGCAAAAATATGTAATTGCCTAAAGGTCTGAGGTCCTCATGGAAGCATTACATGATTAAAAATACATTGAGAGAGAGCAAAAAAAAAATGAGGAAATCTAGGTCCAAGTTGAAATCGGACAAATGCGGCCAAAAAATTTGTGCGCGTGAAGCCGTGTGAAAGTTGTTTCTGCTGCTGACGCAGTCATAAATAAATAATATTCTACTTGTACAAATGTATGTATGTAAACTTGTGTGTGTACTTGACGGTGTTTGTGTGTGTGTGGCCAACAATTTTTGTGAAAATTCTTTTATTTTTGCTTTCGCTTTCATAAAACTTTGAAATGAATTACTTAAGTGGAGGTTATATTTCGTCTTGCCTTTTGAAAAGATACTTTAAATAAGTAGGTACGTAGATGCATTCAACAGCTGAAATACAATAATTTTTCTAACAAGATTAACCGAAAATCTACAAAGTATTCTAATTAAAATATGTAACCAATTATTTATATAACAATGGGTTTAAGTGTATTTAAAAGTCGTTGTAGAATAGTTTCTACTTTGACCATAACTTTTTGCTAGTTCCTGCTGGCCAGAAAAACGAGGCAAGATTTACGTTTGCAATTTGCAGTGGTGAAGCTGCAAAAGGCCAAAAACGGGAGCAGCCCATCAAGTGCAACACGTTGCGCGTACAGTCCAGGGAAACAAACGAGAAAAAGAACGATAGCAAAATTTAGAGAGATGAGGAGGAGGTGCAGGAAGAGGAAGAGAAAGAGTTATGCAAGCAATTGTCAACGTATTAATTTATGAGACTAATGCGGGTAGTTTTTGATTAAAGGACATTACACAAATGGGTAGAAAGCAGTCATAGAAAAATTAAATAGACGAAATTTTAAACACAGCAAGTTATGTACTGTAATGAGGTCCTTTTGTATAATATAAAAATTAAATGCACTAAATTGGTTAGGGAGAGTTTTAAGTTTACATCTTACTAGCTTTAAAAGAAACTGACCAACTGTTAAAGTTCAAACTGTTTTCCATAATAATCAGATGTTAATCTTAAACTCGACCTCAATAAACTTTGGTTTTCATAAATCAAAAAGTTTTTCATAAAAGAATTACTTTATTTTTATCAATAGCTTCTATGGCAACTAAGTGATAAAGTTTTACCATTCTAATGTTGTTGTTTGGTGTTTTTTTTTTGTCATGATTGCCAAGATTGTTATACGGACTTAACATTTATGTATGTGGAATTCAAAAAGTCACGAGTTTATTTAAATCGTTTTTTAATTCGAAGTTTGTTTCATTTGTATTGTATGACTTACCTCTGTTTATGTTTCAGCCAACTTTTTTAGTTGGAAAACTTTGGTAAGAGCATATCCTGTGCATTGCCAACCAACTGAAACTAATTGCAATATTTTTACCATGACACGCAGACAGGACACTCGCATGCACAGCAAGGATGCATGGCAAAACATATGTATTACATAAAATGTACTTTAAAAGCAGATGCAAACACACAATAATTATATACATACATACAAAATGAAACGAATTTCAAGTGTAGTCGCAAACCAAAGTCGTACACATCGTTATTCGCGTACATCTTCCGCAGCGCAGTTCAATGCACCGTAAGGACGTGAGTAGGAAATTATTAAGTCACAATGAAGCAACGCCATCAGAGACATTTGTGCAGAGCAGATAAAAATTTATTTGAATTTCACCAGGTGCGGCTCAAGCTGAAAAGGCGGATTCACTTGCTACGAGTTGCTTTGGGTAGCTGCTCCACCTGGATGGCAGTCTGACTGGCGATGAGGATGCGACAGGAAATTCATCAATGTCTGCAACGTCTGTTGCCCACATCCGCCAACGTATAGCCCCAATGCGGCATTTTTCACCAGAGCTTGAAATTGCCTACAAGACTGAGGAGCAATGCAAGCAGAACTAAGTTAAATGTCGGCAAATGACGAGATGATGGTGTAAAATCTAGAGCTGGAGTAGGTGGCAAGCTCTGTTGCGAGGTTGTGGTTATTAACGGACCGGATAGAGTGAGCGAACCAGCCAAAGGAAGCAAAGCTACAGCGGATTCTTCCACTTTCACATTATTATTTTCTCTCGTTTTTAGACAAGAGAAATTTTAAATTTTTTATTGCTTTTTGAAGTTGCCAATTTAATTTGAAGCAGATGTTTAAATGCAATGTTATTAAATTTAAAAAGTTTTTCAACTTGCACAAGAAGACATAATTTTTTATTTTATTCAAAATCGTTTGTGTAAGCGTTATTCGTGCAAGCGTCGTCTCTGGTAATAGCTTTTATTTAAGCCACATTCTCACACAGCAGATTAACAATATGCCACTTGTAACTTTCTGATGCAAAACGGACCAAAAGTACCAAAAAATATGGAATATTATTTAAAGCTGTGTGGAAGTATTTCCATCTGACATGGCTCATGTTTGTTGTCTTTAAACTCAACTGTCTATTTGGCCAGGCACTTGGCACTTGTCAGTGGCACTCGGCGCCGAGCGCAGAGTAAAATTAACAACTTGATCCTTTGTCAAATCAGTCAAGCGCACTCAAATGCGCAAAATCCACAAAAGTGACTGCCAAAAGCGAGACAGAGAGAAAGAGAGAAACAAGCCACCAACTCAACCACCCACATTACAGCCACACCACTCCAGCCCTGTGGAAATGTAGCAAAAAAACTTAACAATATGTAAATTCACATATTCGTTTGGCCAGAAATGAGCTTAGTCAGCCAGCAGGCAACACGGCCAACAGACACAGTGATGCGAAGAAGAGTAACAAAAATGTATGAAAAAAGCAAATAAAATGTCGTGAATGGTTTGGCATGGATTGGCATATTTAAATACATTCTAAGATTTCCATTTAGCATACTAAGTAAATGTAAGAAAATTGGAATTTTAATTTTTGCTGCGCTTTTGATGTATCAGTGATATTGTATATAACTATATATACTATATTTAAACTGATTTTACCTTTACTAATTTAATATCGCTTTCAATAGTTTTGCATAATTTATCGTAGTAATATATTTGTTTGAAAACTAACTTTATTACTTACCTGTAAACCAAATGCAGCCACACAAAAAAACTTTACCAAAAGTTAATAACCAAAATATAAATCTCTGTTTTTTTTCGCTTTGGTGAACTTTATAAAAAAAAAAAACTCATTTTACTCTGTACACTAATGCATTACATATTAATTAATTAGTTTATTTATTTAAGTTTATTTTTATGCCTCTATCCTTAATTTATATTCGAAATACATTTGCTCATTTTGTAATTGTGCAATTTACATCAATACAATATATTTGGTTTGTTTGATTTTTTCATTATAATTATTGTTTTCTGTCAAACTAACTTAATCGTTACAAATACGTTTTTGGCATTCACATACATGTGTTCAAATGTAATAAGCATTTATCGAAATTGTGTTAAACTATGTTTGCATAATGAGAACTCCACGCCACATTTCATGTCCATGGCTGCTGTGCTGAGCTGAGCTGCATTCATAATTACAAAATAACAAACAAACACACACATACTCACACATAGTGTAATTTACAATACTTGAATGCACTGATAGGAAACATCAATCACAATATATATATATATATGTATACATATAAAGTTTATCTTTTATATAAATATGCATATTTATTTGTAGTTTCTATAGACTGATATTCTATTGAAAGTGAATGCGGCATTCAAAATGATTTGCATTATTCATTTCACATTTGTATTTTACCACTCAAATACATTTGATTCTCGTGTTGTTTGTCATGCAGTCATGCAAATGCAACGCCTCAATTGCTGCCATAGTCCTCGATGAAAGTGTCGATTATGTAGCGCTTCACCTCGTTTATCGACGTCCTTTTATTGCTGCACTGCAGCCGCTCCTGATGTTCCGGCAGCACCAGCAATTGTTGCAGCTCCCCCTGTGAATATTTATTGGCAAAAATACATTCGATATGTACTATAGTCAAAGTTGTACGGCAATTATCTGCATATTAAGTATTATTATGTCGAACCAACGAGGCGTGTACGTTATCAGGTCCATGTAGAATTGAAAGTGAATAACGCATACGCAGCGTTGCATTCGCAGTTATCACATTAAACTGTTTGAGCAATTTATGTTCGCTCTGCCCCATAGGACTCAACGTATCATCGTTGCAGCTGCAATTCTCAAATTGCTTGTGCAATGTCACACATCACACTTTATCAGAGCGCCCGTGGGCGGTACAATGGGTGTGTAAATCGATTGGAAAATTAATTGTTACAACAAAAACCTGTTTCCTTTCGTGGTTGAAAACATTTCAACTTTTGTGTGCAAACTTTTTTTTTTTAATATGACAGGAAACATCTATTAAAACATAAAAGTTTTGTTTCCGAGTTGAAATGTTTTTAAAAAGTTTCCATAAAAGTTTTTTAATGTTGATATAGCTTCAAAACTAATTAAACTGAAATGAAATATATTTGGTTCGTTAAGATCATTACGCGACTGCTTCTATGCTACAAATAAATAAATGAATAGGAAACACAATTTTTATATAATCTATATGTTAATAATTTCAATTTGATATAATGAAATATAATTAAAGTGTAATAATATTGATACCAAATTAATAAATAAAAACACCTTTGAGCATTTGTTAAGTTTTCGATATTATTGATAAGCTCGAACAAACCGTTAAAAACTATAACTGTCTGTTTGTCAATTATTTTTGGAATCTGTCCCAATACTCACATTAAAGCCACGTCCAATTTCCACATCCGCATCCAGGGGTAGCGTAAACAATCGCTTCGAGACAACAAAACTGTTTGTCCACAAGCAATCGACGTAAATCGATATGAAATCGCCATTTTGTATGCTGTGTGTATGGAAAAACAACGACAAATAAAACAAAATGTGACAACGCGAGACGCAAATAATTAAAATACATACGAGTTTTATATACAGTGGCATAGATAAATGTGCCAACGGCCGATGACAAATGGCGCCCACTTTAACCAAGTGTCAATTTGCCCGCCTGCTGTTGGTGTTGTGTTGCAAATAAACCCCACGCCCCCACACATCCTGCACTCTGCATACAGCAACAAGAGCTCAGGAAAAAAACAGCGGCCCCGATATTCATGTGTATGAGTGCATATGAGGGTGTTCGTGTGAGTGTGTGTGGGACAGTGCGTGCTATTTACATGTGTGTCAAGTGCGTGTTTCGAGTGTTTTGTATTTTGACTCTGTGTGTGTGTGTGTGTTTTTCATTGGCACAGGCGTTTTATGCTAATAAATTGAAAATGCAAATAAAATGAGAGTGTCAACGATGGGCGAAGGCCATCAAACCGCAAACAAACACAAACACCCACTAGCACACACACACACACATAGACTCACACAAAGCAAGCACACTGATTGCCAATTTAGTATATCAACAACAACAACACCAAAGGCTGCTGCAGCAGTAAAAGCATTCACTCTCTTCCCCCTTCCCCTTCCCCTTTCTCTTTCACACTCTCTGTTTGTAACTGCCTTTTCAGTCACACTTACCTGATGGCCACTTGATGCCAGCGATAATCATATAAATTGAATTTCACCGGCAACATTTCCGTTGTATTATCGCGTTCCAAATACAAACGCAGACCATCCTTGCATGCCTCCAGATACAGATTGTGTGTCACATTGCGTATGGAGAATATTGTCGACGCATTTTTCGTATCATTCTGCCAACAAGGAAGAATGTGAAACGTTAATACAACTGACTGCTGACATTCATACGGGATTATAGCAGTCATTTATGCTTGCAGCTCGAAATGATGCCAAGAAGCGATACATTTTTAATAAACTTTAATAATGACTTTTTGCTTACCTTCGCTCTCAGCGTAATCATCAGAGTAAAGTTAAGCATATTCCTCCAGCTGCGAATATAGCCCATATTCGAGGGTGTTGACGAGGCTGTCACGCCCATCGAAACTGCTGTTGTCAGATCTGCCAACTCAGCAGGCAAACCAATTGGCACACTGTCATTGTTGGTCGTTGTTGGCAACTCCTCGTTGACCGGCGCCGGCAGTTTCTTATAGAACTTTAGTAAATCGCTGATATCATCTGTAAATGGGGGCGACACCGAATGTCAGAGTAGTATGGGATATTTAGGGTAAGTATAAATGTTGCAACTTGCAGCACTTACCGCTGCACTCGAAACTGTTGCAGTTGCGCTGCTCAATGTTGTAGCCCTCGCAGAGCAATGTCGAGAACGCTAGACTTTTGGCCGCTTTACGTTTTTTGTGCTTGTGCTGATTATTTGTACGTGTCCTGCGACGGTCATTACGTGCTACTCCAGCCGTTGGTACAAAGCGAACACCTGTGCCCCTTGCTTCATTATCGTCGCTTGTTAGTCCTGTCATAGTAGTCAACGTGGATGTTGCTGCTGCTGTTGCTGTAGCTCGTGTCGTTGTTTGTGTATATCTATGCAGCAGTGTCATCATCGGCTGTTGGAAGTCACCAGCTGCTGCTGGCTGCATCATCAGCAGCACATCCTCGCTATCACCTCCCTCATGCTCGTTGGCATCGTCCTCGTCATGGCTGAGCACTTCATTATTATCAGCATTGAATGAGGCTGTTGCTGTTGCTGTTGCATCAGCAATACTGACATCATTATTTGCCTCGTCAGCAACCACTTCAGTATCTTCCACATTCAACTCCTGCGCTTGCTCCAATTCATCCAGCTGCTCCGCCTCCCCTTCTTCCTTCTCCTCTTGCTCCTCGTCGTCATCATCATCGAGATTCATATTCATGTTAATATCTACAAGTGGATTGTCCAGCAGACAGCGACGGAAACGCTGCTGCACACCTTTGCCACAAGTGACGCTGCACAGCGTGAAATCGCTCCAATCATCCCAGCCTATAATTGATAAATTGCATATCTCTCGAGGATTCATTGACAGTTGAAAAAACTCCCACAAATTACATTAAAACTTAAAATTCACTTTAAGTAGGTGATGGAAATGCAATTATAGTGAAACTATTAATAAATCAAAAAATTAACTGAAGTCATTAAAAGTGCTGCGAGATTTAGGGAATAATCTGTTTGATTTTTCGTCAAAGTTAACTATTTTCAAGTTTAAAAGGAGCATTCAACTCTTTTATACATATCTTTATATACTGACTGACATGACAAAGCAATAATTGGGAAATGTGGTCAAGCGTAGATTTCTACACAAGAAAAGAAAAAAAAATGTTAATGGTCCATTATGAAATTTGCAGGCCTTGTGTCTATTTCAGTCTTTGAAAACGTATAACAACTGACTTTTTATTTTTAGAATCGTTGGATGTTTATGTTCAGTTTAATGAATAAACCGGATTTGTCAAATCAATCCTTTTGTATGTGTATTTACTTTGTTAACAAAAAGTTATGTCAGTCGAAAAGAGTTCATGCATGAAAAATGCTACAAAATACGTTTTTATGTGCTTTATCTAAATATCTTTGGTTTGTTTATAAATATGTTACTTCTTTTTTCTATGTTTTTATGTATCTACGTATCTATGTATCTTTCTTTTCATGTAAGTCACAATCGTTTGGTTTTTATGTGCTGCTTTTACTGCAAAGAACTCTTGAATTGTTGCCACCATTCGTTAGAGTTCGTGTGTGCTGGCTTTGTGTTTTGTTGTTGGTGTGTGTGTGTGTTGGGCTATGCTATCTATCTCTTGACACAAAAGTCAAGTGTTACTTTCCACAAGTGCTGCTGCAGCCTGTTTGAAAGCGCCTCGTATGCTTGTCCTGTCAGCATAGAAGGATAATCGGACACACGGACCACAGCCAGACAGCCAGTCGAATGCTGTGTCATCATCATCATAATATCTGCTATATATAATAGTAGAAAGTCTTTTTTTTTCATAGACTATAGCCGATACTTGTCTGTGCACACAGGCATGAAGATAGTTTGGTTTAGCAATTTCGATGGGCTGCCAGCTATCAATCTTCATCCTAGATTAATTGATTAGAAATATGAAAGGGGAAAAACCTAAAAACATGAAGGCTGTAAGAGTTGCAACATAATTAACTTAAGCGTCTTCTGTCTAGGAAGCTGTTAATCAAATACCACATTATGATTGAATAGATATGTTTTGAGGTTAAAGCAGTGTTAAAGTATGCATAAGCTCATCCAATTTGGTTTATATAATAATAATTTGTTTCCTTAACTTTAGCTAGTTTTCATAAATTATTAATAACAATTAACTATTCTTTTTAAATATTCAGTATTATTCAATATTATTAAATGCTTTTACTCGATAGACAATTTTCATATTGCCAAACTATTTACAACTTTTGGGTAGCAAAAGTAAAACAATTCTTTTATTTTTCTATTTTTTGGTTCACATGAATTTGCCAATAAACTTTAAGCGTTGTTAATTTACTATCCGTCAATTAACTGTGATTGGCCAACAGAGCGTATGTCAATTTTGTTAGTTACGCGCACTAGTTTACCGAATTCGAACCGGAGATGCTCGTAAACTCAACAAACATCCGCAAAGGAGATTTGCTGAACAATGCAACCAACAAGCGAAATGCGATTAACAAGCGGAAGTGCCCTCCAGCGGGGACAACAACAACTAGACATAGGGGCTGGAGCTCAAAGTGGTCAACTTACCTAAATGCTTCCAGATATGATTCTCGAATTGCGGTGTCCAACGATGCAGGCCGTTGACGCTGATGTGAAGCACATCCTTGTCGCCAGCCAAGGGTGAGCCCAACGATGGTCGCTGCATTTGCATCTGCCTGGAGGTCACAGCGGGGTAGCCCGTGCCAGTTACCGCTGAGGCAGGCAGCAATTTGCCAAAAGCAATTAATTCCGTGGGCAGCATTTTCAGCATATTAGCATCGAAGCAATGCAGCGGCTGCAATGTGGCATTCAGTTGTCTATAGTCAAGGGAGACAGGATAAGAGTGGGTGAGAGAAGGGCAGTTAGTGTGTTGGTCAAAGCCAATAAAGAGTCAGCACAAAATGAAATACCGCACAATGCCCACAATAGGTGGGTGCTCTTGCGGCTGCTGTTGAATATGCAATAAACTAACCAATTAATTGTGGTAGTCATCAAAATGAGATTTGTTATATATTTTTAGACTAACTAAGTTTGGAAGAGAAGCATTTTTAATGCTTGGAGGGCAAAATAATCTGATTTTGGTTTAAATAACTTTAAAAATCCCAAAAAAAACCATTCTTGGTAATTTAAAGTTTAAGTCTTAGTTTATTATATAAATTTTTTTTAAATAAATCGATGAAATTATTGAAATTAATTTTAGTTTTTTTTTGTTTTTTTTTTTTTCAATAATTTGTTAAGTTAATTCGAGCCTAAATGAAAAATAGGTTTTAAGAATCACAAAAACCTAATTAAATAACAACCTTAATTTTAGATAGACTTTTTTCTCTCTGGTAAATAATCATCCTAGACTTTTTACTAGCATTGATTACACTGCCAAATTTGAATCACTTTTTTGTAATTTCTTAGTTAGTTACTAAATTCTATTAGTAATCATAATAAAAACTATACATATGAATTGACTTCAACTTTAATAAAAAGTTCTTCGAAACCAACTTATTTTAAAATATTGTATCCTTTGCTGTAGGATTAATTGCAACATGTGGAAAAATATGTTTGAATTACTAAGTGGCACTCACCCCTCATACTGATAGGCAGCCCCACTGCCACCACTCCAGCCACTTGAGCCGCTAACGCTGCCAAAGCCGTTGCGTCTCACTCCGCTGCCAAAGTTGCCGTCAGAGTTGCCCGATGTGCCATCGCCACCATCACCAGCAGCGGCACCGTTGGCCATTTTGAGCAGCGAGGCCCCTTTGTATATCGTTTCCGGTGTTAATGTTATTAAAATTGTGGCAGTCTGCCACACGGAGGCGGATGCGCCAGCTGCCTGCTGCTCCCCCAACTCGGCATCGGTGAAAATGCGCGCGGCGAGAGCCTTAACTATCACGGGACTGGTGCGAATCAGTTCAGCGATGCCTTTGTGTTCACAGCGTCGCCGATCTGCGGTCGGCGTTGACGTTGGCGTTGCAGTCGTTGGTGCTGCAGTTGTTGCAGCCGCTGCTAGCAGCGGCAGCAGCAGCATCCAAAAGGCTGGGAAGTGTGTGAGGGAATTGAGATTGTGTCGCTTGGCTGAGCTCATCTCTGATGCAGGTGAAGTGGACGCCATTGGCTGTGCACGCTATCTCTTTTATATATATATATATATCTATATATAGATGTATGAATTTGTGTATAGTATACTTTTTATCTGTTTGATTGCACCAGCGAAAATCGCTCAGGTTGACATGACAGCTTTTTATTGCACTGTGGCTTCAATTGACTTTCGCCAAAAGTCACGTTCCGTTCCTGATTCCTTTATGGGGACACTCACTGAGTGCTCAGCGCACCTAAAACGCCTTGATATTCATTTCTATGCTGCTGCAACGATAAAAAGCAAACAGAGCAGTAGCATAAAAGACAGATACTAGTTATAGAAGGGACAATAAAAATCATTTAAATATTGAATATTGTGGGCGGTCCGAGGAAAGTAAATTGAAGTGAGAAGAGACGACTGTTCGGCCGATAAGCCATGAAGCAAGATGTTAAAATTTGATGAGAAAAGATAAGTGAGAAAAAAAATGTGGAGAAATAGGAGGAAAAAAAAGTTAAAAATTAAAGTGAACAGTTTTGCTAGATGTGAGGCAATAAAGTACGAAAAAGAAAAATGCAAAAGCGGAAATAAATTAAAATGAGAAACGATAGAAAACGAGAATTAGGCGTGGGTTTGGGGAGTTAGGCCAGAAGTTGAAAAGTTGTATATACCAAAATTGAAGCAATGCTAGAAATGAAGGAAGAATGCTATTTTAGTACAATTTACTAAGAGACGATGCGGTTAAAGGCGAGAAGATAAACTTTAAGGTATAATTATAAACATTGAAAAGATTGACAAGATAAGCTTCTATTAAAACTATAGCCTGAACATAAATGGCTTAACCTGTTCTCGATCCGAAAAATGACAATTTAAACAAATGTTCGAACATCTGACCCAAACCTCTGTGAAACCATTAGATGTTTTCAGCCGAGATCCTCAAATCATCTACAAGTCCTTGCTCAATGCCAACTATTTTGCTAACTTATCCATTTGCAAATGAATCCCCAACGTGTGTTCAGTGTATGGTCAAAATAACTCAATGCAGCTCACAGCTCTTGATTACCTACGACTGCTACAAATACCACATCTGTGTGAGATAATTTCCTAGTTGCAGAGAACAGCTATTTATTTGCATATCGCACAAGCGATTGGCACATTTACATTAAATACGCTTTTTCCTTCTCAACCCAGGCCAAAGCCACATCGAAAGGTACGTGCTTGGAAAACTTGACCCCATGCTCATGGTGCTGCAGTGTTGGCTCATGCTTAATGTTTCAGTATGCAATTTATTGCAGCCATTAAAATTGAAGATACGTAGTCATGTTGCCTCAACTTCTTGTGCTGTGCGGCTGTATCAGTGGCACCAATACCTGCTCTGTGCAACCCCTTGGTAACTGACCACAGAAATAATTAAATGCAATCCTTTGGTGCAGTCCATTTAAGATATTTGCACTGGGCAGCCCACCAACTGACCCAATGTCTCTCTCTTTCTCACTCCCTCTATCTCTCTCTCTCTCTCTTTTCCTCTCTCTCGCTTTCTAAAAAGGAGTTGTGGCTTGGGTGTTAACTTTGTGGGTTGGGCATCAACGTCAATGCATTCGCTTTTATATCCTGCTGAAGGAAATAAATATCTCGATTAAATATTTTAGCTATTACGTAGCACCAAGCGGTGCAAATAGAACTATAGAAGGAAAGAAACGCAATGCCAATGCATTGTCCTAGCTGCTTTGGCTGCTGGCTTGCAGGATGCTTGCCTCGCCTTGCCAACATAAACGTGCAATAATCAAATAGAATTTTTACGCACATAAGCTCGCTGGCAGCCCCTTCTCCCTTTAACTTTCCCCTTCCCTTGCACCCAGCACCCCTTGCTTATCTAGGGTCGACACATCCTGCTGCTGAAACAATGCGAGTAATGGCAGAGCAAAACATTTTGCCAGATAAATGTTGGCTTCTGCCTTCTGGCCATGTGTGTACGTTTGTTTTTGCGTGTGTGTGTGTGTGTGTGTGTGTGTGTGTGTGTATGTGTGTGTGTGGGGCTAACAAAGTTACGACTGGCACTGAAATCATTCGGTATGTGCATATCCTGCAGGCTGCAGGCGAATTCACTTTTTTCATCTTTCTACGTTTTATTTTTTGTTGCCATCAGAAGGAGTTATGTAAAATAAAACAAACCGGCCGTGCAAAATTGAGCTCTCAATTGTTTTATAGCATTGTCTGACCCAGTAAAAAGAGACGCAGAAAAAGAAAAAACAACACCAACAAAAACAATATATAGACAACAATCCGGTCAAGTCTAGCGTAGAATCGACCGAGTTACGGTCTATAGGTTGCCCGTATATCCGTATAGCGTACAGCTTTTCCTCCTCTACGTTCTCAATGCCATTCCGTTGGCATTTCCATTTTGCATTCTGTGACCATTCGTCAGGTCACTTTCAACTCTCAGCAGCGTCTCCGGGGGCGGCAATCAATGTAATTGTTATTGTTTTTTGCTTTTCCATTGCCTTTTGTTACAATTTTGTTGCATTGTTCAACTTTTTTGTTACCGTATATACAAAATCTGTTAAAAGCATTTGAGTTCCACATAAACTAGTTATAAGGCTTAAGCAATGGAATTTTCAATCATATCAGTTTTTTCGGTTGGCGTCTTGAATATTTACTGATCATTTGAATCCGAAACCGAACAAAAGCAAGAATGTCTCAATTAAAAAATATTCTTCTTTTTGTTTTGGCAATTGGAATTAGTCAAACGTAAAAACTATTTTTTTTTTTGGGAAAACCAAAATGGAAAATATTTCGTTTTTAAAAATTAATTAAAAATTGCTCACATTTTACGTAGAATTTTTCTGACACTCTTTGTTTGCTCTATTGTCCACTTTTGGCATTTTTCAAACTTGTAGTCGTTTTTGTAAAAAAATAACTTTTATATATCAATCAAATGATTTTTTCAAATTAAATATACTATGATTAAAAGTTTCTCGATTTCCCTGGGGCAAAAAATTCCTCAATCAATTTGATGTGGGACCAATCGTTGACCCGTACAAAAACATCGACTTTTTCAGTTTTTCAATGAACTGAAACCTAAAAAAAAAAAGAAAAAAAACCTATGTTAAAAAACAAAACAAAAAAAAGAACCATTTCGTTTGCGATTGATTTATAAAAAGGCAAAGCAGACTACTAAAAAAAGTTCAGAAAAAGGCAACATTCATTAAAAAATGAGAGACCATTATTACAAATAAATTGTAGTCCTGCTAAATGTTTCCTAACGTGTGTGTGTGTGTGTGACTCTGTGTGTAAGTGTTTGTGTTTTTAAGTGCGTAAGTTGGCCTTTATGTTGGCAATGCTCGAAATGATTGAATATCAAAAGCCAGTAGCCAAACACAAATCTCTGGCATGTTTTCTGAGCAACTCCCTAGGCACACCCCCCACTACCACCGGGTAACAATGTAAGAGGCGACGGGTCGAAAATTTAACAAGTACGACTCTCAAAGGACTAGTAAAACTGATAGCCACCCACACTGCTTGCATGCCAGGCCGGGCCAAAGTTGAAAAGCTCCGCACGTTTTTGTAAAGTTCTACAAGTGGCGCAGGAGGATTTGGGCAACAACAGGGTCTCGGGTCTCTTTGTCTGTCCGCCTGCCTC
This sequence comes from Scaptomyza montana, assembly GCA_018904305.1. Taxonomy (NCBI): domain Eukaryota; kingdom Metazoa; phylum Arthropoda; class Insecta; order Diptera; family Drosophilidae; genus Scaptomyza; species Scaptomyza montana. Next base: position 2,401,927 of record JAEIGR010000001.1, read on the forward strand.
TCTGTCTATTTATCCTGTCTGGAAGGCAAATTTTCTGCATACGCCAGCAAATATATAAATTTTGTGCACAAATTATGCCTTAAATGCCCGTTCAGACGAGTCGTTTTTTTTTGGTTGTTGTTAGGATCCTGAGGTCCTTTTGCTTTCCACACGCATACGCAATTATCCTTGGGGACAACTGTCGCCTTTTATCAGCATGAATGATTAAGCGCCCGAAATGTTTTTAAATTAATTTTATAGTGTCACCTCAACATGAGTCGGCTATTGCCTGTTATCTGCCAACCACCATTATGCGGATAACGGGCAACTGATATTCCAGTCTTTTCCATTTTTAATATTCTTTTGCGCTGCGTACTTAAATCACAACAAAAACTGCCATAAAATAGCCAATTGCCAACGCATATGCTACACAGATTGAAGTAAAAGATAATGGTAAAAGAAAAATACTTAACACACGTTAGGGCTCAAGTTAAGTGTCGCATATTCTGCATGACATAGAAATTATATAAAAAGAACATCCCAGTAGTTTGATAGGTGTCCGTTCCGTATCCGTTGTCAGGCAACAGCCATCCGCCATCCAATCGAGTGGTCTTATTTTCCCATTCTATGCCATTCGACACACTTGTCCAGCTTGTTTTTGCTTTCGTTATCTTTTTTTATATGTATTCGTTTCTGCTGCCATAATATGTAAATTACTTTGCACCCAGCACTTTTGTCGGGGGAATGAGCGAAAGGGGAAAAGGGAATGCTGGTCGGTTGGATGCGCTATGATTCCCTTGTTCGCCGCTGACGAACTTTATCAATAAACGCAAAAAATTCCCGCATAACATTTTGTTCGACTGCCTTGCTCGGTTCTTATGCCCTTCTGTAGGGTAGTTGAACTTGAACATGACAAACGCAGCTTCAAGACTTTAAAAACATTTTTATTTCTATTTATTTATTTGTTGTTTGGATTTTGATTACCACATACAATAGCCCAATATCAGAAGTAGTTCCTCAAAATACGCTAAGGGTATTAAAAAATTTCAATTGCTGTATTTTTGTGGGGTTCGGCCTCTTTTTCTCGTTTTGTTGTTGAGCCATGCATTGCGGCCATATTAAATTCCGATTCTATTGATTTATATAACGTGCAGCTCACACTTTTTATTCACTGAGACAGCAGCAACAGCTTAACGCATCTGTCTTGTCATTGACAATAATAATATCATCACTAAAGAGCGTTCGTTTCACTTGCTTAAACAGAATGTGCTGCAAAGAATTATTTAGACATTGTATTTTATTGATTGTTATGCTTGGGTATGCTTTCTGCTAATGTTGAGCTGTGTTCAAAAGGTTTTAATCAGTTTTATCGACAGTGCGTTAAGTAAACAATTTTAAGCATTGTTTCTATAACGGTCGAGACTTTCAACTTAATTATCTAATTTAATTAAATGAATTCACCAAACTTTGAAGCAATTATGGTTCATTTCAACAAAGCTTTGAAAAACCACTTGTACCTAAGAAACTCAAAGAGGATATATTTCCTCTTACTTATTCTCGCATTATTTCGCTTTGACGCCAATTTATACAATAATGAATTTACGCAAATCCACTTAATAACTAAACAAATAAGACCATAAAACGAATTGTCGTAGACGTCGAACATATTTCAATTTTCAGCTTCTCTGTATTATGCAAAGTCATTTGAGACGAAAGTAAATTTATAGCCCATCAGCAAACAACAGGCAAACAACAAACAAGCAACAGCAACAAGAACAAAAGTCAAAAAGGTTGTGTGCTCCATTAACCAAATGCCTGGGCGCCGGAAACTGAAAGGATGTTGAATGTGATCCTGTGCCCGCAGCGCATTCCGGCTAAATTTATGCGCACAATTAATTTTAAAATCCTAATCTCAGACAATATCAACATGATTACAAGAGAAACGAGATTCATGCGGCAAATACCGCATCGAGTATATATAAAATAAACACCGGCTGTGTTTGTTTGCGGCAGTATTATTGATACACCCAAAAATGTAAATAATTAAGTGCAAAGTAATTTAATGTGCCTGACTTAGAAATATTCTGTAAAGTAGTAACCATGATTTTGTATTGGACAAATATCGGGAATTACACTTAAATACAATTCGATGCATTAACTTAACTGTAAGAGCTAAAAAATTATTATTTTTTAGTTCCAACTACCATTATTTTAGAATTTCCTATGTCGATTTTCGACACATTTTGATAAAAGAGAGTAAATGATATTTTTTAATTGCTAGCCTCGTCGAGGCAATAAATATAATCCAAGCGGCTTATTTACTAATTGGACTGGGATCATAATTTTCGGCAAACTCTGATTAGGAGCACCCTCTTCAAATAACTTGGATGTACGGCTTGCTGGTTGGCTGATAAGCGCAGTAGCAGTAAATGTTAACTGTTAACTGTTAGCCCGTGCGATTTAAGTGGCCTCCATCATGGTTTAAAGAGCACATCAAATGCGAAATTTATAGGTGAGCTGACCGCTTATCTGAAAACGGCTTAGTTAGCCTTCTCTCTCTCTCTCTCTCTCTCTCTCTCACTCTCTATCACTCTACCTCTCTTTACTTAATGATTCTCCCTCTTATTCGCTGTGCAGATGATAATTATAATGCCACTTAATGGTATCTAAGCTATAACCATGGTGCCTCCTGCTCTTGTAATGTGCGCCGCTTAAATGCTTGTGGCATTATTCTGTTAAATCTCAGGAGCGGTCGAAGATATAAATGCCAGTGTTCAACAATATCTTTACTAGATGTCTAGGTAAGTTTTTCTCAAAATTTTCTAACTAGTTTAATTTTTTTATAGATGTGCAAATTTAAATTTAAATTAAAAACATTTTAAGAAACTTTAAAAAAGCTGTTTATAAATTTAAAATAAAACTTCCGCTAAACTGCCCGCTTAGCGGGTAATTCCGCTCCTGTATTGTTGGTGGTGCTCGTAAATTATGAACATTATCGCTAAGGACATTTAACTTGCAAATTACCATAGATCAGAATATCTCATAGATGCGGGCGCTAAAAAGGCACGCACACACACATGCACACAATATCATCTATTTAACATAATCTATGTACACACATTTATATAATAAATTATTTTTATTGCATTCCATATAGAAATATCGTGAAATAACTTTGCAAACTTTCAAAAGGGTGCACATTAACGAGTTACCTCTACTTTTCTTATCTCTCTTCTCTCTGCCTCTCTTATTGTGGTTCACATTAGCAACGTTTGTCTGATTCGCCCTTTGCAATCAACAATGCAATCTTTTTGTATAAAATAAAATTGTGACTCGAAAATTCTGCCTGCACCTCCCACATTCAGTTATGCAGCTTGCGGCACATGTGTCCCTTATAGCACATATTCCTGTGCCAAGCACACAAATACAACAAGCGCATAAATCAATCTACAAAGCAGGCTATAAGGAAGAAAAAGACAACGCAGACTCATATATTATTTTTTGTGGTTTCTTTGCGTGTTTTTCGCTTATACTCTTTCGTTTTTTTTTTCTTCTTCTATTTTGTTTTTGCGGTTGTCAGATGAAAAACAAAATATCAAAGTTGGTTTTCATTAAAGTCAAGTTGACAGGAATTTTAAATTACATTTTTGATTTTATGATAAATTTAAATTACAATATTTCTTTTGAATTTCCCATGGGGTAAGAGCGGTATCAAATCAAATAATATGAGTTTTTAACGATAGTTGAGCTAGTGAAATGTAAATTTCTTGGAAGCTTGAAAAATAAATGATAAAAAATAAATTTAAAAGGTTTGGTAAATAAAAGAGTATATATATCTCGGCTAGAGCTGTTAAATAACTTTGCCACTTACTTTGTGCTTGTTGTTTTAGATGACCTTGCCACTTTGCTATTAAGTATCCATAGTAATAAATATTGGGCTTTCAGTTGCGAAGGCAAAGGTTCTAGTACTGCGAATAAATAACACTTGCAAATGGTCTACAGTGGACACCGGGAACCACAAGTACACAGTCACAAACACTAAATTACGGCCGGGTTTGTTATGGTTGAAGATTCGAAATTGTATTTTTGTTGCAGTTCGCATTTAAGCTGCTCATTTCAAACTTAAACAGTTAAATATAACTGTCACGAGCATTTTTAATAAGCTTGCAAAATTCGTTTTTTTTTATGCAAAGTTGCTTCCTTTTATCTAAAAGTTTCAATTAAATGTTTAACTTTGTTCTTTGTAGTTTAACCGTATGGTGATTTATGTTTGAATATATTTTAGTTAGCCCCCTTTCTATAATTTATATAATAGCCACACGAATAATTTAACAAGATTTAAATGTTCACATTTAGTTTTGTGACAGTAAAATTTAAAGACAAATTCAATTTATTTTTTTCGAGAAACCACAAAGAACAAATTTGATGTTGTTTTTGGCAATTATCACACACAGTTAACCAACAAAAACTCAAAATTTGTGTATGACTTTTTCAATTATTTTTCACTTTTTATCAACCACAATCAAAACCTAATTACAGTTTATTTAATTGCATTTCGCAACATGATGCAGCACTCAATTTCAAGTTCGCTCCTCAAAGCTATTTTTAAAAATTTAACTAAAACGCATATTATGAATTTTAAAGTTTCGACATTTTGATGGCGTTGCTTGAATTTTGCTAACGAGTCAATCTGTTGTCATGGCCACAAGAAAGAACTTTACACACTTTTCAATTTTGTATACGCAACATTCATCTACAAGTTGTCTAACACAAGTTTAAAATAAAAACTTTTTTTACTGGCCAAGTGTTGAAGGAGGCATTCAGTGAACGCGCCGCGAGCCAACTGATTGCCAAGCGCTTGGGGCAGCTGCTTTTATACTGTGGCAAGCAAACAACAGCAATGCGTCTGCGCGGATAAATAGATGATTGAAGTCGTTTTGGAATGCCGGTTGGGTGCGCTGCTCTTTTAGCCAGCTCTTGCTGCTGTTTTGTTTACATGGCGACAGCTGAGGCCAAAATGCTGCCAATGACTTGGCATTTCAAACTCAAATTTTGTTCAAGATGCTGCTGCACATGTGTGTGTGTGTTTTTGTGTGTAAGTGTGTGAGCATTACATTGAAGTTTTAATTGAATTGCGGCTGCAAGTTTTTAACTGCATTTTGTTGAGCAACGCAGTAGCATCGCTGCCACAAAAGGTGTGAGCCAAGTTTTTGCCACAAAACTTTATAGCTTTAAAGTTTTTCACTTTTGATGCGAGGTTATTGCTGCCTTTTTTTTTCTTATTTTGTTTATTATTTCGTTGTTGTTTGGTCTGCTTTTACTTATGCCCTTTGTAATTTTAAACCTTAAAAACAAGTTGAACAAGTGCTAGCTTAAAACAAAGCACACAGCACGCATACGCCTTGTGTTACGTGTAAATGCAGTGCTCAAAAGTAGGCAACATAAAATGTTTACTTGCCTAGGTGTTTGTGTGTATGTTAAACACCTGTTGTTATTGTTGTACAGCACGTTGTTATTGCTGCTGCTGCTGGTGGCCTTAGCTTGTTTTCTACTTTGCCATTTCTGTAGATACCGCCTACCGCAAAAGTTTTGATTTCGCTTTTGTTTCTGTTGCCGTTCTTGCCGCCCCCAGCCTCCCGACCCTCGACCCATTATTATTTTGTTGATGCCATGGTTTATAAGCACCCTGGCAGGTGTTTTGATTTATTGCGGTTTGGTTAAGTGCAAGCAGAACCAACTTCATTTTAATCCCCTTTGCTCGCTCGAACAACGTTTCCGTTTGCAGCAGCAACTTTTGTTCACGAGACAAAACAAAAAGCAAATAAATAATAAAAATAAAATGATTTGGAAATGAAGATTATGTATATTAAAAGAGAGAAGTTTTCTGATAAAAAAAATATATCTGTGGCAGCATTAATGGGGACTTAAATATGACAGACGAGATTATATATGATATACAATTGCAATTGGGATTATGCATACTTTATCTGAATCTCATGAAGATTTAATGCTTTATAAGTTTGAAGGGAATTTCCTATTGGCTTGGGAACTTTGGGATACTACAAACGCCAAAGTATTTGTAAAAAAGATCTAAGAACACTAAGATAAGTTATTAATCCCCAAAATATGCTCTGAAGCACAAGAAAACTGCATCATCACAGTTACGCAAAAAGTTTGTAGCCTATCGGTTTCAATGAACATCTAACTCATTAAGAATGCTCTTTATCTGCTGTGTTAACCCACTTAGAACAATTTAAGCACTGTGCCAATTTCACACCCACAACGAGTACTTTAACATGCAACAAGAACAAGAACAACATCATCCGATTGGATTCTTTGTGCGGCTGATTCGTTTCAACGCTAATTACAATTACGTTCCCGGGGGTATTGGTGATTTTTTCGGTCGGTGGAGGTGTGGGGTCTAAAGCTGTATAAAGCTGCTCGCGACAAAGCCCTATCAAGCCTCCAAAACATGGCCATGCATATTTTATTCTCTCTGTAGTCCAACAATTTTGCTGGCAAATTGCCTACACCCATTTTCCCCGATTCTCCCATTTTCCACATTTCCATTTGCCATTTCTATGGCTATTCTCGGAAAACTGTTTCAGTCACTGATGTTTTTTTTTTTCTTGTGGTTTTTGATTCTCTGACCACGATTCGTTTGGCATTTTGCAAGTGTAACTTAATTTGTTGCCCCGGCGTCGCTGTCGCTATCGCTGCCAACGTCAACGTTAGCCGCAATAGCCAAAAACCATTTGGTACATGCACAATTTTGACACTCAACCCCACTCATCATCCAACCCCCGCCACGCCCAATCACAAGTACATATGGCCTGGGCTGGTCTGCTCTGGTCTTGGTCTTGTTTGGCCTGGCCTCGGCTGGCCTGGCGTTTTCATTAGTACTCAATTAATGGAGCATGATCTTAATGGCTTTTCAACAACAGGCAGCGTCCTAATCGAGCTAAACCAAATCAGCCTAACGCCACCCTAGAGTCAAGGGGGCGAAGTGGGTGGCAGTGAGGCGTGCCGTTGGCTAAGTGCGCCAAATCAGCACAACTCTAATTGGAGGCGGACACACGCAGGATGCGAGTACGATGCGAAGGATGCGACTGAGTGTGCATTGTGAGACTTTCGTTTTGAGAGGCAGTCAAACCACCACGCCTGCGAAAAGTTTATTACTGTCCAAAATAGACAATAACAAAAAAGAAAGGAAGCTTTTTGACCACAAGCACTCAAATCCAACAAACCTCTACTCAACAACCACAAACAGAAAAGGAAAACGTATGTGTGGTATTTGCTATGTGTGTGTGTGTGTGTGTACGTTGAACGTTTGCTCAATTAAGTGTTGTGGACCAGACGTCAATATTTTCATGACTGGTTGAGGCAGTCATCTTCTGTGTGCTGCCATGCCCGTTCAGTTGTTGATTGCTTTATGGCTTTGAAGTCTCATTTAGCCCAAAATACCGGATGATTGTTACGGATGATATGTTGCGCAAAATATTGTGCTTAGTTGGCAAAAGTAATAGCCAAGTGTTGCAACAATTATTAAATAAAATGGTTGTGCAATAAGACGAGAGAAAGTCTGTTTGTACGATGTTAAGAAGTAAACTTGTTTATTGCAAGTATATAAAATATATGTTTATTAAAATAACTTACTGCCTTTGCTGTGCTTTAATATAAATTAAATTATTTTCAAAAATATACTCTATACATTTAAGTGCAATCATAGCTTTACATATAAATCGCTTAGGTTTGACTTTAATCATTCCAGTTTCCTGCACCATCTGCATTTATTTTCATATTTCCTTAGACAAATATTTACATTACATAAGTATTCCCAATCAGCGCCGTGTTCCCTTGTCAATTACCAGCTTAAATTTAAGTCAAAAAGCTTATGCCAGCTTATGCCAGTGCGTGCAAACATAAATTTCAAGGAACAACTGTTAAAAAAAGATATTTAAATATTTATTTTGGCAATTCGTGCACAAAATGTTCAATACCTATTTTTGTGGGGCGTTTCAGGCTCGGCGATTACCGCCTCCGTCTCCGCCTTCTAACAGATGTCTGCCCATATTCAATCAGTGTAAAACGTTATAAGAAAGAAAAGAAAAATCAACGGCGTGCGTTGCCTTTAACACTCCAAACATAAAGGGTATGGAGAAGTGGAATAACAACTGGTCCTGCAGTCAGTGACTGCCGCTGGGCAAACGAGGCTAATATTTCAGCAGCTCGAATGGCGTGAAGCAATTGCTTTCCGGTTATTGTGTATATTTACGGGCCATATTTGTTGCCAGGCATCTGGCAGCCGATAAAATACAATTTCAAGCATGCATTTGCCATAAGCGAATTGTACGCTTTACCTTTTTTGCCTGCCCCCATCATTTTTATTTTATTCTTTTTTTCAAATGTATTCAAATTTTTAACGTGAGAATAACCTAAATAAGCCAACCACTTGGCTATAGAAAGCACGCATATGTACAATATTTTTTTGATACATTTATCAGCACGTCATCGATGAGAAGTTATTTTGTGGCTCAGAACTAAAGTTGGATGAAGCTTTTGATTGATATCATATGACAAGCATAAAATTATATGCTCTTCAATGTGAAAAATCCAATCTTTTAAGCACTCAACTATATAAGTCAAACGCGCTAAATTGCGACTTTACAATTCCTTAAACTCTATCCAGTGCCGAAACAGATTCAATTCCAAGTCAAACAAACTCCAGAATCATGGCTGAGCAGCTTAAACTAATTTGTGAAACCAAATTTGGTTATTTTCTACAATTGCTTAACAATTCCAAGAAAACTCACGCACGCATCAAGCTTACAAAACTCGCATTTTTCTCAACCTCAGTTTGAATACAAGCCCAAACTTGAGTTTCTGCTTGTTGCCTTTGGTATTTTGTTGCTTTTTTCTGTTGCACGTTAATAAGATTTGCTTTAACAGATTGTTAGGAGTATTTTCATGATGAGTTAACAGCGAGACAAGAGCAATTTAATTTTTAATTTTCCAAATGAATGCGCTCAAACACGGCTCATTACGATGCCATATTATTCCCCTAAAATAACATGTTTGCTGGGATTTTCTTGGCTAAGGGAAAGGGGCTGGAGTGTCGCTTGTTTAAAGTTCCTTAAATACTGCTTAATACTTATACGAAAAGTTTTCTTTAAGCTGCTGTCCAGCTGTGAGCCTAGTTGAACTTTATCGTTTTTCAAGCCGTTAAGCAGAGTCATCATAATGGACAAGCTATGGCAGGAGGTTAGCTTTAAGATATGCGAGGAAGAGAGCGACAGAAAGGGGAAAGGGGGAATACAACACATGCCTATCCAATTTCGTAGCTGTCGTTCACACTTGACCAATTTTCAATTACCCTACAAATAAGTATATGCTATCCCCTGTCGGCATTGTCAATACACTTACTGGGGGTATCATAGGATTCTTATATATATTTTTAAAAGTTATGCATGTGAAATTTTGAAGTTATATAATTCCATATAACTTAATATTAACAATGACTTTTGCAGCTTTGCTATTTAGATTGTATTTTAGTCATTATGGACACTTATATTTTATAACACATTTGTTCTCAAGAGTATTTCAAATTCGTTGTCCTACACAGAAATTTTGTTTTCATGTTTTTTAGTCAACTTTGTAATGCTGGGTGTCCATTATTTTGTTGGACATTTAAAGCTTCGACTCCTGCCGCTTGCTGCTCCCACTCGCTCACAACCGCCCGGAAAAACCTATTGGTCAGTTAGATGCTGACGTTGCTGTGTGTAAAATGGCATAACAAATGATGTTAAATGCCGTGGCTGATGAAGCTGAAAAGGCCCAAAAGCATTCCGTGTGGCCAAACATGCGTGGGCAAATGGAATGCCTTCTTCCTTTTGCTGACAATCTCCCATCCAACGCATTTGCACCCTCATCCTCAGCCTTATTCTCATTTTTTTGGTGCAAAATCTTGCGGCAAAAACACGCTGCTCATTTGGCTTGATAATTTATTTTCGCATATTAATTCTGCCTGGCTCGTGCGAGAAAGAAACAGGAGGCAAATGAGAAATTTGTGATAAATGAGCAGCGCTTAAGAGCTGAAGGATACGAGTACCGAGTTGCCACAGGCAGGCAGCAGCCAAAAAATTATTATCCCGCACACGACACACACATTTAGCTGGTCTGCTTAAAGATATGAGTAGATATATAGGATAATACCTTATACATAAATACTTCTATAAATATTAATGACACACATTGTCTTGACTCTCTGCTGTTTAATTGCGTTTAACCGCTTTCGGGTAGATTTTCACCAAATCACAAATACATATAGAACATATGATTTAGTTGAGAATTTTTTTTGGATGCTGCGACTTGACGAGAGTGTTGCATTTATCAGTCCTAGAAATTTCAATGCTGACAACAGCAACATAATTAATGAGATTTAAAATGCCGCTAATGAGCAGCTGTTCGAGTTTATGTTTCTCTTTATTTAAGTTCTTAGCACCGTTCTTAAGGTCAAGCAGCTGGCTTTGACTACGATTAATCTAGCCTTCAATGCTACATTCGAATTTGTTGGCGAAGACTTACTTTTGGCTGTTGTTAAAAGAGGTTTTAACTTTTCATTTGAGCTTCCATTCTTACAAATTTTCTCTTTCTATCTCTTCCTCTCTCCCTTTATCTTTGTCTATAATAATATATTTAACAATTGGGCATTACGACTTTGGCTTTTTAAAACGAAATCAACTAATTTTGACCTAATAGAGTGGGCAGGACTTAAAACACGAGTTGATTGTAAGAAAATCAAGAAATATAAAAGAATTCAAAAATGTTTATATATTATTTTTAATAGTTCAGTACCTAACATTCAAATGCAGCAAACAATAATTTAATTAAATATTTATCCTTACACTTATTTGAAATTTCATCCCCAATCTAATTGCAAACAAAGCTTAACTAATTTCAGGCCCCATAATTAAGACGGTATGTCATTGAAAAAACCGCATAGGGATTTATACGTTAGCTGCATTATTTATCAGTTAACGCTGTCCAAATACAAAACAAACACACAAACTTATAAATCAAATGCGCGAAACGCAATTCGTATACTTGTAAATTGGCAAACCGAAAATGGAGAGAAACCAAAGTTGTGGAAAACTAAGCAACAATAATGGGCCAGTTGTAACTTTTGCCGCAACACTTTGAACTTGGCTGGCAAGTCGCATGCGGCATGCGGCAAGCGGAGAAGTATTTTATGTGGCTCGTTAGAAGCCGCAAAGTTCATGATGCGTCCAAGTTGCCACTGGAGCAAAGTTCGCACAGTGGGGCACAAGTGAAGTGCATGCAAATTGGATTTACTATATATTTGTATGTAGTATATTCTAAATGCCCAAAATGTAACGTTGAAACTGTGAATGAATTTAAAACTAAGAAAGTTGGCCGAGCAATTTAACAATTGACACACCTAATTGATGAGCCATTGACAGATGTTGCAACAACAAGGCAAACAAGCTGCATGCAACATTGCAAAACAATTTTATTACTGTGCGAGTTGGGCAGGCAAAAGTGCCAGACTAGTCGATACTTTGTGTCTTGGTATGGATTATTTTTGAAGAATTAAATCTTTGAATATTCAAAAATTTCAAAGATATACCAAGAAACCCATTGATCAAATATCGATATTAATCTAGAGTCAATTCTTAATAGTATTGAAGACGTTTTCCTTTTCTCTTAATATTTAGCTTTCGTTGAATTGCATTCTACTCTCTTTAAGAAAACGTTTTAGAAACTGCTACAAACTTGCAATAAGTGCATGTGTGTGTGTGTTGCCACATCTTGACCTCATAGTGCCTTTAGAAATGGCTCATGATGGCACATGTGAAGCATAAATCCTTTTGAGGCAAGCAACAACAACAACAACTTTGGCAAATGAATGTATCTTATGCTTATTTTGTTCAAGTACCAGGGTTGAAGTCGGAGTGATGTGGGTGGTTAAAGCAACCCTAGTGAATGTAATGAGTTAAATTATTATGCAAACGACGGCTGCACCAGAAGTCGGTATAAACTATGTGTGAGCCTTGTACAAACGCGCACACACACAAACACACATTTAAACAAAACACTTGGAAATGTGTGCCGGGGACATGCAGCTCCAGAATAATGATAATCATCATGTTAATGTTGGTGATAATGATGATGAGGCAACAGCAGCTGCTGCTACATTTAATGCAAGTGTCACTTAAAGCACTTGCAGTTGCAACAAGCACCTTATAACATTTCCTACTCCATCCACTGCTTAGCGCCCACCCATTTCTCAAAAACGCACTTCTCCCAAACAGTGTTACACACATTATTCATGGCATTTTGCACAATATAATTGGCTAGTTTCACATTTCAAAGCACATACATATAATGTGTATGATGATGATGTTTGATTTCATTGACTTCATACAGCAGGTGGGCCAACAACAAATTGACGAGTATTGACAGAAGGCCAATTTGCTGAAAACATATGAGAATCTTGAATTGACAACATTGCTATCCAGCATCAACAGCTATAAAAAACATTTTGTATGTAGGTATCAATAAATTAAAATTGAAGACTGTTAGCAATTGCAACAATTGTTGGAGTAATGCAAACTTGTAGTGAAAGAAAGATTCATTGTCAAGGTATATTTGAAAAAGATTTCAAAAGTTTTATATAGCACAGGTATATAAAAACTTGTTGTTTGACTCAAATATGAGCCTTTATTACTTAAAGTTAATATTTAATGTCAAACATTTTTTAGAAATTTAATACATAAGTCTTAACAGTAAGGAGTATAATTTTTTTTTTTTTAGAAATTATATAACATGCATGTTTTTGAAGGAAGTTATTTGTCATTGCATAAGCTATATTTATGCCCTATAATTTATCGATATTTGTATACCTTTTTTTAAGATTTATAAACTTTGCAATTTCTGCACAACTGAGCACTTGACCTGCACCAAGTTGTTAGAGTAAAGTACTTAAATGTTTATATTTCTTAATATCTTTATCGTTTTCAAAAATAAACACTTAAATTGAATTACTTGTAAACTTAAGTTACTGCCACTGTCCAGCTGAAGCTGAAATTCTGTTTAGCTTATTTAATAAATAGCTACCTTCATCTTATTCAGTACTATAGTATTCCGTGTCCCTATCCTAAGCTGGCTGCAGGAATGCATTCACCGTCGTTCACTTGGATGTCATCTATATATTTTAATGCGCCTTCCTTCTTGCCTCTCTTAACAAGTGGGTGCTTTCTTCTATTCCGCTTTCCATTCGCACTGCTCTTTAATCTCTGCTCAGTGCGATACCCCATTTCTACTATGGCCCCCTTCTTCCCTACTCAGTCATGTGGCGCATTTCCTATGGCTGTGCTGCAGTTCTTGATGCAACAGCAATTCACTTAACTTGCTCAAGTCGTTGTCGGCATTGCTTCCGCTCCGCATACATCGCACGCCTCTTCGCAACACACAAAAAAAAAATAAAAAATTGAAGGAAAAGTAGGAGAAATACAAAAACAGTAAGTGGACGGAGAGAGAACTTTAATCCTGGCAGGATAGTCGTCATCATCCCACACGCTGAGCTCAGCGCTTAGTGTTTTAATGCCAATGCTCACACATTTTATACAATTCCTTCTTATATGTGTTTATACGTTTTTAGATTCTCTAGCTGAGGCATTTGTACGCTTTATTTCGCCATTGAGCCGAGAAGGACGCGCCACATGGAGGAACGGAGGTGGTAGTATTGTGTGTCGAGTTACTGTAAGCTGCAATACGAATGTAAGACGAAGTCGCACTAATGTGCAAAAAACAAACAATAAAACTGATATTTAAAGTTGGCAACAAGCTGCAGCGCATGAATCTGAAAATCTGTGCCAATGATGTGAAAATGTCTGAAAATTGTCGAGCCTCATTTGTCTTTTGTCTATTGAATGAAGGGCATTAAAATGTTGAGGATACTTAATTTTTAAAGCATAAGGACAAAATCTGATATTTTTTGTGGATACATATATATTCTTGCGACAACAGATACAAAAACCTATTTTTAATAATCTTTACAGCAACAACACTTAGTCAAACAAATAAGTTCTTTGCTTGCTTTCAATACATAGAATTTAAGTACATACTTTCAATTAAGTAAACACACATCTACTATTTACCATGGCTTGCTAACTTACCACGTGCGGCGTTAATTCTTAAAGAATACCACAATTCCCAGCTCTTTTGTAAGACTTTTATCATGTTGAGTGTAAGTAGATCAGTGAGACAGCTTATTGTTAAGTGCTTGCTAATTGAACTTCCTTGTTTAAACAAATGGAAAGCACAAGCGCCACAGACAAAAGAAAGTGACTGCAACGATGAAAGGTGTGAGAATTTGAGAGTTGTTCTTTGGTGGCTCAGTTCTACATTAGATCTACAACATTCAACTTCAAAAGGCTACTGCTGTCATGCATAGAATAATTTCAGTTATTTACTTGACAAGCCTGGCACTGGTAACAAGCTTGAATAGCTATAATGATAATCATCTTAAGCGATTTAGTAGATCGCTGCTGTTTCCGGCTACCTCACCGACCCGAGTGCAGTTCATTGGCGGCATTGGTATCCCAGTGGAAGATCTACCCTTTGAATCCGTCACCTCGGGCTATGTGTTGAAAACAGAATACTTTCTGCCCACCACTGCGGAGGAAATAACTAGAGTTTATCTCAAGCCCCAACCCATAACGGCCAGGAGGCAAATTAAAGGATCAAATGAGCCATCCAACATGGGCTCCATATATCGTTGGGTCATCTATCGTGGCATTGAAATGGTGTTGCAGAACATGAATCTACCTGGACGCAATTGCCTGATGCGTGTAATCTGTGAACATGCCGCGTTGCCTTTGAATCATGAGAGTGGTTTACTCGGAGAACTTCTACATATTGTGCTGACCCCTTCAAGTTCCTCGGATCATTATGCTTTGCACACCGATCGGGAGTATTTGACGGCAGAGCGATTTGGCAAACGTGGCGGTAACTGTGAAGCTGCCTATGGCCGAAAGTGTGCAAATTCTCCAATTGGATTAATAACAATTTTGTTGTGATTGTGTTATAAGTACTATTTAAATGTGAATGAAGTTTGTGATAAATTGAAATAAACGTGGAATTGACTTATAGTTTTAAAATTAATTTTCAACGAGTGCGGCACACAATGTTTAAATATTAAATGCATTTACCGAATACAGTGTTATGGAACAACATTTAAGAAGGATACTTAAAAATGTTGTTTTATCGTTCATACGTTAACGTTCTCTGCACAATATTTATTGCGTCCACTTTGATAGATTTAAGGTGAATTAATATTTGGCATTAGTGTTTGATAACAATTCGAGCAGTATTTAATATATAATAAATAACATACATATGTAAATCTTTACTTATCGTATCTAGACTTTCGTGTTTAACATTTCTCCATCTTGTTTATTTTTTTGTAACAAAAGAATTTGGTTGACAAACTTGCCACTCAGCTAAGCAAACAATTAAACCAATATTTGCTCTTTCTCTCTCTCTCTCTCTCTCTCTCTACATCGATATTCTTTTCCCTTTGTCGCAGAAAAAATCACACTTTTCATGAGCTAAGTTTAAAATCAACTATTAGTTAACATAGAAGGCGTTAGTGAATCAGCTATGCTTAAATAACTTTATATTCAATATTTACTTAGTTTAACACTCAGTTCTTGTTTAGATCTTCAATGGGACAGGTAATGCTTTGTTGTAGTAACTACTTTGACATTTAATGCTCAGGTTGATGATTTCGAGTTGAACTCCATACATCGTTGCATCATGCATCGGAGCGTTGAAAAAGCGTAAGAAAATTCGGAGTTGTCCGCTGGTACTAATTGCAAGATAAGTGTGCTACTATTAGTGAAAGGTTGTTCATAATAAATTTATAATGATAAAGAAGAGAATAGACAAAATTATTAAAGTAATAAATTTGTATTAGAGCGCTGAAATGTTAACTCTGGAAATATTGAGATACAACAAATGAAACTTAAGTAAAAAAAATATTGCAAACAGAGTTTGTTACTAAATTAAATGTTCAATTATTTAAGCATTGTTTTACTATTTCCAATTTAAAAAATTTATACCCACAAATAACTTAAATAAATTTGATAGTTAAACAATCCCATAGGATTGACAAAATGTTGGTTGATTTAATAAGACAGAACTATTAAATTGTTGTATATTTATTATTGCTCCCAATGACTTTTGGCTTGCATTTCACACGTTGAAACTGACAAACATTGTCAAATGCCAATAATGTGCAACTATCTGTTGTTTTTTTGGACTAATTTAATCACGTACATATGTGTGTATCGATGAAGGTGTGATAATTACAAAGTTGATAAACATTTTGATTAGCTTTTGCTCTGAATGTGATTTGCCTGGCAATCAGCATCAACGTAATTACGCTTGTGTTATTAGGTATATGTGTGTGTGTGTGTGTATATATGGCTTCGTGACTGTATCAGCGCTTAATATAAATGCTTAAATTTAAATAGTAAATATAATTTATATGAATTATGTATCGCCTACATGTAAATAATACAAATTTATTTCAGCACCTCCTCTCGCATTATTCATTCATTCAGCGCACGTACAGCCTCAATTTACCACCTCTTCCTCTCGAGGCACTACGCCATACGCCCTCTCGTAATGGGCTTAAATACTTTGGCACGCAATCGGGATGGTTCATGTCCATGTTCATGTACAGAGCTCACCCCACCGTAAAATAATTACACACATTGGATTAAACGCGACATGAAACAGAAACACATCTATTTCCACACCATCTCCTATATAGAAGTTAATTTAGGCTGGCTGGACAAGCTCAGCCGTTTGCTTTTGGCATTTCAATGCCGTTGACCAAAACGGATTTAGTATTAATTAGCTGGCTGACAGGGCACGAGAGTCGACAAAATCCCTTTGCAAACGCATTGCGCATACGCCCTGTGGCTGATGGAACTTATCACACGGTAAATTAAATAATAATATTGCTTGGTAAACACAGCCAATAGCCTCATTTGTGTAGTGCCCAAAGATTAAATGTTTATTTTGAATGCAAGCAAACAACAATAAGCCGTTCTTCTCTCAACTCTTTCGCTTACTTTGTAAACTTTTTTCAACATCAAAAAATAACAATATGATAATTGAAACCAAGCAGCAGCTAGAGCAAAAGTTGCAGAGCATATGTTTGGAGGTGGATAAGAGTTGCTTGTGATTCAGTTTGGTTTTGGTTCGTTGTTTGGTAGCTGTGGCCGTTTGTCTTTAATTTAGACCTGGCCTAAGGCCACTTGAAACAAGCAAAAGGGGTAAACATAGTATTTGGTAAATTATTTGGCAAAATGCAAATTAAAATCTGTCTGCTTTGTTCTTCATATGGTTGTGCACACATCCTCGAGAGGGCTCCAAAGAGATTTACAAAAGTGCAGATAGTTTTTAATCAAATTAGAGAGAAACATAAAACAAGGGCCTTAAACTATTCAAGTGCCGAACAATAGATGCGCTTTCAGAACATTTTAAACTTTGCTTGATTAAATTAAAAATGCGAGAATTTCTAATACAAGTAATTGTTTACAAACTGAAAATATAAAACTTCTGTAAGCAATTATGTAAGTAACCAAAAAATAAATAAATCAATATATCTTGAACTTTAAGTTTTCAGAAAAAGTTCATGAAAGTTTGTAAAACAAATATATATTTTTAAATACAATTTTTCATATCAATGAAACCAATACAAATGTCAAAATATTCATATTTAACCAACTTCCAATTTTTAAAAGCTTTAAATTTTAAATTCATCCCAACAATACTTGTTTTACTGACAAGTTAGACATTTCCCTGACGTATTCTAAAGCCAATTCGACCTCACGTTTTAAATATGCCACCACTGGAAAATAGCTGACTAAACTCGAAATCCTTTTACGCAAACAAATTTTTGAGGGGGGTTGAATGGGTGGATTTGCTGTCAAAGATTTGCAATTTTGTAGTGTGTGAAATTTATGGGCAGACGTTAAAGATAAACGTACTGTCATTGATTAACGAGTCGTTGTCGGAGTGCTGCCCAGCAACTATGTATAAAGTAGAATGTACTATGAATGCATGGTTTAGGTTGTATTTTCTTAGTAAAGGGCTTTTTGAAAACATTTTGAGTGGGAATGATTGCGTCGAAAACTTAACAGATAAAACTCAGGAAAAACGGAAGCACACATAAATCAGTAGGTAAATGTGACTTCCTCAGTGGCAACTCTGACTTTGTCGAAGGCTCTTGACGCGCAACAGGGAGGCTCAAAAGGACGACAACGACAACGACTATTTCAGCCTGGCCCTGTACTGACCTAAGTGAAACGGTGCATGGCCGAAGGTAAAAGTGGACCAAAGTCCAAATGCAACCAGGCCAGATGAGTAAGAAGCTCTCGCTGTGCAGAAGGCTTGAACGAAAAGGCTGTACGCAAGCCATGGCTTAGCAGACAGAGACAAAGACAAAGGCAGGACGAAGGGAAGCGAGCGCATAGATTGGCAACATTTGATGGCAAAAGTTACGCTCGCATTTATCTTTCGTGCAAGTGTCACTTGTGAGTTTCTTGAACCACTGCCAAGAGACGACAACTACCGCCAAAGACAGAAACACAACGTGAGGAAGAAAACAGAAAGAGGGAGAGAGAGAGAGAGAGTGAGAGTGTTAGAGGGATTGACGAAAAAGAAGTAAGCAACAACAAAACAAACAACACGTTCCACTGAAACAACAATGTAGCAAAAAGTCAATGTTATTAAATTTTGTGGTACAACCTTAAAAATTGGCTTTAAAGTTGAAATTGACAAATGAACTGACGCAGTTCCGGACAGCAACACAAATTACCCTCTGCATTCTACATTTAATAAACAATTGTCACTCGTAATGCTTCGCACTGGCACTTGTAATTGCTCTGCAAATGAGGCACTCAGCCTCAGGTTAAATGCTGCGATATTTGCCGTCGATAAATGCAGCAGCAACAGTTCCTCTTGACTTTTATCGATTGCCGCAATTAACTTGTTGCGGTTTCCCATTATGCACTTTTCTGAAAGGGCTCATAATTGGTCCGTTTAACAATCATTCGATTTATTTCTTATTCAGTTACGTATATTTTTCATAAATGCCAGATATTTCTTAACGATCGGTTAAAGGAAATAGATTAAAGCGACCGACCCGGTGTAACCATTGAATGTGGAGAATTTGCTGACTTAAAAGTTCAGGATCAGAAGAAAAACTCGAGGCAGAGGTATCATTCAGTTGACAATTTCGAGCAGCATGAAGTTATTCCACTTCTCCATTGAATTTATTTTATCCTAGACAACGCAAAATGGCTTTTCGGACACAAATTAAACCGCAAAATATTGAATATTTTAAAGCTATTGAATAATTTTTTTTTTTTTTTTAATTTGGTTCTACCCGTCACCGTATATTTCAACTAGCCAACAACTGTACTATGAAACCTTACCTCATTCGCCAATTTACCGCAATTGATTCACCTGATGCTCTGTTGGGTCCTTAAGAGCACCTAGCAACCACGTCATCAATTTAAGCTGCTTCAAATGAAAGCTCGTCGCAGTCGTTCCGTTTTCCGTTCTGCGTAATTTGCATGCATGACAAGGCAATTCCCAGTCCATAGACGAAGAGCCCCAAAAAAACTTTCCAAATGACAGATGATGAGGTTGGGGGCTGGGGCTTCGGCTGGGGTTGACTCCTTTCCCAGTTGGTAATTGTGTTGCATTGATGTAATGACAGAATGTTACACAACTCGAAACTTAACGTTTGCCATTTACGCGGTGCGTTGACAAATTGGCTGTCGCTGCCGCAGTTGTAATTGTTGGTGTACCCAACTGTTTGTTGTTCTTGCTGTTATGATGCTATTTTACTGTTTATGGGAGCATATGTTAGTATGGGCATGTCTCTAGGCAAAGTGGGCGCTGCGGAGTTCATGTTTCATGTTGTTGTTGTTGTGTCCTTTCTCATTTGAATTGCTTTCGTACGCTTTGATTTATGTGGCATTAAATAATTTACAATCTAGGCACAGACGAATAACTAAGGTTGTCAGCTTAATGTAAATTATGGATATGCATATAATACTGCAGCTTAACTTGGCCCAAATCACTCACAACATAGTTTGCGGAACTTAATTTTGGCAGCTAATCAGATTTATTACACGATATGATGTTCTATAGTTGAAGCGAATTGAAAATCCAGAATCTGCTTGATGAATCTTAATACATACTTAAATCAATAAAACATTAGTACTTATTTTATTTATTAATGCATTCAAATCTTTTAAAGTCTTTAGATAAAACACTTTTAATTCAAAACTAAACATCGAAAGGTTTATTCTTTTCTATTTCTTAAGGATTTTATTATTTGAATTGAATTAACAATGTTTGATACATATTATATTGCAGTAAACTTAATTTCCCTTAAGTTCATGTATTCCACTTAACAACTCGATTAGAGTTTTGCAATCTTTGGGCTTTTACTTATGCATAATTTGGTGCTGATTAACGTAATAAAATGGCAGCAGTAGTGTTTGTTGCCAAATGAGACATTTGTATACTAAGTTGCGTCATTACGTGATGCCAGCACGCCGTATGAGCAATATTAATTATTCACTAAGAACAAGGCGCAGAGAGTAGGAAAGGTTAAAGACATGGAGACAAGGGCGAAGTCTGATTTTCACTGTGTTGAATTTCAAGTTGATTTTTGAGACAGGCACACACACACATACGATGGGGCAATAAACGTGAAATTTTCTCAAAATTACAAAAATGTTAGCAAACATTTTATTTGAGCTTTTAACTTTGTTGCCAGTTTGCCAGTTGCCTGCTTGCCTGTGCTCTAGAGGAATAGCATAAATCTTTTGGCAATTCTTAGTTCCAACTGTCTCTTCTTTTTATTTTCATTTCATTTCGCCTGCTAGATGTATATCGCTTTTTTCTGGCTGTGCGTGCTGCAGTGACAAGAATTTGAATAATTCGCCAAATGTGCCAAGTTGAAATGTTAAAATTCCCAACGACTTTGGCCGCCGTCGGATGTTGGCAAGCGCCTGGCTGTTTCCGGTTTGGCATAACTAAAGTCACGACTGCCAAATGATTGCAAATGAACGACACAGGATGGTTGCTCCGTAGGCGGTTACACGGAAGCGAATCCAGCAACTTGAAACTTTCGCGCCTCAGTTTCCTTAGCTTAGTTAAATGCATCGTTAAATTTATAGCAGCGACAAAAATTATTTAACGCAATTTCGCTAATGTGTGATGTCGCATCCAAGCAAAACAAAACAAAGGACAAACAATAAACAAAAGTTACGTCTCATTATAACGAAGGAGCCAAAGGCTGCTCCTTCGAGTCCACTTACTTGTAGCTATTTACATTTTCTTCCGCTGCATATTTTAGTAAGAAACGTTTTGAGCAAATTACATGTTTTCTAACTGCATTAACCAATTATTGTTGTTGTTGCTATCCTTTGCCATCAATTCTCTTTGATGGAGCATCTGAATTTTTCAATAATCGAACCCATGCACAAATATGTCACCGTTTTCATCGTCGTTTCCTCTTCATCTCCTTATGCTGCTACGATTCTATGGAAGAATTAATAAGCAGTAGACGCAACAGCAGCAACAACAACCGAAACAACAGCAGCAATAACGGCTCCGTCAACAACTGTTGAGTTGACTGCTAGTGGGGTTACTGCTATCACAGTGATGCCAACTTGTAACGAGCAAAATAAAGATGTATAAGGGATTATTGGGATAAAACTGCATGAAATATTAGAAGAATGTATCAACGTTAATATTAACCTGTTCTTAATATATTGAAGTAAAAATAAAAGATTAAATTTCATTATTCCTTCTTCTATCAAAAGTCGGCCAAAAATAAATGAAGTTTAATGGAAAGAATATTATTTAAAATGTTATCCTTATTCTGATAAACTTGCTATCGGGCTTTTAGGAATATCATGATTCCAATAATTTTGCATTTTATATTTTAATATAATTTTTGTCAACACTGCGTATGAGTGACTTCGACGCAGCACATTGGAATTTAAAATTGTTGAAGCTTTTGTGTGGCATACTTTTAGGGGCACAACTATTCAGCACTGGCGAAGAATGAAGAGCTCAAAGGGGTGGCAGCAATAGTTGAAAGGCGTGGCACAATGCTCGCATAGTTGGGAGTAATCAATTAGTGAAGTAGTTGGTGAGATATATACGAATGTCTGATGACACGCACAAGCTTGTCTAGGTAAGATTGGAAAAGGGCAATGGCATTTGCAATGGCAGAAATTGCAGTTGACAATAATAATTTAAACTTTGCTTTTAAATGGTAAACTTATGATAGTATCCAAAAGGTTTTACAGCCTTCAACACTTAAGGCTTACCTTAAAATTTGCAATATTACCATTAAAGGAACATCAACCAGGTCAACACCTAAGCTCAACACACCCAAAACAACAAACAAACCCAAACGAATCAATTAACTGGTACAAATATTTGGTCAATAATTTGGCCTCAAAATTGGTCTAATTATGCGTGGTCATATGCGGGTCAGTTGCCCAATTCAAATGCAAAGCTTACTAGGACACGAAAAAAAGGGTGCGAGTCTATTTAGGAGCAGGGTGAATGTGTGTGTGTGTTTGTTCAAACGAAACACAGCAGAAACAGGCTAACCGTCAGTTGAGATATTGTTGTGTTCCTCCTCCATCTTGCAGTGGCACTTGTTCTGTTTGTTTCTTTAAATAAAAACAAAGCAAACAAACAGCTAAATGTCAATTGAAATCCGATATAGTAACACCAACAACTAAAATCTTCGGAATAAAGCTGATAAAAAAATACAAAAATTCAAAATACTCCTTTTAAATAACTTAATAATTGAAAACAAAATAATAGCACCTGCTTGGGATTAAACTGTATTTAGCTCATTTAATATCAAGAAGCCTTTCGATTACAATAAAAGAGCAAAAGTCTGGCAGTCAGTTAATCCGTTTAAGGCTGAAAAGGGTTTTCACGAGTTGGAGAAACACACACCCACTCACATTTAAAACAGCTGCGCCCAAGTGGACCACTTGCTCTGGGCAGAATATAGTGAAAGCTCCTCAGTCTTCTCTTCCCTGCCCCCCTGAAAGCTGACCGAATGTTTGGGACATGGCTCGGCAGTGCCGTGTTTAATTGAGTTTGAAATAGGTGCTTGCTCAAATTTTTTTGGTGGTGGCCTTTTGTAAACGACGACGCATGAAATTGGCTTAGTTTTAAGTGCTGTCCATGTATTTGTGAGTCGAGTGTGTGTGTGTATGTGTGCGTTGGTAATCCCACTAACACTAAGTGGGTTGTCCCTTGTGCTGAAGACGAACCATTTTTTTACGGAAAAGTTAATTAAGTCAACGCGTTCTTGGACAATTTGTGATTTGCTGACTTTAAAATAAATTTGATTTTCATTTTAAAGAGAGATTTTAAGGTTGCGATGATTCTGAGAATGCCACGAAGTGAATATCAAAAAATTGAAAAATTGTATTCGTTTATATTTTCACCCCACCCAATCAGTATTGTAATATGCCAATTTATGTGCGCTCGTCCCGCAATCCTTTTGGCAAATTCATTTATTTCAATTGTTGTTCAAGCTCTGGGAATCTTCAACAATGGGGGGGAGGGGGCTGGGCACATTTACACACACACACACAAACACACAGAGAAGTAATTCGTATTCTACGATGTACGGCGTAATAAGCAGTTTTTTATGCAAAGCGCATTGTGCGACCGGCGTTTTTATTGTTTCCGGCCGCATTCGAATCGTCAGGCGCCAGCGTTTAGAAGACAGTGGATCCAAGTTGAAACAATTGTAAATACAATTTTTTTGAGTCTATAGAATGTACATGAAGCATTTATTGATTATAAGCGATGATAATCAATAATTATAGTTCAAAAGAAAATGCTTATTGTTAAGAATTGTTATATGTACTTAGTTAATTTTGATATATGTTACCAAAGGGCATGCCAAATATTTTAATCTCTTTATTATAATATTCGATTACTTATAGAAGACATACTTTAATTCTCCACTGTAAGCTATGTGTCTGTTACCAGCACCCACCGCTTTAGCTCCACCAACTAAGTAGACGAGGGCGACGTCAATGGGCGTGTCGGACGTACGCCGGGTATTTGCCGACTTTTCAAACGGCACAAAAACTTTTGTCTACATTCGTTTTATTTGATAACCCCGAAACCGAATAAAACAAAACAAAAGTTTTTCAACTTTTTGCATTGTGTGCGCCTTTTGCTGCTCTCATTTTGTTTAGCATTTGAATGGCATCGTTTCGAGGCCTGTCTCTTGACTTATTTTTATGAGTGTATACCAAAGGGCGGTAAGTGACTAACGCCCCTGAATATATTCAACACACCACCCCACCCAGCGTACAGGCAGCTGGCGCCCAAATTACTTACAAAGTACTTATTTGCCTATTTTAAAAGCCATTCGTATAAATGGTAGGCAGCCATACATGAGTCGGGCATTAGCTTAAGCGTGACACTGAAGGTGCGATTGAAGCGGGGCTGTATCTGAGACTGAGAGACTCAAAAGTTCCTTAAGAAATATAATAAAATAAGTTCAAAAATGCAGCTGCATAAGCAACTACCTGATAAACATAATATAAGAGTGGGATGGAGATGGACTAAAAGAGAATGAGAATATCTGAAAAATATATCCTTAGCCCTTTTACACATAATCTCTGCAGTTTTTTTGGAATCTTCTTCCGCTTCAAAATTGGGCTACTCGAAAATGCGGACACAAAAATTTGCATAAAATGTTGCAAGCTGTCCGCCCCATTCACATTGGGACAATCAACGCAGTTCTTTGCCCATTTCCATGTTCGTTGCCCTTGCGGCTATTCACTTGGCATTTTTATTAAATTTTATTATTATGTCTTGCATAATTTTCAAAACACTTTTTATTCTGCCTCGTATTCATTTTCTTTTTATTATTATTTTTATATTTATTAATTTTTTTTTTTTTTTGCTGACTGACAGTTTGGAGGCGAAAGCATTAAGAATTTTTATAACAGGAACTTTTGTCTTTAATTTTTTTTTGTTTTGGGACCGAAATTACTTTAACTTTGACGGTACTAGAACAAATGTTTCATAATATCAAATTTAAAACAGTTCAAATAATAAGAAACATCTTATGACATGACAAAGTAAATAATTAAAAAGAAATAAAATAATTATGCGAGCTAACAAATCCAAATTAAGCATGTATAAAGCCGAACTTTCATATAATAAATCTCAAGGGAACCAGAAAAAACTTCGTTATGGAGAAAATTTGTTATAAAGAATGGGTTTTCGATTGTAGGAAATGAATTCGTAACATGGAAAACTTTGAAAAACGGAAGCTCGTTATATGCCATTTTGACTGTATAAATACATGCATAAATGTTTTTAACTGAACATTTTTATAATTTAAAGCAACTTACCCTCATTAATCTATATAAAGTACTGTGATTTAAGTCACAAAGTGAAAACAATTGTAAACTGTAACTAACTAACTGTATAAGTTCAGTGCCAACTATTGTCTTAACAACTTTTTTCTTGCAAACTTAAAGTTAGTTTAGAGTTAGCATTGGCATCAACCTGGCAATGAGCCTAAGCGCTCAACCTTTGCCAAAACTCATTTGGCAAACAAACTTGAGATATTGCTAAATGCTCAGCGCAGTGGAAAACGCCGATGACATGTTGCCACTCATTTATGCCTCAATGCATCAACAAACGTGAACTCACTCATGTTTGTTTTTGTTTCAAGATTTCGGCAAGTGATATGGCACAAATCGAATTAAACTTTGTGATGTGAAAGTTTGTTTTTTTTTTCGAGATTAAAGTAGAATGTAACAGCAGTCAAGCCATAAATTACTTTTATGTTGGCTAAAACAAAAAGAAAACTATCCAACGGGAATTGTCATCAATAATAGTGCGACTAACAGTACCCCGGAGATATATACATATATATATGCGCAAAATGTGCTAAAACCATATGAAAGTTTGGTTTTTTTTTTTGATGGTGTAAAGCAAAGTACGGCAGGCACACACACAAAACTCGAATGCGACAATTAATTTTAGTGAATTATGACCGCAGAGTGGAAAATTGTGCTAATGTGATGGTCGCCATTGGCAGAAAACATGAACAGCTGTCAGCACACTTACACACACACACTGGCAGACAATTCACCCTTCTCTATGCCATGTCCAAAATGTGGTTTGGAAGTCAGCCTTTTGGCTTAATGCAGCGTAATGCAACCACAGTTCAAAAATGGACAACTCCCTAACGTGTCATTTGCCATATATGAATATGACAAGTTTTGCGGACTTTGAACGTACTATTCAGCGTATACGTGATATTTTGCAGGCAAATGTGAAACAGAGCTTTAAAGCCAACTGCATAAATGTATATGTTTGTATGCATGAGGCAATTTCTGAGGGCCAACTGTCGCCACATTCGCGATGACATTGCCCATTATTTATGAGCAAACAATTGAGGCAAGCCGAGGTTCAAACTATTGTTCAATGCACGTGCAACACAAAAAAGAAAATCGCACACACACAAATGCACAAAAAATAAGAATTGTGATGACAAAAAATCTAACAAAATGGCGGCAAAACAACGTGGAAGTCGCGAGCTCAGTCGGGCTTAAAATGCTCGTAAAGTACAATGAACCGCAAGAGTTGCATTCAATGCGAATGTGTGTGAGTTTTAGTGTGTGTGTGTGTGTATGAAGTTGAGTGGATTTCTGTGAAAGAAATGCTGAGAGAAATATGTTGGCAAAAAAAACAAGGCGCGTTGTTATTGTTTTGCAGCATTTGGCATCATTTATTTTGTGGTCCAAACAATGCGATAAGTGGGTTGATATGTGAGCCAAAGAGAATAGAGAGCAAAGAACACATACATACGTACGTACATACGTACAGGAAAAGAACTGTCTGTGGTTGCTTTTGTATGTGGAACATCTGTTGTCAGTGCAAAAGGAATAAAGTTATTGCTAATGGGTCACAAGATTTCATTTAGGAATCTGATTTTAGAAATCTGTTGCAGGAATTTGCAATATCAACATATTTTAGCAACCAAACAAAAATTCAAGTAAAATTCATATATAGAATAATATTCATTGAAATCAAATCTTTAAACTGACTGACTAATATACTTCAAAACTTAAAATTCTTTCAATTTAAACTCTTTAGTATATGTACGTGCAAAGTAAATTGTAATAAATAGTTAACAAAACGAAACGTTGTTTTAAATCACATCTTGGTTTAAAGCAGTTTTTCATTGCACACTCTAAACCACAATCATCGGCTTATCGTTGCAAAACTTTTAATTAATTTTGCAGTTGCGCTTGTCGTATACGTGCAACGCTTTGATATTTGAACACATTAAACCAGTTGAACAATGACGATAAAGCTTTATTTTTGTGTGCTGAAACCTTTTGTTTAAAGGAGTGATTTGCTTTAAGCTGTTATTTAAATATGTATTGAATATGCACTGAATGAACAACACAATTAAAGTGCAAAAATAATGTTAATTAAATTGAACCCATTTTTTTTTAATAGTTATACGATTCATGTGTTTAAATTAACGTGTATTAACTAGCAACTACTGAACATTAATAAAAATAAAAATAAGTACATTAAATTTCAAGCTGCTTTTTATCATCAATCTCTTTTGCAATATTTTCATCATTTTAATAATATTATTTCTTAATGATAATGTTCTATTTTATTATGGTTTTTTTTATGGGTATCAGGTAATTTGTATATGTTGCATATTATTAAATAACTTATCAATAGTTTTTGTTAATACTTATTGAGACTAAAGATATTTTAAATTTCTGTTTAACATATGAGCTGTTCTTAAACATGTCAAAATTCTTGGTTTTCAAGTCGGGCTAAGATAATCAACTAAGTTAAATGGAGACCGCATCAAAATTTAACTTCAGAACTCAAATGGCAAACAGCCTGCGGAGTATAAGCAAATTACGCAATCTACTTAAACACGACCTTAGGTTGCAAACAGTTGTGTTGCATGATGCTTGGTTCATGGCTGGCCTTATGAACCGCATTCAGTTTATGGCACCCGCAGTTCAACCAAAACTTTTTCATTCAATTCACTTAAGTTTCTGTTTGCATTTTTGTTGCCGAGCTGCTTGGCTCATTCTTTGCTAGCTTTCATTGCTTACCTTGTGGCCTCGCTTTTTGTGCTACTTTGCTGCAAAACTTTCGTTGCAAAAGTAAAACATAAAAACAAGTCCTAGCCAGAGTTGCGGGTCCCCAAGTCTAGGTCCTATTGCCGTTTTGTCATTGCAGCTAATGGTGTTTATTGCATTTACTCTCTCTCTCTGCCTCTTTCCACGTTCTGCTGACACTTAAATCGCCATCACAAGGACAGAAGCGGCATTCTACTGTGATACTCTCAAGTTGATGTTGGGTTGAAAGCCAACAAACGACCAAATAGACGGACGGATGGACTGGCAACAACACCTGCAGCAACACGCAAATATTTAGAGCAGAGGTGACTCCAACTCCGAGTCAACACCCAGCTGCTGTGTGCAAGAAAGTGCTAAGTAAATTCACAACATAAAGTGTACAAGTTTGGTCAGAGAGGTACTGCGGTTCGCTACGACGTTGCCTCTTCCAAAACTTCCAACTAAAATGCACAGTCACAGCTTCCACCAACCCCGTCTCAAATGGTGACTATTACGGGCGAGATTTGGCTGCAGCAAACTTTGATTAAATCATATGACAAACTCATCGCCAGCAGCAGCAGCACAATGTTGAGCCACTGACTCAAGGCTCGCCTTGCTGGCAGCTACTGGGGCTATGGACAGACTCAAGTGGTTTGCCACGGAGCCAATTTAATAGGTGAGGTTATGGGGGCGTTGTGTGCGGTTGAAGAGTAAGGGTAAATAAATTCATTAAGCGATTAGATATGCTGTGCAGGTGATGCACTATCCAAGAGCTGAGCGTCTTTCTTTTCTTTTTATACCCTTAACCCATAAAATGGGTAAATAAGGGTATAATGGTTTTGTGCAAAAGTATGTAACAGGCAGAAGGAAGCATCTCCGACCCCATAAAGTATATATATTCTTGATCAGCATCAATAGCCGAGTCGATTTAGCCATGTCCGTCTGTCCGTCTGTCTGTCTGTCCGTCTGTCCGTCTGTCTGTATGAACGCGTGGATCTCAGAGACTACAAGAGCTAGAGACTTCAGATTTAGGATATAAGTTCTCCTATACCATGAGCAGAACAAGTTTGCTTCAAATTATCGATAACTATTCTGGTTTCCGATATACACATGGAATCGATAACAAAAAATATAGAATTTGGAAAATGTAAAAATGAGGGTTGAAAGAATGGGTAACGATAGAGCTTTTCTGAAAATTTCGTCCAAATCGGTTAAGAAACACCGGAGATATCGAATTTAATCGATTGAAGTTAAGTCAGTATACCAAAGTCTTATATAAATTTAATTTATTTTTTGCAACTGGGTTAAGGGTATCTTCTAGTCGGGCTGTCCCAACTAGAGCCTTCTTACTTGTTTTATTTTATTTTAGTTTTTTGCATTTCCTTTATGCTATGGTGAAATATTCAGTTGGTCGGATTAAATGGATTTACTGTCAGCTATTATTGCCATTGTTTTCCATCCAACAGAGAATAACCACTTTAAACTGCTCCAAGACAATGCAGATTGGCCCAACAATTAAATATAAATGGAGAAAAATATTTAGTTAAACTTAAGTACTGTAAAGTTTGTATGAGTAAAATGATGTTAAAAATATATGGAATATAACAAAATGTTCTCATATATTATTTTAAGACAATGTTAAATGGTAAATCAAAACTTAAACTACCTAAAAATATTCAAAAATGTCTATGAAACAAAATAAAACAACATTTTAAAACAATGCTTTAATCTTTTTTAAGCCCTAAATCTTTGTATACGATAGCTTTAATATTTTGGCAATCAATTGCATTTCGATTAACTGGTTTTGTCGCATTAGCCCAACTAATGTGTTTATTAGCCATTATGCCCAATCAAAATCCACATGTCAAACAATGTACATGGTCTTACCAGATTCGTGCACTTTGATAAGTGCACGTAATTTATCTCAATTAAACTTGGATTACAAATTATGAATATTGATTTATGTGACCCAATCCAATGACGTCTATTTGCCAGCCTGCTAATTTGATTGGGGACAAAGGTATGTTAACTGTATGTATGTAGTATCAGTTATCAGCTGTGAATCGTGTCAGGCTAAAGAAAGTTTTGCGCTTTGTTTGCTGCAAATTCATTAGCAAAAGTTCCCAGTCAAGCGAAACAGCGATGAAAAGGATGAAGCGACATGAAAATTGCTCTAGAAAATGTGGGTTGATGACAGGCTATAAAAAAATAACAAAGAGTGAGATAGAGAACTCGAGTTTAAGCTAAATTCCGCCTCGTTGCACTTTTGTCTTCGTGTCTTTTTTTCCAATTATAGACAAGCGTCAAACTTCTGTGCTTTAGACAATTTTCGCTGTCATGATTTTTTATGGAAAAGTCGTTGAAGTTTCACCTAGGATACTGCTCTTGTCAGCCCACATATTCGTTCAACTGAATGTTGTGAAGTTGATTTTTAATTTTGCCAATTCCGAGCAGAAAAAGAAATGCCACGAAACGTTTTCATAAGGACACACTTTATGATTTAGTTCAGCAATCTCTAATGGACACAAGACACGCAGCACACTTTAACGGCACAAACAATAAAACCAAAGGCATCAGCATCAGCAACAGTAACACAAACCGCCAACGTTGACCTAATGAGCTCGTAACTGCAGACGACAACGATAACACAAAAAACAAAAAATTGAAATTGAGACGCCACAGCAGCGTTTCATTTAATTGTGCAAACTGTGTGGGATAGAGAGTCCTGTCGACTGGCTGCTAATGAAGCCGCATGTTGTCACTGCGCTAATGTCGATAAGGTCGTTCGGGGCGTGGCTCATAAAGAGGCGCCATAAAAGCAGAACGACACTTGGCAAATTAAGTAACAGGGCAAGTTGAGGGGTCAATGCGGTTACTGCTTATCAGAACAACTTTTATATAAATATGCTCTTGCTGCTATAAATGCCACATATTTTATCAACTGAGTCAAGAGAGAAAATTGACTCGGCAGCCCTAGAGCTTTACTGCTTCTTTCGGTGACTTGTGCTTGGCGACGCATCGTTGACGTTTGTTTTGGCTGGCCTCGAATTAATGTTCGTCTATTTTTGGCAAGCATGCTTCTTCATTTAGTCCTTATTTTTGTGATGTGTGGGGTTAATGTGGTTGCTAATTAGTAAAATAATTGGCAACTAATTGGCTTGAGAGGCAGCAGCACTGCGTGTTGCCCCAGCAACTAAATTACTTTCAGCCAGAATGCAACACTTCAATTTGCAACAAAAAAAAAGTTTCTTTTTGTGCATGCTTTAAGGACTTGAGTTTATTAAAGCCGCATGAGGTTGTCAATTGACAATGACTAAAAAGCACACCTAAAATGTGTGTATAAAATGTTTTTGCATAAGTAACATATAAACTTAATTATAAAACATAAATTAAAAATCTAAATTCTAACTGAATTACTATAAGAAATATTTTTGGAGCTATATAATCTATTAACTAATTTAAAATGTTCAAGTTAATCTACGTTGTCGGCTTTTTTCTTACTAGCCATCAAAAATGTTATGCTTGCGCAATTAACTACATCCTTATTTCCTGCAAGTTTACGAGCATTACGTCTGCGGTTCACCAGCTTACTTTCAGAAGAAAAACAAGAAGAAGAATATTATTGCATAATTTGCTCTTCCTAAATTATTAACGGCCCTTACCTCAACGTTCAGCCGTTAAGCACTGTTGCATAAAAGAAAGAAAAACGTAATCAAACTTTACTGATTAAAGTGAAAATGAGCAAAATTATGAATCAATTTCTCACTCAACGTGCGAAAGTGCAAAGTCATCAG
Organism: Scaptomyza montana; assembly: GCA_018904305.1. Lineage (NCBI taxonomy): Eukaryota > Metazoa > Arthropoda > Insecta > Diptera > Drosophilidae > Scaptomyza > Scaptomyza montana. The sequence continues at coordinate 2,433,995 of JAEIGR010000001.1, forward strand.
CTTAATGCACAGGTAGGTGGTTGGTTTGTGGTTTGGGATGCAATCTTCTTGCCGCTGCTGCACTTGCACTTTTGCATTTATTGCCCATCTATTTCAATTTGCATAATAACAAATGAAACGAAAATGTTTGAAGAGACTTAAAAGTATACAAGAGAATATCTAGCAAATACCATATTTAAAACTCTGTGGAATATTTAACAAATAGCAATTCTTTAAGAACCATAGTAGCCTGTGACACAATTCGGATTTCCTATATCGAGCTGTGTTTGCGGGGGATAGAATATGTTCAGTAGGTTTTAATATTTTTTAGGGAACGGTTCGTTTCGTTTGGAAGTAAAAAAAGTCATTTTACTTTTACACAGTTTTTAATCAAAATGGATATTGCGACAGTTGATTCGATGTGTGAAAATTTATTTTCAGCTCAAAATTTCTATGCACTGCACGAACGGCACTTGAACAAACAAAATTATATTGACATGGTCAGCATGACGATCAAGGATATCGATATGTCTCGCATGGAGAATGGAGGCGGAGATGCTCGCGGTTCCTTGCCGATAAGTGAATACAACAACTTGATCGATGTCACAACAGCCACAGATGCAACAGCAACAGCTGCCACAGATGCAACTGGAAATGCAACATCAGCAACTGGAGCAGAATTAACAACAACATCCAGGGACAAGAACAATAACACGAATGCGTTGGATTTTAATCTATATGCCATGATGGGCTATTGTCCCCCAAACGAATGGACCGAACGTTTCCATGTGCCATGTCCGGCACCTTCCATCCAAATTGGCGGGGAGATTTACGCAATACAATTAGACACAATATTTGTGTTGAACATGTGCCAGAATGTGACAAAGGACGATATCATTCAGTTCTTTGGCACAATGGGACTTATCAAGATTGATGAGCAGACCCGGAAGCCAAAGATCTTTGTGTACAAAAACAAGCAGACGGGGCGTTCGAGGGGTGAGGCGACCATAACGTATACGAACGCCTATGCCGCTCAAGCGGCTATACAATATTTGAATGGATCGAATTTTTTGGGCAAGATACTCAACGTGGTTCCCGCCTACCTTTCCACACGTCCGGGCAAGAGCGTACGCTTCGCTTACGCCCAAGAACCGGGCATTAAGAAACAGCGCCGTCAGCGACAGAAGAAATGGAAGCCCGCCTTCGATAATTGGGTGTGTGACCTGTGCCGGAATAGCAACTTTGTCTGGCGCATTGTCTGCAATCGTTGTTGGGTGAGCAAACAGGATGCCGCCGCCATGTCGAGTGTGGGACACGCGACTGGGACATGGCGTCCGAGGAAGAACGATTGGAAATGCGGCTATTGTTTTAATTTCAACTTTTGGTATCGTCAGAATTGCAATCGCTGCAGTGCCCCAAGGGATGAGTTGCATTACAACTCGGTATCGTCAGACAGGGATAAGTGGGAGCAGGACGTTTAGTTAATTAGTTTCTTTTCGGATACAATATCTCTCAAATTGAAAGTGTATTACGATTACATATAATATGACTGCCAGTGTTTTTATTTTCTCATGTCGGCAATAAATAAAATGTGACGTTTCTACAGGTAAACAAAGCTTTTGATTTATTTCTATTTCGAAAGACGGGCAACATTAATAAGACTGTTCAAAAGCTGATATATTCATACAAATTGCATGTTAAAATATGTATATGTTGAAATGTCCTCAAATTATACGGACTAACATATAATAACTAGAACATATGTAGACATGCTATCAGTAGGAAGTTTAAAGGCTTGTTGCTCTTTTTAATCTTAGTGCAACAGTTTGACTATAATTAAAGGCTTTTACTGATTTTTTTCTGTGATTTTCTCATAGCTTTAGCAAACACTATTATAGAGAGCTGCAGTCGTATAAAGTACATACATATGTATGCGTACAGCTGGCGGGCCCTGTGTCGCAAAAGCAATTTGCCATTAGCAGATGGCGTATGCCAGAGCAACAAAGGATTTGAATTAAGCAACAAACAGCAGCCATAGGCAACAACAACAACAACAACAACGACAATGACAATGCCAACTGGCAATACCAACAACTTTAACCAGTTCTTGGTTTTCTTGTTGTTGTTAGGGCGTTTGTTTCGGTTGATGTGGTTCCATCTTCTTCTTGTATTTTTTGGTTGGGTTGTCTCGTGTGCTGCACTTAATTCTGCTGCTACGCAGTCTGTGTTAGCTTCTCTGTTTGTGGCAATGTGTGTGGGAAGATAATGGTGATAGGTGGGGGGGATAGGGTAAGGGGTGTATATGATACACCCACAGTGTTGAAATACATTCAATAATATATGTACGTGTCTAAATTTTAATATGCCTGCGTGTCTCTATAGTAGCATTTGCTTAAATCTACACAGCTTGCTTAGTTTCGCCGTCTCACTTTCATCTCTGTCGCGTCTGGTTTTATTTGACTTGCTGCTTATTTATTGTACAGCATAATGAAATTTCACGTTATTTTCATTAGGACCAAAATATATAAAAGGCCACAGACAAAAATACAAAAAAAAATATACATCGACCTAAGAGACTCATTGACATGGAGTTGACTTTGAAGCTGTGCAGTGTTTTTGATAATTGTGAAACAAGAGATGCTCTTAAAACGTTAAATCTGGTAGATGTAACGGATTCAACTGTTGAATATTAATATAATATATATCCAGTATATATATATATATATTATTTTATTTTTTTTTTTATTTTTTTTTTAATATATATATATATATATATATTTAATAGTTCAATACTTAACATTTTATTGTTATTATTATTATTAAAACTTTTTGATTCTTGAACAGTTTTGGTAAGTGGACTTGAATTTAAATGTTAAAACTGAAATAAGAACTGTTTTAATATACAAACTTGAATTTCTGATATATTAAAATACTTTTTAATTATTTTAAGCTATAAAAGAACAAAAATAGTTTTCCTTAGCCTCAATAACCAACCAAACTTAAAACCAAAAACTTTAAACCAATCGTTTAAAGAACTTGCCGTTGATTGGGGCAACCAGATAAGAAAATATTGCTTTAGATGCTAAGCTGTTTTTTCTTCTTGTATTTTTTGACTTTGTCCCTTTCTCGCATTCAGGTGTTCTCAAATTTAGAGGCAAGACGCATTCAGACGGCAAACTCTGAAAGACCGAGCGTTTAACGTTACGTCGCGTCATCCGTCCAAACGTTCAATAGAAATAAATCAAACGAAAGCCTCTAAATTATATCCCATTGTAGCTGTAGTTTACAGCTCACCACCGTATCCTATCGAATCGTAAACTCGTTGTTATTTCATTCCACTCAAGTACTTGAAAGTGCTTTTCGCTCTGTATCAAAATTCTGAAATGGTTACATTGTGGAGAGAGAGGAAAAAGCGGTTGATGGGAAGTTGACTGAGTGGGTTTTGGTTGTCGGTTCGATTGGCTGCCACGTTGATATCGTATCGATTTTGACTTTCACTCCGTTCTCAACGCTCTTGTGCTTAAATCCCCTTTTCAGTTACATACATTGTATACTTGTCTTTTCTATTTGTTCTGTGCTATTGAAAGGGTTGAGATCTCCTGAAATGTGTTGTGTACGCTGACAGCGCATAAATTCCGCCAACATTCTTAAATGAATGTTTTGTCATTTAAATGCACAAATATCAATATGTTTATATGTTTATATGCTTATAAAAATACAAGTCTGACAGCCATCATAAGAATAGACTTTGATACTTACTTTTTATTCACGACAAAATAAGTAAAAATGCAGACTGTTTCAATTACTTTGTCTGGAAACGAACTGTTAAAGTGTTTTCATAATGAACTACAATTTCTTACTAGCTTTCGCTTCTGAAAAAAGCTTAATTATCTATTAAGCTCTGCCAGTAGTTAAAATGTAATAGAATTTTAAGTAAGGACCAAATAAGTAGCTACATTTACTTTTTATAAATGTCTAGCTGTCTGACTTTTTACTTTCGGGTATATTTCTGAATCTTTACTAATACAAATATTTACAATCTAATTTATTTTGCATGCACTAGTCTTTACAATTCGTGCAAGTTTTAGTGAAATCCACAACAAGTTGTACAAACTTCTTAGGCTGATCCAAATAAATTTTATGCTCTGCATCTAAATACTCCACCTGCAATTTGGGAAAATACTTCCTCATGGTCTTAATATTTGCAGGAGTCACAAATTGCTCGCTTCTGGCCGCAATGAGTAAAGTTTCCCCGGTATATGTTTTCAAATTTTGAATCGTTTGTTCGTAGTTCACTATTGATTCATTCCAACCATTAATAATGGCCCCAATATTCACATTCCAAGTGAATTCACCAGTATCCAGTTTCTTGAGATTTTGAATGATTCGCAGCAGATCGAGATCACTTTTGACAAGTTCGCTAAATTTGGGTATTATGTGTTTTTGACCAGCAGAGAGGGATAAATGTTTGGGTATTTTCTGCACTACATCGATCATAAGTTTAAGCAATTCGGAAGCTTTAAGTATATGTTTAGGCAGTGGTCCTGGCGTTATGTCCACAACGATGAGACGTTCCACAAGCTTCGGTTTGCTAAGAGCTAAGGTCATAAGTGCTCTCCCTCCCGTGCTGTGTCCCAGGGCAACAATGCGTTCCAACTTTTGATCATCTATAAAAGCTTCCACATCATTAGCTATGCTCTGGGGTGTGTGCTCTGTACTATGCGGACTATGACCATGATTGCGTGCATCTACAGCGATAACCCAACGTGAACCCAACTTGGCTAAGTTTCGCGCTACGCGACGCCAATCGGAACGGTCCGTATTCAGACCGTGCAACAGCAATATGGGGGGAGATTTCAGTTGACTATGCGGCTGCTCATACATATCGTAGTTCATTTTTATTGTAGCACCTCTGCTGCAATACGTGTGGCTGGGGTGCATGTTTAGCGGCATCATTGATTGACTAAACACTTTCACATTCTTTGTATTGAAGCCAAATTTGGATTTGCGGATGACTGGCGCAATGGAAAATGTATTTGCAATTAAACGTGGCAGCATTTTACTGAGTGCAAATCACAAACCGAAGAATCCATTAAGAATTGATTAAAATCTTTTGTTGCACAGGTATGATAAATTTTAAATTTGATGTTTAAAAGTATTTACAGAGCCAGCTATATGTTAAAGTTCTTTAAACAAACAAGAATAGTAAATCTAATTGAGTTAAATGTAACAGTTAACTGAAGAATTCTGAGCTAAAACACACAAAGTAATCTATTACATTAAAAAATCCAGCTTTCAACAAACTATTATATCGTTTCATTTAAATGATCAAGTTGTTTTTAACTTCCACTCAAAACACCAATGCATTTTTCCAGCCTTTCCTTCTTGCTTTGCAACATGAACACTGCGTAATTTTATAATCCTCTTAAAGTAAATACAAAGCTTAACGCCTTGCAACTGTAGCATATGGCAGACATAATCCTTTAGATAGTTTCCTTTTTACGCATACAAATCCCCAAATTACATCATAAATAAAATGCATTTGTGCAGAAAATTAGATAGCATCAAATGGCGCTGCAACAAAACGCACACAACTGTACAAATCCCTACATATTTTTACATTTTCTTAAATGTATGTACGTATATGTATATATGAATGAACATAAATCTTGCACAGTGCTCTGCTGCAGACACAAACAAATCGTCTTGAGAATTTTCTTATTTTCACTTGAACTATGCATTGCGAGAATTATTGGGAAGTTGTGCGTGCATTTTTTTGTAGAAAGGTGTCAAGTGCATTATATGAAAATGAAATTTATATACATACAAATTAAACAAGCATTTTATGCATTTAACGAGGGTACTTTAAGAAAAAAAACCCCACAATGTTTTCTGATATAAAAGCAAAAATTAACTCTGACAACAGGTAAAAGGAAGAGGGGGAGAGTGAGAGAAAATTTTGGAAAATTGTATCCAAAGCACTTCATATCCAATTTTAAATTATTGAAACGATGAATGACCTTTGAGCTTAACCAATTTGGTCAAGCGGACAGAAAAAAAACACAAAAATACTAACTAAAAAGGTAAGACCATTGAACCAAAACGCTAAATCACAAATTAAATTCTATTCACATTTTAAACTGAAATTTCGCCATCAAAAAGCTTTTTGCTGTCGATAAAATGATTAATTATATTTTTATGACAGTTTCAGTTTCAAGTGAATCCTTAAAATTCCTGGCAATAATAATAAAAACAATTATATAGCTATTTCTATAAACAACTCTAATACACTATAAGTAACTTGGCACATAAATCTAAATATTTTCTCTTATACTTACTCAAGAGCATGCTTGTCGGCAATTTTATCCGCGCTGGCGCAGACTCTTCGTGAGAGAGTTGAAGATAATTTTGAAAAGTTTGGAGAGACTAATTCATGACTGATTTTTATAAACATAAACAGAACATGCAACAGTTAGATGGCCGAAAACATCAAGGTTATTCATAATGTGGAAAACGAAAAGTTTGTTTAAAATGCAATTCCTATTATTCATTTATTATTAATATAATATTAATTATAAACTTTATATTATTAATCCGTATAATATTCTGTTTGTTTTGCTTAACTTAAAAGCACAAAAATATTACATATTTTATACGATTGTTAAGACAACACCAAAGTTAAACATAGAGTTTGGGTGAGAGTTATATATTATAAGGAAAAGACAATTTAAAAATAACATCAAGAAAAGTCAATTTAAATTTAACATCATAAAATAAGAAGAATATGTATGGAATAGGATCTGATTAAGAATTTCTTAAAAGTACATTTGTGGTTTCTCAAACCCAATGACCATTTAACATCAATAGTGTATTCAATTCTTCTTCTATATATAATTCTTCTATGTTTGAAATATTGAATCTCAAGCGCCATCTATGTGCTAAAAAACGTTTAGCTAGTACACCAACCAAGAGGAAAACTAAAATTCCTTAAGGGCTGTCCAAACTTGCGAGTCCAGGGATGTAAATTCAATGAATTTCTAATAAATAAAAATTAATTTAAGTTTTACCAAGTCTTGTATGGTAAATATTCAGAATAGTCATTGCATTAAAATTTAATTCGAATATTTTAATATATTTAAACAAATTTGATACAAAGCAATATGTTAACAGTCACTTTAAGTGTTGTCAATGGGTTCCGAGACGTTAATGAAAGTTCCCCAAATGTTTTTGGACCAAGTTCCAGCAACTGCAATGGATTTTGCATTAATCTGAACCCCCAATAAGCAACAGCCAATCAGAACACATTAAACTGTTGCCAATCCAAAATGGCCGCCTTGACTGCCTGTAACCAACAAGAATGTATACATTCTTGTTGCTGTAACAGATGCTGCACAACGAAGGGTTGGAAAATCCAATAAGCAAAATCTGACGGTCTCATTTCAAAGCAGACAGCGCAATCAGAATTTATTTCAATTCGGGCTTCCAAACAGAACACAACTAAAAAAAAATCTCAAAACTGACCAAAGGTCCTGAAAGAATAGTTCCAAAAGCAATATGCAGCATCCAAGTGATCAGCCCACCTACATGCCAGAGGTGCCATTTCAGCCATTGTGGGGCCAGGAAGCACCACCACCACCGCCTATAGTGCCATATCAGGAACTTATAGCTGGGTTTCCTTGCAGTGATTTATGTAAGTTTTATAATCCTCCAAATTTTATTGAATATGTGCTTACAATTAAGCTACTTATAGCACTGTGGCAACGCTCGCAAGTGGCACCGTTGGTGAATCAACGTCCTTCTGCTAATGGAAGAAGCTCCTCCTCCTCCGTTTCAAAGAAAACCCGTCGCCGTATTGCCTCTATGGCACAGAGACGTGCTGCAAATATTCGTGAACGCCGTCGCATGTTCAACCTGAACGAGGCTTTTGATAAGCTAAGACGGAAGGTTCCCACCTTCGCCTACGAGAAGCGACTCTCTCGAATTGAGACGTTGCGCTTGGCTATTACCTACATTGGCTTTATGGCCGAGCTGTTAAGTGGCACGCCCTCAAATAGCCACAAGTCCCGTTCGGATATCTACGGTGGCATGAATGGACATCATCACCCATCGGCGGTGACTGCAGGACCACCAATGCATCCACATCCACATCTGCATCCGGTTGCTTATCAGCGGGACTTTGCCTCGCCCTACAATCACAGTCTAACCTAAATAGAAAAGAATTACAGATAATATTGTTTCGTGTTTTCTGTTGCCATATTTTGTGTTTAAGCCTAAATTATAATTACATAAATGTGATAGATTTATAAATTGTTGTGTGTAAAGTGTTTCACTTAATAATGGATATTGAATAATGCAAATGAATATGAAAATACATATATGTACTGTTTGTCACGTTGCTGGATTTCCCAAAAGTGTGACCATATTTAAAATAAGCAATCATAAATTATAAATGGAACATTAAAAATAATCAAATTTTGGAAACTCCATCTTATAATCAAAAAGCTTTCCAAATGAATGCAAACAATGTACATATGAACATACCTAATTGATTCGGTTGTTCCTTCAACTTAACAGTTGATAAGCGCACTACAACTTTCCAATAGAGCACAATTCACTTTGCAATATCTCAGTCCCAAACAAGGCATAGAACATATATTTTTACCCGATAACAGTAAATTAGTTGATAAGAGTTTTTATTGATTAGCCGGTTAGTTCTAAACTTCTTTCCAGTATTCATTTAAAAGCCAAATGAGTATGTCGAGGCCTGAACTTCTTTCGCAAATATCAACGGATTATGGCACAACGCCAAGCTGGCTGGATCGGAAGGAGCTGCAAAGCCTGCTTATGCAGGACTTTCCCTCATTCCAAAGTATTGACTATATCCGCTGTAGAACGGAGCAGAATTCGTTACGTGTGCAGGTCCAAGCTAAATTGGCGGGTGAGCAACATAAAAGTTTAACTCTTGATTAGCTAATTTACATTAACGATTACACATTCGATTAGGGAACACCTTACGCATAATCAATTACCTGGTGAAGTCACAAACATTGAACAAAGTCACAACTTTAAAGTTTCCCCAAGGCAACAATTTTCAGCTGGAGCAACATATGTATAATGCTGTAATCCCAGCTCTCGAGGCACTCTACAAGAATGTGAACAGAAATATATCTTTCGCTCCCACCAACTATAAACTAAAGTCGCTGTCGAACGCTACAGAGCCCAACTGTCTTTACCTGGAAGATCTTCATGCGAAGGGTTTTCGGGTGGTTAATCAGCTAAAGGGTCTTGACCAACAAACTATGGAGGTAATTCTAGCCAAACTTGCTGCTTATCATGCAGCTACTGCCTGTTATTTGCAGCTGAATCCGCACCATTTAAAGGAGCTAACAAATCTGACTTCCAACAATAAGCCAGAACAAAATATTATAAATCTTAAGAGCTGGCTTCAACGCAGATTTCACGAAAGTTTGCGTGCAAACGACTTAAGGCATTATGAGGACAAGGTGGTAAGTAGATCAAATATTGCTTATGTGTTTTCCTTGTCTACAAAGTTAGATATCTTTTCAGAAAATCTATCAAAAATATGTAACTGAAGCTGTAGAAACTCCCGATGTAAGGAAATCATTCAATGTTATTTTAATTGGCGCTTGCTGGCCCAATAATTTACTTGGCCAATTCGATGCCTTTGGACGGTTGAAGGATATGGTTTTTAATCAATTCGGTGGTGCCACTTACGGACCTGCTGTACGCGACCTATTTCAGCTACTCTTAACAGCACCTGCTCAGAAAATAGAACATTTTGATGCATATTTACGATATTACCAAGATGAATTAACGGCAAATCTGCAGATGCTTAAGTTTAATGGAAAATTGCCAACATTGACAGACATTCAGTTGGATTTACTTAACTATGGTCATTGGGGTAGCTATTAAAAAAACCAAGGTGCTATTAAGATTTTAACAATAACATTTTATCTTTTGCAGCATTTGAGGTTATAGCAGAAATTCTACCCATTGTATTAACCGATTTTGGATGTGAGGACATCGATGAAATGTTTAAGCTATCAAAGTATTCCGAGGAACTTCAAAAACTACTGCCCTGGTTGGAGAATCGTGGCTACTTTGAGGTGGAATAACAAGCAAAAAGAACTTAACTTAATTAATACCATGTAAAAAGTCGAATTTTGAAATGACATTAAAAATCAAAATACCACCAACAGCCACCTGATAATCCTGTAAAATAAACTTTTGAGCCTTCAACCACCTTACAACATTATTATTGCTTGATTTGCGTGCGAATTTTCGCAGCTGCTGTTGCAGCACATGTTGATGCCACAATCAAGTCACATTAGATACTAGAACACTGAGGAACCCAAAACACAAAAACTATTATACAAAATTTGACAACGTAAACAAAGCGTAAAATTATTATTAATAAATTAATGTGGTAGGGCAGCCAAATACAATGACAATTGTTGCAAGCAACCCTCGAAGCGGATAACAAGTGTAGCACTTGAAGGGCGCGATTGAATAGAGTTTTTATACCCTGTTTTCTTAGAAAAGAGTATTATGAAAGTAGTCAATTTATAAATACTGGATAATTATCAAACTGTTTGAAGAACTATAAAATTCTGACAAAAAATTAGCTAATAACCAATTATATAACTAAATTTTTGCGTATCTTATTGGTATACAAATGTATTTCTATAAAAAATCAAGTTTGTAAGTTCGTAAAATTAAATTCAGCTTTACAGAAGAGATCATATCCTTTTAATGTAATAACAGGTCATTTTTAAGTCAATCATTGGAATTCTGTAACTACATTTTTTCTATCCAGCCTAAATACCGAGGAATTTTTGCGTTCAACGCCCATTTTGGACAGATTAGCGCCCCTTTTTTATGCCACAGCAAATTAATTTTGAGCGCATAAATACACAGGGGAGAGAAAATGGGAAATCCTAACTAGACCTACCTGAGGGGTTGCATGTAAGGATCATCGCAACAATCTGTAACATTTTGCGACCCTTTTTGGCGGTGTAGTTGCTGCTCTTGTTTTGGTATTATACAATAAAGTTTGGTAGCTGGCAATATGTTTTGATGAATTTGTGACACTTCATGCCGCATTAGCTTGCTCATCTGTGTAGCACACCCCTCCCTGTTATAAGGGTTGGCTTATCGCTCGTGACTTTGGATTATGAAGTGCCCTCACGTGTCTGTGATTAGCGACTTATGTCAGAGTGAGTCAAAGCTATCTGCTGTATTGTTTAGTCTTAAGTTGCATTCAACAAAAAAAAACAAACACTTGATCACCTGCTGTGTGGGAAACTTTTACTTTAATTTTCAATTTTCTAAATTCCAAATGTTTAAGAGTATATCATTGTTTGTCAGTTATGTCAGAGCCACGAGTCGCTCATTAAATGCAACCCATAGTAAATCAGCGTACAAAATTAACAAATCAATGAACAATCCCTAACTGGGTTTAGTTAATTCTAATATACTTTCGGTACATCCCCTAGAATTCTATTGTCCGCATGTCAAATTGACGTGACAAATTAATTGAATTTTGTTACAATTTTCGGCATATTTTGCGCAAAAAAATATATCAGCACATTTCTAAGTATATAAGCGCAAAATCCAATATATATTTGACGGCATGATAGATTATTAAGCCAAACAAAACAGATGTTTAGAAAATGTACTAAAAACACTTAATAACTTGCGATACCAGCTCAAAATATGTTCTTAACATGAGGCTATTAAAAAAAAAATACATTTGACTTTTATTTAAACCAAAAACAAGATAGAAACTGAGATATGGATGCAGCTATAAATATGCATAAGATCATAAATAAATTTGTAGAACAGGTGGTTAAAGTGAGCGCTTTGGACGTAAAACTTTATTAAAAGAAATTTGCTACAAGTCGAAATTTTGCGGTGTACTGAAACAGATTTTTTAAATCGCGCTATCGCGTTATATCTGTATTTTAACAAATACCTATTAAAGCATAGTACAAAGAATCTCAAAGACGCATCCACTCAAGAACTTTGGTGATTTAAAATTATGGCGTAATATTTCAAAGCTTTAAGCATAAAAGCTTTTCTTTATTGTTCAGGGTTCCAGCGATAGCAAACTCACAGTATGAACACAACTCTTGAATAGAAACATCATGGGACAATCCACTGTTAATGAAGAGAATCAAGTGTTGCTAGAATTACCAAACTGGTTAGATGAGCAAATTTTTGTAGAGTTCCTGCAACAAGATTTCAAGGATTACAAATCCGTCGAGAACTTTAAGGTGGAGCCAACATGCGGAAAGGGTGAAAACTTTACTTGTCTGGTATTGCGCGTAAAAATTATTTTGGAGCTTAATGGTTAAGTAAACACAAGAATTGTTAATTGAATAGCCCGATTACTTACAATATTTAGCTTTCTAGATGGCAGCAAAGCAACTACCTCTTATATAGTCAAATTGTTACCCACAACTTTAAGCACATGCGGTATGATAACCAGCTGGAAAGTGTTTGATAAGGAAAAGCTCACCTACAGCAGCTATGTCCCAGAGTTTGAGCAAATGTTTAGCAACAAAGGCAAAGAGATAACATTTGGTGCCAAATACTATCAGCCGAGAAAGGCACCAATAGAGGAACTGATCATATTGGAAGACCTTTGCAATCGGAGCTTTAAGAATGTTAAGCGACAACTGGGCTTGGATATGCCACACATGAAGGCAGTGTTGGATAAGTTGGCGCAGTTTCATGCCGCATCTGCAGTGCGTTATGAAGTAAAAGGGGCTTATCCGGATCTATACGATCGGAATCTTTGTAGCGAAGAGGATAAATTTAAAGAGTTTCGCGATACGCAAGCTAGCTCCTTGATAACAGCTCTTCCGCTATATGGAGCTGCTTATATGGAGAACGCGTTGGTAAGTAAGTCTAGTCAACTTCATTTGGGAACAGGTTTTGATAAATGACCTATTTTTTAGAAAACTTACACCTCCATCGTACCGGATATGTTTCAGGCTTATGCACCCAAATTTGATGGAGAGTTTCGTTGTTTGAACCACGGAGACTTTTACTGCAATAATATAATGTTTCAATATGATGAGCAGGGAAAAATTAAGGAAACCTATTTTATAGATCTGCAAATGAGTCGGTATTGTTCACCAGCACAGGATTTAATCTATATAATACTTTCATCTGCTTCGTTTGAGCTAAAATTCTCAAAATTCGACTACTTTGTGGCCTATTATCACAGCAAGCTGTTTGAGTATCTAAAACTACTCGATTATCCACAGACGCTGCCCACACTAAGAGGCCTTCACACAGCGATATTTAATCATGGCGATTGGGGTAGGTTTTTTACCTAAATTACTTAAAATTATCCATTAAACACTTTGTATCTCAGTTTATCCTGTCATATCGCTACTACTTCCACTTGTATTAATCGATCCCAGCGAAAAAACAAACATGGATACCATATTGGATCAAGACAATGAAGGCGAACAACTAAGAAAATCAATGTTCGGACACAAACAGGTTGTTCAACACCTTAAGCAGCTGCTACCCTGGGCTTATAATCGTGGTTTGTTTGTATATCAGCCAACAAAAAACTATATAGAAACTGTAATATTGAAAAGTTCTAATAATAAATGAAACCAACCTAGGACAAGTTTATTGTTCAACCATATAACAATTTAAATTTCAAAAATAGAAACACCAGTATTATAAGTAGATTTGTACCTAAAAGATCATAAAGATAGCAAATTTAATTGGAATGTGAATCTCAACTAAAACGCATACTGTAGATTATGTGATACTATAAGATTAGATTATGTGATACATACTATTATTTTCTTTAAATTATTATGTAAAATCAATTTACCAAAATTTCTTAGGAGAATGTTTTTTTTTCGACTTTAAGCCTTCTTACTTTTTTTATTGAGTGTTATTGACAAAATTTATTACCTCTTCTTAAGATTTGAAGATTGCAATATGTGCATTTGGAGATAGCCCAAACACTTAGCAATACTGATAATTCAACAAGCTCCCTTTGTCTAGTTTACGCACGACCTATGCCAATATAATTGGTATAATTATCAAGTTTTATTTATAAGCAATCAAACAGTTTATCTGCGATCGATCTTGAACTTTTCAAGCCCATCCAGTTTATTAAGAACCCACCTAAGAGGCTTAAGGATAAGGAAAATATTCTAAAGAAACTTTATATCCACCAAAATTGAAAACTTATTTTTCACCAATTGAAGAAATACTTGTCGTATACCATTGTTTACAAACTTACCAAAGTAATGTAACGACTGTTTACCATAAATTCTTTAGAAGCATAAAACATGCGTCAGAACTTAAAAATACTAAAACTCATTCTTATATTGTGTTAATTTATTTTATATTAAATAGTAGGCTAGAACATGCTATATAAATTATTGAATTATGAAAAACATACAAAAACCTAAAAACAAAAAAACTAGACTAATAAATTCAAAATTATAAGCAAGGCAGAGTCCAAAGTCGATTTAAATATAATACCATGTCATATAAAAGATATTCTGTAATATCTTTAGGATAATATGAATGTAAGTCCATTTTAAAGTACAAAATGGGTCAAACCAGCAGTAAAAAAAAGATATTGAAAAGTGATAATAGTGACAGCTCTATGGACACCATTGCAAAAAATACAGTCGAAAAGCTGAAACCAACAGTCATCCCAATGCATAGCGACGGAAAATTGGTGCCAAAATGGATAAAAAGGACGCAGTTTCAAGAAATTCTTACCGAAAATGTGCCTGAGTTTCAAGGAATCGAAAATTTTTTCATAGAGCCAGCTTTAAATACTGGCGAAAACTATTCCTCACTAATTCTAAGAATAAACATTGATGTGAAGCTAACAGGTATGTCTCAGCTTCTATTTTAATTCACAATAACTTTTTTTTTAACCGAGCAGATAAATCCGTCAAACCAATGTCCTTTATGATGAAAGTGCCACATGAATCGGCCAAAATGCAACAGATGCTTAAAACCGTTAACTTCTTTACTGTCGAGAATGCTACCTATACAGAACTCGTATATAAATTCGAGGAGCTCTATAAATCCGTAGGCTTAAGTATCCACTTTGCCCCGCGTGCCTATACATTCAAGGAGAGTCTCAAAACGGAACCCAAACTAGCAAATACAGTGCTTATGAATGATCTAAGTCAGGAAGGTTATAGAAACTTGAATTCCCTCGACTGCCTCAACGTGGAACAGACCGAATTTGTGCTGCGCAAACTGGCACAGTACCACGCAGCGGGAGCGCATTGTAACGATGTTCATGGACCCTATCCGGAACTCTTTACGCAGCCCATGTTTGGTCCCAATCGGGAGAGAGCTTTATCCATACTAAATGGCATAATGGGTCCGTTTAAGAATATGTTTTTGGAACATTTATGTTGCTATAAGGATGGTGATAAATACTACGATAAGTTTGTAAGTAAATTTACAACATTTTTTGTTGGAAAACTTAACCTTAACTTAATGTTCACTTGTTTTTAGACAATACTTTTCTCTAAAATGAGCAAACATTTTCTGAGTCTCAGCAAATTCGATCCTGATGAATTCAATGTGATCAATCATGGTGATTGTTGGATTAACAATTTACTTTTTAAATACGACTCGGATGGAAATCTCATCGATATGATCTTTGTGGACTTTCAATTGCCTAAATATGGCCATCCATCGGCAGATCTTCTTAATTTTATAATGACATCTGTGCATATTGATTACAAGCTTAAAGAATTTGATTACTTTATCAAGTATTATCACGATAAGCTGATTGAGCATTTAAAATTATTGGATTATCAAAACTTTTTGCCCACACTTAAGGAACTGCATATGCATATATATAAATATGGTATCTGGGCAATTACAGCATCTGTTATGGTGTTACCTATTGTGCTATTTGATGAGAAAGAAGAAACACTGGAGTACAAAAGTCAATTGTACACAAATGAGCGTTATAAAACTCATATCGAACAAATATTGCCCTGGTTAGACAATCGTGGTCTCTTGGATATATAGCTGTAATTGGATTCTATAGGATATGTCAAACACCTAAAGGACTTTACTTTCCGAAAATTATTGCATTTTAGACCTTGCATAACGATATAACAAGCGTAATATTTGGCACAAATTTTGTAACTTTGAGAATTATTTACGCTCCAACATAGTATACATAGTCGTACTTCGTTATTACGAACATCTGTATACCGAAAATTTCGAAAAAAAAAACTAATTATTTTCAAAACACCGCAATTTTGTTTAATCAAAAAACAATTCTATATTTCGAATTTTTACCTATATCTATTTTTTGTCCTCTTAAGAATATATGGAAGTTCGATTCTACTATTAACCTTAAAGCTCTTAAATAAATATTTGATATGCCTATTTATATATGTATATATAAATACTTTTGAATTATTATTCCGAGTATTGTTTAAAGCCAAATTTATGCATGGGATATAATTTTCCCCTTGAAATGCCTTAATGCGCAAAGTTTAAACAATTTGCAAAGAGAAAAACAATTTAACATAGCTTTGATACGAAAAAGCTTCCGATATACACATTGTTACCAACTTGTTAAGCCACTTTGAAACAGGTTTACACGAATGGAACATCAGGTTTTTCTACATATTTATCTATTTAAACTATGGAAAGTTCTTAAATCAATTCAATCGCTTATTTTCATTAAGCTTTATGTAAAACGCAATTAAAACAACACAATTAATTTATTTAATAATTGGTTTTCGTAATTCGGTCATAGACCTTTTACATGAACCATTATCTATTGAAGTGCACAGTTTCTAATATAGTATAATTTGACAAGCAACCTAATATTTTAGTAAGCTTATTTCCTATATAGGTTTTATATGTGTGTAATGTGTAGTAATTTGTGTGGCTCTCATTAATGAAAAAAACACACTCAGAGTTTAAAATTGTTTGTTAAACAATCGAAATATGGCACCCTTCATTTATCAGTAATTAAACATAGTAATGTTGTGTTAGACAAAAAAAGTCTTTGAAGGTTTAAATATAAAAAATGGGGTTACTTGTTTTTACCACTTTTAAGATATGGATATTTCCTTATACAAATACTTACAAGTCTCATATCTTTTTTTTTAAACAAAATAAACAGTTTATATGCAGAATTTATATATAAGCCAATCTACTATATTCATTTGTAACTATGTGTAGGGAATCTACCAGTCTAGACTAGAGATTATTTTTGCTATTTCAGCAATATACAATATAATTGAATAATAGTTGAATGCACCTAAAAGTGGTTATCAGTTGAATATGTAACAAAACTGTCAGATACAGGTACGTTTTTTAACCAATACATTAATAAAATAGAGGGCTTTTAGTTACCGTCAACAAAATTTGTGTTCCCAAACCATAAAAATTGATAATTTTGAATAGTGATATGGACAAACACACATTTTTATACGGCTACTAGATTGCAGATACTCGAAACGACGCAAAAAATGATAAAAATTTTAGTTCAGCAATCAGCAGCTAATGCTATGTAATAACACTTGAGTATAAATATCAGCGTATATTTTAAAGCCAACGCTCAGTAGAATATTATTTGTCAAGCCATACGGACGTACTATTAAAAATCGCGCAATGGGTCTCAATAGTTCAAAATCAAAAAATAGTTATAAAGTGGAACCAGGCGGTGCCCCGAACACCGATGCCAAAGCAAAATCCAAGGTCACAACACCCGCCTCAGTTTCAACAGCAACCCCAGCACCGGCAAATGCAACTGTACCTGTACCCAGTCCAGCACCGCCCGTTGTCAACACCGAAATGGTGCCTAAATGGATTAATGAATCGCAATTTGTGGAAATACTTACAGAGCATTTGCCACGATTCGCAAAGATTCAGAGCTTTAGCGTTAAGCCCGCTATGGGTGCTGGCGAGAACTATGTAACTCTCATGCTGAGAGTAAACATTAAAGCAGAGCTAACGGGTGAGTAGTGAATGCAACACATGACGTCACAAATTTAAGTTTAAGCTATTCAGATTTCACGATAAAATAGCGGCGTTCTTTTGAAATAAGCGCTGAGTGAAAGCTCTTTTCAATTACTTTCTTATCAAAAAACTAAAAACAATTTGTCAGTTTACATATATACATACATACTTTAGGTACAGTTAAATTCAGATCGAGTGCTTACTTTTGTGAAGTTCAAAATCTATCATTAGCCATTTGCTTAGACTCATTTGCTTAGACTTTTATTCTATATTGCGGGCGGACCCCCACTCAAAACAACCTTTGTTTCGGAAATGTCGATCCCAATACGTTGCTGTTTACGATCCAAACAGTTTTAAATGGAGATATTTCTAAATGAGACTGACCGAAAAATAAATATTGCAACCAACGTTTGCATTTTTCGTATTGTTTTCTCCCGCAGATGGGCCCCTTCAAGCGCCGAGGCAATCGCCTGGCTGACCACAGCCCAATCTCAGACCCTCTCGACGGACTTGGGTGTGCAAAATCGGTTGACTTTTTTAGATAACGGTAAACACAATAAATAGACATATACATATACATGCTCCTATCTCTAATTCTTTAATAACGAATAATTGCACAAGATAAAACAAAAGTCGTCAAACAATCATGATAAATGCAATCAAACTTGTAATCGGTTTTTGTTAGTTTCATATTTGTTGATATCTTACAATAGAAAGTCCATATTTGGAATAAAATCCTGGAGTAAATTTATTCCTAAGTATCTTAAGGTCGGAAACAAATTGATTCTAAAAACATTTACATACATTTCTGTTCTTTTGATTTTTACCTAAACAAATATAACTTTAATATCACCAACTAGATAAAACTATCAAGCCCATATCGCTTATGATGAAAGTTCCACACGATTCGGCTGAAATGCAACAAATGCTGGAAATGGCGAATTTCTTTACAATTGAAAATGAGGTTTACATTAATTTGATACCTAAATTTGAGGAACTTTACAAATCTAAGGGCATGGATATAACATTTGCGCCACGTGCCTACAAATTTAAGGAAGGAGTCAAAACGGAACCGAAATTGGCTAATACAGTGCTGATGTACGATTTGAGTCAGGATGGTTATAGGAATGTGAATCGCCTTGAATGCCTTGATATGGAACAGACCAAAGTTGTCCTACACAAAATCGCGCAATATCATGCCGTTGGAGCAGCATATAGAAGTGTTAATGGACCCTATTCAGATTTGGTTACTTATGGCATGTTTGGCACCGATACGGAGAAATCAATGGCTGTGTTGGAAGGTATGATTGCGCCTATACAGAAAATGTTTTTAAACAATCTGCATAGATATGACAACTGCGAGCAATATCGTGAAAAACTGGTAAGAACTTTTTGTAAACATAGTTAGAATTTTAATAAACATTTTTTGATGTGTAAACATTTTAGGCTCGGGGGGTTAAAAATCCTGTTTGAAATACATACAGAGAATTTTGTCATTATATTAGTGTTGGTGTTGTAAGCTTGCGTGCAATCTGGCTACATTCATAAACATATATGTATTATATTGTATCATGTATCGATAGTATAATTAATGTTTTGTACTCGATATAAGATCAATTCTCATTAGAATGAGGTTAATTCCAAGTCGATTTTTTGCCTTACAATGCTAACATGCATTTTGACTAAAAATCAAGTTGACAGCCTGCAGAAAACTGAAT
This sequence comes from Scaptomyza montana, assembly GCA_018904305.1. Taxonomy (NCBI): domain Eukaryota; kingdom Metazoa; phylum Arthropoda; class Insecta; order Diptera; family Drosophilidae; genus Scaptomyza; species Scaptomyza montana. The sequence continues at coordinate 2,453,716 of JAEIGR010000001.1, forward strand.
TTTAAGTTCAAGTTCAAGTTGAAAAAGCTGATTTTAAAATGGATGAACATAAGCTAATGTGTTTGGTTCAAGGAAAAGATTATTTTTATAATAATGCTAGCAAACATTTTAAAGATCCAGCAAAAATCAGGCTGCTTGTGTTTTAATTATATTACATTCTAATATTGTTCTCTTTTATTTGAAAGCTACAGCTTCAACCTTTGCGTAATCGCTTGAATTTCAAGTTTACGTTCACGTTAAAGCTAAGTTTACGTTAAGTTAAGTTTGAACAACGCAGATCTGCTGTTAATATGAGAATTGTAAAGAAAATTTTGAAAGCATAAGTACTTGCAACTATACAAAATAATTAATTTTAAGATGTTTACATATCTCCCGTGTGATCGGGCTCACATTTGTTTTTTTTTTTTTTTGTAGGAAAACAATTTTGCCAGAATGAAAGAACTTTTCTCGGAATCAAATCAAGCTGATCCCAGTGAATTTAATGCAATACAACATGGTGATTGTTGGGTAAATAATCTACTCTTCAAATTTGATGACAAAGGAGAGATGATTGATATGCTCTTTGTGGATTTTCAAAATCCACGATACGGTCATCCAGCTATTGATGTGCTCTACTTCATCATGACATCTGTGCACATAGATCACAAGCTCAAGCATTTCGATTACTTTATTAAGTATTATCATGATCATTTGATTGAACATCTCAAACTGTTGGAGTACAAGGAACGTATGCCCAGACTGGTGGAGCTACAAATGCAAATGTATAAATATGGTGCCTTTGCATTAATGGCCAGTTTTATGGTGTTGCCTGTGGTGCTGTTGGAGCCCAATGAAGCGGCCACATTTGAGAACTTCTTTGGTGCCGGCGAAGCAGCGATTGACTTTAAGAGCCAAATGTATACTAATAAACGCTATAAGCATTATATTGAACAAATACTTCCCTGGTTGGATAATCGTGGACTATTGGAGCCATAGTAAGTGCATATATTTATGATTTATACTATTTTTATATCAATATATCTTTTACATATTGCAGTGAGGCCATAGCGCCCCTTACAAACACAACTCCAGTTTCTTCAGAAGTGCCCGACTGGGTAACAAGTGATTACTTTAACGAAGTACTTAAGGCGGAGCTATCAGATTTCAAGGAAATTAAAGAGTTTCGTGTGCAGAAAGCCACCTCAGCTGGTGACAACTATTCCTCTATTATGCTATCTGTGGACATTGACTATCACACCATCAGCGGAAAACTTGAAACCACATCATTCATGCTTAAAATACCGCCAGGCAGTGAGATATCTAAAGATCTACTTGACCTCATGCTAACCTTCAAGAAGGAGATGGCCATGTATAACGATGTCATACCACAGCTGGAACAACTATTCAAGGAGGCTGGCCAAACAGTTGTCTTTGGCCCCAGGAGCTATAAGCTGCCAAACGCCGCAGACGAGGATCGCATTTTGTTGCAGAATCTGCGGCCCACCGGGTTCAAAAATGCTGATCGCCTACAGGGACTTAGCCTGGTGGAAACAGAGCATGTGCTGGCCAAGTTGGCTCAATTGCATGCAGCGTCGGCGCAACTGTATGCGACAAAAGGTGCATATGTTGATTGCTTGGATAAACCGGTGCACAATGAGCACACTCGTCCACTCTTTGAAGGTCCCGAAAATAAGAGCTTTCAGGATATTATGATGACAGCTGTGAAAACTTTCAAGGACAGCGAAGTCTATGGTCATAAAATAGTAAGTAACGAAAAATAATAGAATGAGGGAATAAGAAATTTCTAAAACTAAGAGACAACAAATAACTTGTGTAGTGACAATAGTAAAAGGAATATGTAGTTGTAGAATCAATTGTTTTAAATAGTTTTTTTAAATTGTTTATTAAGGCATACGGGGTAAGCCTGGAACCCCTTTGTGTCCTTGGTTTCCTTTGATTTAGCCCGATTGGGAGCGCCGGCTAACTATAGTTGGCTTTAACAATATCAATAACAAAAACACATAACAATAGTATTAGCTTAACTTGTATCGGAGTTGGTTGTAACTCTCAGGAAAGCTAAGCATACTTTTAGGGCGGCTTTAATTTTAAAGCATACTTTGAGGTCGGTTTCTTAAAAAACATCGAACATAAAAAATACATAAAGTTAAAAAATCTAAATTTTAGTTCAATGTTCTTTAAAATTTTTAAATTTTTTTTTAGTTATTTTTAACTCTATTTATATTAAACATCTTTTAAATGATTTTTGTAAATTACAAAATTTAATTAGCTTCTCTGATCTTCAGGAAAAAATTTTGAATAACTTGTTTGACTTGGAAGTTAAGGCGGGAGCCTATGATAAGACACAGTTCAATGTTCTTAATCATGGCGACTGCTGGACAAATAATGTTATGTTTACCTATGGCCCAAACGGCGAAGTTACGGAAACGCTGTTTGTAGACTTCCAGCGCTCCAGTTTTAATTCGCCTGCATATGATCTATACTATCTACTGATGTCGTCGCCCAGTTTTGATATAAAAATCGAGAAGTTCGATTACTTTATACGGTACTATCACACGGAACTAAAGCGCAATTTGGAATTGCTAAAGTATCCCCGGCACATACCAAGCCTTAAGGATCTGCATAACATTCTGCTGGAGAATCCATTGTGGGCAGTGACAACAGTTGCAACTGTGATGTCGGCTGTGCTGCTCGATCCTACAGATAATGCAAGCATTGCCACAATGATGGGTAACGACGAGGAGGGCAAGGCATTTAAAGAGAAACTATTCAACAACGACAGATATCGCAAACATGCCGAAGCTCTTTATCCCTTTCTTAATCACAGAGGACTCCTCGACTTTGAGTAAGTTTTGGGTTTGCTTGTTATAATTGGTTTGTAAACCTTTTGTTATTCCACGGTTATAAGCTAATGTGTTTTTTATCTAAGAATCAATGTAAATATGTATATAAATAAATAGTTTTTTTGTGTTTTTTTGTTAGAAAATAAAAAACTTCCTTATGAAATAAAGTGATTGTGTATTGCAAGTACCAAACAATTGCCAAAAATGTTTCATTAAATATGTGTTAATATGTGTTATTACCTTTAAATTTAAAGCCAATCAAATTATTTGTTTAAACTACATCATATACACATGTAAAAAGACTAACGAGCGTTATAAAAGATTCTTAAGCAAATAAATTATGTATGTAGCATGAAGATAATACACTTAAAAAAAAAAACAAATATTTTTGTAGCAACATCTCCAAAAAGTTTAAAGCCTGTCGGCATATCGGCTTATGTGGAAGTTGATTTGGTCCCCAAATGGCATAAGTTTCAGGTCCCTTTCTCTTTCCCTTTCGTCTCTAACAAACTAAACCAATCGAAATTCTTACATTCTTTTATCTTGATATCGCACTGGATAAGAACTCACCCTTTAATATGTTTCCCAAAGAAATTGAGGTGTAGGGAAAGATTTTAGTGGGTAAACGAGGAAACCAACAGGATGTTTAATGGCATTTTTTAGCCTAGTAAGAGCGCTTTTCGTAAAGTCCTTAAGGGATACAATGGGGTCTAGGATTATAAACATAAATTGGGAAGCATTTATTAAATAAACAAGAAATCTTTATTAATAAAAATAAATAATAAACACTCGAACATTTCCAATAGGATCACCCTATAAAACCATATGTGTATTGTGTTATCGAAGATGCTCGGATTAATGAACAGGAATAAATCATGACGATTTATGGACAATTAATGTTATGTTCCAACATAATGAAAGCGGTCAAGCTTGCCCATTAAGGATATCCTGCATTAAGCCTGTATAATTTCCTAATGCGCTCAGCTCAGTTGGAAATAAAAATGTAAAAATTCGATTATCTTATCAGATGGTATCAAGAGAACATGCCAAGATATTAAAATGCACTAGCTTAGTGCCTTGTTTAATGGAATTGCACATTATTCTGCTCAAGCATCACGTACATGGTAAGTTCTAAGCCTATTTATGTAAATAAAACGTTTAAGCGGTGCTAACGATGTTTTCTAGTTTTAGTTACAAGGCGCAGTTTGATAGACGTGGACCTTTGGATATTGCCTATGCAATTACAATAATTTATTTCCTTTGGATCGAACAACTACTTTGTAACTAACAACAAATTTTAATATAACAATAGATTTAAGCGTATATAACCATAACATTACTTTACAGCCAATTTAAAAGCCACATAAATACTGGTTATAAAGACAACAGCTATGGCTAATTTCTTTAGATTTGCACGATTTACACCCTTCACGGTGCGCAACAGCTCAATATTCATGCGGAAAACATTGCGACTCTGTTCAATATACTCGGCGCGCATTTCATCATCCAGTTTGCCGTAGACCTCATTAAATATGCGGCGCAACTTCGATTTTAGCTGGGGTATTTGAACTGGAAAGAATGTGGCTTCACAGCCCACTTGCGAAAAGGTTATCTGTTCCGGCATTGGTCTCGCTCGCAAATCGTTATCCTCAATGCCATCATCTTTAGCTGTGGCAGCTGCTTTGGCTGTTGCCGCTGCAGCATCCGCTTCAGCCTGTTTCTGTTGCAGCTGTTCTGAGCTGTCTTTGGGGGAGATCCACAACTTTCTAGCAATCATGCGTTTCTTTTGCAGCAGCTGACCACCAGACATCAGTGCCATATACATTTGAAAGGCAAACGCGAAGAGAAGCACCTCACTTTTAGCGGCTACTTGCTCCAAATGAGCCAAATACGTTTGGACAGCCGGACGCGGCTCATATGATTTGCGCCAGTCGGAACCATAGAAGTAGTCAAAGTCACGCTCGAAGGCAGCAGAACGATGCAGCTCCTTTGGCAACAGACGCTCTGGCAATTTGGCCTCGAAGAATTTATATAATTCGTAAAAAACCAAAAGTCCATCGTACCAAACCTCGTCGTCCGAAAGAGCTGCACATATAAAAATATTGAAAAGAAATAAAATAGAATTTAAGCACTTTTAGTTACCTATTGCAAATTTAGCGTTAACAAGAACATCAGTTAGCTTATGCACATCTTTTGTTGCTTGACGCACTTCCTTTGTGAATTTCATATCCACATTGTCATCGTCCTTAATTTCTGCAACGTCATTGGTCTCTTGGACTTCTGTATTGGGTGTTGTCTCGGTCATTGATATTTTGCTTATTTGCCTGCTCTGTTCGGATAACGCAACGTTTTACAAGATATTAATGCGTAAATAGCCCGGCGCAGCCACACAATGCAGTTTTTCGATTTGCGTTTACAATTGTTAAAGTATCAATTTTTAATCGATTATCAAAACTTTGCTCCTTTGTTATATTTATAAAAAAAATCGATGTCTGGCAGCAAACAAACAGTTTGACTACTTTACAACACTTTTTACTTTAACAACACTGCATCACCACTGCAAGCCAGATGAGCTTGTTGTTTTGTTTTTCTTCCAAATTCTCGTTTAAGTAGTTATTAGTGAGAAAACTTAAACCGTAAGTTAAATGCAAAACAGCTACTGTTGGTTGCGGTTATTATATGCACAATAACAAAATGTTAAATATGCCACTAAATTACACCAAGCTGTTAACCAAGTTTTTTATTTTTTTTTGCATCTTGCATCGTGCTCTAACACACATAATTTATCTAACACACACACTCAGTTATTACAGTAAACAACAACCTCCACATATAAACAACTGCATCGCTTTGGTTTCATCTATTTTCAACACACAAAACTAACTCGCGTTGCTTAAGTAGAAACACATAAAATTAAAATTCAATATCTACATATATATGTGTACATATATACATACATGGCAAACGAAAAAGCAATGTCGGATCTTTTTACCACCTTTGATAGCAACAGCGGGCAACACGATACACCAGCAATAATGGCCTCGCCCTCACAACACAGCCCCATGACAAACAACAGTAATTCATCCTCACAAAACGGTGGCACAACATCGGCCCCAGGTGGTAGTGTTTCAAGTGGGGCGGGTGCAGGGGCTAGTGGTAAAAGCCACAGTACAGCAACTAGCGCTGAGAACACACCTGTAAGCGCCTTCAATATATATGAAATCCATGTCTCAAATCATATTCTTAACTTTAGATGTTAACTAAACCACGTCTTACGGAGCTGGTGCGAGAGGTGGACACTGCTACGCAGCTAGATGAGGATGTGGAAGAGCTGTTGCTGCAAATCATTGACGATTTTGTTGAGGACACCGTAAAAACAACAAGCGCCTTTGCCAAACATAGGAAATCAAACAAAATCGAGGTACGCGATGTTCAATTGCATCTGGAGCGAAAATATAATATGTGGATACCTGGCTTTGGCACGGATGAGCTGCGTCCTTACAAGCGTGCTGCAGTAACAGAGGCTCACAAGCAGCGTCTGGCTCTGATACGAAAGACGATTAAAAAGTATTAGAAGAGTTCTTCGAGTACTACTGGGCGCTAGGGAGCCTATGCAGGGTTTTTCATCTTATTTTTTAACAAGTTTGGATACGAATCTTTTTAAAGGAGGAGCAGCAAGTATTTACTTGAATTATGTTTGTCAAATACGGCCTAAAAATGGCAAAATTTTTGAAATTTCAACTAAATTGCAATATTGTCTAAATTACTTATTAATGTCTACAAAGTTTTAAGCAAGTCTAATAAATTATAATTGTAATCTTAAAATAATTATACAATAACGTCCAAATTTTCAATTTTTTAAAGAATATTTCACAATTTATAAAGTATATAAATATTACTTTAGTACGCTGCACGACAATGATGATACAAACACTATACCTTTGTGTCATCACTAACCTCCAGTGACATATCGATAGTTTCGCTAGCTTTTGTCCTCACAGTTGCATATCGCATATGTCTAGTGTTGGGTAAACACTACTCACTTTGGTGAACATGTTCACTTGTTCTTTTTTTAATGTTCGCAACAATTATTAAATTCCCTAGAATACATATCGGCTCATCCCTAATTTTTCTTGTGACGGTCGGCATTTGCTCAATTTATTGATTTTTAAAATTGCGTAGATATAACTTTGTTTAATTGCATAACAAACAAACAAAAAAATAACAATCTCACCGTGTAGAAATATCTATTGGGTAAGTGCTATGCAAAATATAAAGCGTGCTTTAATGAGTTGCAATGTTGTATGGTGCGGGCGACGCTGCAAGTCGCCATTTTTTTTTTTTTTGCAGTGACGCCTAATGTGTTCTAGATAAAATAAAATTTTGTTTTTCAGAAGACAAAGACATGAATATGGATGCCAATGCTGCTGAGAACCGTGAAAAAGAGCGCGATCGACGTGGACGTGGCGCACGTGGCTCACGATTTTCTGATGCTGACGGTAACAATGGCAGCGCCGCTGGTGGCGGTGGTGGTGGTGGAGGAGGCGGCGGCAATGCCGCACGAGACAGGAGCCGTGAAAGAAGAAATTGCCGTGTTTATATTTCGAACATTCCGTACGATTATCGCTGGCAGGACTTGAAGGATCTGTTTCGGCGGATTGTTGGTTCCATTGAGTATGTACAGCTGTTCCACGATGAAAGCGGCAAAGCCAGAGGCTGTGGTATAGTCGAGTTCAAAGACCCGGAGAATGTTCAAAAGGCAATGGAAAAAATGAATCGCTATGAGCTTAACGGACGTGAGCTTGTTGTCAAGGAAGACCATGGCGAGCAGCGCGACCAATATGGACGCATTGTGCGCGATGGTGCTGGTGGTGGCGGCGGTGGAGGTGTTGGGGGTGGCATCGGTGGTGGTGGCAACGGTGGCGGTGGTGGCCGCGATCATATGGACGATCGGGATCGTGGCTTTCCGCGACGTGACGATGATAGAATGTGAGTATAGCATTAAGACTTAAAAATACCAAACATCCGTAATTTTCAATACTCTAAGCACTTCAGCAAATCGCAAGAGAAAAATACTTATGTTCTGATCTCAGCACTAGTAGAAGACGATTCGTTGTTAGAATGCTCGTAAAACAAAAATTGATTATGTTATCGAAATTTCTAAATGATAACTAGCACTTCTTGACCAGTTTACATATATCTACATATGTATGTTAACGTTTGCTATAATTTCCTATTATGAGTGTGTAAAGAAATACATGTGGGACAACGCTTAATAACGATTTTACTTTGAAGTTTACATTGTGCTGATATCTTTACTTCGAAAAATGAGCGTTCCGGACCTTATTCTTTGATCTGAAGCGTTTGAACAACGGTCAATTTTTTTTCCGGACGAGTTGAAAAATCATCATAAATCATATAGTTTGTTTGAAGAATTTAAAAGGCAACGTTTTTAGAATAGGCTATTCTTTAATTTTGACGCTTGGCTACAATATAGAACATTTTTATGAGGCGATAATAGGTTGGTTTCGAAACTAGTATATATTTGTAACAAAATTGATTTGCTTTCCGAATTGGGGGATTGTGTTTTATGTTCGTACTTAAGTACATGCACATTGTAATTAAGGCTTCAGTTTATTTTGCTGACAGGAATATTTTGTGTTGTTGATAAATATGATGGAGCGATTTATAATATGTAATTTAGTGTCAGCAGAATATAAAATCGTCTTAAAAATTGGTTAAGCAGGACATTATTTGATTATTTTTTATAAATATTCTATAACTTTTATGCTTGCATATTTAATACATCGTTTAAATATGTAGCATATAAAATCAAAATTTAACCAGATACAAGCATCAACGCTTCTTTTTTTTTTTGAAGCTGTGTAGAGATAGCTGGCTTATGTACGGCTGTGGTTCAGTTCACACAATATTTAAACGTTCGTGTTAATCTTGATTAGTTGAATAGTTACGGCGTTCCGGAAACAATCTGTTTGTAGCTGTGTTATATGATGATGCGTGCGCTCTTGGGATGCGGAGTATTTCTTGTGCTTTATCTCTTGCTTTTGTTATTTTTTCTCTCTGGATCTTTTGGCTTCTTTTTCTAGATCTGGGCGTAATAATTTTAACATGATGTCGAATGATTTTAATTCGTCGAATTACAATTTGTATGGTCTTTCTGCTTCGTTTTTGGAGAGTCTTGGCATAAGTGGACCTTTGCATAATAAGGTTTTTGTTGCTAATGTGAGTATATGTTTTTTAAAAATTCCAATAACTATCTTAACTACTGTATTGAACCAAACAACCAACCAAACAAAACCAATACCAAAACCAAACCATTACCATACATATGCATATATTCTATATAATAGATATATGTTCTGTTGCCAGTGTTCTTCGTTTCCCGAGTTGAATTTTAAAGTCGTAAGTCGTTTTATTCTAAATATACTTTGATTTCTTTATGGGTTCTGTTTCGTATTTATAACCCAACCAGAGAAACAAAGATATACTATGGTTAATAAATTGCTTTGACTCTTTAGATGTGGGAATTTGCTCATTGATGTTAACATTTAAATTAAGACTTGAAATGAGAAAATTTCTTCAATACTAACCATAATTGATATATTTGTGTACATAAGTTCAGCATTGAATTCTAAATACTATTACGTCGCTGTTGCTTGTGTGAAGTGAAGGTTTTTCCTGCCCGAAATATTCTAAAAAAAAAAAAAAAAATAGGAAATTCCAATATTATATTATTTTAGCCCTAAATCACCATCACCCAATTAATTTGTAAGTGTTGCCAAGGAAACCCTTAATAAATTGTTTTGAGAATAGACAACACATTTAAGATATTAAAATATGGATTTAATGTGACGACCGAATTGATTTCTGAATAGTCATATCTTAATCGACAACTGGATTTGATGCATAATGTTGGGAACTGTTATGCGATGAAAATAAAATTTCAGCTGGTTGATTTCTGTTTTTGTTTGACACCGAAAATTGAGATGTTTTAAAAAGAACTAGACTCCTGCAAATGGGTTATAAATATGAAACAGTCTTCGTCGCTTTTGGATTAGCTAAAACACACTTCGTTCGCTCCTAGTAAAGGGTGCGCCCGGAGTTAGAGTCGTCAATTGTGTGAAAAACGCTTGAGCCCGATCATCAGTGAGGCGTAAAGCCAACTCTTTTATTAAAATTACTAAAACTTTGTGTTGTCTCTTGTCTTAACAGCTGGACTACAAGGTGGACAGTAAGAAGCTTAAGCAGGTGTTCAAGCTTGCAGGCAAGGTGCAAAGCGTCGATTTATCCCTGGACAAGGAGGGCAACAGTCGTGGCTTTGCTGTAGTCGAATACGATCATCCCGTGGAGGCAGTTCAAGCCATCTCCATGTTGGATCGCCAGATGCTCTACGATCGTCGAATGACGGTGCGCCTCGATCGTATACCCGATAAGGGTGAGGGTCTTAAGCTGCCCGAAGGTTTGGGCGGCGTGGGCATTGGTCTGGGCCCCAACGGCGAGCCGCTTAAGGATGTGGCTCACAATTTGCCCAATGGCGGCAATCAAAATGCTGCCTCGCAGTTGCTTGGCAGCGTGCAAAGCGCTCAGCAGCTGTCTGCCGTGACTGGCGGCCAGGGTGTTGGCGGCGGCGGCAGTAATGCCGGCAATTTGCTAAGTGGCCTCAGTGGTGTCATGTTTGGCAATAATTCTGCCGTACAGCCCTCACCAGTGGCACCTGTCCAGAAACCAAGCATGGGCAATAACTCTGGTGGTGGCGGTATCAACCTGAACAATTTAAATCCCAGCAATTTGGCTGCAGTTGTTGGAAATTTGGGCAACCTGGGCGCGGCACTGTCCAATCCGCTGCTCACTTCATCGCTGAATACGCTCGGCCTTAATCTAGGCAATGCGGGCAGCAATGACGATGGACTCGTTTCGGCCAACAATGTTGGTCTGTCAAATAATTACAGCAGCGGTGGCGGCGGCTATGGCGGGGCAAGCAACAACTATAACACCGGCGGCGGAAGCTCTGGTAGCGGTGGCGGTGGTGTCTCTGGTGGTAATGTGGGCTACAATTCGTACAACAGCAGCTCCGGTGGCGGTACCAATACCGGCAACAATCAGCTTGATGGCAATGACTATGGCAATTCGGGCAATCAATTGGACATGTTTGGCGGCGGCAATGTGGGTGTCGGCGGTGGCAACGTTGGCGTCGGCGGCGGAGGCGCTGGCAATGTCGGTGGTGCACGTAAATCGGACACAATCATTATCAAGAATGTGCCACTCAGCTGCACATGGCAAACATTGCGAGATAAATTCCGTGATGTCGGTGACGTCAAATTTGCGGAAATACGCGGCAACGATGTCGGTGTTGTGCGTTTCTTTAAGGAGCGCGACGCGGAGTTGGCCATTGGTAAGAGTAAATCATAAATGATTGCTCTAACTGAATATTAATGCATTGTTGTTTTTATTCTTTTTAACTTCTCAGCTCTTATGGATGGCTCGCGTCTGGATGGTCGCACCATTAAAGTAACGTACTTTTAGGTTGTAGATATTTAGGCTTCTGATTTAACCAACAGCTTACCTTATCCCACAAAAAGCGCAGCAGAGCATAGTTTCGGCTAGGCTGTCGTAAAAGGTTTTTAGTTCATAGTTCAAACAGACATAAAATTGTTTTATTCATATACATACGTTTATATATTACTCATTAAAAAAGAATATCATAAATAATTGACTTTCCACAATCCAGAAGACGCAATTCATCATATTTGTAAGTGAATTAAAGCCAATAAAACATTACAACATATGTAGTATATAGAGTGAATTGTTAATGTTTTTTTTAACCGAGGACTTCATTTGGTTGGTTGAAACGGTAAAAACAAGCACTTTTAACGGAATATAAAACAAAATAGCGGATTAATACATCGTACGTTATTATTCACATGTATGAAATAATCAAAACACGTGTTAGTTGAAAGCTGAACCCAAGTGAAACGCACAAGTTGGAATATTTTTGATTATATTTTATGTTTTTAGTTATTAACTGTTGCTTAGTTGTGATAGTTAATTGTGGCTTTAAAACAAGAGAACGATCTTGCTTGTGTCTGTCCGTGTTGAGCTGGTCTCTGTGTTTTTTTTATTTAGGAGCGGCGTCGTTAGCAGGTGCCGCATCCGAACTCGCTTTAAAACGCTCCAAACGTGCACGAGCTTTTTCGACCCATACGTCCTGGCCCTTCGCATCGTTTGCTGTTCCCGTGGTAACACCAAATCGTTCCTTGCGCTTTTGGAGGCGCTCATCTACCTGTGTTTTTGGGGTCTTTTCGGGCACAACACAACCAAAGCGTTCGGCACGCCTTTTTAATGCCTCCTTTTGCTGCTCATCCGTCTCCTTGTTGCCCTTGTTTGCCTTGATCGAAGCGCTTGATGACTTGTTAACAGCCGGTGAAGCAGCTGCTGCTTTTGCAGTGGGAGTATCTGGTTTCGCATTTACCGCAATGCCAAACTTTTTGGCGCGCAGTTCTAAGCGCTCTTGGATGCTTAGCTCGCCCTTCTTTTTGTCAGTTGCATCTTTACTCTCCGCTGCAGCACTTCCCACCACAATGGGTGTGTGCTTCGCTTTTGGTATAGTTACCTCAATCTGCGAAGCATCTTTAATGGTTGCAGCATCGGGTGCAGCATTTTCTTTGGACGCCGTTGTTGTTGCTGTGATCAGCGTCGTTGCCAGTGATAGCGAATTGTTTCGTTTGAGTACTATCTTTTTAGCTGGCAGCGATGCGGCATTTGTATCGTGATTGAAGTCCGCTACTGCTGTTGGTGTTGTTAATTCTGGCAGTATTATTGGCATTGTCGTGCGAACGGGACTTTTTAACAGCATGTCTTCATGATCATCGCCTAAAAGTTTGTGTTCGTCCTCGTCAGTCAGAGATACGTCATCGTCAATGGCGTCAACAATAGCGTCGGCAATGGCGCTATCTTCTAGCGAAATATCGCCATCCAGCAACGCTGTTTGCAAGCGGTCCTGCAATTCGTTTTTGTTGCCATTCAATGCCAACCCACGCAGCTTCAGCTCTCGCTTCAAATCCGCCACCTGGATTGGTACAACGTGTTTTGTTTTAGATACTGATTTGCTAAGTTGGATTTTTACTTACCTTCATTTTAGTTACATCGCTTTCCGGCATTTTGTTTTTGTGTTTTAGCACAAAACAAGAATTTTCTCTTAATTTGCTTAGCTAGCTAGTATGCCTCGCAGAGTTGCATTTTTGACATTGACTGTTAATAAAAGCACCGATATGTTTTTATGTTAAGTGAGGAGTTGCTTCTGTAAAGTCTTAAGGTTAAGTGTTGTAAGACGCAACAAAAGCGCCAAATAAAAAATTCAAATGGTCAACTAAAGATAATATATAATATAATATAGATTTAGAGACTTGAGCTCATCATTAAGATGACACAATGTTGCGCACAATGTTGCGAGCCTAGTTAAATTTCCAGTATCTATAACATGAAGGCAAATATTTGTTTTTATCACATCGTCACTGTTACGCTTCTACAGCTACTGCTCACCCTTATGCCGGCCATAGCTGGAGCTGCGCGCACACACGATAAGATATGACATATAAGTGACGTACAGAAATAGCAAACAGCCGCGCACAGCACCACCCGTGCATACCGTACACATACAGACACGACCGCAACACAACACAATCCCGACCGGAAACGGGATATGCATGCAATATTATCTTGTCGCCTGCTTCTGGGCCCTTATGCTGAGAGAAAAATATTGATTGCATCTGCTAAAAAACGAATGTACAGCTATGAAAAGGGGTGTGAAGTGAAGATAAGGCGCCAATACTTTCTATACAAACTGACCTTGAACAGGACCCGAGCACAAAAAAAGATTCTTCTTTTAAAGTGTTAAAAGCCTGCACCTGCGCTTGCATTGTTATACACACTCTGTCTCTTTCACTCCATAGCACACATGGTGCTCATGTGGCGCATAAGTATCTGTACCTAATTGGCACTGCTGCATTGTTTTTTATATGCATACATACATATGTATGTGTAATTTTTCCGGTCTTCTTTTTGTTGATAAACGTCCACAGCCCACGCATTAACCTTTTGGCAGTCAGAATTTAAAAAAGAGTTTGCCGCCCTTAAAGGGCAATGGCCAGTGCAATGATAACTGTAATTAGAAAACGTGAAATGAGTTGACGTCTGTTGTTGTTGTTGTTCCATTTGCCATAAATGGGCGGGAGTGGGGTAGCTTTAATTACAGTCACAACTAAACAGTCACGCACACCAGCACAAGTTGGCGCGGTCAAGTCGTTGATTAATTGTTCATGACAGCCCCGGTTACGGTTCTGTTTATAGGATTACGCAATTACGGATTTAAGGCGTTGTTGCTAAATGTTAGTGTTAATGCTAATTTTAATGTTAACTTAATGTTAGCGAATGTGCTTCTTTTTGCAAGTACACTATAATTTGAGATCTAATATAGTTTGCTTACAATTACATATATTAAGTTAAATAACAAATATTTCAAAAATTGTGACTTGTTGTAAATGGAACAATATAATACATGTTCTTAATCTTGAGGCTGTTATGTTTGCGGCTTATATTATTGATGTAAAAATAAATTCAATAATGACGAACAGATGGGAAATTTTTAAATGCAGTGACTAATATGCCGGTTAAATAAACAATATGTACTTTAGTCCAAAGGTATTTACTAAAACATATATGTTTTAAAATAATATTTATGCCTTTTCAGCAATTATATAAACACTTGAGCTGCAAAGTGAATTGCACTCAACGTTATCAGTAGCAGCGGAGTTCTACAAGAGGCAAACAGGCGACGCGTCGTAGGGAAGAGAACCTTTGGGATAAGGCAAAAAAATCTGGTTCTTACAAAAACTCTTTTACTCTTTGTCTCACCATTTAAAATTATTAAAAATATAAAAACTAACGCTTTGAATTATAAGCTAATACCTTAAAGAATATTCTTTATAAATATAAATTTTTGGAAGCTGAAAAATATAATTATTTTAAGCATATTTAATTTAGCTCCATGTTTTTTTTTTCTTACGTTTAATTGCATGACAAAATTTACATTAAGATTAATTAATAAATTGTGCAACATATCTGAGCTCTCAATTAGCTTCAAGGCGGTTTTCTTGAATATTTGAGAGAAATGGGCTAAATGATTTTTTTCGAGTGCAGCAGCCAGTGTTGCCAGATTAGCTTATTTCAGGCTAGATCAAGCATATTTGAAAATAGAAAAGCTTATAAAATTTACACAAATAGCTTATTTTAGCTTATTTTTTCCTAGAATCTAGCTTATGCGGGCTCAAAACCTGGCAGCACTGCCAGCAGCGCTCATGCTCTGTTTCTCTCTCTCTCTGTGGCTTGCTGGATGTTGGCCACTTCGTGCTATCCGTGAGATACGCGTTCTCAGTTGCGTGACGACTGCCCGAGCGATCGGTTGTACCAGCTCTTTAGTTAGCTGAATTCGAGTTTCTCATTACTTTGTGCTTCGTGTATTGATCAACAGACGTCATCGCCAGAGACGGACGTGTCGCTCGATTGATTTGTTGCAAAAACAACAATATATAAAACAACAATAAAAAGTGAGAATACAAGTACGTGTTGGCTACACTCTTCAAATGCAATAATAATACGCAACTTTAAGTTGCGCAAATGCGCCAAAAAAAAAAAAATACAAAAAAAGCAACTATCGAACACGCCAAATACATATTAAAATATTATAAGTATATTTATGTACAACAAAAAAACTTTGGTGACCTTGTGCAAATGCGTATCTTAAAGTGCGTTTGTGTGTGTGTGAGAGTGTGTATATCATTTGTGTAAACATCATTAGCCTAATCAGTGAATAGCATCTTGGCAGCCTATTCATTGCATTTTGTGGTAACCCTTCTTTCTGTGTGTATATTTTTTATATTCTTTATGGTTTTTTGGTATTGGTTTTCGTGATCACCTCTTTATCACCTGAGTCACTTTTTGTATGGCGCTCACGTCAAACACACAAACACTGACACATACGCCCGCCCCAGTGGGTCTGAAATGCCAACCAGCTTTTTGATTATAACTGCGCTTCCTCTCTCTCTCTCTCTCTCAATTTGTCAATTTGTCTGCCTCGCTCTTTATCTCACAGCTCACGGCTCTCTGACTGTTTTTTGAGCCTGTTACCATTTTTAGTGACCAACAATTATATGGCTGCATTACCATTAAAGGCATACTTGCCTGGCCAAAAGGGGGACGTGAATATCAGTGTATGTATTTGGTTGTGTGTGCGTGTGTGTGGTTGTGGCTATCACAGGAAACACTCAAGTACGTGACAGCAGAGCACCCGACTATCAATTTCAGATCCCCATACCCAACTTTTGTAATCAATTGCAAATCAATTTAGTGCGACCTATGGCATAAAATATGAACCCAATTAATTAAACTAATTGTCGCCGCGTGTCGCACGAAAAGCCTGTAAGCAAATCGCAACAAATTTCACAATATCTGTATCAGCCATTACGAGAGCACTCATGGATACAAATACATATACATAGTTTATACTATATTTGTGTATATATGTATGTATGTGCATGTATTAGCAGCTTCATAGTTGAACTTATCGCACATTCAAGTTGATTTCTTTATATGGCACATAGGAGTTATCGCACACATCTATCTATACATACACATGTACTTACACATACATTCATATATCTTATCTAATCTGTTTATTAAATACGAAAAACACATGCGAGAAATCATAAAACAAAATACATACATGCATATACTTTTGCAAACATACATACAAACATCGCTTAGCAAAAGTTATGAAACTGAATAATTAAAAAACTTTTTTTCTGTTGCCATACGCCGTACTTGTCCTTAAATATCATTTGGAATATTATATTCTTTTTTTGTTAACAAGTTTTCAAGAACAATATAAAAAGATTTAATAATTTGAAAGAACTTTCCTTCAAAGATCTAACAAAAAGTTTTGTCATTTATTTGTAACCGATGACAAAGCAAAACAGCTGCAAATGCGGCTGCAAACTCATAATTTAGAGTTGACTCTAATTAGTTTATAACGCTCGATTGCCCACTCATAGGCAAGTGTTCATATTTTTGATAAGCTATATAATGTACATATATGCTATACGAGAAAAAACACACTTAATATTATTATTATTATTATGGCAGCATCAACACATGATGCACAATGTGATTACAAAGCGCTGATAAAGGCACAAATGAGTGGGCAGAAAATGCTTAAGAATTATAAGTAAAGCTATATAAATATATATGTGTATATATATGTATTCAATAGAGTCGCTTGACTTTTGGAGTGCAAGAAATAAATCTTTATAAATTCATATTAAGCAATTTTTCAAGTGGCAGACACTGCGAGAGAAAGAGATAGTTAGGGTGAAAAAAGAGAGAGAGAGAGAGAGAGTGCAACAAAGACATTGGCAAAGAGTGTGAATGTGGCAAGTGTTCCAAGAATGCAGCGACCGACAACAACAGTAGCGGCAGCAACAACAAAAGCGTAATTTGATATGTAAAGTTTACAAGAGGCCAAAGCAGCCGTAGCCCCCGCAGCTCCCCCCAGACACAATTCAAGTCACAGCTCCACAGTCCCTGTCCCTGCGCTTGCCCCTGATAACAAAAGAAAAACATTTTAAATACAATACATAAATATTTTTTTTATGTATATTTTATGAAAGTGCAATTATGTTTAAATAATTTATTATGTGTATTAATTACAATGCGAGCAGTACTCGTCGGTTCTTAAATATTTTTTATGACTGCTTTTGATGAACGATTTCCGTTAATCATATCATATCATATCATATATGTATATATATTACTCCATAGCTGATCTAAACAACAATACAACAACGCAAAAAATGGGGCTACATAGAGTCTTTCTGCAGTACCAAAACAACAACAGTTTTGTATTAATTGTTTGTTAGCCAAATTCTAAACAAACTTAAGATCCAGCTAGTGTAGCAGCTAACAATTAAGCACAAACGGACGCTACAACAACAGCCATCCAAAAACCAAGCAAATATAAGTAAACAATTATTTGGTTATTTTTTGTTGCTCTCTTGTTTCTTGTTCGACGCTTCTTAAATTATTATAAACAAAACAAATGTGGGCGCTGTTTTAGTGACTGCTGTGCAAATAATATACTTTGTGTTTGGCTTACCTGTGTATATGCATTAAAAAAGGTCTGTTACTATTTAAACAAACAGCTGATTAAGCAATTTTTTTTAGATTTAAAAACACTTGAGTGCAAATTCCATTAGTTGTAATCAAACTAATTTTGAATGAGCTATCGAAATGGAAATATTTTCTCTCACATTGAAATAGAAACATTGTCGAAGGAAACGCTTAACGAAAATCAATTCAATGAAATTTCAAAGTGAATTTAAGTCAATTTATTATATGATCTTCTAAGAAAAAACCAAAAACACATGTATGCTATGCTAAAAAAAATAGCAAACAAAAAATTAAATTTATCTCAAACTACAAAGAGAGCACTTAACCCCTGTTAGGGGACCCTATGCAGCAATAAGCTTTAATTGTGTGTGTGTGTGTGTGTGTGGGAGGGGGGTTGAAATGGCAATGACAGCGAACTTAGAGATGAGCTGTTGGCGCCAAGAAGCCACATCAAAAATGCGGCTGCAGTTAAAGTTCAAGAACTAATTATGTTAAAGCTGCAAGTTCAAATGAAAAGTCGAGATAGTTGAACCAACGTGCAAATGTGGATATGTCAATAAAACCGGTATTTTACGTTTGTTATTGTAACCAGCTGCCGTTTGCTGTGATACAAGCACTATTATTATGTTATATATGTTCATTTTGTGGGTTGACCTGCTGCCAGGCTTTGGATGAGTCATATAAATGAGATCGTCGTCATCAGCTTCCGTAATCTAGGCACAAACACTCTAAGAATATATTTTGCACACACACAGGCACACACATAAACATACATACTTAGTTTGTTTATAAATGTAATAAAAGTTTTGCTCAACCAATTGACTGACAATTGTATGAGTCATATCTGGAGATTTCTTTTTCTCAGAATACGTATGAGTTTTCTGCGTATTCGAGACATGAATGATCTGCAGACGCTTAGCTGTTAACTTGTTACTGTAAGTTACTGCAAATTAAAAGTTTGGAGACTCGATTTGATGTCAATGTATTGTTTAACATTGGACGTGAGATGCTGTTGGGAAAACTAGTTCAAGTTTTGGGTCAACAACTCTTTTGGTTGACGCGCTAAAAAAACACAAAACAAGTTTTAATTAAAACAGAAACGTTTATAAAACAAACTGGTGTTTGACTGGTGAAAGTGCATTCTGTTATCAAATGCTTAAACAGCTTAGCTTTAAAAATGCCTAATGAATTGCACAGAATCAATTGTAGCATTGAAAAGTTTATTTTATGGCGATGTTATAAAATTGTTAATTAAATTGTTAATGGCTGGTGTTGCTGTCTGTCTTTAAAAACTATCAGTTGCTAGACTTTTTCTTCAAATTGCTGAATCGTTTTGAAGTTCAAATGGATAACAGTGTTAATAAAAGCGGGTAAAGATCCTATGGAAGATGTAACAGTTGTTGCTGCTGTTTAATGCAAGGCTTGGCAAATGAGATGAAAATGCGCCCACACACATAATCACATACAAGCATACACACATAGGGCATATTTCCGGTTGGAGTGGGATGTGGGTGTGACCAGATAAGTAACGCATGTCGCGACAACATATGCCACAAAATCGTGCAATCCAGCAGACTAAAATGTCATACACACACAAACAACAACGCTCATATTCACTCCTCAATTTTGCTTTCATCATTTATATTTACAGTTTGCACAATGGCAAAAAGTCTGCGCCCTCTTAAAATAACCATCGTTGGCGATGGCATGGTGGGAAAGACCTGCCTGCTGATAACCTACACACGAAACGAATTTCCCGAGGAATATGTTCCGACTGTGTTTGATAACCATGCCTGTAACATATCGGTCGATGATAATGAATACAATCTGACACTATGGGACACGGCCGGTCAGGAGGATTACGAAAGGCTGCGACCATTGAGTTATCCAAATGTGAGTTTGTTTTTAAAGGGTTCTTCGCTTATCTAATTGTTTGTTTGTTTTTTTATTTATGCGCCCTAGACGAACTGCTTCCTCTTGTGCTATTCCATAAGTAGTCGCACATCGTTCGAGAACATCAAGAGTAAATGGTGGCCGGAGATACGTCACTTTGGTAACAATGTGCCCGTGGTGCTGGTGGGCACTAAGCTGGATTTGCGCATACCAAACTCAGAGAAGTTTGTAACCACACAGGAGGGTCGCAGATTACGCAAGGAGATACATGCGCATAATTTGGTCGAGTGTTCCGCGAAAAAGAAGATCAATTTACACCAGGTGTTCGAAGAGGCAGTTAGGGCGGTAGATAAGAAACAGGGAAAGAAGCAGCAGACGTGCCGAATACTTTAATTAAGTCCTAGGCTTAATGTTTAAATATTGTTATACTTAATTGTATTATGTAACTACATAATTGTCTGATTTGCGGGCATTCGATTCGCTTGTTTTCACAGTGTGTGTTTGTAGAAAATGTAAAGTTAAGCTCTAATTTTAAGTTTTAGTTGTGTGAAAACAATTTTTATATGCGACCAAAGTGCACTTTTTATGTAAAAATTAAAACAAAGTATGAGTAAATAATTGTTTCAACTTAAATGATGACGTGGCATACAATATTTATATTTACGCCATAACATACTGTGTATTATATATTTTCAATAAAAGCTAGTCATTAATATGAGTCGCTTTGGTATTTCTTATTTAAGTAAATCACTCAAATAATCGTTTTGATTTCAAATTTGTATTTCGCTTATTTGGAGAGCTGCCAACTTGCTTCAAACTGACTGATTTGGCATATTTTGTGCTTTTTTATCTTTGGGATTTTCTTGCTTGTCAGTTTGCGGCCACTGTTTCTAGTTTTAGGATCTGGTCACACTGGCTATTACCATACATTGCAGAAAAGTTATAAACAATGAGCGGCGAAAAAGCGGAAAAAGCTAAGGTCAGCGCACAAGTTAAACATGTGCCCAAAGATGCTCAGGTTATCATGTCCATACTGAAGGAGCTCAACATCCAGGAGTACGAGCCGCGTGTCGTAAATCAACTGCTCGAGTTTACATTCCGTAAGTGCAGCAGCATATGCAACAATTCATTGTAACCTGTATAAATACAAATAAAAACAATTTGTTGCTGCCACAGGCTATGTTACTTGCATACTAGACGAAGCCAAAGTGTATGCAAATCATGCTCGCAAGAAAACCATCGATCTAGATGATGTCCGTTTGGCCACTGAAGTGACGCTGGACAAGAGTTTCACCGGCCCGCCGCCTCGACATGTTTTAGCCAAGATGGCAGATGTGCGCAATGCAATGCCACTGCCGCCCATTAAGCCACATTGCGGTCTACGCCTTCCACCCGATCGTTACTGCCTGACCGGTGTAAACTATAAACTGCGCGCCACCAATCAGCCTAAAAAGATGACCAAATCGGCGTTGGAGGGACGCACCGTAAAAACGGTTGTGAAGCCCGTCTCCAGCGCTAATGGGCCAAAACGTGCACATTCAATTGTGTCAAAGCAACAGGTTGTCACCATACCGAAACCTGTCATTAAATTCACAACCTCAACGAAAACTGTCTCCTCCATGGAGGTTAAGAATGAGCCAAGTACCAGTGACATGAAAATGGAAACTGATAGCGATGCGGCAGCCGTTGGTAGCATTGCCGGCACTAGCGTGGCAGTGAAACGTGAACGCGACGAGGAAGAATTTGAATTTACAGCGAATTAATAATACACATCTAAAACATACATATAAGAATAATACCTTAAACTAATTTGCACTACTTTGTTCATTTTATGGAATTAAATTAACAAATAATTTTTAGTTGATTATTTTATTTCGATATATGTAGTACCCAAAAAAAAAAAATTATTTCATATGGTTTTAATAGTGGAATTTTTCGTGTTAAAAGGTTAACTGATTCTGAGCTTGAACATTATTTTACTCTGGAATGAGGATAATCTTTATTTAAGCGCCAATATAATGGCACAGCCCAGATCCATAATTTGTAAATATTCAGATCCGCCATCCTGAAGCCGATAACAGCACTCCTGAAATATGTTTAAAAATATAAGCTTGCCTTTATTAACATTAGCTTTTCTTCTGCAGACACTTACGCCCAACTTGTCACAAATTAATGCCTTCTGTTTATCCGTTAACGAACCGCAGCGCACAATGAATTCCACGAATTGTTCCATCATTTGGCCAACGCTGTATGCCGAGTAGCCAATCTCGCGCACAAATTGCTCAAGGCGTTCATAGTTGCCCGAGCGACATACTTCAAGATAATCTTCTAGATACGGTTCCGGTATGATGCCAGACATTTCAAGAAGATCGTCTGTGTTAATGGTATGATTGGCTCCTTTGAGGCGATAGCATGACTGCAATGTGGTTATGGCACGTCTCATATCACCACCAGAGATCTTCACAATCGATTTGTATGCATCGGAATCAATGGATACGTTCTCTAAATCACAAATGTGTTGCAGTCTTGCAATGATCTGTGTTTCACCCAGCGCCTTGAAGCGAAACTTGGAGCAACGCGATGTAATGGGCACAATAATACGCGACACATAATTACAGATGAGGCAGAAACGCGTGGTACGGCTCTCTTTTTCCATGGTGCGACGCAGTGCCGCTTGTGCCGCATGCGTCATAGAGTCCGCCTCATCCAGCACAATAATCTTAAATGGCGGACACGGCCGGCCATCGGGACGAACACTGCTCGCAGTTAGCTGTGCGAAGTTCTTAATTTTTGTTCGCACCACATTAATGCCGCGTTCATCGGAGGCATTAAGTTCAAGGATGCGCTCGCGGTACATATCACCAAAGATTTGACGTGCTGCTGCCAAAATGGTGCTCGTTTTGCCGGTGCCGGGTGGGCCATAGAGCAGCATATTTGGCAAATCGGCACCTTCGACGCATTTACGCAACACTGCCACCACCTCAGATTGTTCCACAACATCATCAACGCTTCGCGGTCGGCTAAATGGAAAATTATTGTTAAATAAGCAAACGTTGAAATGTGTTCACACTTTTGCGGTAATTTACTATTTTTCCACCCAGGGAGCTGGCGGCTTGCGGCGTTCAGTTGTCGTATTGCCTGGCTGTTTGTCTGTTGAGCTGGTGCCAGCGCTAGATTTACCAGTTTTAAAAAATGCCTGCATTTTATTAGAAACAACTTAATTTTAAAAGCGGCAATGCACAATTGGCGCGAATGAAACAGCTGTTAGCTCCAACTTTGTGCCAAAGAGTAGTTAACATACTCGTTGGAATTTTGTTAACAGAGATGTTAATTTCTATAGTGCTGGTGAACCCACAAATAAAACAGTGTTCACAACCGTTAAATGATGATGTGGAATTTACAAATTAAATTGTTGATTCGGTTAATATCACTAATCAAATAATGGACATAACGCAGCAGTTTAAGGCCAGTGTAATGACTGTGCGGCTGCAACGCAAGACTGAACTGGCGGCGGCGATCAAAAGCAAAGCCCAGGACAAACAACAGCGTCCAGTCGCAACCTCAAAATCCACCGCTAGCAACAACGACTTTGCCAAGGAGGCAAAAAATGTGTGCAACAAAATAACGACACTCCGGAATGTGCTTATTGAGAATCGCACGGCATATATGCGTATTGGACAGCACCTGAAGAGCGCCACACATATGACGGATGCGCAACGAGATCTGATTGATCGCGAATCGGAGAAATTCGTGACGTACTACACACAACATCTGGCGAAGATGCGCAGCGACTGGAAGACGGCTAAGCAAAAGCCTCAGGAGCGTCAACACATCTCAGCCGTGCTGGATATGCTGATCGGCTACCTGCACAGCGTCGAGCAGATCTATCTAGATCAAAAGAAATATCGCGTACAGCACGAACTGGAGACATACAGGCTGCTCAAACTGGCCGCAGACAAGAAGAAGATACCAGTGCGTCCAGCGGGTGCAGGCAGTGGCAAGTTGGCCAAGCGTCAACTGAGCAATAGCAGCGCTGATAGCAACGATGAATTGGTCTCCACACAAGAAGCAGGCGAAAACAACGATTGGAACAACGACAGCTGGGCGGAGTGGAACGATGAGCAAGAATTAGAGGAGCAGCAACAGGTCGTGGACAGTGGCTCGACGAAAGCCAAACAGCACAAGCCACGTACGCGGAAACGAATTCTACCAAAGGGTGCAACAAACAGCACAGACTCCACGGCCAAAGTGGCTCTTGATGAGGACATACAAAAGACGGCACAGCAGCAGGAAGGGAATGATGAGGAAGTCTTAAGTGCCGAGGATATGCAGCTGTTCGAGGAGGAGAATGTGCACATCTACAATCTGCTACAAGGCGTCTCCGAGGAGGTAGAACAAATCGAAAAGAACGTCGTGGACATCGCACAGCTACAGGATATTTTTACAGAAAAGGTAAATTCACAACGATTGATAATTTCAACTTATTTATTTTGTTATTCTTTTTAACCAGGTGGCACTGCAACAACATAATATTGAGCGCATTGTTAGTGCCGTGGTCGGCAGCACAGAAAACGTCAAGGATGCCAACGAACAAATACGGCAGGCAACACAGCGGAATGCTGGTTTACGTGTATGGTCCTTATTCTTCTTGCTGGTCATGTCATTCTCATTGCTATTCCTGGATTGGTACTATGATTAAACTAAATAAATTGGTTCGTGTAAGAAAATGTGAATGTAAAACACTCATAATTGTTTTTGTTTCCGCACACTATAACATAATTTTAATTTGTTTATTACATAATTTATATTTAACATAAAAACAAATTTAAAAAAAACTATTGTAGTTTCTGGTAATCGTAAATTAAGTAGAGCTCAGCCTTAAACACAATTTTAAATTATACAAATAATTATTGTTTTCATTGAGTTCGAGTTGCACAAAATTGAGATGGCGAAATGAAAACTTATCGCTAGTTAAGTAAGATAGTGCGATATGAAAGTATAAACCCATGGCGGACGTATCACAATGAGTTTTGGGTCAAGTGTGTGAATTGTTTGATATAAATGTCATATATGTGTTAATTAATTATAGTAGTTTAATTGTATGCTCAAAAGGATAATTATTTTTTGTACTTATGCGCAGTACAATAACATTCATTCAATGAATAACCTTCAATTCATGTGTTAAGGCTATTCTCTTAATTATGCTAGTTGCTAGTGATATTTTGTGTTTGGGTGTAGATTTGTGGCTTAGGTCTAGATTTGTGCATTGAATGCAGTCGGCAACAGTTTTTATGTTGTGCTGGGTTTTCTCTCTCTCTCTCTCCCTTTCTTTCTTTCTCTCAGTGTGTGTTTGGAAGCCTTCGCTAGGTATAGCATAAGTAGAAGGAAGGTGCCTTTCCAGGTTGTTGAAAAATTAAATAATAAAGCTTTGCCAATCGTTATGGCGTATCCACAATCATATCCAACGATGGTGTTGCCATGCTGCTCTCGACCACCATTTCGACAGAGCCGGGACAATCATCTAATCCGCTGTTGCTGCCACTGTTACCATTGCAATTGCTAAGCGGCGTTAATGGCATCAGCGATTCGTCAGTGTTTGTTGGGTTCTCGGCTTTGCTGCATACACTTCTGGGCATCTTGTCGTTAAGGTAAACGCCCAACGGCAGGTGAGTGTTCATGTGGTCTGCGCAAAAAAATCATATCATATTAATGTGTTGTTACAAAACTTTGAAATACATATTGCAAAATTTAATTATATCATAAAGCTGGTGTGGGTGTTATGCATATCATAAGGCATTCATTCAAACATGCCAATAATAATAACAATTTCATACCTAAAACTAATTATAACTAGCAACTACTTGCATAATATTACGTGTGTGTTTAAGGACCTAGTTTTTGCCCATTTGGCTAGAACTTTACCACGATAACTCGTAAAATGTTGAAACGTGCGAGGACAATAATCGCATTTGTAAAATAGGTCACAGTTGTGGGTGCGCCGATGTTTGCGCAAATCTTTAATATATGCGTATGCCTTGTCGCATTCTTCGCACTCGAAGCCGCGCACTGTAAAAAGATAATTTTGAATCGCTTGTAGCTTTGCAGCTGTTTGTTAAGTATTTTTTGTTGTTTAACATGGTGTCAACAGAATATGTTAACAGTGGGACAAAGTGTAGACATAATGCTGAACGTGGGAGGAGCGCATATAACGCATTTGGAAAGATCAGTTACCACCAAAAGCACATAAAGTTTTCCACAAATATAAAGTACATTTGATTACAGGTCAGCTTAGATTGAGTGCAATGAATCCAAGGAATTCACATTAAACAAGTGCAACTTAGTATTTGCTAAAAATTCTACGTTTAGGTTTTTAAATGGAGTGAAAAAAATTAAGTTTAAACATTAAAAACTAACTAATAAAGTTTCAAAACGCTAGTTATGGGTCTACAATTTAACGTTACATTTTGTTAAGTATGTACTTCTAAAACCTGCTAACAATTATCAAACTACAAAGTAAATACATTAACATACCATACTCAATACTTTGTATTATTCGATTATCATAGAATAAAAATTTATTGTTATTTACTTGTGCAAAATTTCACTCATCGCGATAATCAATTGAATATCAATTGACAGTTGACAGAGTAAATTAAACCGATTTTACGTTGATTTATTTTGCTTAATGTTAGTTATTCACATAAATGTTTTTCTGATAATGATCTTAATACATTGTTGTGTGCAAATAAAGCAGCCATTGGAGTTAGTTAAAGCAAACTGTGTGCTCTGCATGAATCGCTCTTTACTAGACATTTTTGAATAATAATGTGTATTTTATTTGTTTTGTTTCGAAAGCCTAGTTAATGCCAACTAAATACAAGAAAAGCGTAAAAACGAATTTCAAGATGGAAGTCGAAATAGTTAAATGTAACATGGCATTCCTTATAATATTATATGTAGTTCAAGTTTATTTTACCTTTTGAACAAACAACCACTGTAGTGTAAACTGTTAGCACAACAACAAAGATGCAGTTTTTTTTGTTTTTTTTTTTTTTGGGGAGGGGGAGTTAGTAATTAGTTAACAAAAGTTACAAGCTACACGTAAATAACTATATTTAACTAAATACGTTTATGTATAATGTAAGTGTGTATGTACTGGAAAAATAAAGCTGAGCTAGCATCCAACCGGCACCCGGTTAGCCACCGCATCCGCATGCGTGCGATAACCCAAAAACTTACCACCATGAAACTTAATGTGCGTCTTCAAGGCGCTCTCCGTACCAAATTGTTTACCACACTCATCGCAGGTGTGCGGCTTAATCAGTTCGTGCACGGTGAACTTGTGCATGGCCAGTTGATTGAACTCGGGAAATCGCACCAAACACTCACTGCACTCGTGTGGTCGACCCTTTGGGTCATGCGATTTCATATGATTATCCATATCGATGCGTTTCCTATAGCCACGCTTGCAGATCGAACAGTTCCACGGCATCGTTGTCTGCGAATCATGGGCCAATTGTTGATGCTTGCGCAGGGCAATGCTGTTGGTGAAACTCTTATCACAAATCGCACACAGATGACTGGCATGCAGTTTGCCCAGTTGCAGTTGCGTGACGCTCGTCTCGACCATGGTCGATGATGATGGTGATGATGACGGTGATGGCGAGACCGCTGTTAACATTGATATTGCCGAAGTTGTGGTTGTAGCTCCTGCTCCTACCGCTGCTGCTGATGCAGTTGATGTGGTGCAACGTTTACGAAACTGCCGCAATGTTGCCGTTGTCGAGTCAGGCTCAGATTGCTCCGGTGACGGCAGCGTTATGTGTGGTGCAGGTTGTGGCGATGGCATCGATGCAATTGTTGCAGGCGGTGTCAATGCCGTCGGTGGCTGTTGCAAAGTATTAAGCTCCTCGTACGAATGTACACTGCCATGACTGTGTCCACCGGACGTTGAACCTGCAGTGAAGAAATGTGAAGTGCGTAAGCGAATAGTAAAAATCTTTCATGTGTAAAATTTGGAAATGAAAACAGCATGTTGTACTTACAGTCCTCGCAGTCTGGGCAGCACAGTATGCGCGTTTTGCGTGGTCGGGTTGGGCTTGTTTGTGATTCCAAAACTACGCATGCGTAATCAAAAATTGTATAACGACAGATACGAAGAGGAACAAGTTATTAGTAAAAGCAGCAAACTGCATATTAGCAAAGGTTCTTAAAAGCTAACGAGCTGCTATTTTAAGATTAGTTAAGGAGTGATCTTCAAATGAAGCGTCATGATTTAAAAATTTAAGGGAACTGGTTAAACAACTTGTATCTTAACTTTCTGGCTTTAGTTTCTATACATATTAAAGAAGAATAATTAAAAAGTTAATTTTGATGACGTTAAGTTTGATTACAAATTTTATTTTGTAGAAGAAACATAAATGAAAATTCAAAAAACTGATAATGGTTCATATTTATATACATATCTACAAAAATGGAGCATCTTTTAAGTTGAAGTATTTTCCCTTAAGTTTAAAGAAAGCGAACATAAAACCAATTTGTTGTTAATCTGAATAAATAAGAAAATAATTTGAAAGCATTGACAGGTATTTAAACAACAAATAAGCAAACAAACAAATAGAAAAAGAAATACTACATTTATATAACCAAACTTGTTAACACAACTGTTAGGTTTTATTTTGTTTACTCACCCGGCATATGAGAAGCTGTTTGCTGCTGATGATGGCGGTGGTGTTGCTGCTGATGCTGCTTTTGATCATTGGTGCTTGCAATGCGAAGTTTAACCTCTTCCAGACGAACGCCAGCTGTTGCAACTGCTGCTGTTGGAACACTTGAAGCTGTCGGCTCCGTGACGAGTGGCATGTGAAAACGTTGCAAATGACAATCGAGCGCACGCTGCGAAGGAAAAATTTGAGAGCACTGGCCACACTGGAACTTCTGCACCATATGGATATTCAGAATATGCTGATTGCGCTTGCTGCGACTGGCAAAGGCCAGTGGACAATGCGGGCAAGTGAATGGCGCAACAGCGGGATGCAGCTCAATAATGTGATTACAGTACTCCAGATTGCTCGAGAAACGTGGTCCTTTCTGGCAGTAGCGACACTTTAACATGGGCTGCCGACCGCGTTGGCGTGGCAGCATTGCAACATTGTTGTTTAAGCCTAATACTGTATTTTGTACTTGTTGTTGTGGGTGTGGATGTTGTTGTGGGTGTAGATGTTGTTGCTGGTTTGTATGTGGAGATGGATGTGAATGTTGTTGCTGTTGATAAGTCTGCAGCTCATTACTGCAGCTTATGTGCAGTGGCGCCTGCTGTGGATTGCTGGCTGATGCCACCGGTTGTTGCAAATCGGGCTGCTGTATCAGTATCATAATGGGTTGTTGCTGCTGCTGTTGTTGTTCTTGTTGCTCGAGCACATAGTTGTCATTGTTGTCAAGCAGAGCATAAGAATCAGTCGGCTGTTGTTGCTGCTGCTGCAGTTGCAGCTGCTGTTGTGTTTGATAGAGATCAGTGGCATTGATGTAGTAGGTGGTATTGTTGCTGCTGCTGCTGTTGTCCAGATTATCCAGACTAGGCGTTGCCTTAATCGACTCCAGGCCACCAACAGTAGACCATTGCACATGTGATGCAGTCGTCTGCTGCTGCAGTTGTTGTTGCTGAAGCTGCTGTGCATGCCACAGTGTCTCTTGTGGCGTCATTTGTATGATATGCAATTTGTTGCTGTTGTTATTGGCAGCAACAGGAAGTGTTGCTGTTTGATACAGTGGCTCATAGTTGATAGTTTCCTGTTGCAGCTGCAATTGCTGATGCTGTTGCTGCTGTTGTATTGGTTGTAGTTGCTGCGGCTGGTGCTGTTGTTGTGCTGGCTGCAATTCATTGAGAAGCTGATTAAGCTCTATTTGCAGACTTTGCTGCGTATTGATTGATTCAGGCGTTGTTTCTATATTCTCAAAGCAGGGCATATCATTTTGAAATCCAATGAGTTCATTGCTAAAAGTGTTGCTCTCAAAGAGATTACCCTCCTTGTGTTGCAGCTGCTGTGGCTGTTGTTGTTGTTGCAGCACTGGCGGCTGTATCTCCGCTGGCGACTCATAAAAACTGGGCGATGCAGACGTCGGCGACGCATAATCGGCTGGCGTTAGAAACTCATCAATGGGCGCACAGACTGGCGTATAGAGATGCTCATCCTGCATCTCATTGAGTATGCCATGCAGCGTATTCTCCACATCGTTCATTTCCACTTCCAGCTGATGTTTGGCCACCGCCAGCTCAGCCTGTCCAGCTGCCAACTGGGGTTTAAGTGTTTTCGCACAATGCTTTTCGAATTCAGCTAAGAAATCCAAGGAACTGCCAGCAACTTGTGGCTGTTGCTGTTGTTGCTGCTGCTGCTGCTCATCATGTTGAAGGTAAGGTAGTTTCTCTAGTGATTCCATATCATCACCGGTGTCGTTCCCTCCATTGGGTTCCGCTTCAATCTGTTTAGGTGCGAGTGCTACAGCAGCATTGAAGCTATCTGCTGTAGCACTCTGGCAAAAATGCTCGCCATTCCCATTGTTATTCACATCGTCGTAGTCGACAATCTCCTTAGAGTCCCCATCGTCTAGTGGCTCTGCCGCCACTTCCATCTCTAACTCTGCATCGCTGCATAGTTTACGCTGCAGATCCTCGCTGAGCGCATCTAGCGGTATGCTTACTATTAGCTCCGACGTTTGCCCGACCTCATTTGCCAAACCCACTTCCACTTCGCATTCTATGGCTGGCACTTCAGGCGTAAGAGATTGATGCCTATTCTCAAGCTTTTCTGTATATAGGTTGGATGAGCTTAATTCCTCGAGCTTCACAGGACCAACAGAAGGGATTTCCTTTGCTATTTCATTAACTACCGCTGTTTGTATTCCTATTGCTGACAAGATGTCTTCAGTTTCTGGCATTGATTCCGATTTCTCAAAATCAAGCTTTTTTTCCATGCATTCCTGTTCTTCCTGCAGTTCACTTGACTCAGATTTTGCTGGCTCATCCTCCACTTTTTCTATGCTAAACGCTGGACATTCAGTTTTGCTGCTGCTTTTTGGTTGCTCATTGAAACAGCTATTTGGCATGTTTTCAATTGGTTTTGTTTCTTCGATCACTTCACTTTGAATCCATTGGTCAACCTTTGCTATGTCCTTGGTCTTCTTTTTTAGCACACGCTTCAATTTGTGGCTGCGCAAAAGGCGAGATTTGCTATGCGAGCTGCGTCTTGGTGGGAATTTGAGTTTAATATTATTTGCATTTGGAGTCTTTGGAGATCCGCCGGTTGTTGTAGAACTGGATGTGTTGCTGCTACCATCGTTTTCAAAGCCATGACATGGAGGCACAGATAAATCACTCAACTGTTCAGGTGAAGGTACAATCGCTTCGCCTGTTGTTTCCTTTGGCGAATTTGCTGCTATAACCGACTCAAGCTCTGGCGCTATGGTGCCATCTTGATAATAGGATTTTGTCGAGCTAGTGAACGAAATTTCTGAGAGTTGTTTGCGTGCCGCTTTTGTTCTCCAAGACGGCGATCTTTGTGGTGTACATTCAATCTGTGTTATTTCATTCAAGCGGCAGTGGCTTTTCATCTCTTCTGTTCTTGTTTCCGTTTCAGTCTCAAGTGCGCCAGCTGGCAAGGAGGCTAGGCGCACATTGCGTACACGCATCTGCAAACGTTGTGACTTGGACGGCATCGAAACTTGTGCGGCAGCCTCAGTCTTGGGTTGCTTTGGTGGCAGCAACTCGGAATCTGTGTTTGGCACTAGGCGACGCTTGCGCTCCATTTGTGTCTCCGGCAGATGTATGTAATCATCTGCAGGCTTTTCATTTTCCAGTGGCATCTGTGGCTGCTGTGTTTGCTCCTCTATTTTTGACTTGCGCTCGACTACGTCTTGAAGGCATTCGTGGAATCGCTGCTGTACTCGCACACAACGTCTACGGAATTTGGCAACCATTATGAATTGTGCCTTGCACTGACGACAAATCTCTTGGGGCAAACCATCGTCACGCGAGATCTGTAACGATTAAAATATATTTGAGTTTTTATTCAAAAATAAAAATCGTTCAAGAAGTTCAAGTTGTTAAATTTAACTTTATTAATAGAAATGTTAGCTTATGATTTTTTAATCAATTGATCGCCACGACTTTTTGATAAAAGCTTAAACAGTATGTGATTGAATATGTGTCACAGCTATTAAGCATAATTAATGTGCATTAATGGGATATTTATAAACATTAGATACCTGCAATAGTCTTGCAACAAAGCCATAAACATATAATTCACAAATTTCATGTTGATCCACATCAAAAGACAAATACTTTATTATACAAATTATGCATTAATTTATTGACAATTTATCTTTTTGTACATTTTACGTTAACTTTTATCTATGTTCATCATGAATATGTATTTCATGGCCAGTTGGGCAGACATTGCCGCAGCAGGCCTAACCAGCCAAGTGGCAAACATTGTTGTAGCCACTTGCAGCCGCCACATGATGTGATTTGGAGCAAAAAATTTGTCTTTGTTATCCAAATGAACGATTTCATTAGGTTAAAAAAAAAATATATAAAAATAATAACAATATCACAAAACACAAGACCAATTAACATGAATTTTGTATAAATGATCCAGAGATGACATTAAAGATACAAGTTATGAAACATAATTGGTCTTAATTTATACACTGAAGTTGAAGCTTGATGTTCATTGTATGCGGGTAGACGAGCATTTAACTATATTAGTACACTAATTGTAGGAAGCTATCGTCGACCAATATGATAAAGAGTGTTGCTTTCAATATCTTGTCATTGAATGATAATCACTTGACTTGGTCTTCAATGTCAGCCACAGGGTCTAGGTGAATGGAAAAGTACCAAAAATAAATTGAATCTAAGTGATATATTTCAAGAATTTCGTTTGAGCTGAAAATAACAAAAAAAAAAAAAAAAAATATGTGTAACGAAAACTATTCCGCAATGCGAGCAACGTAATTTGTATACAGAGATTAGGGCATATGAATTGAGATTGGCGCTGTTGTCCGATGTAGACATGAACCATATGGTAATTGAATGCAAGCTCCCAAATATACACAACAACAACAAATAATACAACTGTGAGCGTAATATATGCTGAGGTGAACAATACTATAAAACAAACAACAACAAAAAAAATAGACGGAAATTTGTCATTTCGAATGCATGAAAAATCAACGACTCTGCATTGACAATGAGTCCCAGAGAGTGCAAGAGAGAGATAGAAACATAAATAATAAAAAAAATACAAGATGTCGACGGCGATGACGACTATGATGACGGAGAGGAAGTGCCGGAGACGTTGTCAAGTGTTAATTGCGACAAAGATAAACCCACGACGAATAAAAGCACAAAAAGAAAGGAAAAACTAAGTGACGGCCGATCAAAACCCAAAATACCTGTCCCCAGCTATGTAAAAATAGAGATGCACCGAGATTATTTATACCAAATTCTTTGAAATTCACATAAACTGAACCGAAAGGAAACCCTCGTCACGCATCTAGCAAAAGCAAACCAACAATTAAAAAAAAGAACAGAATCGATTTATTTTGAAAGATTGCAGCACAATGTTATTAAAATTCGATTTATAGGTTCATTTTCGTAGTATGCCCTGACTAATTATTTTTTATGATAAGCATAATGATGCGAGTCATTAAACGATCTTAGATTTCTGTGGTTTCTTAAAGAAACTTTCCACATCTAAAAATCCACTTAATTACCGAAGCACAAATACAATTCTGAAATTGTCAATAAAGTGTGTAATCATCGTTAAAAGTAAGAAAAAACAAGAAAGAAAAAAAACACAAAATTAAGAGCATCGTTACACCCGGAAAAAGGGGAAACTTTGTCATTAAATAAGCTTTTCTAGTTGTAAAATTAACACTGTAAATAATGGAACAATATCATATTACATAATTGTTGATTTACCTAAGTTAAGTTAAATAAAAACTGATTATTATGACATGAATCAGACATTAATATCATAAAAATGAGCTCAAAGTCAACAACGCTGGCAACAATAATAACAAAATTTTGAGATGAGAGAAATATAAATTTTTTTCGACAAACTATAAAATAAATCACCATCATAAATATATGTATAACATTTAGTGTGGGCAAAAGTCGAGAGGAAACTATAATTATAAACGGAAATAAAACCTTACTACATTTCCTTAAAAGCAAAGAAAACTTTTAGAGTTAAGGCATTATTTTCGCATAGTAAAAGTTCCTTTTAAAGAAAGATCAACAGTTAACATTTGCCGAAATATAAATAAAAATACAAACCGTTTTGAACGGTTTATCTGTAACATTTAAAATTCCCATTGACCTCTGATGTGATAAAATATGCTCACAACTGGTTCTAAACAGTATTTTATCAACATTTGTGACTAATTCTTTGTTTTTTTTTTTTTTTAGCACAAAGCACAAACTCGAGTTCAAAAGACGCATTTAAGAGTTAAAAATATAGCAGTTCCAAAAGATCTTGTAAGATCGCTGTAAATATATTCCATAACACGTCTGTGTTGATTAAGACCAAACAGGTGATTAAAAAGTGAATACCCGAGCCAAATACACAAAAAATCATTCAGCGAAAACACGTGCGGAGATATTTACATATTTTTTTTAAACTTCTTTCACATTTGCAACACTCACTGTACAAGATTCACAGTCAAAACAAGGTGCAAAAAAGAAAAAGCGGAAAGAAATTGAATGTAATAAAAAACAATTTCTTGCCAGAGTCTCCGGGTGCCGGAAAATTTAATAACTTGAAGTTTTGGAAAAAAAAACATGGTAATTGGTCATAAATATAAAGCTATAATGAGTGCGAAAGAGATAATGCTAGTAACGGGGATATAACGGGAATAAAACGTCGTGTATACCTATAATAAATCGCTTGCACGCAAACATAAATTTGCATTTTTGATGATAACTCCCCAATGTTGCAAGAAACTTACCCCCCCGAAACTCAATAAGGAAAAGTCGAATTTTCCACCCTGCCAAATTAAAGTGGAAACGTAAGTCAACAACTCAAGAAATGGGATTTGAATAGAGGGAGCGAGAGAGTGAGTTTGTCAGTGCCCAATGTTTAACTAATTAACAGCTGTGCAACGGGGGGATGCTGTTGTTTACAAGCGAACGAGGGGAGCTTTTTATGTTTGTGGGTGTCAATTGTTGTGTTAAATTCAATTGAAGTACAAGTTGCGACTGTAATGTAGCCATAAAAAGCCACAATCAGACATTGCTAACATCAAAATGTAATCAAATTACACAAGACAAAAAAAAAAAAACAAAGCACAATGTTAAAAAGGGACAAAACATCATTGAATAAATCATAGCTAATAAATGCGAAAAACGGGGAGGCAGACAGAGACGAATAACACAAATTAGGCAGCATTTATACATCCCCAGACACATAACCAAATTATTCGGGACCCTTCCAGCAACCCGTGACTCCCCTTGAAAAGCAATTTTACAAGGGCAACGTTGAGTGGTTAGCTCTTTGCCAGCCAACCAAAGTCAACGAACGATGAGAGCGTGAAAAGAGAATGCGGGAATGGGTTCATTCGTGTGCGTTCGTCGGTTCGAATTTTGGTTCGGAATCGGTTTCGAATTCGCAATGCCTTTTCACAGTTAATAAAACACACACAAAAGCGAAATACACAACAAGACCATCAACAACAACGACATCAGCAATCCACTTGTGGAACTTGTTGTCTGTGACAATTTTCGACTTAATTGCAGCAATGGACGGACAAACTAACGGACGGGCGGATGAGGATTAAAGAGCGCGCAGCTGGTCAAAAAGCCAACGGGATAAACAACTAAATTAATGCTGCTTTCTCGCTTTGATGCACTGGCGCAAAACTTTCACTCGCTTTATCTCTCTCTTTTCCTCTTAAACCTACTCTGTTGCAGAGTATGCGTGCTAATAGGCGGAGCAATAAATGATACAGCAGCACGAAAGCGAGGAGAAAGGGGAACAGCCGTTAGCATGACACAAAGCAGACTACCCCATTAG
The DNA here is from genome assembly GCA_018904305.1 of Scaptomyza montana. Classification (NCBI taxonomy): domain Eukaryota; kingdom Metazoa; phylum Arthropoda; class Insecta; order Diptera; family Drosophilidae; genus Scaptomyza; species Scaptomyza montana. The sequence continues at coordinate 2,489,762 of JAEIGR010000001.1, forward strand.
CCAGCCTGGGGATTGTGTGTCTGTGAAAATGCTCTACACTTAACAGCATGGAGCATATCTAATAGAATTGGGTCAGAGTCAATTGATTCAATTTCATCTCGAGAAAACTTAAAGTATCGTTGACTAATGTTGAGTTGATGCTGATGATGTTCAAATGCGGTTCCATATTGAGCTCATGTAACCAGATGATAAAGCTTAGAGTATACTTATAGGTTAGACAAATACTATAAGAGTTTTGACCTTGCCTTTTTTATAGAATTTTTTGCTCTAAGTATATAATTTGCATGACAAATAACAAAATTCAATGGGATTGTTCAAGAAGATGAGTGCATTATCAGTGAGTCGACGAGAAACTGTAATCAGTGTACTTATCTAATCTAATGCGACCTTTAAAAAAAATTAGATCTTGCTTAGTTTGAACAATTATATGACTAACAGAATGTGTTGCTGATTAACGATTAGCGATTTTAGGGAAATATATGCTTATAGAACAGAGCGACCTTTAAGCAACAACAAAAAAGATGAGTAACAAAAGCTCAACCCACAATCTTTCTACTTAATTTGATTGGAATATGCGCAGGAGACAAAAGTCAGGAAGCTGGCTGGCTTTTCATTGAGCATGGTCGTTTGTTGGGGGATTAGAACGCAACAGTGGCTACTAAAAGTTAACATACACATACCCCCTTTTAACACACCCCGCCGCCGCGCGCCGTTGGCGTCTGTCAGCTGTCTGCTGGCGCTTTGGTTGGCTGATTGTTTCAGACTTAACGGTAGCTGCAAAATGTCAAAAGCGGTGAAAAATGAAGCCACACGGCTTTGATGTTGTCCTGGGGCTGGCTGGCAGTAGCTTTATCCTGGGCCACCCTTGGCGCTGGCATTGGGCATTAATTTTTCATTGGCGTGCGGCACCGGACAGACGCATGAATTTGCCCGAACAGACAGCTGGGATAAATCCGTAAAACAATTTGAGAAATTAAACAATCAAAAGGCGTTAAGTGTTACTGACTTTTAGCTAGCTAGCGGAGGGGTGGTTTAACGCTTTTGTTTTTGGGTGCTTATTTTTTTTTTATGAGCTTTGGAAAGGGCTAAGGTTTATGTTTACCAGCTGCTTGTGTTTGTGTTTTGCGGGTGTTTATGTTTCCTTTGTTTGTTTACTTGATTAACCCATAACCCACACTGAGATACAGACAATCACGCTTCCCCTTGGATTTTGTTACCCACCTTTCGAGATGTTTATGCTTTTACGAATCAAACACAAAACCACACAAACTTCAGTTAAGTGTGTGCAAATGTTTTCGTTACTATTACAAAGAGTAAAATTCTTAACAAAATAGCACACTTCGTTGTTGGAGAAGGGAGCAGGTAGGCAATTAATGTCCTTAGAAGCTTAAAGCGCGAGATAATTAAGTGCAGAAACACAATGTCATTTTCCTGTTTATGCTTCACAGCTGGTGCACGAGCTTAATTGGCTCCCTTTAAATGAGTGTTAATATTATTAATGAATAAACTAGACATTTGGGAGATGTGTTAAAATTTTAGACGCTTTCAATTCACAGCTGCTACAAAAAAACACAAATATTTTGTGCTTTGCATTCAACTTTCAAATATGACTTTTGTTACATTCAACCCGAAAAAAAAACAATTTTTAATTGTTATCTTCTTTTATCTCGCATCGATCAAATGTGTTTTTATTCGTCTTAATTTCTTGATTATTTAATAAAATATATTTTTTTGCCTCTCTTGGCATAAATCACGATTTGATTTTAATTTAGCTTTAAAAAAAATATGCCGATCTTTTATTGTTTGTTTTACATTTTTGCCTGACTGCAGCTCATTTTTCAGCTAAATCAACATTTTGAATGTTTTATTTGTTTTTTATTTTTTTATTTTTTTTTATACATATAAGTACAATTGTTGGTAATTTGTAAATTTGAATTTGCAACTGGCCGAGGTCCCAGAATATTAATTATATGTTTATTTTTGTCAAGCATAATCTTAAATAATTTGCTGACACTGCCTGCTAAATAATGTGTTGTGAAATTTTTCGTGCCAGACATATATAGAAATTGTTGCCTCAAAAAACAGCTTGCTGCTGACATTGTGGATTTTCTTTACCTGCCATTTTTTAAGAGTGTGTGACAAACATATGAAAACAAAAGGATTTTGTTTTTAGTTTTGTTTGGTTTTGTTAAAAATGTATTTATAATTGTAAAGAAATAGAACACAACACAAATTTTAGCGCAAAACACAGAAAGACTATACAAATATGTTTAAATGTTAAACAGCTCTTTGAAAATTATGTGAAAATCAATTTGCTTTAAAATTTGCTTTCTATAGAAATACGATAGACAAAATGTTTTAGATCAAACATTGTCATTATAGCGACTAAAACAAAAGTTTTTCTTATTTCTATTTCCAACAATTAGTATTTAAGTGCGAAATGTTCAACATGTGATCATCGTAAAGTGTCAAAGATTCAACTAGCACTTTGCTTTTTATTTTCTCAAACAGTTAGTACATTTGTATTTGATATTTTTTTAAACGGCTTGAACGCTTGGCCTACTTGACCAAACTGTCAAATATTGTTTTTAGCTGCAATTGAGTTTCGTGTGGGCTGAAGGAGCCAATTAAAAGTATTTGTGGATACAAATACAGCAACGGCAAGTTGGGCAACACATAATGCCCACGCAACATTTCGATCTGGTCTATTAGAACATTGCTTGCGTGTTCGTTTTTATTTTTATCTTAATATTTGTTTTTGTTTTCTTTTTTCTTTCAAATCCACATGACGTAGAATAAATAAACGACACTGTATTGACACTATTTATACATTTGTAAACAATTGTGGTAGTGTTTCGTTTTTGTTGGTGTTAAATCTTCTAAACATAAACAGAACATTCAACTATAAAGAATGCTTTCGACGAAATTGAAATTTACCCTATTCTGTATACAAATACATACTATTATTTTTAGACTTTTGTTTATAGTTTTGTTAACAATAAAAACAAGATTTACAAAACTGCACGACTACTTAAATGAATTAAACGGTTGTCATTGGCAACTTTGTAAAGCCTTTAATCGGATTAAAGTATTTTACCCAAGTATATATAATCATTTACTGCTGTTAATAGCCTACTCTTCACATATTTGCACAACTTAAGTATGTCCTTAGTTTTTATCATTCTATGTTTACAGGGTATAAGCAAACAACAGCAAACAACACACCACCAGGTGAGGTGATCTGAATTCTTGTGAAAAACAAACAGCAGATGGTAAACAAAGACGAAAAAATATTGTCTTGCCCACACAGCGTTCAGGATTTAAGCAAAAGACAAAAAAAATAAATAAAGAGCACTCTGCCAGTCTGGGTTACGCCCAAAAGATCGAAGAAGCAGCAATAAAAAGAAACAAGATACAAATTACCGCCATTGACCTTAAAGAATTTCAAATGATGACGAAGCTGGTTTGCCGATGGCCAAAGACGAAGACGCGTCACATTTGTATAATGGAAATGAGCAAAGTCTATAATAATAAAAAACAAAAACCTCTACAACTGCTTCTTCTTCTTATTCCACAAGCGTTAATACACAAGTTTTGCCGTTAAAACAGTAACCAAGACAGATAGATCAAACCATTAGCTGGCCTTATACTATATATAAAGCCACAGCTTTCATGCTGTTTAGCCAGTTTGACTCGAGTTCAATAAACCAATGTTTAGTTGGTGTTATTTATTTTTGCTTTTTCTTTTTAATTTTTTAATTGCTTGTGCCAAGAAATATTTATGACGCGAACTGATTTGGACTTTTGTTTTCATGGGTTCTTTGAAATCTGCACAAATATTGTTTTGTAAGTGGCACAACGAATTTTTAATATGTATTTGTTGTTTGCAGAGCTTCGCTGTTGTTGTCTTTTGCTGATCTTTGTGATTTTCGCATCGCGCGAAAGCCATTAAATCCAATGGCGAGAAGGTGAGGAAAAAACTAACAACAACAGCAACATCAACAGAGCATCAACACATTTGCCGCATCAGCATCAGCAGCTGCAAATTGTTGATGGGGAGATGCGGTAGAGTTTGATTATGGAAGCGTTGCACGAATGTTATATAAAAGGCATACACCAGGAAGTTTTAAGTCAGTGCTTATAGGACCATCAAATTGTATGCTATGCCAACGTGTTGATGATGATCTCGGTCGATGCACAATGAAGAAAAGAATGGTGAAAAAATATCGCGCTTCAAGGGTGGATAAACCTGGCCAAAAAGAATTAGAGCACATCTTGAACATGCACTTATTCTTATTTGCCATGACAGCGTAATCGCATAAATGTCCTAAACTGATGACTCTGATGTGCGAAACTTGAAACATTTGATGATAACCTGAGCGTAATTGTTATTGTCGCCATATGGCGAACTTCAATCGATCCGTTACAAAACAGTCATTCATTCATTTTTGACAGCTGTACTTATTGCAACCTTAAATTATATATTTATGTTTTACGAAAAATAAACAAAACACTAATTAAGATGTTGCGACGTTTAGGTAATATTTTTTTTTACCAGTCAATTAAAGCATATATGTACATAATGGTGTGTTAAGAAATATTTTTTGTTTAGGATTTTATAGTTTTTGGAAATGTCATTAGGTTATATTTAAAGCATCGCTAGTTGATAACGTTCTAGTGAAAAGGAAACCGTTTTAGCGTTATTATTTTGATTCAAAATCGTTAAAAGTCAAACAAGTTGAAATTTAGATAAGATAAGAGATGTGTTTACACTTATTAGGTCAATGTTGTGAGCCCTTATTTTCTATCCCTCTGCTTTCAATCGCTTTAACGATCAAATATAACTTGCTGTTCTTAAGCACTTAACTTAAAAACACAATTGTAGTGCATTTAATAAATAACTCAAGTGCAATACATGTAAGCACTTGAGGCAAACAAAATAAATAAGAGAGTGAAGCGTTATTGCTGTTATCGAGTACGGTCGACTGATTTGAACAGCTGTGCGCGTAAATGGGTTGAATAATATAGCCGTTTGGACGCTTGCAAGCACATCCGCCCCTGACACAATAGAAAAAGATACTTTTGAGATGGCATGTGAAAAGAAATAAAATCTGATTTACATACAATGCATTCAAAAGAGCAACCAATTTGAATTGAAGGGGAATAGTAAAAGTAGCGATTGCATCATGTTTATGTTATGCTTATGCCAGGTTCCTTGAACTTTTAAAAGCCATTTGGCCATTGTCTTTCGTCAGCAATGTGACTTAGAGCGATACATTAGCACTGCTTAGCGGGTGTCCATAGTATCGTCGGCATTTACGAATTACAAACTTGTCCAGCTGTTTGGACTTCTAACTGACTGACTGACTGGCTGACATCATGGCAACAATAACAATAATAATAACAATAACCATAACAACCGCAAACATTGTTTAACAGCTGTGCCTTGGCCCATTTAGTTGTGTTCCGTCATTTGGTTTACAGCAATTTACACTTTAATCACAAAGATTCGCATCATTTGATAGTCAAAGATGGGATGAGCTGGAGTAGCTGCTGCTACAAAAACTTTTTTTTAACAACAGAACGGCTTTTATTATAGAGTCAACAAAGTTTGTATATTTTTCCCTCATTTATTTAACATGGTCTGTTAACGTTTTTAACTGCAAGCTCTACAAAAGATAAAGCATGCTAATTTGATATAATTTCTTATTAAATACTGATACTCTTGATAAGATGTTAGAATTAGCACGATTATTCAAGTTTATGTGAAAGTCTGGCACCGCTGCATCAAAACCCATTAAGCGATTAAATAAAAATACGATAAACAACTTGTTGACGTTGAGTTATGACTTAAAGTCAATATTTAACAACAAGTCGTATACACAAAAGTCTTAAAAAAATACTCGATTTAATTTGATTGATACTGAGACTGGTTACGGGTTAAGCATCAATATCAGCTTGCATAAAATGAGCATTTCGAGAACTATAAAAGCTAAACCTTTTTATACTTATTGTTTAAAAGTCTCACAACCCTTAGCTCATTCAAGCGAGCTCAAAATGTACAACAAATGCAAGCAATAGCAGTTGAAAAAATGATTGAATGTGCTGTAGCCTAATTTGGTGTACTCCCAATTATTGTAAAGCCGATTCGCTTTATATTAATTTTTCACGTCTTCTATTTTTTATATTTATTTCTAGAGCAATGAGCTCACCGAAAAACACATAACCATAAATTCCCATCACCATTTTTTATGTATGGGCTCCGAGGGCAGCATATAAAGAAGTAATCGGCATTGGGGAAATGGTAACAAATTGAAAGGCCTCCTACGGCGAGGCGAATGCAGCAATAAACGCAAGTTTTGCGCGCACCCTCAAACCTACATTTAACATTTGACCGGTATATTAGTATTACTTTTGCAACCTTAGCAACGCGCTACAAATGAAATACAAATTCAAACAACAAAAAAAAAAAAAAACAATGGGTTGCTCAGATATAATAGAGATTATGTGTGGATTTAGAGGCGGAAATCAATAGACAAACCAAATTATGAACGGAACGGAAGGAGGCAAACAAAACGAGGCAACATTTATGTTGCTGCTATTGCGATTGCTTGTTGCTTATTGCTGCCGTCAGTTACCGCTGGCAAAATGAAAAGTAAAAGTCAAATAGAGCGCAACAAATGCTAAAAGTGGCCAGACAAGCGATAGACAACAACAACAACAACACCAGCAATACAATAAAAATAACTTAACAATGTTACCATAATAACAACAACAAGAAACACACACAAAAAGTAAACGTTAGGCTTGTAAACCGGCTGAAGTAAAATAAGAAATAGACTACAAAAATAATATAAAATATGTGTGGCAGATCTCTAGGTGCGCCGAAACTTTAATGCCCTTGCAAAAGTGAGTAAAAAAATTTACAATTTTTGGAATAGCATTGAGACAAACAAGCAAAAAGTCAGAAAGAAAAAAAGAATAAAGCAATTATACATGTGCATATCTGCACGAAAATAAATACAAAGAAAGAAACTTCAAGAACGCTGAAAACAAATGACTTGGCGAATGATGAATACTTTTTTTTTCTAATATAAATAATGAAAGTGTACTTATGCAATGAGTTATTTTTATGTGGGTGCTAACGAAACTCGTGGCCAACGAGATTAAAAGTAAGCGTGTACACATTATATAAAAATGGTATATGATTAATTTAAGCTACAACAAAAATTTGATAATTGAAGCTTGAAGCTTTAAGTCATGAAACATTTTTATTATTGTGCTTAACATTTTAATGAAGAGGCAAAGTTTTGATTCGATCCTTGATGTACAAAATTAATAATATATAAAGTTGTGGACATTTATGCAATATCTTTATTTACTGAGTAAAGTTAAATGATCTATCCACAAACATAGCGCCAATCAATACACCTTTACTTGTATATATCTTTGGCAAATAGGGTACAAGAACTGACTAGAGAACACAACAAAATACAACGCTCGTTTAGCACCTAACCGAGGTGTGAATTGGTTTCCAAATTGTTGTTTACATGACTCGCCTCCTTTAGATTTCGAGCTACGCACACATAAATTAAATGTACTTCGCAAACGAATAAACAAGTAACGTGCGTGGAAGGCCAAAATTTCTTAAAAAAATAAAAGGTGTTAAATGCATGCAATGCATATTTGGGGTATTTTTCGGAAAAAAAAAAAAATAATCGCTGACCCAGTTGATTGACTCGATTGCTCGAGATTGTGATACAGCTCTGAAAATAAATATATATAGTATATAGACGTGACAGTGTCGAATTACATTGTAATCTGACTAAAATTAAATTAAATAAGCTATAAAAATTGTTTAAATAGCTACGTCATGCTTTTGTGGCTATTTGAATTTGCAATAAACAACTTTCACTACAGCACATCACATCATTAGAGATCGCAGACAGAAAAAAATTAATGATTTTACACTTTTACACTCTACACTTGAAGCTCAAACATTTCAATTGAATTGTGCGTGTTAAAAAATAAACAACAACAACAGAAACAACCACAAAAATCACAATATTCAATTGTTTTTTTTTTTCTATAGTTACGTTTGGCATATTCAAAACTATAGACTATAGGCGAACAAAGACAAGAGTTACCAAAAGCGGCTGTGAAACGGGCCTGAAAATGTCAGCCATGTGAATGGACAGGCAACAACTACAGGCAAATTGACACACGCACGTGAGAAAAAAGTGTCATTCATTCAAATATAAAAAAAGGGCTAAGTTTTTGTACATCGTGACTGTGTGAATAAGCAAAAAAAAAAAAAAACAATTACAAAACCTCATTTATATATTAAAGACCTCGACTGAAAGTTACATCCTTCTCAGCTAAGTTTTTAAATTAAAAGTTATAATTATAAGCGTAAAAAATATATAAATTTTTTACAATCGATGATTTGAAGGTTTGAAAAATTTGATTTGATTGATGTAATAATCAAAGCTTATCGATAAATAGGATAGAAGCTTTGTATAAAAGCTTAAGCTTTTGTTGGTAATGCTAACTGTAAGATCAAAAATAAGCTTGATGAATGTTTATTTTATTTATTTTTCAATATTTTCCTATGCAAGTTCAAATGCAATTTTCCAATTTCAAGAACTAAGTCGATAAGCCTATAAAATTTTCAAACAAAAAGCGACAGTTCTCAAAACCTAGTTACCAATTGAGTAATGTGAATAAGGGATTATTTCCCTGAAGACCTCCTGATGGCCGATGGGGTGACGAAATCTACCCCATATCATAAAATTCGCACACCTTTGCGCAAAGCAACCCAACTGTTTTAAAACCAAATACTAAAAACAAACATCTTTTTGCCAACCGTTGATCGCTGTTGCTAATAACAGCGTGGAAAATGGGTTGTAAATATCTGGTGTGTGTTTGCCCAATGACATTGCCAGGTAAATAATAGAAAATTGCAAAATAGTTGTAATAATAATAAGATGCTGTGCGAAAAGCCTCAAAACGTGTAGCCCAAACAAATAACAAAAACCAACAAAACAAACTGAGAGAAATATGTAGTTGAATTTTCGAAATGCGTGAGGATAAGCAATTTTTGTGCGTTATTTGATCTTTGCGTCTATTTTTGTTATCAAATCGAATTGAAATTGGAACAAGAAACATCATAGAGTAAAGAAATTGACCATTAAATAACAACAATACACCAAGAGTGACAATGCGTTTGATTGTGTGTGAATTGTGAGTGTTATAGACAGGCGGCATCAGAAGTTTGCTAAATCCCCCTACTCCAATATCATCGGACAATAGCAAACCAAGCGGCACGTACGTCGCTCAAGTTGCAAACCTCCCTGGTAAATAATATATGTATGTGCATGAATGCATGCGTGTATGTATGTAGCTTTCGGATAATGCTAATGTGTGTAAAACTGCTGGGACGGATCGGTATAAATGCGTTGGCGATACGCTTTACGCTTCTGTTTGTGCCACCTAATTGAAAGCGTTCAAATCGCTTTCATGGCCCAAAGACCCCTGCGACACACAAGCACTTAATGTACGCTTCTTCTGTCCCAAAGGTGCAGGAGGGTTAAAATATCTTCTTTTGTTTTGTTTTCATTTCTTTGTGTAAACTTTTTTTGTTTGTTTGTTTGTTGATTTCGTCTGGACATATTTTACAATTCCTGAGCGCATGTTGTGGCATTGTTTGGGTTTTTATTATTACCCGTCGCCTGCTTTAATTAGACACGGAAAGGTAAAAACTAAATACTGTCGTAAATGGAAATGGGGGGGCCGTGTGTGTGGGTGAGGAGTTTGTTTCTTGTTCTTGTTCTTGGTTTATTAGCATTGCTAACAAACTTGCTGCCGAGGGCCTGATAACAAAATCGAAGCTTAGTTCTTGTTGTTCTATAGAAATTGAATTTGGAAATCAAATTAGAAAACGGTATTCCCTGAATATAAAAGAGAACACAACAAGAACAACAAAAATAGGGTTCTTCCTTGAAAGAAACTCGGTTGCAGCTGGAAGAATGTCAAATTACGATTCTATATAAGAAGTAATAAAGTTTTGTGAACTCATCAGGAAGTCAATATGAATGAAGTAATCTGGATTTTGTGTGAATGATTTTTATAGCTTTTTGTCTGAAAAAAATGTATGTAATGTAAAGAAAATAATAGAAAACCAATTCTATGATAAGTTTCGACAGCAGCAAATCTGATCATTAGCTATACTCTTAATATAGTTTGTTTATCCCATTGCAAAGCACAATTTTTCTAATTGCTTTCAGCATTCTATAACACAAACATAACAAAATGGCTATAAAAAAAACAGCTGTTTAAAGTCAAGTTTATAGGCTAAAACATTTACTACAAAGCAGCACGAACTAATTATTGCTAAAGCGAATTGTGCAATTTATGAAATGAATTAAAAGATATAATATTTTACAGTCAAACTTTCATATAATGAATCTCAAGGGGACAAGAAATAACTTCGTTATAGAGAAAATTCGTTATATAGAATGGGTTTTTGACTGAATCCAATTGCAGGGTTCTGGTTTCTGACTTCGTTGTATAGAAAATTCGTTATACGGAAGTTCGTTATATGGAAGTTCGACTGTAATTGAATTTTCTTTAATTAGACTTAAATTGAATTACAATACTCATATTTACTTTATTTTATTTACCACGTTCATGTTGTGTTTAATAAATGGACTACATCAACGGGCAACAATTGATAAGCCGAGAATTTCATACAATATATGTTTATAAAAAAAAAAAAAGCCATTGCCTATCTCTATTTATGTGTAGTACATGTGTCAGTTGTATTGATTAAAAGGCCTCAAGGCATTTCACCTTTGCTTATCAGTGCAAACAGAAGCAAGTAGTATAACAAGCACTGATAAACAGAATATGATGCAACAGAAAATTAATTTATTTAACCATTAACCAAAGCAATTCTCATTTGCTTTATTCCAAATTATAATTGACCAACATGTATTGATACAGAAATGAAGGCAATATTTTTTCAAATTAAGTCAAAACGGCAAACGTTTTGTGCGCCAACTGAAAGATAAGACAAAACACACAATGACGACAAATTCGCGCATTATCAAATGCAAAGAAATATATACATACAACACTTTTTTATGTTTATAAGTGCTTATTAAACACACAAGAGATTTGAGTTGTTGTTGTAGCAAACATAATAAGAACAATAAAATACACACTTAAGATAAGATAACCTTGGAGATTACAGTTTTGCAATAGATTTTCCAATGACTGACTATACAATAAATTTAAAAATTTGGATGCTGAGTTGTTGCCAGTGTGCTAAAAACATAAAAGTTTATGGCTAATGGCAATAATGTACGCTTATTTAATTTTATTTCTTACATTCCATGTCATGCTCCCATCAAAACACCAGGCAAACAATAAACAGAACCAGCTTATTTCACTTATTATTTATTTTTTGTTACCAAATTAGTTTAAGCGATAAGAACTAGATGATAAGAAAAAAGTGGATTACTTGACTGTTCCGGTAAAATCAAGACATTAGCACTGACCCACAAATCGTGGAGCAGGAATGAGAGCAAGCAGTGCTTAATTTTAGTTATGTACAGAAATATACAGAGACAATCTATATACATGGTGTAGTTTGCGACTGTTGACAGTATTGACTATGGCACTATGATTTTTTGATTGTATTTTCACTAATGCCATAGTTGATCGACTAGTTTTTGGTATATGGCAGCACTTACATAGCTTGACAATTAGCTCTTTAAATGTTGCGCATAGATTTCACAATATCCATAAAAACCCGTTATCGGCAATGACCAAAGTAATTAAAAGTCAATGCGTTTCCTTCGCTTTCAATTGCCATAACAATTAAAGCGTTTATGCGTCCGTCAATCCGACACAGCTAAAAATACATAGTATGTAAACGCAGCACGTATAAATGACGCAAGGTTTCAAAGACAGAGAGAGAGAGAGAGAGAGAGAGAGAGACCGAGAATGAGATTGCGTTTAATGAAAGTAGGTAGCGAAAGCAAACGGAAATGGGAATCAGACTGAGGTTCTCTCAACAGCCAAGAGATTGTCAATGACCCTTTTATTCATCTCGAACACGACTCGAATATGATCTCATCGATGCTGACTTTTCTTTATGTATTTGATAATATGTCTGGGAGAGCTTAATAAAGGCTAGTAGCTGCTAAATTCAATAATTTAATATTGTTTTCTTTCTGTTTTTTTGTAATGTTGCCTGTCAACTGATTTTCTCAGCTCAAGCTGGTTTTCTCAAATAACTGTTTTTCTCCGAATTTCACTTGCTGCACATGTAAAACACACACACACACATTCAGACGCATTAATATTAGTTTGATGATCGCCTTTCTCTTGAACAGCCTGACGACCGCCTACCTTGGAAATAATCATTAGATTAATGTGAATGGCGTTCCTCTAAATGCTAATGAATTTGTAACGTCTAATCATTACAGTTGAAGTCATTTTGTTTCACAAAAAACTGTCTATATATATATATACCAATAAAAATCAAGTAAACATTATGCGTCTTATAAAAAGTAATGAAATAATAACCAAACAAATAGTTATATACTATATAGCAAAAGCATGGACTTAAGGTCAAATTATTTTTCATGCAACACCTTGACTAGCGGCCACCTTACACGCGCACACACACACACACATTTTACATATTCACACACAAAAGTAGTTCCCAGTCAATTCAGCAATGCGGGTATTAAAAGGAGCGCGTATACAACGTGGCGAGGGGAATGAGGTTTTTTCTGAGGCTAACCGGTTTTTTTCATATTTTTGTTGCTCTTGTTGTTGCCCCACAACTTGCATGCCGCTCGTCGTCGAGCCCACCGAAAGCAATCGACGCTTCATTGGTAATATGTATGAATAATTGTTGCCACTAACTCAGCCTGATCGCCAGTCATATCTACATACATACGTATATATATCTATACTATATTTATTAATGTTGAGGGTGCGACACTGATGATAGACGCTCAAGAACTTGGCGTAACACTCCAGTCATGCACAAAAAGAAAATAATAATAATAAAATATAAAGATTCATAAAGTGGTTTTTTTAAATTTTCAACAAAACAAAAAAAATGTAAAGTTTGTGCTTTAGGATTTTTCTATTTTTCTTCAATTTAAAGATTAAGCTTTTAATAAATTTAAAACATCATTATTATTTTTTTCACGTGTAGCTTCACTTCAATCGAACGGAAAGTAATGGTGACTTGACTTAATTTTTGTATACCTTGGAATTCTAAATTGTGTTTTAGTGCTGGGGTGATTTTGATGTGCGTGTTGATGCCACACATTTATACAAACATCGTAAGGTGGGTTGGTTGAGTAAGCTTTGGCTGGCTCACACGCGATGAGGCCGTTGAGTTAAGAATAACAAATAGGCTAAGAAATCAGTTGAAGCAAATGACCAAAAATAAAAGCAAGTAGCAGTCGAAAACATTAAATAAATATGTAAAGAAAAAATAAACATTAAGCAAAAACTCAATTTAAATATATAATATATACAATATAAACTTACAATAGTATTTAATATGAATATGAACATCGAATTTTTTTGCAAAAACACAATTTTTTTAAATATCCAATAATAAAAAAATAAGAAAAAGAGAACTTTGCTTACTCTGCAAGTTTAAAAACAACTTTTTCTTGCTTCAAATTTGAACGGAAATAATTATAAGTTGATTAAACATTAATTGCAATGCATGTCGCAACTATGTGTGAGCAAATATGATATTGTTGCTATATCGCACATGACTCAATTAACGTCTCAATGTCAACATCATTATCTACAATATTAAGCACTTGAATTACAATAGGAGTAAAATAAACTTTTCAATCGGAAAACATGTTAATTTAATATAGCTTCCAACATATTTATGGAATAAAAGAATTGATGGAAGCAAAGAAACACGAGTAACGTACAAATAACTACCAGAAATTGAATGCTGTTGCTGTCTGACAGTCATCAAAACAAACAAAAAAAAGAAAAGAAGAATATAAGAAAAGGCACGTCAAGTCAGTCAGTCAAATCCCTCATCCAGAGTCTCATGTTTGTATACATACATGCATGCATTTATGTATGTATTTACGTTGTTTGGTTCGTGCCAAGTCAGGCACAATGTGCGGCAAATAAATCACATTAAAAATTAAACAGACCAGAGCTAAGGGAGCAAACGAGAGGTAGCAACAACATAAACATATACGAGCCAGAGAATCTCTGGCACGAATAACCCAACAGAAAGTCATTTTTTTTGCAGCTAAAAAAAATGTGCTTAAATGTGCCGCTTAGCTAAGAAACTAAAAATATCATTCAAAATGCTCTTGAGTCAGCTTTGCGCCTCAAAGTGGGCCGTGTTCTAATTTGCTCTTGTTTCAAAGAGGCACTTGAGTGAGCTTAATGACAGTGCAGTGCATATGTTTGCAGCTTATAAGGAGCGACCTTTGCTTTTATGAGTGTGCTATAAAATTCCACATACAATTCTCTGTCGCTAAAAGTAAGCGACAATTGAGTTTTTATTGCATCTTTTTCGCAATGCTGTAAACAATGAGAGAGAGTTGTCATAGTTGTTGTTGGTACTTACATTGAGCGTCCACACAATCATCTCCTCTAAAACGACGTCCATGCTGCTACGTGCTCCACTGAGCGCATACTCCACAGGATTATCAATTTTGCGCTCTTGCTGTTGTTGTGCATTTGTTGATGGTTCGCTTATTATTGTCATTCTGCGTCGGCGAAATTGAGCTGGCTGCAATGGAACCTGTGTCGTTTGATTGTCAATTACAGCAGTCTCCTCGAACAGTTTGAGCAATTCCAAGTCGCCTTTGCCACAACAACGACACAAGCTTTTTAGATTAATTGTTGGCATTCCCTCTTCACCTTGAACATCCTCTGCTGCATTCATTTGATCAGCTGTGCTGTTGCTGTAGCTACGTCGTCGCTTATTGGCACTCATTTCTTTTGATTTATTTGTTTTTGTGGTTGTTTCTATGGGTTTTAGTTCTTTCACTTTTAGCGCTATCGACGCTGCTATTGAATTATTATGATTTTCCTTTTGCACACTCTTTTACTCAAATTTGCATGAATGTCGAGCTCTCGACTTTATTTATATGCTCTTTTTCACGCTCGCTGCCGCGCTTTCGTTTTGACCACTACAGAGACGAATACCTAAAAACAGATCGGTGGTGCAAAGATAAACAGACATTTAAATTTACATATATATACTTCTATACAAATATATGTACTAAAATCAACAAAAAGATTCTTTCGCGTTGTGTGAGCTGGGACAAGTTTTGGTTAGTAGGCCAACGGCCGCAATATTTGGGCCTCAACTCGATCTGTCAATGTTCTTTTTACGCTCATGATAAAAAAACTTGAAAAAAAGAAGCCGTTGCGGATAGTTGATGTTTTCCACAAGAGAGAGATAGGCAGAGAGAAAACTGCCGTTGCTGCTGATATTGTAAAAATAAGAAAAAAAAATTCTTTACAGCATAGCGTGCGACCGTAGAACCCAATAAATTCTTATTTGGCAACTTAAGCACAAGTATCAACGTTTAGTATTTTTTTTAGGCTCCGCACAGCCCAATTAAAATAACTAGGCGGGCGACATTTACTGTCGCAAAATAGTGGCGACGAGAAACACACTCACGTACACATAGGCGCAGAGTTAAATTGATAAAATTAAAATCAACAACAATTAAACACACGCGCAGAACTGTAAAAAATTTGAGAAAGCGAACCGATTTGATTTCTATTAGTTAGCGCACGAATTTATTTGACTTTCTTATTTTGCAAGATATACGAGACGAACTGAACGCGACGAGTTTTGCTTTGCAACTGAACAGAAAATTCAAGTAGATTTCAACTCAATTGCTGCTTGTTGTTTCCACATGCTCTCTCATGCTCATGCTGCTTGACAAAGAGAAAGAGAGCGCACGTCATTTTTTGTGAGATAGAGCGCGCACACATATGATTGTGTGACACAAAAAGCTAAGGTGGCCACATGCTTGTGCTATAAATTTCACTTAAAAAATACTGCACTCAATGCTAAATAACTGCATCATGTAAAACAACACAAAAAAGGAGGCCACGTGCTTAACAGGCTTTTCGCAGGCAACTCTCGCGCTATTGTTTCGATTTTCTTTTAATTTGTTGTACCTTGCAACCTATTGTAGTTATTTTTGTTTTGTCGTGTCTCTGTTTTTGTTGGTCTCCGCTTTGTTATCGACATTCTTAGGTGCTCGTTTTCGTCTGCACGTTTGCAGCGACAGAAAAAATAGGAAAAGGCTACAGAAGTCTCGAGAAGGACAGTGACTTGAGGCAAATTCTAGTACATCTCGTGTTTTGTACTTTATTTATTTTACAGTGTAACGCTGTTATCGCTGTGTTCTTTTTTTCCTTTACTTACATTTTTAGACAAAGTATCAACGCCACCGCCATGGCGGCGGCGTGCAAATTACACGACAGTGCAACTATAGATGCGAGTTTATTGTTTTGCACAGGCCACGTGAAAGTGAAGCACCCAATCTCTGCAGCGTCGATTAAGTTTATTTTACGAGTTATTAAATATGACGAATTAAAAATTTTCAATTTAAAGCGGCGAAGAACATGCTCACAAGTTAGCAAGAAATGCACACAAAAAATACTAACAAAAACCGATTTTAGCAACAATGTAACCAGGCGTGGGTTACGCAAAATTCTCTGGTTATTTTATAAAAAATACCATGTACATAGCCAAGCTCACATGTAAACAACTAGCGTGCTGCCAACTTGTTGTAAGTACTTTAAAATACTTGCTCAATTAATCGACATGTTGCTCTAAAGGTATCGATGGGTAACAGCTGTACTAGTTATAATTGTTGTACGTTTTGCCGCATCGAGTACAACACAAATCGCATTTTTACAATGTCAATGCAAAATGCCAAATTAATCAATCAAAAGGAGTATTTAAAGAAATATCTTTCCGGCGACAAGGAAAAGAAGAAGAAAAAGAAGGATAAGAAGCACAAAAAGAGCGTCCAAGCCAAGGTCAAAATTATTGATGATGATGCGTATGATGAAAACAGAGAGGAAATGGACGAGGATCTGTTGCTTGGCGGCGAAGATGCGCCTCAAATTGTGGGCGAATACATCGAAGAGAATGCGAATGCGATACGTAGCAAGTGGCGTAATATAGCGGTAAAAGATGAACCCAAAACGGAGACCGATGAAATTGGCTTGCGAATCAAAGAGGAGCCCAAGGAGGAAGAAGAGGACTTGTGGGGCCGCAAGGCGTATACAGTTCAAATCAAACAAGAGCGTGAACAAGAACTATCGAAAAGCAGTCCGATTGCCATCAGAATAAAGCATGAGAAGCGTAGCAGTTCCCGGGAGCGGAGTCCAGTGCAAAGCAAAAGAAAAAATAGCTCGGATCAGAATTCGCCTAAAAGAAAACAGAAACGAGACTCAGATCATAGCCCAGTGAGAAAACGTCGCAATTCAGATCAATCCCCACCCAGGAAAAGACAAAATTCGGATCAGAGTCCGCCCAGAAGACAACGTAATAATAATATATCTCCACCCAGGAGATATCGTGACAAGGATTCATTCCATCAGAGCCCACTGGAAAGGCGGAATTGTCCGGCTTTAAAAAGACGCGATTCAGATCAAAGCCCAGCCAGAAAACGCCCTGATGCAGACCAATCTTTGTCTCGTCTTGGTTCAGATCAGAGCCCACCGAGAAGACGTCGTGCTGCAAGCACCGATCAATCGCCGCCCAGAAGGAAAGCGGACTTCCCGCCAAAAACAACAAAACGAGAAGAAAGACGCACATCACCACCACAGCGGGAGCGGAAAAGCCGCTGGGCCCGGATGGAGGGAAGTCGAACGCCATCGCCGCCGCCGACGCATAAACCGAAAGCGCAATCAGCACGCACTCTGGATGGCAAAAAAGCGGGTCTTCAGGATGCGCAATCTCTTAAAACCGAATCAGATTTACGTCGGCGCGACGAGCAGCGCATGTTTGAGCAAATGTCCAGCGAGGTAAGCGTGGATTATAAAGAATCTTGAAATAAACATAACTTTAATAATTACTTTTGTATTTATTTTTAGGTAAGCGGTCGTAATGCTGAAGTTCAAATGCGAAGCACTGGGAGACGGGGGAGAAGGGCGCGCGAGGCAGCTGAAGAGGATCCTGTGGAGCAGCAGCGAAAGGCAGCGCATGAAGAAAAGAAAAAGGAGCTATATAATCGTTGGGGCAAAGGACTCAAGCAACTAGAGGATCAGCAGGCGCGGCATGCTGAAATGGCACATGAAGCATCCAAGCCGGTGGCGCGTTATGCCAACGATGAGGATTTGGATCGGCATCTGCGCGAACAGGAGCACGCCGATGATCCCATGCTGGAGTATATGCGACAAAAGCGCAAGAAGCGAGAAGAGCAATCCGACAAACCTGTGATGCCCGTATATGAGGGCAGCTATCCGGAGAATCGGTATGGCATACGGCCCGGCTATCGATGGGATGGCGTTGATCGTTCCAATGGCTACGAGCAGCGTTGGTTTGACAAGCAGAACGAACGCCGTGCTGTGCAAGACGAGGCCTATAAGTATAGCGTCGAGGATATGTAAAAACTGAAACTGTACTTTAAGTAAAATTAAAAAAAATTGTATAATGTCATCGATTGATTTTTAATTTTAGCACAGGGAGATAAGGTTAGCAATTTTCTTGCAAAAGCTATAGAAATATAGCATATATAATATTTTTAATATAAATTTCGTTTTGTTACTAGTTTTGCCCTATTGCACTATTAGTTAAGATATTATTTACTGTTAATGTATCAAATCTAATAATATCGATAGCCACATTTTATTTAAAACTCGCGCTCGCCTTAGGTGTTTTGCAGCACTGAACGATAAAGTGCGCGCGCGCCAAATGCAACACTGTGTGTAGAATAGAAAAGCAAAAGCGAATGGTAAATAGCTAAATAGTCTTCAACTACACCTGCGTGCTGCGTTGTGATTGCCTTAAAACTCTTGGAAGATAAATATAACAAAACAGATAGACTAAACTTTGTTTATTTCGTGAAAATTAGCAAGCATCGTAGCAAAATAAGTGTGCCATATATATTTGCAGCAAGGTGAGTGCTGGTAATTACCTCGTCAATATTATTGGTACCTTTGGTCTGCATGTGTATAAATTTTGTACATACATACATATTCCAAAAAATGCTTTGTTTGTGACGTTACACTTGCGATGAACAGAACAAAGCGTACCAGTTCAAGATTGTGTGCGTGTTACTGTGCCACGCCCCCGCTAATTAGCATAATATCTTTGCCATAAAAGCAAACAAAGCATAACAGATATTCAAAATTAAAAAAAGGTGATAAAAAACGTGTCGTTGCCTGCATTTTCTACACTAGTTGCATCGTATTGTTGTTGTTATGGTGTGTTGGGCTCTGGTGCTTCTATTGCAACCTTCACCATGGCAACCACTCGGTCAGTCAGCCGTTGAAAACCTGTTATTTGTTGTTGCTGGTGATGCTGCTGCTGTTGCTGTTTGTTGTGATTTTATGTGCTACACATTTTTTGTGGTCGTGCAAATTGGCGCGAAAAGTTTGCCAGCTGCAAAATGTGTGCCAGCAGCATATCTATTTGTATGTGTAAGTGCAAGTTGCATGCTGTATGCACCATCTCGCTTGCTCGCTGCGTGACACACTTCCGCACTTGGCATTCATTCATGGCACTGGGCCCTCCCTCTCAAATGTGCATGTTGTTTGTCTTGCGAGTTTTGGCCCTGCGGAACTTTTTGTACTCGATGCGAGCGAGTGAGATGGTTAAATCTCACCTACAAATGTATTTACATATTTACATAGTCTTGATCTTTGCCTTGTGCAGCAATGACAAAGTGGGAGAGAGCGTTAAAAAGCTTTGGTTTGAAGAGCAACGCTAATTGCTCTTTGTTTTTGTTGTGAAATAAAAGGAGTTGTAATTCCAATTGCGAGCTTTCGAACAGAATTGTGCCTAACATTACCTTGCTGCAAAAAATCTGAATTTGCAAACTTGTGCACTGAAATGGAGCTTTAAACTGTTGCTGACTTGCATTTTTTATGTGATCGCCATTTGTGATGTATGTATTTGAACGTGAGCTTGCAAAAAGCTCACTGTGCTGCTGCGACTGTTTCTGCTGCTGCCACCACAACGCAGGTCCTATCATCCCCCAGCATAAATGTGTGCTTGTGTGTAATTGTGATTTACTCATTAATGTTATGCTTCGCTAACTCGTGCGCCTTCTTGTGCTTACCTCCCCTGATGCTGAAGCTTAACCTGAACCTCAACCCTTGTCCCTCGCCACTTCGACTTCAATGTCTTCCTTTAGCCTTCTCTGCATTTGCCTTGACAATTGGCGTTTTTAGGGTGCTTCCAAGGACCCAGTGACATTGTAATGGCTTAGAAGTTTACACGCATCTCACGCTGTGTGTGTGTGCTATAAATTTGCACCCCTTACATGATGGAACCCCGTGTGCCCACCGACTTGAGGGGTTGATTTGCTTTGGCATTGAGTGAAAAAACGCTGCGCGGCGTTTTCTTTCAACAGTAAGTACATCGGTCTGGTTTTTAAAGCGTTTTTTAATTCCTTTACATGCCGACAAGGACAGCAAGTTATTCAAATGCCTTTTGTTCCACATAGTTTTCTGAATGGAATTTCTTTGCGCTGGATTTTTTTTCCTAACACTCATTCAATGGGGTTGATCGTAGTAGAATTGTATTGGAAGTTCATTTCCAGGAAACTCTCATATTACTTCCAATAAGCTTTGATTTGATTTGCTTTAGAATTATGAATCTTTCATTCGGTTCAAGTCGTAAATTAAAACTTAATGCATTGATTATTTTTCCACACCGACTCCATACAGCGCTTAAAACTCCCTGCTAGGTTATTGAAAACAACAGAATTTTCATAATTTCTTCCTGTTCGCCCATCTGTTTTGCCCCTTTAGAACAATGGGCAAATAGGTAAAAGCGCCTCCGGTGTAAAACTACTTTTCCTGTGGTTCTTTCCCTAACTCATGAAAAACATAAGGCGAATGCTATGTCAATGTTTGGAACCAGTTCTGCTAATTTGTGCACACGTGCAAAATTCAATGTACGTAACTGGACGAAGACAATGGATTCAAAATAGACAAAAGGATCCAGCTGCAACCGGTTCCCTAAGGCTTAAAGGAAAATGAAAAGAAAAGTGTTGGGTTCAAATCGCCTCTGGCCACTGACACTGTAAATTAATGTTAATTTTTGGTAGCAATCCGTCAAAAATTAAAAAAAAAATAATAGGAAAAAGCCTTTCAGTTATTTCTTAAGAAAGTTTTTTGGTTCATTTATCTTTTAAATAATTGGAAGCTTGTTAGGACAATGAATTTATTTCAAGCACTGAGTTCAAGGAATCAAGTGGTGTCGCGATGACTAGAAAACTCCTTTGTAAATTAAGTTAAAGTTCAAATTGGTTAAAGTTCAGCGCGAAGTAGATTAAAAGTTTGTTAACTACGAAACTGTTTAATTATTTTACGTTTTCATTAAGGAAATACTTTATGTATAGAAAAATGTGTCAAACTTAAGCTGAAAGTAGACTGTTGTCTTTTTAAAGATACTGACGAACTTCCTTATAACGTATCTCAAGAGGACAAGAAAAAGCTTCGTTACAGGGAAATGTACAGGTTTCTGATTGAACCAAGTTGCAGTGCTCAAAAAACTTCGTTATTCGGAAGTTCGTTAGATAAAAGACTGTATATGTATAATACCTCTGAACATTTTGAAACCTTAAAGAAATATATATGTTAGTATATAAACATTTTCGAATTCCTTTTGATCTAAATCTTCGGTTTTAATATCTTTAGTTTCTTTATAGCCAATGCTTCCCTGTAAATTTCTTAGCGATGCCTAAAGATACCCAATGTCTCCACCACTTTAAACTAACATTCAAAAACTTATTAGACGCTAACTGGAAAAAGTTTTTGAAAACCTTGTAAGCAGCTCAATTTTCAATGCCTTTTTCACTAAACACAATAAGAGGGTTACAAGTCGACTTCTTAGCATTTTGAATTGATGTTCTAATCTCAAATTTGTATGCACCGTAAAATCGATTGAAAATCCATCCCTCCCTCTCTCCCTCTCTGCCTCTGCATTCAATTGATGCGATTTAAAACAGTTTATAAATCATCGAAGTCGTTTGCACTCAATGAAGAAAAAACTCTTCAATCTGCATAGATGTGTGTGTCGAATATTACTTAAGGAACTGTTAACTGTGGGTTGCCGCATGCAATCCTGTAATGGGATGTATAGCCATCCACCCTTAGGCTATTTCCTTGGGCAAATTCATTTCAATTATTATTAAAATTTGTTATTTACATTTCTATTGAAATGAATTGCTTACCTTTAGCGGAGCGATGGGGGTTAAGGAAAAGCGCACCTAAGTACTGTATACATTTTCACGTAAATCGGTGCTCGTGAAAAATTGGGAAAGCATAAAAGTAACATAAAAATAAGCCGAAATAGGGTTGCCTTAACTTTATTGTCTTTGCCATTGTCTTGAACTTATTTGTATTCTGCTTGGGAGATCCTCAGTGAGGGGTTTTTTTTTAATGCTTGAATCTTCCCTCTATATGGCACTGGGACAAAAGTTAATGTTTTTGATGTGCAGCGCTTTTGTTCAACAAACTGGAATTTCGAATTGGCATAAAGCGTTCCAGGTACAATAATAAAAATATAATAATAATCCCAGTTTCTAAAGATGCTTTTTCGAGACTCGATCTAGGGCAGCGGGTTGTCTCTCAACCATTCATACTCAGTGGGAATAAGCAAGAACAATTGTCTTTACGCACACACACACACACACACATTAGTCATCCAAGAGGAAGTAAGTGATCAGGATGAAAATGCCTCATGAATTTCTTGAAAATCAATATTATGTCTAGTCACTTGATATTAAATCAATAAAGCTCTTGTGTAACCACAAATTACCAAATATTGATTAAGTTTTGATTAGGGATAATTTGATAACTTTACCAAGTTTTTATAAAGTAGTTTTTCGTTTTGTTTTTTTATAATACAGTGCTTTGAAAATAATATATAGATTATTATCGGAATCGAAATACATATTTGCAAATGTTTTCGTTTGTCTAATATTTTGACTATATTTTACTAGTTTTCTGATAATAATAAATAAATATATTAAAAAAAACCTCATTTGAATATACTACAATACAAAATGTTAGACTTTAAGAAATTGAGTGTTGAGGTACATTAAACCAAAAGATTGAACAGTCAGAATCCCTTTAACTACTGCCAGTTGTAATCTATGTACTTCCATTACCCAATCCAGATTATTTCTTCACCCACCCTTCTTAACGTATCCCATTTCTATTGCCATCCTCAGCTAAATAAAAAAAAAAAATCCAAAGAAATTGGCAAGTTCTACTGTACTTTACTGTGGCTCATAGTTTTCTTCTATTACTTCGGTTACAGTGAGTAATAAATTTTCTAGTTATTAAAAAAAAGGAGTCCTGTTGTCAAGCTCATGCGATTACTAACTCTCTCACACATACACACACCAAGGACCTGGGCTTCGGGCGCTTTATCCACCCCGCGACGTTTGCTGGCCAAACAAGTTAGCTAAATCGACACAAAACAGAAGGAAAGACCATAAGATTTCGAGTTGCCATAGAAGAATACTCGGAAAAAGCATTCAACAGCGTTTTGCACTTTTTTTTTAGGGTTAGTTTCGTCATTCAAGAGATTACCCTTTAGTAGTGGGTAGTCTTATAATGTAACTTAATTTGTGACATATTTGAGAAAGAATCCTTAAGTTATATGAAAAACAATTCTGCTCCCGCTTGTATTTGAAAAAAAGTTTGAGTATAAATTTGCAATAACAATCACCAATCACACTAAAAAAAAAACTTTTGGCTTTTATTTATGTATAATGTTTTCACAAAGTCTTAAAGGGTATTTCATTTTCGACACCTTCAACAAAAAATGTTGCGTCTTGTTTTTTATATTATCTTCGCGTCTTTTGCCAGGATATGTACACACACACACACACACACACACGTACACAAACACAATAACAAAATATTCTCTCAACGACTCATTATTCACATAGCTGGTGGTGCTTCATTTATGGTTTGGGTTGGTGGTGTTTGGTGTGTGTATGTGTTCCAATCCGCCCCGACACCGCCAACAAATCCAACAGGAGAGCATCCAGTATGATTCTGGGACTCGTTCGCTTCTTTGCCTGTTCGCTCTCTTTTCCATTTAGTGGGTAAGGCATTCCGTCGCTCTAAACGCTGACACAGTTATCGAGTGCAATTCAGACAAGTCGGTTGTGTTTTTAATCCTCGCAGCGTTTCGTTCGTGTCGGTACGGTTCGCGTCGCGTCGCGTATTTCGTACGTAATTCGCATTCCTGTTTCATGTTATTCAGTCTTATTGTCCGTTTTTTATTATCAAAAATAAATCGTTATTGTATTTGTTTTTTGATCCTTAGATAGTTATTCAATCGTATTAAATCGTGTTCTTTAACTTGTTGTTACCCCTTCTCGCGCACACTCTTGATCTGTTTGTCATTGAATATCTTTCGTTTCGTTCGTTTTTTGTTAATCGCATTTCGCTTGTCGGCTTCTGTTTTTTGTTATTGTTTTCTGGTAAGTTAAGTGTATATCCTGATCTCTGGCATTTTGGACTCCAGCTGACATTAATTCTCTAAGTGCCACTCATTAATTACTCTGCCAGATAATGAATAAAAATACATTGTATATGGACATAGACCAATTGTCTGCGCTTTGTTACAATTGCAGATACAGATAAAGCGAAACGATTTTCTATATAATTATTGTATATATTATGCACATGCAGTTTTTCTCTTTGTGTATATCTGCCTTGGGATTTCTTACTTCCGCATTGTCAAACATATAGTAAGCATATAGAACGTCTGCTTCTGTCGTCGCCCATGTCGTCTGCAATCAATGAACCGTGGCATCACACAAGTTTTTACATATACATATACATATATATTTCACGTACGTTAGTGTAAATATGGAATGAGTTATTATAAAAATATAAAAACTAAGACTTTTTATAGATTTTAAGTTTAATCAAAATATTTGTAAATTTTGATTATAAGTTCTAATTTAAACAGTTCCATATAAGCGCGTTTTTTACGGTACTAAAACTAATATTGTAATTTCCAGTCTCAGAAAAAATATTTTTATTATTATTATATACTTAACACTTATCATATCTTTGTTTTCATTTTGCTTCTAGACAACAAGAAACGTTTTGAACTCTGAAAAATACTTGAAAATGTTATCTTTGGTAGAAGTTACTGAAAAAGTGAGTATTTAATTTAATATTGTGAACAAATGAATTTTAACTATGTCCTAGTTGCCTGAGTCTTTTTTCCGTGAATACCTAACTAAAATATATTTAGAAATATCATTATACAGTTTGATGCCTGACCTCCGATATATAAATGAGTCTCTTTAAGTGTTACTAATATAATTTTCCATGTACAACATTTGCCATTTTCTATAAAAATAGCAATGTGACAGCAGTGTTGAAATCTGCTGCCAAATTGTCACTAAAAACGCCCACATTCCGACTTGACTTTGTGTCGCGTAGTCACACATTTTTATAATATGTCATTTAATTTCCTTGGATGATACAAATTGGACTTTATAAGGCAGCCAACATTTTATGACGTCGCCTAACTCTTTGCGATAATATGATATACATAGTTATCTCTGATAATTGTCATATATATTTAGTTGGCAAGTGTTGCTTGAATTAAACGTGAAACAACAACAACAAAATCCAGTAGCCACAATTGGCCCTGAACTTGACTTAAGCACTGTAGAAAAGTCAATGGCTCTCTACATTTGGTGTACGTTTTTTGGTCTATACGGGTCTATATGGTATATGTATGTATACAGAAAAACGCTTAGTTGTTGAAAATGTTGTTTTGGGTTTATTTTTTATCAGAGATATATGTACGTACATTTATAAAATTATTTTTGTTTGCACTGTGCCAAAGAGGCCAATGAACGTAAAGCGTACAAATCAGCAGAAAATAAAAAAATAGAGTAGTGAAAAAAATATATAACCATAATAATTTGTTTATTTGAGCAAACTGCTGAATGGCTTTAATGATTAAAGTTTAATCACATGCCAAGTGCATGTGAATTATCTTGTTGCTTTAAAGTAAATAACATCTTAAAAAGTAGTTGCGAATAGTTCGAATGTGAAGTAAATTCTATATATTTAAAATGTGTACTGTGTAAAGTCCAACAATTGCAACGACTAAAAGTTTAGTTTTTTATTATCAAAATAAAACTTAAAATATCAAATTCTTACAATATTTCCCTAAGTTATTTTAGTTTCTTGAAATCAAGGCACGTGTTTAACATTTGAACTTTTCCAAAAGCTCGACAAATCATAAAGAGACGTATCCTTTTCTATTGCCTCTCTGTCATAACCATATTTTACCTGTGAAAAAAGAAATTTGTAACCAATTTTGTGTGGCCTCAAAAACCCACGAGAATAGAGTGCGAAAATTTCCATTGTTGCTTCGCACCCTCTTATGGTACACAATGCCACCCGCACTCTTCGAGTGCTCCCTTTATTATTTTTTTTTTATTTTGTTGTTGTTGTGCGAATTTTCATTAAATAAACATAAACAAATCGATACGCGTCACAACAACGCTAACAATGTCTGCATGCGCCCATCCAGGCAAAATATGTATGTATTATACAAAACATATACATATATGTATAGTATGTATGTATGAAGAATATGTTTTTGTGCTGTACACATTTGCCGGCTGGCTCCCCTTTAGCAAAGTGGGGTTGTTCTATGTTGCGTGGGGGTTGTTGTTGAGATTTTGGCTGTCAAGTTGTTGTGGAGAAAAATTACGACGTAGAATTTTATTTGAAATCCTTAAGCTGGACAGTCTCATTTGCTCTCTCTCTCTCTCTCTCTCTCTCTCTCTCTCGTATTATCGCTCTCATTTTGGCATGCTCTCGTACAACACAACCTACGCTTTTTACAACCCCCAATGTCAAACCCAAACACATCCCCAATGCCAACCCCACCCATGTCCTTGACAACTTTGGCAGTATGCGGTCGCATTTTTGTTGTGCTTCTGCTTATTCATAACAAAAACAAGTTGGCTAAATAAATGTACTGCGCGACGACATTTTTATGTAGTGTATGATATATTTTTTATGCAGAACACGTAATTTAAGTGATTATAATAATAAAATTTATTTTATTTTTGTTGGCGTTTAACTGGCAACATTTAAACTAAGTATAAACATAAAATAATAGCTCTCTCTAATATAAAAGTATACAGAGAGTATTAAAATATTCGTTAATGTTTTCACTCAATAAACATTTCTTATAACTTTTTCATTTCAAAATTATTTGTAGCAAGCTTTAAATTATTTATAGAGCTTCATCATTCGCACTTTGATCAATATTATATAATAGCAATATTATTTCCAATTATTTAACAAAACGTATCCTTCAAGCGTTGCCAGGCCTTTGTAAAACGTGCCGGCATTTTCGTTAATTAAAACATATTTATGCTGTGGCTTGTCAAATGCTTTTCCATTTAATTAAAAGCGAACGCGTGTGGCAGCATAAAGAAAACACAAGTATAAGTAGCAAAGCCAATGCCTAACATTGATGGGCTGTTTTTTTTTTTTTTGAGCTGGCAACACCAGTTCGATGCCTACACACTTTCAAGGTCCCGACGCTTCGGCCTGCCGTGAACCCTACGCCGACGACGCACCACGAAGGGAAAGTGAAAGTGCTGGGTGGAAAGTGGGCTGCCCGAATAGTTGATAGGGATGCAAAGAGAAAAAAAAATAGGGTAGAAACAAGTAAATAAACCGGTGCTTGTCAGCCCACGCTCTGAAAGTTGCGTCGTAGGCGTCTGTCTGCTTTCTTCTTTTTCTTCTACTGCTGCTGTTGCTGCTACTTCAACTGTTTATAATACTTGAAAGATACCGGCGCTTATGTCCTTGATAATCGCTACCCACATAGATCCTTGAAGTGGGCGCGCGTCTTTTATGTGCTTTTGTGTGTTTGTGTATGCAGTCTGGCATCCTTGGCATTTCTGTTAATACATATGTACGTATCGTATTTATTCTGGAATAACTGTTACTGATGAGCGACGTGACCCGTCGTTTCCCGAGCATATTTACTTCATTTACCAGTCGAGTGTCGTGTTATCCTTGTTTTTGTTTTGCTGTGTCGCAATTTGTCGCATTCAAGGACATGGTGTGATATATCTTCAGTCAGGCTTCTTGGTAAAATTTTCCGTGCGTCAGTTCGATTTACCAACATAATGACAGAATTTTCCTACTGCCGCTTGAGGCAATATTTAATTAAAATATTTTTAATGAATTTCAAATAAAGTTTTGAACGCAAATCAGACATTAAATTAAAATTTCGATGGCTTTTGTGTTGATAGAAATATTCTCATATGCCAAACTACAGATAAAGTTAAATTCGAAAATAATGTGAATAGTTGCAATAATAAGCTTAGAGCTTTTAATTATAATTTATATTATATGTATAAGTTATCAAATCTAGTTTTACGAGTTAATACTTTATAGAGCTTTCAATAAAAAACTGCATTAAAGAGTTGCCAGACTATAAGACTGCACAATGTTGCCATAGTTGTTTTTAACGCTTATGTTCAAAACAAGTTCTTTTAACCCAATTAATTAATGAAAAATTTGGTTGAATTGCACTTTTTATATGACATATTGCATCAGCCATCAAAACGAGGCGTGTAAAAAGGCCGAAAGCAAACTCAAAACTATGCTGATACTTAATTCCCTATACATACACAAACATTTGAAAGCAAAACGCTTTTGTTGTGCGCATTCCTGTTGTTATTATTATTGTTATTGTTGTTTAATGAATTTACCAGCTAGCTATAAGCAAAACAATAAAGAATTAAAAACGCAACGTCATCACTAAAAAAGCGAGCGCATGCAACGTTTCTTAAAGCGCGGACAATTCCCGTTTGCAGCGCTCTTCTTTCGTTCTTTTTTCCCGCTATAAATAAAAAGTGTTTTAATAGTATTTTAGTGTTACATATTTCAATGCTCAAGTGGTTTACTTTTGCTAAAATTAAAATGCTAATCAAATCGTCAGACAATTTCATAACAAAAATTTGCACAAAACAAAACAGAAATCAAAACCACATGAGCAATGAGCAATAACAATGCGCGCAAGAAAACGAAAACAAGCCGACTGGTCCGAAGTAAACAACAAAAGTGACGTCAAAAAAGGGTGAGCGGCGTAGTGTCAGCGGAGAGAGAAAGACTACGAGCGGAAGCTTTGTAAATAGAATTATTTATTAATCAAATGGGAAAAACGAAAACATAAACGCCCAAATGCCAAAGGCGAACTACAAAACCAAAACAACAACAAAAGCAACAGACTGTACCCCGGCGCAGCCGCGTTGTCGCTGTATCCCCCACCCGGAGACGGTATGTAAGAACCTAAGTGGAAAAGTGGAAGTGAAAGAAGCAACAGACGAAGAGACAAAAGCGACGTTTTACTGCTGCTGCTTCTGCTACTGCTGCCTTTATGTATCTGTGTGGGTGAGCGACATGCGCACACTCTCTTTCTTTTTTCGCTTGCTCGCCTGAACACAACACACAGCTGAACAATCAAAACAAATTTACCAATCGCGCGAGAGCTTTCAGTTTGGCGTGTTTTTGTCGCTGAGCTTTTCAAAAACTTTTTATCAATCGGTCAAGAGCATTTGACAAGCGCGGGCGAGGAACGTTACTAAAAATATTTTAACTGTGTGTGTGTTCGTGTGTTACAAGAGTGTGATAATCAAAATAAAATAGTAAAACTATTTTCAATCGTTCTTTTCTAAATAGAAAGCAAATAATAAAAATAACACGTCAATGCAGCGCGTGTTAAACAAAGTAAAAACAAAAGATTATACATATATGCACATACATATGTACAATATTTAATTGAACTACAAAGTAGCTTTATGCATATATTTTATTCATAATTTAATTAGCGTGCAATTGAAAAGAGTAAGCAAAATCGCGCGCGAGATTTTAAAGAAAAGCACGCCAACAAATCACGCTTGTCATACAAGTTTAAGCCTAAATTAACTTAGGTTTCAGGTATTTTGTTAGACAACCCGCGAACTAGTTTCAAGACGGCAACAACAGCAACATTAAAAGTAACAAAATTCTAAGCCCATTTGCATAAATAAATAAAGCAACAAACATAAAAAAAGATTTAAATAAAAAAACAACCGAAACAGCCAAATTTTAAGAGTGCTGGAATCTAACTACAAAAATTCTTATGTCGCTGTCGACGTCAACGCTTGCCTACGCGCTCACACATGCCCTGTTCATTATATCAACACACATACACTCACAGATGCAGAGTCGCTCGTTTGCATGCAGAGCGAGCTTTGTTTTGCTCTCGACGAGTTTTTGACTCATGCTTTGATCAGTTGTCCGCAACGCGCTCAGCTGCTCGGTCGAAATTACCGCAAAATTGACATCAACAAAACAGTGACAAAAAGTGCCCATAAAAGCTTTTCAGTTGATGTAAATTTTTGCCATAATTCTAACGCAATATTTACGATATATATTTGAATTTAACGTGTGCCATCTAAGTGTCAGTGCTGTCTAGTTAGTAGCCCACAAATAAAGCTACACTTTTCAACCGTCAAACTTCAAGTCATACGTCCACAAAAACAACAACAGTCTCCCCTTGAAAAACAAACATACATACATACGTATACATTTGTGCGGTCTTAAGTATAACAATTCTTTAAAGCTTATGTTTTTTTCTGGCGACAGGCTGATAAGATTTGTCGCGAGTGTATATAATATTATAATTTTACTTATCAAAGTGTGCATAGTTCTTGTGTTATAAATATTATACATAATACACACACACACATACATACATACGTATTCATATAATATTTATGTTTTAATCGCCACATGTGTGACCTAGTTAAAAGAAATCCAACCAACAAAATTAAAAGCGTGTCCAACAACAACAATGAAATATACGATTTACATATAAAAAGCAACCCCCTTTCTGTTCTTCGCCTCGTGCTCATGCATATCAATTAATTAATGGAAGAAAATATATACAATAAACAGAGCAATGTTTGTATAAACATTGCAAGCAAATTGTTTAACAACCTTTTAATACATGCTCATTAAAAATTCAACGCGGAAGTCAAAACGATCGCAAAAGAGACGTTTACCAACACTAGCCGAAGTCCCCAACCCCAACTGGAATTGTTTATACCTATAGTATATCATTTTAATACCAAATGGTAGTAAATTTTAAGGTTGGTATTTAAACAACATACATACAAATAATCATAGGAAATAATCAGATGTACTTATACTTTTTATATGTTGACCCAATAAACTACAAAAGAAACAAATGTGTACAATGAACAAATTAAATGCATAAATGTTACAAAAAAAAAAAAGAAGAGAAACTGCCATAGAGCCAAACTTTAATTATAGGCTTTGGGAAAGACTTGGACATCAAAAGAAAATATTTGGGCCCGCTCATAATCCAATTCTTAATGTGTTTATATAAACCAGATAGAAAGTTGAACGAGATAGGCTGCTTTAAATTTGTTTGGTAACTAATTAAATATTTAAAAAAGTTTCAAGCATTTCTTCAAACATACAAAAATGTACACAAATCTTTTAAGCTCGTAGATCATATTTTCCCTATTTTATTTTCAAATTCTAAGAGCTGTCACTAATTCGTTATTTATGTGCCCAGACCAATTAAAATGTTAACTCATCCTCATCCCAAAAATTTAATGTGTAAGTTTTCAAAGTTGAGATTTCAAATATATATCGTGTAATGCGAGACCTTGCAACAGACCAAAGCTCAAAGCACATAAAACCATAAACATTAACGCGTTTGTTTATGCTTAGGCCATAAAATCGAGCTGAAAACTCTGAGTATTTCCTGTATGAACCAAATGTGGTTTATCCCCACTGTAATCTGAGCGCTAAAATACAAACACTATCGAGCTAAATCAGCAAAAATAAAATGATTTTTAATCTTTTGATTATACGATTATTCAAATAAAATATGCACATGTATTTAGTAAAGATTTTGAGGATTTTGCATTTGTGCATTTAATAAAAATTCAAATACAATAAAATATTTAAAGCAAATCTAAAAAGTTTCTGTTGTTTGTTTGATCTTGTTGAAAGTGCTCAACTACAAAATACCCTCTGTTCTTTAAATTGAAACAGTATTGAGTGTAAAAAGTTGGTTATAAAAATGTTTATAACATATGTAGTAAAAAATAAAACACTTTTCGTTGAAATATTAACATCAATAAAAGTAAAAAAAAACATTAACATTTGCACAGCAAAGAAAAAAAGGTGATCGAAAAAAATAAAATTAAATTTGATAATTATTTCAATTTGAATTTCGAATTTCAACGTGTTTATGTTCAAAAAGTTCAGTGTCAGTTCGCGAAATTTCAAGGCTGAAAAACTGGAAGAGAAACAGTAGAGAGAGAGAGAGAGAGAGAGAGAGACGAAAACAGAAAACAGAAAACAAAGCAAATAAATAGAAAACACTCGTAACATTTATGCACACACTAGAAAACCCAACCAAATTGAATACTTAAATCCGGCCATATGTTTGATAAATACTAACAGCGGAGCAGCCTTTCCCCTCAACTCCCCCTTCTGATTGATAAACACATATGGACAGCCAGTTGAATTTGTAGCTCTAGTTTGGTTTTCTTTAAAGAGACCCAAAGCACAAAACCCAAGCACCCAATAGTACAAAATCTCTTTGCACGCTACGTTTGTTTTAGGCGCCGCTTTATAACGTATACGATTGGGTATCCAGCTGTCTAAGCCGCCGCATGACTTAATTGACTTAACAGTGCCTGACAACCTTAGTCATTTGCTTTATTTTCGCCATATCACAACAACACTTATACGTATATGTATATGTATAACAGCAGCTATTGCCAAGGCAATGACTCAACAGTTGATTGCACGATAAAAGCCAAAAGCAAAACAAATATGTACACATAACCACAAATAATTGTTAGCAATTTAATCAGCTGTAGACTATTAGCCTGATAAATTTATAACTGATGATCCTTGAAACAATGTCAATTTAGATAAAGTATTATTACAGTTTTTTGTTAAGCAGCATTCTTAATTTATTTAAAAGAGTTTGGTTAAATCAACTTTTATATTTCTTAATTGTTATTAAATACAAAAATCATGTTGAAAATAATAAAAACTTACTGAAAACGACATTCTTTTAAACTGTTTTAATCTTTTTATACTACGTTGATTGAATGAATTAAAAAATTGAGATGAGCATCGATTTCGAACAAAAAAAAAAAAACAATATACAAAAATGCAAATGTATTAAAGACTAACACGTCGTGTCAGCTGTAGTTCCAGTACAATCCTATAATATTATTCTCAGTTTAGAATCCCGTTTGGTTGCGTTTAAATTGCTGATTGTATTTCTCGCATTTATTGCATCATTTTTTTTTTTTTTTTTATCTCCTTATGTCCGCCGATTGTTGTTGTCTATAACATTACTTTGATTGCTCGCATATTCAGTCCATAGTTTAATATAAAAAAAGTGTTCGGCGCTCGATTTGATTCACAAATTTCTATATATAAGTACATATATAGACTCCATACGGTCATTGGTTTGTCGGCCTTCAACTTTCTTTGTTGTTGCTGGCTGGCTGGATGTCTGGTCTGGTAATGTCTCTCTGGTCTCTGCTGCGGATGCGGCCATTAAGTAAACTTGTTCGCATTTCTTTGAAATTTTCGTTAAAAATAATTATCTGTTCCCATATACAACAGAATAAATATAAATTGTATCTTTTTTTTTTTTGTTCCATTGACTCAGTTTGTGTTTGTTTTTATCTACAGATCAATCTAGCGCAAAATCTAAAGCCCTTTTCCTAGAATAGAATTTTTCGCTTGATTTCAGTTTAATTTTTCGCTTTTGTTTCAGTTTTCGTTCTCCACTCACTCATGATATACATATGTATGTATATATATAGCTATCCAAAAAATGTTGAGTGGGCATTTCCGTTTAATTTTATTTGTTTTGCAAACATTTCAGCATCGTGACATTTCACAGCTGTTTTTAAGAGGCTGCCGATAAGAAGTCTAAATAAGAGGGTCCCTGATTAAGTTAAGCTACAATTATCTTTCGCGATAGATAAGAATGCAATATTTGATCTTGCATATCGTTGTTCATATCACAAATTCAACGTTTTGTTGACTTTTAAAGTCAAAAAGTGTGATGGTTAAGTTGCAAAGCTGTTCTTTTACCATAAACTTCAGAAACAAGGCCACTTTTTCTGGGAATTCGTAACTAGAATTCTTCTTATGGTTATGCCTTCACCCAGTTCAATCAATTTGTGACAATTCCAATTCCAGAAATTTTGCAATTTGATTCGCCCAATGTGTAAAGTTGAGGCTGCTTATCAGCTTTCAATCCCTGGCACGTGGCTGGGCGCTGATAAGAGAGGGTTGTTAAAGGGGCAGCTGGGAAATCAGACGGCTTTTGCTGCTGATACGAAACTCACGTGTTCCTGCAATGTATCCGACTGAATTGAATGTAACATAGAGCACAAATAGCTTAGCTATATATACGTTTTTATACTCGATACCGAGGTAAGAGTATATTGTTTTGTGCAATGTCCGTCATGGTGTCTGTCCGTCTGTCCGTCTGTCCGTCTGTCCGTCCGTTGGTTGCAGTTTTTCCACACCCTTCAGCTGAGACTTGAAACTTTCCAATTTTTTTTATTAGATAGTAAATTAAAGTGTCAAGATGGGTAACAAGTGATGATTTTATGATTTTTTGTTTTGTGTTATATTTTTTTGCCCTTCCTTTTTATTTATTTGGTATAAGAAGGTCCGCCCCCCCCCCATTTTCCTTTGAGCGGTCACCAATTTGGAAGGCAATGGTGCATCCCCTCCTCCCTTTCTCGCCTTTTACCGTTTTTTTTTTTTTTTTTTACAGAGAAATGAATTTTAGCTTTTAAGTGGCAAAGTCGTCACGATTTTTCAAGTGCTTCAACTTTATGGTAATTTGCATTTAATGTTATCGGACTTTACTGGTTTTAAGGCTTCGATTCGAGTTGTATATATGTACATATATATTTGTCTAGCAAATTTAGCTGATTTGTGCTAACTTTTTGTGTGTATTGTGCCAAATCAATATAAATTGATTTTAATTATTTATCTATTAGCAAAACAGCAGCAGTCAAGCAATTTATAGACATTTCCTATAATATTCTTTATGTGGCTTACGAACTCACATTGTAATTGATTGGTGGAGAATTCGAAATTAAATTAAATGAAAAAATAAAAACAGCATCAATAAATATTCAATCGAGTAAACTGCAGGGGTATATAATGTGTTTAGAAAAAATATAGTACACAAAATTAGCTTTTTAAACTGTTATTATCACATCAGGAAAGGAACAATACATATCTACATATTCTTATTCAGTTTACTAATCAGCTTTTAACGAAATTCGATAAGTGATGGCGACAACTTTTAATCATAATCAGTAAAATTATTTGCTTTGATTGAATATATGTATATCAACAATAGAACTAAAAAATCTAATTAAATTTCACAACTTAACGTAAGTTTGCAAGTTTATAGTTTTTTATCTACAGTAGCTTGATCTATTGGTTCCAACTAATTCTTGCGTCATTTGTTTGTATGATAGGCACGAAAAGGTGTACATAATATGTGTATATAGTTGTGTACAAATCTGCACGTAGTTATATCATCAGTTGACAAGCACTTAAACTGTCCCTCCACCCTGCCTTTGGCATTTCGTCCCATGACATATTAATATTAGGAAATGTGTATATAGGAAAACAAAACATAAGCCCCCCTCCGCTTGCAGGGGTAGATATTATTGTAGATTTTATTCTAACAACAAAATTGGCGCCCTAAAATCGCGTACTAAAAATAATGAGCAGGTGGGTGGTGGGGATGGTAGGTGAAAGGAACTTGCACTTGCCGTTAAATGTAGCTACCTCAACATCAATATGTGTGACTGTATGAGTGTGGTGTGTATGTTTGTGTGTCGTTTTAATTGCTTATGCTATTGCAAAAGCACCTAAATATTCTACACAAAAGTGACTTGCACAAAAGCCAGAACAAAGAAATTTGAAGAAAAGAGCGCGAGAGAGCGCAAGAGAATAATATTAAACAACAAATTGCATGCACTCGGAACATGTGACAGCGTTTAATTGTTGTTCAGTGTTGAAAAATCCAAACTGCTGTTTAATAAGAGGTCGTTCTAGGGGTATGGCGCTGGCTTGACCCATTGATAATGCATAACGGAAGTTTGCGAGCGTTCAACGATCGAATCCTACACAAATGCAACTTTTCAGTGCAAAAACAGAGTGCACTAGTGTGTGTGTGTGTGTGTGTGTGTTTGTCTGTGAAGACTGTGTCACTCTTTCTTATTTTTATAGCTCTCACAAAAACACAACTGATAATGCAAAGCGTGTCTATTGTTGCAACTTGCCAGGGTTCTGATTTGTTTTTGTTCAATTAGTCAGCGTATTTGGCAATTTTATACACATGTACATATGTACATAGCTTATTTGGTTCATATGTATCTTTCATCAAACACTTGAAAAGCGTATTATCAGCAGCAGCTACACGACAATTCTGTATGCATACGCAAGTAAATAGTATATACATACGTAGATTCATATATGTATGTATGTATGCGTTCGCATTTAGTATAAGTTGTGGCGAAATGAAAAAGCTTCCTAAGTGCTGGCGTTTTGTTGTTGTAAATTATATTCTATTTACACACAACAAAATGTGTATGTATATGCATAAAAAAAACCACGTCCAAGCGAAAAAAGCTTTAGATTATTTACTACACACACACACGCACATGCTCTTATGGCTACGAATATGGCGACAAAAGCAAACAAACGGAAAACATATGTTGACCAAAGCGTCAGTGAGAGGGAGAGAGAGAGAGAGAGCGAACTAAACACAACCCACGCTCTCGAAAGCTTTTTACAGAAACTCAGTTTTTGTTTACAACGCTTTGTTGTCGCATGTGTATGTATGTGTATTAGTGTGTAAAACAAAGGCAACGTTGCGATAAATTATAAATTCAAAACAAAATATAAAAAATAAACAGTTTTGACCTTGAGTTTGGTTAATAACTGTGCTCTTACAGCCCGTACTCTCTCTTGCTCTATGTTCAGGCTACTCTTTAATATCTCTTTCGCTTTCCTTTCATTTGTTGATAGCGTGGCTGGCCTAACTGTTTTCCTCGCATATGTATGTATGTACAATCATACATACACATACATTTTTGCTTTTGTTTATAATGTTTGCTTATTATTTCATTGTGTGTTGAAATTGTCTGACTATTTGTTTATCCGAAATTTGTTATAATACTTTTGAATGTTATTTGAAATTGCTTATTGTATCATTTTTGGACTTCATTTGAATATGACGTCATGATAAGCTGTTTTTGTGATTTGTGTATGCTTTTGTGATTTTATTTTATTTGCTTTGGTCATGCCTTGTAGCCAGTTTTGTACTTAAAAAGTTTAAATTCCCCTTCAATGCAGCAACCAAAGTCCAAATAATTTTCACGTTCGTCCCACGCGTCGACTGTTCCATTCCACTTTGCTTACATCTACATCTACATCATGAATATATGTATGTATGTATGTATACTTGCAAATGTGCAATATTATTATTATTTTAACTGAAGCTCTATTTATTTTTTATTTTTGGCATAAAACCTGTTTATATCTAGCGCTTGTCTGACGTTTCTTATCAAATGTTTTGCATCAGATGTGTTTAAATATTTTCCTACTTCTCGTTTTTATTTGCTTTGCTTTGCCTCATCTTCCTCTACAAACATTTCGCGTTCATTAACTTGTTTGCTTATTTTTGTTGCTGATAATTATATAGAGATGCTATTCTTTTTCAAAACTTTATTTCGTGCTCTCTCCCGTTGCCTTTCTCTATCTTCCTCTATACGGGCATCATCAAAATGTTTGCTTGTCTTTCGGATTGTCTTGTGTGTGTATTTTTTTTAACGATTCCACTTAAGGTTTTAAGTATCTATGTATGTATGTAGTTTGTTATGTTATTCGACAGCAAATTTGAAATAAATTCTATTCGCATTCTCGTCTGTTCCCATTCGTATCGTTTGTATATAAGCGACTACCATATGTTTCCTATATATATGCAGTATGTACTTACATACATATTCATATACATACGTGATTCTTCTCTAATTCTCACATTTGTTCATAGAGGGCGCTTTTGTTTTAAAATAAAAAATAAATAAATTTGTTTGGCCTTCGACGCGTTCGGCAACCTTTGACGAATACTAAACAACTTAAATAGCAACAAAAGGGAGGGTGAACAATTGTGAAGGGTGGCGGGGGGAGGGATTGTGTGAAGAGGCGGGTTCTCAGACATAGGAATAATATGTAAAGAAACCAGAGAAACAAGCATATCACTTAGCTAAAATAGAATTGTTGCTTAAGTGCCGCTTAAGATGCTACACATCATTGTTATTGTTATTGTTTGTTTGTGTGTGTTTTTGAGGTGTTCGGGGTTTGTCACTTTGCGACTGTATAATATGTATATGTGTGTGTGTGTGTTCTCGCCCGACCTTGACGAATTTGAGGTAACGTCCATTCCACTTTGTTGTTAGCTTTATCAGCTGTAAAAATGTCGAGCTATTATCCTAAATAAATGACTAAGTTTCAAAGATAAGCAACCTAAACTTAGTAAAATTAATTCCAAGGTCTATGTACATATGTATATAAAAAAGATGTGCCATTCTCTCTAACATTAAATAGTTGCTGATATGATAAGTTTCAAGCATTGAATACGGGCGTTGTAAATAAAATTCGATAACTTTATCGATTAATGACATTGATTGATTTCAATTTATTCAATTAAGATTGTGTTCATAAGCAAAAAATTAAAAATAATAAAAGTTATAAAAACAAACTAAGTTTGATTATAATGTAGTTTCTTAGAAATGTAGTAAATCAAGATATTTGATGCAAATCGCCGTTTGAATTTATGACCATTCAAATTGAATGAGAATTTTCGATTTCTCTTTGTCAACAAACTAATTAATATTTATAATCTACATAAACAGCAATAAAAGTCACCTGGCCAGCCAAAATCAAAAACTTACCAACCAATAAATTAGCAACAACAACAATAACAAACAAAACCTATCGAAAAAGGAATCGAAACAAGTGAATTCTCATTTGAGCATAGTTTGTTTTTAATTTTTATTTTTTGTCTTGTTTTTATTTTGTTCCCTATTTTTGTTATTCGGTTTCTTTTGACTTGATTTCTTGTTGTTTTCAAATTTTATGCTCTTTCTATTTTTGGGTTTGTTTGTGCAAAACAAATTTGCGAATAGTCTGATGAAAAATAATTTGAAAGAAGTAGTCAAGTCACGCTGGCGAAAACAACGATAAGCAGAACAACAACAACAAAAGTCAACAACAGCAAGTTGAATAGTTTTTTTACTTTTGATGTGCAAAACATTTTTATAAATTAACTATTCGTTTTTCTATGCCATTTTGCAGTTTTGCTGTGGGAAGAAAGTCTTATATTATTGTATATTTAAGCAAGCTAAATATATGTAGGTGTCTACTTAGATCAATCAATCTTGAATATGATTGATAAACAATCATATATGTATATAATATAATTGCATTGCAGTACAATTGCGGCACGGGTTTGAGATAACAACTGCATTGGAATCTGGCATTACTAATGTAATTAGCGTAAAAAGTTACGATATACGATATTGTTTCGAAAAGTTAATCAAGTATATAAAAATTAAACTCTATTTGCATTTAAGAGGTTTCCATCAATTCAAAGTTTATAAAAATAATAATAACATCATTAGTAATATAATAAAGTCGATAAGTTTTAAATTATCATTTAACTACTTTTCATCGATTTTAATCCCAGCCAATATTTATCGAAAGCTATTGTCGAAATTCCTTGTCGTGTTAAAGCTTAAAGCCAATAAAAATGTGCTACTAAAAACTATTTATGCTTAATGAATTCAAACCAATCTAAAGATATATTTTGCTCTCTTCTACTGTCTCATTGCAGCTACTGTAAAACAACTGCGCAGTCGCAGCGCAGCGCCTGCGCGCCAGGCGCACAACAAAGAACAAGAATATAAGAACAAAAGTTGTTATTACTTTTTAATTTGTTCTTTGGAACTTTTGCATCGCCATGACTGAGAATCAAGTATATCCCATGTCATCGGAATTCTTTGATAGCGGCTCGAACAGTAGCAGCAATCCCTTAAAGTATGAACTATATGCACTGGCCACGCCCACTCTAACCATACAAACAGGCGGCTACATCAACAACAACAACAACAACAACGGTAACAATAACAACAACAATTCGAGTGCCATTACATCGAGCAGCAGCTATTCATCGAATGTGATGCTGAGCACAACAGCAATTAGTATACCGCGCAGCAGTAATCCCAATCAGAGCCATCATCATAGTCATCTTCATCATCCGTATCAATTGAGCGGCACTCCCACGTTAACACCAACGCCCACACGGCAACAGCAACATCATTTGCACAGTTTGCCCAGCATGGCACAGCACCAACACTTGCAACAGCATCAACAGCAGCAACAGCAACCATTGCAATTGAATGAAATGTCTGATTTTGGCTTGGATGCCTTGGATGCTGCCTCATTGTCGCCAACACTGTTGCAGGATGTCAGCTTGGGCGCTGCATCACCGCTCAGCTCCACGCTGTATAGCAGCAGTGCCAACAATGCCAGCAATGCCAGCAATCCAGGCAGCGCCACCGCCAACTATTTTACACCGGATCTTAGTTCTTGTCTAAGTTTAAATATGCCATCGGAGCAATCGCTGCTGCAGGAGGTGGTCAGTGGTAATGCTTTGCTATACGATACAATGACGCCCAATTCGAATGCCATGTGGAGTGACATTAGTAGCGCCATTGTTCATACCAAAAATGAGCCATTCAATCTCGATGATGATTACATTTTTCCCAATGACAAAGCCGAGATACAAGCCAGCGAATTGGCCGATTTGAATGGTGGCGATTTTTTGGATGTTATGGGCACTATTGAGGATTTATTGCCCGCACAGAATGTCAACTTTTTGCTGTCGCCACAGTCAAGTACATCGGATGGACTACCCTTAGATTTGTTGCAGCAGCATCAACAGCAGCAGCAACAACTACAGTTGCAAACATTGCTAACACAACAACAGCAGCAGCAACATCAGCAGCAAAATCAGCAGCAACATCAGCAGCAGCAGCAACAGGGACAAGATACTTATGAGCTATTCCACAGTACACCACAGAAGCCACCATCGCAGCTGGGCTCCAGTTTCTCACCAGGCAGTCAGGCATCTCAATCGCCGCTAACACCACCGCCGCCACCACCTCATGCCAACCGTTCGCAATATCAGCTGGTCAAGTCGCGCAATATGCAGGAGCTGCTCAAGAAGGGCATTGCCATGCCCTCGCCACCTGAACGTCACTCGATGCTCAGCCAGTCGGCGGCACTTAGTCCGGGTGGCAGCAGCAGCGGCTTTGGCAGTGCTGCCAGTGGCAATAGCAGCGCCACAAATGCCAGCAGCAGCAGCTCCAATCAAGTGGTCATTACGGCCACATCAGGGGCGGCAGGCAGCGTACGCAAACCGTTTGGTTATCAACCTGGCTCCATTGACAGCTCACAATTGTCGCGGTTGTCGTCGTCGGCGCCAACGCATTTGGGTCTGGAGCACATTTGGATGCGACGTGAGCCGCGACAGCATTTATTATCAACCGGCTCGCTGGCCGAGGCCGAAAGTTTCTCATCGCTGTCCACCGGCAGCGTTCTATCCCCCGAAGGCATCGATTTCTCACAGGATGATGAGGATGATGCGTCCAGTGAGAATAGCGATAACTACGATGACTTTAGCAGTGACAATGGTAGGTTTAATTTTTAAAATACTAACGCTTTTGTAAGATGTTTATAAAAATAAATCCCTCGCTCCCTTCTCTTTTTTGAAGGTTCTGGTGATGAGGATGAGACACGCACATCGACACCAAATCACTTGGGCAGCAGCAAAGGCAAGGAGCGTTTCTTCTGGCAATACAATGTCCAGGCCAAAGGGCCCAAGGGTAAACGTCTTGTTTTCCAATCAAAACTAGAGGATCCTCATTTTCTTAACGAGGTCTCCGATCCAGTGTTTAGTCCCACTTGCTCAGTGCGTGGCATTAAAGTCTATAAGGTACGTCCAATGCATACACTCAGATAAACAAGTGTCTAACAGAAATCTTTACCAAAAACAGCACAGTGGCAAGGCGCGCAAGGGGGATGGCAATGATTTGACACCAAATGCACGCAAGCTGCACAACATTGGCAAGGAGCTGGACAAGCTTAGTCGCACCATTAACGACATGACGCCCGTTTCGGAGCTACCCTTCAATGTGCGTCCCAAGTCGCGCAAGGAGAAAAACAAACTAGCTTCCCGTGCTTGTCGCTTGAAGAAGAAGGCCCAGCATGAAGCCAATAAGATTAAGCTTTATGGCCTAGAAATTGAACACAGTCAGTCCAATAATTGTTGTCAGACCTTAAGATCTATAGTAATCATTAATTTTTTCTTATTCAGAGCGCCTAATTAATGGCATTGCTGAGCTGAAACAGGTGCTAGCAGTTAAGCATCGCACAAAAAGTCAGGGTGAGCAAACGGAGGAGGTGGATCAGCAGATTCAACGCATTTATACAACGGCTTCATGTGAGTTGCAAATACAAATTATCTTAACGCACAGAAAACAGATATTCAAATTGTTTTTTCTTATAGCTGGCATACGCATTGCGGGTGGCTCAACGGATTTTGTGAATAAAGTCTTGGAAAATATGCGCGGCGGTATGCCGAATGGCGGCCTTGAGGGATTGCGGAAATCGTAGACAAACAATTTGCAAAACTATAAACGAACCGCCCATCAATGTTTAGATTTTAAGCATATAAGTAGCACGTAGCAATAGCCCAGCATCCTCGCCCTAGCCGTACCCCCTCTACCAAGCTCGGCATGAAACCAACTAACCAAACAAACCATAATAAAAAACTTTTATGATAACAAAGAAATTGAATGAAAAAAAATTAAGCGTTAGAGTGAGCGAAGGATAGTTGTAACTGTGATTTAGGAGACTGGCATAGCATACAAGCAAATAAAAAAAAAAAAGGTTGGCCAGCGCTAAAAGCAAAAATTCCCTAAAAAAGGGCAAGCAAAACACTTGATAAGAAACGATAAACAAACTGTAAAGAAAGAGGCAACCACAAAAGCACTATGAAATTCGTTAAGCTACTAAGAAACGAAAGAAAAAAAATGAGTTCAATGTGAAGAAAAATGATGTTGAGTTTGTGTGCGATTAGGATTTAGCTACCAGTTTTACCTGCTTATGACATAAGTTTTGATTTGATTAAACAATTTGAATTGCGAAACTAAACTAGGCTACACAGTAACGAAACAAATATATATACCTATACATAAATATATACATATATACAACTGCGATTTATTTGTTT
This sequence comes from Scaptomyza montana, assembly GCA_018904305.1. Taxonomy (NCBI): domain Eukaryota; kingdom Metazoa; phylum Arthropoda; class Insecta; order Diptera; family Drosophilidae; genus Scaptomyza; species Scaptomyza montana. The sequence continues at coordinate 2,533,518 of JAEIGR010000001.1, forward strand.
AAGTTTTGATGCTATATAAACAATGTATAAATTGGTTCAATGTTAAGTAAGCACTAAGTTTTCTTTTTTAAATATTCTTTTGATATATTGAAGAGTTTTAATTTTAATTTATCCAACTAAAACCATTAAGTTTGTTGGCCCCACCATAAAATTTGGTCCTAGGTTTTGTCAGTTTTTAAGTTTTTGTTTGAACTTAAGTTAAAAATAACAACTCAATGAATGAAAATTATTGTTCAATTGAAATCAACGTGCATAATTGATGTTTAATTTTATGCAGGTTTTATGCTACATATTTATATATACATATACTTTAAATTACTTATACTGTTTATCTATATAGAAACATATACATACATATATGCGTGGTGATATAATTTTAATTTTCTGTGTATGCTTTGATTTCTTTCATGTAAAACCTTTGGCTAAGGTTTTGCAATATATAATTACTTTTAAGTTTTAAAATTTATTTTTACGTTTCGCATATGAATTACCTTCAATATATATCATAATTTATGAACTATAGGCACACATACAATTGCAAATCTTTAATTACATTCATTTCTTAAATTTAGTTGCGGGTCGCTCTTTGAAGTGCATACGAAATAAGTTTTAAATACAAAAACACCAAAAAAAACCAAAACAAACTTAACACACTTTGAGTTTTATTATGTTGATTTAATTAATTTTTGATAAACTTTTCTTTAGATTGTTTACTTTTTGAAGAACTTTTTGCTCTGCTTCAATGCTAATTTTGTGATATTTGTATTGAGTTAAATATTTCGTTTTCTTTCATATTTTTCTTGAGGAAGGAGTTCTTAGTTTGGGTTTTAGTTGTCTAGCTTTATAGCTGCTATTTGTTGCGCAACAAATTGTGTTCAGTTGATATCGAAAACAACAAAAATAATAATGAAGAAAAATAGGAATACTATTCAAAACATTCAATGGACATTAAGTCTTGGCTTTATATATTTTGAGAATCGTTTCTTCTTTTTCTTTAATAAATGAAAACGAAAATACAAATACAAAGTGATTCAAGTTAAAAACTTAGAACTTAGGCACTCGTATCACCCACTTGAGTTGAGCACGTGAAGAACAAATTTTAGTTAGCTTAGGATTAAAAAATTCACATTTCAACTATGAAACTTTTTTAATTATTAAATATGAATAAATTAATCATTGGTCATTGGTTTTGTTTAGGGTTTTCAAATTCATGTTTTAGGAGTTTCAAATCCATAAGTGATATGAATACGAATTCAAAATTAATAAGCTTACAAATAATATTTAAAAAAAACTACACAAATACATATACATTCAACACAAAAACAAAACACACACACACAAAAAGTACAAGCGCAAGCAAAGCGACTAAAAATGTTTGAAATGTAACATACCTGCTATATATAAAAACATATGTGTTTTGTAGTGTATATAAATGTTCACATACATGTATAGAACAGAGTTGCTTAGGTTTAGGGTTGTCTTTGTCCAATTGCAAATATGCAAATGATGCGCGAGGTGGCATTGAAATAAGCACGACAGTTCCTCAGTGTTTAATATGTGTTAAAGGCATACTAAATATTATACAAAAAATACTATAAACTGTACATTTATTAATAATAATTGTAAAGGGTAACCAGAATACAAACAACAAAATACAAACAAACATAATTATTATGGTTATGTATTGTAAATGTGTGCTTTAAATAAATGTGCTTCATATTTACTTTTTTTATACATATGTCGATAACAATGTCGTTATCATAATCGTAAAAATACCTAAACAAAGGATAAACTACCTCAAAGTTGAAAACAATTTTCATATTCGCTAAATTAGTATAAGGAACAAAATATATTCGTCAAATATTTCGAATCAACCAAGAAATAACTGTGGGAACTTAAAATTTATAAATATTTATAAAAACAAATAACAAGAGCCTGATTCTTATTCATTTGTCCATTTAATTAATTAGGCATTAGGTATAAAAAGTAACAAATAAACAAGCAAGCACTGATCATCTTGCAGTCCTGTTTCTTAGTAATGCAGATTTTTAAAATGCCTGCAAGGCTATCGGATAACCAAATTATAGTTGTGGTTTCCAACAAGAATTGCTACAAATTGATAAACAATTATAAATATATGTATACATATATATACACACATTATTACTTATATACAAACAGAAATAAGCTTACAGACTCTAAGTTGAAAATTACAAATTGTGCATGCCTTAAGGCAAAAATAAAACAAAACATAATTATTATGTTGAAAATAAACGGAACAGCGAATCAAATAACTTATTAAAAACACAAATTTGAACACACACATAACATTTGTGCATGTCAACCAACAATAAATAAGATGTGTCTATATATTATTAAAATACATACCGAATTTCTATATGAAAATAAATGGCGACAGCAACAAAAAACAAACAAATTTCCAGTGTACGTAAATATTTTGTATAGATTTTCTCTTAAGTGTGGGTACAGCAAAAAAATGTGGAACGCTTCACGATTTTGCGTGTCATCCTTGCGCAGGGGCCATGCTAATCTTCTCTGTATCGTTCCAATTTTAGTATATGTTCTGCCGAAGCAAGAACAAATGTAGGCTGAAGTTTGTGCTATATAAATGTAGCACACGTCAAACAAGCACTTGCGAATTATAAGCGAGCATTTGCCAGGTACTCGAGCTGCTTGCAGGGGTTGATTTTTGCCCGCTGCCTAACTGACCTTTTCAGCTTAATGTATTTTCTTGTTTTTTTTTTTTAACTACTATTTCACCCTTATGTCTTTGCCTGTTTCTTACCATGCCAATGATGGGACTACCGCTGGATAGGAAACCCTTTTGAGTGCAGACGGTAACCTCGAGCTCTGTGTGCCTGAGCTCAGAAATCGAAATCAGGTACTCAAAGGATGCATCATAGACGGGATTACAGTTGTCTTTAATGACGCTAGTCTTGCGCTTGGACTCCTTGCTGCGTCCAGGCAGCAAATGCAGCTTGACATACGGATCTGGTATGCTGCTGGGATCACGCAACGGTATATTCATAATCTTGTGTATAGTCACGTCCAATTTTTGTCGCTGTGCCGAATATGTTATCGTCAGCTGTATGCGACCAAGGCCATGCTCTCCCGATGTTGAAATTGTATCGGGCATACGATGTGTCAACATTGTGCTGACCAACTCACTAATTGGTTTCTCCAGCGACGAGGATGCTGAGATGGATAGTGCATTCTTTACGGTTTCCACCTCCTCGACAATCGGTGTCTCGGCTGAGAGGCGTTTGCTCTTTGAATGATCGTCCTATAAATGTAAATAATGTTGCTGTAGTAAATGTCAATAGCGAAAGCAACGTGTTTAAAGGGTTTTGTTCATAGGTAAACAGATTACACTTGTTGAGTGCGTAAGCTAAGTATTTAGATCTTACAATTGTTGGTCGGCTATGAACCTAATGGAAGTCAAACCTTTCACTACTGACTAATGGTAATTCAGTTTGGCTTAGCTACATATGGATGATTAATTCGCTGTTAGATGTGTACACAGAGAGAAATAAAAGTTCAATGAAACTTCTTTTAGCAATACTCTACCAAAAGAAAGATTCTTTATAAATTTACATTTTATTACGCTCTCACCTTGGATATTTGGGGTGCCAACACCGGTACTTCTGGTGTCTTTACGGAAATACTCCGTTGTAGGGTTGCAACCTGTTCCAAATTATCGGATTCCTCGTCAATTTCGCCTGCCTTTAAAATGCGCAAAGATAGTGACATATAGAGCTTCGATTCGGGTCCAGACTTTTGCAGTTGAAATGGCTGCTGTATAATCTCCATGTTGAACTGTTTCATCAAAGTGCTCAGTGTATAGGTATATTGGCCAATATCGTTGCCCGTCTTCTGGTCATAGATCTTAATGTTTAAGCACTCGTTTTCCGGGTTGGTTACCAAGAAAGTGAAGCCCTGCTCCCAAACGGGCGAATCGTCGCGCAGTATCATTGCAGTCTGTTTCTTTTGCTTATTGACGCTGCACACCAAATAAGGATCCGGCTTAGAATTGGAACGTGCTTGCTGTAAAGAATATTTACATATATCTTATTATAAGGATTGAAAGTGCAATGGAAATTAAAGAACATACCTTTAGATGCCTGGCTGAGTCAATGAAAACACTTATAACCGCTGAGCTCATGGTTGTTACACGCAACAGTTTCGTTTCCAATAAAATCTGTTGTAGATCATTGGGATTTGAGGTAAGATTATACCATTGTAGACGCACATGCAGATCTCCATGCTTGGCATCCTCGAGTGTAAGCCACTGTGGAAGCATAAAGAGTATATTATTTAAATAAGTTCATTAAATTTCAGATTTATGTCTTTAATTTTGGTCAAAGTTGTTCTTGAGTTAAGATTATAATGCACTGAAATCAGTTAAACTATGAGTGGACTACAATTGTGATTAGTTTTCCGCGCATTTTTATCCCAACACTTTTGAAAACTCTGTAAATGTTTATACATATTCCAAAATTCATACTTACGGTATCTAGAACGCCCTTCTTGATAACGCTGGATATATCGATGGAGGCTCTGAAGATTAAGGCAATAAAAAAGGCATATTTAGTATAATAATATTATAAACAAAGATAATACAAGTTCTTGTTAAGTGTTTTAAGCGGGTCTCAGGCCAAAAGTGGAGCAGTGTTGGGAATCGAGTACTGTAAAAGGCTGTGTGAATAGTTTTGAGTTCAGTTTGAATAAGGTTTTACTGTTTGATATGTATTGATATATAAATTTTTGCTTTGTCGGAAATACATTGATGTTGTTGAGAAAACGATTGCCTAACCTGCCGAGCGACTCGTCATCACTTGTACGATCCCAATCAAAGAGCCTAAGCACGAGTATGGCACGTTGTGAGACCTCAACCACAGCCTTATCCGTTGTGGCAACAATATTAAGGTAATATGGAAGACATTTTATTAATACTGTTAGTATTCAGCGGGCTTGGCAACTCTACAAATTATTTACAGTTGTCATTACACGAAACTCAATCAAATTACATACATTGAACTACAATACAGGGCATGCAGTGTGTTCAGTACAGGGTGCTCTGTTTGTGTGTGAGAGTGTTAATGCGCATGCAATAGTTAGTTTACCTTTTAATTATTGAATATTTTATTTGTTTTATAAGTTAGTCGGTTTTGTTTGTGTGTCAACGAACGTGTCATTAAAGCGATTGCAATAGTAGTATATCTGATGTGATTAAGGAGACAGTCATGAGGCACGGTTTAGTGCATAAAGCTATTACTTTGGCATATTAAAGCATTTAAAGCAAAGATACAATAAAACTTAAATGGCATTGATTCTCTATTGGGCTACTCACAATCGGGTCGGTAAAAAAGCATACTTAATTTATTAATAGCTCAACTCTTCGAGTCAAATTTGTCAATGTTTTTTTTCGTAATGTTTCATCATGATTTTAAAACATTATACAATAATGATTTATTTAATATTGAAATTAATTTAATCTTAAAGTCACCGTTGTCGAAATCACACAGTCAGTTTGTCTTGTTGCTATTAAACTCTAAAAGGTAATTAGTTTGTTAAGAAGCGTAACTGGGGAACAAGATTAACAAATAACTAGAAATCAATAACGCATTACAGGGAGTTAAATTTACAATATCAATGCAGTCTCATGCCGCAATACAACCTGCCCAATACATCATCGGCGTTAACGCCTGCCATACTTTGGTCATAGTCCCACAAAGAAAAACCAACCAAATGGTTGATGGTGGTAAAAATACACGCCTAGAAAAACAAGTGGAAATGAGAGATAGATGGAGAGAGAGAGAGAGAGAGAGATAGTGATAGTAATAGAAAATCAGATGGAAGTTGAGAACTGTGGGTAAACTTGGAATATAATATATTCAATTCATTTCGCAGTTAGATCTAAGCATGCATAAGTACAACCAACATAAAAGATATTAAGAGTATTTACTCACATACGATCAACTTTGTTTGATAGTTGAGGGGAGTTTGGGAAACGGATCGACTTGAACCGATCCCGAACCGTAGGAGTAATGGTTAATTGGATAGCTTACCTGCCGAGGTTTTCGTCTTTTTGGGAATCATCCGAATCCTTCACTAGTATGTCGACCCACTGACCCACTTCAATAAAAACAGGCGTCTAATGGCAGACGCAAAGAAGTGGTACAAACAAAATACGAGTACATAATGTCAAGAAATATGCATGGACATTAAAAATCATAAATGATAAATGGAAAAAGGAAGAAAGAAAATAAGAAAAATAAACACTACGGCATAAATATTTAAACAATCCACTCAAATCGCATTTTGTGTGTTTGTGTATGTGTTTTTTTTTTAAGTGTTTAGTGTTTGCGTCTTGTAGCATGCAGCAATCAAATGGCAAACAGCAAGAACAGACTAAAATAAGCAAGGCTGTGTCCGTGGAAGTTTCATAGCAGCGAGCATACGCACCTCACACCAATAATCCCACTTTGGATTCACATTGTTATCGATAATCTGTGTCCTAAACTCCTGCGAGCCCACGCTGACAATGGCATACGGATCCGATTTACCCTTGCCCAGCACACTAATATCCTTTTTCATCAGATTTTTAGCCTCTACAACATGTATGCGTAGCAGGCCCTGTAAAAATGGGTTATAGAATGGATACAATTTTGAGAAAAAAATACAGGAAAACAAATTGATAAAAAAAATATGATTTGTATCACCACCCACCTCTGGTTCAGGCATTTTGAGTGCGACAGCGGAAACTTCATTGCTCAGAGATATTGGCAGTTTGTTGGGTAGAACCATCACATTGCCAATCTGTTCGACAATGATGCGACGCAACAGATCCGATAGTCCAGGCATATCCATAAAATCAATCACACCCACCAGATTGAAGTCAATATTCGGATTATTTAGGAAAAATATCTGCAAACCGCCAACAAGTGGCATTGAGCGTATTAGCGGCTTCATTACAACGCGCACCCAGCCATGTATCTGGAAATCCTTGATGCCACCCTTCATGCCACCCAGGTAGAAATTAATGTCACAGTCGCTGGCATAAAACAAGTCCAGATCCATTATAATCTCATTGCGGTCCACGTTCTTATCGTAGATCTTAACACCACCTATACGCGGCGGAATTGTGCCCAATATAATTCGATCAAATCGAAAGCCGTTCATTTTGTACTGAGACAAAGCCAGTGCCACATTTGGCTCAATTGTCTCCTTGACCAGGGAGCGGGCAAAGTGATTTGCATTAGGCCACACCTGTTTCAGTATCTAATGCGAGCAAAAGAAAATGTGTTTTAATATTAAGTATGGAAACTGTAGCTGTAAAATTTTGAGGAGTGTTTGTGCTGTCAAAATTAGTGGAGTTTCTTAAATTTTAAATCTCACCTTATTCAACCACTCGGCGCGTTCGACATCAGGAAAATATACCCAGGCAGGTAGATCATCAATGCGTGCCAGAATCACATCCTTTTCGGAGGCCATTGCCGATGCCTTGGCAATCTCACGCCTCTTTTCGGACGTCTTGGCCAGCTGGTTCCGAGCCACAGACAAAATGACTGGAGCTATAAGCCATGCCACAGACCAGCCCATGTAACCGACTAAATATATGGAGCCCACAATGGCAACCTTCTTGCCCACCGCATACAACACCGAGAAGATGCTATTATCATCGCTGCTGCGTGGCTTGTCCGCAACTTGATTTGTGTCGTTGCCATTTGCAGTTGGTGTTGCCGTTGATGCAGTTAATGCAGTTGTTGTTTTTGTTGCGGGGGCTATAGCGGGTGTTTCAGTCATTTTGGAGGGCTGAGCAAACTTCGCGATGGGCTCCTCCTGCGGATCTGGTGGAACAATAAAATCAGCCAGCGGTACACTCGGCTCAGCCGTGTTCTTATCGCTAGAAAAATGCAAAAAAAAAAAAAAATTATTTATACTATAAGTTTTTGTTGTCGATGATATTAGTTCAAATGAAGGCAGCTGATTCATAAGCACAACTCGTCTAGCGATGATGTCATGTTTGAGATGCCGCACAGCGTTTTATGGTGAGTGTACTAAACTGTATGCCGGCTTAAGTTTATTTTATGTACATTCCATTTTGTGTTTACCTGCGCGAGTAATTTCTATTTTATGGTAGCGCATTACTCAAACGTCGCGTGGGCCAAACAAATTGACACAGTTTTATGGCGCTTTCAACTCGCACAAGTGGCAAGTAAAAGTTGCAACTGTTGAGCTCATTGCCAGTTTGAACGAGTATTTAACAAGTCAATTAAACATTCAGCTATAAACTGTGTTTAAGATGCAAATTTCATAGTGTTAATATTTTTACTAAATTTCTTAATCAAGCCTGAATTTCGTGTCAGTGAAATGTCTTAAATATGAACAGTTGAAAACATTTTCGTACAAAATATAAACTTTAAGTTAAACGAACTTCTACCAACGAAAGTGCTGACTTGGTTCAATCATGCTAAACTTTAAAGTAATTGAAAAGTCAGTGTGGAGCGAAGATAAGCTCCCTTTTTGAAGGCTCATCAACGATGCAAAGCTCTGGGGTAAATTTACAAACTTCAATTTTCGGTTGCGTGTTGACTTTTTTTCTCACGAAAAAAAAAATGTTATTTAGCTTATGTTATTCGTTTGCGTTTTAATGCTTCCTTAGGTGCTTTGATATTGTTTTAACTCTTTCCAATTAATTTTTTTGGCATTACATTTTTTTCTTGTTGAATTGACAATAAAAGCTTTTGACCTAACGATTTAACAGTGAGTTGGGATTTTGTTTATTTAGGTAACACGCTAAAATACTTGTAACGGTAGCTAGGCATCGTCAAAGCTTCGTCTACAAAGCTCGGCTAATTTTATATATTTTTATATTGTATATTCATATACTTATATATATATATAAGAATATATTTATGCACTGCTCCACTTTTTGCTCAAGTGATTTAAATGGGGCGTATAGGGTACATGGCAATTTACACGAGTCTCTGGGCACCTGTTGATTTAGCTTTAAAGCCAGGCAATGAAAACAAACATACAAACGGAGAGCGAAAGTGAGAGCGAGAAAACGAGAGAGGGAGCTGTTCAAGTCTGACATAACTTTTACGCTGACTACCTCCAAAAAGCTGTACAATTGGCATCCCATTGCCAAGAACTTGAACTCGCTTAACGACTTATTCACATATAAATTTGTTATTTGTTGTATGTTGCTTCTTCTTTTCGTTCTACGCCCCTGCTCCTTTTCCCTACTTTAAGTGGGCTCTGCCTTTAACGGAATAACGTCGTCGTCTGATTGTCGTTGTTTCGTTGGCTTTCATATTTATTGTATGTATATTGTTATATTCTACGGGCGACCCCGCTAAACATAGTTTTTAATAAATGAAAGAGTGAATAAATCAAATAATAATTGATATTTAATTGTTGCGTCACCTCTGCATTGTTGTTGCTATGGTGCGTTTTTCTTCTAAGTGTGGCACTTTGATTATGTGGAATTTGTGTGAGAGCTAAAAAGTAAAAATAACGGGGAAAAATGTATTAAATTATTGGAATAAAACATTAAGATCATATTATTTATACACAATTATATGAACGAATAATGTAAAATCTGAGCAAAACAAAAATCAATAATTTTCAAAAGATATAGGGGTGAAGTTATGAGTTTATGATAATATAATTTGACTCATTGTTTGAAATTCTTTGCACATGATTCGAGCGTTATTAAAGCAAAGTTTCTAAAAATAAATTATTTTAATTCGATATTGTGACTATTGCTTTATGCATTTTTGAGGCAATATAAAATCTTTTATGTATTAAATATGTGTATGTATCACTTCCAGTTTTTTCAATCCAAACCGTTTGGCATTTCATAATTTAATAGCTTATTAATGTACATAAAAAGTCTATATAAGCAAGCACAAACGAATTTATCTTTCATTTCAAATACACAAAAAATATGCATACAAATACACAGACAATCTTCCCAAAAATTATGTGTATTTGTATCTGAAATTCTTTTGTGGCAAAGATTATATGCAAACTTGCCAATATGGAATACAATTTGTGTATTTTAATCAAGCTCTTATTTCCATTTGCTCTTCAAACACAAACAACAACAAAGTAAACAATTCGCATTTGTTGCATGTGTTTTGAAAACCGGATTCAGATAACGCATTAAGCAACATTTGCAACAATTACAACACCATAGAAGTATATATAGAAGAATATATATTACGCACCCAAACAAATCTTTATAAACAATGTATAAACTTTTTTGTTGTTGTTTATTTGATGTCAGTTTTTTTTTTTAATTTTTTGCTTCTTTTGTGGATTGCGCGACGCGTTTGACGAGCTTGCGTCGTTGGCGACGTTTCGAAAACTGAACGGAAATTCTGAGCGAAAGCCCCTAGAAGATTTATTTTATTTTGCTTTGAGTAAAAGCTTTGCGCGCTTGAGCAAAAGCTCCGCACAGCAGCCGGGCGATGCGGTGTTCACTGATGTAGTTTCTTTGGCGCCATGGGGCAGTATTATTAAGGCAGCCTGAGCTACACGAGCTAACATAAGACTTTTTTTTGAGTTAATGATATTTGAAACATTAGAAAATATGTGCAATATTTTATAGCAGAAAATAAAACAATATTAAATTATAATATTATACATAATCAAATAGAGAAAATATATCTTATTTTTTCATTCCTAAAATAAATATTATTTCTACTTTGTCTTACTAGAATTGTATTGTCTATAATGTCTAGTAATGATATATTTTCTATTTAAGAGCATATGTTTTATAAATAATATTATACATGCTTGTTATATTGATGTTAAAGTTAAATAACATTACTTAAATTGGTTGGCTTTATGCTCAATTTCTAAACACAAAACTATTACGCAACCCACAATCAGTGCTTGCAGCATAGTGTAATCAGCTACTAATTATACAGACAATTCCCCGTTCAAGCGTTAATTGTTAATTGTTGCTATTTGCACGTCCTGTAGCCAGTGATAGCATCTGGTGCTTCTTTTTTTCTGGTAATTTGAAACGGATTATTATTTTATTTTTGCTAGCCACTCTGTCCGCACTAAGCTGCAAGCGGATTAAGTAAATGCAGCAACATTTTTAATGAATAACAAATGGGCGCGTAACACATGACGTATGAGTAATAATCGTAGCATATGTATTTTTAATGGCGCCAGCAGATTTAAACGTAAACAATGGCCCACAAAAAGCGCAAATCAAACGCAAACAAGCAACATCTGAGGCAATGCTTTAATGTGGCCTTGAACAGCCACACATACGCACCAACACACCCCCACGAACACACACACACACACACACACTGCTGCACATTGTCTGCCTGATGGGGGTTGGCAAATGCAGGCAGGCATACCTTGTTGAAGGGCACTCTTTGCTTCTGCTGTTGCTGCAGGCAAATGAGTGGAAAATGTTGCAACAAATACCAACCGCTCCTTAGAAATTCAAAATTTGCCAGCCATTTACCTTGTGCATGAACATTACATGCTTAAAGTTCAGCATTTAGAGAAGCAACACCAGAAGAATACATCATTCAAAGTTTATTTTATGCTCTAATAATTTTAATAATTAATATTTTTTGTTTTAAAATAAATTAAAAACCTTTCCCTTTCTTCCCTTATCTTTCCATGATTTTTTGTTTTAGTTATTAAATGATTGAAAACATTTGTTAGCCATTTTTTCTTTATATCTTTAAGTTGTTTGCCTTTAATTGTATTCTATTCTAAGTGTAAAAGATGAATGATGGTTTTAATAAACATTGTCTTTAAAGTACAAGCCGTAAGAGTTTAAATTTATAAGAAACAAAATTTTCGTGGAAAGTCAAATCATAGTTAATCACGTGCGTGTCACTCGTCCATCTTCAAGGCTCATTGCATGTGATTTAATTGGTCTATAAATATTTCATTTGGCTCTTTCTTGTTTCAGTTCTGCACAATGAACTTCATAGAATTTTCAACTTTGAACTGTAGAAACTGAGCCTTCGTCAAATTGCAGGCATGATTGAACTTTGTTTGCCCAATTGATTGACGCCTCACGACGAAATGAGAACAATGTATAAAGTGTTTTAAAAGCCGAAACGCCACAATAGGTTGCAGAATCAGCAACATCAATTGGGGTCACAAGGTTGAAGTTGCCTTGCGGCTACGCTTGAGCGGCAACTGTATAAACAGGTCCTCAAGGCATCCTTGTTTGTTATGCTTACGCTTTAATCTTCTGTTTGCTTTTGTATAAGTGACGTCACGTTGCCTTTGATTTATGAATGCACTCAATGAAGCAAATCCAATTGCATCGTAAATGTAACAAATTGTCAAGTAGTTAACAAGAGACTTACAAGGTTGGTGGGGTGAAGCTCTGCCAGATGTGATTTGATTATAAAACCCATAAGTGGAAAGCAAATTGAGTTAATTATCTGCATTACCATGTACAAACAGGTATTGATTGTATGATTGGATTGAGTAGCAAAAAGAATGTCTGTTTACAAACATTTTCTTGTTTCTGGCATGATACCACTTGACAGCTAGTTAAGGCTCCACTCCTTATATTAAGTAGTCAACACTTAATTAGTGACAGAAACACTGGGGAATTATAAAATGTAATTTGCGAACATAAATATTTGATGAGTCAGCAATGAGAGAGCGAAAGAGACACAAAAATATGTATGAGACATGCTGTCAGGTAAAGAACAGGAAAAAGGTTGGAATAAACTAATTAAGTAAACTACGAGCTGATCCGACTGACGTTGTCCCGTCTGAGTTAAGAGTTTTCAGTTCGAGCTAAAAAACAAACAAGTTTATATGTACATATTATCTATCTTTCTAGCTTTCTTGCAATTATTAAACATTGTTTTGATCTTCAAAATTAAGCCGTTTAAGTTCTCAGCAATCAAAACAAATAAAGAGTATTGAGTGCTCGCCTTGAAACTAATGTTTCCTGCTTTAGAAGCCCGCATGATAACGTTGGTCGTAGTTTCATATCAGCTGAATCACACAGGAGACCTATATAACTTTAAGCATTCCATTCTCACCACAACTCACACCGAGAAACTATAATGTTTTTTGCACGTGTGTTTCAAGTGTGTCACACACAACACACATTCAATATTCAAACAAATTTCTTTACGAGCTGGGAATTATTTTGCCTTCCACACAGCCATATGAAAAAGCGTGAGTCCATTAAATTGTATGAGTAAAAGTTTTGCTGTTATATTTCGTTAGCGATTGTTAACTTGAGTTGTCTGCGAGCTGGCTGATGATGGTGTTAACATAAAATGACCGCAGGGATACGTACAAAAAATAAATGTGAAACAAGCAAAAGTTCGACCGCAAATGAAACCTGAGCTGAGTTGCCCAGCTCGCGGGCAATTCTAGCAATTACCAAACATTCATATACATGCACAACTCCAAGCCAGAGTGCATGAACTTTAGAAGGGGGACATGCAGAGGCTTTAATATATGTTATTATCGCCTCAACCCTTTGACGGCCGGACTCAAACGCAAATTGAAAAACAAAGGGAGACAAAAATACCCACTAACAATCGAAATGTTTTTCTTATGAATTAAACAAAAGTTTTTGGTTTGGTAGTACAATAAAATTACCACAAGCTTAGACGCTAGGGAACTCGGAGCACTTCTCCAAAGAACCACAAAAAAAGGCAATAAAAATCAGAAAAAAACCAAAGAAAGACACGCACGGAAATCGTTGGCAGCAGTTAAGGAAAGCAATTAAGATGTTGCCACGACCACACAATTACTTACATTAAAATATGACTATTTAAAAACTTTTTGCTATGGTTGTTCAGTTATCGATTACTCATATTAGTGGGCAAACTTTTTCCGTTTTATTTTAATATAGCTTATTTATCATTGCCTACTTATTAGGGGATTTTACTTAAGTTACATAAAACAAGTGGAAACGTTGCAGTCGGACGCAACCGACTGCGGCATACTCGATACCAGAATTAAAACCGGTAAAAAGAGGCCTGAATGCAAAGGGGTACGGATGCGGCAGGGGTGTACGCTGCCTTAAAGATTCTCCGATGCAGATGGGGATGCCACCGGCTATCTTCATACCAAAATTGGTGACTCTAGCTCAAGGTTTGTAAAAGGTGGGGAAAGGGGGAGGGGCTGGGGCGGTATGGGTAGTTGTGGCATCAAAATTTTTGTTGCAGATCTTTCTGAAATGTCAATTGCTATCTTCATACCAAATTTGGTGACTCTAGCTCGAAAATTGTAAAAAGTGGGGAAAGGGGGGTGAAATGGAGGGCGTGGCTCCAAAACTTTGATGCAGATTTTTGGGGGTCGTTGCCAGCTATCTTCCTACCAAATTTGGTGGCTCTAGCTCCACAACTCTGGAAGATACACCATTCCCGTTTTTGACGAAGCGTTGGGGTGGATGGGGGCGGCTAGGGCAGTATTGGTGGGCGTGGCATCCAAACTTTTGGTGCAGTTTTGGGGGTCATCATCACCTATCTTGGCACCAAATTTGGTGGCTATAGCTCAAAAACTGTGGGAGATATAGTCTTTTTGACTTTAAAATTGGGGGGCTGGGGGCGGAATGGGGGCGTGGCTCCAAAATTTTTGATGCAGTTTTTGGGGGTTGCTAGTAGCTATCTTCTTACCAAGTTTGGTAGTTCTAGCTGTAAGGATGAGTGAAATATGTGGATTTATCGGTTTTGAGTTATCGAATTTAACGATTTGATAGCCCCCCAGTTATCGTAGAACCCCCATCTTGACACTTTAATTTACTATCCCATAAATAAAGAGATTTGGAAAGTTTCAAGTCTCTAGCTTGAAGGGTGTGGAAAAAAGTTGCGTTCATACAGACGGACAGACACCATGACGGACATTGCACAAACTCAATATACTCTTTACCTTCGGTATCGAGTATAATTATATTCAGAACGACAAATTGACTGGCAACAATAATGTCACGATGTGTGTTAAATCTGTCGCTGGCAGTGTTGACGGCCCTAAACTGCTTGCATTTGACATGACCAAAAACGCAAATGTGGAGTCGTAATATTAACAGCAATAAATACATATCACACAAATGTATGACACGCCAACTACCCGCAACTTTACTTTACTTGCAGCTTATTGTTGTCGAGCCAACGGAAAATGTGGTTACACTTTAATTATGCCTGGCGTCAAGTACAAAAGTCAGCTACAAGAAAAAGCTTTTGTTTTTGTGTGTTTGTTGAATCCTTCAGCATGTCATAAATGCCTGTCACACTGAAATGTCTGCCAGACTGTCTGAATGTTTGTTTGTTAGTCTCTGTGTGTGTTTGTGTCAGCCTAAGCTGTTGGGTCACATCTCTTTTTATACTCGATACCGAATGTAAATGGCAATTTAGCTGGTGGCATCCCCGCAAGATCTGCATCAGCCAGCCTTTGAACGCAGCTCACGCCCCTGCCGTACCCCTTTGCAATCAGGCCTCTTTTTATCCGTTATTAAACAGGCATCGAGTATACCGCAGTCGGTTGGGTCCGACTGTGTTGGTGACAGTGCTACGTATGCGTAATGTTTACAATTTTCACCGAGCGGTAGCCGCAGGTGTGGTAATAACCAAAGGACCTTCCACTTAGGCTTGCTGCATTTTTAATGTTAACATTGCAAATGTTGCTTACAGTTTGGCAGGCGCTGCTACTGCTGCTGGCACTTAAGTAAGCCAAGTGGAATAAACAAAGCCGCGGCCAAAAACACAATTGTTGGCGACACTTTTACTTTATTTTGTTTTTTTTGGTGGGGGGGGGGGGGGAGGTTCCTTTCACTAACGGTGCTATTGATTCGAGACTGGCGAGCCGGAATCGCCACTATAAAAAAGCGCGCCGAATTGTCCAGACGAGGCGGGCACGTAAACTAGCGCAGGGATGACAACAAACGCGCTTCGAACGCGTCTCGAGCACAACTGAAAAATGACTGCACGAGGCAACAGCAGCAGTAGAAGTTTGCTTCTAGCAAAAATGTCACTCATACGCAGCGTGTGACCCACATTAGCTGCTGTTGTAAATGACTCAATGAGAGACAGAGAGAGAGAGAGAGCTTTTAACGTACTCTCTTTGTTAATGCTGGAAACGATGCAAGGTCTCAATTTGTTTACGTTTCTTGCTATTTTTGGCGCCAAAAACGGCGAAACAACTGTTGCAGCAACTGGGAGTTGGATTAGGAGAGGAGTTAAATGTGTATACAGTGTGTGGCTGCCATAAATATTTGCATAATAAGCATGTGTAGTCGCATCACTGCGCATTTCGCTACACATACATACGCAAATCTTCATCCATATATTTATCCGCAAACATATTTTTTTTTACACCTTTTTTCACAATGTTGGCAATGAATACCTATCATGATATAAATATATATCATATATCATTAGAAAAGTATTAAAGCTAAACGTTTTTAAATAAATATTTTTCCTATATAAAAACAACAACAAAAAAGTAGTAAGTCGCATAAACAGAGAAAAAAACAAGCAATTTGTCACGTATAGGAATGCAAAAACCACGTGCAATAGTACAAAATTAATAAGTTGAGCTCGAATGAATAAGTAGCGAAAAGTATGAGCATAATTTAAGTAGTATTTATTTACTTTTATATTCTCACAATTTTCTTCCTTCATTTGTACATTTTTGTATGTTAGTTATAAGCCTAAAAGCTCAGACATGCGCTACGCTTTGACAATCATTGTGCTTTGCTAAAGCACCATAATACAGTTTGATGGGAATTGTTATTTCATATTTGAAAGCTGAATTGGATGTTACAACTTTGAATTCCATGTAGTCTAGGCAGAATGTAATAATCCACAAAATGATGTAAATATTTAAAAATAATTTAGAAAATTATATTTTACAATAATTTTGTTTATTAATGTCTCATATTTGTTTGTACTAATTCTTATTTTTGCTGTGCATGTCCAAAACTCTGCAATCGTGGCAAGGCAAATAGACTGAATTCAATACACATCGACAGAGCTGCTTTACATTCTGAGCCTTCTTTTGGTTCTTATCGGGTTTGGAGGATAATTTGTAAATTTCTTCATAAATTGCGTGAACGTTGTTTAAGATGGTTAAACACAGATAGATCAACGAGACAAGAAAATACTGAGAATAACACCGAATGGCCAACCACAACAATAGCTACCGCAGTAGATGCAATCCTTGGCCAAATAGACGATAAAGATTCCGCTCTATTTTAGGAATCACAAAATTATCAGTGCGAGGAGGATGCATTGGAGATGTTTATGTCTGGCTTCCTTGGTATGGCACTCATGAAAAATTTACTTTGTGATCGCACAGCACAAAGTGCACGATTGATGTGACTGTGACTGATGGCTGCTTGGCTCGCCTATGATTACAATTGTCTATAGCTTGGTGTCTATCACTAGATGCTTTGTCATCTTCAAAATCAGTCCTCATTAGTTTCATTTATCTCTTCCAGACTTTCGATTTGTTGCGTTCCCGTTTAACCTCGTCGGTTACTCGTTACCTACTTGTAGTGCAGCAGAATTTTTGGCTAGACAAGACAACTTTTTTAGAATATGGCATATTTATGTATACATTTTATAAACTTACCTGGTGGTTGTCAAACAAAATCAACAATGAACGTCATGAAACAATTCTTTGACCCACTGCAAAGAAGAAATCATTGAATTACCAGGATTGTGAGGCCTACGAATGTTTTGGGAGGATCGTGGGAGGTTCGTGTCAAGGGTTGGGCAACCAGCTTAGGGAAGTTACGAACCCAACGAACGAGTTTTATCTTTCCAAAATGCTTTGAATTCATTTTTGATTCGGTTTAGGGTTCGATTTTGATCAACTAAAATCATAGCTATTACTTACAAATATGAGTGAATACAACAAGTTCACATAAAGTACCTTCTCCTTAGGCAAACATTTGATGACATCGTAGCTGCAATAACTCATGCAGCCTCGTATTCTTCTACTCGAATAGTAAATCGGAAAGTCGACGCTGTTCTGCTACACTGTAAGATTCCGCGAAATGTGCAACCAAGGATGTCCGATGCTGATGAAGACAATGCAGTTGGTTGATGATAGGGAGCGAATAGAGGAAACTTGTGAATATAAGCGACTTGAACTGCCTCAGTCACAGCAACAACAGTCCTGCACTGTGTACTGTGCGATGACAAAGTTAATTTTTCAATGGCGCCGTACCAACCAAGTCAAACCAAAACATCTGTCCTGCAGTTTCCTCGCAATGTCGGATTTGTAATATCTTAAATGTAGCCATATCTCAATCTGCTATCAGGCCAAGTATTGCTCCTGTTACGGTTGCTTTTGTTGTGGCTGACAATCCTTTTGTCATTTTTAGGGCTTTCTCGTCTTGTTGTTCAAATCATAAAGCTCGTTATAACATTTATATTTTTAAATACCGTCCGTAATCCGACAATATTGTAATACTCAATATTGAATAAAAGCGAAGATGAAATTATTGAATTTTCCAAGAACCCCGCTAACAACTAAACGGGGGCAAAGGATGCGCAGCAATTTAATCGAAACTTCATATCGCTTTCGTCGCTTCTGATGGGTTTCAGCATGAAATTTTGTTTATTTCTTCTACGGCCTCTCAAAAATCCAACGTCTGCTGCTTCTGATTTATTTTACTGCCCAGAAAGCGTATGTATTTTTTTTCTCCTTTTTTTCATAATAAAATTAATTTTAAACTTTTATTTTTAGTAAAAAAAAATTACAAAGAAACAAAACTATTTGTGAACACGCATAGCAAAAATGAGAATTAGTTGTTGACCGGTTTTACTGATGTTTCGGAATGAGCTTATCAAGTTCTTTATATATGTTTGTAAGCTAGTTTGTTGTATTTTTTCGCATGGCCTGCTAGTCAATTTCAAAATTAATGTTAGTTCTCGATTGATTTTAAACTTTATCCGTAATTTCGATAAAGTTTTGTAATATTTGTTTCTATTTGTTTCTATAAAGAAGATTCATTTAAAGTGCTGCCAGGCTCAGGTAAATTTATTACAAGATTATTAAAAACATGTACAGAAACTTACTATATAAGCCGGAGTTGACAGCCTTGCGTGCTAGCTCTATGACAGCTGCAGACTTTTAACAACTCGGCCAGTAAATTTTATTTTAATTTGACTATAAAACTAGAAAAAAGAATTTTTAATTTCGTCATATTTTGCGTGTCAATTTAGTTGACACTCAAAATAAAACCAATCGACCTATACAGAAAATACAAAAACAAAAAAACTTCGGCTAAAAAACAGACAAAAGTTTAATAAAAAAGCAGACAAAATATTCCCCGAAGGTTTGTTTGCCGTAAAATTTATGTGTTAGATGGTATGGAATTTGTTCTTTTTTTTTTTTAAATAGCTAGTTGGATATTTTTTTTAATACTCGCGTGGGAACACAAGTCTGTGATATATAAGAAATATTTATGTATGCCAAGAAAGCAGCAAAAAAACATATAAATTTGAAATTTTTTTTTATATTTATGACACATTTAATCCAAATAACAGACAACAAATTAACTCCCACCACCCCCTTAAAACCATCACCACAAAAGGCTAAAGTATTGCTCTTCCTGTGGCTACACCACACGACATGCATAATAATAGATAAGAGTGAATTCGCACAACAATCCAAAACATAATAATAATATTAATAACAACATGACAATAAAACCAGTTGGCAAAAACAACGCACAATAACATGACTTGAGTCTTAAGAACAAAGTTCGCTTCATTATTTTACCCTCGTCCCCATTTCGACCCACAATCTTCAATCGCATGCTATGCCGCTTCCGATTTATGAGCCAACGGAGTCAGCTAATGCAATAATAAGAACAGCAGCAGTGCGTATATACACATATATATATAAGAAGTATAAAACAAAATCTGGCAAAGCTCAAACAAGTTGATATAATACTCTTAAAGTTATCAAATTGTCAGATACCCTTGAAATAGTTTTAGTTCTGTAAAAAATACATTTGGAATAATAAGGAGTAAACTTCAATAAAGAGATGGAACAAAAGCAAATGAAATTTTTAAGTCTCAGGAATTTTTCACAAGAAATTTGAATGTTTAATATTTTTAGCAAGCATATTATTTTATGAGCATTCATGAAATATAATTTAATTTTCTACTTAAAATTTACATTACATAACTTAATACAATATTAAAATGCCGCCATTACTAACTTATTTACAGGGTATTCACAGCATGATGACAGCAATGACATTTATTATATTGCAGCTCCACTGGGACTCTTGCCAACGTTTCAGAGTATAAACTTTTGATTTGTCTGCCTTTTACTCTGAACGTGAAAAGCCAACATTTTGTTATACAACATTTTCGATATTTATAAGCTTATTTTACAAATTTCATAGTTTAAATACACAGATAAAAATAAATCATAATACGACAAAATGCATAAGGCAGGTCATCTTTATATTCTTTCCTTCCGCTCTCAAACTCTAATGTTATAGACATACATATTTACAAATGAGGTTCTTTAGTACAAATAAGTCAAATCTTTGAAATCCACTTAGAATAAGTGTGTATTTATTTATTGACAATCTAAACTGCTGTTTAAACGTTACTTTACGTAGCTAAAGCTGTCACTTGAAGCTTATCTAGTGCACTTTAAATAACTCACAATCAGTCGCAATTTCAAAAAACCTATCCTGTTTTAGATCCCGTTGATGGCCCACTGGCAAACACACACATACACACTTCAGCACACAAAGCAAACACAGCACGATAAACCGGAAGTGCTTGACGCTTTTGCATATCCTCAAGTGCCACTAAGTGGTGCTATAGCTTTCATTTGTGTGGTGCTTATCGCACTTTCACTCAAACTCAAACAAACTCGTGTACATTCTACTTCCATCTCTTTTACTCTCTTCTTTCTCTTTCTTTTGCCTATGTCAAGTGCACAAGTGTTTGTAACTGTTCCATGATAGTTTTTACCACTTCCCCCTGCAACTTGTATTTTTATTTCCTCGCTTTCTTTCTTATCTATTTTTTCATTTTGTATCGCTGACCATGACAGCTTTTACCCGTTAAGCCCTTTGCCCTGACTTATGACCATGGCCAAATGTCCACAACATAAATGACATTTATATTGGTTATAGAATGTATTTGAGGAAATTCTTGCTTCTGTTGTTGTTGTTGTTGCCCCTTTAGTTTATGCTGCTGTTGTCGTGTGTACGTGTGCGACTATTTTTGGCCATAAAAGCGTTACAATAACAAACAATGTTTACGACACAGGCGTTGGCCAAAAAGGTCAAGCTACGAAAAATGACAGCAACAACAATAGCTGCCGCAAGTAATAGTAAAGATTTCTGGTTCAAGAAGCATTGAAAAACTTTGGCGCAATATTGCCAAAAATATTAAATCAAAAACAACAACAACATCAAAAACGTGCAGCAATGGCTAACAAAAAGCTTTAAAATCAAATAATACAACATCATACATCGGTCACAGGGGTTAAAAAGCGAAGCAAAGCAAGGGTTTGTGCAGCAGTCAAAAATTGCGTATACACCATGTGAAACAAATGTCAGAAAAGCCAGGTGACATATTAGAGTGTGTGGGTATGTGCCTGGGTGCCTGTGTGTGTTGTGTGGTTGGGAAATGCGCGTGCTTTTGGTTCACTTGTGTGCCTATCAAAAACAGACACAAATACTACACGAGCATCTAAAGATGTGTTGAAAGTTCAGTAGTTCAATTTTTGGTACAAGTTTTATAGTTTCAATCAATGTTTTACAATTATACCACTTTATTATATATTATTATTATATATATAATCTAAGATATTATTTATTAAAACAAATACTTGCTTTAAGCACTTGGATATAGTATAGGAAATATATTCTTAAAGTTGGTTTAGTAAGACTCTCTTGCGGTTTATTCTTTAAGAAAAAATACTCTTGTAGAAGCTGGAGTGGTTCAATTGAACTAGTTCACAACGTTTCGATACAACTCTTATTTGTTGCTGCAGCCTAGGCATTTAAAGCGCACATTGAACGATTTGGTCCCATAAATCCATCGCCGCAGCCAATACAAATAAACAAGGCCTAAGGCGGGTTTTGGTGAGTGGAGTGAGCAGTGGCAGCTGGCAGCTGGCTGGCAGCCTAATAGTTGGATGGACAGATAACCACAGCAAACTCACTTGAACACACATACTAACAAGCACACATTCAAACACACTCACACAAACACTCACACATACACAACATAAACGCAATGCCATTAAAAGCCACAGCCTTGCGCCTGACACGTGCTGATTAAACTCTTTTTAAATGTCCGAGCAGCGTGCGTGTTGAATTTATAGGCAGTTTAGCCGAGCATCAGAACATGAATAGCAGGATGCACTCAAACAAAGGGTCTCTATGTAATCGATTTCTATTAAAGATAACATTAAACAACTCGTGAGTTATAAATGATAAAACGTTGACTATTTTGCGCTACTTGTACGAATAAATACTTTCGCTTATGATACTTTAAGTAAGATCAAAATTATGAAACTATTGTAATAACCCTAACAGTAAGTAGATTCATATTCAATCTATACTGCGCATCGAAATTGTTAGGGTATTTTAACTTTGTTCTTTTCAACTTTACCCTAACAGCAGTGTGTGTGTGGAGCGAGACATTTTTGATTTGTGTTATTTGGTGAGGCTTTTAGCTCATGTGACGAAAGTTGCCATGGTTTTTTTTTTGGGCTTTTGTTTTGCTTGTTCAGATTTTGAACCCTTTTTGGCCCGGTCGTAATTTAAGGGTCAGGAAAAGTCAGTCATGCGTCTGGCGACGCTACCCAAACAAATACACTTTAAATAGCTTTCGACCCTTTGGAATGTCTCCTTTTGCTTTTAATTTTTTGTTTTGTTTTATTGACCGAGTGTTGTTTTTCTTGTTTTTGTGCAGCCTGCAGGAGCCTAAATCACATAAACGAATTTTCTTTTGGCCAATGTCAAGTCGGTAGTCCCACATTAATTATGCAAAATTAAATTTCATATCGTCGCATTAAGCGGCATAAAAAATGAATAAAAAAAACAAAGGGGACGCTCCGACGCCTTTGCAGAACGTCTGCCTCTTGAGGCCCTTCTGCAGGGGCTTATTTAAATTTATGATTGAAAAAATATTAAATGCCTGAGCAGTGAGAGGCGAGACGAGGCGAGCTGAAATGCGTTTGGGTAATTAGGAGGCACACACAAACACACGCATACACACGAAAATTAACACAGCTGTGACTTTTGGTTAAGCGGTTTTCATGGATTTACGGCCATTTTTAAAACAGACTGACCCTTACTGCTCATTAGCGTAGTGCACATTTGACAATAGTTTTCGTCGGTAGATTTAATGTTTATCTGCAGCAGTAGGTTCATAAATCACGTCCATATGCTGGACACGAACCGGCGCCGCCAAAATCCTGGCTGACTTTATCGGCACCGACTAAACGGACTAATTAGACCACAGCCAACAGTGAACAGCTAACATAGACAACAGCAACAAGCAAACTGGTGGCAAGCAAATGTAAATAAATTGCAATTCATGTGCATAAATAATGGACGACAATGGCCAACGGTGCGTATGAATGACACAAGAGATAATGCTGGATTAGTTGAGTGACAGCTTTAGATGCTTGTAAGCCGGTCGAGCACTTTAGATTCATAAGAATTGTTTGCTGTCAGAAGAAACATTTACTTTGACATTGAGTGGGCTATAAATAACTTAAATTTATTTTTAAAATGATTTTTTAAGTTTCCTTTAAGTTGTATTAACTACACAATAATGCTTAAATGCAGTAAGTTAACAGCTACTTTAACACTAAATGCAAAAATATTATTTAAAGCAGTGCTAAAAATGTTTAAATACATTTCACATTGATGTATGTTTCCTATATATTATTATCGTCTGTGTTAACATGCAAAATTTTATGAACTAGTTAAAGGAGCTTTATATATTACAAACACTCTTACATACGTATCCTTGCAAACCTTTCACAGCTAATGCTCCTTTTAACATACTGTCAAATATATGTAGATTTATGCACATGTGGCAGCATCGCATTGAGTGTTTGTTGCAATTGACAGTTAAATATTAAATCGACTATTAAGTGACCCAATTTTGTAGTATTTTGCTGTGTATTTTGGTAGCCTTTTGAATGGTCATAAACATAGAATTTAGTAAATGAAAATATAAATGATATAAAATTTGCTAAACTGTTCTTTGGTTTTCTGACCAAATTTAACTTAACTAAACAAATCACACGTTATGTTACTTACCTTCTCTTTTTCTTTCTCCCTTTCTCCGTCTTAAACGCGCCTTTGTTACAATGTTGCTAAAGACCTATTTTTTTGTAAAATTGTCAGTTAGCATCGATAACTATGCTGGCAGGCCAGGCATTAAGCCAGAAGGTGCAACCAATGGACCAACATAAATCCAATAACTTAGATCTCAATGGCCCCGCTTACCCTCTGTGTGTGTGTGTGTATGGTGCGTGTTTGTATGTTATACGGGCCAATTTGAGTACAGCTCGAATACACCAACACCAATAACAAATAGTAGTAGTTGAAGCGCTCGTCTGCAGGCCAGCTGAAGCTGCTGCACGTAACCCACAACAATTTTGGCTAAAACCAACTGTGTGTTGCCCTTGCTAGCAGTGTTCGATGTTAGTTCCCTTCCAATGGGGCAAGACCAACGTGTAGTTGCGATTAAAAACTTCTTTCTTTTTTCTTTTTGTTCTATTTTGCTGTCGTTCACAAACTGTCTGTGGGCAATCAAGCTGCATGAGTGCATGCCATGCACCTGCTGCACCTTCAGCACCTTTGGTCTTCTGTCTGCTCCCTTGTCTAACACAGACACACGCACTGAGAAGTGCACGTGCAGCATTCGCAGCAGCATCATTAACGGCGACGACCCTGCACCCTTTTGAGCCTGTCGCTGCTGCCTCCTGTGTTGTTATCTTTGTTGATTGCGTGTGGCGGTGGCTTAAATTGTAGCAACTGCCAAAGGATCTAACAGACTGCACGATTGCTATTTAAAAGAAAACAAAGAGCTGCAAATCCTTTGGCTTCTTGCTTTGTACATTTGCCCCAATTAATAACACTATCTAACAAAGTCTTGATAACAGAATTTCTTTTACTATTTTTTTGTCTAGATCTTGTTGTATTTTCCGTTAAATTTTGCAAGTATTATTTAAAGACTTCAACTGAACAGAATATAAGAATTTGAGAAATAGTGTTATCGATATCAAATAGCAACCAAAATGATGTCTTTAAGTGCTGCATGCGTTGCGTATGCGCAATTTCGAATAAGAAATAATTTATAAACGTGTATGTGTGAATGTTACACTTGCCTGTGGTTTGTGTGGTAATAGCTCATGTTTGGCACTGTGGAAAATCGCTTTATGCTAATTCAATTCAGTTCTCGTAGAGTATGAGTCCTCTGTCCTGTTAATATGTATGTGTGTGTGTGTTTATTGATGTGTTTGGGCCCATCAAAGCTTGCATAATTCGATTGAAAGTTAAATTGTTATTAGTTTGAGCAACAGACAAAATGAGAAAACGGGCCAAGCGGGCCAAGCGGGCCAATCGGGCAATTGTGAATGAATTGAATTGTGTACACTGCCGCTCGCAGTTATGACCGAGCATAAAAACAGCCTCATTAGCATAGACACGAAGCAAAGACGCGTTAGTGGATGCCACAGAAATTTACATACAACACTAAAAATAACATAAATACATATTGCTAGGCATCAGCAACAAGGCGACAAAATAAATGACACTAAAAAAAAGCGAAAGAAGATGAAGAAAACCAACCGAAGCAGAAGAAAAACTACTCAAAATACAAAAAAAATCAAGAAAAGAAATTCAAATAAACCTTAAAATTTACTTAGCGACGACGGCAGCGACAGCGACAGCCGGCAGCACAAGAAATTAACACAAAATCAAAATACATGCATAAAAATAAAAAGAAAAAGAAAACTACCAAAATGATAAAGCAAAAACGTCAACAGCTCTGTCGCTAAAGCCATGAGAAATACGAACAAGCTAAATATGGAGGCAGGTCTGCGTTGGAAGCACTAAGCGATACCCTGTAACAAAATTCCCCCTCGTAAGGAAATTTGCAGCTTTCGAAATAAACCTAACTGTCGAAGTAAAATTAAATTTAGATCGCAACTCTTCCAGTTACATATTTCTGCAAAAATTCAATACTCCCATTATTACTGCTTTGAAATTAAATAGCATTGATGTCGCTAGGGCTGTCGGCTGTTGGTTGTGTCTTTGCCATGTTGTAACAGTGTTATCATGCTGTTGGAGCCCATCGAACCTGAACATGTTGCAAACGAACAAGCGAGAGCTTTCAATAAAGTTTTATGGCAATGTAGGTAACATGCATAAAGATAGCTTTGTGGATTTCTTTTTACATGCAAATATTTAAATACATTATCAAAAATGTAAGATAGATAGATGTATTATACATATATACATTGCTAGTTAATTTAATCAACTCTAAACAAAATGATCATTTAATGTAATATTTTAACGAACATCTTTATTTTGTCATCAACAATTTTTCTCAGTCTAGCTTTGCCCCACTGTAAAGCTTAAAGCCTCTCTTCATACCACCCACTCACACAAGTACACAGAAACACACACACACACACACAACAAGCAGCAAACAAGTTCTCGTCCAAAGTTCAAACGCAACCTGGTTGGCGTTAGCTGCCGGCAATGACGACGCCAACGCCAACGCCAACGTCGCCGTCACCTTTCAGTTTGTTTATAAATTTTGTGCTGTGCGGACGTGAGCGCATCACATTTCGTCTTGCATTCTCGCATTCGCATATTCATTTGTCGTCATCGCGTCGCGCGTTTTGTGCTCGACCCCAACGTGCTCCTCTCGTCTACCCGCCTACACCACAGCCAGAAGGCGCGCGCGACAAGTGCAGCACACAGGTACGACACATACGACATACAATAATACGTACACACTTATTTAAGCGTGCTTGTGCGTGTATACATATGCGTGTGTTCGCGACGGTTTGTGTTTGTGGCTGTATTTGCATTACTTTATCGTGTTTGCCGTTTGTCGCGTTGATTTCTTTTGTTTGCTGACCAATTGTTGAGCCAAATTAATTCGAAGTAGCATAAGGCTACACACAATAGCAACAATAATAACAACAACAACATCTACAAAAAAAAAAAAACACTTAGGGAACCCACAAAGCCTGCTGTTTGTGAAGTTTTGTGTGTATTTCGCAACGACTGAAAAGGTATTGGAAAAAAGTGCTTACTTCTCACTCCAACAACACACATACGAGTATCGAGCAGTAAGGCAATAAGCTAAGCGAAGCAGCAGCAAAGACAACAAAAAAAAAAAAATAAAACCAGTTTTCGACAACGCTGCAAGCAGCGCAGTCGCAGCGGCCAGTTTGCGGTAAGTGTACATGTGAGTGTATTAGTTGTTGGTTTTCCAGTCTGTCCGTCTCTGTCTGTGGCAGACAATCATCGTCGTCGTCGTCGCTGCCTTTGTCGCCTTTGTCGCCCACATGCCTTCGTCACCGCCGCTGTTGCTGTTGCCTTCGACTTCGTTGATATTTAACTGGCTTCAGCTTTGGAAATGTAACTTTAATTTGATTAAAATCCGAACTCAAAAAACCACAAGTTTCCCTTACCGCCCGAACCACCCTCTCTCACTCGTTTTTTTGGCTCCCATTGAATATGACGACAACTTGTTGAAAGAATTTTAATTTGCTAACAAGTCAAACACACAGCAGTTTTTTTTTTGTAAATGACAAAAGCACAAGAAAAAACAATTTAAATCATTCTAAATTAAGGAACAAAATTAATTTGCACAGTAAAGCTATTTTTTTTTATTTTTTGTGTTGCCCCAACTTTGTCTGTCTGTGTTTTCTGCTTCTTCTTTTGATAGCAAAAAAAAAAAAAAAAACTCATTTAGAAGAACAGCATCAGCACATAACAACAACAACAGCAACAAAATCCCAGTAGCAAACTTTTTAATTGTCAACTTTTAACCGAGTCGAACCGAGTCGTGCTGACTCTAGTTTAGGCCAAAAGTTCGAGTCGAGTTCTGTTAAAAAGGAAAGCTTTTAGAAGTTGGTTTTTTTTTCTATGTTTTAGTTGTTGTTGGCTCACTAATTGAAATTTAGTTTGTTATCTTTTATACACTCTATCTCTTTTGAAAAACAAAACTTTGTGATCCCTTTCGAGTGGGATTATTTTAAAAGCTTCATCAATATGGCAATTCTAA
Organism: Scaptomyza montana; assembly: GCA_018904305.1. Lineage (NCBI taxonomy): Eukaryota > Metazoa > Arthropoda > Insecta > Diptera > Drosophilidae > Scaptomyza > Scaptomyza montana. Next base: position 2,561,828 of record JAEIGR010000001.1, read on the forward strand.
GCTTACATAACAAATGAGAGCTGAATGGAAGACAAGAAGTCACATTTAATGAAATTGCATTTAAGGATTATCAGCTCGAAAAGATTTAGTAAAAATCGCAAAATTGATTTGGCAGAAGCTTACCTAGAATTCTTATCACGATGCCTTTCAGTTTTAAGTAAAGTTCCTACTAAATTTTAGTTTTGAGGAATAATTGTTGCTGCAGTTCTTTGATTTACGAATTCTACAAATCCCAAGACGTTTAGATTATTGAAAAATTTAAGCTTAAATGCTTTCAAAGCTCCTTGTTATTTGTCATATCTAATACTATGTTAAATCTTGACCTTTTCACTGCTACTTGTCACAGCTGATTATTTGTTGAAAGTTCAACAAGCACACTACTTAATTGGCTTTAAACAACATTATTTGCCTTATAGTATATAGAGTGTGAACACTGCGTTTTATGCTACTTAATTTCTTGCATTGCTTAACGAACTTTATGTCTCTTACTGGCATAAAATTTTAAGTTCCAACTGTTGCTCGCTATCATCTGGCAATTGCTGTTTACATGCTTTTACTTTTATCATATTTTATGCATCCCCTTAATTTTCCGGCCTTGTGAAACTTGGCTTTATTAGACAAATGCTGCTGATGTCGCTTCTAATTTGCTAACTGAAAAGTTTTTTTTTTTTTTTTTGCATTTTTAATAGATAGTGATAGTGTATGTATGTATGTGAGAACTTGAATCAGCTACAAACTCGACTTAATGTGCAACAAAATAGAATTAGAAAAAATATTTGGACAACAGTACATTTAGCTGGCGTTATTTAAAAGCTAAAACAAGCAAAAAACTTTGTCGTACCATAATATTCTGTGTGCTCATCCTTGAGCTGACACACACAGATACACTTTCACATTCTGGCCTGGCTCGGCAAATATTCAACACTTTTGCTAGTCAAATATTTGAAATGGATGTCTGAAGTGCCATCGAGTTTTGCATAATTTATGCATGTGTGCAAAAATGCTAATAACATACATACAGACGAAGCCTTAACTTATTGCTCTTAGCCTCCACCCCCTTTCTCGGTCAGCTCATGTCCTTGCTAGCTAACGTTTTATATTTTCAATCAGTGTCACAGCTTCTGACAGCATGATAAGTTTTATTGCTATACGAGTATTCCACTAAGCCCTAAGCCTTAACCTAACATTCTTTAATTGTACGGTATTTAATTAAATGTTGCAAATGTAAATTATTTAGGCCAAACCAAAAATGCATACAAAATAAGAGTTACAAGCTGCAAAAATAAAAAACGGAAACTAATATATAAACATTTACATATATATAAACTTTGTGCAACAAGCGTAAATATTTTCTTTAATTATTTCCCTTGAACAAATGTTGTGCAGAATTATTTTCATATATAACGGCATAAAATTCACTCTCTTTGCCAAAAAGTTTTCCAAGGTGCAGGAACTCATGCTGCAAATGGCACTGCCTCATTTCAGCTTTGGCTTTGTGTATCTGTAGATTAAATGTAAAAAAAGATCCAAGTGCACAACGAAAATATAGTTAAATGTTTAAGTATCGAAAATGTATAAAAGTTCTTATTTATGCTTTAAATAAAATAGAAGAAACTATATAACCAATAAGAGCTAGCATCTGTTTGAGTTCTTTATTTTTGAGTGCATGACTATTTGTTAAACTTGTAGCTTCTGCAAGGCAGGGCATTCGATTGTGGTAACACCAAGAATTTCTGCTTGGCTGACTTAAAAAGTCTCGAATTGTATTAGAGTTTTAAAAAAATGCTGTCATCCTTGCCATGTGTCGTGAAAGAAAGTTGTTGTGCTTAGAGACAAGGTCACAAAATCAATAAATCAAAAACTTGTCTAAGAAAGTTTTAAGGCAATCGAAAGTTATCGTTGCATTTGCCGACATTTCAAAAAGGAATAGATAGATTGCTTTAAAAACTTATCTTTCGCTTTATTATTTAAATTTTTCTTCTAAGTAAAGTTTTCCGGTGTTTATTATATAGATTTAATATTAAATTAATTTATTTCTACGCCTTAATTTACAAATTTTGTTATTTATTATATGTTTCTTCTAATTGTACATTCCATTTCGTGTGGAGCAAACTTTTGTAACTTAGTTTTTTTTATTATCTAATTTGACTAGAATTGAATAAACTAGTTCCATTGTAAGTTTAAGTTGTATTTGGTATAATTTATTTTTGCTTTGTGTAGCGACAAGTTCTCAACAGAGCCAACGTCTGTCATATTTTATGGTTTATAGACTATTTCAACCAAATTGCAAGAGAGAACGATTGAAAAATCAAACACAAATTAAGCACAGCCATGAGAATGCAGCCCACATAAGAGGAAGCTGGTGGCATGGGTGCAGTTACCTGAACGCTTACGAGCGACAAAGATAAGACGCAAGGGACAGAAAAAAGAACCTTATAAACATTAAAATTATCGTAGTAGGTACATATCTTCATGTGCGAATATTTTATGGTCCTCTGGCGAGAGCTGAAGTCAACTTGACTCAACGCTGAAGCTGACTTCACCGCATATATTTAATGGCAAAAAGCAAAACAATATCTGGAGGAAGCGTATCTTAATGAATCATCAACAGGGCAGGGCATGGCATGCTGCCTTCAGAACGAAATAAATATTTAATACAGCCAAACGGAGGGAATATTAAATTTAAATAAATACAATTTCAAAGTGCTCCAACAGGAAATTTGCATAAAATATCAATTACCTGCCATTTAATCGCATCGAAGTATCTTAAAAATATTCATTGTGAATGATGACTCATATTATTCATTTTCATACTGCGATAGAATTATTTTTAGCTTAAAATAATTTTTATGTGCATTTTTAAAAAATATTTTTTTCACTTTTATCTCATTTTTTTTGCTGTGCAAAATTTGTAAAAAAGGCTATAAAGCCGGCTTTATAGTATCTTGCAGCAAACAGCAATGCAATTCAGCACCGCTACAACAGAAAAAACAGCAACAACAATTGCAACAGCAACTGCAACTTAATTGGCACGCGTGTCAAAGAGGTGAGTTACTTTCGAGTAGTACTTCAACAAAATCGCTACAATTCTCGAGATTCGTGTTGCAAAAAGATGCTCCGAGTCAATTGTCTGGGCGTATTTGACTGCGAGGCATGCCACAAGTGCCAGCCAGTTAGCGTCAGGTGTGGGCAAAACGTGCTAGCAGCCAAAACGATTGCATCGCTTTGCTAATTATCTTTTCTCTTCCAATTATACCCAGAAATAGCAAAGAATTCAGGATATGCCTAGTCTTAAGGTATTAAAAAATATCTTTTTGTCTAAAAACGTGAATGATGAAAATTCAGATTTTTATAGCTCGTTGCAATAAGGCACATGCGGCATGCCCTGTAGTTACTTTTCCAACTCGAATAGACTCGAGAACTTTATTGTTCTTAAATACATTGTATTCCCTTTTTCGTTATTGCTGTTGTTGGCTGTCTACGGCTTATTTTGTAAATTATGGCGACCTTTCGAGCAAAGGTGGGCAGACACAAAATGTGAAAATAAGCAGCAGGATTACAGTTGTCGACTATTTAAGTGTATGTGTGTGTGGAGGCGCCACAGGCATCTGCTGCCGGTGTCTCATAATGCAACGATTGTGTGTAATGGGCGTGGCTGGCTTGACTTTGGCCTGGGTAAGGTCAATGCGACAGGCTGGCAGGCAGGCAGATTGTCGTTGGTGGCACTGAATGTCGAGTTGGAGCACCTAAAATTTACATTTAATTAGACATAATTGCAGCAATTTATACGGCAATTTGTTAGCGTGTTAAGGGTGGGGGCGAAATTCCCTTTAAATGATTCATTGTTGCGTCTTTTGATGAAGTAATTTTTTAAGGTATTTGCCCAAAGGGTCTGAAAATAGCTTTTTAATTAAAAGACATGTTAAATGATTTATTTTTAAAATACATTTATATTCTAAATAGACTGTTTGAGTTGTGTTCCTTCTTTAAGATTTAATATTCAAATTAAGCTAATGAATACATTTGTTTGTTTTCCTTTTCAATTATATTTTCTTCGTTTTGTAGCTTTTTCTTAAAGCTTCCAAAAATCTTCCAACCGTATTTTACCTGTAAACTTTACTAGAAACTTTCAAGTTAATTTCCAACACAAGTTGGTTTTGACCTCGAGTTTAGCCCATCCTCTATCTTCGCCAGCTGCAATGCCATTATTCATTAAACTTTGTCTTTCACACACACACACTCAAACAAACATAGACACACATTTAATGGCATTGCTGTACAACATTAGAGTCCACCAACCTCTTCCCACTTACGCTCTCACCTGTCCAAAGTAGTTTCATGCCAAACTATTTTCGTTTGCTGAACTTTTGGCCTTAACGTTAGATTACCAATAAGAACAACAACAATCCGTACTATTGAAGCTTGCTGAATTTGAGGCACTCAGATGCGAATGGAATGTATTCGTTTGTATTTAATAACAATGCAATCAATGGTTTATGTAAATTGAAAGCACATACATATTTAGCCATATGGGAGGCGGAGCTCCTGAAATCAGGCATGATATATTCCTCCCTTCTTTTTTTTTGCAGGTTTTTTATCGACTGCATTTTTTCGTGCACAAATTTTTAATGTTTAGTTGTCCTTGAAATTGTTGTGACACGAGCTGGGGATGAGAGGTTTGTTCGGCGGTCGGAGCGGAGATGTTTAGGGTGGGGGTTGAGACATGCATGGGCCAAAGAAATGCTGGCTGCATGTTTAATATTTGATTACCTGACATGCGGGGGCTGCAATATGGCAACTGCTTGCCAATGGCAAATATCAAATGTCTGATGTTTGCTTATATGTATATACATACATATGTATGCGAATGTGTGTTTGTTCTTTTGTGTATTTGTGTGTGGCATTTATTAGCAGCATACATTGCATAGCCTGATAAATGGAAGCGGCAAGATAGAGAACAATGGTTAACGGGTTAGCTGCATTTGTAAAATTTTTGATTTTTTTTTGATTTGCTAAGCAACAATTTGTCATATGAAATTTTGGAAAAGCAAAACAAAACATTCAAGACTTGAATATATGTAAGTTGTTTAAATACTAGTTCTTTTGTTTTAGGACCTGTACAGTTTAAATAGTTTCTAGTTTCGTTTTTATCTTGAAATCTTTGTTTGTCAAGCTTAAACTGTCACACAAAGATTTCTAATAATAAAGGTAGCAAGAATACTTTTTCTATGATTATATTTATGGTGGAGAGTTATCAACTTGCAGAGATTTGAATTGTATTTTTTATGGATTGCATCCCTCCATCATTTAATGCCACTTTTAAAGCATTGAAAAGCTGTATAAATATTTATTTTATTTAATATTTCATTCGATTGCCAATTTTATATTCTCGTTGCGTTTTCTTTAGCGTGCTCCTGTCGAACAGGCTTGCCAAATCATTTCTACATTGATTTATTTAACCATTGCTGTTTGGCATGAAAAGTGCAACTCCTCGAAAGTTAACATTCGCCATTGCACTTCACTTCATCCCACTCGCCTCATCAATATCTTGGACAGCTTCTACTACTTCTAAGTACATTCCACCTAATGGCAAACATATTTGAGTACTTCCGGGCCCCTGTCTCTGCATCTTTCTGTGCACTCCATTGAAAGCTGTTTTACCAACTTGAGCGATTTATTTGCTTTAACATGACCTGCAGTCACAGACTCTGTCGCTCGCCCCCAACCCCTGCACTGCCACACCCCTGCCATAAAACAAACCCAAGAGTCAATAGCGCAAAATATATATAAACCCCAGCAAAACTCGTAAAAAATCATTTCTTATTTATTTGAGCGCTGAACGCGAAATGAAATATTGCGCAAGCAATGAAATTACATTTTTTATATATTTTTCTTCTTCTTGTGGGCGTCATTAGCGGTGCAGATGTTGGTAAAGAAGGTGTGACAGTGGGGTGGGTGTTGGGTGTTGTGGGTTGGCAACAGATACCGCCAGTCGTTGCAGCGTAAATATTTGTACAAACCTAATGAGCACTTGTACTAGCTACGGTTCAAGTGGATGAAGGATGTGAGAATGTACATATATAAGAAATATTATCGAATGCCTCACAAAAAAAATAAAGCAATAAAATGAAATAAATTTTAAATGTTTTCTTTCTTACGATATAACAGATTTGTGATACCCCATTAATGATGTCTACAGGGTACAAACACATACTACACAGAGCAAAGCTAAAAGAAAGGCAACCTCAGAAATACGAGTATCTTTTACACATTTGCGGTGCCAGCTCCCCAATGGCTGTGACTCCGCCCCCTTCCTTTTGGCCCTGCAGGCCTGATAAGAAACTCGAGTACTTTGCCATCTCAATACCTCGGCAGTGCCCAACCTTCAACCCGGCTGAACTTTAGGCCAGAGTCCTTTACCAAGTCAGCCAGGCTAACTTGGCCCATTGCGTATTGTTCCATTGGCAATATGGAGTCGTTTTCTTATGCCCTCGCACTCCCCCATCTAGATGCTCTTTTATACACAAACACATGAATGCACATGTGTGTTTTCGTTTCGAGCCATGGCCATTGTGTGTGTGTGTGGCAGCTGAAGTCCATCTCAACCTCCCAACTTCCCCCTGCCATAATCACAGTTATGAGTTTTCTGCTGCCCTTTGTTGTTCTTCGGCTTCTGTTGCTGCTGTTTTCTCATTGTGACTGGAACAGAGACTTTTGCTAACAGAGAGACTTGCCAACATTGTCAGCTTGCAGGAGTAATGTAACGTTTGCTGAATCATCCTGTGCTTGTATCCTATAGCTAAAGTATAATTTTGTGTTGATACGCTATGAGTATGGAATAGTTCTAGTCCATCAGGATGTAAGATATAGAAGCATACATATTATTTTATTCAGTTTAAAAGGATAGTAGGTCAACGTTACAGTTCCTGTAAATATTTTGAATCTTATCGTTTTATTAAATTACACAAAAATTGTAACAATTGTTATCGATAAATATTATCGTTACAATTGAAATTTTAATCACACATCAACTAAAACTTTACATAGTTGAACTGTTCCCGTGTCTCTTATCATAAAAAGGGTATACACACATTTTGTCTTAACCATGGCTTTTGGTGCTCGATTATTACGCTTGGAAGTGGCTGTGTGGAATGAGTCGCCGACTGATATCCTTTTCTGGAGTCCTTGCTCTTTTCATTTTTGGTCGTAATGCGCGACCGCTGGCATTTTAAAATGCGTGTTTATATGTATAATGGGTGTGTGTGAGTGTGTATGTATGTGTTTGCCGTACATTAACAATTTACGTTTATTTTTTATTTTTATCTCATTCCGCTGCTTGCCTCATCACTGCCTGCATTATATACGCCTGATTAATTTTCAACTTTAAGGCGTTGCTGACTGAAAGGGGTGAGGCATCTGTGATGTTTTCTCACGCGCAAGTTTCTCCTTATTATTTTGCCTGCCCATTTTCGGTTAGAGCCCTAATTGCATATTTTGGCCTTTAACATTGCGTTTATTATGTGCCGAGTTTGCTGTTGCTTTTGCTGTTTAAGCTGCTGAACTTATTAATTGTGTAATTTAGTTTGTTGTATGTTAGCCGGGTCAATTTCAAAGGGCCATAATAGCTGGCCAATTTAGGTTCATGCGCCGATGCGTTTATGGCTCTTAAGATCTTTTAATGTTCTTTGAGCCTTTGTTTTACTTTTGCACTCTGCTTTCAGCTATAAACATAAAGTAGAACAATAAACTTGGGCCAATCGAATCCATTTGAGACATTTGACTGGATTAAGCTGCTTGTCGTGCCACAGTTTTGTGGCACGCTTTTTGGAGGTGTGTTTAGATTTGTCTTAATAATAGTTACGGATTCTTTAGTTAATTTTTGTGGGCAGTTAATGAAGAGCGCTGATATCTTAATATGTACAACTTAATATAGTAAAATGATTAGTTTTAAATTAACTCACATAAAATGTTGAAAATGGATTTTTAATGAAAAAATAAAAGTCAATCAAATTATTTGCAAATGAAAAAACATAATTGATCTCATTGACAATTTATTGTTAAAAGGGTTTAACTGTACTGTTAACTGATTTTTACCTTTCGCAAGAATATTCACTCAATAATATCGTTAAAATCATTTATTTACTCGTGCGTGAATAAGTCAATAAATGGGAATATGAGATGCAAATAAATGGGAATATTACACCGATTCGATTCCAATCAGTTAAAACCCAAAATACATTTGCCATACAATTTTAAAGGGCACTTCAATTTTGGTCAGCACGTTGAGTATTCATCTGTTCTTTCCTCTTTTCGTATTTATGTTTGAGCTTACTTTTTTTTTGAATTAATATTTCTCAAAAAAAAATCGCAGACAACAACACATATAAAAAACGTGGGTAGAGTTTTTGTTGTTGTATTTGTATGTTGTTCGCTGAGTGTTCATTTCGCGTTGTATTTGCTCAGTGACTGAGCATTTCATGCATGCGGCGAATATGGGAGCGTGGCAACGGCAAAAAGCATAAACTGAAACTGTAACCGAATATCTAAAAAAGAATTCAAGAAATAGAGAAACTGCGAAAATATTCCGAATTTTGCGTATTTCTTGAAAACGGATAAGCTCAAGTGTGCATTTCATACCTCATTTGCACTGCTCAATTTTATAGAAACCTTTGAAACACCAACATTAAAACTTATTTCACTATTACATTAACACATTTTTAATAGCTTAAACAAATTACCTGCCCTGAAAAGAGAAAATAAACACCAAATAACTAAATAAAAATAATATTATATTTTTAACATACTAAAGCTCAGCGCATTCCAATTCAAAAGAGCATTACAAATTCGCTATGCTTCGAAATTGTTTCAGTTTTTTATGCAGCTTTTGTATGCTGGGCTGGCAAGTCTCCTTTTCGACACGTTTGCCATATCGAGTGGCCACATATTTACTGAACAAAAATAAATGCTGTATAACAAGTTTTTATGCTGAGCCTTACTTGTTGAGGGGGTGTTCAGGAAGGTTCAGGGAGGGAAAGAGTGCGTGGCTTATGCCGGCCATGGGAATGAGAATGATTATTGTTGGCGGCAACAAGCCGGTGACCATGTTCACAGGCACTTAATAAGTGTTTACCATGCAGAACCGGATCGTATTTGAAAAGTTGGGTTATGAATGCAAACGCATTGAAAGTTTCTTTATTAAAAGTCAAATACAAGGATTGTTGGTTCCATATATCGTTTGCTTGTCAACTCGTCAAATGCACACAGCGAATGATATTTTTTCTTTTGCTTACAATGACTCGAAATGGAACATTTTCAACTTGAGCCTCGATTCACGTACAACATAAGACTAATAATGTTTTCCCAGGCTGAAAATCCTTCAGGCAAAGCGGCCATTTATTTCAAATGTTGTTTGTTTGTGAGTTGCCATTAGTTGCCTGGTTCTGCCATATGCGAATATGTGTGTGGGTGTATTTTGGCAGCTATAAATCACGTTATGTATACGCAATGTGTTTTAGCTCACATAGCGCTCACTTATGAATACAAGAGTCGGCATACATCCAATCTTACATATATATGCGAAATGAATACGCACATACATACATATGAAAACGCTGTTAATTAGTTGAGGACTTCAATAATTTGTGGTTAGCAACGGAAGCCAATGCGCAGGACAGCTAAAGTGTCGGGCTTGGCAGTCCAAGGATTTTGTTTGGCTATGTTTGTGATGCAGAAAGCGACTTATAACTTGGCTTGAGTTTTATAAAACTTAGTAAAATGTTGCGGAAAAGTCACATTAAAATTGTTGGCAACAAAAAGATATTCAACTGGAGGAAAAATAGCAATGTTAAGCTAAAATTGGCAAAAGGGTGTAACGAAAAGGAACTTACAGAAATTATTAAATCTTGTAAAACCAGATTATGAATTTAAAATTGATCGTTTTTATGCGTGATCTTTTTTGTTTACTTACCAAACTCACTAAATTAAATTAACATACATATGATGCTGCCAATATTTATGCAATCTATTGATTGTGTTTCAAAGAGTTTGAATGATTGGCAATTACTATAAATACACTATTCAACTTTGCCACAGTATGGCTATCTGTATATTATGGATTACAACAATTGTTTGCTCTTAAAAAATACATTCGGTTTTTATTTTTTAAAACACTTCACAGCAGCGTCAACAGAAAACTGCGCCAGTTGGCACACTGTAGCAACGCTGGCGGCCATTTTGAATTTGCATTCGGCACGCTCTTTCATAAAATGACGCGAATGTAATTTAAAATTTACATTTACCAAACATAAACATAATTTTTAATTGCACACTGCGGACTCGTTCAGCTGCAAGAATAATCGAAGGCTAGACGTGCAGCTTGGGTCCTTAGGCGAAACCTGACACTCGTTGCGCATACGCCACGTTTTTCGCACCCCATTCTATTTGCACATTTGAAATTATTGCTAAAGCGTCGTTTGGTATAATTAGACACATACACACAAACACACACTCGCTTTCTCTCTCACAAACACTAAAACTTCTGTCATGCGTTTGACATTTGTGTTAAGCTGTTAAATGGCTGTGGTTATGCTTGACAGGCGGCGCCATATTAGAAAACAAAATGGAAAATGGTTTCGCATTTAATTTTACATGAGCCGCAGAGACAGCAAACAGACACTTAAACACACAGATGAAAGTGTGTCACACTTTCGGTCGAAACACTTGCAAAGATTTTGTGGCCCAAAAATTTAATTACTCTCCCTTTTAACGGTATCAGTGTTAACATCGTTCCAACCAGACGCCCATTGTCACCGCATGGCAATGAAAAATTAAACATTGCCAATTAATTAAAGTCACATGCTGTTTAATTTTGACTTTAAGCACGCTTTTGAGTCACGCTTTACACGCTCAATATTTTTGTGCCGCAAGTGTTTGCCCTGCGACAACACAAAATTTCTTCTCGCATGTCTTTGTAATATTTGGTACCATACGAGCCATAACTTTTGATGCGAACTTTAAAGTAGCTATATATTTTGTGTAAGGGAGCGAAAAAGTGAGTTTACTGCCTTTTAAAACAGCACGGCTGGAAGTGAAATAAAAGTTTAACTCATATCCTTGGGCTAGTTTTATTATGCATAGTTTTGTGATGTGTTTTAATATGTGGCTATTAAATCTGAGATTATCATACTTGACCTTAAATAATATCTTAAAGAAAAATGCATATTTAGTATGAAACTGTCAACTATTTTTATATCATTTCTTTCATATTTTAAAGTTTCTTCAATCGCCTGTTTCGCTCCTTTTTTTTGTTTTCTTTTTTCTGAACTACTTTCTGCAAATTTTTTGACCTTATTTTCTACCTTCATTTCTCATTCACTTTCTTTTTGCTTCATATGCACGTGACCCAAGCGCGAAAGTAAATTACAATCTTAAGTAGCTTAATTTTTCTTCTACTTCTTCATCATTGTCCTTTTACCACGTTTCCGTTTTCATTATGTCAAATTTCATGACAAAGATAACGACTATGGGTGACTATATATGCGACTATAATACGTGCATGATAATAATGCTACGCACTGACATTAATCATTTCTTTAGCTTGTCGCTCAACTTTATAATTTCGGCACAACTCCCTAACTGCCTTTATAACAGGGCGTATTTGTCTGTGTGCTTTATATGCAGCTACGATTTTTCATACGAAATGATGTCATTAAACAAAGAACTGTAACGAACCAACGACGACGACGACCACGACGACGACGAAGACAATAATGAGCCCGGGTGCTGCACGGAAAGCCGACGCATTGGTGCAGGAAGAGAAGCAGCAGGAGAGTTGCTCTGCTGAACGAACTGAACCATGAGCAGCAACTGGAGGTGGCACAAAAATTGTGCGACAAAATCCCAAAACAATTTATCTGAACCAAGCGAAACGACACGCCAGCTACAACAACACCAATTATATTATAAACAACAACAAAAGCGAAATTTGGTAGAGAGAAAAGTGACATAAACTTGGTAATACGTTGAGGTCATATAAACACACACATACAAAGCATTGTATGTATGTACTATAATGAAGCAAGTGATATTGTTGCAAAATAGGTAATTCCCCACTTTTTATCAGATATTCTTCAATTTGTTTTTCTAGTGAGTTGGCAATTAGTTAAGAATTCTCCAGAGAAGTTGTTTTAAAATAATATTATGCATCAATTAGGTTTTTATAGTATGTATAGTATATATACATAGTAATCTCGAGCAATATAAATATAATTCCTCAAAGTTCTATTACTTTTATACTTTAACAAAGCCGTTTTATAGAATATATCCTATCAACCTTTTTTTATTTTTGTATATTTAACCAACTTAAAACTCAAACATGCCATTGTTATAAAATCACCTTACTGACTGACTGGCAGCCCAAATATTTAAGCACCGACTCTTTGCTATATAAACAGAGTCAGAAAGCCAAAAAGTTGGCCAAAACGGATGCGTCAAGTTGAATGGCTATAAAAGCGTTGAATGAATGTTGTTGTGACCCGCCAGTGGAGACGACTACTAGCCTCCAGCTATAAGGCTTGGCACACGGCGCATTATGTATGCAAGTCGGCTACGCATTAAACAAATACAGACACACATACTTGTATAGTACTTAACCGGGCCCAGAACATACAAACATACAGACATACAGCAAGAACATTTGCCCGCTTCCGAAGCGGCTCCACCCCAACACAAATCACGAGGCGCAAGCATTTTGTCAAACCAGCCCTGGACAGGAAGAGGGGATTGAGTGTGTGCGGATTGAGGAGGTATGGGTTTATTGTGGGCGTGGCTTAGCTGCGAGAGAGAGAGTGAACCCGGCGATGACGTTGAATGACGACGAATTTTGAATACGAATTTCATTACACACAGAACTCAATTATTCAGTAATCTAGTTGCCGACAACAAGAGATTGAGAGGAGAGGAGAGGCAGGTGGTGTGAGCTGGGTAGGGTTGGATGGAGGTGCTGTGAGGCGGACAATGTTGATTGCTACTCTTGCTTGCGTCACGTCGCTTCACATTTTGAAATGTTAACAAAATGTTGCAGTTGCTGCGTCGCTCAGCTAATTAACGTACCAATTTGTTGTTGCTGTTGTTTGGATACGCTTTTGTTGTTGTTTTGCAAATGCAAATCTATACTTACATATATAACACGATGAGAAGGCAAAACGCACACAAATTGCCGCATTGGTTGGCAACGCGCACAAATTGCCAATTCTTTTGAATTTTGATGAACCTTTTCGGGCCCAGTTTTTGTTTTGCTGTTGTTGTTGTTGTTGTTTGTTGTTGCCATGTGACCGTTTTTAGCTTAGCATTGAATTTTCCGGCGGTAGCGGGTTAGGGGGGAACGGCAGCCAACAACTCATTAGTTGCTGCCCGTAATTAGAATTATGCATGTGTGTATACTAATTAATTATGCATGCGCCATATGAAGTTCAAGCTTATTTTGGTAACAATTTGCTAGTTGTTTTTTCTGTTGGCTGGCAAAAAGCGGTTATGGGTTAGTGTCAATGGGGATAAATGGGGATCGTTGTTGTTGTTGTTTTAGTTGTGTCAGATAATTGATGATGTGGTATCATCACAGTGTATTGAGGCATGAGTGCGTGTCTGAAATTTGATTAGAGCATTAAGCGTTTGGTTTTGCAGTTGCCAACCGTTCGCATCATCAAATTAGTGAAACAAAGAGAAGATTATTGTAAACTGAAGAGAACTTTAGTGTTTAGTGTAATTATTATCTGAAAATAAACAAATAGACATACCTAAATGGATAGCTTCATATGCATATTAAGTTGAAACAACATAATATTACACAAACCTCTTTGTAAGTCAGCTCTAACGCTAACTTGCATAAACTATTTCCAAAGACTCCCAACTTGCAACCAATTATTATGCAAAACCCGATCGTCTACCAACCAAATAGCGAAGCTTTCATTCTTACTTATGCATTTGCAGTTAAATGCGATTTGTTAGTGGGGCCAAACGTAAAAAGACTCCAATTTATGCAACTTAATTTAAATACACTCTGTTTCTCTCGCTTTCCCTCAATCTTTCACCCAGCAGTTGTTTTCGACTCTCTCTCTCTCTCTCTCTTTTTCGTATTCCTACTATGGTCCTTTTGCTATTTGCGTGTGGAATATGCAAATGTAAATTATGGCAAATAAGACAACAGACTGCAGTTATGCGCTGTAATAAAGAGATAAACAGCGAGGGAAAATATGTTAATAAATAATATGTGCCACATGCTGTTGCAAAAGTGCCAGAAACTTGCGCTGCAACATATTGTCATGCAGGTAAACAGAAAAAAAATGAGAAAATGAAAGTGACTCTATAAATGTTGCAGCCTGTGCACATTAAAACTGGCATTAAATGGCAACAAACTGTGATATTTTTTTTTTCACTTGAGTTTAATATATTTTTTATTAAATGTATTATGCGTAAGCTTATGAAATAAAATATAGGCATAGATAGGTGAAGTCTACAAGTCTAGTAAACTGTTTTTTGTGTTGTCGAGTAGCCAACTTTTCCCCATTGATCCAATGTCCAGTTAGTGTTGCTGCTACAAAATTCAACTTGAGCACACTTAAAACTTTGCATATTTGAACAGTCTTTCTTTATTTTTTGTTATCAAGCAACTAATTTCTGAAGTCAGCTCTTGGTAAAAGTAAGTTAGCAACTTTTAGCAAATACGAAACTTTTGCGCTGTTTTTTTTACTACAACATTCGTCTGGACCTTGTCAACGGAGGTAAACGAAAACGTGTTCTGTGGGCTACATTGCGCACCACTGACATTTGTGACAAATGACATTGGTAATTGGTGTTAACAATTTTCATATCGGATGTCGCAAAAGTTAAATCAGTCAACTTTAGTTACACACACATTGCGTATACGTCACGTGTCTTTTGTCTTGTTGAAAGCAAAAACGTCCAAATAATTATGAAATAAACCATTAAGTGTCATTATGAATGGCAAATTAAGGTCCTCGGTGATAACAGTACGAACGCTTGGATTGTACGAGCATTAAAAGGTATATTATATTACATTTATAATAAATCAACTTCTTTTTTTTTTTTGGTTGTGCTCGTTAGTTTATTAATCATAGCATCTGGCAGTGCCTATCTTGTATGAACTGTCTGCCGCCTGTTGATTAGGGCTTTGTTTACTTAAATTCCATGCATTTGCTAGCTGTGCACATTTTGTGTCGTTGACAGAATAAAAACATTTTTAATGAAATTAAATACACATGTCAACCAACCGAACCAAAAAACAACGAAAATAGAAAACAAAAGCCTAACTGTGAGTGCAACGTTAGAGTTTTCGAGTGCCCCAGAGTTTTAAATTACAATTTCCACCACTAACAAAAAGCCACAGGAAAAACCGAAAACTTATTTTGCACGCGTACATACATACATATATATAATTTTCTTTAATCGGTTGAAATATTGGTTTATTCAGTGATTTTTTTCATGGAATTTAGCTTTTAAATAAATACGATTTTTTTTTGTTGAAAGTATTGAATAAAACCGCAATGGTCGGCTAAATGGCCACCAAGCAAATTAAATCATATATGACACCAAAGCAAACAAAAACATTCATACAAAAAAAAAACATTACTTTAATAGCAAATAAAATCTGAATTGAAATTGATATGCACAATTAAATGCAAGCAAATAAAAATTTATCGTGCCAATTGATCTGTTAAACACAATATATTTCACACTGAATTCGATCATAGGTAAATTGAGGTACAGGAAAATCAAGAATGCAAACAAATTTTAATATATGTATTTTCTTAATTATTTCCACGAACTGTTATGTAATTTAATTAATTTCTAAAAATTAAAATGCACAGCAATTAATATTAATTGGTTAATCATTGAATATATTATTATAATTAAATACAAAATCTCAAACTGAATTTATTGTTAAAATAAGTTGAGATTTAAGTATAATTTATCAATTGCAAACTCCATCATTTCCAACATGCCATTCTCAAATAGAATCTAGAACAATCTTTTAAAAGATTATCCCATATCAATCATAAAACAAATGAAATAAAAATTTACCCAGATCTCAGCTGCTTTGGCTCACCTCAATCAAGTTGTGGAAATTGATGCCATCTCAGCAGCTAGCATAATGACCCAAAAATGAAGCCTTTCTATAAATAGGAACATGCTAAGTATAGCTGTAAATTGTACCCAATGCGTTCCCCCTTAAAACAGTTGACGCCCACTTATGAGTTTAGATAAAGTAAAACCCGTTGTTGTTCTTGCTGCTGCTACAGCTTTTTTTGTAAAAGTTTTTCTTGTATCTGTATTGAATTTTTCTTTTCTAGATCAAGCAGTCGTGCATCTTTTTCTTGCCATGCCGCCGCATCTGTGTGTGTGTGTGTGTGTGCGTACTTTAACGTATGTCACCAAATGTCATTGACACGATTTGCTTTATGCTGCATTTTTTCTACCATCACCACAACAGCAACGTGTGTAAGCATTATACTTACACATATATATCTGACTATATCTGTGCCGTCGTTTTACACACCGTTTACTCTGTGCGCCGGGGCCACCTCAGCGTTTTTACTCTCTGTCTCTTTCTTTCTTTTCATTTCTCAGTGTTTGTCTTTTGTGGCATTTTCGCCTTTGCTCGCCTTGCTCTCTACCCATTCAGTTATAGCAAAAGAGCTAACGTATTTGTAGGGGGTGTTGGCAGCTACATGCAAGCTGATTGTTATCAGTTTTTAGAAAAGTGCCGACAAACACAAACAATCGGCAAACAAAAGCGAGCTAGAAACCAAATAATAAAAGAAATGCAATACAATTTTATTTTTATAATAATTGAAATGAATTATATTATACGGCAGAGCTGGTTTGCCTTAATAAAAATAGCAGCAGGCACAAAATGACAGCATATTAAACAATCAATCAATCAATCATTCATTAAGTTCGTAAATCAGTCAGAGTCAGTCAGGCGTAAAGTCATTTGGTCACTCGTTGAACAAATGGAAATCAAATATTTGATTTACATTTTACGGTAGTCATTGTGGCAGATATTAATTGTATATATTATGTATGTAAATTTATATATAGTATGCAGTGTTTGTATAATATAATCAACCATTTAGTTAGAGCTATTTGTGGCTGCTGCCCTTAGGGCTGTTTGAAAGTAAGCCTTTTATCTGCTTTAACATTAAACAGAGTTTAACAAAAATCATTCAACTGCAATTAATTTAATGAGCTGGCATAGCAGCAACAGCAGCTTCTGGCAGCATGAATATAATATTGCTGCAAAATTCAAATGTACTATTGCATAGCCTCATGCATAAGTGATAATTACTTAAAAATTTGTTGATGCCACATTACGGTTATTGGTGAAAAGCCTTAAACACAAGTTTTCAAATCATTAAAGTTTTATTAAAGTTGCAGTTATCATTGTCCATGCCATAAAATATTGACTTTGAATTCTTTGAATTTTCGATGATTTTAAACTATAAAGAGCCCTGAATTTTTCAAGTAGAACCGAGTCAACCTGTACTTTACGAAGAACTAATTTAATTATTTATGGAATTTAATATAGTATATATTATATGTATGTGACACAGCGCTTTATTGCTTTTGCCATATTAATTTATAAAAATTTCATTCATTATTCACATTAAACTCAATTTACATTTCTCTTTTAAATATTTTCATTAAATGCACAAATGTGACAAAACGCAGAACTGTTTAAACTGCAGAGCTTCGAATTTCTGGCAAGGGCAATCGATTAAAATTGTTTACCAAACGTGTCAAATTGATTGAATAGCTGATTGCCAGAAAATAAATATAAATGCATAAAGTATGAGAGTTGAAGAGTTTAAATGTTGACGGGAAGGAAATAAGTGTTGCTTGTGCAATAGTTTTGAATTATTCTGTTTAAGTTACGCAATAATTGGTTGGTAGTATTTTTTAAACTATAAGTCAACAAGATTCAGAGCTATTACAAAAGCATATAATTTGTATAATACATTTGTATAACACATGTTACAAATGAGATAAGTATAATGCATAATACAGATTTTCTCACATTGAAGATTGCACATTTCTACGCGTTTTATTTCTTTTGAATGTCGCTGTTCCATATTCGCTTAGATATAATATCTACACGTTTTTATAACTTTTAAAAAGTCATTTTCCCTTCATCATAAACTTACTGCAAATTGTCAAAGTCACCCCTTACTCTTTCCCTTTCACAATCGTCATTCATTCGTGTGTGGTTTATTTAAAGATCATAAAAACTTTGGACTTTGTATTAGAGCCGCGCAGAGCAAAAAGCAGCAGCATCTACAGACAATATGAAACTCTATTTATGCTTGGATTATATGTAAATATACATATGCATATATATGTGTGTGTGTCATGGTCTGTGAAATGTTTTGCATGTTTGTTCATGTATTTGCATTCCGTGTGACATAAATCACGCACATGACACAACACAACACAACACAGCACACGATGCGAGGCCCAAGGCACAAAAGAGAAATACCGAACAGCAGCAGCAGTGTGGTAAGCGGTGGGCGGGAGGAGGGGGCGCCCACACAACCCACCCCCACATTTCCAATGCCCATTCCAATTCTCATTCCCGATCCAAAGTCGCTGCAATGGAAATGTCACGATGCATTTTTCAATGAATGCGTTGATTATTCCGACAACCTTCAACCTCGCAGCACAAACACACAGCCCCAAAGCAGTCTCCAGGCAATCATTCGAAATCGGTTTCTTTAGCTACCAGAGGTTGAAAAGGGGTAACAAAAAACACATTGAGACAAAGCACAAGAAATTAATTAAACTGCCAGCTGCGACTGGATTTCAATTCAAATGTTTTTCATTTGCCCTTATTTCAAACAGTTGTGCCGTTAAAGTATATAGATTAATTGTTGGAATATTTATGAATAAAATATTTATTTATAATAATTAATTGTCTAAAACATTTTATGTTCATTTTGAGAAGAACTTATAGTTATGCCTAAATATTCATACTTTGTTAATTTTTTTTCGCATTTACCACTTAGCAATTATTCCCGAGAAAGAGCATTAAAGCTTCGACTGCACCCGTGGGATTTGTTTGAGGGAATTTCTTGCAACTCTTGCTTGGCTCACTTTTCATTTGCATTTGTCGTTTACGAATTTCGAGTATATTAATTTCGCATTTATTCCATCGAAAACTTTTCTTGACATTGATTGATGTTTAAGCAAAAAAGCTGAGGTAACTAAAGTCGACTGCAGCCAAATCAGTAAACCCGAAATGTTCATATGTCATTTTCTTATCCTTAAGCAATTATCTAAAGAGCAAGTCGAAGTTTCCAACTAATTTGCGCCTTTGGTATGGAGTTTAGAACTGCAACAGAAGCCAGTAAATCATTTGATGACTAATTTCATGGAGCTTTGGCTCTACTAACTAGCTAACAGTTACAGTTAGTTCGCCTTCAGACAGCTTATCCTATTGCTGCCACCTGGAATTTAATTACAACCAAAGCCAAATTGATGTGTCTGCCTCTTCTATCCCACAACCCACACCCAACGTCATTTGCATTCGTTCGCTTGCCACAACTCAATGTGTCATAAGGCATAAACCGCACTCGAATTCCTAATTGGAGACAAACAATCCGTCGACAAACAGACATAATACAGTTTTAGTTACTGCTGGGGGTTTGGAATTTTACAGTTGCAGCTCCTCTGAGCTTAATGTTATCATCAAATCACAACCATATCCACAGAGGAGAGCAACCGAGCAGTCGCTAATTCAATTAGCGGTCAAAATCTAAACCCCTTCCACTCACTATTGCCCTGCTCACACTACCACTTAAAATTGGAATTAGGCTTAAAGTTGAAACTGCTGCTGGCACTTCTGCTTAGCCGGTTTATGTAATTGGCTATAAAGTGCACATAAATCAGGGGCGTTACTTGTGGGCGCTGTGCGAATCTCAAAATACTGTTGCTCTCATCCAACATTACGCATCATGTTATGCGGCACAATTCACGACTAACACTATCCAGCAAGCAAAATGAATTAGTTAAGATGAAATCGGTAAGAGTTTAGATCACTAAAAAAAAGATTGTAATTATGGAAATTTTATTTAGAAAATGTTTAACACATTATAAACATTCTAAACTTTAAACTCAGAAATAATTTTATTAAAAATTAACCTATGTTATTGATCAAATATTATCAAATGTTTTATGTTTCAAATTAAATATTTCAACAAGATACAACTAAAGTTCTTTATAAAAAAAAGTTTCAAAGAAAATTAATAGTACTTCCGAGAAACATTTTTAACCTACAGTTAACCTTCTTTCAAACTAGTTTATATCACCACAAATTTGTTGGACAGTGTTGCGAATCGTGGCAGTGAAATGCAAATGCAGAAGCATGAAAGTGCTTGCCACTGCTAATAATGGGCATTATCATTATGTTAACGGGGTAAATGGGTGTCAACGGGGGTAAACTCGATAGCTATTTCAGGCAGGCATTTCAACTTACTTTGGGGAAGTGCTGGGTGGCAACAGTGACTGTCACTTGGGTTTAAGCTTGTGGTTTTGGTTACTTACACACACACGCTCACATAGCCTTTTACACATTCGCACTGACATGCATTTCTCATGATGCAAAATTTTGTTCACTTGTCATTTTGACATTTGACAGCTGACGCCAAATTAACGCGACAGTGTCAGGGGAATGAGAAAAAGAAGAGACGGATATCAACCAGTTTTAGTGGGAGGGCTGTGGTAAAAGATGAAGCAATGCGCATGAACTAAACCAAATTGTTGCAGTCGCATTCTGCAAGCTGTAGTGTTCTAAAGAAGTCTGCTTGTTAAATACAACTGTCAGACGTTTTATACTTATCAAGTTTGACAGTTGTGATTGTTGTCATTTTGACAATGGTCGTGGGCGTGACTGCAGACAATGCGAATACAATGTAGTCATGTGTTAAATTCTCCGGACATGATGGCTTAATTAAAGTTAGATAGATACTCTATACTTTCTGTTGAATGAATAAAATATGAGTAGGGCATGTTAGAGAGATGCACAGATTGCTGAATAATATACATACTTAAATCGCTTAGTCAATTTATGCAGCTCATTTTGCATAGAATCTTAATGAACTATGCAGTAGCTCTTACCTTGATGGAATTGGGAGCCATAATGTATTCAATGGGCAAAGGGCGGCTGTGTAGAGTGCGTTAGGGTGAGAGGCTTGTCAAAATCAGCAGCTAAAGTAAGCATAACGGCAAACATGAAGACGACGCGTCGTAGGGCGAGAACAACAATAGATAATGCTAGTGACACATATGTGAATGTATGTACAACAAAGACTGGCATAAGGAAACAACCCACATACTACAACAATAGCTCCTTGCCCTAAACAGAGAAGCAACAAAAGCAACTTGAGGATGGGCACGATTTATTGTTGGTAGGCAAGAGCTGTAATAAATCGAAGTCAAGCAGACACGTTGCGGCTTCTATTGCCATTAAAAGATAAAAAATCAATTTACTAAACAGATGAGAAAAGTAAGAAGAAAAGAAGAAAAAAAAAACATAAACATGGCATGCATTCCGGCACATTCAGGATTAGCTAACAATAAGCTAATAAGAACTTTATAGAAGGCATTGAAAGATGCAATTGAAGAGTTTAGCATATGCTGAGATCAAGATTCTCTACTCAAATCAAGATTCTTGAAGATTCATAAATGTATTTGAGCTTGTTCAATTTTATTGTTAGTTAACTGTATAAATAAATTAATCTTTGAGCGCAGGTAACGAAAAAATTACAAAAATTTACAAATATTTAAATTAAAGTAAAGTTTTCTTTAATTCAACTACAATAAGATTTCTTAAACTTTTCCAAAACCCAAAATTGTTTGGCTCTGTATAGTTTTACAAGTATGCAAGTCCCAAATGCTAATCTTGTTGCTACAATTTTGTCTTATCTTGGTACTTTATGGACTTGAAAAGCCAACACAAAACTACTTCGTCCTTTATATCTTCAGCAGAATTGCAAACAATCTGAATCTCAACTCAAGTTAACTTGACTCAACTTGACAGCAACTCTCTCTATCTCGTACTCAATTCATGCAATAAGTTGCAGTCAGAAGCACCTCGTCTAAATCTTTGTCATACTTGGATACCAACTGCAAACGCAAGTGGCTCCTAACTTTACTCACATTTCTTTCCTTTAGCCACTCGCATACATTCATAAATCTGGCTAGTCCTTGGAAACTAATGTAGGCAGCAACGTTGGCAGCCCACAAAAAATTGTTCTGTCAGTCAACGTGACGTATGCGCAATGTGCCAACACTTCAGCTGAGAACTTAATTTAATGATGCCTTCATAAACAGAAACCAAACCATGTAGTAAAATGGCCAGGAAAAAGTAGTATCTTCATCTCCTTGGCAAACAATACGCAAACAATTTGGTTACGCTCAACTCGGCCTGGCTCGCATTTCAATTAAGCTGCTGTCTTTAGAACCGTTTTCAGACAATTAGTTTGGACTATGAATTATGACTTTGGTCTTATAAGTAAATTATGGTCAGTGCTTGCTATAAAATAATTTAAAATAATAGCCAGAAAAAAGCATAAAGTGCAGACATAAAATATTAAAAAAAAAATAACAAATCCTTAGCTGCATGTGTGTGGGTGTGTATTTAACTATTATGGCAGGGTCTTTGCCCAACTTATGCTATGCAACTTTTGTGCTTCATTTCCGTTTCCCAATGCACACACACCCATACAAACACACACACACACACACTCATTCAGCCAAGTCAAAGGCCAAGAAGAACAAGAGAAAGCGAGATGTGAATATAAAAGCATATGCAGAATGGCAGACGTGCCGAAAGCCAAAACTTTATGCCCAAAGACAATGCTTGGACCAAATAGTGGGCGGTTGTGTGTGTGTGTGTGTGTGTGTAAGGGGGAGTGGCAAACTGCATCTCGTTTGTTTTGACTTTCAATTGGAGAGCTGTTGCTTCTGGCTGCTAACTGCTGTTCGCTGCCAGCTAGACCTGCCTGGCTGCTCGACTGCCTGACTGTCTTACTGCCTGTCCGACTGCCTGCCAGACTGTTTCCTGCATCCTGCCTGCTCCTTGCTACCAACAGCCAGCTGCTACTGCAGCTACTGCAGGCTCCTTGCTGAACTTTGGCCATTTGTTTGGTGCCTTTTAGAAAATATAATAAAGACAGCACTGGGCACATAATGCATTTTGCTTGTTTACATAAATATTTGCCAAAATGAAAAAAGAAGTAGGTACCGGCTGCAGCGACGACAGGATGCTCGCCCACAATGAAAAAGAAATGTTCAAAATGAAAAAAAATAAAAAATGATAACCAATTCCCATACAATTTTCTAGCAATTTTTAAAGAATTTAGTCACGTAATGTGCCAGTGCTAGTGCCTTATAAATTCAGCCAATATTTGGAGTATATTAAATATTTCTACATGGCATTTTGATGTTTATTGTTATACAAATTTTATTGTGTTTATATGCTTCAGTCTCACGTTTCCATCTCTAACTCAGCTCAGCATGTTATATTCTTTGTTCGCCCGCCTGCTTCTTGTTATACTCGATACCGAGGGTAAAGAGTATATTGGGTTTGTGCAATGTCATCGACATCCCCGAAAGATCTGCATCAGGCAATCTTCGAATGCAGCAAAACCCCGGCCTCTTTTTACCCCTTACTAATAAAGGGATACTGGTATATATGTTCTGTACTCCTGATTTGTCTGAACTAATATAGCATATAAGAGCATTAGCCATTTTATATACACTCTTGTTAACTTTATATATTTTAGAACACAACGTTTTATATGATAATAACATCTACGCATCCGTTGTTATGTTTATTATCTCGGGATCACTGTCTTAAACCTGATTGAAACAAACATATATGCAAACATATATACATACAGGAGAAGCTAGGAAAAGCATGTTAAATCTGAAAGTAATTCTCAAAGCTGCAACTTTTGAGCGCGCCCAGCTTTGCGCTCTCCCCTTCCCCCCTTTGTAACCCCTTTTTTTTAAATCTAACTAAAAAAAAAAAACCCCCCCCTTATTTTTTTTTTTCTCTTTTTTTTTTTAAATTTTTTATAATTTTTTCCCCCTCCCCCCAAAAAAAACAAAAAAAAAAAAAACCCAAAAAAAAAAAAAAAAAAAAAAAAAAAAAAAAAAAAAAAAAAAAAAAAAAAAAAAAAAAAAAAAAAAAAAAAAAAAAAAAAAAAAAATTTAAAATAAAAAAAAAAAATTAAAAAAATTTTTCACCAACATCCCTCCCCCCCCCCCCCCCCCCCTACAAAACAAAAATTAAAAAAAAAAAAAAAAAAAAAAAATCCCTTCTTCTCTTTTTCTTCTTTTTTTTTTTTTTTATTTAATTTTTTTTTTTTTAAAAAAAAAAAAAAAAAAAAAAAAACCAACCCAAAAAAAAAAAAAAAAACCAAAAAAAACCCAAAAAATAAAAAATTTTAAAAAAAAAAAAAAAAAAAAAAAAAAAAATTGTTTTATTTGTCCATTGTACTTTTTTTGCTGCTTATCAATTGCAATGTCTCGTCTTGTTTAGTTCTTGGCTTGCATTGTTGTCTGGCAAAAGATGGGTTCAACTTATTCTTAGCATATTTGTTTTGCCCCAGAGCCAATGTCCTTTTGCTCCGTCGTGTCGTAGTTTATTTAAGATATTTATCCATAATTTTTATAGGACTTTTTATGTGACAGAGGGATCAAGAACAACAACAATAACAATAACTACTTTGAGCATAAAATGGACAAAGTTTCATTTGCCTTGATTAGTCAACCAGGCAAATGAGACATGCCAAGAACTGAAAGTGGGAGTAACTCTAGAGATTTGGCAGTTGACAGCTGGCAAAAATATATATGTGTGTACGCACTTTAAGACAAATAAAATACCAAAATGCCAAATGAAAAAGTCAAAACGAAAGTTGTTTTAAATAAATTTGGTAATGGTCATGCAAATAACTTGGGGCCATTAATTGCTGAAAACTTTTTGCATAACTTTTGGCTTGCGGTCAGCAATCAACCGTAAATTGTTTTCTGCTAAATGCAATATATACGAGTATAAAAGCTTATACTTATTCGGAGAATTTAAAAAAGGTTTAGTCTTTAAGACCATTTATAGATAAATTGGTATATTTGAAATACTTTACATTAAAACAAGTGATTTCTTCTTTTTCTTATTGCAGCATCAGCTCCTTAGAAGCAAATCCATTTCATATCCAATTCATATATCTTCTAATCAAGGTAAGTTATGCAAGCTTTTCACATTTCAGAAGCCAGTTGTTAAAATAATTATTTATTAATGTTTAAAAAGTTACTTTAAAAGTTATATTTACAACTTTATATTAACAACTTATATGACTTTATAGGTCTTGTCTTACTTGTAATGAGGCTTTTGAATTAAATGTTTTGAATTGACTTTGACTTTTGGAGTGTACTCTTTGTCATCATGTGACTCTCAATATATGTATATAAATAAACACATTGATTCTTAAAACATATTATTTGTTACATCATCCAAAAGATACTTACTTAGTTGAAATTTGCAAGGAAAATGTCAATCATCCTGTCTGTGCCCTGGGCTAAGCAAAGCTTAAGGAACCATGTCAACTGCGTGCAGCAGCACTTGTGTTCCTCCACAGAGGGCGAAAAGCAATGGGAACAAAATAAAAGCCGAAAAGTGCACAGCTCAAAGTCATTTGCACTGTTTGGTTTTCACATCCGCAGTTCCAATTACGTTTTGTGGTCGCCAAGGATATGCTTATCTGGAGTAATCTTTCGCTTATTCTGCGATACAATGTTCTTTCAGTTTTGTGTGGAGCTAAGCCTTAACCTACATTTGAGCATATATGTACATATAAAGCAAAGTCAGCTCCAATGATATAATTACGCAAACAGGCAGCTGTCTCCCCTCCCTCCGCAGGGATATGTCATAACAAATATAAAATTGCAACTTGTGCCACTTGAGCTGCAAGTTGCGCATACGCCGCGTTTGCCAGCCTTGCAGATGCTGGCCTGCAGCTTGCTGTTTGTCTGTCTGAATTGTCAGTCTACCAGTCGAGTGCTTCTGTGCATTTATTTTCCCCCTGACGCAACTCTCTGCCCTACGCTAACTCCCCCTTGGCGAAATCTCATCAGAGAGTGAGAGACAGAGAGAAAAAGAGATTCGCCACCTTGAACGTAAAATGCAATTGAAGCAATTTTCAATTTTCGTTGTTTGTTGTTGTCTTGCCCCAAAGGCAGTACCAGAGTTGTTGCCTGTTCCCTTCTTTAACCTTTTACTATCTTTCGTTCCATCAAACCATCGACGCAGTAAGCCTGAAAAAGCAAAATTGTCACGCGAAAAATTCTCATCTTTCCGGAGGTCTACTGCCAATTTTTAGTTTACAAATTTAGTAACACCCCTTTCCCTACTTATACCCCCTATCAAACTGCTTGCGGCACATTACAGTTGGCTTAAGTTTCCTTGTGACCTCCTGCCTGGCTTCCCTCTCATCCCACTTCCAGCTAGCAGCACTCTTATAGCTCAAGCAGCGCTTTACAATGCATTAAAATCGTGCGAAAACTTTTTGCACAAGATTTTATTTTATTTTATTTTTGCTTCATTTTTCTCGCGCTCAAAACTTGCTTGTTAGCCCTGTTCATTCGCTCTATCTATAAAACACACTCATTTTCCTCACTCGCCCCCCATCTCTACTTCTGTTTCACTCTCTTTTTAACATAGTAGCTGTCCTTGCACGCTTGCAACTTTCGCAGCTAAGCTCAAAATTAAGGCATTAATGTTGGTTTTATGGGTTCCTCTGAATTGGTTTCTCTTTCTCTTGGCACTGCTTGAAGACTTGCTGCCAGTTAGTTAGGGGTTTGGGGGTCAAAAAGTATTTAACGACCAGCAAACTGTTTGCAATGAGCTTTGCTGAGTGCCAAGTGAGTTCAAATAACAGTAAAAATACACATCGCTTTAATCTCTTTTTCTCTTACTCTCGCGATTGGCTGCCTTTGTACTTTAGCAGCTGCTGCTACTCATTGCCGAACGAACTAAAAGAGTACATAAAAAGGGTTAGTTGTCTGATAAGAGAGAAGCGAAAGAGTTGATATAAAATAAGCTTATGATTATTTGTTGAACAAATTCATTTGTAAAGAACTTTATGAATATCCATTCGCTGGGTATAATCCTTACAAAATTTTTACAAATTTGTCATGAAATTAAATGCAGCTTTAACCTGCGCTTTTTGCGCAATTTTGAAAAAAAAAATACACTATTATAGTTAAGCTTTCCCCATTAAACATAAATTCTGTTTACGGCTACTACTGGTTTGACTTTTGCTCTCGATTTTAAAAAAAAACAAAAAAATGTTACTTGCAATAGCAAAAGGAAAAGAAACAGAAAAGAAACTATGCACAGCCTATTCTTTTGCCTGTTTATGTAAACATTTTTTGCTCGATGCCTTCAAACTTTTTTTCATGCCCAACTTGTTGTGAAACAAAAAAAAGAAGCAATTTACAATGACAGACCTCGACTCGAGAGGCTGACAAAGCCGTCACCACCCAGAAATTCAATGCAAAAATGAAATTCTAACCCAACACCAACAACTAGAAAAAGAACAATAAATACGACAACGATAACAAAAGTATTACAAATGACTGCAAATACTAGAGGCAAACAGCAGCAAGCTAAAAAAAAACATAAAGAAATGAAAGAGTTGTTCCAAAGTCATTTGGTAAGTGGGCAAAGAAAAAATACAACTAAGGCCGGGAGGGAGTGTGAAGTAATAAAAGGCGTTTAACAAAAGACAAGCAACGGTGCACTGGCGTTTATTGTGCAAACAATGCAGCAGCAACTACAACAATTTGAATGAGTCTAACTCTTAAGTATTTCGAATTAAAAAATAGGAATCTTACAAAGAAAAAACGTCATAAAGCACGTACCAAAGCGGAAAAATCAGAGACTAAACAAAGCTTTAAAAAAAAGTAATACAAGCTTGGGTAAACTTATAAATTCAACAAAATTTTAGTCTTAAACATTTACAGGGTATATGGCAAAGTAATTTTATTATTGTATGAACTTTCACCAAAACTATCGCCATTTTTAAAGATACAACGAAAAGAAGTTTGGTAAATTTACTTATAATAAAGTCCCGCGTATGCTGAAAGCTAACAAATTAATAAGACCTGAAGAATTTGAACAAACATTTTCGATGTGACATTTTTTTAAAGTATTTATCTTTTTGGTTGAGCTCTGGGAATTACAATTATTACAATCTCCGAAACAATTGCAATGTTCAATAACAACTATCATTAAGTACCTACTATTTCTAGGGATCCTTTAAGAATCATATTGCTGACAGCCTTAAGTTTGTTCAAAAAGCAAGCTAGAACTCCTGGGAGCTCTTTGTCGGTCAATCAATCTTGCAGGCCCATTTGCAAGTTTGGCCATTTTGACCATTTTCTTGTTCGATGTTCAATGTCCTATGTCCTATGTCCTATGTCCCATGTCCACATGTTTCGTACCGTTATGCCGGCTGCTACTTCGTGTTCATTCATTTTGCCAATTGCCTTGTCGGTTGGCTTTTGCCAGTTTCTGTGCTTTTCTTTTTTCTAATTGCGAATTTTCTGCTTTGTTTTTCTTCTCTTTTTTTTTTTGTGTGCATGGTGACAATTGCAAATACTTTGCAATTTTGCTGTTTTGTTAGTTGGCCATTTCTCTTTTCCTATTTCTTTGTGCTCTGCTGCTTCAACTGTTTCTGTTCGTTCCTCTACTTTTTGATTTGCATTTTGGCATGAAGATGAGCTTCATGGAAAGGGTTTGCTTCGCTGTTTGCTTGTTTGTTTCCTCTGACAAGTACATGTGCCCGACGAGAGGAGAAGGTGGTGGCTTGTCATGCATGAGTGCCGTTGCCTGCAGAGTTGCGAGTTTTGTTGTAACAGCCCTTGCTCAGCCTGGCCCTGCTTGCCACCCTTTCAACCCACTGCAATGAAGATTGATCACAGTTGCTGCAAGTTGTGCGCCGTTTTTGCAGCCCCAAAACTGCATTTTTTATTTTTGCCACTATCTGGTCGACCTTCTGCTGTCCGTTCCTGCCATGGGCCCCATGCCCCCTTCCCTTGCCTGTCGTTTAATATGAAAAATTGCGGCAAATATTTGCGAAGCACGACAAAAGATGCAGCAAATGTTAAAAGTGGCGTCCGCTCTAATTGGAAGAATTTGTCAGTATTGTTAAAGGGCTTATAAATTAATAGTTGGAACGGAGCCTCGCCCAAAGAAGCGCTGTGAATAACAAGCAGATGTTTAGATTTCCTGGAAATTTTCCATTTATTTAAATGTTGATGAATGAATTTAATCAAAAATTTTAAGAATTACTTATGTTAATTTTGTCTCATCTCATTTCATAAGAAGTACTCGATGCTTAAGTTAGACCTTTAACTTACAAGATTTTCTGAATTAAATTAAATTTTAAATTTCTATCTCTTTGTTGTTTTTTTACTTAAGACACTGTGATTTACTTGAAAGATTTGTTTAAATATACATACATTTCCAAACATTACAGACTTTATTAAAGCAAACTTTTATTCTCACTTTTCATTAGGCTGTCATAATAAATATTACATTCTTAAGTAAATACACCTGTTATTCAATTTATAGGCTGCTTCACAACAAGTGTGTTGAAATGTAATCAAAAATATATTATTCAAATGGTTTTTAATGCTGATCCAAGTCATTTGTTATTTGAATTATTAACATTACGTATACGCTATGTGGAACATATTTACATTTATGCAGACACAGAGAGATAGGCGCAATCATTTCTAAGCTGACAAGTAAAAAAGTTATTACGGATTTTACAATAAGCCACGACAACACAAGCATGCTGCCCACTTTGTTTTTGGGTGCTTGGAGCCCGTTTTATATTGCCTTGTTGCTGCGGTTGTCATTCTACAACTGCATAGAGTGCCAAAAAAAAAAAAAAAAACCCAATGAGTGGGTGGCCAACTGTTGCACACTCGGCCATTGACTAACAGTGGGCTGTCACACTGACCCTTGCCATGTCCCCTTATGCCATCTACACTTTGGCTTCTATGCCATTTGGTCTCTGGCTTTTTCTCGGCTTTGCTGTATGGCTGCTGTTGTTTTAACCTTAAGTGCCGTTGGCATAGTTTTAGCAACTGTCTGATGATGAAGCTCCCAAGGCGTCTGCCACTATTTAAAGCCGTTTCACTTCGCCCACATTTTGTTACCTTATTGCACTAGCGCTCAAAAGCATGCTATAGTTTATATACTAAGCCAACCTGAATATGAAACGGCATATTCAATGTGACCTTTAAATGGGTTAAGAGTAGAGTTAAACAAATGTGATTTTGACACAAAGAAAAAAATATGTGTTGGCTGTTCAAATAAGTGCAGATGATATTTAAAATGATTGACTTTTCTTCTTGTAGATACAACAAAGTATATTCTAAGCAGCGGGCATTGCAGGGTATTATATAGCTTTTACCAGACTCGTTGCTAAGATCTTTTACTTTTACGAGCCACTTGTCAACTGTTGACGCGCTTTTGTCGCTGACTTCGCATCTTGCTCTACTTCCACAACTAGATGGCTGTTCAGCTTGTTGTCGTTGTTGTTTTTGTTGTTGACTTTCCATTTTATATTGCCCGACTTTAGCCCGGTGCTAGCTAGGTAGGTGCTCTCAGGGGAACTGTCCATTTATCTGTTGAATAAAGTGTAAAGGCGCATGGCAAACGGCAAACAGCAAACAGTGAGAGAGCCTTGGACAGACTCTAGTGAGCCTTCATATCTGGCAGGGATGGATAAATGTGCTGGAACCCTGCATGGCAATCCAATTATCATACGCCCCGTGGTAGACGCTCTAATTGGAAACAAACAGCTAAGAGTCAAAAGTTAAAAACGCCAGCATAAAAAACATTTGGCAGATTTACATTTTTCAAACAAGCGGCGAGTTTTATATATATTTGTTGTTCTTTTGTTTCTTTACTTATTTCTGTAGTGGTTTTTTGTTTTATCAGCATGAGCTCGAAAACAAACGCAGCAACTAAAACTTTATGGCTGGCTAGCTGCACACAAATTTCAAATGCAAAACATGCCAAGAAAGTGCAAAAACAAAAAAACAAGTAGTAGTCTTGTTCCTTTGCCATCATTTTTTACTCGCTCTAACGTTTATTAAAAATTCATTCCGAGTTTTTATAGCGTTCAAATTGACGCACGCCTCACCCCCAAAAAAAAAAAGCACTTCAATTTCTGACAACGATGATATCGAAAATATTGTATTGGAGGGCCGAGCATCGACCTAACACAAACACAAAAAAAAAAAATCACGAACCGAAACAGTTTCCATTTTTAGCGGTTTTTTTGGGCAACACAATATAACAACCAAAAAAAAACAGTAGTTCATAGCGTGTGCAAAACTTCCATTAGAAGCCACAACAGATGTACAGCAGTTAAAGGGGAGACTGTTGGGGATTCAATAAAGTGTGGCGTTGCTTTCATGAGTTAGACAGAAATTGTTTCTGTTCGCTTGAAAGTGTTGCGAATTGAATTTGACTAAAAGGGAAATCAGTTTTTCAAGCGTTTTCTCGATAGCATCAACAGACAAGGCCATACAAGGGCCATTGAAATTCGTACATCGAAATCGATACTGGAACACTTCTGTTTTATTTTGGGAACTTGTGCAGTTTGTGCGATACGTTCATGTTGATTGACATGGACTAGATCAAAACACAATATATTGTATGTAAGAGTCTTTCAATTTGTTGTAGATATTTACATACATATTGACTGCCATGCATAGTATGAAAAGTATTCTCTTTTGCCTTTGATTTCCAATCATTTAGCATGCAAATAATTTTTTTTAATTACATAATTACAATTTAATAAAACATATATAATGCTATTGGTGTCAAAAATGCTTTTAGTCTGTACGGTTTTTTGTTTTTGTAAGCTGTTAACCGTTTACCAATCCTGTAAAAGTTATTTTTTGGGCTTTTAATGCCGTTCCCTTAGCGCACGCCTAAAAATATGCAAACGAAAACATTGCTGTTCCAAACAAGAAATAAAACAACGCAAAAAAATAAGAGCAACACGAAATCAAATAATATCAAATTCAGTGAACTAAATTTTACAAACCAACCAAACCAACCACCACCCAAGCGAATTCATGACGTGAATTTATAATTAAATGCGACCGCGTTTTAATGCAATTTGTAAGTGTCGCGCGGGTTGGGCGCGTTTCTCGAATAAATTTGCCAAATATGACGCAAGAAAGAGACAGAAAGAGTGAGAGTGCAAAAGGGAGAGAGAGAGAGAGAGAGAGCTGCTGATAGTGCAAGCGGGATTACTGCAAGGCAAATGCATATTTGAGCTGTTTTTGTTTCGATCTGGCAACGTTGCCTTGGTCGACCCACTACCACTTCTACAATACACACAGACTCACACACATTCACACATTTTCCCACACCGCAACGAATTTTTTAAACAACGATTCGCGCTTTACCCATTTTGGAGGCTGGGGTATAACTTCTACATGGATCGAAACTGACAGCTGCCGGCTGCCTTCTGCTGTAAATGCTATTCAAATAAGGATTGACGCTTCATTCGTTCTATCTATCAAGCGTGTTTTTTCTTACGGTTTGTTGCGCAACACGTGCAATTCTACTTTGAGCTTATCCACACATACGTACATATGTGGAAATGTTATTGCGTGTTTTTGGGGCTCTGGGTTTTTTGTAGTTGCGTTTTTTCCGCATTACCAATTCAGATTCGATTTGCGCTTTAAAGGCGTCAGTTGCTTTGACAGGTAACAGATGATTGGTAGTGGGTGAGATCGTTGAAAAATAGGCAATAAACGTCGATTTTATGGCTCAATATGTTAAGACGTGCATGGACTGAATGTGAGAATATTTGACTTCAACAGATCTAATACTATATTTTGCATTCACAAAGCTTCAAACCTTAACCTCTGAAAAGCACTCAATTACTATTAAAATTTAAAGTCCACATTGCATGCTGCTTCAAAAATTCACAGCTACATGCAAAAGCACACCAAACCCAACCATGTCATAAACTTCCAACTTTAGTTGCAAGCCCATTTTGGGCAATTCTTTATAGAGCCACAAGAAACACACACACACAATTTTTTACAACTTCCGTGGCGCGACTTGCGTGCGAAAGTTTGCAGACACAAAGGAAAGACAAAGAGACAGCAGCAGAGAGAGAAAGGGAGAAAGACATAAAAGCTACACAAAACACTTGAGAGTCCCAGTGCCCGAGTTCCCTGAACTCCTTGAGTTTCTGAGCACCCTTAGCACTCGAAGTGGCCGTTATGGCAGTTACTTTTACGCTGGCATTCGAGTGCAATTAGCAGTCTGCTAATTAGTCTAAACGGACCCAGCCGGACAACACCGCAAGCTACGGCTACGTGAGACAACACAACACAATTTCACACCGGACTCTTCGAGCCGTCAAAAGTCGGTTTGCTGCGCGCTGTCTCGTATTTTTCGCATCACGCGGTGCAGTCATAATAAAATTATGAAGCCAACGTGCGCCAATTTTGTATTGTGTGGCGGCCGGACAGCCGTTGGTGCTGCGAGGCATTGATGTGGCCAGCAGACGCTTCGCTCTTTGAAGCCACTCAGACAAAGCTTCCTGAATATGAAAGAGGATGTTCACGTAGACATGGACGTGCCCGTGTCCGTGTCCGCGTCCTGAGTCTTCTGTGTCCTGTGTCTCCTGTGCGCAACTTTACTAATTGAGTTACCTGTAGCTTGTCTAGCAACTGTATTCAATTGCATTTGAAAAGAAGTGGCCTTATTGTTTTTGCACTACTGCCACCCACAAAACTTGACAAAATCGTAGACTTTGCGTACGCATGCGCCGCCTCATAGGCACATAATTTATGATAAGTTGGCTGCCACTTTGCCACTTGGCCACTTAGCCTGCAACTTCGTTGGCTTTCTTGTCGGTGGTGGCCAAAAAGGCTATGAACTTTTTTGTTTAATGACTGCAGTGCCAAAACATTAAACTCTTGTTGGCCGCTTTAACATTTCCCGTACTTTCTCAGCAATTTCACGTAATGCAGTTGGCAACGTGTAGATGCTGCTGTTGCCAAACAGATTTTCTCAGCTTCATTTTACGATTGCAATTTAAAAGCAATTTGACACACAGTATAGTAGCTCAAAGCGTGACTAGCGAGTGGCCCCAAAAAGTAGGCAACAAATTGCTGCCAGTAAGAGCGCTTTCTGATGATGCTCAAGAAATTAAGTCAAGTGACTGTGTGAGTGAACAAAGCCGTTTGAACTAAGCTCAGTTTATGCAAGATAAAATAAATGGTCCAATTCCAAATTTATAATATAAAATTGTGTTCATAATTCGCTGTAATAAACACCACAACAAATTTAAATGCACTTTCAAAGATATAGTAATACACTTAAAGCACCTATAGTAGCTTTTTTGACATTTTCTTCTCGTTCCACATTCAACTAATCGTCTTAAACCTAATTGTAGTCGAATGCAACTATGCAAACTACATGTGCTTAATGATACAACCCGCATGTGCCTTATCTACAACTGTTGTACAACAACTTGGGCTCAGTTGGCACTCCTCTTAGCGTTTGCTCGCTCTTTCGCTGCTCTCTTTCTGCGTGTTTGATTCAGTCTACATTTATGCTCTAATTAGAGTACACTGAGGCGCTGCTCCATCGCGTGTTACAAATTGAGTGCCCACCCCAAACCACGCCCGCCACCACTTTTCGCTAACTGTGTTCCGTTTTTGCATTGCCATTTGATTCCCTTCACATCATGTTATCCACATTCACAGAGGCTCCTTTATTCCACAAACTCATTTTTCCGTCGCAATGTTGCCGTCACTGGCAGCGCCTCTAATGCAACTGTTAAGTGCCCGGCACTTTATAAAAAAGAATTGCAAAGCACCAACCTCACCTTTTTTTCATTTATTTTTTTGCGCTTGTGCTTGTTATTATTATTATTTTACGCGCATGCATAAATTGAAGTGAGGTGAAGGGGATCGCACATAAAAGAACGTTAACACAACCAAAATGCAAAGTAATTGCCTTAACTATACGAAGTTAAAATTCCCTAAGAAAGCATAATCATATTTAAAAAGAAAAAAAAATAGCTAAATAAAGAATACATTAAAAAATGTGTTACAAGTGCTGTCAACCGAAATGTTAAACCCAAACATAAAGCAGTTAATATACTTGGTAAAAACTATTTGTAAAAATGTGAGCTCAGTTAAGGAAAGGAAGCATTTGTACACAAGTACTGCCGTTTTTGTTTATGTTATTGTGGCAGGCAGGCGTGGGTATTTTGCAAAGGTAACCAAATATACAATGGAATGGAGAAAGTGGAATATTATTGCTACAGTTAACACAGGCACATACATTCATACAATAATCGTGTGTGTTACAAAGTAACGAAAAGCATACGCGAGTTTAATTTTAAGCATGAAGAACTGCTTTCATGACATGTAAAAGAATGTGCATGTGTAGGTGTGTGTGTTTGCGTTAGTGTTTTGGCTTTTTAGGCAGCCAAACAGGAA
Organism: Scaptomyza montana; assembly: GCA_018904305.1. Lineage (NCBI taxonomy): Eukaryota > Metazoa > Arthropoda > Insecta > Diptera > Drosophilidae > Scaptomyza > Scaptomyza montana. The sequence continues at coordinate 2,597,465 of JAEIGR010000001.1, forward strand.
GTGAAAAACACACACAATCACACTCACACACACACAATAATCGCTTAAGCTTGAGTTCAAGTACGCCATCGTCCGCCATTTTGTTTGGCTTTTTGTGCAGTTTCTTTTGTTGCTTTGTTTTGGGCATAAAAATGGCGTTTATGCATTGCTTGCTTCACAACAACAACAAAAACAAACTGCACTGTTCGCTGAGTGCAAACACAACAAATAAAAAGAGAAGAAAAAACTGCACTAAATGCACCATTTGCCAGTGTGTCCGTTTCCGTGTTGGTTAACGTCAAATTGACACACAATTCTTGCTCCTTTCCTCTCTACGTCAAGCTCGACTTTTGGAACTGTTATTGCAACTTGTTCTTTTTTGGTTTTTGCATACTGTTTGTCTGACATTAAAGTGTCAATTTGTGCGCGCGCCTGTTAGCCGAAATTGGTTTTCAACTGCAACATATTGGCCAGCAACGATAATTGGCAACGGTGCCGAAAATGGAGGCCATTAAATTGCCGTTCGCTTTCAATTTAGCGCCAGGTATTCGTTGCGCTCATTAGCATTGAACGAACCCAGGCCACATCTGGACATAGCAGACATGGCCAAACGACAGCTGCAACTACAAACTACTGTGAAATTTTGTGAGATGAGACAGCAGGCAGTCAGGAGCAGGCGGCAAGAGCGACTAATTGAGCCGCAAAAGCAGTGGCCACAAAATGTGGTAATCAATGGGAACGAGAAAACGACGAACATCTCTCACATCTCTCTTTTAAATGAATGCCAGCTTTATACCAAATGACCTGGCTATCCTTATTTTGTTGTATATGTACGAGTATGTGTGCAATTGAGCTCGAGTTATCAACAGCTAAAGATGCTTAGTATTTTGTTTAAAAAGTATCTCGAAATAGCTAATTGTGATTTCGTCTTTCAAACATGTAAACAATTTAAACGCATTTTTTGAACCGAATAAAAAAGAAAGTAAATAAAGTTTTTTTTAAATTATTTCTGTGTTATGCAAGTCTAATTTGTAGCTTGTTCATGAATAACAAATTTTGCTTAAAGAACATTTCAACATAAACATTACAAGTGTTAATTAAAGCTAAAAGTCAACATTGCAAAAGCACACGGCAGATGTTGTATATTATTACAGGTAATAAATAAAATACAATGATTGTGGAAATTTTAACGTGGAGACCCCTAAAGCTATACTCATGTTTATTGTGTATTTGTGTTTATTTGAGCAGCACAAATTTTGCAAAAAGCTTGTTAAATTTGTCACCTTTAATTGATGTCTCTTAAAACAAAAATACACTTGCCAAATGTTTAGGAAACTCTCGCCTTAAAGCGCATTGATTATTTTCCATGTGCTTTCGATGTGTTTTTGGGCATTTCAGTTACTCGTTTTGGCTTTATTCGATGCTAAACAAATAACAATAAAAGCCCAAAAATAATAAGGTTTTCTGCTGACGGCGGTCGAACGCACAGCTCGGCAGAGGTAACAAGCAAAAAGTGGGTGGTTTGATTGGGCGGAATTGAACTTTATGTTGATACCTCGTCAGCTCGCTTGAGTGCTCTTTTGGCGTTTATTGCGGCCCACGCTACCAAAAACTTTGGCACTAAACAGAAATTACCCATACGCCGTGGGTGCCGTTGATTGGCCGCGCGAGCGCAAAAGGAAACGAGCTGAATACCATTTTGGGAGGGGTTAGCGTAAAGAATATATATGTTTTTAGATGCGCTGCTGCGGTTGACGTTGGGGTTGAGGTGGTCGCGACCGCTTACTGTTGAACATTGTTTAGCCTTTCATAAACTCATAAATCTGCAGGTTGCAAAACATAAATCTGCCTCTAAGAGTGACTGCCATGTGGCAGGCAGCAGACATCAGACAGCAGTCAGCAGTGTTGTCAACTTTTGATGGAAAAATCCAGTTTTTAAATAAAATAATAGTTATAAATGAAAAACCAGCATATTCTACATTGCTGTTAAAATTGTCCAAATAACGCACAGAGTTAGAAATTAAAAAAAAAAAACTTGCAACTGCTTATTTTATAAATTTTCTCTACTCAATCAATCATAAGAATTTATCTAAAAAAACGTTTTTTATGAACCGACAATTATGAAATCTTAATAATGTTTAAAAATTTTAAGTATGTAATTATTAAATTGGGTTTTGATTTTGATTAAGAAATAAATAGAATTATGTTTTTATTTTAAATATAGTTTTGCCTCTGGCCTGGCAACACTGATGGGCAGCTCAGTGGCAGGAAAACTGTTTGTGTTTTGGGGTTTTAAGCATGCTTGAAAATGCATTCGCAACTAATAAAACACTGCACTCTGGTATTAATTGCAGGAACGTCAGCTGTTAGTACGAGTCACAAGGATGGCCAACGAACCGCAGGTGCAACCCCAAATGCTGGTCATGGCTTTCCTGGCTATTAGTGCAGCGTTGTCGCTCAGCAGTGCCGAGAGCTCGTCGAGTTGCGGCCCCCTTTTCCCGATTGCCTGCTCCTGTGGCAACGAGATGTACGAGGGTACCGTCCAGTTGATTGTGAACTGCACGAATGCGGGATTGCGTAACACCAGCGTGCTGGAGTTCATGCCCGAAGAGGTGGAGATACTCATCTTTACGGGTAACTTTATTACTGAGCTGCCATGGAATGTCTTTGGTAGCATCAATGACTACAAGCAATTGAAGATCGTCGACATGAGCAGCAATCATATACGCGAGATACGTGGCAAGAGTTATCATCATGTGCCGCGTGTGGAGCGTCTTATTCTCAATCACAACAACTTGAGTATTTCGCGCTACGAGGACGAGGTGAATCATCATCATCCGCGCGTCTTCTCCAACTTTGTCAATCTGCAAAGTCTCCACCTGACCGATGCCTTTGAGGATCACAGCTCTCCGCAGCTCAGCGAGGACTTGCATGATATCTTTGTGAATAGTCAGCTGGTGAAGCTGCAAAAACTACATCTGGAGCAGAATGAGATAACGCACTTCAAGGATCGCAATGTGTTCTGTGATCTGCCTGCGTTGCGTGATCTTCACTTGGGCGATAATCTGCTGAAGGACATTAACTTTGAGGTGCGCTGCCTGAATAATCTACGCTTTCTTGATCTAGAGCGTAACAAGTTCGAATTTGTCAAGCCAAGCGATATGCATGTTCTAAACGAGCTGCAGGAGCGTGAGAACCGTACCGTTAATCTGATTGTCGACTTTAATCTGAATCCGTTTGTGTGCAATTGCAAAATTTCACCGTTCCGAACGTGGCTGCAAGCGACGCGGGTGCAGGTTCGCAATCAGGATAGCATTATGTGCTTCCATGGGCTACAGCACGTTGATCCGGCGCCGGCGCACCTCCTCCAGCTGGACATGAGCGAGTGTGCGGCCGAGATGGCAGCAGCCGCCTCATTTCTTAATATCGCCGAGAACGAACAACTCTATGGGCAGCTGCAGCCGCATCTTAGTGGACACACGGCCACATTGATCTTTCTTCTTATTGTGCTCAGCATGATCCTGCTTGGCCTGCTGGTGGCTCTGGTTTATGTCAGTCGCGATAAGTTAAAGTATATGATGACACCGGTATTTGATAATGTGGCCAAAAAAGTACAGTATACATCAATTAAGGATGAGGATTGCCCGGAGGTGCATGTCTAGGAATGCACAGGAAATTCAACCAACCCCACGTCCATATCAAAAACAGTAGCAACTGTACTACATAAATACATACATATACATAAGTGCAGTTTCGTGTTTTTTTCTCATTGCCATTCGCGAAGCGCAAAATGAGTGCCATTCACAATGAACGACGTCAGCGACGAGCGCATATCACTTAAAAAGAAAAACATATTTTCAGTTAAATCTACTTAATACACACAAACTTACAAACTTATTGTTTAATAGCAAATAAGTGAATTGTTGCATTTAAGGTAATAGAACAGCAAATGTGGCAAAGTTGATTACAAGCAAATACAGCAATAATGTTAGCGATTTTCTAAGTAGAATATAAGCCGTCTTGTTATGCGTTCTTTGATTTCATATGGGCAAACAGCCAATAATTTCGGCACAATATAAAACTAATTTAACATACAAACACACTTATATTGTAACAAACACGTTAGTGTTATCTGTGATTTAAGTTTAGTAGATTTACTTTGTTAAAACTCAAGCAAACGAATATTGATGCAAGTACATACATTCAAATATATAAAACGAAAATATTTCACACTGTATAACATATGACGTACTTAATTACATATAAATTTCACTTATGTTAAAAATATTTATAAATGTTATTAATCATATTTCAATTGTCAATTGTACCATTTAAATGATTTTCACTTAAGTTTTCTGTATTTAACACGCAGTTTTTATAAATAAACTTTGAAAATAAATCGAGTGCGTTCATATTCCGAAATTGATGTGAAGAAGCCTTTTCAACAGTTCAACTGCGCGCCAAAATGATTGTTGTGTAGCAGCCCTGGTAATAAAAGCCGCCACTGATAAGATTACAGCTGTTCTTCTACAGTGAATGACAGCTGCAAAGAAGAAGACGTTAACATAAATAAAGCGCAAATGTTTTTGTGGTGAGCGTTTTACAATTTAACAATTAAAACAAAAAATTAAGCAGTAACAGGACATTTCTGACATATGCCTTTTATTTGCCTCATGAATAATGCAAAACCATAACGATTGTCAAACGCAATGCCATTTGCATGAAAACATTTTTTGCGCAAGCGACTTTACATTGTTAAGTGTATGCTTGTGTGTGTGAGTATATATACAAATTAGATTCATTTTGTTGAGACGTTCCTGTCTTGTTGTTTCATTATTTACATTATGCAACGTCATATCGCTGCATTGTTTTAGTAAAAGTTCTAAAAGAAACTCAGATTCTCAAGAAACGACTGCATTTAAACATATGTGATAGCACACACACACAGGAAAAATACTAAAAGTATGTGTGCCTATTATTATGTTAAAATATGTAACTGGTAAGTCTGCTTAACAGATTCTAAACAAACAAGTGTTTTTACTCCAGATGCTCAAAAACTGTCGACGTGTGTGCGCCTTGAATCGCTCAAATATCTTTGCAAACTACCAGAGCAAGCGGTTTAACCAACCCTCACCCCAGATCAACATGGAAAAGTTTGATTTGCCAAAACGTTTGCAAGGCAGTACGCCCAGCGTTTGGAACGAGTATATTGCTCTGGCCATGCAGTATAAGCCACTTAATCTGGGCCAAGGATTTCCAGATGATGCTGCGCCAGAATATGTAACCAGTGCGCTTGCAGACATTGCCAGGGATGAGAATCCTCTTCTGCATCAGTACACCAGAGGCAACGTAAGTAATAAGAGGCATGGCGACTATTACAGTTAAGCTTTTTTTTTTATTTTATCGCAGGGTCATGTGCGTTTGGTGCAGGCGCTATCTAAACTGTACAGTGGCCTAATTGGCAGAGAGCTAAATCCGCTAAGTGATATATTGATTACGTCTGGCGCCTATGAGGCACTAAACTCCACTATACTAGGACATGTCGATGATGGCGAAGAGGTCATCATCATTGAACCCTTTTTTGATTGTTATGAGCCGATGGTCAAAATGGCAAATGGCGTGCCTCGATTCATTCCACTTAAACCGGTTAGCTTAATATATACATATATATATATTTTTTTTTAATTTGTTAATCTTAAAACATAAATTTGCTTCCGCAGAAAAAGAAAAGCGGTCCTTTAAGCTCTGCGGACTGGGTTTTGGACGATGCTGAACTGGAGAAGCTGTTCAACGAGAAGACAAAAATGATTATACTCAACACTCCGCATAATCCCACCGGCAAGGTATTTCATCGCAAGGAGCTGGAACGCATTGCTGATCTATGTCGCAAATGGAACGTGCTATGCGTATCGGATGAGGTGTACGAATGGCTTGTCTTCGATAATGTCGAGCATGTGCGCATTTGTACCCTGCCTGGCATGTGGGATCGCACAATAACCATTGGGTCGGCGGGCAAAACCTTTTCTGTAACTGGCTGGAAAATTGGATGGGCCTACGGACCGCAGCAATTGATTCGAAATTTGCAAATGGTGCATCAAAATTCGGTATACACATGTCCGACGCCACTACAGGAGGGCGTGGCACGCAGCTTTGAGCTGGAATTGGCGCGTCTGGGCAAGCCAGAAAGCTATTTCGTCAGCTTGCCGCGTGAGCTCCAGCCAAAACGTGACTTCATGGCAAAGTTTCTGAGCGAAGCGGGCATGCGTCCAACGATTCCAGATGGAGGCTATTTTATGCTGGCCGATTGGACGCCGCTGGCAAATAAACTCGATCTAAGCACAGAGCTGGATCGGCATCGTGACTACAAGTTTACGAAATGGATGACAAAGAACATGGGTCTGCAGGGAATACCGCCGAGTGCCTTTTTTAGTGAGCCCAATAAGCACCTAGGTGAGGACTTTGTGCGCTACTGCTTTATCAAAAAGCAGGCCAATCTGGACAAGGCAGCCGAGCTGCTTAAGCAGTGGAAATAAGATGTGTTTATATGTAGTGCTACGCTACTCACATTTCTTTTTAAAATAAACGAATTTGTTTTGAAATGTTTATGGGGGTCTCACAACTTATTAAACTATCATCATGCATGTTGGATCGTGTACCCAAAAGCATAACCTGCGCACGGCACCATTACATAATCCAAAATAAAAGATATTAAATGCATGAAATTTTCGTATGGTAACCTTACTCCAATCTCCTTTTTATTTGCAATCCAATGACATGTTCATCCGCACAGAGTGAATTGGATTTGTTTGTTTGTTTTTGTATTTCTTTTTGTATGTGTGTTTTAATTAAACTAAAGGAAAACGTTAGAGCAAACGCCGCTTTACATATCGTAAACGGACTTCAGAGCCAATTCGGGCTTGTCGTAGCCCAGCTCCTCAATGGTTGGCACACCCAGCTCCTTCAGGGTTGGTGTGATCTTCTCAAGCAAGTAGGGATACAGAGTAGCCTTCTGGTCGCCGCACTTATCCTTGCAGCCTTCCAGCCACCTGATGGCAAGGGCAATGTCGTTGACGCGGCGACAGGCACGCAGTCCAGACTCAATAACTTTGGGGCTGGGCACCAGATCCATGCCAAGCAAATCATTCATGCCCTTGCGTACCTCCCAGCCATCGATGCCCTCGCGAGCAAAATATTTCTCGTAACGCGAATCGAACTGCTCTGCCGATTCTTCAGTACCGTGCTGGCGCACAGCAATGACACGCGAGGATGTAACACCAACGTTGGCGCGTAGGGCATTAGCGAGTTTACCGGCAGTTACACGAAACATGACTGTCAAGAGGAATACCAAATAGAAAATACTTAGTTGGTGCAAAAATATTGGTTAAGTAACAGCTTCGACTCACTTGTATGCTCTTGCTCTTGCTCTTGCTATTTTTTTTTTTTACAGAGATGACAAAGTGACTAGTGTTGATGAGCAGCAACATGAAATGTATTGCTAGTACCGATACAAGTGCTGGGAAATTGTTATCGAGACAGTGTTGTGCATTGCAACAACTGTCAGTCCATTGGATGATTGTTCTCGAACACTGTGTGACTTACTGAGCAGTGATTCTCATTTTGTGCCCGACAATTCGGTTGAAAATCGCACTTTCTGCTGAAAATAGAATTGCGAGCAGCGACCGCGGCTTTATTAACTAACGTTAAGCCAATTATAAACAATAAGATGTCGGCAGCAAGGTAAGTGTTAGCATAAGCAATATTCCTAAATTATTGTTGCCTCAATTTTCGGGTCGCTCTTCTTTTTGTGGCTTCTTTGTACGACGCGTGCTTTTTGCTGCGGGTATATTAGCGGCGTCTATTTTTTGCAAATGGCAGCGACCGAGGTACTGCAAATTGTGATAATTTTCAACTCCTCTTTTACGCATCTGAAGTGCACCTCGGTGGGCGTGTCTCATGCGCAAATGCATTGAATTTTTGGACGGTACGCGGTGCCATCAAAATGTCGCTGACGTTTGAGGTTATGTTAAGGTTGGCGCTAACTTTGTTTAGTGTGTTGCCCCAATGCTGAAATTTGTACAGCATGAACTTTTTTCTATGCAAATCAATCAAATAATTTTGCATAAGCTTGCACTCTAGAACTTTTTCAATAAAATAATGATGCCGGCGTTGCCATGATACCAAATACTATATTTTATACGCAGTACGCGATAGCGTTTCCAAGCCGGCCTAAAAAAAGGTTTTTGTTTATCTTATCCAAAACTTGTTGGTTTTTATTGCAGTTTGATTCCACCACCAGTTTCGTGGGCTCAGCGCAACGACTTGGTCTACGTCATCATCGATGTAGAATGCAAGGATATTGATCATAAGTAAGTCCATTTTGATGAAAATAACTAACTATCTATTTACATATTGCTAAAACTGTTATGAAAGTTGATATGTTTCTCGATAGAATATATATATTAAAGTACCATAAACTGCAATGTCTAAAATGCATGCTTTCTAATTCGATGTAGGGTGACAGAAAACAGCTTCTATTTCAAGGGCGTGAACGCGCTGGATGCATCCAAGAAATACGAAGTCACACTAAACTTTTTTGGTTCGGTTGATCCGGAGAAAGTGACAAGCAAGAACATTGGTCGTTGCTTGGAATTCACAATACCCAAAAAAACAAGTGGTCCCTACTGGCCCTTCCTGACTACTGATAAGACCAAATTGCATTTCCTTAAAGCCAATTTTGCTAAGTGGCGCGATGAGTCTGATGATGAGGAAGGTTAGTAGCTGAACAATCCAAGATATCAAGTTTAACCTCTTGCTAATTTCAATGTATTATTTGTATACATGCAGCCGACACAAAGGATAACAACATGTTTAGCAACTTTGCCAACGTTGGCGGAGATTGGAACAACAAGTTTGATGATTTTAATCTCGACGAAGATGATGACTCTGACGATAACATACCCAGTCTGTCGCAGAATGAAGAGGATGAGGATAACGGTGGGGAGGGTGACAAGGAGTCAAAGAAGCCAGATGCCTAGGTAGCTAGCTAATTAAGGCAGTTTTTGGAGTACTAGAGTCGTAGCGTTAGCAGGACCCTTATACCGTTAAGTCATACACAAGCAAAGACACACAAACACATAAAACACCACACACTCACAAAGTACACACTCACTTATTAACTTGAGCAGCAAGTGCGATATGTTAACGACAACAACAAAAAAGGATAAAGGAACAAGAGTTAAATACATAAATTTTACACTGGATTTTCGCCACAACAATAACAACAAAACTGGGAAAAAAAAAGCTACAACCAATTCATTGCGAAGTTTCATTTGCAATTTAATATTTTTGTGTTTCCTGTAAATAAAGGAAATTAAAATAAAAAATTATAAAAACCGAAAGATGTAAAACGATTTTCTCATTTTTATTTGGACCTACGCAGACTTACGCACACAAATACATACATATATATGTAAGTCGCAATAGTGGAATTTAGGAACTTTGGCAACTCTGTCGCTTTGACAACGCGGGCAAGAAGAAGCACACTTTAAAATTTTGTTGATCTTGACAAAACATGCAAAGTAAAAACATTTATTCAAAAGCTGTAATTGTTAGCAATACAATACACTTACTTTAACTGTAAGGATATTAAATAATAAAACAAAGAATGACCGCACAAAGTGGAAGGCTGGCCTTTATAGCCGAATGGTTTCACGCTGAAGCGGGTATTACACGCACTTACCTATTAACATTTCACTTGAGCGATAGCGCCGTCGAAGTGGTAAGTGTTATTATTTATAACAACAACAAAGAACAATTGCAGTAAAGTCGTTTGCAGTTCGATCAGCGCAGCAAGAAAACTTTTTTGCGCCGCACTAAAATCCCAGAGCTAACGCGACGCGACTTTTTTGTCGGCTCGAAGATCAACGTGTTTGGGCGTCCTTTTGATATCGTCGACTATGCGGACGAAATGACACGTAACAATTTGGCCAAATATCGTATGCGGTAAGACCACTCAATTGTGTCTATGAACTCATGGGTTTCCCTAACACACTCTATTTACAGGGGATTTTTGCTACTCAAAAGTAGTATGTGGCCAAAGAATTTGGGGGTATTTCTTACAACGCTGATTGAGAACAAGATCAACATAAATAATGCCTTGATGGTTCAATTCACGCCCAAAACAGTCACGCAGTTTCTGGCCAGCAAGCAGGATGACGATGTGCACACATCGTGAGTTTACTTAACCTAAAATAATTACATAAATTTAAACAATCAAATAATAATATTAAGGGTACTCATGAATGAGCTACTGACTGGACCAACAATTGGCTTGGAGCTGACCGGCGACAATGTGATTGAGATAATGACTGCCTGCTCTAAATATAACACAGAGAACGCGTCAACAAATATTGTGCTATCGCCCAGCATGCAGAAGCTGTTTGAGCGGGAGGAAGTGCGTTATGGATTCTATTGCCCGGAGAAGGAAGAGTACGTTGCCAAGGATTTAAAATTCTTTTTTGAGGAGCGTCACGGTATCATGAAGGATTGCAATTTTAAGAACAGCACACTGGCTATTATAAAGCCTCATATAATCAAGGATGGATTACTGGGCCATATGATACAAGAAATAATTACGTCTGGTTTTAAAATTACAGCTATGCGCATGCTACTCGTGGCTCGTGTAAATTGCGAGGAGTTTTACGAGGTCTATCGTGGTGTTTTGCCTGAGTTTATACCCATGGTAGCTCAACTGAATTGTGGTGGATGCATGTTATTGGAAATTGTCAGCGAAGATCCAAATAAGAAGTCACACGAGGAGTTTCGCAGCTTTTGCGGTCCTATGGATCCCGAAATTGCTAAACTATTGCGCCCTCATACGCTGCGCTCGAAATTTGGCAGCTCAAAGGTGTTAAATGGCATCCACTGCACGGATCTGCCTGACGACACAAATCTTGAACTGCAGTACATGTTTAAGATACTTGAATGATCTCACTTAACATTTTAGTTTCATTAATTTTACACACACACAAAGTGCGTGCGTGTGCCGGATTAAATTACAAGTATCATTTGCATACAACATTTTCAATATTGTTTTAATTCTAATAAACTTTTAATTGCCAAGTACCAACGCTTTTATTGAACAGCCTGAAGGTATGCTACACTTTCTACAAGTCTGATAAGCGCTAAAATTGGCTGAACAATATCAATTTATTTGATTTCATACACACATATATTAAAATATGTTTTGATGATACATTTTTGTACATTAAACCACAGAGATTAATAAAATCAATACCAATACTTAAGAGGTGGCAGACCTAGAGCAACACTTGCCAGTGCTATTTTTTATACACTGAAGTTCTGACTACTTGGACTGGGCGCATCGTCCTGCCTATTGGGAAGAAGAACAACCAAGTCTCTGGCATTGAAATAGCTTTTGCGCTCCTGCAAGTCATAATCATAAGCCAGCAGGGCAAAGATGATGATGCAGACCAGCATAAGCATAGCGTAGAAAAAATACTCAGCTTTTTGTGAGCTGAGTGCATCAAATTGGGTAACTAGCACAACAATGAGATTACCAAAAGCATTGTTCAAGAACCAGGCAGCAGTGACTACTGATTTCATCGAAGCCGGCGCCTGGGTAAACGCAAACTGCAGTCCTGGAATCGAGAGCATTAATTCGCCCAACATGAGCAGCAGGAATTGAGGTAGTTGCCAGGCAATATTAATGGTGCCTATAGGTGATTGCTAAAAATAAAAACAAAAAATTTATATTTGAAATGAGATGGCAATAATAATGTTAGCTTGTTTGCGTACCGTAAGGCGATCCTGCAAAACTCCAGCGCAAAAGAAAGCGCCAGCTGAGCAAATGCCACCAATGGTGACGCTATGCAACGGTTTAAGCTCCCAGTGAAACCATCGACGCAACAAGGGAGCACTTACATATTGCCAAAGCGGAATAAGCACAAATAAAAAGATGGGTCCCACTGCCTTTGCCTGATCTGGTTGTATGGTAACATTCATAACTGTGTTATTCATCATAGCTGCCTGAAATGTCCAACTAGAATCCTGCTGGGCGAGCAAGGCAAAATAAACGGGCAGTGGAATAAAGAGCTTGCTGATCTATAATGATAAAATTTTTAATATATTGTAAACATACATATGTGTCCCACTTTTTCTTAATGTACTCACACGCAAAACTTTGGCTACATCATCCACAAAATGTGCATCATAGGTGCCGACAGCATTGTGTAGCCAATAACTGCATTTCTTGGCGGACTTTTGGCTGCGCCACTTCTTCAACAGGGCAACCTTAATGCAACCACAGAACTTGAAGAGTATATTGTCGTCGGACACCTTCTCCTTCTTGTAAAAGCATTTGCCAATCAGAAAGACGACTGCAAGCGCATTTAAATGTCAGTATAAGGTGTTAGATTCAGTTTAAGATCTACCTACTCCACGCCACCATGAAGGAGCTGCCCAGTGTTCCAAATACAGCCGGATAGCAGGTAGTCTTTGCAAAGCACTGGGTGTTCGCACGAACCAACGGAGGTAGAATTTTACTAAGAAATATGCCAAAATAGTACACAAAGTAATAGATGGAGAAATATTCTGCCAAGTAAGCGGCCTGCTCTGGCAATTTGAACTGAAGAGCGCCCAGGGAAGTTATGCAAGCGCGCACGGATCCATTGCCCACAGCTATAAAGGATATCGATACCAGCAAGCTGCCGAGAATAATGACATAATTATTTCTGAGTTAAGAGCTTTATGATCCTGTTTTTTTAATAAACTTACAAAGCTATGACAGGCATGCCTGCATATGGCACAGATGTCATGATTAACAGCGCCCAGCCAAAGGCATAGAGAAAACAAAATCCCGATATTGTTCGTACATTGCCCATATAGCTATCCGCCAGAATGGCACCAATTATCGGACAGAATTGTCCAAAAAAGTTAAAAATGTGCAAAACAATTGTGGAGAAGCTTTCGGAAAAGTTAAGATCATCGCGTAAAAATAGCACCAATATGGCTGTGAAGTGAATTATACAATAATAAATCATTTGAATTTGTTATTGGTTATTAAAAACATTGTATAAATAATAAATAACTTTAAACCCAATTAATGCCAATCTGTGAGTAAAGACCTTGTGATCACAGATCATTCATATACATATGTAATGCACTTGTATGTACATATGTATGTTTAATTATAAATGAGACCTTCCATTGTATATGCTCGTCTCTTCACTGATAAGCTAGACTTTTGGAATATTTTTGGACAGTACAATGGCAGATTACTGTGGACGACCTAAGGCAACTGCCCTGCACTGGTTTGATAAAGTGTGTCATCTTATGAATGGCATAGTTGAAAATTTTTTTACTTACTGCGCATGCCATTCGCTGCAAAGGCCTCAAAGAACTTGGTGGCTAGTATAAAGTAAACGGCACGCGGATATTTGTACTCGAGGCGTATGTTGGATATGGGCGCGAACCCATAGTTGGGCAAAGAGTTGCGAGATTTTCTTAGTTTTGAATGCTCTCCAAAATCCAATAGTGGATCAGCAGCCGATGTCTGTGCAAGTTCCACCAACGCTGGCAAGGCTATTAACCGGCAGAGATTTAAAGTTGATACAACATATCTTTTAATCATATCTCTTTTATCTAATCTTCACCACTTACTTTCTTCGCTGCCAATTTCCGTCGCGCGGAACATTTTCATAGGTGCTGCTATTAAACAATTACGAACTCAACTGCCACGCTGAGCAACTTTGTTTGTCTTAACCTCTCTGTAATCTTGGCAGAGCTCAAGTTACAAGCGCTGTGTCCGATTCGTTTGCTTCGCAGCTTTTAACGGTTACGGTCTGCGGTTATGTTTTGTCTCACAATGTGCTTCTATTTTTCTTTAAGTTGTTGGTTGTTTATGATTTAAGTTCGCGTGGCCCACGCCAACGTCCGTTGCGCAGTAAGAGACTGAAGCTACTAAAATGCCCAAAGACGCGATGCCGGCGACTGTCGTTTTTCGTAGACAGCGTGCACTCAAGAGCAAACATTGCGATAAATGTAATAACAAAGCAAACGCATATTGGAACTACGGCAGGTTATCTCTCTGTCTTTGCATGTCATGTGCTTGCTGCAGTCGGGCTCGCACTCTTGCACTAGCTGATAAGTCCAAGTCGCGCTCAGTCAGTCAATCAAATCAAGTCACGGGACTAGCTTTATGATAAGGACAACAACACTGCAACAGCAATAACAACACTGATACACATTGAGGTAGTACATAGGCACATTCGTATTTTACAATGGATTTTTATTAAATTAGGCAGAAAGGGTATTTAGTTCGAAAGACGAAACCAAACTAGATCATTATTAACTAAACACGTTTCTGGATGATACATCGATGAAATTCGCAATTGGCCAATTTGGTTGCATGAAGATCGAGATGACGGCCGACAACCAAGAACCACATGCCAAAATGTCTGTTGCCAACCACTCACACTAGTTTTTTCGCCTCAAAGAAGCTCTTCAGATGTCGCATCTGCCAGAAGCCCATGCAGACGAGGACAACAGTCTGTGCCAGGGACCACCATAGCACACGCGAATTTGTACTCTCGCTGGTGTGACGGAATCGCTCCTCGCGATAGCGCTGATAGTTTTGCTCCTTGGTGATCTGTTCGACCTGGTCGAGCAGTTGACGTATGCGCAGCTGTAGCTCGGTCAATTTCTCTTTTTGTGCCACATTGGCATAGTCAATGGCGTGCTCGCCCACCTGAATATCCAGATGCACGCGTAGCTGGGCGCCATTAAACCAGGCCGTGCTGTTGGAGTACATGCAAATTACGTGCTCGCCGGGCGTATGCGATGTGAATGACATGCGGCCCTGTGAGCTGTACACGCGCGATAGGATCACTTTGTCGTCGCTGTCGCGCACCTCCACATGCATGCCAATGCCAGGCGAAGATGGCATAAAGCCATTGGAGCGCGGATCATACAACTCCACCTTGTAGTTAACTGTAAGAGACCAGAGGCTTACAGTCTGAGCGATATAGCTTTAAAACCCTGCTTACCAATCACAGTCGTCTCGTCGGGCACCTCTTCAATAAAGCATTTGCGTTCCGTTTCCGATATGTGGAAATACAAACCGCATGCGCTGTGTAACGCGCAGAGCACCAGTGCCACGCAGATGAATTGATTGCGCATTTTGATTTTGCACAAAACTACACTATAGCTTCGAATATTTGTTTAATAAAAACTAAGCTCGCCGACACGTCATGAGAAAAACGCAAAGTGGCTACATTGACAATATCTACTTTGACAGCTGCGAGAGAGCTGCCACTTTGCAGCAAACACACACACGAAAACACACACATCAAAAACAAACAAAGGTGGCATGATGGCAGCACTGTCAAAACAGCTGTACAAATCAAAATTGTATAATTTCCCTTTTGCTATTAATATTTACTCTTGATCGAGGTGGCAGCACTGGTAAGAAACAGCTGTGCGTTTTGTTGACGTTTAACTTTTTGGCAATCAAATTGCATTCTTAAGTAAATAATGGACCTTATATTGCTAATAGGCATTGCAACAGCTCTGCTGATTATTTTGCTCACTCTATACTTTTTGCAAAAAAGAATTGCACCGACTGGTAGGAAATTTTATTAAGGAACACCTTTTTTTTTTATAACCATGCAAATCTTTTCACGCAGAAACAAATGCAGCTGCGCAACCACAACGTGGCGTCCCACAGCGCGCTCAAGAAGGTGTGCCCAGACGTGCCCAAATAGCTCGAAATCAACGCAATCGTTTGCGTGCTAATCAAAATGCTCCGGCCGCCGCAGCTCCAGCGGCAGCTCCACCCGTCGCAGCAGCTTGGGATTCTGATGAAGACGGCGAAGGTGATGACGACGGGCCGCGTGTGCCGCAGGGTGCAGTATTGGATGAGAAGATGGGTGCAAAGAAACGTGCCAAAATGGAGGCAAAAGAGCAAAAGCGTATACAGCGAGAGCAAGAGCTCCGCGACCGTGAACAGCGCAAGGTGAAGGACGCAAAGGATGAGGCGGAGCGTAAGCAACAGGACAACCTCGAGGCGGAAATGGAGCGCAAGAAAGCCGAAACCGAACGTTTAGCCAAGGAAGAGCGCGAGCGCAAGGAGTACGAGGAGTATCTAAAAATGAAAGCAGCCTTTAGCATCGAAGAAGAGGGTTTCGAGGAAGGCGATGATGATGAAAAGGAAAGTCTGCTGGCCGACTTCATACAGTACATCAAGGATAACAAGGTGGTTGTGCTGGAGGATTTAGCCACTGCCTTCAAGCTTAAGACGCAGCAGGCAATCGAACGCATTCAGGAACTGCAGGCAAATGGCACCATCACTGGCGTCATTGACGATCGGGGCAAATTCATCTACGTCTCCGAGGAAGAGCTGGCGGCTGTGGCCAAGTTCATCAAACAGCGCGGTCGTGTTTCCATTGCTGATTTGGCAGAAAGTAGCAATAACTTGATCAATCTAACTCCTGTTTCCGCCGGTGAAGGTGGTGCCCAATGAGATTTGTTAGCCATTTATAAATTACCTACTAACATAAATAGTTAAAGTGTGTTAAAGTATAATATACATATAGTATATTGGTGAAATTTCAAATATCTTAATGAAGCAGCTTTATACAAATTTCTATCTATGAGGATAACTTTTGCTTTCACGAAATACCAAATTTCAGAATACTCATGGTTGAGTTTGCTTTAATTATATATAACTACCACATTTTGCGGTATAGAAACAGCATATTATTTGACGAGAATACTATTATCTTATGTCATATCATCATCACAATCGTCCATATCCTCGTCGTCGTCATCATCATCCTCGTCACTGGTGACATCAGGATCTGAGGCTTGTGCTCTACACTTTGAACACTGGCAAACGAATATGTAGTTATCGCGCAGTATTTTATGCCTCGAGTGCCGACTGCGCTCCAGCTGACACTCATCCAAATAGGATATGCAAATCTCATCGCCTTTTTCAATGGGCGCCACGGCTTTTAGTACGACAATGTCGTTGGAGTAGGGAAATGTTGACTGTGCGTTTGGAACGCAGCTATGATTGATCTTGCTTTGCAAGATGTACAGACCAGAACCTTCGTTATTCAGAAATTCGCCAGCAACTGATTAAAGTTTGGAATGTTAAAAGTTGTCTGCTATCAAAACGGTTGCTACTTACAATCACCCACTTTGGCATAGATTTCGTCTATGACAGCATCCAGCTGTTCCTTGTCCACATCAGGCATCGGCAAATCAGAAACTTTGGTAACCCACTGGGCCAGAACGCTGGTAGCAATGCCTTGGCTATTTGTGCCCAAAATTCCCATCAGTGTTTTGAATGCATCCGGTGTGGTGAACTATAAAAGATTAGAAATAATTCAAAGCTGTTTGAAGAGTAAGATAAGGCTGTAACTTGCCATACTAAGCGCTTCGTTCTTGAATGCATTGCAGAAAGCACCATACAATTGCTCTAATTGCCGTTCAAAGTTCTCTCCTAGCATCTTGTGATAGATTTTCTGTTCACGATTAACGATTAGGGCTTGGAACGATTGCAGTTGTTCCAAAAACTCCTCTTTTTTCCTGCTCTGTTGATACATGGCCATTAGGCGGACAATAAGCATTATTGTGCCTGTCTCCGGTGGGTAGTGCATCTTCTTCCACGTCTCATTCAGCACATTGATGGGATGTGAATCGTCAGCACGAAAAGCGCCCATACAGCCCGCAAGATGATATCGCTTCTGTGCCTCTATCATGCAATCTTCCGAGCAGTAGCGCACCTTGCAGCGTGGGCACTGAGTGAACTGTGGGACCCAAAGAGCGGTGGGATCATGTTCCAACAATGGAACAGCAACCGCCTGGTTATTGGCCAAGCGCCGCACGTTTTCAATCAATGTCTCAAGCTAAAAAAAAAAGGTTCATTGAGTGGTGGATTTGTAAGGTTCTATTCTTACACACCGGTCGCATACAATGATCACAGGCTGCATAGCCATATGCTGTATTCCACGAGAACTGATGTGACACAAACGGTTCTTCCTCGAATATGATTTCACCGGTTGCAAAACTTTTTGTTGCTATCATGGCTCGCCCCTTGCCGGGCACCTCGTGTATTTCGAAATTGTTCATTTCGCTTCTCAACAAAACAGAATTTCAGATAAACAAAGCAAGTGAAATGGTCTTTGAATATGCACGTGCGACTTGGTTTGTTGTTTTGTTATCGACACCAATTCTAGTAATGGCTTGATGTGGCAACATTGTTGTATTACTTTCTAGTCAACATATCGATATTGCTATAAAATGGTTTTTATTTAAATTAAGGAAAATAAAGCAGTAATTGGTGACACATTTAATTAAAAAAACATATTTAATAAAATCATTTGTGTTATTCTTTTGTTCTTGCCATTTTTCAGCAATTGCGCCTTGATTTACTTTAACAAGTGTTGCGAGTGTTTGTTTGATACAAGTAATCGATACCTTCTGAGTAGTATCGGCAAGAATCCGCTAAAAAAAAAATAATATTCATGTATAAGTACCATTTATTTGAAAATGCTGTGCACCCCACTATCCCACCTTATTTCAAAAATATTGAATTGAAACAAATGCAAGATTTTTATATGACTTGTACTATGCTATTATATAATAATCAATTACATAATTTAAAATTTTTAAGACATGCTAATGAAATTTGTTGGTTTTGTTTCGAATTTAAGCTTTTTTTTTTTTTAAATATTTAAACATTTTTGTTAACAGGTGTGTGTTGTTTTTTTTTTAGTTGAGTTTTGTAAAATACATAATCATTATCATAATTATAGTTTATAATTGTAATCATATTTTTTTCGTATATAATAATAACTTTGCGCCTAACAACTAATAATATTTAAATATATAATTTTGTTTTTTTCTCTCTTTCTCTCTTTCCGTTTGCAATATAATGTTGTTGTTATTTACTCCCTTAAAGTGTGTGTGTTTTTCGGGTTTGTATTGTTTTAATGTTTTATTCTGTTTTTTTCTTAATTTAAATTATTTATTCACTAACCAGCGCCATTTCGCGAGCCGTGGGCGTGGCCATTTTCTGGCCGAGCGCCGAGGCAGCCGAAACGGCGCTGTTCAGCCCATTATCCTCCTTCTGCTCAGCATGGTTGCCGTCTCGCGCTGACGCTGTAACTGCGGCATGATCATCATGTTCATCATCGTCCTCATCATCCTCATCAACATCATCATCATCATCATTATCATTGTCGTCGACTTCGACATCGTTGTCGTCATCGGCTTGCGCCTCATCGGCAAAGGACACTTCGGCTGGACTGTTATTGCTATCACCATTGATGGCCGCCGTCGCCGACGTCACCGTTGGCGTCAGCTCATTCTGTTTATTTTTATTGTTATTATTATTATTGTTGGCTTTGTCTTCACTGGCGGATTTATTATTATCACTATTAGCATCGCTCTTAGCTGCTCCCGGTCCCACTGTTGTTGTTGTTGTTGCTGTTTCCTCCTCGGGTATATTTTCGATAAGGCTACGGTTGCCGGAACTGACTGCCGATGGACTGCGTGGTGGCGCCCCCGTCGTCTCTGACTCAACTTCAGCAACTTTTCGCAACAGCACCGGATCGGAGGCACGCAGCGAACTCTCAGAGCCACCGACACCCTCACCGCTCGGCCGAAGCACCAAATAAAGCAATATATCCGAGAGGGAAATGATGCCAATCACCTTGCGCTGATCATCAACAACGACAAGGCGATGCACCTCGGCGCGCACAATGCGTTCCATTATTGTGTAGAGCGATTCATCCAGATGGCACTTTTGTACACCTTCGAACCACTCGTTGCGATGCTCGTTCGCCTTGCGCAGCGAGACATCGAGATCGTTGTAGGTTTTCTCAGCAGCGAGATTCTACATTAAAAGATTTGTAAGTATATTGAACTATTTGCAACTTGGAATTTTTACTTACAATCACATCAAACTTAGCATAAATATCAACGAGTCGGCCCTCAGAATCAACTAGCGGCAGCGCAGATACGCGTCTCTCCACAAACTTCTTGAGCGCTGTAATGATGCTAGTGTTCTCATCGGCAGTCTCGATATTATCATATGTGCCAATCTTAAGATCTCGCAAACTCTTCTCCATATAAGCGGGCTTTGGTAATGCATTAATCTGCACGATATCGTCGAGAATTGATTAGTTTAAGAATGTGATTTATTAAGATAGAAAGCAGTGCTCACATATAAAAACAGGAACCTCAGTATGCGTTTGTGTGTCAATATGTACAAAACATTGCCATTCTCTGGATTGATCACAGGCAATCGATGAATGCGGCTGTGTATGAGAATTTTGATGGCATCGTAAAGGGAAGCGTCGGGTCCGATGCTAACCAAAGGCATCACCTCCTTGTGTAGCACACCTTTAAACCGAAGAAGAACCGATTAGGATTATTTTATTGGGTATATACGGCTTATACTTACTGCGCCACGTGTCCAGTTTGTGCTCCTCTAGTTGCTCCATGGACGCATTGGGTGACTTATAATACATTTGCAAGATCTTGATAAAGTCTGTAATGGTCAGCATGCCTACAAACTGTTGCTTCTCCGAATCCCAAAGTGGCGCTGCACGCACACCATTATAGACCAGTGCATAAAAGGCCTTCTTCACTAGAAGTTGTGTGTCAAAGACGACCAGTTTAGCAGACGTGGGTATAAGATCATAGCTCTTGTGAAAACGAAAGAACTTTACAAAGATCTGTGAGTCATCCTCCTCTGTTAAAAGAAAATAGATCAAGAAATGAAAGATCGTTATATCAGCTGAATTTAAGAAACATTTTGAAATACATAATAAATAATCTTATCAATCAAAACGTTTAGTCAAATAATACAGATTGGCTTATATACTATTTTGTCGTGCAGCACCTTTTTTGAGTAACTGGGCAAGCAGACGCTTCCAGCCATCGGAGACTTGTTCAAACTCCTTGATACTCTCGAGTGGATAATAGAGTACATCTGTGGGACGACCGCTGCCGCCGAGCACCAAGCGGCCCGCATGATTCGAGTAAAAGTGAAGCTGTAACATGCGGGGAGCAGGATGGCTGCGCGGGCAAGCGGGGGGCTTGGAATCAGCCACAGCGAGGCAGCAACATTAGCTCTATGGATGCTGGCAATTAACTGGCGCACAATTTGAATTTTGATATTGATATTAACACAGCGCTAATTGATCCAGTTAATTGAGATGCAGTGTCGGCGCCAATAACAGCGGCGTAACAGCGACTTAACAGCGTCGCGCCTTTCTACGCCGTTCTCACTTTTGTGTAAATCGTTGTTGGATGTAAACAATAGACAAATGCAATGACAACTTAATATTTGTTGTCTTTTGTTATTCTATTCGTAGCTCTGTTTGGCCACAACATACATTTTTGCGATATACAGTCGAACTTCCATATAACGAACTTCCATATAACGAATTTTCTATACAACGAAGTCAAAAATCAGAACCCTGCAATTTGATTCAGTCAAAAACCCATTCTATATAACGAAATTTCTCTATAACGAAGTTTTTTCTTGTTCCCTTGAGCTTCGTTATATAGAGGTTCGACTGTATTTGATTTTTTTTTCGTCTGTATTATAATAAATTACATTTAGACATTTTAATTAACATAAATTTAGCGTAGAAATAAAAGTGTGTGGCAACAAAAACGAGCAACAGCAACAACAAATTGACAATTATACAAAAATAGTTTATAGCTTTAACAATTATTCAACCATAAAAACGTTTAATCAAAATATTGTCTAAACCTAGAAAGTGTTGGATGCGCTCTATGCTCACAAATAAACATTGAGGCGTTTCCAATGGCTGTTAATCAAATATATGTATATGTATATATGCTCATTACAAATATCAACTGTCAGCATCTGTTAAATGCTGAGGCCGATTCCCAACTATTATTATTATGCATTGTCTAAGTGTGTCAAAGCGCCTTTTAGAGAACATTTGGTTAGCATTTGTGCCAATAAACTAAAGCAGGCCAGTAGTGCTTTCTCTTTCTCAATCTCTCTAGGGATGCGCTTTACTTTTATCGAAAAATTTTCGTACAAATTAAATGATTAATTATGACTTTGTTCCAATGGAAAAATGTATAATATTCAAACTATTTGGCAAATTGAATATTTGAAAAATTTGGACATGCAAATGAATCAAATTCAATTTCGAAATTATTTCCAAAAATATTTTATTTGCTTAAATTCAAATTTCTGGCTCATGTAAAATCAAAACTTCTTTGGAATAATGCTTGTTTTCCAAGTAATAATTTATTTTTTGAATTGAAATGCCATTTTGTTGAAAAGATTCATTAATTATATTTTTCTTAATCTTTGTCATAATTTCATCTGGTTTTTTTTATGTGTCTCACAGATTGACAATTCTGCCAAGAAAGACGGATATATATCGAAATAAAAAAAAATTTAAATTAAAATATCAAAAATATATCTCAAGAAATATGTTCAAAATTTAACATTTCAAATTAAAAGAGTTTTAAAACTAAAGCGAGAAACAGTTTGCAAAAATATACAAATGTGAAGGCTTTTCCCACAAACAATTTCAATGTTCATTGTATAAATCTTTGATTGTTGTTATTTTTCTTGTTGTTGTTGTCGCTGTTCTGATTGGTTTTTCTTTTCTTTTCTTTTGTTTTGTTTAAGCGCGTCGCGTACACAAGTTAATTAAAATGCTTTGAGTTCGTTTTTTCTCTTTTTTATTATTATTATTTCTTTGCTGCTGTTTTTGTTTTTGTTTGTTATCTTTAAACAATTGCAAAACAATTTCAATTGCTGGCTAGCTGGCTGATGGCGCGCCGCGGCGCCTCAACGAATCTATAGACGATTTTCTTTTTAAATTCTTCAACAATGACTAATGATTGAGGGGCACAGAGCGGATAGATGAGAGGGCGGATTGTGTGGGAGACCTTCAAGTGCACTTTCGATAGCGCAATCGTTAGTTAATGTCCAATATTTCAACTGTTTTATGTATTTTAAGAATTTCTTTTTTTTAAAGGTAGAATATTTATTTTGTTAGTATATAAATATATATGTTTTTGTTCGTTTTATCCGCGATGCTTTTGCTTGTTTAGCTTATTTTGTCGCCCGTCTAAACGTCTCGAGATTTTATCATAAACTAATTCTATAGTCTGTTGCTGTGTTTTTGTATGATTTTCGCTTTTCCCACTGGTCGGAAAAGCGAAAAACTTTTTCGCCAAAGCACAAAACCAAATAACAAAACATACACAGCAAAACAATAAAGAACAACTAACATTTTTGGCAATGGCCGAAGAAAAAAATACTCTTGCAACTAGAATTTAAACTACCAATTTAAACTATTACTTTATTTTGCATATAAAAACTCGAATTCGGAAGAATAGTAAGAATCCGAACTGACGAAAATTATCGAATAAACTTTTCAATTTGTGTGTTAAAGCTTCAACAAAATCATAATACCCCTGTTATACTCTTTACAAATATAAATTAGTATACAAAGACTGAGAGAATATGTGTATTATTTATGTATATTTAAAATCAATTTGTAAATTACTCGCAACTCGCTGGGTGCCGAAATAAACAACCGAAAATTGCGGGACAAATTTTATAATCTATAACGTCGACAGATCCGAAACCTCAATCATATATGACGCTAATGATGTTCATGAAATGCCTCAAATTGGCAACAAACTGCAAACGCGAGAGAACAAGAGAAAATAAGTGCAATGCAACAGTTTTTGGGCGTACTTGTGAGCTTAAAATTAGCGCAAATCAAAACCAAAACGAGGAGGTGTGTTTAGCAGCTACGTCAACAAGCTCCGCATCACTAACAGACCCTATCTATATAGTTCACGCATACAATATATACATATAATATCTGTTCGTGTCGCCTACACAAATTTTTTACATTTAATCCGTGTTATGTATAATTTTGATTAGATCAAAATATGAATACACCGACTATACTATAGTACATAAAACAATCAGCGGTTTTAAAACATATGCTATGTTATGCTATAAGCGACGTGTGCCGACAGACAGCCACAGGAAAAAACAAGAATATAATTCTGTCAAGCTTTTGATCGCTTGCCAAGTGTGGCGCTGCTAATTTATTTGAACGATATTTGCATTTGTTAAACAGTTTCACCATTTTGTTTTCACCTTTTTGATTTAACTTACCGAAATCTGATAGATTGACTTTGTCCAAGAAAGGATCGGCACGCGGTAACTGAAATGAATAAATAGGTTATTAATTTTTAATAATTTAATGAATATAATAACTTACTTAGCAATTACAGTAGTAATAACTAAAAGGTTTTACGTTATTTAGGGATATTATATGACGTTACGTAACAATAAAAATCCTTTTGTTCAACGTATCGATACACAAAACGTTGTTAAGTATAAAAAGCTTTCTTAACGTCATTGAATATCATACTTATATGTAACGCAATACTTATTTCGGTAGATTTTTAAATGGAAAATTAAACTTAATGCTCTGCACTTAAAATATAATTATTATTAGTTCACGATATCATTAAAAGAAACGCCCGGAAACCTGATAGCATTAAAGTTGTTGTTTACTCAACGTTTTATTACGTTTGAATAAACATATTTATTTCAAGAATTGTTGTTATGCTAAATGCAGAAAAGCTGTTAGATAAACGTTTTAAGTATAAATTTAATAAGTGGATTCACAAATAATACAAAATTACACTATATGCGCAACCCCATTATCAATTACAAAGTGCAATTGAGAAAATTTGATCAAGCATTGATTGTATTGTTATCATTTCATCAAGTTCAATTTAACTGATAGGTACAACCTACTGATACAGTATCCATATATATAGTTTTATATACATAGTTATCTAGGGCATAACACTGTAATCAGAAAACAGGCAACGAACGCAACAGGCAATCACAGATAAAAAACAAAGTGCAATTAAATATTTATGAGTGTTTCCCTTGCTCTCTTTTTAACGCTTTGCTTGTTCCAGTGTGTAGTGTAAAAACAATAATAGTTTTATTTCAAAATTAGCATTGAAACGTGCAGTTGTGAAAAAAAACTGACATCCAAAGGCAACACAACGGACATTAACAATTGTATATGTAAACAATTAAACAGAGATTTTAAGTGCTTACGAAGCTCTCTCCCTCTATTTCTCTCTCTCTACCTCTATTTAAACTTGTCAGCTGCTAAATATGACCAAATGCGACAGACTCGTCAAGGCAATGAACTGACAATGAGAGTCCGAAAGCTGTTAAACAAAATGAGGTGTATGCAAGATACAAAGATACAATGAAGACAAAAAGCTAAAAAGCTTTATTGTCAACAATGTCCCAGAATCAATGAAATTCCTCCCAAAAATGCATTACAATGCAGCCAAAAAGAAGCTTATTTGAGCAGAATTTCCCTATGCGCTCTCCTGACTTACGCTGATTTTTCGACCTGGCTGCAGTTGTTGTTGCTGCTGCTGCTGTCGCTTCCATTGCTCGATCTGTTCAATGCTGTAGTCGCTGCGACGTCGCAGCAGCACACACTGATGCACTGGCGCGGGTGACGAATGGCGGGGGGAATTGTGGGTGCTTTGTGTGCGTCGCTGATAGACAAGCGACTGCTGCAGTCCAATGGCAGCCAATTCGCTCTGGGCAGCGGCCGGTGAATGACCTGCGGACAAACGTTTGCCCGACACCAAACCATTTGCAATGCTATTGCTATTATTGTTGCGCTGCTGAGGTGGCAGCATCGATGCCTTTTGCTGCTGATGTTGCTGTTGTTGGTTGTTGCTGTTACTGTTGCTGCTATTTATTGTTGCTTTGCGTCGAAGCAGTACTGCCGGCATTGCTGCTGACAGAGTTGCTGAAAGTTTTCTGCTATCTTTTTGTTTAACTTTAGGAGCTGTTGTTGTTGTGTTTGCGCTGCTGGAACTGATGTTATCATCGCGTCTGCTTACGTGCTGCGAATGACGTTGACCATCAACGAAATCTGTTAGATTTGTGCTGTTGAGCAGCTGATAGTTAGCGCCGGCCGTTCGACCGTTATTCGACAATAGCGTAGGCAGATTACTGAAGCGCTTCTTACGGTACAATGGCGAATTGCTGAGAGAGCGCGCTTTGCGAGCAACCTTTGCATGCAAGCTGTCATAGTTGTTGCTCTCGCTATTGTTGTTGCTGTCATTATCAGGCAGATTTGGGTCAAAGCGCACGCATAATTTGTTCCCATTATTTTTGTTGTTGTTCTTTGAAGCTGTTTGCTGTGACACACCTGAAGCAGTCGCTGCCGCTGCTGCTGAGGGCAACACGCCAATGCGAGGAGTGCTCGACTCAAACGCGGAATAACGACGGCGATACATGTGTAAATAAACAAGAGAACACACACACACTCTAATTTATATACATATATATAGCATATACACCCACACAGTCAAACGCATGCACTGATAAACACTCTCGCGTGTAATGGAAACAATGCGTAGACTATGAAATTTTCTCTGTGTTCCGGGCACGTCTGCGCGCTCCCAAATGTAAACGTAAACTGGTTAACAGTTTTGTTGAGCGTTGCCCGCCATAAGATCGTCACATGTGTATGTTAGTGCGAGTGCCATTGCGATTGCTAAAGCTTACGCAAATACATACACAAACGGGAAAAAAAAGAGAGGACAATCTATGGCGTATCGAAGTTTAAACACTCTAGGCAAAAGCCTTTAATGCCATTGAATACTTAACATTGTTTACATATGCATAGTATATTCCTCATGGTCTATAACCTCGATAGTAAAAAGTTAATGGAGCAGGAAGCTTTAGTAAAATATTTAATTAACTTAGTACACTGCTTTCCCAGTTGCATTGTGATAAAGTAAATGCTCTACCATGGCAAGTGTATAAAAAGAAAAAAACAACAAAAAGCATGCCATTCGGTTGTTCGCATTCTTGAAGCTTCTTCAACAAATCAAATATACCGAGAGAGAGAGATTGAGAGAGAGAGAGAATGAGAGAGAGAGAGAGAAAATCAAAGAGACTACGCCAAGTGCTAATTGCTCACCCACATGTAGGATAAGCTGTGGGCGACTGCAAACAGCGCTTTTATAGCGAGAGAGTGGTAGAGAGAAAAGGCCGCAGCAGCAGCTATATTCACAGTGGAAAGCTTCTTTTATAAAATCACTCAAGTTGCGGACTGATAAACAAAGTAAACTGTGCCATAGATTGTGGGCCTCGTTTGAATGCTAAGAAAGATCGAAAGAGCGAGACAACTTTGATTATAATTCGTATAGATTGCGCATTAAGCAATGAGTTGTCAATATTGTGAAATGTTCACGCTAATTAATCATCATTAGCAGAAGCAATAACAAGCAGCTGAAGTATACGGTGCTTTCTCCACAGGTGACGTAATAGGCTAGCAAAAAAATGTAGAGAGATAGCAAAAGAGATGATAGCAACCATTCTTGGCAAGAGCGTAAAATGTGATACATAATTGCAAATACAGTGAAGACTTGAAAAGGAACGAACG